>CM060902.1:1217033818-1219533818 GCA_030737815.1 Allium fistulosum
TAATTAAGTTATAACAATTATAATTTAATCTAATCAAGCGGTAACAAGAGTATTCAACATTTTGGTTGTGTGACTCTTAGGTGTAAATTTAGTCAGCGATTAATATCAAACAAGTCGAATATTAACTTTCACATGTCACTTAGTAAGTGGTGTAACATTATGAACAAATTTATCGCCTATTTGGCATCGGTAAAATCCAATTTTACTTTATTAAGCGCTATCTAGTAGTGACAATTATTTATACAAATTCTCTTCGTCAAAACTATATCACTTAGGACTTATGAAATTTGGTAATGATCAATATTCCAATATCGTCCATATTCAACTTTATAGTCCAAACATAAAGTTCTTCGTTTAATAATAATTATTATTAACCGAACCGCTCTAGCTCGGAGACTTTGACATTGAGTTGACTTTAGTTGACCATGATACTAACCTCGTATAACCGAGAAGATGAATCCTCTATTGAATAGTGTTTCACTTCCAATGCTTCCACTCGACCCAACTATAGTCGTTTGATGGACGTCGTGCTATGATTTAACTATAATCAAAGCGCAACTTCCACATTAAAGATCACTACTATTCTCAAGTCAAGCGAACTGTATAATATTGTCACATTGATATTTTCTATTTGACCTTAGTAATGTTAACCAATATAAAACTATCGAATAAGTCATCATATAGTTATCAAATAACTATTAATATGTAACCCATTGGTGCCTCTAATAGTCACGAGTAATACACTGCCTAGTATTTGGAGAGCGTTACACACTCTAGTCTCAACGGATGTATCGTGTGACGACCCACATTTCGGAAGATTTAAATCGACAATAATCCACACATGTCCAACTCAAACAATCTAAAACATGGATAATCAATGAGATTAATTAAGAAAAATAAGAAAAGAAGAAGATCAAACATAGAATCTCATAGCGGAATGACAAAATATAATAATCAAATAAACAGTTCATGAAGCTATTTATACTATACATTTGATTATAATTTATACAACACTTATCAGAGTTATATATAAACCAGAGACAACATAATAATGCAGCAGAACAACATGATGCAGGAAATAATAATAGTAATAATATACCAAATCTTCGTCTTCGTCCTCTAGAAAATAATCTTCAATGCGCTGAAAACTCAGGGCTGACCCGAGCATAATGAAAAACAAAACACTCGAGTCAGGACTAAAATATCCTTATGTGAGTTAAATCGATAACACAAATAACATGAGTGTAATAACATCAGAAATGTTTATGGAATTTCACATCTCCTATCCAGTGTATATCGTGCATGCAATAACTCAAGAGATGTTACGAGATTTTCCATTTCTTAAGAATCCATCGAAATATATATATATAGTAGAATACGCTATATATGTAATGTCTAATCAGTAAAATAAATATTTTTCTTAGAGTTAAGGCTTTACATTAATCCCCCTTAACGCGTATTTAAGCATTATCGTACAGTTGCATATAACGCCTCAGTAGCACGTCGGGGGATAGGGATGCGCTGTGATACGACAACACTAAACCAAAATCATAGTGGTCTCGTATAGGGATAAAAGTATGACAAGGCTCGTGAGGCAATGCCCAAGGTAGGATACTACCAGTTCGAGTCGCAGGGCTGGTGGTAACGCATCGTAGCCACGATCGCCCACCGCGTACATCCATCCCATATCGAGTCAAAGGGAGGTTATCCCAAAATCAAGGTGCACCAATCGAAACCAACAACAAGGAATATAATATGGACCGAGTCTAAAGAAAATCGAAGAATGGATGTCCGCTAGGGGTAGCTAGCCCGCTTGGCCCTGTCAAGCCATCCTGTTTTAGTCATTTCAAATTGGCACAAGTGCCGGGGTCTATCCATCATCGTTCTCTTTCTTCAAATCCAGCAAACGACGCCAAATCCAACCACTTCATTCTGGAGTCTCCTCCGCGTACATAGTTGTTAAAGTGGTTCCAATATTGACAGAGAGTATGCCAATAAGAAGCCTCGGTCTTTTTAACAACCAAACGCCGTTTTACACACCGGTTGGTACTTTTACATTTCAAAACAATTCATACTTAATATCAAAATATCATTTCTCTTCAAAATCAATTTCATTTCAAAATTATCATATTCACTTCAAAAATCATATTCAGTTCGATATGTCATTTTCACTTGAGAATACCATTTCACTCCAATATCTCGATTTCACTTTCAAAATCGTTTCGAATTTCAATTTAGGTTATAACTTCATTTTAACCAAATTCGTATTTAAATCCACGATTTAAATATAAACAGTTCCCACTTTGACCGGTTTGAATTTTTAGAAAATAGTTTGAATTTTTATTAAATAGTTTAAAAAGATTAAATAGTTTGATTTAAAATAGTTTAATAAATGGTTTATATATTAAAAATAGTTTATATAGGAAATAGTTTGTAAAATCAAAATAATTTGAATATTTAAAAAGATAGGTTTAAACAGTTTATATTAAAATAATTTATTTGAAAATAGTTTCAAAGTCAAACCGATTCAATTCCAAACCTTCCAATTTAAATCATTCAATCTCGATTCACTTCAAATCGACCCAATTTCAATTTCATTTTAATTCCGATTTCAAATTAATTCAATTTCGATTTCAATTCCAATTAATTTCGATTTCAATTCCAAATTCGAATTAATTTCAATTCAATTCTAAATTTTAAACCATTTCAATTTATATCAATTTCGAGTTTGATTTCAAAATATCGATTTAGATCATTTAAATCAAATTAACTTCAGTGTTCAATTTAATGTTCAAATCTTAAAAATAACTCAATTTCGAGCTCAATTTTGAAATATCGATTTATATAGCTTTTACTTAATAACTTCGAAGTTCAAGTAAAAGTTCAAACCTTTTAAAACAATTCAATTTCTATAATTCAAATTATGTTTCAATCATAACTTCAAGTTCCAAATTAAATTCTTTAAAATAATTTCTTTTAGTCAATTTCAATTTCACATTTCAAGCACGAGTTCGAAAATAATTAAATTTCCATATTTCAATTCAATGTTATTTTTATAAAACAAAATCATTTAAATAGATTCAAATTCAAAAATTTAAACTATTTAATTTAACCAATCCGGTGTCCATATATAATTTTCCATCCTATGGCCAAGTGATCAATTATTTTAATTTTAATTTCAGGGATGGATATATATCATTTCAATCCAAATCAAAGTGTCATAGATATATATCATTTCAACCTATTTCTTAATTTATTCGAAATAATTCCAATAACAGTTTATATACTATCAGAAAATTTACAGGGTGATAACAGGATATATAAAAATAAATAAACATCTGAATCATCCAAAATATCAACCAATAGCAGCCATCACAATCAACATCCAAATCAGTCAAATATCACAACAATTTACTGGTTATCAACATCGGGTGTCTAACTGGCAATTCAATTTCAAATTGAACTGTCAATTTAAATTCATATCGGTTCAATTCAGGTGTCAATTTTAATATCAGTTAAATTGCCAAACTACAGTCCAATAAAATTAAATTACTTCATAATTTCAATTTAACTAACATAAAAATAATTTAGTCATTCGTGAGCGTTTAAAACACTCACCTTTTATTTGAAACTGAAAATATTTCAGCTTCAAATAAATTCCAAGTTGATCCTTTATTGTAGACGACATCGATACGATTCCGATGCAATTTGTTTCATCAGAAACAGACATCGTATGCAAAAGTTACCAATTTATTAATATCGATATAATTGAAACATAATCAACAAACTAATTAAAAATTATTAACAAACCTATCTCCTAACAGCGAGCACGAATCAGGCACGCGCGCTTCGTCTCTCTTCTTCCAGTCGCTCGCGATACTGCTCTTCGTTCTTTCCTTTTTTTTCGATATGCCGAATCGCCATCGCTCCCACACGCCGCCGCCAACACCCCAGCCCGCTGCACCTCCACCAGGCTACGCGCGCAAAACGAGGACGAGAAACCCAAAACCCTAACTGCTCGAATGCGAGCAGATCTCGCAACCAACCCTTAGCGCGCGTGCCCTCACCTCATGTCGCTGAACGAACCACCGCCGAAGCCTCCATCGCGCGCGCGAACGCGCTCGCGCATCCTTTTTTTCTCTCGTCCTGTAATTTTTAAACTGAGTGGGAGAGGGGTACGGGGTAGACAAAATATAGGCGGA
Organism: Allium fistulosum; assembly: GCA_030737815.1. Lineage (NCBI taxonomy): Eukaryota > Viridiplantae > Streptophyta > Magnoliopsida > Asparagales > Amaryllidaceae > Allium > Allium fistulosum. The sequence goes on from CM060902.1 coordinate 1,217,038,021, forward strand.
CCGTACGAATTGTCGAGAGATGGGTGAGTATATATATTATAATTAGAAAATATATGACTTATAATGTCCGAAATTCTCGAGCTCCAAACAAGGCGTGCCTCCTGACATTCTATATGTTATACCCACATTCCGATCACAATGGAACTGGTTTCGGGGCCTAGTTCGATCGTATGCAGAAGATAGCTTTTCAAATCAAATTATTTTAATTAAATTACTTAAATTAATTTCTACGCGTTTCAAGCTCGCATGGCCAAACGATAAGTCTGATCGCTACGAAACTTGAAATCCTATAATAATTCACTATTAAGGATCCAATGAAACTAGTTTCGTCAAAATCCGAGACAGTGTCCAAAAATGCTATTTTTACTCGTTAATTAAAACAAGAAATTTCAAAAATTAATTTAACCACTTTAAACTCAATTTTAAAAGTAACAATTTTCATTTTTGTTTCAATGAAATTTAAATCAACTTTCGACATCTTTTCATTCGTATTAAATTCAGGATTCAATTATTTAAACAATTTCCAATATTAAATTTTAAACAATTTAATTATCCAATAAATTATATTAATAAATCATAAAATTCAAATGAATTTTAGTTATTAACAATTATTTTATTCTCATCTAATTAATTCAACATTCATTATTAAATTACAGCTATTGATTGTAAACACATTCAATACATAGAATTTCATTTCAATATCTATTATTGCCAAAATCTTCGAAATTGGTTATTTCAAAATTTTATTCAAGTCCATATTAAATAAATTACATAAATGAAACATAAATTTTTATTTCCAACCATTTTCGTTCAATAATCATATTAAACTTAATAATTTAAAATTGTTAAAAATACAGGTTGTTACATATCGACATCTAGTCTCGATACATCTTGACTAGGAATATTTAATAGACATGTTTAATTTCATTGTAATAAATTATTCATGGTTACAACACATTGTAACGACCATCACAAAGCATACCATTTGTGAAATTTCTATTAAATATACTTTAATTAATTACCTAATTATTTATATCATAATATAACAAATATATAATTGAAAAGAAACACCTTTTATATCGAACGATTGATTATTGAGTTAGATATTGTAACAAATTACATAATTGACCCCATGGCATACCCCTAGCCCTATCAATAGATATCCATCTGACCCTCAAACGCTAAAAGATGGTCATCTGGATTAGAAGATCTGCCATATTATGAATGAAATTTTGATGTGCGAAAGAAGTGAAACTTCCATTATTTTTTCCTTAAAAGGAGCTCCCTTGAAATTGTTATTGATTTTTGGACCAAGGTTCTTTTTCCCTTCAAACCTATCATATCTTTGACCATTTTATGCGCCAAGTCTCTTAAGTACGTTTCATCATTCTCATAGTCCCTCCTGCTTGGCTTATACTCCATTATATAAATGGAGCTTGCAGATTGCACTTTTGGGGATTTGTTAAATTTCTTGTGTTTCTTCAATAGGTTCTGAACTAATTTTGACCATTTATATTAATGCCTTTTCCTCCGTGGCGACGGACTCCTTATGGAGTTCTTGTTGGTTTCTCAGCACTTGTTATTCCTTTCCCTTCGATCATGTGATGTTTTTTCCAAGATTTCCTTTTTTGAAAGAGATGCATTATTATTCTTTAGAGGGGATGCCGATATTTACCAGTTATCCTTTATGACTCATGTTTTTGAAGATCTTTGTGATACAAGCATATCATTAACTCATGCATCGTGTTAAGTTGTTTTTGCATCTTTTTCACCGCCGCACTTTCATTTTCTACCATAACGTGCAAAGGAACTTGATCAACTCCGATGTCTTCCACATTGAAATTTGGTGTCACATTCTTTCTAGATTTGTGTTATGAATCACCTCTGGCTCTTCGAATTCACCTTCTTGGGCCTTGCCATTTAACTTGAGTTGATACAACGGAAATGTTGATGACTTTAAGAAATTTTGGAGAGCTCTCTCAATAAAAGCACTAAAACATTGAACTTAGAATTTGACCTAACTTTCAAGTTTTAAAGCAGGTGTTGAGTGATACTTGTGCAAGAGGATATCCTTCAAGACAAGTATGCAAATAATAAATGTAGAAGTCCTTGGTCAAAGTTAATCGATCGCGATTTGACTGTTAGGGTTGTCTCGCATGCGACAAGGAGGAACGACGGTTTAAAATTGAAATAGTCCCACATCGCAAAATAACTTAGAGAAGTGGTGTATAAATATGTATTGACAGGCATGTAACATTGGTGATTCCTTTTGTTACAACAAAGTGCGCCAACTCATATGCATACGCCACGTGCTGGAGATGAGGAGCTTGGTCCGACCACCATTACACAACATTGACCTAAGCGACTGTGAAAATACCAAATCAAGTTTTTATAAATGTCTTGATTACAAATGAAAATGAGAAAGAAGAGAATTCAGAAAAGTGTCACTTCTTATGTGCGGGTACATGCATATTCATAGTAAAATCACACCATAATATTCTTAACATGTTGCAAATTGCAACTTTGGACGGTTGAGATTATTTCAGCTAATTGATGACGTGACACATTATCGATGTGACACGTGGTATCCATTCCTCTCACCTTTACACCGACGTGGCATAATTAGTCCAATAAGAAGCTGACGCATGAATGATTCTAGTAACTTCTAAACTTGGATAACAATTTTTTTGGAAGCTCGATAACATTGTATTTAGTCGATAGCGTTTTGCTTGTATCCTCGGTAGGTCTTCTTTAGATCCTCGATTGCTTTTGATATCTCTTCTTTAGATCCTCAACGACACTTTATTTAGACATTCGACGGTTTTTCTCTAGATCTTCAACAACATTTATTTAGATCCTCGATAGTTCTTCCTTAGATCTTCGATAGCTTTTCTTTACAATTTCCATAGCCATTTATTTGGATCCGTGATAACTATTCTTTAGATCCTCGATAGCTCTTCTTTAAATATTTGATAACGTTTCTTTACACCTCGATAGCTTTTCTTTACAACTTCGATAACCTTTTTGTTTAGATCCTCGACAACCCTTTATTTAGATCCTCAATATCTCTCTTTAGATCTTCGGGTAACACTTAATTTCGATTATCGATAGCTATGAATCTATTTTTTACATATTCGATAGTCTATTTCTAACATCTTCAATAGCTTATTGGTGGAAGCTTGATAGCTCTCAATCTATTTCCTAACATATATGTGTTGAAATATTTGTGGATTTTAGAGGTTTAAGAATAAAGTTCTTTTACCTAAAATAGCTATATGGTTGGGTTGCAAGGGAGCATCCAAATATCCACAAAAATAAAAACAATAAAAATACTAAAATCCAAAATATAGTGGTACCTTCCGGACAAAAAATTGAACATCAAGCGACTTTTCATCCGACGGTCGGCATTCATTTTACTGTATATATATTTTTCAAAAACCCTTTCTGCTCTGTCCATTTGCAACAGTATCGTTTCATCGTCACTCCCTTTCGATCTAAAACCCTAATTCCTTATTTCAAAATTTATCTTTCGGGATACCTTGATTGAATTATTCTCTTCTCTGGATCATTCAAACACATTCAAAGGTGAATTCTTTGAGTTTCATTTTCGAATAATGATCTGAATACGTTTTTTTACGGGTTATAATGGTTGTTGGTTGTACATTATTCGATATTATGGAACATTTTTGATGATCTTTATTATTAGCTTGTTTATTTCTATTTTTTGTTACATCCTGCAGCGTTTTGTGTATTTAGGCTATATTTTTGTATTTTTATAACTCAATTTTATGTCTTCAGGTAGGTATAGCCGTCAATTGGTACTGAAGTGAAAACTTTTGGTTTTGGTAGTAAATGCTATCATTTATTTCAAAGTTTGTAGCTTCATTTTGTTAGGACGTTGGAACAAATTAGAATGTATCCGGGTAGTTTTTGAAAGATGCGAACGTTTTTGAACCCATTCTACGGTTCAGAATTTTTTTATTGCCTATGGACTGTCAGAATTTTTGGTGTAGTAGTAGGCTGTCACATGTTGCATTACGGCATTTTAGTAACATATAACTTACACATTCAATGAAATGATTCATTGATATTCTAAATTGTTTGTGTTGTTGTTGGCTATTTCGTACATCCTTTGTTTGGTTAATATGCAGAAATGAACCCCAAACAAGCTGTTCCTAGGAAAATTTAGAGAATTATGTTCATCCTACTGTATTTAATTGGTTAATTGTTTCTATTTCTACTGTGTTCTAAACCATGGTTTGCAGCTTATAAAGCAAAATTGAAATAATGCAGTTGTTTACTACACTCTAATCCCCTTGTCCCGGTCCTGTAGAAAGCTGTGACGTTACTATGTGAATTGTCACTTCAGGAATATACAATCCAGTTTTGATTCAATTTGACGATTTTAAGCCATTTTTACCATTCTGAATCTTTTAAGCCTTGTATTTCTAACTTCAAATCCACGGTGTTATTCACATTTTTATTTTTTGATAGTATAAAATTATCATTTTTACAATACTCATGCTTTAATATATGAATGATCATACGTTGAAGATTCACATTGTAATTTAATATTTAATCATCATTAGGACTTTTCAGTGAAATGAAGATCATTGTACTGTATTATTTTTGTTTTTTAATTTGATACAAAAACAATTTGAGCTATTTGATACTGCTAACAAGGGTTAATCTCAATTTGTTACAGCCATGGCATTGCCAACTGCAACTCCTGCTCCTATCCGAAGTCCGCAAGTGGTAAGAACGGTTTCTTTATCTTCTCCATTTAAAAATCAAAGCAAGTATTTTTAGCATATGCCTTTTTCTCACTCTAAAAAAATGCTTCCAATAGGTTGGGTCTGCTTTTGTACATCAATATTATCATCTCCTACACACATCACCAGAAATTGTTCATAGATTTTATCAAGAGACCAGCACATTAGCCCGGCCAAATTCTTCTGGAGAGATGACACAAGTATCAACCTTACGAGTATGTATCAGTTACGACTTACGAGTGCATATTACTTTATGCATAAATTTTGACGAATGAATCTTATGATGTATGCTAAAGTTACCTTGTTATTGTGCAGGCTATCAGCGACTCTATTCTATCTTTTAAATTTAACAGCTACATTGCTGAGATAGAGACATTTGATGCGGCATCCTCTTACATGGATGGAGTTTCTGTTATTGTTACCGGAAGTTTGACTGCGAGTGATAATGTGAAACGAAAGTTTGTACAGTCATTTTTTCTTGCACCGCAAGAAAAAGGTTACTTTGTCCTTACCGACATTTTCAGATTTTTGGATCAAAACGTACCTAAGGATTCAAACCATGTTCCAACTGATGGTCATACCATTGAAACTTCAGAAGTTGTTGCACCAGGTATGAATTATATTTTTAATCATTTACTATATGCCTATATGACAGTATAAGAACTCCTTTGGTCTGGTAAACAATTTTTTTCTACGCATCCAGCCAACATTTCCCTTCTCCCCTTACCTTGAATTTTCCGATGGTGGTAGCAAAAATACTATCACAACTTAGTATTTAATGTAATTTTTGAACGTAAGATAATTCTCCGAAGTGCAGATTTGCTGCACTTAAGACGTGCCACTCAAATACGATACTTTCTTCCAATGTAACCTTTTAAATTAAATTTTGTTCCTGCATATGTAAATTCCTACTCTTTCATATTTCAGAACCAGTTTTGGTTCAGGAAAAACAAATTGAAGTCCAACATATAGATTCAGAGATTTCTAATAAGGAGGATGTCAATCCATTAGAAATAGGTGGACCAGAGGTTGAAACTGAAGTTGCAACAGTTACCATGCCAGTTTCTAAAGCTGAAGCGGTGACAACTACTATATCAATTCATGAAGCTGCACCTGAAACCGTGACAACTACTTTACCAGATCCTGGAACTGCATCTGTAGTAGTAACAAAAACTGTGACACTTCACAAAGCTGATTCTACTCCTAAAGTTTCTTTGCCAGACAAACAAATTGAAAACAATGACAAAAAGAAAAAGAGTACACCTACATCAGTGGTTCAAGACAATGGCTCCAAGAAGTCTTATGCATCAATTGTGAGTGCATTAATAATGTCACACTGATGTTTGGTTAAGAAAATGGGACATAATGCCTGAACTATAAATGTTTTCTCTTTAATTAGTGTGTTCTGTATGCATTTAGTGACCGTTTCGCTCTGAATTTTTCCATTTGACCTTTAAACTTAATTAGAAGTATTGTGTAAAGTTAACAATAGACCCTTCTGATATATATGCTAGCTGACTAGTCAGTAGCTGTGAACCTAATTAGCCAGTAAGATCAACAGCTTATATGTTATCACACACACACACACATTCATACTTACATATATACATATACATGTAGATGTGCGTGTGTATATGTATATATGTCATTATCATGTCCATATTTACAAACACATACATAAACACAGATAACCTTAATAAAATATGGAAAATGAATTGTAATCATTATCACATATTCTTGATTAGTAAAAAAGTTATGTCAATTACTAAAAGAAAATATTAATACATCATTACTTATCCATTATGTTTTAATGCACAAACATTGAAGCTGCATATTGGCCTTACATTTGTGCTTTAACCATTCTGGTAGGTGAAAGTTGTGGGAATCCCAACTGAGAAAATTACTGCTCCCTCTGATAATTTGAAAGCGAAGACGGTCGTTTTTAGTAGCTCTGTGAATTCTGCATTTGATTCAAAGGCATCAGGATCGAAGGAGTCTAATGATAACTCTCTAGATGGTCTGTATCAACTCCTGAAAATATAATATATTTGAAATTTTTTGGTCATCTTAAACAGACTTGTTTTTGTTCATTAGTGGAGGGATACTCTGTTCATATTCGAAATTTGCCTTTTGATACAACCGCTGAAGAAGTTGAGGAAGTGTTTGGGAAATTTGGACCTATTAGGCCTGGTTGTGTTCAAGTCAGACATAAGGTGGGTTGTGTAACCTTAAACAGCGTTTCATTTCCATTTTTGGATTAACAGTTTTTATCCTACTATTTTTTTTTTACTATTTGTAGTTTGATAATTTTTGTTTCGGCTTCGTCGAATTCGAGTCTCCCTCTTCCATGCAAGCAGCAATAGAGGTATCTTTCATTAATATTTTTGAAGTCTTTTTTACACTGTTTAAATTTCAGTGTCTACTAGCCCTTTGCAGTGTATCTTTAATAAATTTGATGTCCAACATAATCTTGTTCTCTAAACGTATAATTTTTGATGTCTTCTAATTTTCTCCAAAAAAAAAGCTAACAACCATATTCAAATGTAACTCATTTTCATTTTTAAATTTAGGCATCACCCATTATATTTGGTCACCATAAAGTTTATGTTGATGAGAAGAGGACAACTACTCGAGGTAAGTGTTTTTTGTCTTTTTGTTCCTCTTGTTTGATTGCTATATGCGTATGTGTATATATGTATAGGTATGTGTAGAAAGTGTTTCGCTACACCCCATCTATGCCCTTATGATTTTTAGAGTTACACGATTAGAAACCAAACAAAGATTCTATAATATGTTCTTAGATGCCTCAAGATCATCTCCACAAAATTTGAGTTAATTTGAATAATTCTAACATATTCAAAGTAATATTTCAAATTAATGAAAATGTTTTAGTGGTTGGAAATTGATTTAACAGTTTGAATATGCTAGATGTTTGGAAATGATCTCATTTTTGCGGATATGATCCACATGCTGTACATCGTATATCTCCAAAATTTCATTGGATTTCAAATGCTGTAACACTAAAAAACCCATATAGACGTGGAATGTTGTTAGCGAAAGAGGGTGTAGTAGACTATATATACGTACACACATGGACACAGGCACACACACGCTCATATATATGAACGGCTATGTTTACTACTAGGCGGTAAGGTTGGTGCTGTCAAAGAGAACTACCCGGCTTGTTAATTGTACAAAAAGGGCTGTCTTTCAAAAGTGTGTTTACAAACCATGCTCACTTATGCGATATGTGCGTATATGCATGTATATGTAAAGAAATGTTAGCATGTGCACACTTGACACATGTTAAAGTTTTTCATTATTTTGCCCCTATTGTGCCTAAATAATTAAATTCAATTGCAAGGTGATCTTGTATTCAAACGATATTATATATCTTATGTGAACTTTATTTCCTTTTGTTTGATATCTGATCCTTTACTCAAGCCTAATGGTCGGTGTTGAGAAAATCCATTTTGCATGTAATATTTGTACGTGAATGTATATACATATTGGAGGCAAGGATCACTGGACTGGTAGTGAGATCTTCAGTGTTTCTAAGAGTTAGGTTCAAATATGTGGACGTCAATTATTTAGAGGCCCCACACATCAATTATCAGTTTCCAAAAAATGACATACGCATTGGTAAATACTATGAAAAATATTATGAATTGCAATGACTAACATACACTCCATCCATAGTATTAAACATAAAAAATTCTATCAAATCAGATTTAGATAAAGACGATAAAAAATCCAGCCCGTAATAAGTAATAATTCACTTCATTTGGCCCTAGATCCTAGCCTGGGCAGTGCTGTAGTCATTAGCTGGTATTACTGATTTGCCCTTTTTAAAAAAAATTATTCCACATTATTTTGAGAGAGATGAACAGGACTGCAGTTGCTAATAAAGAGGAGTATCCATCGCAGCGTGCCATTTTGTGTGTACACGTACACGCTGATAGTCATATATATTATATGTCTGTATGTATGCACGCGCACGCATGCGCGCGCTCGAAGTGAGGTCGTGTGTGTGCGTGCCCATCAAAATAAATTATAAAAGTGTACAGTTTGTTTTCTGAGAACAGCACTACTCATTGTTTTTGCAGTTGTTAATGGAGTTGTGATCAATGGTGATAACCGTAGAGGCCGGGGCCAGCCAACGAGGGGTAACTACCACAATGATAACTTCAGGAGAAACGGTAATTTCCAAGGGCAGAATGGGTATTTCACAAGTCGTGGCAGAGGCCGTGGTGGCCCACAAGGTTACTACAGAGATGTTCACTACCAGCAACAGCGCCCATTTCAGAATGGTGGTGGCAGGAAAGTGCTTGCTGTTAACTAATTGGAGGTGCATATAGTTCTCGTTTGTTGTGGCTGTTTTGGTGAAATAGAAGAAATATGGGGGGTTTATTTAGGTATAGCGGTATAGGATTTACGGGCATTTGACCTTTTCTTTTTCTTTTTTGGGATTTTTTAATTTTAGACCAGTGACGGTTTTTTGGTTTTCAAGGTTCAAATGAAACTTGAAAATTATGAAGGTGAAATGAAATTGCTGTTATTCTGGTTTATATCCTATCATGTTACTTGACCTGTTGTATCAACAGCACCAAATGCTATGGTCACTTGAATTTGTAGAGATTTTTCTGATGGGTAATCATTGTTGCGCATGCTGTTGTTCAATTTGCTTGATGGGTATTTGTTTTTGGTGTAGAGAATTTATAATACTCTCATCAAAAAATTGTCAATGTAGTTGGTTCTTTGGGGTTTACTGTTTACATCTTCGATTTGTTTGGTTATAATAGATGATCATCTAATATGGTATTGGAGCGAATTTGTTCTTTTAAAAAACGTCTAATTGGATATCTTGTTCTCAACATGAATTGGATTGGGTTGGAAATAAGGATGATTTTACCTTGGTGGATACCAATGTTATATGCGTTTATCTTTAATCAATATCATAGGGTTCAACGAGATTAGAAAAATGTGGTTTGCTGTTCTATTTAAACATAGTTGTAGTAAAAAAACTATTTCGTTCTTTATGTTACAAAAAAAGTTTATGCAACAATAACTATACAAATTAGATTCTAATTTAAAAAAAGAAAAAAGAAAATACCAAGTAACTTGCAATAAAAAATAAATTTGATTTAACGTTTTCAAAAAAACAAATAAGAAATTACATAAAATTCAATAATTATGAAAAGGCGTAATTATTTATTACTGTTATTTAAATAATAATAATTATTATCTATTTATAAATAAAGAAATTTATTTTTTCAATTTTTGAAAAGCGTTCTAAAAAACGCATGTAAACTTGCAATTTCTATCAGTAAAATACAAACTAGTTTGCGTTTTTTAATGTAGAAAAATAAAGATTTAATTTACATATTCATTGCTTCATAATTTTTTTTATAAAGAGGACTATTTTTATATAACTATCTTACCACAACTATGGAAATGCATTGGAATTGTTTTTTACTCATTGAGCTGGATGTTCTCAAATCCAGCTTTTCCATTCCCATATGAGAAATATCATTATTATCATTTTATTTGGGAACAAATTCATGGTGGGTCTCTTGTTGTGACGACTCGCAAATTCGTACCCTTTGAATCGACAATAAACCACACATGTCCGACCCAAAAAGCACAAACTGACGGAAAGTCGTGAGAAAGAAAAGAAGAGAGGAGAAGAGAAAAAAAGAAAAAAATAACCAAACAGAACAATACAGAATCCCACATCGCAGCGGAAAACATATAATATCATAACAATGATTTTTACAAAACAGAAACTGTATACATATATCAATCAGAGTTAAACAATCCATCACCAATCATCAGCCTGGACAGTTATAATAACCTATCCTCACAATTGCTGATAATATAAATAAAAAAATAACGGAAAATAACAAATACGTGTATACGAAATGAAGATCTCCAGCTCTTCTGCTGCTGAAGCTCCAAAAGCACCAAATCTGAACCTGTAAATATACTCGGTCTAATTCGAGCATTGAAAGGGAAGAACGTCCGAATCAGTCTGGTAAACCAGCGTGAGAAACACACTCAACTGAATTTATTAAATTACCAAACTTTTCCTTTTCAAAACAAAAGTATCTCGCAAGACACGCCCACACATAAACACAGACATGTTTTTACCTTACGATAACCAAACCCTTTCATATCAAATCATCTTATATTATACTAGTGTCTAGTATACAAATAATATTCAAATAACCGAAATTGTTACCATTATTAAATTCCAGCATATAGCCCAAAATGGATAATACAATCAAAATGGCAGGCACGTAGCGGAGTTTGGATTTCCATACAAATGACCAGGTGAAGGGACTACCTTCCGACAGTACATCTGTAGAGGAATGTACCGAAAAACCATCACAAAGTTCCTCTACCAACACAAGACCGGCCTACCTCTATATCTAGGTAGTACCGAATATGTCATCCCCCGGTCGTTACCGACCTTTACGAGGGCCCTCATAGCATACAAACCACAATAATTTACATCCCGAACGTCATAGCGGAAAGAAATATATCTAAAAGGGGATGATCATATCCTAATTCGGAATGACCCACTTAGCCCTGCCGCATCTCACCCTGTTTCGGTCATTTCCGGTTGATGAGGCCAAAGCGGTAACGATTACCTTTCACATATCACATATCACATCACTTTTGAATGCCAAATTCGCCATTTCCGTTGACTACTAATTGCCTTTCACAAAAATACAACCCTTGAGCTCGTACGTCTCAAGGATGAGTGTTAAGCTAAGAGAAGTTGCCTTCTCCGCCACCAAACAGATGTACGTTTGTAAAAACCAATGTACGTAATCTCAGAAAATGCAATGTCAGACATTCATCCATACAAGTTGTCCAGGAACAAGACAAACCGAAGGTACTCTCCTACCACATCCTGTCGGGAAATCCCTAGGATTAGTAGCGAATAGTCCCTACACTGGATATTTCATAACGAAGAGACTACTACTACTATATGTATATTGAGATTTTAACCCCAGATGATCAACAAGCAGTCCTTCACTATGAAAATCCTAAACATCAATATAATTGGCCAACCTGCACAATTGTCGCATAAATGTTGGTCCGAAGTGGTTTTCAAATAAATCTGATCCCGGTCTCTTCGCACCAACAACGCAATAGCGTTTCTCAACCTCACACAGAAACTAAGTCTCAGACTTATCACGTCTCCAACTTTCAACTTGCTATCCTTCGGCCAAGAAGGAAGCTCGATAGATTGGAGTAATACTCCACACTACACGAATCAACATCCTCAACACAAACGATAATCAAGCCTACACAGATGGCTACGTACTAAGTGTACGACTAAATAGTTCCCACATCAAGTCGAGGAACTAAAATTTGGTCAAATTTGATTGTCGGTCATTTAACTATCAAAGCATCAAACAAATATAGAGCACCATAAGCAATCACTAGGTCCTTTTAATTAATTAAATCACTTTCCAAATATTCACTTCAAATTATCTTTAAAAAGATATATTCTCAAAACCGTTTCAATAATCCATATTGGAAAACATTTCCATATACTTATTTTAGTAATAAGAAATTCACAATTCTCTTTGTTTTCAACATTTAGAAAATATTACATATACTTAAATCATGATTAAGTATATATTTTATTCTTTAAGAAAAACATTCTCTTAAACATATTTATTTGGGTCAAAACGAATGTTGCGTAAAACATCATTACGACAACCCATAGTCATTAGTATAGGGATTCGATAATTAGATAGATATATAAATCGCATATACTATACAAAACATCTCCTTTCGAAAATCGTTTACTATAACAACAGTGTTATAGCCCATGCTTTCCTTGCTTCTCGAAACGTCTATTTCAACAATGAATGTTGAAATCTATGCATTCGATGCTCACACCTTTTAAAACATCTTCAAATCATTTAACTTCATTTAAAAGATCACTTTTCAAAACATTTATTTAATTTAAAGAATTATTCACTATCCAAAATCATGAATATAATTCTCTAATCAAATTCATTGCTTCTACACATTTATTAAAAGGATTATCCACTGTCCAAAATCGTGAATGAAATTCCTTTAATAAACTTTCATATTTAACTTATCAAATTAAGTTGATTTCAGATTCATTAAACAATGTTTATAAATTCCATTTATATATTATAAAAAAACTTCCATATATAAAATCCCTTTATTAACAAATTCCATTTATATCTCATTTATATGCCAAAGTCCGATTATAAGTTAATTACATATAATTCTCTTATTTACAAATTCATTCTTTTTATATAACTTCATAAATTTACAAATCTTATTCACTTATAAAATCCATTTGTAACTTCATTTTAACACTTATAAAAATCCTTTACAATTCCATCATTTTTATTTATAAAATATCAATTTTATAAATCTTATCTATAAATAAACCATTTATAATAAATCAAAATCCCAATTTAACTTATTTTACCAAATAGTTAAATTCATATCTCAAAAATCATATTTTGCTTATATTTCTCAAAATCATAATTTTTATAACATAAAAATTATAACCTCTTATTTATTTAAAATAAATCCATTTCCTTAACAATTCAAAAATCATATATTTTCAAAATCACTTTGAAATCCTTTTTAAATTAAAATCATCAATTTAATATTTTAAATCTCCAAAATAAGGCCCAATGCTGCAAAAATGCTAAACAAGGTGATCACATCAATCATATCAATCCTAGCATCCAAAACATCATATATCATATGATAACAGCATGTATATCAATATCTGTAAATAAAATCAACACCGGTGAGAAATCCAGTTGGATCCCTCCAACCTATCACCTGCAACAAATATACATATTAGAAAATATGTACAATGTCCGCTTCGAGGCAGACGCACGTACAAAAGTTCATCCGCTCATACACGGGAATGTATATGGTCTCATCTGCTCCAATAGGCAGGAATATATCCAAACCAATATATATATATATATATATATATATAATATCATATATCATCCAAACAATCATCAATCAGCATAAAATAAATTTATTCTCACTTATATAAAAATATAAGCAAGTCAGAAAGAGTGAGTTGTACTCACTTTGATCCCAATAGCCGTTGCAGCGTTTTATTCCGAATAAAATTAAATAGGCGTTTAATTTTACCCAAAATTTTCACTAGCTCCAATCAACTTCAAACCAGCTCCATCGCGTAGTGTTCGCGAATACGAACCTGACGTAACTGGTTTCATGCGAAATAGACCTCGTATGAAAAAGTTATACAATTTAGAAGTTTATACAAATTTATAAACAAATTAATTTCAATTTCTTTTTTTATTTTAAACCTTTAGTCAATCACAGCCGTTCACTGAGCTTGATCAAATCTAGGCCGCGCATTTCATCTTCCCCATCATTCGTTTCTTGTTCGAGAAACCCATATAGCCGTCGATTCTTCGATTAAGAATGCTTCCCCCTCGATTGTTTTGACGATGATCCACTACTATCATTTCAAAGCCTTAGCCGAGCTCCACCTTCACCGTGAATATGGACGAACTCAGTCGCTCCATTGCCGTGCAAAACACCTTCGAACAGTGTGCGTTTGAACTCGATTTGCCGCCACGTTGAGCCTCTATCTCCAATCACAGCCGTTGATCACGTAGATCTCATCGTCGCCGACGTTTTTCCTTTAGATGTCGAGGCCTAATTTTGAGTGGATGAGGAGATAATCGAGTTGGAAGGGGAGAGTTTCCTGGCCGTTGAAACGTAAATGGCGGCTAGACCTAGTTTGGTTAGGGTTTGTGGAAAAAAAGAAAAAATGTGGCATTTTATAGAAAATTTCGTGACAATATTCACCTAAAAATATTTCGAACTCCAATCGAAGCATGCCGCGTGTCGTTTATAATGTTTTACCTCTATTCCAAACACAATGGAATATATATCGAGAGCTAATTCTATCGTATTTGAAAGATAGGTTTTCGAATCGACTTATTTTAATTAAAATTTCACTTAAACAAATTTCTACGCGTTTCAGCTTGCTACGACTAAACCGTAAGTCCGATTGACACAAAATTTGAAATCCTACAATAATATAACATTACGGATCTAATGAAACTGGTTTTGTCGAAATCCGAGACCGTATGAAAAATGACTATTTTTACACGTTAATTAAATATTAAAATTTCCAATTTCTGTAAATTTACTTTTAAATCAATTTTAAAAGTTTACTAACATCATTCTAATTCAAATAGAATTTAATTCAACTTTATAAATCATTTTCATTCACAATAAATTCAAATTTCAATTATTTACACAATTTCAAATATTGAATTAAACAATTTAATTATCCAAATAAATTATTATATTCAAAATATAAGTTATTCAACTTATAAAATTAACTTGTGAATATTTAAATTCAATTAAATATTACCATTTCGAATGACAGAAATTCTGGGTCGTTACACTTGTACTCTTGCCTTCCTTATTGATTCGTTAGAAGATGATGTGGTAGCGTGCAAAATGACGTACTATTTATTAATCATTTTTAGACCACTGCTTAAAATTTAACAAATAAAATAAATAAAGCTTGAGAATGTTTCATTTTTGGGAATTTGGATCTTCTGATGCTGGGTTGTCGAGACTTGCGTTTTTTACATACTATATTAGAGTTTGGTTAAATTACAAAGGTAATTATTTTAATAGCATGTATTTGGGCTTGACGAAAAACCTTTTTATATTTTCATACAAAGAACCTTAAGAGAAAAATAAAAGTCTTCTCATTTTGCCTCTTCTTTTATAATTTCTTACTCTTTAAAGAAGGGCTCCAATGACTCCAAACCTTACAAAAATTATCTAATGATATCGAAAATTGATTAGAGTTCAATTGATGTTAGAGCTATTATGAAAATGTTAAATTTCGTATTATTCTACCAGTTAGTTTGTTATTATTTTTGGATTAAGTTGGTACAGTAGTACAATCGATATGGTAGAGTTTTTCCTAGTTCATTCGAGCTCCACTCCAGCTCCAGAATTCGATCATTTTGCACACCCTAACACAGCAAAGACATCAAAATCTCCCATTTAAGCATTTCGGCAAACACCTCCTAGGTATTCACATAAACGCCTATTTGTCTAGGACGAAATCATTCAAACCAAACCATGATTGCCTGATTATACCTCGATAGTACAAACATTCAAACAAGCATAAAACATTAGACATGCAACCAATCTAACAATTTAACTTTATGGTTCGTCCCTAATCCCTGGGTTTCATACTTCAATCAAATCATGTTATACGTTTTTTAATCTCATAGCTAATCATTTAGGGTGATTATGAAATATAATTAGCCATTAAACAATCATCAAACTCGGTTCAACACCAATGTCTGCGCCTAAAACCATCCTATATCAAAACACACACACACACACACACTCTATATATATATATAGGTAAAAATAATTATAGTGGGATAGTTCTCCATTCACATAGAGATAATTTTTCTTACCAAATCCTATCGAAATCGCCTTTGAACTTACAGCTTAAGATCTAACCCAAAGTGGAATGTCACCAAATTGCAAAAGGAGGACATGGACGTGTTGTTCTCTTCGTTAGACAAAGAAAAAGCCATGTAAAATGAAAGTGTGAGGAAGTTAGAGTTTCAACCGATCGGGTATAGGAGATAATGGGTCGGGTTTGAATGCTATTAGCCTAAAAATTTGCCCTACTATTCAAAAATCTTGTTTCTCTCGTCTTTCAATTATAACTCCAGACGACTTGTGTAAATAGTCAGTTTCCATAAGACAATATCCATTCCATGCAATGGTTTTAATCTCAAGGAAAAATTATTCAAGTTACAAAAATATCTTTTTTAAAGAGTCCAATTTTAGTTAATGAACTAATTCATAGTTTAATTACTTAATATACTTAGTGTAAAATTTGCGGGTCGTTAATGATTTTACACGAGAGCTTAGGGAGAAAGTGGAAGGAAACAAATGGTGTTTGGAATGATGAGGAAAAGGATCAGGCTGAACATATAAATATAGCACGAGTTCGAGCCTTAGCCCTAATGCTTGTGCTGCTAGAAACATTTCCAAACTTGTTTAATGTAACAATCCTACATTCTATGCTGTATAAATTAAATAAATTTAATTAAAATAAAACATTTGAATTCGATCTTAATATTTATTATTTTGAAAATGAATTCTTATCCATTTGAATTCAATTTAATATAAGATTTTGGTTGAATAAATTGAATTAAATTAATAAATCCTTTTCAAATAATATATTGAATTGAAAAAAATTGTCTTTATCGGAATATATTATGACAATGTTATGTAAATTAAATTAAATCAGTTGAAATACACTTACAAAAAATTATAAGAATTAATTAAAGGAAAATAAAAGAGAATTGAATAGATTTAAATTAATGGGCCAAAAACAATTAACAGTCTAAGCCTAAAACCCATTCTTATTCATTCTCTTGTTCTAGATAAATTCTTCCTATCTCTACAAACAAGCAAAATCCCGAAGCCCATGTTTTTTAGCCTAGGCCGTGACTCAAAAAAATAGCGACCATGATAGAAAAAGAAAAAAATAATTTTAAAGTAACAACACAACCACATTCAGGCTGGAGGAGATGGCGCTAGAGGAGCCAACCGACCTGGGGGGTTACGCGACTTGGTAAGCGACTGATGGTAGGTCGGGTAGTCGAGGGATGACGGTGGAGGCGCAATGCTTATTCACGATCTAGAGTTCTGCAATTTCATCGATGCCGAGGTGTAGGCGAGATCAGCAATGGAGGGGAGTTCTACTAGAGGTCTGCGACTTCTTGTGAGTGATAGGAATTGGGCAGTGACGTGACTAAGAATCACACGCGATTTACAAGCAAGGTTGTTCTGAGTTGATGGTGGTTTCATCAAATTCCGATTGTAGGTCCGATGTTGGTGCCGGTGTTGTCTAGTATGGCTGTTACGGTTGTTGGCCGAAGTGGAAGCAGCGACGTAAATGATTTCACTCGACAATTCGGTGAGATTATTCTCACAACTATATCTATAATATTTACAAGTTACAATATTCATCCTGATAATTAATTACATAACTTAGTCGAATTGATTGTGATTATTGGTTGAATCATTTGATCAATATATTGGTTTGAGAATGATTATTGTTTGAATGTTAGATGATTGTGTTGATTAAAAGTATTAATTTACTAAGGGAACTCTGTCGTTTGCAAATTGAGTTAAATATTATTTATATATCGATGTGTGTATTTAAAGATGATTGGAGTTCGATGGAAGTTGACCCGGGTCACATGATAGCCTCTTGTGTCGCTTAGGCCAGTAGTCTGTTACCTATAGGGGCAAAGCAGGATCGTGGCCAAGGCTACGCGTTGACGAGCCACTGATGGATATGTGTCACGATGTCCATCGGTGTAACTAAGGATGTAGAAACAGATCCAGCTATATAGCATACAGCATAGTATATCCTGGGTTATAGGAGCAGACGTACGACCATCAATCTCCTATCTGGTTTCGGTTTGCGTGTAATAGATAAGCATATATGAGATGAGATTATACCCGAGATTGTGTCTAGATTATGGTTAACCTTGTATCCTTCTTTGGAAGATGGCCTACTTAATATTGGTTATATTCAGGCAGTTATGAGCTGGCTCAAATATTTCTTATTGATTTTGGTGATATGATGATGATATTTTATAATGTGAGATTACGAGATTTATTAGGGCATCGCTTTGTCCTTGACCAACTGTACTTGATGATATCTTATGTATTTTGGATTTTGGTATGGATGATTCACTCATTTGATGTGAATTTCATGATTTCTGATTGATAAGCTTTTGTATGGGCGATGACAACTTTATACTGGGTTTTGTGATTCTATGGTATAAGATATTTGAATTGTTCAAGATAACATTATTATTATTATTATATTCATTTATACCCAATATATACAGAGTTTCATATGGTTATTGACATTGGATTTAGATATAGTCTGATTTGTTTATTATTTATATAATACTCGGGTTAGTCCAAGACATTTCAGATACAGAGACAATGAGACCAACTTGTATTTTCTGGGCATAGAGGAGACTATATATTTGGTATTATAGATTCTTATTCTGTATTTGGAAGTGGTGAATATTGTGGTTGTTTGGGCACTTCTGTAAGCCTTGCACCTCTATTGGGTAATGCCTGAGTCGCTGCATCAAGGTCTGAGCCAAATTGAGCGAAGGCGGCCACTTCGCGATATTGTGCCAATTCCAGTTTTGAACTACCACGGACTCTCGTGTGTATATTTGTGTGATGTATATGGACATATATTGTATATTGTATGTTATATGTATTATCGCTGCGATTTGACGCTGCGATCTTTGTTATTTATTGTATATTATGTATTGTTCTATCCTGGAGGCACATGTGTTTATTGCTTTATGCCGATACTGTGTACGTTAATTGGTGAGTTATATTTAATATTTAAATACGTAATAGTGTTAGCCTAAGGGAATATTCACATGTGTACCCCATATTGCCTTATTCTCCATATTATCGATAGTATTACTCTATAGTACTCTTGGATAATATGTGTATAGAGGTAGGGGTGTTACATTTAATTCATATCTCCTAGACTGTAACACGAAACAACTAATGTTTATATTAATTCATTACCTAAAAGAACTAATTTGCATAATGGAAAAGGTTTTAAGTTCAAATTCATTTATCTTCAAAAATTCATTTTTTAATTGCTTATTTAGATCAATGTTTTAACTAATAAACCAATTATTTAAGTTACTAGGTGTCTTAATCTCAAGTCAAAAATCTATCCACATCATCACATTAGATCTTCTACTTGACTTAAACTATAGAATACTCTTGGTTAGTCATTTTATAGTTGTTTCTTAACTACCACAAGTACATAACCTCTTGGTTCCCCTAACTATCATGAGCTAAACATCATTCATCCTATGAAGAGCATTACGTACAATGGCCTAGCCGATGTATCGATGTCTCATTCTCGAAACACCTTTGGCTAATAGCATTTAAGGGTCAATGTTTGTTTGTAGGATCCAATACTCATGGTTACTAACTCTTTCATCACTACGATTGATTAAAAATTGTCTTAGGAATTTCTACTTGTGTATTATAATATACTCTCAAAACATCATAGATATACATGCATGCATGCATACATACAAACATACAACGGAAATAAAATAAAAAACATACTTTTATTTCAAACAAGGTTTGTTACAAAGTTATGTTCATAATCATATTACATAGTTATCCCTTGGGCATACCCTTAACTCTATCATGATGTTCAATACCTTATAGACTCTTATCTCATTTTATGTGTACCAGCTTTGAATATTTAGTATTATGGTAAAGATCTCCTCACACCAAGCTTTATGTCTTACATGTGATTTGCTTTATTATTATTATTATTATTATTATTATTATTATTATTATTATTATTCTAACATCTCTCGGTACTCTCATGGTAGAATGATAAAAGGTGTCGAGGACTTTGTTAGCGCTAGCAAGGTAGGATTTCTGGAGGACATAGCAGGTCGCTTACTTACCACGATTGCAATCATCTATTTATAGAAGACATATGTAAATATAGGGTTCATGCACTAGTTTATAATTTCGTTCAATACTTATGTTATATATGAGAGTTTGTGTACTCTGTGATAGAGTTAAGAGTGTGTTCTAGGGGTAACTATGTAATTTTTTATATAACTTAATTCTTCATATAAGAATATTATCCAAAATAAATTATGGTTTTGATTTTGTTTTCCGTTGCATGTATTTTTCTATTATGATATAAGTAACGATATGAATACATTGAATATATAGAAGTAAAAAATCTTTAGGAAAAGTGTTTAACCGACTGCAGTCACAAATGTGTTCGCAATCATGAGTTTTGAATCGAATATTTAAAATAATTTTCCTTAAATTTTTCCTAGTCAATATGTATCGAGAAAAACTGAAAAATATATCAATACTTTAGTTGAGACTAGTGTACGTAATGCTCTCTATACAATGAACGGTGAATTATCATAACCATTGGGGATATAAAGGATTACATACTTGTGGTTGTTTGGAACAATCACATAATGGCTTAACGAGCGTCTTTTATAGATTAATACAACTAAGTCAACATAAAAGAATTCATGTAACAATGTGCAGTAGTCTTCAAACTTGAGAGTACAGTTGATCTTAAGTATATAAACTATGCTTCGATTTTGGTCAATCACATGACATCACGATCATGTTATGACCATAGGTGGATACACATTGAACTACTTGAAGTGAAACACTACTCAAAAGATGATTCGTCTCCTTTATTATAGAAAGTTAGTATTACTGTAATCCGTAGTCAATTTGAAGTCAAAATCTCTGGCCCTACTAAATTAATTAATTGATAAATGTTATTAGATTAAACCAAGGTTTTTAAAGTGAAACTACACAATCAATTACAAATATTATTGGAGTTTTTGACACTTGACCAAACTCTAGATATCCTAATGATATACTAATGATGAATAAAAAAACGAGCATAAACCATCATCACTTTGTGTGTAGCTTAATAAAAATTAGAAATTAAATTTTGCCTAAATGATCAATGTAGCGAACCTGAAATTCGAACACTTCGCCTTCGAATATCGAAACGTTTTGAAATATATTTAAGCGTTAAAAATATGATTTCATGACCTTGTTAGACATCATTTAATTAATGAATAATGATAAGAAACTTCTTTTTGAAATTTGTTTATAAATATATATTCTTCGATGGAAAATCGATAATGTGACCATAAATTGGTTTATCGGCAAAAAACTTTTTGATCGATATAAGTTGTTCGAACTCTTGTGCACTTGTCTAATGATCAAATGAACACATTAGCAACTAATTAACACTTACACCTCTTCATAAATCATGGAACATTCTAGAAGCTTCCATTAGGATAAGAGACATATTATGTTAAGGGTATAAGTGTAATTAACATAAAGGAGAAGTGATGGGAGGTGAGTCTTCCATGACATGGTTTGGGGGGGATGGGTGAAGGTTAGCTTAGGCAACACCAAATGGAGCCTATATAAGGAGTAGCATACCCTTAGGAATAAATCACAAATCCACAAGCAAATACAAGCTTCTTTAATGTCTTCTTCTTCTAATTCTCTAAATTCCTAAAGCAAACTAATTGCAAAAAAAATCCAAATCAACTCAAATTTAGAGTGAAGCCTTGGGAGAAAATTACAACACATCTTACCTAGTTAGATCTTAAAGTTTAGAAGCAAAACTCCCCCTACTTGGATTGGCCATGAGCTAGAAGGAGGTTTGGAGGAGGCAAAAGCAAGGTGAAGCAGAGGAAAGAGGGAAGGAAAAGAGGTTGTAAGGTTGGCTTTGGACCTAGATGATTAAATCTTGGTTGTTGTTTGGTTAAAGGTAAGTTAACTCACCACTTTGATTGAAAATATTGTGCATATATATTGGTGTTTGATTTTGTTAAGTTGTTTAAATTGATTTGGACATATGTTAAAAAAATGGTTTAGATTCTTGCTTTGAAAGCGAGTGGCATATGTATGGACTTGAACGAACTTGAACAGACTAGAATGGACTTGTATGACATATATCAAGGCCTTGTAACAAAGCACATAGGTTATAGATGGACTTTGGTTTAGGTCGGACTCGGATTTGAAACCGCAGTTATAGCGATAGTCGTTATAGATTTAGTTTGAAATTGCCTTGTTTTTGGCGATTTTTGTGAAACGAGAGACCTTTAGGGGTTTCTTGCCATATTTATAATTTTTTATATGTATTTTTATCTTATTAAAAGCTTGGATAGTAAAAATTTAAGTAACATCTCGAAAAGTGACCAAAAATTCACTTGTGCAAAACTGCCCCGTTTAGACTTGATTTTTGGATTTTGAAGGTTTGAATAGATATTTAACTTTAAGCATTTTGTTTCATTATTTTTAACAAGTGTTTACTAACTCATATTAGAGTATTTAAAAAGTGGTTTGAGATATTTATGAATTTTTAAGAATTAGTTGTGAATTTTTAAAGAAGAGGATTTTAAAATAAAAACTTGTTTTTCCAAGTTTTAAGGAAATTATAAAGTTGTTACTTTCAAGTAATATTTTGGCAAAATGTTTTAAAGCCTATTATAAGTATTATAAAGTATTTTAAAATAATTTTAATTATGTATAATTTTTAGAAAATATGTTGGCTATTTTATATCTATGTAATAAAATATCTTTTGACTTGTTTATTTGCATATCCAGTTTTGGTAAATAAATTACTATACATAAATACATACATACATATATATATATATATATCACTTTAAAAAAGGGTTTTAAAAGTATAGAAAAAAGGTTTAGAAAGGGGTTAGTAATTGCTTAATGGCCAAATGGTTAATTGGTCGTTTGAAAAGTAATTAACAATACTTAACACTAAAAGCCGACGAAATATTATGGGAGTTAAGATTGATGTTCGAATAGGGATATGAGCAATAGAGCTCTAACCTACCAGCTTCTCTCTTGACCAAGGAATAGTAAGTCAGAATATGTCAGAAACGTGTTAATCGAGTTGATTTCTTACTTGTTCATGGAAATCATTAATACTATACTTAACACTAAAGCCGACGAGGTAGACTTATCTATTTGTGAGATTCAAGAATGAAGCGTTAGGCAAGGTTTTGATGCAACCAGTGCTCTAACTTATTTAGCTTCACACTTTGGTGAGGAATTGTTATGTTGGAATGTTGAAAACAAGTTAAGTATACAAATATTAATTTTTATAAGCAATTTTTTTGACTAGGTAATCGATTAGTCGATTATCGGTTATCGACTTTGACCTAATATTAACTTAGGAAGTATAAAAAGCTTCATGGTTTCATACCAATGAGAAACCCGGGGAGAAGCATTGGTACGAAACGTCTCTAGCTTTCACTTACTTCTGAAAGAAACAGAATTAAGTTAACCAAAAATTCATCGAATTAGTTTGAAGAGACAGGGATCGATAAGTGTTTTGCTTATCGAATACCACTTCAAAACTAGTGTACAAGCTCTAAGTTTTGGAAGTGGTTATGAAGTGAAATGTTAAGGTTAAGTCCATGGGAAAGGCCAGTGTTAACATTTGGAACGATGCTATTGTATGGACTGTCTAGCTTGAGGACTATTCTAAGAGAGAGGGCAGTGTTAGCATTCGTCGGAGGACTTATGCGGGGAATCTATGTGGAGAATTGAGATCTATTCAAGATGCTTAAATCTATGTAACGATTCGTGATCTGTTCGAGATGATGGAATCCATTTGGGATTCGTGTTATATTTGAATGATGAAGACTCATGTAAAAGATGGCGAATGTAACCTTGACATCGAAAACAATCGAAAATAGTGTAGGATGCATAACCTAGGGTTTAGCGACTCTCGTCCGAATATAATTAACTCCATTTTTAGAGATATTTATCGATTGTTGGCCGGTGGGAGTTGGTGATATTTGGTTCATGTTTTTCATGTTTATGTTCGGACGACGGGCCTTTTGTGTTTACCTTAATGGTATATTTTATCTAGAGATATACGATGCTCGAATGGTACTTTCTGACCCATGTGTAGGAGATTATATTCAGCATCGACCGAAGAGTTCTCCATGGAAAAATCCATTATGTGGACGTACCTTAGCGGTTTCAAATGTAACCTAAATATGTTATGGTGTGAGCAATGTAAGCATCACAGCTATTTGATATGATTTATATTCTATACTCTAGACATTATCTATTATATCACTATATTAAACTTGATGAATGGTTGGTTTCTTTTGAGGGGAAAACCTTCATGGTAATCCGTACGGTCTCAAAAGGTGCTATTGTATGTCACTCTTATTACTTGAGTTTCTCACGCTAGTTTACCAGACTGATCTGGGTGTTATTTTCTTATAATGCTTGGGTCAGCCCGTGTATGTTTCCAGATTTAGCTACGGATGCTTTGGAGCTTATGGAGAGAAGCTGAATGATTACCTACCATTGTATTTTTATTTCTGATGTAGTATGGTATGTATCAACATTTGTGAGGACAGACAGGCTGATGATAGTACTTATGTTTTGTAACTCTGAAATTTCTATATTTATAGTAATCCTCTGTACCGTCCTTTTAATATTATATATTATCGTTTTGCTGTGAGATTCTGATGTTGTGTTCTTCCTTTCTTGTTTTATTTTTTTATTTTACCTTACCTTTTTGTCTTTCCGGTACTTGGGTGTTGACACATGAATACCGTAGATGTATTAGTGTCGACATTCGAGGATCGAAAAGTCGGGCCATTACATTTGGTATCGGAACCCAAGGTTGAGGGAATACCTTGGTTTTGGTTGGGTATGGCTCATTAGAGATAGGGTAAGTGACACCCTAGAATGAGTCGAGTGTATTATACATATGAGAGCGTACTTGTATTTTAGAAACTAAACTTCAAAAAAATATTCTTTAAGATTGCCTCTTTCTTAGTAATCTTCTCTTAATGTCTTTCCCTTGAAATAACTCCATCCTTTAGTTTCCTTAAAACTTAGTATGTGATTTTGAGGGTTCTTGTTGTTTTGGTTTTAGGATACGGTATCTAGTAAAGAAAGAAAGAGTTGGTTATGGGCAAGATTTGGGCATGCCGTGGCTAGACGGGAGGTGGAGGAGGTTGTAGCAGAGGATGAGGAGGAATTTATAGCCGAGGATGAGGAGGAACTTGTAGCCAAGGAGGATGAAGATCTAGAGGAGGACCTTGGATCCAAGGGCGACGATGACATTATATGGGAGATAGAAGGACCATTAATAGAAAACCTATCTAAGTTATCTGATGTTATTGGGCCAACTAACAAACATCTTTATCTTAGGGATATCTACAGAAAAGTAGACTCTAGGACCGAGCTTGGATACCAGCATCCTACTCTTCCTAGCTACTTACCGGGCCAGATAGGTAAAGTGGTCGAAACGGTCGACTCACTTTTAAGACCCAGATTCATATTAGGCCTACATCTAAAAGAAAGATAGAATATTTTGGAAATAAATATTTGTGAAAAGATTTATATATAAAAGTGATTTTATATAAGTATGGTTTAGAAAATATGATTTATAAATGAAAAGGATTCAAATAGAGAATTCGATGATTTAAACCCCGATATTTTTAAAATGTTTTTCAAGGTTTTGGAAAGTAATAATAGTATTATTTGAAAGTAAATATTTAGGAAATTGAGACCCTGATACTTAGTATTATTATATGAAGTATTTGATACCGCTTTGGAATGATTTCGGTTAAGTACCAAAAGTATGGTTTGGGTGTACTGAACTTACTTCTATCGTTTGAAAATAATTTCGGTGATGATTGCAGTATCATCAACATTCATTTTTGGATTTCTAAGCGTGGGATGCTACAAAGTTATTTTAGTAAACTAGATTTTGATTTAATCCTAAAGTAAGGTTTGATATACAAAATTTATATTCATATATTATTTCAAAAGGATTTGAAATGAAAACCGATGTTTAGTTCTAAAGTTCTCTTGTTAAGTTATTTCATAGACACATGTAGCCTATGCATTAAGAAAGTATGGTACATGCATTGTTTAATAGTTTTTAATTCGTAAAATGAAATGAATTTTTTTAATGGTTATGGATAGTCTGGAACTTCCAAATTGTTATAAAAATTAAAACTAAGTGTTTTTGAAAGTAAAAAGTTGAGTTATATAACTTTTCAAAAGGTGGTAAGTTAAAACGAGTTCAAATTGTTGATCAGCCTTTTTAAGAAAAACAAAATTATGTTTCGTATTCACTCTTAGGATGTAATAGAGCATTAAACGAGTATGAACTTAAGTTAAAAAAATGTGGATAAACTTAAAGTTATGTTTAAATGATTCATAAATGATTGTAGTATTTAAAGACATACTATTTGGATAAATGAATGTGATTGAAAAGGAATTGGTGTAGAAACCAATAGGATAAATATGTAAGTTGTACGTAGACTATTTTATTTGCATGACTATTCTTAATTCAGTATTCGAGTACATTTTTTTGAAGTGGTTTACACCGGTCCGAACAAGGATTTTCCACTCGATTCTCGGTGAACACTTGATACAGATTCGTGATACGGTCCCTATATTTTCTATCATAGTATATGGCTATACAAGGAGAGCAGATGTTTCTAATCAAGGAACCAAATCGGAGTCCACACTAGATAGGTCAAGTGATCCATACTAGTTGGGAAGTGATATCTACGTGATCGAACAAGTGATTAGATCAGATATTGTGTACATATGATATATGTACATCGGTCAGACTTTAGTACATTTGTATACTATGTTTGTTTGCTTATGAAGCATTTGAGGAATGACTCTTCAATTTATTATGAGGTAGCATGAATAATCATCTAAGTAATGACCTATGGTTGTTGAGCATAAGGTATGCTTAGTAGATTGTTTATTGTCCTTGGACGACGTGATGGTTTGAATCTGAGCGAATCATAAGCATCGATTGCTAGTAATTGTGAATACTACTTTATTATTTGTGTGCCTTTTCTTTTGTTAAGGTTATAAGTGCCGTGGAGCTAGGATGCTTGGGGTGGTACCAAGAAGACGGAGGGTGGTTTGAAGGAGTTCTATCCGGAGGCACTTATAGACAAGGGTTTCCTTCTTATCCATACATCGTTTGTAGTGTACTCACCGCATAAGGTGGAGTGATTTATTATTTATTTTGGTTTGCAGTTTAGTTTGTATATAGTTTCAGCAGTACTATATATATGTATCTTGTTTCTTCCATCTCCTTTGATTATCGTTCTTCTTTGAATTTCGAGGACGCAATGTTTTAGGTGGAGGAATGTAGCGACCCTGAAATTCGAACACTTCGTCTTTGAATATCGAAATGTTTTGAAATATAGTTAAGTGTTGTAAATATGATTTTATAACCTTTTTAGACATAATTTAATTAATAAATAATGATAACAAACTTGTTTTTGAAATTTGTTTAAAAAATTATATTCTTCGATGGTAAATCGATAATGTGACCGGAAATCGGTTTATCGGTAAAGAACTTTTTGATCGATATAAGTTGTTCGAACACTTGTTCACTTGTCTAATGATCAAATGAATACATTAGCAACTAATTAACACACACACCTCTCTTTATAAATCATGGAACATTCTAGAAGTTTCCATTAGAATAAGAGACATATCATGTTAAGGGTATAAGTGTAATTAGCATAAAGGATAAGTGATGGGAGGTGAGTTTTCAGTGGAATGGTGGGGGGGAGGGGATGAAGGCAAGCTTAGGCAACACCAAATGGGGCCTATATAAGAAGGGCATATCCTTAGGAATAAATCACAAATTCACAAAGCAAATACAGGCTTCTTTAATGCCTTCTTCTTATTCTTCTCTAAATTCCTAAAGCAAAAAAATTGCAAATCAAATTCAAATCAACTCAAATTTGGAGTGAAGCCTTGCAAGAACATTACAACACATCCTACCTAGTTAGATCTTGAAGTTTGCTAGCCAAACTCCCCCCACTTGGATTCGCCGTGAGCTAGAAGGAGGTTTGGAGGAGGCAAAAGCAAGTGGAAGCAAAGGAAAGAGGGAAGGAAAGGAGGTTGCAAGGTTGCGTTTGGACTTAGGTGCTTAGATCTTGGTTGTTGTTAGGTTAAAGGTGAGTTAACTCCCCAATTTGATTGAAAATACCGTGCGTATATATTGGTGTTTGATTTTGTTAAAGTTGTTTGAAGTGATTTGGACATACGTTGAAACAATGGTTTTGATTCTTGCTTTGAAACTAAG
This sequence comes from Allium fistulosum, assembly GCA_030737815.1. Taxonomy (NCBI): domain Eukaryota; kingdom Viridiplantae; phylum Streptophyta; class Magnoliopsida; order Asparagales; family Amaryllidaceae; genus Allium; species Allium fistulosum. The sequence continues at coordinate 1,217,066,623 of CM060902.1, forward strand.
TGGTATTTGTGTAACGACCCGAAATTTCACTACTTTTATTTGCGAATATTTAATTAATTTTAAATATTCAAATAATACGTTTTATAATGAAAATAAAACTCTTTTAAATAACGATTAATGATGGTGATCATTTTCAAATTTTGTTTACAAAAATATTTAGTTCGATGAATAATAGAAAATGTGACCGGAAATCGTTTCCCGAATTTTCGAGGTTTCATCTTATAAAAGTTTTTTGAAATGTTGCGAGCCTTGTTTATATTTGAAACAACATTTACATGGTTAATAATATAAATTAGTTAGTATATATTGGTATATACATAGGTATATATACTTAAGTATATACATGTATATACTAAAAGATGCCTTAAGAGACATGATTTGACACTTTTGCAACTCGAGTACAAACATGTTTAAACATGTTTTCTTTGACATAATGAGGGGGGGGGACAAGGTGGAGGCTGAAATGACATGTGTTGTGGAGGGTGTTGAGGTGGCAAAACAATGTGGATGGTAGAAGTACAAGGGTGGTTTAGTTGTTTACCTTTTCTATTGCTTATAAATAGCCTTCTATTTCTTCAAATTTTTCTCCTCTTCCTTTTATCTTATTTTCCATATATCCGAACCAAATGGAGATTTTTTTTTCTAAACCATGTAAAATTTCAGTGGCTACAATTTTTATTTGTATTACTTCTTCAAATTTTGAGCATAACTATATCTAAATCTCATTTATTTCAGACCCATTTCGGACCCATATACTCAAGTCCGAAAATACCTCTTCTCTTTTGACCATATCTCCCTCAAAAAAATAATCCAAATTGAGTGATTACTTTTTTTGAAATGATAGAGAAGAATTTTCAACAACTTTTCTTTTGACCACTTTCCAAAATTACGAAAGGAACATGGCAAAAAGTCGAGGGAAAAATGACCCATTTTCAAGTTGCTTTTTGTGGGTGTCCAAACTTTGCAAGTTCCAAGTATTTCAAGTTTTCAGAAGAGTTTTGCAAAATTTTAGTGAGTAAACTTCTAACTTTTTGTGGAAAGATTCAATCTTTATTATGTTGCCTATTTGGTTGTAGAATATATTGTTTGGATGGTTGAATTATCATATGGTTTGGATGTACATATGTTGCAAGTTTATGGTTTAGCGTAGATTTGTGAATCGAATGTTAAAGTGATGTTTTTGGTTAAAAAGTTGTGATCTTTGTCTTGTGATTGGAAGTGATATGAAAAGTTAGTAAGTAAAGTTAGTGAGCAAGGTTAGTACTTGAAAGGTGTTTGTGTTCGACATAGCGATCCTTTGAGCTTTTAAATTTGATTACTTACTTTGCTTTAAACAAAAAGTTTTCTAAAGTATCTAACCTTTTGTTTTGCTTCCAAAACTTTATATTAAGTTCATAAAGTATGTTAAAGTTAAAAAGTAAGTGTTTTAAAAGACTATTTGAGATGTTAGTCAAGTTTGGAAGTTATGGTATCCATAGTGATAGTTATTATGGATGCAGTTCGATAAAAAGTCCAATTTTTGAAAAGTTAATGTTTATATTTTAAAGTGTTTTGAAATGTTTTAAAAAATTAATAATAATGACAAAGGAAAGTTAATTAAGATTTAATAATTAATTAATTAGTTTTAATATTTAGTAATCAACTAAGTACTAAACAAGGTTTGTTAATTTTAATTAATTAAAGATTAGGACTAATTTTTTTTAAATGAACAGTAATTAAAATATTTTTGAATGGTGAACAAAGACAACGAAGCGGGAATGGTTATTGAACTTCCACCTCCTCCGAAACCACCAGATCCATCCTCCACCGCAGCATCACCGCCTGAACTCCCTCCCATATAGCGCACTACTATGGACCAGACATCGACCTCCTCCCAGATTCGGCCTCCAATTGCTCAGCACTCCAACGTAGACAGACCTGGCAGTGGTCATGGGCGGATACGGTTAAAGATTTTGGCGCTGAGAAGGAAAGCAATATAACTGATCTTACTTTTTACCCACCATCACAAACTACAGGAACATTAACTGCCTCTATGCCTGAATCGGTATTCACAGCCATGGCCGGCCCAGGGGCAAGCCCACTAAGCCCCTGGGCTGGGGCAACCCACCTAGGGGTGGGCAACAAATTTTTTTTCCTAACCAAGACCACCAAAAAAATTACAAATCTAAAATCACGTTAACCGATTCACCAGCTTATCAATTCACCGAACCTAGGGCTTTCGTCCACAGTCTACTCCATTGCCGCAAGCCTGCTGTTGTCGCCTGCCTCCTACTGCCGCCTGCCTGTTGCTGCCTCCGCCTGCCTGTTGTTGTCCAGAGACTAGAATCCAATATTGCTGAAAGCCTGAAGCTATTGCTCTTGCCTCTTCTTGTCAAGTTAGGTGATTTTGATTTTCTTTTATTTAGTGAAACCCAATATTGATTTGCTGAAGCTATTTGTAATCTGTCTATGGGTTTAAGTCTTTGACACAAGATTGCAATTGCACCGACTGTTTTCATATTGTTGAAACCCAATATTGCTGAAGCAGTGAAACCCAATATTGCTGAAATCCAATTTAGTGAATCCCAATATTACTGAAACCTAATATTGCTAAAGCAATTGACCGTTTTCATTAATTTTAAATTAGTGGCTGAAACAGAACTGGATTTATTGCTAATGTTTTATTCAATTCGTTAACTGACAAACTCTTGTATACTATATTAAATAATTTTAATTTTAATTTGAAATATTATTTCATGTGGCAAAACTAATACATATTTTAATGTTTTATTAATAGATAACATGTCGAAAAAAGAAGACGATAAAAATTGGGTGAGATTTAGGAATCAAAATTCCGAAGCTTTTAACTGAAAGGTAAAACAACGTCACAATGCCACGGCTTCATCAATTGTGGGCTCAATCTCTCAACTCTTTAATGCGAAAACAAACAAATCACTAAATTCTTGTCAATCTCTAAACTCTTTATGATAAAAATTTTGAATTTTTATTAAATGCAAAGTTCATGCATATTAGTAAAGATGAGTTGATGAAACATTGTATTTGCTTAGAAGGTTATTTGAAACACAACCAACAATGCGATATTTATGGAAAAGATCTATTTCAAAATCTAAGAGCTTTGCAAAGTATGTTACCTAAGGAAATAACTAAGTCGGTTGACATTCTTAATTTTATAAAATCTTATGTAGATGATGGTGATTTTCAATGTGCATGGGTTGCTTATCGGATTTTACTAACAATTTCGGTTACCGTTGCTTCGACGGAGAGAAGTTTTTCTAAATTGAAATTAATCAAAAATTATCTTCGAACGACCATGTCATAAGAGTGATTGAATGGATTAGCAATGATCTCAATTGAAAGTGGATTTTTTAAGAAACTAGATTGTGACAATTTGATTGAAGAATCAGGTACAAAAAATGAAAAGCGAAGTATATTTATTTGAACAAGTTTTATATTTTGTATGAAACTTCGTATTTCTCCGTTTTATATAGTGATTTTTGTATGAGAAGTTAATTTAACTTTATATAACTCCACTTGTTTTAGTGGTTTTTGTATGGAAAATTATTGCATTGTATGTTATATTTTTTTTATTTGACGGCATGCTTAAGTTTAAACACAAAAAAATTAATAAAAAAATAAAAAATTTCATTTAGGGACAACCAAAATAATTTTGGGCTAGGGCAACCCAATCTTAGGGCCGGCCCTGTTCACAGCAGCAAAGGACAAATGGTGTAACACATTAGTTGTCGACATTTTGGGTCGCCGGCCTCTGTACGCAAATTTCAAAAGCTTCATCGAAAAAACGTGGAGTCCAAATGGTGAATATGATCTATATTTTAGACAGAATGAGTTCATTTTTATCAAGTTTTACAATTCCGATGACTGTGCCAAAATAATCATATCTGGACCTTACAGAATAGGCTCTAGGATTTTGATTATAAAGAAATGGAAACCCGGAATCGAAATCACTAGAGAGTCATTCTCTACAATTCCAATCTAGGTACGTTTTACAGATTTGAAATTGGAATACTGAAGCAACGAGGGAATAAGTCGGATTGCTAGTGTTATAGGTCGACCCATACGTATGGATTCAACCACTGCACTAGAGAACAGATTAAATTACGCCCGGGTTCTCATAGAGGTCGACGACCATTTCTCTTATCTAGATATAATTCAGTTATAATTGTATGATGGTACAACAGATGAGATTAATGTTGATTATGAACAAAAGTTTGTTCCATGTACACTCTACACCGCTGACACTCATATAATATGTGCAACAGCAAAACAAGAAAAGAATGGAGACCCAAACAGAGTACTACATCCACTGACTACCCACATACTTCGACTACTAGTTCATCAGAGATTAATTTACACACAAAAGAAACCACAGTACAATCCAGAGATAACAGACCGAAGAAGTGTTCAAATGCCATTAATAATAAAATTTCTACACATAATAAATTCTCTGTTCTGGATGACCTCCCTAAAGAGCCATCTTGCCACGATGAAAGCCCCATGCCTGCATCCACTTTTACATTATCTGAACCACCTGATCCAAACCTTGCAGCAAACATGGAAGGAAACACAGTGATTGATATAGAAAATAAAGAAGATGCTGTTGATAACTACACAAATACAGAAGAACTTATTCATGATGTTGCAACTCATATTCTGGAAACTGGAAATAAAAATAATACGGACAGTGATGTCTCCCCCATGGTGATGAAGAACCCTACATATCTGAAGAATCGAGAAGTTTCTGCAAATCCTAAATCCCACAAAACTGCTTCGCCTAAAAGATCAACACTGAGCTCTTCTCTGGGTAAATGAACATTATGACTTGGAACACAGGCATGAATACCGATGATAAAATCAATCAAGTATTCACGCTTCTAAATGATCACAAGCTTAGTTTCCTAAGCTTGGTCGAGAATAAATTATCTACCAGTAGTATTGTCAATATGCAATTGCGATTGCCTGCCTAAAATATTGTTCATAATAATGATACGGGTAGGAAAGGCCACATTTTATTATTACTTCACAAAACTGTTTGGGAATATGTTGTACTGAGCCATTCACAACAACATATTACCTTACAGTTAACCAACAAGGGCGGTCTACATTTTTATTGTACTTGTGTATATGCTAGCAACTCGTTTTTAGAGCGACAAAAACTATGCTTCAACTTGACGCCTTAACTATAAGGGTCTCCGTGGATAGCTATGGGGGATTTTAATAATGCTCTCAACGCTAAGGATAAAAGGGGGGGGGGGGGGTTTCCGTTCCCTTTTTCCTATTTAAATTCCTAAAAAATGTTTGTTTAAGTGCAGTTTGGTTGAATCTAATTTACAGGGCTGCAAATTTACGTGGCGGGGAAAAGGAATTGCAACGAACATAGACAAAGTTTTAGTTAACTACAAATTTATGTCTATGTTCCCGCAATTGAGCACTATCGCTTTGCCTACCTCATTTAGTGACCACACCCCTATTTTGATAAGTTTCAGCCCACAACACCAACATTGTAAATGAGCTCCTTTTCGATATGTCAATAGTTGGTGTTTTAAGCAGGGATATGGCCACTGCATTGCCTCGGTTTTGGCTGCCAACACACGGGGTTCATGTTTTCACAGATTCATATATAAGTTAAAGGTAGTTAAGGAAGAATTAAATAAATGGAACATGTTGAGAGCATCTGAAAAACCAATTACTCAATTACACTCAGAATTCAAGACCATTTTCTATCAGTTGGATCAGGATCCCGAGAACATTTCACTTTACGATTCTATGTACCAGATTGGCCAAAATCTGAATGAACAGACCCAGCATCATTGTGAATTTCTATGGCAACAAAGCAAGGTGTTATGGCTACAACAAGGGGATAGTAACACTAAGTTTTTCTATGCCAAAATGTCTATGCGGAGATATAGAAATAAAATTCACGCTTTGCTAGACTGTCGAGGGCAGTACATATATGACTCCACCAAAATTAAAGATTCAGCAATTGAATATTACCAACAATTATTCAATAGGGAGGTGATCACAGACTTTTCACATATAGACACCAGAATGAGATTAAATGTAGCAGGTAGGAATACTTATCTGCTTCATTATCTATGGAGGAAATTAGAGAGGCTTTATTCTCTATACATGACTCCAAGAGTCCAGGCCCAGATGGCTTCTCTGCAAAGTTTATAAACTTCATTGGACTGACCTGCAGACAGATTTATATGAAGCTATTTCAGAATTCTTTCACACAAAGAAGCTGCCTACAAGGATTAACCACAATTTCATTACTTTAATCCCTAAAAAAGATAAGCCGCAGTTTATCTCTGATTATAAACCTATTTCTTGTGCTAATGTGCTATATAAAGTTATTTCTAAAATTATATGCAATAGAATTAAATGGTTTCTTCCGTATTTAATTGTAGAAAATCAATCCTCTTTCATTCCCGGTAGGAACATTGGAGAAAACGTTTTGTTGGCCCATGAAAAAGGTCGGGATTTTGTTAAATGGGGTAAAGCAAAAATGTGTATTAAAGTTGATTTGCAAAAGGCGTATGTCATGGTCAACTGGGAATTCGTTTGTCACATGCTTCAATGTTTTGGTTTTCCTTCATTTATTATTTAGTTGATACGTGAGTGTATATCTACCCCTACCTTTTCAATTATGGTAGATGGTAGGCCTGAAGGTTTTATATCATCTAACAGGGGTCTTCGACATGGGGACCCCTTATCCCCTTATTTATTTTGTGTTGCAATGGAATATTTCACGTTACTCATGGAAGAGGTGGTGGCTACTAAACAGTTAGAGCCAATGAATAAATTAGTGCCAAACATATCTTATTTGTTATATGACGATGATGTTATGATTTTTCTAGCAGCTACTTCTGATAATGCTATTTATATGAATCATATTTTCACAAGAAAAGAGGAGACTGTTGGCTTACGTATTAACCAAACTAAGTCACAGTTATTTTTCAGCAAAGGAGTTACATGCAAAAGAGAGATTGAATCCATTTTACACATTGCTGAAAAGGAATTACCTGTCAAGTATCTTGGTGTGCCTTTATCATCTGATTACATCCATGCCCGACATTATTTACCCTGTTACATCATATCAGCACAAAGTTAGAAGGATGGGATAGAAATTTGTTGACGCTAGCTGGTCGTGCAGAACTTATACAAAGCACAATTACCCCCATTGTCATGCATTGGATACTTTTTTACCATTTACCATCTTCAGTTCTTAAAAAAATTGATCACTATTGTGCAGATTTCTTTTGGAAGGGCAGATTGCATAAAGTCTCTTGGGATATCTTATGCACGCTGAAATTGGAGGGTGGTATAGGGTTACTAAAATTTACCGACCTTAACAAAACTGCCGGGACTAAATTACTTTGGCAGCTTCTCACATAAAACTGGCTGTGGGCAAGGTGGATGCACAATAAGTATCTAACAAAGCATAATTTTTGGGTGCTCCTCGTTAACAATAAATTTTCAGGCACTATGAAATGTATTCTCAGACAACGTGATCAGGCAGCTAAGTTAATGTCCCAACATATTGTTAACTAGAAACACACGAAGCTATGGTATGATCCATGGATCAACCACAAGTCTCTAGTAGATTTACTTGGTTGGAGCAGATTATCTATATGTGCCACTGCAAATAATAAGGCGAGTTGTATAATACGTGATGGGCAACTTCAAGCAAGATTACTACCAGGGACCAGGTAGGCATCATCAAGTATCATGCAAATTAATTTGGCTTTTGACCGACATATGGACTACTGGACCATAGTCAACAGTAAGAAATTTATTTTTTCAAAGGTTTGGAATGAGATCAGAATTCAATCGTAGTATGATGTATACAAGCTAATATGGTACAACGAAACTGCTAGAAAGTTTTATCACACGGCACATATGGCTTATATACACCATCTCCCTACTGCTGATAGACTAAATTCATGGGGAATGAATATCGACACACTATGTGACTTATGCAAAGAACAGTATGAGAATCACCAGCATTTATTTATAGAATGTGATTTTACTACTTATCTGTGGAAATCGCTTCTTTCAAAACTAGATCTACAGCTATCACCGGAAAGCACGCTTCAACAGCAATTATCGCGACTTTGCCGAACTTATACAACCAAATCAGCACTTCAGGTTTTAGCATTTGTGGAGACTTCGACGACTACGCACCACATTTGGGTTGAAAGATGCAAGCGACATTTTGAAAACAAAGGCTGCTCAAAGGAACAACGGGCAAAACTGATTGAAATTGACGTTCAATTACAACTACGACGTCGAATTTGCAATCGCCAGCTGAATCCAACAGAGAAGCTCATAATGTTACGGTGGGGAATTGAGCTGGACTATCCAAGATAATTGCGGCTGCTTTGAAAGTGTTTGATTAGCATTTGTTTCTGTACGTGATGGGTCGGTTTGGGTAGATTTTGTAAGCGGTGGTGTTACTCTTCACCTTGATTGGATCGGTAGCCTGCTTTTTTGTATTTTCTTTTGAGCCTTTTTTTGTTTTCTTTTTTTAATTATTTTTGGTAATTGGGTTGTATTGTGGTATAAACTGTAATAGAGTTGTTCGTACAGGGTGTGGCACTCTTTTTCCTCACAATGGTAAGGTTTTTTAAAGAGACGAACCCTGCTACTGTATGGTTCTCAGTAGTTGTAAAAAATAGAACATTTTCTTCAAAAAAATTTATTTTTTAAAAGTAAGATTAATTTTTAATTAATTATGAGTTAAGTACATGATTTATTTTTAATTAATTATTAATCAAATATAAGGTTAATTAATTAATTATTTAATAAATAAATTGTTAATTATTTTTAATGATAAGTTAATTAGGGTTTAAATTTAAAATAATTATTTATTAAGGTTTAATTTATTATTTAAGTTTTAATTAAGATTATTTATTTAATTAATTAAGATTAATTAATAGTTAATTATTAATAATGGTTTTAAATTATTATTTAACAATTAATAAAGGATTAATTAAGGGTTTAATTTATAAATAAATTATTTATTAAACGTTTAATTATTTATTAATTTATAATTAAATTAAGTTCAAATCTAAAAAATATTAAAAATGATTAAATAAAGAATTTAACTTGTAATTAATCATTTTAAATGAAGTTTTAAGTTTTATATCTTTTGTTTCGAGAACCAAATTGTTTTAAAGGTACTTCTTTTTAAAGATGGTTTTGAACACAAGGGATTCAAGTGTCAAAACCATTATGTAGACAAGCAATTTCGAATGAGTTATGTAAATGGTTTGATTGTATGGATATGTATTAGCAGAATAAATCTCCGTTCTCCTATAGATTGGTTGTTTGATTGTGTGGACATATGTTAGCAGAATAAATCCCCATTCTACTATAAGTTAATTGTTTAATTGTTGGACATTTATTTAGCAGGACAAATTACCATCCTGCCATTATATTATTTGGACATGTATATGCTAGTTGAGTTGTATTGACATGTTATTCCTTGATTTGGATATGAAGTGTATTTACATATATGTTGACTTATGTAAATAAATGGTGAAGTGACTTGAAAATGAAATTGATGTTAAATGGTAACTTAAATTACTACCATTGGGTTTGCTAAGCCTCCTTTTGAAATTATAAAGTATGGTATTAAATTAGCTCGAATTCTTTAATCCGTTTGGGTTATGGTTTATAAATGATTTTTCAAGTTATTTTATTACAGTACAAAAGTATTTATAAATAATAACTTTTTTATAAAAATGGGTTTTACTAAGTATAAGGGTTTATTTCAAGTGATTTAAAAGGATGAGTTGCAAAAGATATTTTGCAAAGGATTTTTCTTAAAGAAGATTTGTCGAGGGAGTTTTAAATGAGGAAATGCTTTGTAAATGATTTGAGAGGTTTGTAAAGAGGTTTTGTAAATTGACTTGTAGACTTATAAAAGTGTTTTATAATTTAATTTTGGAAATTTATAAAGGTATTTAAATGTGAAGTGAGCTTTTAAAAGGGAACTTTTTATAAAGGATAAGTGGATCGTACTATAGTAAGTAATATTTTCAAAAAGGAATTTAAAAGGAGGAATTTTCCAAATGTATCGACCCGTATTTTTAACTAATTTAAATTATTAAATTTAAAATGATTATTAAATTAAAAACAATTAGAAATAAAAATTTAATGAATTATCAATGTAATTTATTGATATTAACTTGGATAAAATTTTGAATAACAAAATTCAAGAATATGAGAGATTGTAACTTATATTAGGAAGTAAATTAAATAATATTGAATTGTAAGTAATTACATTAATGTTGAATTATTGTAAAGTGAAAGTAGTTGCTTTATTACCTGAATTCATTTAAAAGTTAATTTTTATAAGTTAAATAACTTATATTTAAAATTATGGTAATTTATTGAATGATTAAAATTATTTAAATTTAATATTGGAATTATTTAAATAATTGAATTATGGGTTTAATATGAATGAAAATGATTTTAAAAGTTGATTTAATTTTTATATAAACAATAATAAAAAATTTTAACTTTTAAAATTGAATTTAAAAGTGAATAAATTTATTTTTAAATTTATTTGTTTCAATTAACACGTAAAAATAATCATTTTGACACTATCCCGGATTTTGATGAAACCAGTTTCATCGGATCCGTAATAGTGAGTTATTATAGGATTTCAAGTTTCGTAGCGATCGGGCATGTCGTTTGGCTCTGTGAGCTTGAAACTTGTAGAAATCAATTAAACGAATTTCATTAAAATAATTTGATTTTGAAAGCTATCTTCCGTATATAATCGAATTAGGCCTCGAGGCTAGTTCCATTGCGTTTGGAATAGGGTGTAATATATAGAACGCTAGGCGGCATGCTTCGTTTGGAGTTCAGGATTTCGTGGGTCGATCGGGCGAGATATTTTCTAATTAAATTATATATGTTTATCCTCAGCCCAACATTTTCGTACCTCCGCATACAATCTTGTCTCCCTCGTACTCTTTCCCCTTTCATTTCAATTGCACCCATCTAATCGAAACAAAAAAGGAGAAAAAAAACAAAACTGCAAATGAAATCGCGATCGAAGAATACATGACCTGGGGTGGAGTGATGGCGCGCGAGGGAGCTACGCATTGGGAAGGGGAGAGCGCGATAGCGCGAGGTAGTGTTCGAGCTACGTTAGGGATTTCGTGGTCATCATTGGCGTGGCGTTTGCGGTGGAGCGAAGGTGAGGGAGGCGAGCTCGGTGGTGCTTTGGTAGGGTCGTGTGGCGGCGGCTGGGCTGAGGCATGGCAATTTCCGTTCGAGCATAAAAAAAAGATAAAGGGAAGTCGCGAGTTGCTGGGGAAGGAGGAGCATTGCCTGGTTCAGTTGCGTGAAAAGAGGGTTAGGTTATGCGTTATTTAGGTTAATTGATTTTGTTAAGTAAGTTATTAATTAAACTTTAATTGTACATCGATATTAGTAAAATAGTATCTTGTTCGTGCGAGGTTCGATTCGGACGAAACAAATTATATTGGGATCATATCGACGTCATCTAAATCAAGGAGCCAGTTTGGTATTTATTTGAAGCTGGAAGTATTTTCAGTTTCAAATAAAAGGTGAGTGTTTTATACGCTCATGAAGTACTAAATATTTTATGTTAGTTAAATTGATAGTCATGAAGTAATTTAATATTATTGATGGTCGTTTAGTAATTTAATTGACATCTAAATTGATAGATGATTAGGATTGATAGAAATTTAAATTTACAGAAAAATTTGAAATTGAAATTAAATTGCCGGTTAGACACTCGATGTTGATAACCAGTAAATTGCTGTGATATTTGACTGATTTGGATGTTGATTGTGATGACTGCTAGTGGTTGATATTTTGGATGCTTTGGATGTTTATTTATTTTATCTATCCCTGTTATCACCCTATGAATTATCCGACAATATATAAACAGTAAATTGAATTATTTAGAATAAATTAAGAAATAGGTTGAAATGATATATACCTATGACACTGTGATTTGGATTGAAATGATATATATCCATCCCTGAAATAAAATTGGAACAACTAATCACTTGGCCATAGGATAGAAAAATTATATACGGACACCGGATTGGTTAAATGATTTTAAATTCTTGAATTTGAATTTATTAAATGGTTTTGGTTTAATGAAATAAAAATGGAATTTATGAGAATCAATTTAATTTCGAATTCGAGTCTTGAAAATGTTGAAATTGAAATTGGAAAAGAAATTGTTTTAAGAACTTATTTTGAACCGTGAAGTAAAAAATCGACATGTGACTGGAATTGTTGAAATTGAAATTGTTTTAAGAGTTTGAACTTTTACTTGAACTTCGAAGTTATTTAAGTAAAAGTGATATAAATGGATATTTCTAAATTTGACTCAGAATAGAATTATTTTTAAGGTTCGAACATTAAATTGAACATCGGAGTTGAGTTTAATTTAAACGATTTAAATCGATATTCTGAAAGTGAACTCGAAATCGATATAAATTGAAATGGTTTAAAATTAGATCTGAATTGAAATTTAAACCATTGATTTGAATTATTGAATCGAATTTGAAATTAAAATGAAAATCGATTTGAATTGAAATTGGAATCGAAGTTAATTTGAATTGAAATCGGAATAGAATCGATTAAATTGAAATGGAAATTGAAATTGATTTGAGTTGGAAAATTTGGAATTGAACCAGTTAGACTTTGAAACTATGTTCAAATAAATTATTTTAATATAAACTGTGTAAACCTATCTTTTAAATATTCAAATTATTTTGATTTTCCAAGCTATTTCACTATATAAATCATTTCCAATACTCAAACTACTTTAACTTTTTAAATTATTTTAAACTATTCAAACTATTTTCTAAAATTTCAAATCGATCAAGGTTGGAATGTTTATACTGAAATCATGGATTTAAATGCAAATTGGGTTAAATGAAGTTATAACCTAAATTGTAATTCGAATTGAATTTTGAAGTAAAAATTACATATCGAACCGAATAGCATATTTTGAGTAAGTATGATATTTTGAAATGAAATTGATTTTGAAGTGAATTTGATATTTTGATATCAAGTATGAATCGTTTTTGAAATGTAAAAGTACCAACCGGTGTGTAAAACAATGTTTGGTTGTTAAAGAGACCGGGGCCTCTTATTGGCACACTCTTTGTCAATATTGGAACCACTTTAACAACTGTGTACGCGGAGGAGACTCCAGAATGAAGTGGTTGGATTTGGCGTCATTTGCTGGATTTGAATAAAGAGAACGATGATGGATAGACCTCAGCACTTGTGCCAATTTGAAATGACTAAAACAGGACGGCTTGACAGGGCCAAGCGAGCTAGCTACCCCTAACGGACATCCGTTCTTCGATTTCTTCTTGGACTTGGTCCATACAATTACTCTTGTTGTTGGTTTCGATTGGCACACCTTGATTTTTGGGATAACCTCCCTTTGACTCGATATGGTATAGATGGACGCGGTGGGCGGTCGTGGCTACAATGCGTTACCACCAGCCCTCCGAGCCAAATTGGTAGTATCCTACCTTGGGCATTGCCTCACGTGCCGTGTCATACTTTTATCCCTATATGAGACCACTAAGATTTTGGTTTAGTGTTGTCATATCACGGCGCATCCCTATTCCCCGACGTGCTATTGGGGTGTTATATGCAAACTATACGATAATGCTTAAAAACGCGTTAAGGGGGATTAATGTAAAGCCTTAACACTAAGAAAAATATTCATTTTACCTATTAGACATTATATATATAGCGTATTCTACTATATATAAATATTTTGACGGATCCTTAAGAGATGGAAAATCCCGTAACATCTCTTGAGTTATTGCACGCACGTTATACACTAGATAGGAGATGTGAAATCCCGTAAACATTTCAAACGCCATTACACTCATGTTATGTGATATCGATTTGACTCACATAAGGATATTTTAGTCCCGACTCGAGTGTTTTGTTCTTTTCATTATGCTCGGGTCAGTCCTGAGTTTTCAACGCATTGAAGATCATTTTCTGGAGGCCGAAGACAAAGATTTGGTATATTATTACTATTATTATTCCCTGCATCATGTTGTTCTGCTGCATTGTATTTTGTTTCTGTTGTATATATAACTCTGATAAATGTTGTAAATTTATAATCAAATGTATAGTTTAAACAGCTTCATGAACTGTTTATTTGATTATTATATTTTGTCATTCTTCAGCGAGATTTTATGTTTTTCTTCTTCTTCTTTTCTTATTTTTCTTAATTAACCCCAATGATTATCCATGTTTCGGATTGTTTAAGTTGAACATGTGTGGATTATTGTCGATTAAAACCTTCCAAAATGTGGGTCATCACAGTTGTTATTAGAGCTTTGGTTTAGCAATAACCTTTGCTTTATGGGGTTTGACTCATTAGAGAATAGGGTAGTAATACCCTAGAATGAGTTTGTTGGGCATATATATATGAGAGTGCTTACTTTTTAGTGTTATAAAATGTTTTATATTATGTTTGCTTATCCGTTGAGTTGTTTATGAATTTTGGTCGATGAGTGGGGCGCCGTGTTATCGATAGGGTTTTCTAAATACTTAAACGAGGCAAGTCGACATAATATTGTCTTAAAATAGGGTAAATGAAATAATTTTACCTAAATTATATTATATATTTAATGATTATTAATGAAGTTTTTGTTAGGAGATGATAATATTTTGTTATCATCGATTATTGGTTGAATTAAAATAAAACGAATACTTTGTGAATTTTATTTTACGAAGCGTTCGAAAATTAAATTAAATTGAAATCTAACTACAATAAAAGTTGTTTGAAATAACAAAGATGTAAATTAATGAAATATTTACATAATAAAGTAATGAAATTGTATGAGTATATTTATAATATAGCTTATAAATAGAAGAGATTTAAAAGTTGAGAATTTTGGAATCTAAATCCTGTTGCTTTCAAAATTGTTTTCGAAGCCTTCAAAATTGATAATAATATTATTTGAAAGTGTTTTGACTAGAAATATATTTTGAAAATATTTTTTAAAGAAATAAAAGCATTGAACTCGCTTTAGTTATTGGAAAATAATTTTAGGGATGACTACAGCATCACCAAAATTCATTTTCGAGTTTCTGAGTGAGAAATGCTACCAAAAGAAATTTATTTCCAGTTAAAACAAGTTTGACTGTGAAAAAAAAAATATTCCAAGTATGATTTGATAAATATATGGAAATTGTTTTGAACCTATAAATTGAAGTAGTATAGATAGAAAACTATTTAAGTTTATAACTTATAAATTTGAACAGGAAAATAAAACCGAATTTTTAAAATGGTTGAGCATTTTGGTTAAGCAAACAAAGGAAAATTTGAATTTGAGATATGAAATAAAATAATTAACCTAAGAAATGTTGAATAAATTAAGTTAGTAAAATGAAGTAAATAAAATGAATTTTAAATAAAGAAAGCTTAAATGAAAGTGAATTGTATTTGAAATGAATTAGATAAATAATGAAACGAAATTATGAGTGAATAAGTTTGTATAACTTATAGATTTGAGAAATATTAAGCTAAAGACAAATTTTAAATTTGTTGAATGTGAATGATAAGAAAAGAAAAGTTAACTTAAATAATGTTGAATAAACCGAGTAACGGATTAAATGAAATGAAGTGTAACTTAATACGATTAAGTGAATTGAATTGGATTTGAATGGAACTAGATGAATTAGTAAAGTGAATTAATTCCACTTAAGCTATAAAATGAATTGATAGAATGAATATTAACTTGAATTATAACATAAAATGCAATTTGGGTGTGAAAGAAATTGAATAAAAATAAATGAGTGTAAGTAAAATTAATATGAGTAATTGAATTTAATTTAAATTGGATGTAAATAAATTAAATGCAAATATAACGAGTTTCAATAAAATTAAATGGTAACTAATTAAATATGAAGTAAGTTAATGAAATAAATTATAAAATGAAAGTTAACTTAAGAAAATTTGAATGAAATTGATTGTGATAAAAAGAAAATTTATTAATATGAATTTGAGTTATAAAATAAAATTTACTTAAGTAAAATTATTAATATGAATTTGAATTAATGAAATGAACCAATGAAGTGAATCGAAGAATTAATACGAACTTAAGATATGAAGTAATAATAATAAACATGAGTTGTGTATATAAAATGTTTATAATAAACTTAAATGGTTTATAAATAATATTAGTATTAAAAGAGAATATACTAAGTAGTAATAAAATAAAATTTAACTTAAACAAGGTTAAATGGAATAATTTTATAAATTGGTTCATAAATGAATTTATATGAAATATGTTAAACAAAAAGTGAAACAATTGGAATTTAACAAATTGAATTGAATAAATTGAACGTGAGTGAAATAGATGTGAATAAATTTGAAGCAAACCGAAAATGTTAATAAACATTGGATGTTAATAAGAAATGAAGTGTATAAATTAAATATTGACATTGGATAATGCAAATTCACATAGTTACGAATTAATTTGCAACGACTCGATATTTTCAACCATTCGCATCCGCACATGTCGGACTTGAATTGCTCAAAATACCGCGTTGTAAATAAAAATTTGGCAAACTCATCATATACAGTAAATAAAATAATCACATATCACAGACACAGAGTAATATAATGCAGCAGAAACAAAGAAATAGTAGTTCATGAAGCTACTATGTAAATACATCAGAGTTAAGTAAGATACAATAGGAATACCAAGATACAACAGGAGTAACAGTATGATAATCAAGTACAACTCAGAATACAACTGGAATCAACTGGATAACAAAATGAATAGATATCTAGTTCTTCAAAGCAAAACTCCAGCTCCAAAGGTGAGTCTCTAATGATGTATCACTTAGTCTGACCCGAGCGTAAAGCAAAACACAAAACACTCGAGTTAGGACATACATACTTATACAATGTAAACCAACTCAAGTGAACTGTAATAAAAGTACAAGTAACTTAAAGAATGCTTGGGATCGCCCATTCTTTAAGGATCCATTAAACTATCTACTATGTAGTAATATTCGCTATTATAATAATGTCTAAATATAAAATAAACATACTTTAAAATAGCATTAAGGAGTGACCCAATATTCCCCTTAACACGAATAATGCCAATAGTCTATACAGTACCAGCATACCTCGAAAGACTATGAGAAGATACTCCATAGGTACGACACAAATAGAAACTCGTAGTAAAGCTCGATATGGTAGGTGGCACGGCACACAAGGCAATGCCAGGGTAGATATACCAATTACGCATTCGGACTGGTGGTAACGCATAGCAGCCACTACCGCCCACCTCGAACAACACTCCCAAATCAAGAGGTGCACCCAATCAATCACAAAGTAATAGAATGGTGTCGAAGAAGTGTGTCCGATCAGAGGTGCTACCTCATTGGCCCGTCGATCGCTCCCGTTTTAGCCACCTTATGCCAACTCACGGGAGTTGGGTCCACGCATATACCTTTATGATCGTCGCCACCATCCTACTTTATTATGGAAACTCCACCGCATACACAGTTGTTAAAGTGGTTTTCGGTATCGATAGAGAGTATGTCCATATCCGATCCCAGTCTCTTTAACAACCAATCGTTATTATAATCCGTGGTTATAATTTTAAAATAATATTTTATACTTCAAAATAGAATATCATTTCAAATCCAAATCTTTATCAAAATAAAGATTTAATCAATTCCAAACCATTTCAATATATTTAAAATATCATATCATTTCAAAACTTCATTTCAAATCAGTTTAATATATCAAAATATCATATCCTTTCAAAAACTTCATTTCAAATCATTTAATATATCAAAATATCATATCCTTTCAAAAACATCATTATCAAATCATCATTTAAGTTTAAATCCAAATATTCAACTTTAAATACCTTATAAATTCAAAGATATCATTTATTTATTATCATTTCAAGTCACCTTTTAAATAGTTTATATTTCAATCAAAATAATTCATCAAACCATTTAAAAGTGTAATTATTATACTTTCAAAACAAGTATTCAATTTCCAAAGTTTTAAACTATTCTGAGTTCATTTACTAAGTTAAAACCATAAACATTGAAAATTTCAGCCTTTCACAGCATTCAGAAAAAGCTGTTATAAGTTATTCTTGAAAACATTTTAATTCAGCAAAAACAGTATTTTAAAACTTCTGTTAAATCTCAGTTTTAGTTGAAATTTAGTTTAAAACAGCAAAGACAGCATTTCCAGAAATGCTGTAATAGCTCAGGTTTCAAATTAAAGGTTTTAAACTTATTCAGCAAAAACAGCAGACCACTACAGCAGTTACAGAACTGTTGTAATAGACCTGAGTCAAGTTTAGTCTATTTAGTTCAACTACAGCAACTACAGCATTTCAGAAATGCTGTAATAGCTCTTTTATTCAATTTTAGTTCAAATCAGAAATCATAGCATTTCTGAATGCTATTAAAGTAATTTCCAGATTTTAGTGTATTTCCAGCAAATAATAAACTTCAATTTAAACCATTTAAACATTATAAAAATCATATTTTTAACATTAAAAAATGTTCATTAAAAATTACTCCTTTTTAATTTATGATTTTTATAAGAAACATTTACAGAAAAATCCAAATTTCCAATAATTTTACTTAACAAATCCAAACGAACAATTTCCTTTTTTTTCACATTTTTAACAAATAAACTTAACACTTATATTTTATTTCTATTTCACAAATTAAACTAAATTTTCAATTTTATTTAATTAACTTAAACCTTTAATAAAACCAAATTCACATTTGCAAGTCAAGTTATATTTTAAAATTACACATTTAAGCATTCATTCATTTAACCATTTTAGTTCATCAATAATACTTTATTAAAGCATTTAAATTCAAATTTAAATCAAATTATCATATTTACCATTTTCCAAATATAATTAAATTTCCATTTTATTTATATAACTTAAATATCATTTTAAAACCAAAAATCCAAATTTCCAAACTTAAGTTATATTTCTAATTTCAATTTACCTAGTCATTTATTCAACATTTTTAACTTATAGAAAAATCATAATTTCTTTATTTAAACAAATTAAAAATCCAATTTAAATTAAATTAGCATAAATTTACACTTTTAAACATATTTAAAATATTCAAAATACTTTATAAAATAACCACGGGCCTGTATATAGTTTTCTAACCTAGGTCAAGTGATACGGATATGTATCATTTCAATCCGCAGTTTAAAAAGCAACCCACAATCCCAAGTTAAAATAAAATAAATAAAAATCGCTCAGGCTTATCATTTCAGCCCATAACGATCTTTCCCTATTCTAAAGTCCGTTCGGGTATGTATCATTTCAACCCATAGTGAATCTAATCTACAGGGAACTTGCAGTATGATAAACATGTATAAATGAACAATTTAACAATAAATAACAGTAACAGATGAGATGACAAGTAAAATAACAGGTTTAACATCATATAATTAATAATCATAGGCAGTTATAACATCACATATAATATTCTACACATTCAATTGTTGTCAATTCACATTTGCATAAGTATAAATGTCAGGTGAGATTTACTCACCTCTATGGCTGGAGATTGCAATAAAAATGACACAACGGAATCAAAAGCACAAAGACAATACTACGAATTTGAGTGGAGAGCGAGATCCAATGTTACAACTCTTGTGTTACAACCCAAAACAAAAATCAAAACAATTTAAAATTCAATACAACATTGAAATTGAAATAACTTTGAAACAAAATGCAATATGAACACAATATCCTTTGCGTTGCTTTCTAGATTTGTTTTCACGGCTTAGGGGTGTAATTGGCTTGGGTTTGGACATGATTAGGCATGGGTTTGGGTTCAATAGTGCATGGCTACAAGGCAAATCACGTGGAGGAAGTTATAACATAGGAATATGAAGGGTTTGTGCAATATAGTGAAGTTTTGGTTCAACCAAATGACTCGGCCATGGGTCCATGGGCTCGGCCTATTGTGTTCAGGTCTGGACAGTAGATGGAGGGGTGTGTAGTGGTCATGGCAAGGTGGTGGTGGCGGCCAAAGGTGGTGGTGGTGGTGGAAAATTAAGTGGTGATGCAAATAGTGGTCACAACATTGTTTTTTTAAGGCATAGTTTGCATTTTTGAGGGGTTTGATCACCATGGTGGGTTCGGCCATGGTCATGACCTGAAGTATAGTTGGTGATGATGGCAGGGAAGAGGTGTAGGAGGTGGTGGCCGTGGATATGAGGAGGAGGAAGTGCAAAAGAATCCAAGAAACAAGGCAAAAACCATGAAAAATGAGAAGAAGAAGGAAAAAGTAGCCATTACCAAAATTTTTTTGCAAGCCATGAATAGAATGAGGAAAAAATGTTTTTTTGCAGGAATGGGCACTGGAATACACGGCCAAACAAAGTAATACACAGCCAAAAGAAGTAAATGAGGAGTTATGAAATTGAAAAGTCTTGAAATTAAAAAGCCATAGGAAAAGGAAGAGTCTTTGTCTCTTCAATTTTCCATTTCTTTTAAAACTAATAAAACAAAATAATTTCAGAAAATACTTTTAAAAACCGAAACAAAGTGAAATAAAATGAAAATAAATAAATAAATTTAAAGAAAATAGAAAAAGAATTAAAGAAATTGCTTAAATATTGAAAACAGAGTTCAAAAATTACAATTAAATCATCATTGGCTTTGGAAAAATATCTACTTCATTTTAAAAATATTCTAAAGAAAAACTTTGAAATAAATAATTCATTTATCATTTCTAAAGTGAAATAAATAATTAAATTTAGAGGAAAATAGAAAAGAATAAAGAAATAGTTTATTTAATTTAAAACAAGGCTTAAAATTACAAATAAAACATTACTTGCTTTATAAAATTTATATTTCACTTTAAAACAAATAAAAGTCAAATAATTAAAATAAATGATGATCAAAATAAAGTGGATATTTAATAAAATAAGGTCTTAAGGAAATAGAGGAATAAATAAAGAATTTCTTTAATTAAATGAAACTGGAAATTTAGAAATTAAAAACAGAATACAATCGACATTGGAAAAATGTCAATTACACTTTGAAAAATGTTTTAAAACCAAAATATATACATAACAAGTTATTTTACCCATATTAGAACATTACATGACCAAATAAAATATTATTTATATAATTTAAAATAAACAATTTTGTTAAATACAGCAAATTACACACAATATTTAAAATGGCATAACTTTCACATTATAAATCAGATTTCAACGAAATGAAAAGCAGTATTCTTGAAACTTTATTTACTTTCATAATAAAAGACAAAATTCAAAAATTTAAACTTTTAAAATTTTAAATTAAAAGTCAAAGTTTGACCATATTGACCAAAATTCACATTTTTGGAAAAATACCCTATCTATTCATGTTTGGAATTATAATTCACATAAAAATCAAAATTTATATTTAAAATAACAAAATTTATCCGTTTTAATAAATAAAATAAAGTTTTTAAATCAGGCAATTCAATTTTAAAATAATTACAAAATACAAGGTTGTTACATAATTGGATGAATATTGATGGTTAAATGGTTTCTTTTGTTGCAAACCATTGTTATTACTGTTTTTGATTGCATATGATCATTGTATGTTGTGTATTTGTGCTTGTGCTTATGATTTGGATTCAAAATCATGTTATATGGTTCCATTAGACTCATGCATGTTTTATATCTTATTATAAGTAACTAATATTCTAATTTGAGTTGAGATATGTACATACAAAGACGTTTGGACGTATACGCTGATTTGTTTTGCTTTTGCTTGCTTAATATGAGCGAACTCGCTCGTATTAAAAATAATAAGGTACATATCTCGGATTACATGCCGCACTTTTACATTTTTCCCTACGGGATGCCTCATCATTGAGATGAGATGTATATTTGATATATATTTGGTATATTTGTGATATATATTGTATTGTAAAAATTTTCTGATCGAGCCGCACAAAAGAGACTCTACCGAAATTTTACATAAATCCGAGTGTTAGAAATTTTTTGAGGTTTTTAATTTTTACAACTAAGTTGTAATTTCCGTAAAACCGATATCGAAGTGGTGTACTGGAGGCGTGATAAAGGTTTTCTAAAAAGATTTTTTATGTTATAAGATAATTATTTTGAGAAAATATATCAAAGGTTAAATTCTCAACTTAACCTCTTTTCGAGGACGAAAAGTTTTAAGTGGGGGATAGTGTAGCGATCCGTATTTTTAACTATTTGAAATTATTAAATTTAAATTTTATTAAAAATGGTTAGAAATAAAAAATTTAATGAATTATCAATGTAATTTATTGGATATGAACTTGGATACAATTTTGAATAACAAAATTCAAGAATTTGAGAGATTGTAACTTATATTAGGAAGTAAATTAAAAAATATTGAATTGTAAGTAATTGCATTAATGTTGAATTATTGTAAAGTGAAAGTAGTTGCTTTATTACCTGAATTCGTCTAAAAGTTAAATTTTATAAGTTAAATAACTTATATTTAAAATTATGGTAATTTATTGAATGATTAAAATTGTTTAAATTTAATATTGTAATTATTTAAATAATTGAATTCTGGACTTAATATGAATGAAAATGATTTTAAAAGTTAATTTAAATTTTATTTAAACAATAATGAAAATTTTTAACTTTTAAAATTGAATTTATAAGTGAATAAATTTATTTTGGAAATTATTTGTTTCAATTAACGCGTAAAAATAGTCATTTTGCACACTGTCTTGGATTTCGATGAAACTAGTTTCATCAAATCCGTAATAGTGAGTTATTATAGGATTTCAAGTTTCGTAGCGATCAGACTTGTCGTTTGGCCGTGCGAACTTGAAACGCGTAGAAATCAATTAAACGAATTTAATTAAAATAATTTGATTTTGAAAGCTATCTTCTGCATACGATCGAATTAGGACTAGAGGCTAGTTCCATTGCGTTCAGAATAGGGATATAACATATAGAATGCCAGGCGGCACGCTTTGTTTGGAGTTCGGGATTTCACGGGTCGATCGGGCGAGATATTTTCTAATTAAATTATATATGTTTATCCTCATCCCAACATTTTCGTACCTCCGCATACAATATTGTCTCCCTCATACACTTTTCCCCCTTCATTTCAATCGTGCCCATCTGATCGAAACCAAAAAAAGGGAGAAAAAAAACAAAACTATAAATGAAATCGCGATCGAAGAATGCACGACCTGGGGTAGAGTGATGGCACGCGAGGGAGCTACGCGCTGGGAAGGGGAGAGCATGATGGTGCGAGGGAGTGTTCGAGCTATGTTAGGGTTTTCGTGGTCATCGTTGGCGTGGCGTTTGCGGTGGAGCGAAGGCGAGGGAGGCGAGCTTGGCGGTGGTTCGGCAGGGTCGTGTGGCGGCGATTGGGCTGAGGCATGGCAGTTTTCGTTTGATTATAAAAAATAAAAGATAAAGGGAAGTCGCGAGTTGCAGGGGAAGGAGGAGCGTTGCCTGGTTCGGTTGCGTGAAAGGATGGGGGGTTAGGGTATGTGTTATTTAGGTTAATTAATTTTGTTAAGTAAGTTATTAATTAAACTTTAATTATATATCGATAGTAATAAAATCGTATCTTGTTCGTGCGAGGTCCGATTCGGACGAAACAAATTGCGTTGGGATCCTATCAACGTCGTCTATGTCAGGGAGCTAGTTTAGTATTTATTTGAAGCTGGAAGTATTTTCAGTTTCAAATAAAAGGTGAGTGTTTTATACGCTCACGAAGTACTAAATATTTTATGCTACTTAAATTGATAGTCATGAAGTAATTTAATATTATTTATGGTCGTTTGGTAATTTAATTGACATCTAAATTGATAGATGATTAGGATTGACAGAAATTTAAATTTATAGAAAAATTTGAAATTGAAATTAAATTGCCAGTTAGATACGCGATGTTGATAGCCAGTAAATTGCTGTGACATTTGACTGATTTGGATGTTGATTGTGATGACTACTAGTGGTTGATATTTTGGATGCTTTGGATGTTTATTTATTTTATCTATCCTTGTTATCACCCTGTGAATTATCTAACAATATATAAACTATAAATTGAATTATTTCGAATAAATTAAGAAATAGGTTAAATGATATGTACCTATGACACTGTGATTTGGATTGAAATAACATATATCCATCCTTGAAATTATATTGGAATAACTAATCACTTGGCCATAAGATACGAAAATTATATATGAACACCAGATTTGTTAAATGATTTTAAATTCTTGAATTTGAATTTATTAAATGATTTTGGTTTAAAGAAATAAAAATGGAATTTATGAGAATCGAATTAATTTCGAATTCGAGTCTTGAAAATGTTGAAATTGAGTGGACCGCATTAAACCCCTACTTCAAGTGAACCTAGGTAATGGCTCTAACTGCCTTTTCTGGTATGACTCCTGGCACAGCCTCTCCCCACTAAATCATTCCTTCCCATCCCTCTTTTCCTCCTCCAACCTCCCCCTTTTGACAGTGGCAGAAGCCGTCAACCTTGGCCTACCCAGCTTATGTCCCCCAACCCTCTTCGTCGATGACACCCTCTCAGAACTCCTATCCGCCCTCAGCCTGCTGCAATCAGTAACCCTTAACCCTTCATCGCTGGATCACCATACATGGGCTCTATCTCCCTCCAAAGGCTTCTCAGTATCACAATGCTACTCTTTCCTAAACCACCCGGGTAGGCTGTTCTCCTTTGCTCGTGTCTGGAAATGCCGCATCCCTCCCCGAATCAAATTCTTCCAATGGTGTCTCATCCATGGCCGCATCAATACCAAAGATCGCCTCACTCGCTTTAACATCACATCTGACTAGAATTGTGCCTTATGTAACATTGAAGCTGAATCAATCCGTCACCTTTTCTTCGACATATCATACTACATATGGGTTTCGGTTTGCATACACAATCTAGGGCAAACCCACACAATCATAGATTTTTTTGATCATTGGCAATATAATGCACCAAACCATCATCTTGACATCCTTCTATCCATCTTCAGCTGGGTCATTTGGAAAGAGAGAAATGCCTTCGTTTTCAACAAACCCACCAACTCGCGGTTTAGCATATGCAGTAAAATTTCTAATATCTTGCTTATTGGACAGGCTCTTCCTCCTCGACCCCCTTCAGACTTCGTCTTCCATCAGTACGGTCCCCATTGGATGAATCGGTAGGTAGTGCATCATCAGCTGCGCCGACTGGCCACCCTGGTTTCGACTGAGGGTTTGATTCTCTTTGCTTTCAATGTTTTGGGATCACTCCTGCAGTAGTTTTTTCTGGATAAATTATGACTAATTATGTATATTAGAAACTTCCTGGTCTGTATTTACATGCTGGCATGCTGTTTGTAACCTTAACTCTAATTATGCTATTTTGTATTCGCCATCGATCAGGCCTGTTGATCGAACTACTTATATCTATATATATTATTAATCAGTTGTGTAGTATCATGCTACACAACCGTTCTCCTAAAAAAAGAACTTATTTTGAATTGTGAAGTAAAAAAATCGACATGAGACTGGAATTATTGAAATTGAAATTGCTTTGAGAGTTTGAACTTTTACTTGAACTTCGAAGTTATTTAAATAAAAGTGATATAAATGGATATTTCTAAATTTGACTCGGAATAGAATTATTTTAAAGATTTGAACATTAAATTGAACATCGGAGTTGAGTTTAATTTAAACGATTTAAATTGATATTCTGAAAGCGAACTCGAAATCGATATAAATTGAAATGGTTTAAAATTAGAACTGAATTGAAATTTAAACCATTGACTCGAATTGTTGAATCGAATTTGAAATTAAAATGAAAACCAAAATCGATTTGAATTGAAATTGGAATCAAAGATAATTCGAATTGAAATCAGAATTGAATCGATTAAATTGAAATGGAAATTGAAATTGATTTGAGTTGGAAAATTTGGAATTGAACCAGTTTGACTTTGAAACTATTTTCAAATAAATTATTTTAGTATAATCCGTGTAAACCTATCTTTTAAATATTCAAATTATTTTAATTTTCCAAGCTATTTCACTATATAAACCATTTCCAATACTCAAACTATTTTATATTAAACTATTTTGACTTTTTAAATTATTTTAAATTATTCAAACTATTTTCTAAAATTTCAAATCGGTCAAGGTTGGAATGTATGTACTGTAATCGTGGATTTAAATGTGAATTGGGTTAAATGAAGTTATAACCTAAATTGTAATTCGAATTGAATTTTGAAGTAAAAATGACATATCGAACCGAAGAGCATATTTTGAGTAAATATGATATTTTGAAATGAAATTGATTTTGAAGCGAATATGATATTTTGATATCAAGTAGACGTTTTCGAAATGTAAAAGTACCAGTCAGTGTGTAAAACGACGTTTGGTTGTTAAAGAGACCGGGGCCTCTTATTGGCATACTCTTTGTCAATACTGGAACCACTTTAACAACTGTGTACATGGAGGAGACTCCAAAATGAAGTGGTTGGATTTGGCGTCGTTTGTTGGATTTGAAGAAATAGAACGATGATGGATAGACCTCGGCATTTGTGTCAATTTGAAATGACTAAAACAGGACGGCTTGATAGGGCCAAGCGGGCTAGCTACCCCTAGCGGACATCCATTCTTCGATTTTCTTCTTGGATTTGGTTCATACTATTGCTCTTGTTGTTGGTTTCGATTGGTGCACCTTGATTTTTGGGATAGCCTCCCTTTGACTCGATATGGGATGGATGGACGCGGTGGGCAATCGTGGCTACAATGCATTACCTCCAGCCCTACGACCTGAACTGGTAGTATCCTACCTTGGGCATTGCCTCACGTGCCTTGTCATACTTTTATCTCTATACGAGGCAACTACGATTTTGGTTTAGTGTTGTCGTATCACGACGCATCCCTATTCCCCGACGTGCTACTGGGGCGTTATATGCAAACTATACGACAATGCTTAAAAACGCATTAAGGGGGATTAATGTAAAGCCTTAACGCTAAGAAAAATATTTATTTTACTTATTAGATAGTATATATGTAGCGTATTCTACTATATATAAATATTTTGACGGATCCTTAAGAGATGGAAAATCCCTTAACATTTCTTGAGTTATTGCACACACGTTATACACTGGATAGGAGATGTGAAATCCCATAAACATCTTTAACGCTATTACACTCATGTTATGCGATATCGATTTGACTCACATAAGGATATTTTAGTCCCGACTCGAGTGTTTTGTTCTTTTCATTACGCTCGGGTCAGTCCTGAGTTTTCAACGCATTGAAGATCATTTTTTGGAGGACGAAAATGAAGATTTGGTATATTATTACTATTATTATTCACTGCATCATGTTGTTTTGCTGCATTATATTTTGTTTATGTTGTATATATAACTCTGTTAAATGTTGTAAATTTATAATCAAATGTATAGTGTAAACAGCTTCATGAACTATTTATTTGATTATTATATTTTGTCATTCCGCTGCGAGAATCTGTGTTTTTTTCTTCTTCTTCTTTTCTTATTTTTCTTAATTAACCCCAATGATTATCAATGTTCCGAATTATTTAAGTTGGACATGTGTGGATTATTGTCGATTTAAACATTCCGATATGTGGGTCGTCACACCAATTTTTTTGATAATATACTTATACCCCTAAGATAAGTATAAATGTTTTCCATGTATAAAAGGAATTTAAGGGGTTTGGAAATAGTGTTTTGAAAAGATCTTTTGATCGAATGTTTATAAAGTGATTTTAATTAATTAAAGATTAATTAATAAAGGCTTAGTGGATCCCATATGGAATCAAATCAATGTTGAATTGTTGTTATTTGATAGTTAAGTAACCGACTATCAAAATCTAGACCAAAACGTTACTTTGGAGATATCCAGGAGAAACACGTGAGTTATATGGCACAGTCATCCCCAATGATGTTGTACTATGCGTATAAATCTCGTTTTGTTCTTCTAGGATAAATGATAAGGAAATCCGTCCATAAATGGTTAAAAGGTGAACTTTGCTCTTATCTTTGTCCATTTATTTCCTAAAGAACCGAGGTTGAGTTTACCGAGAACTATCGAAAGCTGTTTCGAAGAGACTTGGATCAGATATGTTATCCGAAAACCACTTCGATTCAACTCAAGCGTTTCGAACTGAAGACATCTTAAAGAATATGGAATCGAAGATGGAGCATTGAAGTGCAAGGGCTGCTTGCTACTAGTCCTGAGGGTGATTCCAAAATGGATGTAGTAGAAGTAGCGCCTTCGGTTTGTCCTTATCCTAGACAACTTGTATGGATGAATGCTGGCACTGCATTACTGCTTGGAAGGCAGTGTTAGCATTCCAAATGGGATTGCTATTCAAAAGGTAAGCGTAGCCTCAAGCTTCATCAATCGGGAAGGACTAAAATCAGAGGAGATGTAGCAAGGCTAAGTGGGTCGCTCCCATAGGGTGTGTCATCACCTTTCTGGATAAATCTACATATTTATGGATTGGTTGTGCATGAGATATCAAATAAAAAGGGTGGAAAAGTAACCCGGGTGATGACGTATTCAGTACTATCCAATCAGGGGTAGGCCGGTCTTGTGTTGGTAGGGGATCCTGATGAGGACCTCGGTACATTTTCTACATGTGTACCGTGGTAGGTGGTACCCTGGTGCCTTGTCATAGTATAAAATGCAATCTCCAATACGTGCCTTTACGGTTTTGATTATAGAGCCCAGTATGCTTGAATTTAATAATGGTATCAATTTCAGCTATTTTCATATATTTATTTTGAATGCTTAGACATTATTATAATATCACTGGATTTTCTATAAAAAGTGTTTTGGTTATCGTAAACTAAAAACCCGTTCGTGTTTATGTGTGACGTGGTCTTACGAGATACCTTTGATTTTAAAAGGATTTTAAACATAATAATTCAGTTTTTTGAGTTTACTCATACCAGACCCATATCTGACCCGAAGTTTTATTTTCTTTCCCTAAAACTCTTGGGTGCTCAAATTTTTATGGGAAGCCAAGTGGTTCAGGTTTCCCACGAATGCATCTTGGAGGAGCTTGGAGCAGGAGGCTTTATCGATAGCTATTGATTATCTTGTTTCAATTGTATTATATGTATCTTGTATCAGTTACGTAGGGACAGGCTGTTATAACTGTCATAGGTAGAATTTGTATTAGTATGACTGATATATCATTTTTGAAATGACTTTTTAAAGTATTATGTTGATTAATATATGTTATTCCGTTGCATTGTGAGATTCTGTGATTGTTTAGTTTATTCTACCTCCTACCTCCTTCCTTTCCCCTAACAATCTGTCTTTTCGGCACTTAGTTGTTCGACACATGAATACCGTGGATGTATTAGTGTCGACTTCTGGGTTCGAAAAGACGGGTCATTACAATATGTATGGACTTGAACGAACTTGAACAGACTTGAATGGACTTATATGGCATATAGTAAGGACTTGGAACAAAGCACAAAGGTTATAGATGGACTTTGGTTTATATCGGACTTGGATTTGAAACTACACTTATAGTGATAGTCACTATAGATGCAGTTTGGAATTGCCTTGTTTCCGGCGATTTCTATGAAACTTTCTAGAGAGATCCTTAGGGGTTTCTCACCATATTAATAATGTTTTATATGTATGTTTATTTCAATTAAAATCTTGGATAGTGAACAGTTAAGTGAGATCTCAAAAAGTGGCTAAAACTTCACTTGTGCAAAACTGCCCCGTTTAGACTTGATTTTTGGACTTTAAAGGTTTGAAAAGATATTTAAACTTAATTATTTTGTTTCATTCTATTTACAAGTGTTTACTAACTCATATTAGAGTATTTCAAAAGTGGTTTGAGATATTTATGAATAATTAAGAATTAACTATGAATTTTTAAAGAAGAGGATTTTAAAATAAAAAATTGTTTTTCCAAGTTTTTAGGGAAATTGTAAAGTTGTTATTTTCAAGTAATATTTTGAGAAATGTATTAAAAACTATTATAAGTATTATAAAGTATTTTAAAAGCATTTTAAATATATATATTTTTTAGAAAATATGTTGACTATTTTATATCTTATGTAATAAAATATCTTTTGACTTGTTTATTTACATATCAAGTTTTGGTAAATAAATTACTATACATACATGTATCATTTTAAAAAGGGTTTCAAAAATATAAAAAAAGGTTTAGAAAGGGGTTAGTACTTGCTTAATGGCCAAATAGTTAATTGTTTAATTGCTTGTTTGAAAAGTAATTAACAAGCTTAACACTAAAAGCTGACGAAGTAAGCTTATCTATTTGTGGGAGTTAAGATTGATGTTAGAGTAGGGATATAAGCAATAAAGCTCTAACCTACTGGCTTCCCTTTTGGTCGAGGAATAGTAAGTCGGGAAAATATCGAAAACGTGTTGATCAAGTTGATTTCTTACTTGTTTATCGAAATCATTAATACTATACTTAACACTAATAGCCGACGAGGTACACTTTTCTACTAGTGATATTCAAGAATGAAGTGTCTAGGCAAGGCTACGATGCAACGGGTGCTCTAACTTACGTGGCTACACTCTTGGATGAGGAATAGTTAATTTGGAATGTCGAAAACAAGCTAGTATATGAATATTGATTTGTATAAGCAATTGTAATGACTAGATAATTGATTAGTTGATCATCAACCTTGACTTAATACTAACTTAGGAAGTATCAAAAAGCTTCACGATTTCATACTAATGAGAACCCTCGGGAGGAGCATTGGTACAAAACGTCTCTAGCTTTTACTTACTTCTGAAAGAACCGAAATTAAGTTAACCGGAAATTCATCGAATTGGTTTAAAGAGACTGGGATCAATAAGTGTTTTACTTATCGAATACCACTTCAAAACTAATATACGAGCTCTTTGTTTTGGGAGTGATTATGAAGTGAAATATTATAGAGTTGAACTATCTATCCTAACGTTAAATCTAAGGGAAATGTCAAATTGACATTTCGAACGATGCTATCATAGGGGACTGTCTGTCTTGAGGAGTATTCCAAGAGAGAGGACAACATTAGTATTCGTCAAAGGACTTATGCAGGGAATCTATATGGAGATTTGAGACTTGTTCAAGATGCTCAAATCCATGTAGCGATTCGTGATATATTCGAGATGATGGAATCCATTTGGGGATTCGTGTTCTGTTCGGGTGATGAAGACTCGTGTTAAAGATGCGTAACCTCAACATTGAAAATGACAGAAAACAGAGTCGAATGCACAACCTAAGGTTTAACGACCCTCATCAGGATATTATCAACTCCATTTATAGAGATACTTATCGATTGTTGGCCGGTGGGAGTTGGTGATATTTGGTTCACATTGTTTATGTTTATGTTCGGACGTTGGCTCTCTTGTGTTTATCTTAATGGTATATTTTAGCTAGAGATATACAACACTCGAAAGGTACTTTCTGACCCTTGTGTAGGAGATTGGATTCGGCGCCAACCGAAGAGTCTCCTGGAAAAATCCATTATGCAGACGTACCTTAGCAGTTTCGAATGTAACCTAAATATGTTATGGTGTAACCAATTTAAGCATCAGAGCTATCTGATATGATTTATATTCTACACTCTAGACATTATCTATTATATCACTATATTAAACTTGATGAATGGTTGGTTTCTTTTGAGGGGAGAACTTATACGTCAATCCATATGGTCTCCAAAAGGTGCTATTGTATGTCACTGTTTTTTCTTGAGTTTTTCATGATGGTTTACCAGACTGATCCGGGTGTTATTTTCTTATAATGCTCGGGTCAGCCAGTGTATGTTTCTAGATTTTGCTATGGACGCTTTGGAGCTTATGGAGAGAAGCTGGATGATTACAAGCCATACTATTCTTATTTCTATTGCATTACTGTATGGTATATATCAACATTTGTGTAGACATGCAGTTATAACTCTCCTGGCTGATGATAGTACTTTGGTTTTGTAACTCTGAAATTTTTGTAATCGAAATAACCTTTTGTACTGTCCTTTTGATATTATATATTATCATTCTACCGTGAGATTCTAATGTTGTGTTCTTTCTTTCTTGTAGTATTCCTTTTGTTTTATTTTATTCTAACTTTCTGCCTTTCCAGCACTTGGGTGTTCGGCACACGAATACCATGGATGTATTAGTGTCGACATTCAAGGGTCAAAAAGTCGAGTCGATACAATCAATAAGCAACTAAACTTATGCCTGATATTGTACTTCAACAAAGTTCGTACATCATTAAGTATTTAAATTGTTTCAATATGACTAAAGATCAAGTTCACACCAGGGAGTTAACATAACAATATTGTTAGCAATTTTCGAGTTCAACCCGTTTAGCTTAATTAATAAATGTCATAAATTAATAGTGAAAAATAGTACAAATATTTTATTATTCCCTACGGGTTTTAGTTATTTATCTAAGGCCTTGTGATTAATTAGAATAATATATAATTGTTATATATTAATTTAATTAAATATATGTGTTGAAATAAATATTTATTTAATTGGTATATGAGATACTAAATAGGCCCAACATTATGGAATTTATCCATAGATATGGTTGGCCATATGATGAGAGGGAATGCGGGTTTGAATTTTTTTAGACTAGATGAGTTCTAGTAAAAAGATATGAAATGGAGATGTTTTGAATATCTTTTGGGTATAAATACCACCACTTTTTCTTATTTTAGACACAAAATTTAAACTTATAACCCTTAGACTCCATTGCCAACTAGTTGAAGCTAAAAGTTGGTATTTGCGAACCAAGCTGGGAGGAAGAGGAACTACACTCCAAGAGTGAATACTGGCAATATGACATGATAAAACCCAGCCAAAGCTTGGGGTAAAAATTCTTAATTTAAATTTAAATTTTGCACGCGCAGATAGACATATATACATACATACATGCAAACATACATACATATACATATACACGCAGATATATATATATAATAATTTTCTTCATATAATTTTGGCCTATGATACACTTAGATGTGTATATATATTATGATATTTCATATACAATAAGTTAACAATGGTTAATATGGAGATTTTTCTTCTTCTTTTCAGTCAAAAATATTTACATATAAATTCATAATTTAGTATTGTTACTAAGTATTAAATTTTAAATTAAAATTTTAAAATTTAAATAAACTATGCAAGTGTGTGGATATATATTTATGTATATTACTTTAAATTTTAAACGAAAAACTATTTTTTAAATATGACCGAACCCAATGATAGAGAGAGTGTGTGTATTATAAAATAATACTTACTGTTTATATGTATATATACACATATAATATATGTGTGTGTGTATGTATGTATTTGAAAAAATTATCCTTTTATCCTAGTGTAATCTTTATACAATAAAAAATTAATTTTTAATTAAATATGGGCTGAAACAAAAACGCGCACACACACATCTATGATTACGCAGTAGAATATAAAATACACACATTACACATGATGTGGTCATAAATCCCACTGATCATATATGCATCCATGTTTTTACTTTATGAAATATTTGGATTAAAATATATTATATGTGTATACTATATCACACCGATTATAGTGTACATGTAATCTTCATTGGAATAATAAAAATCAACCAGATAAATTGAAGTCACTATATTTAAGTAAAAATAAATATAATTTATCAAATAAAATATCAAATTTGAAATTAAATAAAATTAATTTCAAACACAAAGCTTAAGATTTACTGAAAATATAATAACTATGATTTGATGTGATTCACAGTAAACTAAGATCTGGTGTAAAATTAACAAAAGAATTTTCTTTGAAATTTACTCCTTTTGTTTCGCTGCCTATGCTCTTAATCCATCAATGTTGTCAGAGTCCGCATTGTGTTAACATGAATACTTAACAAACATATAGGATTGTCACTTGCAAAAATCCAATTAGATGAGTGTTCGAGAAAATGGTATTTAACAAAGGAGAAGGGTAATCTAACTAAGGAATGTTCTTATAATGGAAAAACATCCTTGCTCCCGGTCATTACCTGGCTTATCGAAGTGGTTTGCTTTTAGGGTATGCAACTAGTGGAAGGCACACAACTGTTTTGTGCCTTAGGCTTATTTAATATGCGTATTTGAATATTACAGAATTTAAATTTAAAACTATTTTGAACTTAAACAAAATTAAAATTTATACATGAAAATTTAAAATTGTTTTAGAATTTGCATAAATAAAAATTTATATTTAAACTAATTAAAAGGTTTAATTTAACAAAGATACATATGTGAATATGTGTATGTACACATATAACTTAATAAATTATAAATGTAATAATAGATTAAATGTACATATATACGTATACATACATACATATATACATATTTATGTATGTGTTTGCGACCAAATTGATCACAAACACCCAAGAACAGATTTTTGTAGAGAAGTAAGTGAAGAAAATAAAATTAAGATGAGGAAAAGACTAAGCTAACAACAAATAAAAAACACAGAGATTTATAGTGGTTCGACGTTGTATGCGTGCGTTCACTCTGAAGATTATCTTTACTAATCACTTATAAATATGATTACAGCAGTTCAGAATAGAGAACACCTGATTACAGTAAAGTCTAAAGTAACAAGCAGCGTAAAGATCCTCCTAATGACCCATTAGGCCAGTATTTATAGGTGAAGACGACCGCCAATCTCTCTGAAACTTCGAATGATGGACCTTCTAATCCACATGGGCCCACCAAAGCGGTCGCTAGGCCCAACTTCCAATGAGGAGGGATCAATACCGATCCCTTCATTGGTTGATTTTTGGGCAGCGATCCCTATGGTGGCTTCTTCATGCTTAAATATGTTGGCCTTTCAATTATCATGTCATTTGGACCACTAGAGCCCAAGTTATTGATTGATCTTTGATTTAATACTACTTATGGACTGCTTGCTGCCGAACCCTCTAAAGGGTTGTATACCGATCCCTCCAACTTTACCTATTTGATGTGCGATCCTTAGGGTAGGTTCCCCAGGGTCCATATACCTTGCTCTCCAAATTTCATATGCTCTAGACTTGTAGATCTCAAGATATTGATTGTTGTATGCAAGAATGTATTTGGACATTGATGTATGCCAACCCCTATTCAATGAAGTATGTCGATCCATATTTTCCAATAAAGCATGCCGATCCCTCTCTTATGGGCCGAAGTATGACGATCCATCCTCTTTCATAAAGTATGTCGATCTATCTCAATCAACTATGCCGAGCTCTCCTTTATAAGCTAAAGTATGTCGATCCCTCTCAAGGAGCCAATCCATACGGATCCCTTCCATTTACAGAGCTATATTCCATACTTTAAGCATATTACATTGTTTATCTAACAATTCCATTCAATTCTGACTTCATATAACCATCTGCACTTGACTTTCGGGTCCCACAATCATTGCTCCAGAATCATCGACCTTGATAGCAGTCGGATCTAACTCGTGCAATCAGTTCAATATAGCAGGGCTAGAATGCCGGATAACACTTGCCCCAAAGTACGTCTTGTGATTAACATGATGTGCTTTGAATCGAAACATGTCTGAATTGTCAAAAAGAGGTCCAT
Source organism: Allium fistulosum (assembly GCA_030737815.1). NCBI lineage: Eukaryota > Viridiplantae > Streptophyta > Magnoliopsida > Asparagales > Amaryllidaceae > Allium > Allium fistulosum. The sequence continues at coordinate 1,217,102,290 of CM060902.1, forward strand.
CTGGCTTCTTGAATGATTGTTATTCCTTTATCAAATCGTTTTTTCAAGGTATTAAATTTTTCATTGATCGCCATGACGCTTTGTCGATTTCCAATAATATAAATCCAATGCCATATTTCGTCAATATATATAAGTCCGTTTATGTGAGACTAATAAGCTTTTGTTATCTGGTCCGGCCCCGAACTTGAAGGTTTTAGGTTTGATTTCAATCTCTATCGATTTCAAAAAAATGAACTTTCAGGTCATTCATGTGCATATTCATATACATGTTTTTTGTTGTTGGCTCCTGGATGTGCTCGCATGTTCACGGGTCGTTACCAACTTCCCTGCATTTTGTATGTACATGTTTATAACCGAACCCTCACAATCATTTTGTTATTCATTCATTTCATTTGTTACCCTCTTTTTTTTATAATTTGTAGAGGTCAGTATACATTATGCCAATCCATGCGTTGCTCGCATGCCAATAGGGGTTGGCACACACTCAACTGACTCCTTCAAACCATTCCTTGTACTCACAGGGGGTTAGTATCTCCATGCCGATCCATCGCTCTCCCTCTTCTTTTTTCTTCTCTTTGTTTTCATGCTAATAGAGATTGGAATTCTATCCCTGGAATAGGGATCGGTATTGGTTCTCTTGGAAAGAGTTCATACCCGATCCCTTTTTGGTTAAATGGACTTAACCATTTCAGTGTAGCTGGGCTGGCCGAAACCTCGAGCCCCATGTATAAGCTAACATTCCACTTCCTTTCACCTATTTGTTTTCTCGGCTTCATTATACTGATCCCTATCTCTCCAATTCGATTTGGCATCACCTTAAACTTCCATTCCCTCATAAATCAATCATCACCGTCACGACTTGAATTACTGCTCTTCCACATCTAACTCCATTACCTAATCCTCGATTTGAATCGAACCCTTAACTTTTTCATCGTCTTTATCAAAATACAAGGTAGGTTTTTAGTTTTGATTTGTGTTTAAACCTAGTTTATGACGAGATGATGGGTTGTTCATGTTATTTTTTTACACGGACATGGATTGAGGTCGAAGATGGATGACGGCGCAATAGGTTCTGAGGAAATGCGGAAGCAAATGAAGGAGGAGGAGCGACATATGAGGGATCGGTAAAAATGGTTGAGTTGAAGGGTGGAGCTAAAGTGTGGAGGGATCGGTCGTATTGGGTTAGGTAGGAAGGATCAGTGTTAGTGATCCTGGGTGAGGGATTGGTAGGGAATGTTTTATTGAGGGATCGGTCATGGTTGTGGAATAGGGATTGGTCATGACTAGAACTGAACCATATTGATTTAAGCATAATTAAGATGAACCGTAACTTGATGAGAATGCTCATACGAACCAATATAGACATTTAGTTCTCGCATATCCATCATTGAACCTTGGACTTGAATTCGAATTGTAACTTGAAATACGAACTTTAGTTTTGAAACTCGCACTCTAACATGACAACGACCATTCTTGAAGCCACTACAACCGATCAACGTGAAATCTAGTTGAGACGGTCAGTAATGACGGTCACTCTTGTCAAATTCACTAGTCTCGTCATGACTTTTGCTTTTCATTCTGAGTTGTTTATCTTTGCATTGCACGACACTGCACTACACTGGCACACACTTTGCACAGGGGGAACAGATGAACTTTTCTAACTTTGATTATCTACTGAGTATAGCTAATATGGACTTAGCCATTTAGAGCGTTTAGCTGGCATGTCTTCTGAACCGGCAATGCAACACATCGATTTTGAAGCAAAATCAAGTTCGTGACTATATCCAGCAGGCTTTCTCCCAGCCATCAAGTAGAACATATAGAAGTTTCCGGCTCACCGATCGACCTTTACTCAGATGTTCCGGTCCTCCCGACGGAGGATATAAGTCCTGCCCCTGATGCAGTAGAGGGTGCCATTCTTCTAAATAACCCGATAGATTCACAAGCCTGCCGAATTGACGAGGCTGCCCTTCTATTCATGGGATTCAATTTGTAGACATCTTGGTTACTTCAATAAAGGACGTGCCTCACTTGCCCCTGGCGGGATACACGGCGTGTAATAAATTTATGTGCTGGGTCGGATGTGTACCACCATTTAACTCGTTTATTCGAGAGATGCTGAGATATCTTGGAATAGCTCCCACTCTACTCCATCCTAACCGTTACGCCTTCCTACATGGAACCTTCTTACTATTCATGAGTGTTCTATTTCATCCGCCAACTCCCGAGGACACAAGATTCATTTACAACTTCAAACGGCGATCAGGAACTCCTTTCTATGTTTTTCTTGAACCTTCATCGACCTGCCAAGTCTTGGCAATCGCTTGGAACAAACTTTCTTTGTTCAAGCACGAGTGGTTTTATGTACGATGTCCACCCGGCTTTGCGAGGCAATGGTTAGAAAGACGTAAGTATTACTTTCATTTCTTTCTCAAGTTTGCTAATCCATGTCATAACTTTTCTTTTGAATCTACTAACATATGGAATTATTTCAGGTGTCCACTCACGTCCCGAAGGCACCAATTTTTCAAGAGCAGTTGCTGCCATTCGCGCTACCCCTTTCGAAGATAGGGACATCAAACTTCCTGTAACTGATGAGTTACTATCTTTATTCGAGCTGTTGGAGGAAGGCCGTAGCATTGGGCTCCCAAGAAGCGTAGCATTGCCAAGAAACATTATAGAGCTAAAAAGAGGTGCCATCGATCTTGTCGTGCCCCCCTGCCGAGGGGACTTAGGATGACATTGAAGAAGGTGAGATTAAGGGTTTTCAGGTCAGTGAACTCGGAGACGCTGACGTGGGCCCAGGCCAAGGCACCCGTGGTCAAACCGTGGCAAGGCGCACAATCTCAAACACCTACCAAGAGAAAGAAGAGGCTGGCATACAAAATTCATAAAGGAAAAACTACCGCAGATCCTGAATTTATCATAACTGCTATTGAAGAAGAATCATCTTCCCAACACTTAGAAAGTTCATTGAAAGGATTTTCAAATCTTCAAATTCTATATGATATTATGACCTATGACTTTCCAAATATCAACATCGAAGGGCTCAATTCTCCTATTTGGAGCAATGAAGGCATTCATCCTAATAAAGGAGAGAGAACACCCATGAGCAAGGCTACAATCACTGGTCTGTCAGAGGGAAACACTAGGACACTCACGATCACATGCACTTCACGACACGCTGTTCATTAATCTTTCGCACAATAATTACTCACATGTTCTCATTTGGTCTTTGTAGGTGCAATGCTCAGTCCCGGGCCTTCGATTGATTAAGAAGTTCTTCAACATATCATCGATCTAGCCGAGATACGGAGTTTGGCTGTCGTAGAGAAAAAGATGAGGGATGGGATAAAAGCTATCATTCAAAGGAATCCTCCTTTTCTAAACGCAAGTCCCAGTCCCAAACATCATGTCAAGGAGAGCAACCTAATTTTCCTGCTTACAGCGAAGACCAGCCTCCTTACTGCGTCCCTCAAATCGCCACATCATACGAGCAACATTCTGGCTCTTCGAGCTCTAAGAAGTCTCACGAACATAGATCAAGCAAACATCCAATTGCTGGTTCTGATCCATCCTTGTTGGCCGCTTCTCTCGACATTTCTACAGCCAAGAAATTGGCCGAGCTTAAGACCACTTTCCCAAAAATCTGCTTTGATAGACTTAAGTTCCTTCCTACAATACATACGATTCTGGGGCATTCCATAGCGAGTTCTCTTGCATGTGTCAATGATGCGTTTGTGTAGCATGAATCATTTCAACATTTAGCGAAAAAAATCTCTGAAGTATCCATTGAGCGATAATATGAAATAGACCGCCTCAAGTTAGAAGCGATACATGATAAAGACATAATAAAGCATCAAGATGCCAAATTGTTAGAATTGAAAACACAACTTACCGAAGCGGAGAGAAATGGTAAGGAAACGATAGAGGTGGTGAGCCATTTGGAAACTTCTCATAAAAAAGAACTCGATGCTGCCCTCAATCACAACAGGGCACTTGCCCTGGAAAAAGATTCCTTGCAAAAGGAAAAAGATGTTTTGGCCCGCCATGTCGAGGAACTTGAAGAGCTTCTCATAAAAGAAAGGGAAGAGAAAATTGTGGTCTAGGAAGAATCGCAGAAGTACTGCGAAGAGGTTGTCGAGGCCAGGAGCCTAAAAATTAAACTTGATGAGCAGTTTGCTAAAATTAAAGCTCTTAAAGAGGAGGCTCGAGAGAAAGGCTACAAAGAAATGATTAAACAAATTGAGTTCCAAGTGGAAACCGCTAAAGAGTCCGGTAGGAATGAAATCAAGGACTTGTTCGATCCATTGACCATCGAGTACAATGCCAAAGTCCTCATCCAATGTGACTTAAGTTTTCTTGGCGAGGTTTATCTCGAATCGCTTGCTGAAGCTTGGGAGCATATTATTGAGATAAAGAAAAGAGAATTGGGCGGATCTGAGTTCAATGAAGAAGAATTAGTGTGGGAGATCCTCCACAAAAACGAACCCTTAAATATGGTTGCCGTGAGATTCCGATACTTTAACATTTCTGCGCCTAATGAGAAAGGGGAACATATTACTAGATCTTTGAGGGCCGATCCTAAGGGTCCCTCTTCTTCCCAAGCAGCCGGAGCATTGGTCTCCTTCGATACGAAGCAGGACTTGGGCTATGATCTAGATAAGCCCGGCTATCAATCCAAGGTATTGTCCCCTATTTTAGAAGGTGGTACTCCATCAACCACTGAGAGCCAACATGATACGGGTATCGCACTCTATTATTCAGTTTATGAAAAGTTTTGTTCTTCACGCCCAATGGTTTTAAGCCCATCTCCTTGTTTTAACAAATTTTGCAGGTCTTCCAGGTCTCGGTCAAACTCCCAAGAGCAATGCTGCTATAGAGCAGCAAGAGAAAATGGCAGAGGTTCCGACAGCTGCAGATGTACCGGGGCCCGATGCTCAAGTCATCGGAGCTCTTGATGATGATAAGGTCGAAGATCCGCTTCTAGCAGAGGAGTTTGACGATATTGTGATCACCGACGCCTCCAAATGCACTGATAAATTAGCTTGAAAGAGCGGATTGAAAAGAATGAGTTGCTGAAAAGAAAAGCTAAATCTGAGCCTATCGAGGTAGACATCGACAATCCACACCTCGTGCCACTACAAGTTATTCCACCTGGCGGGTTGATTCCTAGTGAACTCCCTCCTACCTTTGTAAGCTCTCCTGCTAAGGGTGGTAAGGGATCCAAAAAAAGAAGCATTGGGGGCTCAAGTGGCACTACTGTCGAAAAATCCAGAAAAGAGAGGAAGTCAAAGAAATAGCTGTCACTTCGGCTTAGTATGTATATAGTTTGCATAGTCGTTTCTTTCATTAGCTGTGGTTGTTTGGGTACGAGTCCCGAGTTTTTGGAATAACTTGTACTACAGTCTTAAAACCTATTATGTGAATAAAAGAACTTGTTTTCCGTTGAGCTTTTTTGTGAATTGCTATTTAAGTAGTTGAACTATTACTTTTCATTCAATGTACTTGTAATTCGTTGTTCATAAATTCTGGTAACAATCCACCAGCTCCATCCCAAGGCCTCCAAGTGGTCATGGCCTTGAGTCGTATTAAATACTAGGCTTGTGCCTTAGTGTTACACCATCAAATTCAGCAGTTTTTGAGCAACTATACTCTTGCCCCCGATCTCAGGTTAGTGGGGTTAGATGTTGGATGGTCGAACACCATCCTTTGCGAGTTTATACTCCTCCCGTCGGTTTCAGACCGGATTTCATGGAATAGTGAATGGTTGAACTCCACTTATCTATTCATTCATGTTCATATCTACACTCTGGGGATAAGATTTAGTTGATGGGTGGTTGGATCATACCTAATCTGTGTTTATACTCTAGTCCGCACTCTGGGGACTTAGAGTTATTTTGCAAGCGGTCGATTCACGCCCGATTTATGTTTATACTCTAGCCCACACTCTGGGGACTTAGAGTTATTTCGTGGGTGGTCGATTCACACCCGATTTATGTTTATACTCCAGTCCGTACTCTGGGGGCTTAAAGTTACTTCGGAGAGTGGTAAGATCGCACTCCCCTTAATTGATTGATTTGCTCCCTAGGGTCTAGGGTATGATCTAGTGAGTGATCGGTCATGTAACAGTCGCTCTCATTTTATCTCTATCCCACAATTTGGCCGAATTTATTTGATCACTAGATGCCCAACCACATTTATTCCTCGTCTTGCATCCCGTCCGTTGGACTATGAATGAGAGTTGTCGAACGAACAAGTGGACCAAGCTCATCTTATTTCGTCCCATTTGGAATTAACGTGATTGATTAATTTCAAACTCTGGGTTCCTGTTCATATATATCGACATCAATCAGTTTCGCTATGTAATTAATATATAATGCCACAACAAACACAAATATAAAGGAAGTCCAAAACTTTATTCATTAAACGGAAAGGAAAGAACACAAAATGTCTTACTACACATCTGGAAAATCAAATGCTAAAGCAAATTCCAAAAGCAAATACAACTGAAATGAAAAAGAAATAAAATAAGTGCAATAGCATCGTAGATGTTCGCTATTCCACGCCCTTAGAAGCATGATGCCATCGACAATCGCTAGCTTGAAAGTTCCTTCTCCATGCCTCTGTTCAATGACATATGGTCCTTCCTAGATTGGATTCATGTTCGATGGGGTAGGAAAAAACCGTTTCAGGACGAGATCACCAATTTTGAAGTTTCTAGGTCGAACTTTAATGTTGCAATACCGAGCGACTCGGTGTCGATGTGCCGTTGCCCTCAGATTGTCTTCTTCATGCTTCTCATCTATAAAGTCAAGAGATTCCAAAAGGAGATCTTTATTTGTTTTGGGATCGTAGTAAGTCGCTCGATGAGAAGGAACTTCGAGCTCAATAGGAATAATGGCTTCAGAACCGTAAGCAAGGAGGAATGGAGTATAGCCAGTCATGGACTTATGGGTGGAGTCCTACTAGATAGAAGAAATGAAAAGCGACAAGTCCTTCGTAAAGCTTCATGGTATATTATGGAAGAAGGAACTATGTACAGGAAAGGTTTCTCAGTCCCTCTACTCCGGTGTGTCGCTCATGATGAGATAAGACATGTTCTAAAAGAAGTTCCACCATATGATAGGGATTTCACTGCCTTCCGAAATATCATCCTGCACAGTAAACTCTGCTAACTTGAGTAACCTTCCAAACGTCTCAGATCACCGTAGGACCTTTCGTAATGGCTGGTCGATGTAAACATTGATCGGATGCACCTGCAAGTATGGAAGAAGCTTCCATGATGCAATTAGCAAGCAATATGCCAATTTCTCTATTTTTGGATTGTTCCTTTCAACTTTCGTTAATCGCTTGCCGACGTAATACACCGGCCTCTGGATCTGATTCTCCTCACGAAGCAATGCGGCACTTATAGAGCTAATAAATGTACAACTCCTCATGATCCATCGGCTTTGACAAGATAGGGGGTCTCTCCAAATGATTCACCAAAGCTTGAAATGCATCTTTACAATCCTACGTCCATTCAAAGGTTCTTTTCCCTTTTCTATTCAAATCGAAGAAATGAATGCATTTTTCGGTAGGTCTGGAGATGAATCAACTTAAAGCAACAACTTTTCCATTCAAACTCTACACTTGTTTAATAGTTCTTGGTGCTTGGATACCACGGGTAGCCTGAATGTTCACGGGATTAACTTCTATTCCACGAGCATTGACAATGAAGCCCAAGAATTTTCCTGATGCAACACCAAAAGAACACTTCAAAGGAATGATTTTCATCTTGTAATGTTGGAGGATGTCAAACATTTCCACCAAGCCTCCAATGTGGTCGCTTGATTGTCGTGACTTCACGAGCATATCATCCACATACACTTCCATTGTCTTTCCAATATGATTTTTAAACATTCTGTTGACCAAGCGCTGATAAGTAGCTCCTGCATTCTTTAATCCAAAAGGCATATTACTACATAGCAGTACAATCAAATATCGGTAATGAAACTGGTGTGCTCCTGATTGAGGATATGCATCGGGATTTGGTTATATCCCGAGTATGCATCCATGAAAGATAGCAATTCATTTCCTACGGTTGAATCCATGAGCTGGTCAGTCCTCGAAAAGGGAAAACTATCCTGTGGACACTCCTTGTTCAAATCTAAATAATAAATGCATGTTCCCTATTTTCCATTCGCTTTCTTCAAAAGTGTAGGATTAGATACCTATTTAGGGTAGAGGGCATCGCAGATTAACCCATTGTCTTTTGGTTTATCCACCTCCTCTTTGAGAGTGGCAGATCTCTCCAGATCCATGCCGCGTCTTTTTTGCTTCACCGAGACATGTCTCGGGTCGATATTCAATGCATAGCTTGCAACGGAATGCGAGATTCCACACATGTCAGAGTGAGTCCAAGCAAACATGTCTAGATTTGCTCGGAGAAAACCAGCAAGTTCTTTCATCATCAGGGGACTGAGATGTGACCCAATCTTTAGGACTTGTGATGGGTCATCGTAGCTAACTGGGATGTCAATTGTCAGCTCAGCCGGTGCAACCTTAGTCTCTTTAGGCTCCTCTTCATCATCTCTCGGATCTATATCTCTATAGAAACGATTGAGGTGCCCGAGCCAAGGCTTAGGCGATAGTTGTCAATCTTCGGTAGCTTGGATGCAGATGGTCTTGTCCACACCCTTACTCTTTTTTTTGCGCTATGCTTCCCTCAACTCAGCTACATAATAGGCACATCCAGTCACCTGATCTCCACGAACAACTCCTACGCCATTGTCTATCGGAAACTTCAAAGTCAAACACCATGGGGCAAGAGCTGCCCGGAATCCAGATAAGGCCGGTCGACCCAGAAAAACATTGTATGGAGAGTCAACATCCAAAACAATAAACAGCAAGATCCACACTCTCCTAACTCAACTGGTAATTACACATAACCAATAGCTTCGGTTGCAATACCGTTAAAACCATGTATACAAGCTTTAGACGGTTTTAAATCTTTGGCTTCCATCCTCATCTGATCATAAGATTTTTGGAAGATTCTATTCATCGAACTTTCACAATCAATAAAAATCCTTCTTACCAAAGCAGGACCAATCATGTCTGAAATGACCATCGGGTCGATTGCCGAAGCCTCTACCTTATCTGCATCTCTATTCCTAAACACAATGTCATCCGTCATCGTACGTTGCTATTTTGCCAGAGCTCCATTTTCTATATTCGAACAACATTCAAAATCCACATGCCTAATTGCGCTAGCATAGCGCTCTATCTCTTGCCAACTCTTATCTACCAGGTGTAGTCCTCCGACTATCGTGTTTATCACCAGTCTTCCACTAGTCCACTTAGGCTCCTCACCCCTATGCGGAGCTTGTCCTCGGTTGGGGTCAGAAGTCCCCTGCCCGCTATCCTATGGGGCTTTCACAAACTGTTGTAACTTCTTTTCTCGAATAAGTTTTTCTATAACATCCTGAAGATGCCTACATTCATTTGTATTATGGCCATAACACTCATGAAACCGACAATATTTTCTGGTCTGCGTCTGCTTTTCCGTTGATTCTTTTGGAGGCGACTTCCTACACTGCATGGTATTGCAAGTAGACAGATAGATATTCTTTAATGACGTATCCAACAGCTTGTAATTACTATACATTGGAATCCTAGGTTTCATTCTTTTAGAATCCCTCTTTTGTTCTCGGTTCCTATCTCCGCCTCTCTTTTGCTAATTTGATTTATTCTAAACATTCACTTGGACTTTTCCAGAACTGTCATCAGATTGTTTTATTACAATGTTACTCTGTACTCCTTCTGCACTCGATCCCGCAACATTCTTTTTTCCGGAGGACCTGGTTTCTTCCTTCCTCAAATATTGTGCCGCCTTTGCATAAAAGTGCTCCAACGTTGTGGGCGGCTTACTGGCTAACCAATAGTCAATTCAGACTCTGGATCAATCCCTCTTGTCATGGCCATAAGTATCGCATGATCATTCGAATTACTGACCTACGTAACAGCTGTATGAAATCTCTCCAAATAATCTTTCAATGACTCCCCTGGAGCCTGGATCACGCTAGAAAGGGACATCACTTCTTTAGGACGAGTCGCATGCTTCTGGAATTGCTCCGCAAACTTGGTTGCCAACTCATTGAACCTAGAAATTGATCGCGTGGGTGGTCTCGTGAACCACATCGTCGCTATTCTAAAAAGAGTTAAGGGAAAACATCTGCACTTGGTCGCATCATCAGGTCGCGCAGAATCCATCATCCACTCGTATCTAATGATATGCTGCCTGGGGTTGGTCTTTCCTTCGTAGGCTGGCATTGATGGCATGTTGAACCTCCTCGCGTATTATGTGTGTAGAACATTATTAGTGAATGGGGTATGACTTCTCGAGATTCCCCAATCATCGTTAGTCAAGCCTTGGTTCTCTCTCACCAACTGTCTGGCTATTGTCGATAAGTCCGGCGTTTGGATGGTTGGCGCTAAGTGGTGGTCGCGCTCTACCTCAAGTGAATGGTCTGATCGATGTCTGTGGGCCATTCACGCCTTCTTGGTTCAACATCTTCCTAACATGCATCTTATACATTCATTCTGTCATCATTTCGGGGAAGTAACTGGTCAGCATTCAATCGAAATCCATCATACAAACCTTTAGGAATAGTTCCAGCGCGATTCCCCAACTGTATGGGGGAATCCTTCCTTTGGAGGAGGGATTGGTACTGATCCCTAGGGAGGATCGGTACTGATCGATCCTAGCATACCGCGATGGTCTACTAAGCGACACTCTGAAGTTTCTGTGTGATTTTCTTCAATCTTGCGATGCCTATGCCTGTGATATTCATCCGATGAGCTAGAAATTTCTGATGTTGAGTAAGGAGTGGGATCCCTCCTAGCTTTCCCACGCTGCTGCTGAGTAATTTGGTTCATCAAGTTGATATTAGTCTGAATTTGCTGATTTAGTTGTTGACGGTTTTCCATCAACTCTCTCATTAAATTATGAAATTCATCTTTGGTAATAGAATCAGTGGGATTCTGAACTTCAACCGGATCAGCGTTCACATTTGTTGGTTGATTGCTTGGGTCACCTTACTGCATGCTAGCAGTCTCATTTCTTTACATGCTTTGAGAAGTAGATCTAGTATGTCTCGCCATTATTAATTACTTTTCTTTAGATTCCTCCAAATCTGAAGAGTATAAGCAACTTTATGAAGATAACTACAGATCTCCTTCGGGGGATTTATCCAATCTAGTAGCAACAAAGGGGATCCTAGCAAGCTGAGAATCAGGTTCTCAATGAAAGCACCAAAATGTTTGCAACCAAATTGGTCACAAACACCCAAGAACTGATTTTAGTAGAGAAGTAAGTGATTAAAACAAAATTAAAATGAGGAAAATACTAAGCTAACAACAAATAAAAGGCAATAATCAGAAACACAAAGATTTATAGTGGTTCGGTGTTGTATGCCTACATCCACTCTGAAGATTATCTTTACTGATCACTTATAAATCTGATTACAGTAGTTGAGAATAGAGAACACTAGTTACAATAAAGTCTAAAGTAACAAGCAGCGTAAATGTAACAACCCGGGATTTGCATTACCAATTAATAAATAAAAGTTAGGATTTTTATTTATTTTAATGAAGCATAAAAGGATTTGGAATAACAAAAATTTATTTGAAAAAGGCTATTTTAATTAAATGGGAAATATGAGATTTTAAAATGAGGATAAAATGTTATTTTTGGAAAGTTAAATATTTTAGGAGAGATTGTAAAACGGGTTTGGATAAGAAAAATGAGTTTTATAAACATATATGAACACTTAGACTAATTTTTGGAAATATGTAAATAACTCTCTTCTTATTGGGTTACTAAACCTAGCCCAATAACCCACCCTAAACCTCCTCTATAAATTATCTCAAACTCTCCTAACCTCATTCATTCATCCCTAATCAAAACTCTAATCATTTCCTAAAGCTTTCTTAACAAAAATGGCCTCTATCTTCATCTCCTTCTAGTTCTAGCTTATGCAAGTCATTCTATGCAAAGGTAATGCAAATACCCACCTCAAATCCGTTTATATCTTTTTAATTTCTGAAATTTATTTGGTAACACATGTTTTATGTGTTTTTTTGATCTTATAGCCTCCTAATCATCTTTTGCTAACTTGGGTTGATGCTATAGTGGTCTTTGTTGCTTTCTAGAGAGGTATATTGCTAAAAACCTCTTCTAATATGTGTTTAATCATCTTTTGATTTCAGTAATCAGTTAGTAACACATGTTTTATTATGTAACATGTGAATCATAGCTCTTTGATCATCTTTGCTTTCATTTTGGGGTGTGCACATAAGGTGCTTGTGATATTGCTTCCTAAGGTAATGCTAAGCTTTGGCCCTATGTTTCCTTTAATATAGTGTAGTAATCATTATAGGGTAGTTAGTGATTGATATTGGTGAAATTTGATGCCAAAAACTTGAAAAAACACCCCAAAATCACCAAAATCAGCATTGATTGCTGGCTGGAATGTTTCAGCCTGAAAACAGGCTGAAACAGTGGTCTGAGAGCCCAGAGCAGGCCTGGGTTGCACCCAGGCTGCTGCCCAGGCGCAGCAGGCTAGCCCGGTTGGGCTAGCCGGTAGCAGGCCCGCCCTTAGTGGGCGGGCGCGCATGTGCAACACGGGTCCGCATAGTGCGGCCCGCTATTCCCCCCAACCCATGCGGGCTGGGGGCTTACATATTTCCCCCCAGCCCGCATGGGCTGGGGCTTACATATTTTCCCCCCAGCCCATGCGGGCTGGGGGGCTTACATATTTTCCCCCAGCCCGCATGGGCTGGGGCTTGCAAATTCTCCCCAGCCCAAGCGGGCTGGGGCTTGATCAAACCAGCTGCACCGCATGGTGCATCCTGGTTCACAAGAACGGGCTGCACCATGCGGTGCAGCCGGCTTCTACGAAATGGGCTGCACCCACTTGGTGCAGCCGGGTTCCGACCCACCGGTTGCACCATTTTGGTGCAACCGAGTCCGGGTTGCACCATTTTGGTGCAACCGCTTCAAATTGATTGTTTCTGCAATGAACCTTTGGGTTTCAATTGCGAATCAAAAATTGTCGAACTTTGGTTCACAACCAATCGGAATATTTTCCAACACGAATATTGGTTTTCAGTGATTCTCTGATTTATCGATTTCTTTGAGATCTGTCTCTAGATTTCGTACACGGGTTTTATGAATTATTTTCAAAGGATTTTTCACTCCTAAATGGCTTTCGAAATTATTATATAATATTATTTTTAATTAGTAAACTATTTACTCCATAATATGAGAGTTTTCAAAAGCCGTTTTAAAGTGTTCTCAAAATCAATTATAAATCCGTTTCGAACCATTATTTTCTATAATAAAAATCTCACACTCACTTTTTAGCACGTCGAGCGAAGTGGAAAGGTGCTTAAACGGTTAGGAAATCTCGGCCTATGGAACCGTGTGTATTTTCTTTCCAGTTAATCCCCGACCTATTCGATTGATCGTTTTGACCTTTGGGTCTAGTTTACCAATGATACGAGGTGGACTTTTTATTGTTTGAAATGTGAGCTTGCTATTGGTTAGTAAACCGTTTAGTGCGAACGTGGGGTATGGGACTCATTGTTAACACTTTACGGGTCCTCTCCAAGAAGTTTGTGACACATTAGCCTCTGGGCGGCCAGTATTGGACCTCTGGGTCACCACGCCTCTGGGCAACCGTCTCTGGACACCTGTTCTATGGAGCAGTTTTATTTTTTCGGCATGTGCCTCTAGGCCTTTATCCTTCTGGGAAGGATCTCGCCGTCTCGCGCGTTTCGCATCTGTGCGAGTGATCGATCACAAACTCTACAGTACTTGGCAATAACGACTCCGGTCGGTGCACGTGCTATACTTGTATTATCTGATGATTTTTATATCCATTCGAGTACCGTCATTCGGTGCTGGTTCTATGGAACCATACGATGTAAGTGCGATTACCTTGTCGATCCACAGTGTCTCTGGACACTGCTTTTCAGTGTTTGATTTTATTGACTTTTCAGTATATCCCCATTGCTCTTTGGAGCATCGATCTTTGCTTGGGAATTGATTATAGACTCTGGTCACACTTGGGATTATTGCCTATGGGCAACTTTATATAGCTTTGGCTATGCCGATGATATGAGGCGGTTTTTTTATTCAACACTTTGGTGCTGATATTCTCTTTGGAGATTTTTACTGTTGATTGATGATTAGGGACCGTCATTATATTCATGTGGTCCAAAATACTCTTTTCTTAGGAAAAGTACTGTTTTATTTATGTACCGCATTATTATATATCTCAGTTATTACTGATTGTTTAGCTAGCCTGACCCGAGTGTTTTCGCTCGGGTCAGACCGAGTTGTTTCAAGTTAGGTCTTTGGACTTAGCTTCCGTGCTTCCGCTTGGACATTATCTGCTATGCTGATAGATAGCGCTTTTATTTGTCCGCTATTCCGCTACTATGTTATTATTCAGACTTTGATATGTACATATTTTTGACTCATATGTGTGGGCAGTGGCTTTGTACCCACTTATAGTATTTGGATCTGTATTGACGATGTATTGTTCTAGGATTTTATATCTGTTATGTGATCCTATTCTGTGATGTATTTATCATTTATTACTATGCTTGTTCTGATAGGTCTTTAGCCATTGTAATTTCGTTATAAATATTTATTGAATATGTCGAACCACTTGAAAAAAATATATAGATACCATCCTTTCGACGTATTCAGTAGATAGTTATAGATTGATTACAAATGGTCGCTTCCACTATACTCTATTCTCCGCTTTAACAGACAGTATTACTCCCGTAATACTCTTTGTTATAGTGGGTCTCAGAGTGGGGTGTTACAGTAAAGATCCCCAGAATAACCCATTGGGCCAGTATTTATAGGTGAAGACTACCACCAATCTCTCTAAAACTTCAGCCGATGGACCTTCTAATCCACATGGGCCCACCAAAGGGGTCGCTAGGCCCAACTCCCAATAAGGAGGGATCGGTACCGATCCCTTCATTGGTTGATTTTTGGGCAGCGATCTCTATGGTGACTTCTGCATGCTTAAATATGTTGGTCTTTCAATTCTCATGTCATTTGGACCACTAGAGCTCAAGTTATTGATTGATCTTTGATTTAATACTACTTGTGGACTGCTTGCTGTCTAACTCTCTAAAGGGTTGTTAGATAAATATGATATACCAATCTAGTAAGTATAAGAGCATATGCGATGTTATCTAATTTACTCTACATAATTTGCATAGAGATCAAATGGAAACAATGAAGCTATTTCTAGAGAAAACAGGCTGGATTGCATGAATTATAAAGATTGGTAAGGAAATGTTAAAATCGCATGTGCTTACGAGAAAATGGCACATGATCACTGTTTGCGCCAAAATTGGTCACAAACCCCAGAAGTAGTGAAAGCACCAGTGTTTACACATAAATCCTCAATATCCAAACACAGATCTCAGATCTAGATGATATAGAGAGTAAAAATGAAGAAATAATCAAATTAAAATGAATGAAAGTAAGAGAAGATACAAAATTTATAGTGGTTCGGCGTTGTAGCGTATGTCCACTTTGAATAGTTTGCCGCTTATTGATGATTTTCAACTAATTTACAATAGTACAATCAATAGCCCTCAAGTTACAATGGAGTTTCGGTAGAGTAATGGCGTAAGAGCTTCCAAAAGTCCTTTTTCAGTAGGCAGAGGGGTGCTATTTATAGGAGTAGATCTGGAATTATCTCCCTCAAAACTCGGAATACCATTTCTTATGAGTAGGTGGCCAGATCAATCTGGGATTGTTTAGGATCGATCCCCGACCGATCCATGCTGTCTTTGTATCGATCCAAAAATGGCCAAATGGAGCTAAGATCGATCATGGACATTCTTGAGTGAATAAGAAAGCTTTTGTGAAAATTTCATAGCATTTGGACTTGTAGCTTGAGAGTTATGATCGATCCAAGATTGAATTTGCAAGTAGGCTGAAGGCTTCAGATCGATGAAGAGTCTCGTATCCATCATATTCCATATCCATCCATTCTTATCCATCGGTCCCCCGTATCCATAACCTTCATATCCATCCCTTCTGCATCGGTCTAGGTCCTGCACTTTTGATCCATGAACGGTCGATATGAAAATCCTTCGGAATCTCTTTGTATCCATCCAGCATAGCTATCCCCAAGTGTATCCTTCGTATCGATGCATAAGTGATCGATACGAAATGCTTTTCCAAACCCTTATAGCTATTGCCTCATGTCCATCAGTTTGCTTCATTCCTTATATCAATCCCAGCCTTGATCGATACGAAGCGCACCAACATGCTCTGCCGCATTCATCCAGTCGATACGTATGTATCGATACGAAAATAACAACATCAATCGATCTGTTTCCTTCCTGAAGCTATTTGATCGATATGAATTCGATTGATAAAAAATGTATCGATACGAATGTCGATTGATCCAATCCAAACACCATAATCCATTGATATGAAATTATCGATATGAAACCATTTTTCACCAATATTGATCCATCCATAACTTGAGCGTACGAACTCCGATTGACCTAAAATTTGAAAGGTAGCCTCACCAAGCCTTGGTTATCATTCCCTATTGATCCCACCTTGATTAGAGCTTGGTCCAATTTTGACGGTATCGATCATAGCCTTGTTTCTAATCGATATCCAATCCTGATATCCATCCTTTTTTAGCCAATTTGTTGATATCCCAGCCTTGACCAAAAGGCGGGGTAACAATCACTAATGAGTGCAGGGAAAAACCTGATAAAAATGTAATACTTGAAGAAAAGAAGCCCAAAGAATCATGTCCATTAGACTATGAACTTGCTAAATGCTATGTACTACTTATTATGAGCACTAAGATCCAAAGAAAGCATAGGAATATGGAAGTTCATTCCATATTTGATCACCTATAAATGTTGTATGATGAACGATCTCATTCCGCAAGGTGCAAGTTCTCATGGAAATTATTTCATATAAAGACGAGCAATGGAACTCCAGTCTAGGATGATATACCCAATAAGATTGGGTACATGACAAATTGCCTAAGTTAGGAACGACTATTGTCAAGAATTATAAACCGACTTGGTTCTTGGATCACCGACTCCGTAGTTTGTGTTCAAACGAACTTTTATAAGAACTAGTTGAAGTGTATTGGCATGGTTCTCTTTAATATTATAAGGATGGCCAAGAGTACATTCATGAAGAAACCAAGTGATGTACTCGTGGTTAGAGGCACTTCTTCTTTGAATGGTCTGAAGAAGAAGAAATGTAGATCAAAGGGAATTAAAGGTAAAGTCAAAGACAAGGAAGAGAAGGGTGAATGTCACCATTCCTTTAAAAAGGGACAATGGAAGAGCACTTGTCCAAATTATTTGAAGATGCTCAAAGAGAAGGAATAAGATTCTTCTCTCTAAGGTATTTTCTTTATAGAAAAATGTTTATCTATAAGTGATTCTTCTTATATTTAGATACTTGATAGGGAACTTATATCTATAATTCATTACTGGGACTTGGGAGCAAGAGGCCTGTACTAAGAGGGACCATGGAATTCCAAGTTGAAAATGGAGCTACTGTAGCTGCAGTAGCAGCGAGAGATTACTATATAAAGCTTGCTAGTGGATATGGTTTAGTTTATATAATTTATAGTTTGCACCGAAATTTATTAGTGGAATATTCTCTGTTTCCAGCTTGATAGAAAATAACTATATTTTATTTTGTAATCGCAATATAATGAATGAAAAAATTATGAATGTTTGTTATGAAAATTAAACAGTGTGTTTTGGTACTCTTAAAGATGACATTTAGGTACTTAACTATAATTATGTATTTTCCCTTGAAAATAATAATGCATCTAAACTTAATGATATCTACCTATGGCACTATAGACTAGACTATATAAGCGAGAAACAATTGAATAAGTTAATAAACCAAGGGTTTCTACTGTTATTTGATTTCGAATCGTATGATTCTTATAAATTATGTCTCAAAGGTGAAATGATAAAGTACCAAATTAATGGTAGCAATGAAAGAGTTAGTGAACTCTTAGGACTAGTACATATGTGGTCTTAAGTCTATAATAATAAAAGAAGAATCCTTATACTTCTTTACATTCACTGTCCATTTATCTCAATATGAAAATGTGTATCTTATGAAACACAAATCAAAGATCTATGATTAAATTCATGGAATGTAAATATGATGTTAAAAATCAAACGTGCAATGAAATTAAAATATTTGATTTTCTTGTGGTAATGAGTACAATGGATATGAGCTCCAAGGGCACCTTAAAGAGAATGATATTTTGTCTCTAATCAGTCCTCCCTATACTCCTCAACACTATGGTGTTTTGGAAAAGAGAAATCGAACTCTGTTAGACATGGTTCGATCAATGATGAATGATATCGAGTTGCCTCTTTTCTCTTGGGAATATGCGCTTGAAACCATGACACATATGTTGAATTTTATGCCGTCAAATTCTGTGTCTAAGCCGCCATATCAGTTTTGGACCAATAAGAAACCTCACCTCGATTATCTTAAGATATGGGGTTGTTTGAATTACGTTAAGAATGGAAACCCCAATTGAGTTGAGGCAAGATCAATTTTGTGTAAGTTTATAAGGAATCCCAGAAACTCTCATGGGTATATTATGTATATTCTAATTATACCGAGGATCAAAAAATGTTGGTTTCAAGACATGCCAACTTAAATTCAAAATATCTACCTGGGGAAAATAGGTTAATCAATAAATGTTTTCGGTTCGAACAAAGGACTTTGATGTAGTATATGCAATTAAAAACATATATTAATAGAGTTTTTGACATTAAACCAAACTCTAGACATCTTAGTAGTTAACGAAAATAAAATGTGCACAAAATATCATTTGTATTGAACGCCTTTTCGACCCCCAAATGTCGAACTAATACACTCACGGTATTCACGTGCCGAGCACCCAAGTGCCGAAAATAAAAATGTTAGGGTAAAAGAAAAATAAGAAAAGAAAATAGAAAAGAAAGAGGAGAACAACGACATCAGAATCTCACAACGGAACGATAACATATACTACCAAAATGATCTTTTACAAAGGAAACTGTATGTATACAATAATTAGAGCAGCCTAACCTATCATCAGCCTGGACAGTTATAACTACCCATCTACACAATTGCTGATAAGTATAAAAAAATTAATGCAGCGGAAAAGAAATCTATGGTAGGTAATCATCCAGCTCCACTTCAAGAGCTCCAATGAACATCAACGATATCTGGAAATTTACAGGGGGCTAACCTAAGCATTATAAGAAAATAACACCTGGATCAGTCTGGTAAACCAGCGTGAGAAACTCAAGTCATATGAATTATTTAATGTTTATAAAACCCTTTAAATAAATGTATCTCGTAAGACCACACCACAAATAAACATGGATGAGTTTTTCCCTTACAATAACCAAACCATTCCTATTAGAAAATCAGTGATATTGTAATAATGTCTAGTGTTTCAAATAAATATAAATCATAGCTGGAATGGTTACATTCATTACATTCAACAACATATTTAGTATACAGACAAAACCGCTAAGGGACGTTCGTATAAATGGTTATTTTCCATAGAGACCTCCTCAGTAAACCGAGGCCGATCACCTATGACAAGGATCGGAAAATACCTTTCGAGCGCCTTATATCTATAGATAAAACATACCATAAGGTAAACATAACTGGCTCATGCCCGAATAAGCGAACCCGAACCACGTGGAATCTAAGCACCACAACTCCTGCCACTAACATATCGATGAACATACCCTAGATAATGGAGTTGAGACACCCCTCTGGGTTAGCAAAACCCCTGGATTGTGCATCCTACTTTGTCATTAGTCATTTTCCAACATCGAGGTTACGATCGACATCTGCAAATGAGTCTTCCATACTCGAACCAATAATGAATCACACATGGATTCTATCATCTCAACGGATTTCGGAACCACACACAGACTCCATCATTCACTTCCAAAATTGAGAACCCATATCTCAGTCTCGAAGTGGTTTTCGATAAGTAGAACACTTACTGATCCCAGTCTCTCCAAGACTAAATCGATGAATTTGGTCTTATTCAAAAATAATGTGAATGATTTCACAAGGTAACTAATTCCCGTACACTCTCCATAAGCAAGTAAACATACAAGCACTATCGATTCATCCAAAGCATGATCAAGTCACACAAACGACTTTTAAACCCTTTTTTATCACTTTATCTTCTATTAATTAAAAACCCTTTGTATTAGTAAAACTCATTTTTACCTAATAAATCTTCTTACATTAGTCAAAGCTTCATTTATTATTTAATACTCCTTTATTAATTAAAACTTCCTTTATATACTTGTATACATATTTAATTTGTAAAAGATATATATTTGTATTCATATATTTAGCTATTTACTTTTAATCTTTTCGGTACTTAAAATGCATTTATGTACTTATTTCCATAATACAAGTATATTCGCAAATTATTTAACACAGCTTTGCTTATTTAAAATATAATCAAAGGGATTAAAAACTAATGTCATTAAAACATTGCTACTATAAACCCCTCCTCTTTTATAAATTAAACATATAACTCTTTCTATCCTTTTATAAAAGATTTCAATTACTTATCATCTTCAAACTCCCATTATTAAAGATCTAATTATATTTTAATAATTTTCCACTTTCAAATATAATTCAAGGGTTAAAAAATAAATGTTACTATAACATTGTTGACAACAACCCAAAACATTTCGCTCTTAACCATTTCCTTTAAAACTTGCCTTTAAGGATTTAATTGCATTTAAGGGTTAAAGGTAATTGTTACTCAAACATTTGTCACAACAAACCCAAATCTATTTCATACTTTGAAAACATTTTTCTTTAAAACTCCATTTTGAGGATTTAATTATATTTAAGGGTTAAAGACAGTTTTTTTAAAAAATTTGTCACAACAAAACCAAAACCATTTTCTTATATTTATCTACTAAATATTCATTAGTAAATATCTAATTATATTTCCAAGTAAAATTAATAATAAAGGTTAAAACAAGTGTTGTTAAAACACCGTTTACAACAACCCAAAACCATTTACTTATCCATTAATAACTTTACAAATTTAATTAAAGATCAAAGCGTATCCACACTTATTAATTAAGGTAATACACTTTTAAGTAATTGCCACAAAATCATTTATTTCGACTTAAGTGTTAAAACCCAAATCCCTTTTATTTTATTTATAAAATACTTAATTTAATATTTAAAACTTACATATATATAGAAATATCTTTAAAATACTTATTAATATGTTAAAATATTTTTAAAACCACTTAAAATATATAATACTAATTATATGTAATATTATGTAAAAATAAGTAATTTTGAAATAAATAGAAAAACTAATTTTAATTTAAAAGCTACTTGGTTTAAAAATTCATAGCTAATTATTTAAAATATATTTAAACTTAAAACCAATCTTAAAACACTATATTATAAGTTATAAAACAACCCTAAATAGATTAGAGAAAAATATTAAATTTAAATATCATTTTTAAACAATTTATATCTTCACTTAACAAATATAGCATTTATTGAAGTGCTGCCTAAAGTTCTGTTACTAGTTTTATCACATTTTTGCTACAAATTTATGTCTACTTTTCAATAACTTAACAATTGATTTTAGATCCATTCTTTAGATAGTTAGTATACTTTGGTACTTGAAAACCATAAAGAAAAATCCCAAAGAATATCTCTTAATTATTTTATAGAAATTTCCAAAAACAAGGTATTTTACCGAAGTGCTCATATAGTGACTATTTCGCTATAACTTTTGTCTCTTCGTTCAACTGGCTATCGATTGAATTTAAATTCAAAACTTTTACGATAAGAATAATATATTATTAACTTGTTTAAAAAGTAAGAAACCCTTAAGGAAGTTTCCACAAAAATAAATGTTATTTTCGTAAAACAAGTTATTTAAAAATGCCGTTATAGCAACTATTTTACTTCACTCTTTCTTAACTTTGTTTTATGTTTCCTCTTTCTTTTGAAAACCTAATCTTTTCTTTTCAAAACACTTATATAAGCTTATAAATCAACCATAACAAGTTATATTAAAATATGTTATTAAATCACCATTTTTCACTATTTAAAGTTAAGGGATTTCAAAGTGCGTTTATAGCGACTATCGCTATCGCTATACGGACAATTCCGTATTCAATTTCATATTTAGTGTTATTTCATTTTATACACATATATGACTTCCAATTTCAAACCATATTAATTACAACATATTTTAACATATGTATTCAAATCACTTATCCATTTTAAATGTCCAAATTCACTTATCACAATTCAATGGTTTAATAAGCAACTACTTTATCAATTTACATACTTAACAAAGCATATAATCAAGAGTGTAACTTTAAGTAGTCAATGTCTATTATTATTAATAATAGAAAGCAAAATTAACATGTGATTTAGCAAGCAATTATCAAGAGATATTATCAAGTTATTAACTTGACTCAAAGTGAGAATAACTCACTTTTTTCAAACAAATTCTCTTCCTACTAACATTCAATCATAACAATAATTCAACTAACATATCCTACTTCATCAAAACATTACTAAAACTCATCCCTCTTCCTCCTAAACCACATGTCCAAGACCATTTTCTCCTCCTTGGCTCACGGCCAAACCCTCCACCATCTCTATTGCTCACGGCCAAAACCACCACTTCCTCCTTCAAAACCAACGGCCTTAGCCTCCTTCCTCTCCCTTAATACCCATAGCCATAGGCCATTTTTCTCCCCACACAAGCACATGGCCCATTGCCAAAAAGAAGAGGAGAAGAGAGAGTGAAGACATGTGTTTAGAAATTAATTTGTTGTATAATATGAAGAGGCTTCCCTTCCTATTTATAACTTAGGATTTATGTGGAAAAGTTTGTAAAAACCCCACCTTAACCATGAAGAAAAAGGACTCCAAGCATGCGAGGCCATTCCCTTAAAACAAGCCATGAAATAAGGCATAAAATATGCTCCTTAATTCATGCCTTGAATTAAGGGATTTTGTTTTCTTAATTAATCTTACTTACTTTAATTAATAAGTGGTTAGCTTATATGTTATTAACTTGCTATATGTGCATATGTTACTATACAAGTTGCAAACTATTTATACAACTTGTATTGTACAAAAATTGATTTTTAACAAAAGGTTTTTCGGTCACATTTTCAGTATTTATTCAAAGTGTATATTTTTTGTAAACACATTTCAAAAATAAGTTGTCTATCATTAGTTATTAATTAAAAAGTGCTTACAAGGTTATAAAATCATATTTAGTCACATTGAATCTTAGATACAAATATTTAAATAATTCAGATATTTATATACGAAGTGTTCGAAATTCTGGGTCGTTACATTCTCGCCCCTTAGAGTATTTCATCCTCGAAATTTCAACACAAGAAATCAAATAAACAACCATACATTAATACTAACCAGTATTATAATCAGTAGCAACCTAGCTTATGGTTTGCCTAGGTCAAAACCTTTTCATCGCATAAGGATGAAAAATAAACTACTAAGCATCCCTTCTACTCAACTGCCTTAGGTTATTACTTAGTCGATTATTCATACTACCTCAAAAAATTCGAAGAGTCCTTTCCTAAACTTTCCACAAGCCAAACAAACATAGTACACAATTATACTTAAGCCTGTATGATGTACATATGTCATTCGTATGCAATATCGATCTGACCACTTGCTCGATCACATAAATTTCATTTCCGAACTAGTACATCCCACTTGACTTCTTTAGTGCGAACTCCAATCAAGTTCCTTGATTAGATACTTCCATTCTCCTTACATAGCCATATACTATGATAGAAAACTTCAGAATCATATCAAAAATCCGTATCAAGTGTTCGCTGTTAAAAATCTAGTAAAAATCCTTGCTCGGACCGATGTATATCACCTCGAAATCATGTACTCGAATCCTAGATCGAGAACCGTCATGCGAATAAAACGATCTACGTATACAACTTACATACTTAATTCAGTTGGTTTCTTAACTATACCAATTTCTTTTCAATTCTCATTTATTTTCACATATAGTATTTCTCACTAAATACTAACTTCATTTATGTAACATTTACTAAAGTTTATAAATATTATGTAAAGACTTATCTTTACTTATAAAATATCATTCAATTACATAATCACTTCAAAAAGCAACATCCTTATTTATAAAACATTTCATTATCTTAAGTTCATATTCATTTACCCAAATAGTATTCTCTTTTACTACTCAAAATATTTATATAACATTTCATAAAATGTTAACTAAGTTTATAAACATTTTCATAAAAACTTAACTTTATATAAAAATATTTCTTGAAAAACAATTTTATCTTAAAACATTTGAAGACTTAAGTACATACTTGTTATAATACTCCATTACATCCTAAGAGTATATGAAAAACATTATTTTACATTTTTACTTCCTAAAATTTCGACGAAGGTCCAAAATAACTTTGGATCTTATAATTGAATTAACCTTCTAGACTTCTTTATCCATTGGGCTAGGTAAGTAGCTAGGTAGAGTAGGACTTTGGTATCCAAACTCAAGACTAGAGTCTACTTTCCTTAGACAACCCTAAATTAAAGACGTTTATTAGTTGACCTAATGACATCGAATGTTCTATTTTAATAAAGATGCTTAACAAATTTTAAACTTGTTTTAATTTACTATTTTTTTCCAAATTAAAAATTGTAAAAATTCAGATTTTATATTTTCACAAAAATACGTAGCTTCAATTTCTATATCAATTTGGAAGTTCCTAACTGTCCAAAATCACCGAAAAATTTGTTTTATTTCAATAATTGAAAACTATCAAACTATATATCATAAGTCGCACAACCAAACTACCTTAATGCATAGGATACATGAGTCCATAATATAACTTAACAGAAAACTTAAGAATTAAACTCCGGGTTTCATTTCAAATCATTTGAAATAATAATAATATATACATATATCTTTTGGATATTTAGTTATACTTTTCAGGATTAAACCATTACCATTTTCAAAACCAATTTCCAAAAGGGGATTTTCACTCAAAGGGCTTCTTTGTGCAGGGTAATAAGTTTTAAGGACAACACTTCTGAAAAATTAGTTTTAAGGACAATTTACGAAAAGAAGATAAATGAAGTTATCATTTTCAGTTATACAAAAATAATGATAAATGAATTTATCATTTTCCCGTATAACTTAAAAAGATAAATGAATTTATCATTTTTCTGTAAATTGTCCTTAAACTAATTATCCATAAGTGTTGTCCTTAAAACTTATTACCCTAAAATGAGAAGCCCTTCAACCTAATTTCCACTTTCCAAAATATGTTCTTTTAAAATTCATGAAAAATATTCATATAGATCGAGTAACAGCAAAATGATACAACGAACTGGGTTCTACCAAATAGTATCATACATTCCATTTACTAAGAAGGGTATTACTCAAGAGAAGTGCTTTCCATAAACATATCTCCTATCCATTTTTAGTCACTTTCGAGTCACTCGAACTAGCTAACATGAAAATACTTTATTTCCCGAATCGACTTGTTGATTCCGAGAGTAACCTCAAACTTGAACAAATCTTAAAACTCTTTTAAAAACATTAGCCCTTTAAAATAGTTTCAAATAATACTATTATTATTTACTCCAAACACCAAAAAACCATTTTAAAAAACACCGAGATTTAAGTTCTCAAATTTTCGATTTAAATCCTTCTTATTTATAAATAATATTCATACAAGTCATATTTACCTAAACCCTATTTATATAAACCATAGCTATATTTGTTTAAACTATTTTTATATACTTTCTTATATAAAATCATTCTACAATACCTTATCTTTCTTATTAAACTATAATAACAATTTTTATTTAAGTTAACCTTTTTAACCCAACATTATCATTGAACGCCTTATAGTCAAACCATAAAACTTAATTCACAAGGTGTTCTTTTTAAGGTTCCTATAAATTACTATCTACCCAACCCATGTAGTGAAAAGGTAATTTACTTACTATTCAATAAATAATAGTTAATGCTCATAAATTGGTTGAGCAAAACTATTCAAACAATAAATGATAATAATTAAATATTATCATTTCCTAACAACCAAATATATCATAAATAACCATATCAATTTATGAAAATTATTCTCTTACATATAAAAAATAATCCTAGGTAATATTATTTTATTTACTAATTTTTGAAAACAAAACCATGTCGGTTTGTCTTGTTCAGAGACCCCTATCAACAACGTTGCTCAGACGCATCGACCAGAATCCATAAGCACTCAATGGACCAATTAACACAATATAAAACATTGTTATAACACTAAAAAATACACACTCTCGAATATATAATACACTTAACGCATAATAAGGCATTTCATCACCGTATCGTTTAATGAGTTTTATCCAACCAAAGCCAAGGTTCTCGCTTAAGCTTTAGCTCTAATGCCACGATGCAACGATGCCTTTTCGACCCTCAAATGTCGATACTAATATATCCACGGTATTCACGTGCCGAGCACCCAAGGGCCGGAAAGAAAAACGTTAGGGTTAAAGAAAAAGAAGAAAAGAAATATAACAGAAAGAGGAGAACAAAAACATCATAATCTCACAATGGAACGATAACATATAATATCAAAATGATCATTTACAAAGGAAACTGCATGTATACAATAATCAAAGCAACTTAAACTATCATAAGCCTGGACAGTTATAGCAACCTGTCCTCACAATTGATGATAAATATAAACAAAGTAATGCAGCAGAAAAGAAAACCGTGGTAGGTAATCATCTAGCTCCTCTTCAAGAGCTCCAATGAACATCAATGATATTTGGAAATATACACTGAGCTGACCCGGGCATTATAAGAAAATAACACTCGGATTAGTCTGGTAAACTAGCATGAGAAACTCAAGTCATATGAATTATTTAATGTTTTATAAAACCCTTTTGAAATAAATGTATCTCGTAAGAGAACACCGCAAATAAACACGGATGAGTTTTTACCTTACGATAACCAAACCATTTCTATTAGAAAATCAAATGATATTATAGTAATGTCTAGGGTTTCAAATAAATATAAATCATAGGTGGAATGGTTACATTTGTTACATTCAACAACATATTTAGTATACAAACAAAACCATTAAGGGACGTTCATATAAATGGTTTTTTCCATGGAGACCTCCTCAATAAACTGAGACCGATCACCTATGAAAAAGATCAGAAAATACCTTCCGAGCGCCGTATATCTCTAGATAAAATATATACCACAAGGTAAACACAACTAGCCTATGCCCGAATGAGCGAACCCGAACCATGTGGAATCTAAGCATCGTCAACTCCTGCCGCCAACATATCGATGAACATACTCTAGATAATGGAGTTGAGACACCCCACTGGGTTAGCAAAACCCCTGGATTGTGCATCCTACTTTGTCTTTAGTCATTTCCTGACGTCGAGGCAACATCTTCAAACGAGTCTTCAATACTCGAACCAATAATGAATCCCACATGGATTCCATTATCTCAACAAATTTCGGAACCACACATGGACTCCATCATTCACTTCCAAAACAGAAAACCCATATCTCAGTCTCGAAGTGGTTTTCGATAAATAGAACACTTACTGATACCGGTCTCTCCAAGACTGAATCGATGAATTTGGTCTTATTCAACAACAATGTGAATGATTGCATAAGGTAACTAATTTCCGTACACTCTCCCTAAGAGAGTAAACATATATGCACTATCAATTCATCCAAAGCATGATCAAGTCACGTAAACGACTTTTAAACCCTTTTTAATTAGTTTATCTTTTATAAATTAAAAACCCTTTGTATTTGTAAAATTAATTTTTTACCTAATAAATCTTCTTACATTAATCAAAGCTTCCTTTATTAATTAATATTCCTTTATTAATTAATATTCCTTTATTAATTAATATTCCTTTATTAATTAATATTCCTTTATTAATTAAAACTTCCTTTATATACTTTTATGTATATTTAATTTCTCTTTATAAAAGATACATGTTGGCATCAAAATTGGCCATCAACACCCAATTATGTAAAAGTACCAATATCCAATCCAATCATAAAAATATGAAGAGAAATAAATGAAGAACAAAATTAAAACAATTAGAAAGCAAGTAAAAGTGATAAGATTTATAGTGGTTCGGCTAACTTTGGCCTACGTCCACTTGCAAATAATCTTTTTTATTATACTAAAGTTTGCTTACAGTTACAATCTGAAATCCTATAATAAAATTGACAGAGTGTAACCGAGGTTGAAGATAAAGAGAAGCAGAAAGAAGTCCCATTTTCGGACGCCATGCCTGCTATATTTATAAGGGAAAATGTGCAGGGATCGAGCTGAAATTTTGATAGAAGATTCGGGAGACCAGACGAGGCCACCCAAAAATTTCCAGGCCCATTGACCCCAACAATAGGGATTGGTACCAATCCATATTAGTGCATCCAAATGGGTTGCGATCCCTATAGGGTGCCATATGATGTTAGCTACCTGCTCCCCAAATTTCATGCAATTCTGATGTACGGTTTGTGAGATATCACATTTTCCGTGAAGTAGTGTAGCTTGAATTCTGATTTCTTCCGATCCCTCAAGAGGGATAGGTACCGATCCCTCTAATCTCTTTCAAATGCCATGCAATCCCTATGGGACTTCTCCATGTTGTATTATGCTTAGCCTCCAAGTTTGACACCAATTGGATTAGTGGAACTCGAGTTATTGATCAATCTTTGTTGTATTGTAAAGGCTAATTATAGCCGATCCCTATGAAAGGATAGGTACCGATCCCTCCAATTTGCTCCAAATGATATGTGATCCATATGGGAGCTTCTCCATATTATAACTAGATTGTCCTCCAAGTTTCATGTCAATTGGTTGTGTGGATGTTGAGATGTTGATCGATCTTTGCTATAAATTTGGGTTTAGTCGATCCCTAAGAGGGAAGAGGGCTGATCCCTCCAAATCTCTCCAAACGCCATATGATCCCTAGAGTAGACTCCTTAAGGTCCCCTCTTCCTGTTTTCAAAGTTTTTCTTTAATCTGCCTTGTGGTTGTTTAGTTATGGAGCGATCGTCGTCGAGTTGTGCTGTTGAGCTGAATATGATTCGATCCCTCTTCTTTTGCCCGTAACTTGAGCATACGAACTCCGATTGTCTTGAAATTTGAAATATAGCCTCGTAAGGCCTTCCTTATCATTTCATACCAATTGCACCTTGATTGGGACAAAACTTAGGGATCCAGCCCGAATCCCCCTGATCATCGTCTATAGTCTCGTTTATAGCCAATTTCCGAGCCTGGTAACCATTTCTCCGGGCTTCCCACCTTAATGATCATGAAGTCTGTTGGGTTATATTTGCCTATGTACTGCCTTGCTAAAAGGTGGGTTAACACTTTGCCCCTCAAAACATGCCGTGCAATAGGAAGGTGTGTTTTGAATTGCCATAAATCCAAAATCCGAAATCCATAATCCATTGATAGCTGTATTTTCCAATCCAAAATCCAATCCAAATCCATGGTCTCTCCAGATTGTTTTATCCGAATCTGCATCCATCCAAAGCCAAATCCATTGTTGTTCGAAGCTGATATCCAAATTCATGACCTCTCCAGGTTGTTATCCTAATCTAAATCCCCGATCTCACCGGATCCTTATCGAGCACAATCCGTACTTGACGACCTGAGTAGGTCGATTCATCGTGTTCGAGTGAAGCGACCTACTCCTTGCCAGACATAGTCCATACTTGACGATCTTGATCTCTTCGGATCCTTGACGAGTACAATCCATACTCGACGACATGAGTAGGCCGATCCATCGCGTTCGAGCGAAGCGACCTACCCCTTGCCAGGCATAGTCCATACCTGACGACCTTGATCTCTCCGGATCCTTTCCAAGCACAATCCATACTCGACGACTTGAGTAGGCCGATCCATCATGTTCGAACAAAGCGACCTACCCCTTGCCAGGCATAGTCCATACCCGATGACCTTGATCTCTCCGGATCCTTGCCGAGCACAATCCATACTCAACGAATTGAGTAGGCCGATCCATCATATTCGAGCGAAGTGACCTACCCATTGCCAGGCATAGTTCATACCTGACGACCTGCGTTATCTATTACATTGTTCCAAATTTAAACATTCCTAAGTCCATTTACCAAAATATAAAATAAGAGTCCGTACAACCAATAAACCAGAGTTCGAAGCAAACAAAAAGAAAAAACAAATTTTACAAAATCGAGCACAACGGTTTATCATCATCTCAGAGCATGCCTAGGGACGGTCCTCGATCATGTACATGTGTAAGTGACTTAGCCATCCCACTGCGGAGTTTGTTACTAATTCCATGCCATCCCGATTAATTGATGACACGTTGATGATGATTCCTTGATTCGGTTCCATTTTCATTCGAGGTAGACGGTGGCTGCTCCTGTTCCACCGTCGTAGCCCGAGTCCTTACGTATTGTTGTAACTAACCATTCCTCATGTGTTCCTCAATGATATCCTTCAAATGCCTATAGTCATTTATATTGCGGCCATCCAGTTCATGGAATAGGCAGTGCTTTCCTGATGTCCATTCACGTTCGGAGGGTTCCCTCCTTGCCGTCCTTCGATATGGAAGGCGTCCTTGAGTATCCAGATATATCCGTTCTATGGTTTCATTCAATTCCGAGTAAGAAGAGAATTTGGATTCCCCCTTTGTCACTTCGATCCATCGAAGCTATTATCAATGTTCCGTTTACCCTTGTCCTTTCTTGAGCTTTCACCAGGCGGTTCTCCACCCTGTACCGTATTAACTTCCGTTGCCCCTTTATCAGCTTTTGCATCTTCTTATCGTAGAAACCTTTCTGCTTCATGGTATAATTTCCCGAGATCCATCGGTGGATCTCATATCAGTGATATCTTAAAATCTAAATTACCTGCAACTCCTGACACTGCTTCCATCAAAACCATCGATGAATCTGGTCGATCCACCGAAACAACTACCGTATTGAACCTGGTTAAGAAATTCTTAAGTGATTCTCCTGCCCACTGCTTCACTGCTATCAATGTCATCACATTTTAAGGTCTTGTAATGTGAACACGAAACTGCTTCATAAATCTTTCGACCAATTCCGTCCATGTACTAATAGAACTGCTCCCCAACTGTCTGAACCATAGCACAGCTACATCCGCTAAGTACAAGGGCAAGCATCGTGCTAGGACTTCATCTGAAGCCCTCAGTACTTCCATGTGCCATATATACCTCATCATATGCATAGTTGGATTCGACTTTCCATCATAAGCTTCCAATGTTGGTAGTTTGAACTCTAATGGATCCTAGCATTCCTGACATTACGAGCGAATGGACTTCTATGTACATCCTCTAGATCCCTGTTCACTAATCCTCCAGGCATAGTTCGCCCGATCATCTCTGTAAACCTGCCTTGTCTTCTAGTGGTAGTCTCAAATCATCATGACCAAGCTACCCCCTGAGTCTACGAGGGAATTCTGGAACGTATTCCTCTAGACGAGCATCCAAATTTTGATTCGCACCAAGCTCCGTGGGATTGACCGCAGATCCTCCAGCATCACGATCGACCAGACCCAGGAGGTATGCCCCCATGTCTTTGGGGATCGATGTCAATCCATTTAGAGGGATTGGTGCCGATCCCTCTAAGATGGCCGGGGACTGCCCCCGGCTTGTCTATTCCACTCCTTTGTCCAATAGCTCCGCCTCCATGATTCCGGTTTTGATTTCCATCAAATCTTGCCGCCTCAACTCCTTGATCCATAGCTCATGTAGTCCACATCGTTCCAACTCCTTGGTTTCACATTCCAACAGATCCTATGGCTCCAGCCTATCCGATCTCTCGGAGTAGATTCTGCATCATCTCCTCCTGTCTTTTCAGCATCCGTTCCTACAAAGCGTCCATCATTGTTCCTATTTCATCTCTGGTGATGTAGATAGATGTTTGATTAGTTCCAGCTCCCGAGGAAGCCTCATGACTCCCTTCATATTGGCTCCTACCCGCTACTTATCTCCTTGTTGATTGTCTTACCATTGCTCCAAATCCAAGTTCTCTAATTAATTCCAAATCTGAACTCCAAATCCACGGGGGTTAGCTCTGTAACGGATCGGGTTTTGCCCGCTCGAAAATCAACATCCGTACTTCACATTGTACTAGAATGCCGCAGATTCGACCGTACAAATCCGATTCGCCGGAGCTATAACACAATTAAGTAAATA
Source organism: Allium fistulosum (assembly GCA_030737815.1). Lineage (NCBI taxonomy): Eukaryota > Viridiplantae > Streptophyta > Magnoliopsida > Asparagales > Amaryllidaceae > Allium > Allium fistulosum. Next base: position 1,217,134,679 of record CM060902.1, read on the forward strand.
ACACAGCGGAAGAAAAGAATAATACATTGATATACAATATCTGATACAACAGAGTGATACAATGAATATCAATATACATCAGAGATATGATACAAGAAATAGCAACGGAAAAGAAAACGATAACATCAGCAGCGGATAGAATATCTCCAATAGAGTGCTCCAATCCATAGCTAGCTCCAGATAATCTACTCAACCTGAATATCTGAAAGAACCCAACTCTAGACTGCCCGTGTGGAAAATAGTGGGCACCCAGAGTTTAGGAAAGGAACAATAAACTCCGGATCAGTCATGGGACTGGTGTGAGCAACAAAAACAGTTTATCTTTAAACAAACACAAAAGATTTTAAACATTGAAATCCGCAATGCTTTTGGAAAATGAAACTACCATAAGACCTCCCGCCACACACACAATGCAAACGCAGAATTGGAGGAGATTTCTTCTTATGATAGTCAAAGATGCTTACTACGCAAATCATTGGATTATTATTATTAGTGCATAGTGGAAAACAATTTGAAAGTATAATATTAATCTTAGCCAGCATAGGTACCATTATACTATGCCTACTATAGCTACCATATTAGATGGTAGGTTCTACAACTAAAACCGTACAAAGTTCGTATTGGAAGAATGGATTTCCAACAAATGGTCAGGCTAAGGAACTTCCTATGCCACGAAGGAAACGCCTCTGGCGGGACGCTCCGAGAGACAAACTGCTCTCTGCCAACAAGGCCGGGTTACCCCTGTAACAGGTAACTCACGAATATGCCACCTCCCGGTCCTTTGGGACCTTTATCCGAGCTCGGTATCCAACATCACACATCATAAAGAAAGTGTATCCACATGAGTAAGTATCTGGGCTCCATACCATGATACCACCCCTTTCCAGAAGGAAATGACATACCCTAAAGGGCGCGACCCTCATAACCTTGCCGCAACGATCCTGTTTCGACATTCGACCATTTCCGGGTAGTGAGGCCCTGACGAAGTCTCGTCCACAAAGCTACACTTTTTCAAAAAGCCATGCTTTGGGTCAACAGATGATCAACCTATGATCACAAAGATAAATGATCAAACAAATGATCATATCACAAATGATCAAACACTGATCATCACACAGCAACACTCAGCATGCCACATTACCAAATTGGGAATATATCGCTGATAAATTTCAACTACATAACCTCTGAGCTCGTACGTCTCAGAGAAGGGTGTTAAGCTAAGAGAATAAATTCTCCGCCACCAATAGAAATGTATTTGAAAGAAATCTGCTTTATATCTCAAAGTGTAATGTCAGACACACAATCCATACAAGTCTGTTCTGGGATCGAACAGAACCGAAGGCACTTCTCACGAAGCCTGATGTTTACTCACAGTTTTATGGAGAAGAAGAACAGAGACTTGTTTTTGAAATCTATTTTGAACTTGAAAAACTGGAAACATGTTTCCACTTTGATCATTCTGCCAAATCCTTTGCTCACTGTTTTGTATTGATATGCTGGTGGTGGTTGAATGCTTGTTTTAGGTTTTTAAATGGAGTTTTATTTTGGTTTTACTTAGTTTGAAAGGAAAATGAAAAACTGATAAGGGAAAGCAATTTACAGAGTGAAGTATAAAACAGGTTGATATATACAACCAGTTACAGGGTATCATTTACTTTAGACAAAATAGTGTACAAGATGTACAAATTTTCAGAGATAGTTTATAGTTTGGTGGCCGAGATTACATTTTTATGTACTAGAAAAGATATTTGCTTTTATCTCATTTAATGCTATGTCCTTTATGTTTTTATTTTAGGCTTATCTTATTATTTTATACTTGCCTGCATCTTGATTTACAAACACATGCAAACTATATTTCTACTTTGCTTTTGATTCTTATCTTAGCACATTTTCTTCTTACCAGCCTACATACGTACTTAGACTTAGTTATACTCAAGTCTGCATACCCATACTCGAGCCATTGTTTACATACTGACCCTATGCAAGTTTATTCAGTTAAGCTCTTATACTTGAATATATATATTTGTTTACAACTCTATTATTTTACTTTCTAAGTGTTCATATGTGAATGTATTTTATTTACTTTGTTTAATCATTTTGTTTACTTACTTACTTATATATATATGTTTGTTTAACTTGATTTATTGCTATTTATCTTATATTTCTAACTTAAGTATTAATCTATAACACATATTTCATTCTATACACATATTTTCTATTTTAACATGTTGCTTAATTTAACTAATTCGTTTACTTTATATTTTATCATTTATCTTATATATTTTCATTTTTTTATTCTTAAACCATTTATTTGCCATTTAAATTCAAGTCAAAATATATATCTATATATTTATAATATTTTAAATTGAAATGATTCATACAGAATATACTTGAATTCGGGGATACTCGCATCCATTTAACCATCTATTTCACAAATATTAATTCAAAAATTAATAAATTATCATTTTAAATATTTATAAAATTCGAGGTCGTTACAGACTTCCCCCCTTAAAAGAATTTCGTCCTCGAAATTTCCAAGGAGACAAAAAGATAAATGAAGAACAATTCATCAAATCAACTGAACATTTATTCTGCATTTGGCTTACCAAATCAGAATATCAAAAATAGATATAAGATCGAATCTATTTAACACTTCACAAGATACTCGGGTTATCCAGATCTACGAAATATACAGTGGCATCGGTCAGTTCGAAGTGATAACTAACCATTCGTAGAATATATTGGGACCCAAAGAATAGATAGATATATGGATATCATTTCAAATCTTTTAGTTTAGAACTAAGGTATACCTATCAACCATAACAAACAAAGCAACCAATCAATACATCCAAACAAACAATTTTGGTCCATTCTGGAGTTTATGTCCCATATTAATATATCGAATCTCCTTCCTGGATCTACCAGAAATTATCGAAGAATTGAGAAAAGATGTCGAACAAAAGAGATTGATAGAGAAAAGATTGCATCCTTGTTGTTACAGAGTATTGACCATTTATAGTCGTATTTCTCTGTCCCCTATCTCATCCTCTTCTTGCACTCATACTTACTATCAATGGATAGTAAGAGAATTTACTGAGGCATTCAAACGGATATCTGAGAATTACTCATTCTAGAGTTTACTTCACTCTATCTCTAATGAGCTACTTAACGTGTTATACTCCTGAGCTAAAGTTCAACCTTAGCTCTGATACCAAATGTAACGGATCGGGTTTTGCCCGCTCGAAAATCAACATCCGTACTTCACATTGTACTAGAATGCCGCAGATTCGACCGTACAAATCCGATTCGCCGGAGCTATAACACAATTAAGTAAATAACACAGCGGAAGAAAAGAATAATACATTGATATACAATATCTGATACAACAGAGTGATACAATGAATATCAATATACATCAGAGATATGATACAAGAAATAGCAGCGGAAAAGAAAACGATAACATCAGCAGCGGATAGAATATCTCCAATAGAGTGCTCCAATCCATAGCTAGCTCCAGATAATCTACTCAACCTGAATATCTAAAAGAACCCAACTCTAGACTACCCGTGTGGAAAATAGTGGGCACCCAGAGTTTAGGAAAGGAACAATAAACTCCGGATCAGTCATGGGACTGGTGTGAGCAACAAAAACAGTTTATCTTTAAACAAACACAAAAGATTTTAAACATTGAAATCCGCAATGCTTTTGGAAAATGAAACTACCATAAGACCTCCCGCCACACACACAATGCAAACGCAGAATTGGAGGAGATTTCTTCTTATGATAGTCAAAGATGCTTACTACGCAAATCATTGGATTATTATTATTAGTGCATAGTGGAAAACAATTTGAAAGTATAATATTAATCTTAGCCAGCATAGGTACCATTATACTATGCCTACTATAGCTACCATATTAGATGGTAGGTTCTACAACTAAAACCGTACAAAGTTCGTATTGGAAGAATGGATTTCCAACAAATGGTCAGGCTAAGGAACTTCCTATGCCACGAAGGAAACGCCTCTGGCGGGACGCTCCGAGAGACAAACTGCTCTCTGCCAACAAGGCCGGGTTACCCCTGTAACAGGTAACTCACGAATATGCCACCTCCCGGTCCTTTGGGATCTTTATCCGAGCTCGGTATCCAACATCACACATCATAAAGAAAGTGTATCCACATGAGTAAGCATCTGGGCTCCATACCATGATACCACCCCTTTCCAGAAGGAAATGACATACCCTAAAGGGCGCGACCCTCATAACCTTGCCGCAACGATCCTATTTCGACATTCGACCATTTCCGGGTAGTGAGGCCCTGACGAAGTCTCGTCCACAAAGCTACACTTTTTCAAAAAGCCATGCTTTGGGTCAACAGATGATCAACCTATGATCACAAAGATAAATGATCAAACAAATGATCATATCACAAATGATCAAACACTGATCATCACACAGCAACACTCAGCATGCCACATTACCAAATTGGGAATATATCGCTGATAAATTTCAACTACATAACCTCTGAGCTCGTACGTCTCAGAGAAGGGTGTTAAGCTAAGAGAATAAATTCTCCGCCACCAACAGAAATGTATTTGAAAGAAATCTGCTTTATATCTCAAAGTGTAATGTCAGACACACAATCCATACAAGTCTGTTCTGGGATCGAACAGAACCGAAGGCACTTCTCACGAAGCCTGATGTTTACTCACAGTTTTATGGAGAAGAAGAACAGAGACTTGTTTTTGAAATCTGTTTTGAACTTGAAAAACTGGAAACATGTTTCCACTTTGATCATTCTGCCAAATCCTTTGCTCACTGTTTTGTATTGATATGCTGGTGGTGGTTGAATGCTTGTTTTAGGTTTTTAAATGGAGTTTTATTTTGGTTTTACTTAGTTCGAAAGGAAAATGAAAAACTGATAAGGGAAAGTAATTTACAGAGTGAAGTATAAAACAGGTTGATATATACAACCAGTTACAGGGTATCATTTACTTTAGACAAAATAGTGTACAAGATGTACAAATTTTCAGAGATAGTTTATAGTTTGGTGGCCGAGATTACATTTTTATGTACTAGAAAAGATATTTGCTTTTATCTCATTTAATGCTATGTCCTTTATGTTTTTATTTTAGGCTTATCTTATTATTTTATACTTGCCTGCATCTTGATTTACAAACACATGCAAACTATATTTCTACTTTGCTTTTGATTCTTATCTTAGCACATTTTCTTCTTACCAGCCTACATACCTACTTAGACTTAGTTATACTCAAGTCTGCATACCCATACTCGAGCCATTGTTTACATACTGACCCTATGCAAGTTTATTCAGTTAAGCTCTTATACTTGAATATATATATTTGTTTACAACTCTATTATTTTACTTTCTAAGTGTTCATATGTGAATGTATTTTATTTACTTTGTTTAATCATTTTGTTTACTTACTTACTTATATATATATATGTTTGTTTAACTTGATTTATTGCTATTTATCTTATATTTCTAACTTAAGTATTAATCTATAACACATATTTCATTCTATACACATATTTTCTATTTTAACATGTTGCTTAATTTAACTAATTCGTTTACTTTATATTTTATCATTTATCTTATATATTTTCATTTTTTTTATTCTTAAACCATTTATTTGCCATTTAAATTCAAGTCAAAATATATATCTATATATTTACAATATTTTAAATTGAAATGATTCATACAGAATATACTTGAATCCGGGGATACTCGCATCCATTTAACCATCTATTTCATAAATATTAATTCAAAAATTAATAAATTATCATTTTAAATATTTATAAAATTCGGGGTCGTTACAAGCTCTCTCGGTGAAAGCACCAAAATGTTGGCGTCAAAATTGGCCATCAACACCCAATTATGTAAAAGTACCAATATCCAATCCAATCATAGAAATATAAAGAGAAATAAATAAAGAACAAAATTAAAAAAAATCAGAAAGCAAGTAAAAAGAGACAAGATTTATAGTGGTTCAGCAAACTTTGGCCCACGTTCACTTCCAAATAATCCTTTTTATTATACTGAAGTTTGTTTACAGTTACAATCCGAAATCTAAGAATAAAATTGGAAGAGTGCAGCCTAGGTTGAAGATAAAAAGAAATAGAAAGAAATCCCCTATTCTGACGCCATGCCTGTTGTATTTATAATGGAAGACATGCATGGATCGAGCTGAAATTTTGACAGAAGGTTTGGGAGACCAAGACGAGGCCGCACAAAAATTTCCAGGTCCATTGGTCCCCATAATAGGGATCGGTAAAAGGGCTGCGATTACTATAAGGGATGCCCCATGATGTTAGCTACCTGCTCCCCAAATTTCATGCAATTCCGACGTACGGTTTGTGAGATATCGTATTTTCCATGAAGCAGTGTTGCTTGAATTCTGATTTCTTCCAATCTCTCTAGAGGGTTAGGTACCGATCCATCCAATCTCTTCCAAATTCCATGCAATCCCTAAAGGAGCTTCTCCATGTTGTATTATGCTTAGCCTTCAAGTTTCATACCAATTGGATTAGTAGAACTCAAGTTATTGATCAATCTTTGTTGCAATATGTTGTGAAGGCTGATTATAGCCTATCCCTATGGAGGGATAGGTAACAATCCCTCCAACTTGCTCCAAATGATATGCGATCTCTAAGGAAGCTTCTCCATGTTATAATTAGCCTTTCTTCCAAGTTTCATTTTAATTGGTTATGTAGATGTTGAGATATTGATCGATCTTTGCTATAAAGTTGGGTTTAGCCGATCCCTATGTGGGAAGTGAGCCGATCCTTATTGTGGGATAGGTGTCGTTCCCTCCAAATATCTCCAAATACCATGTGATCCCTAAAGTAGAATCCCTAGGGTCCCTTCTTTCTGTTTCCAAAGTTTTGCTTCAATTTGCCTTGTCGTTGTTGAGTTATGGAGTGACCATCATTGAGTTGTGTTGTTGAGCTAAATATGATCCAATCCTTCTTCTTTTGCCCGTAACTCGAGCATACGAACTCCGATCATCTTGCAATTTGAAATATAGCCTCAAAGGCCATCCTTATCACTTCATACCAATTGCACCTTGGTTGGGACAAAAATTAGGGATTTGACCTGAATCCCCCTGATCATCGTCCATAGTCTTATTTACAGCCGATTTCCGAGCCTGGTAACCGTTTGTCCAGGCTTCCCACCTTGATGATCATGAAGTCCGTTGGGTTATATCTACCTGTGTATTGCCTTGCTAAAATGCGGGTTAACAATATATATTTGTATTTATATACTCTTTACTTATACTCTTTTCAGTACTTAAAACATATTTATGTACTTATGTTTCAATAGTATAATTATATTTGCAAATTACTTAACCCAGTTTTGCTTATTTAAAATATAATCAAAGAGGTTAAAAACTAATGTCATTAAAACATTGCTACTATAAACCCTGCTCTTTTATAAATTAAACATATAACTCTTTCTATCCTTTTATAAAAGATTTCAATTACTTATTATCTTTAAACTTCCATTATTAAAGATCTAATTATATTTATAATAATTTTCCACTTTAAAATATAGGGTTAAAAAACAAATGTTATCAAAACATTGTTGACAACAACCCAAAACATTTCACGCTTAACAGTTTCTTATCAAACTTGCCTTTAAGGATTTCATTACACTTAAGAGTTAAAGATAACTGTTACTCAAACATTTGTCACAACAAACCCAAATCTATTTCATACTTTGAAAACATTTTTCTTTAAAACTCCCTTTTAAGGATTTAATTATATTCAAGGGTTAATGACAAGTGTTGTTTTAAAACTTTTGTCACAACAAACCCAAAACTATTTTCTTGTATTTATCTACTAAATGTTCACTAGTAAATATCTAATTATATGTCCAAGTAAAATTAATAATAAAGGTTAAAACAAGTGCTGTTAAAACACCGTTTACAACAACCCAAAATCATTTACTTATCCATTGATAACTTTACACGTTTATCTAAAAATCAAAGTGTATTGACACTTATTAATTAAGGTAATACACTTTTAAGTAATTTCCACAAAAAAACATTTATTTTGACTTAAGTGTTAAAACCCAAATCCTTTTTGTTATATTTATAAAATACTTAATTTAATATTTAAAACTTACATATATATAGAAATATCTTTAGAATGCTTATTATTATGTTAAAATACTTTTTAAAACTACTTAAAATATATAATAACTATTTATATATAATATTATGTAAAAATAAGGAATTTTGAAATAAACAGAAAAACTAGTTTTAATTTAAAAGCTACTTGGTTTAAAAATTCATAGTTAATTATTAAAAATATATTTAAACTTGAAACCAATCTTAAAACACTCTACTATAAGTCAAAAAAAACCCTAAAAATATTAAATATAAATACCATTTTTAAACAATTTATATCTTCACTTAACAAAGATAGCATTTATAGAAGTGCCGCCTAAAGTTCTGTTACTAGTTTAATCGCATTTTTTCTACAACTTTATGTCTAGTTTTCAATACCTTAACTATTGATTTTAGATCCATTCTTTTTACGATAGTTAGTATACTTTGGGTACTTGAATACCATGAATAAAAATCCTAAAGAATATCTCTTAATTATTTTATAGAAATTTCCGAAAACAAGGTATTTTACCGAAGTGCTCATATGGCGACTATTTCGCTATAACTTTTGCCTCTTTGTTCAACTAGCTATTGAATTTAACTTCAAAACTTTTACAAAAAGAATATTATATTATTTACTTGTTTAAATTTAAAGAAACCCTTACGAAAGTTTCCACAAAAATAAATGTTATTTTCCAAAAACAAGTTACTTAAAAATGCCGTTATAGCAACTATTTTACTTCAATCTTTCTTAACTTTGTTTTATGTTCCTATATCTTTTCAAAAAAAATTCTTTACTTTTCAGAACTCTAATATAATTTTATAAATCAACCAAGAAAGTTATATTAAAATATATTATTAAATCACCATTTTTCACAATTTAAAATTAAGGGGTTTCAAAGTGCGTTTATAGCGACTATCGCTATACGAACAATTCCGTATTCAATTCCATATTTAGTATCATTTCATTTTACACACATATATGACTTCCAATTTCAAACCATATTCATTACAACATATTTTAACATATTTATTCAATCCACTTGTCCATTTTAAATGCCTAAATTAACTTATCACAATTCAATGGTTTAATAAGCAACTACTTTATCAATTTACATACTTAAGAAAACATATAATTAATGGTGAAACTTTAAGTAGTTAATGTCTATTATTATTAATAATAGCAAGAAATATTAACATGTGATTTAGCAAGCAATTATCAAGAGATATTACCAAGTTATTAACTTGATTCAAATTGAGATTAACTCACTTTTATCAAACCAATTCACTTCCTACCAACATTCAATCATAACCACACTTCAACTAACATATCCTACTTCATCAAAACATTACTAAAACCTATCCCTCTTTCTCCTAAACCACATGTCCAAGGCCATTCCCTCTTCCTTGGCTTAGGGCCAAGCCCTCCACCATTACCGTTGCTCAAGGCCTAAACCACCACTTCCTCCTTCAAAACCCATGGCCTTAGCCTCCTTCCTCTCCTTAAATACCCATGGCCACAGGCCATTTTCCTCCCCTCAAAAGAACATGGCCTAAGGCCAAAAAGAAGAGGAGAAGAGAGAGTGAAGACATGTGTTTAAATTGAATATGTTGTAGAAATGAAGAGGCTTCCCTTCCTATTTATAGCCTTAGGATTTATGTGGAAAAGTTTGTAAAAACTCATCCTTAACCATGAAACAAAAGGACTTCAAGCATGCAAGGCCATACCCTTAAAAAAAGCCATGAAATAAGGCATAAAACATACTCCTTAAAGTGCTCCTTAATTCATGCCTTGAATTAAGGGATTTTGTTTTCTTACTTAATCTTACTTACTTTAATTAATATATGGTTAGCAATATGTTATTAACTGTCATATGTGCATATGTTACTATACAAGTTGCAAACTATTTAGATAACTTGTATTGTAAAAAAAGTTGATTTTTCACAAAGTATTTTCCGGTCACATTTTCAGTATTTATTCCAAGTGTATATATTTTATAAACACATTTCAAAAATAAGTTTTCTATCATTAGTTATTAATTAAAAAGTGTTTAACAAGATTATAAAATCATATTTATTTAATCACATTATATCTTATATATAAATATTTGAATATTTAGATATTTAAATACTAAGGGTTCGAAATTCTGGGTTACATTATTACTAGGTGCAACTTAATATGGATTAGGAATTAGATTTCGCTTAAATGATCTATAAGTGAATGAACTTGTGCTCGATATTGTACTTCAGCAAAATTCGTATAGGCTTTAATATTTAAATTATTTAAATATGGATATGGATTAAGGACAAGTTCATACTAGAGAGTCAACATAATAGTGTTGTTAATTAATTTCCAAGTTTGAACAATGTAAAATTTTATAAATGTTATAAATTAAAAATAAATTAAATATAAATGTCGTAATAAATTTTTAATGGAATTTTAATCATTTATTTTAAGCCTAAAATTAATTAAATGATGTATTAAAGTTATATGTTGATTTAATTAAAGAACGTGCTTAAAAAAATTAATTAAATAATTGATTTAGTGGTTAAGTCAATTTGGTCTGGAGTTTGGAAGCCCATACTAAGGGGGGCCAAAGTAATGCAAGGGAGTGTGGAGACCTTGTCTTCAACGATAGAGGGAAAAGTGCAAGATATTTGTAATCTAGTTGGCTATAAATAGCCACTCCATTTATTCTCTCTTTATACTAAGACAAACCCTAGCTCTAGCCTTCATTGCTGGATAATGTTGAAGCCTTAAACGTGAAGTTGCACCCCGTAGTCAAGGACAAAGAACATGAAGTTCAAGGAAGGAAACAACTAGCAAGCAAGGTGTTTGACGATCAGTAGGATCACAATTAAGTAAAAAAAAATTATTCTAAAATATTTTTAATTCATACACACACATGCTTACATTTATATATTCTTACTATCCCCTTTATTTAATTCAGCCAAATAAAAAAAACTGAAATTTGATACTTAAAATTAAAATGACACAGGCACTTATAAGTTATTTAAAGTAGATATACATATAATTTTTCATTTTGGTTTTAAAATTTATATAAAGAAATATTTCTCACTGATCATACACATACATATACATACATACATACATACATATTTTGAATGAAGCTATTGAGCTTAGTAAGCTAATTTTTGTAAGTCAAAATAAATTTGAAATCTGTTGATGCTAAATAAATCAATAAATCTTTGATCTTAGTAAGTCGAGTTTTGTAAGTCAAAATAAATTTGAAATCTTGGGTTTGATGATTAAAATTCATTGAATGAAGCTTCAAAGGAATCTAATGAGAAGAGGATAAATGATTATTGTCAAAAACCACATAAACATGGCGATTTAACTAATTGTGTTATGTTTCCATGGTAGTGGTGAGTCCATTTTCTGAACATGAACAAGATGAATTAAAAGCGTGTATGGTTGATACATCATATATTAGTGTTATGGGCAGAGATATGGTTTCATATTTAAATGGTTTTGATGGTTCATTTGAATATGGTTGTGGATGTGGGTCAAGAGATTGTGCATTTGATATTCTGGACATGATTAAAAGTGGTGAAAATAAGGTGGATAATGTTGTGAGGGATGGCTTTGACAAAGTTTGGGGCATAGTGATATAGTTCTGATATATGGTGAATCAAGTTTAGTTATGAGTCACGAACCTTCAATAGTTCATGACTCAATTTAGATGCATGGTAATCCATTTCTACATGAGCCAATTATGATACATGACGATTCAGACTTGCATAATTCAGAAATAATGCACAACGATCAAATAATGCATCATAAAGATACATGTTTAGTATATGGTGACACAGATTCGATGTAGGTTCATGATAAGGATCGTATTGTTGGTTCTTGCTCAAGCTTTTTCATATCAGTGAAGAGGAGTGCTCGCCTTCGTAGAGTGGATACTAGAGCTTATGATGGCTATATCTCAGGTTTAGATATTCTTTTAGGCAGTACTTATAACCCTTGTGCTTTGAGTAGTTTATCCACTGGTGTTATGTGTCACTTAGTTAGGAGTTCAAGTTTTTTCTTTGACCATGTTCAGCTAGACTTTGAGTACATTAGGGAGCTAGAGCGAGTTAGATCACTTAGATAATGAGATACATCAATTGGAACGTTAGAGGTTTATACGTTTTAGAAAATGTAGTAAAACTAGGTTTTTTCCAAAGATAATAACATTGATATATCTTTATTATAAGAAAAAAAATATAACATCCTAATTATAGATTTTATAGCTGTCTAAGGGGTTTCACTTTAGTCATTATATTTTTCTTCCGGCTAAGGGTAGCTTGGGAGATTTGATGGTGGTTGGAAAGAAAATTGTGTTTTACAATCTATTATTAATGTTCAACTGATGCTTCTTATCTTTATGTACTTGAGTGTTGGTTAATTTCTTATCGTTACTAATGTTTATGGGCCTAACTCCAGCGTTGATTGAAGGGTTCTTTGGAGCGTGTGTCTCAAGTTTAGAGCACTCGCTCTTAGCTTTTGGCTAATAGGTACAGATTTAAACATCAGTTGTTTTTTAGGGGAACTTTCCCCTAAGAAGGCGACTTTCCTCTATTGTAGAGTACGGTCAGTTTATTGCTACACCAACTTAATTGAATTACCACTGAGAAATAGATGACTCACTTGGTTGAGCAATATGGAAGTCGCTTCGATGATGCTTTTAGGTAAGTTTTCCATTAGTGATGAGGTGGAAGACAAGTTCCCCAGTTTTAGATCGTTAGACTTCCGAGTGTTTACTCATACCATTGTCTTATTATTTTATCTTGCATTAGTTAAAATGTTATGAATAGAGTTTTAAATTTAAAAATATGTGGTTGTTAGAAAATAATTTTATGAATCTCATTACAAATAAATGGCTTTCTATGAGTTATTATAGATTTTCAATGAGTATTAATATGTAAGTATTTGCACCAAAAGTGGAACAAACACCCAATCAAGTAAAAAGTGATAATTAGAGAAATAAAGGAATTGAAAATGAGGGAAAATACACAAGACTTATAGTGGTTCAACTAAAATAATGGCCCACATACACTGTAAACTTTGTTACTGATTTCTACTTCCTGTTACAACGGTGATTTTACAACTTGGTTGCTTATAACTCGGGAAAGGATCCAACAAAGTGTCAGGGTAAAATATCTTAATTAAGAAAGTCTAAAAAGATCTCGTTTGTGTGCACTCCTCCTCCTTTTTATAGATGAAGATTTACAAATTTGGTTCTGGTAATTGCTATCCACGTTCTTTACATTCGGCAGGAGGTTCTAGAGGAAGATCATGGACAGGTCATCACTTTGATAGTCAACTTGGTACCGAGTTATGCTTCACAACTTGGTGCCGAGTTATGGTTTCCCCTGACTTTAAATTTTTTGCTTGGTCTTTACCTTCTTGTGCATGAATGCTCTGTCTTCATCGAGCTCAATACTCGGTACCGAGTCATGGCTCAATTCAGTGCTTAGTTGTAGCTTTGAGTTGATCTTCTTCATTTTTTCCTCTTGTTACTTGATCTATCTGGATGGTGGCTAAGTACCTTCTAGTAGAAAGAAAGGTTCAACACCAATTCTTTAGACTTCGTCTGAATTCTAGTTTCCATATTTCCACTTATAGACTTTTGGTTTCTCTTCATGACCATTCAATGGTTCTAACTCTTCGAAATATTGCTTAGTTCAAAAGTAGGATAACACTTGACCCCAAAGCAAGTCTTAGGTTAATAAGGCATGCTTTGGATGAAGATAAGCTATCGACAAACTCTGATTTGAATAGATGTCTTCATCCCCTGAACTATTTTAACAAAGTCGTGCATCTTCTCTGGATCATCACATTGTTCTAAAAAGTTATGGATTATATCCTTTGTATAATATAAGAGTATCCCATTTAGATTTATCGTTCAGTTTTGGAGACTTTGAAATTCTCTTCATCCATACAGTTAGAATAGGTTCCACCTTTCTTTTTTGTTTGTCTTCATTTTTATTTTCATCGCTTCCCATTCATTTCCTTTTCCATCTTTTTCCTTTTTTTATTATAACTCGGTACTGAGTTATGAGCTATAACTCAGTACCGAATATTTAGCTGAGTTTTTTACTTAAGTAAATTCTGAATTACTTCCTTCTTCACTTTTATTTTACTCAATTAACTTCACTGCTAACCTTGACTCCCTGCAATTGTCGACCTCGATCCAAACTCTTGCAAAGCTACTGCTTATCTCCAACTATTATTGTCATCCACGAAGCCGACTTAGCTGATTCAGCTCCGAGTTATTTGAACTTACCCCTTCGAGTTTTGTCTCGCATTTGAACCACTTTTAATCTTAGTTAGGTGACCGCCGCCACTATGAGGGGTTGCTAGCACCTAGTGCTAACCAAAAATCTCTCGGCAATGTTTTTGCACTTCATCTCCTCCTTTGAATTTGGCTATGGCCTGCAAAGTACTGGAACCCAAGAAACCCTGAATACTCGAAACTAACCCGAGTTTTTTTAATTCCTAGGCTTGACCTGGGTTTTTTTATCCCTTTCATGTGCTTAGGGTGAACTTCGAGAATTTCTAGGTCCTACTTTGGGTATTGCATGGTCAAGGGTTTAACACTTTGTTAAGTTATTTTTAAGTTCAAGGAGGAAGATAACTAGTTTTAACAGTTCATGGTCGAGCGTGGATTGATGGTCGAGTTCTAGTTAGACAGTTTTAGATAACGGTGACATCGAACTTGCTTCGACATCCAATGGATTCATTAAATTTTCAAACACTTCACTCTGGTGTTCCTATAAAGAGAAGTTTTGTGTCACTCCGGACAATGAGTCTATTATCGTAAATCATACGACAATGGGTAAAATATGACGCATGGTTCCATAGCGAGACAGAGCTCGTTTGCCAATACGAGTGAGTTACCTACATAGAGTGTTCATGTTCATCGTGCTCTGGATACAGAACACATACTACATAGAATAAATTGCATATCATCGCCCCCTTATTGTACAAGATCCGATTGGTCAATACACATTGACATCTATTAGATCTTGCACATCGATTGAACATGGCTTATTTCAGCATGAAGATCATAGTTAAAATCTACTTGAACTTACTCATCTATCATGTTTTCTAGTACTCATGAACCATGGATGTTCCTCGTGTCTCTCTGCCATGAGTGCAGTCCAACCACATCAGAGTTTGTTTCACTTGCAACAGATTCGTGTTCTGCTTCAACATCTGCCTCATCATCCACTTCATCGTTTATTTCCTTTTTCTTCAGCCTCAACAACCCTTTTATTCAATAGGACAGTATTTACAAGTGGTTCCCTTCATAATGGGAGATGAAGCCTATGCAGAGTTTGCCCTCAATATAACTCTTGAGGGCACTTTACTTCTTGACAATCCTCCATACTCTCCATTATCTACGTTAGACAAAGCTTGCATTAGAAGAATTTATGAGAGGCATGGTATTCCTTTTAAGGATGTTCTAGTTCCCCAGCCCTTTCAACAAGCCCATGATCCATCTAAGAGTTATACCACTTGTAATAGTTACATGTGCCTTTCTGGAGGTGTCCTTCCATTTAATTATTATTTTAACTCATCCTCCAGTTCATGAAGCTTGCCCATGTTCATCTTCATCAGAATGGTTATGCTTATTTGTATAGTATTTACATGGTTTGCTTTCACCATTTGGGAAGTGTGCCAACACTAGAGGAAATCAGATATCTATTTAGTTTCAAAAAGCGACGTGATAGCCCTTCTCTAACCTATCATGAATCATCCAAAGGCTATTGTGTGTTCATTAGTCTCTGGAACTAGCTTAGAAATTTTAAAGATGAATATTTCTTCGTGCGTTGTCCACCCGACTTTGCATGGAAGTGGCTATCAGGACATAAGTTCTATCACCACTCTTTATCTTGGTGAGGTTTATTTCATTTAAATCACTAATTTCATTATTTCGTATATTCATATATATTCCAAGAAGCCCCGGTAGTGAAGCTTGACATGTACTCTCCATGCTCTTCAAAATATTCCTGCCGAAGAGCAAAAAATGAAGTTCCTTCTGATAAATGAAATGATGCGATAGTTTTAACTTCTGGACAACAATCGCAGTCTTGGCCTCATTCCTATCGCTCTTATTGCTCATAAGCCGAGTCTTATGTTGCTAAAAATTAAGGAGTTCCCCTATAGTTTAGGATCCTCCCGTTGATCAAATGGAAGATAAGGGTAGTAATGATGACTAAGACAACGATCAAGGATGAGATGATGATGATAATGAGGATGAAGGATGAGATGATGATGATAATGAGAATTTTAGTCATGAGTCTACATGAAAGACGTGTGGTAATGGTCAAGTATCGCTTATTCCCCATCGTACAAGGTTAAAGATTATCTCACCCCATCCTGTCCAACATCCCCATCTGGCTCTAGTCAAAGAGACAACTCTGGCTCCTCTGACAGGTGACATCTATGGTTCTCTTAGGAGCATTCCGAAGAATATTCCTTCTTACGACCTTGGTAGTCTCAACCTCCCTTGCATTGATTCTCTTACTCGCACGACTATGGATGTGCTTCCACTGCTGCAGAGGGATCAGTCCACATAGTTCACTTCATGAGCATGGTCTATAGGATCACTAGAGCGCATTGATATTTTACACGACATCTAAAGTCACCAATGTTTACACTGCATGTGTTGTTCCTTGACTTATAGATCTTAACATAGTCCTATTTTCTTTTCAAGTACAATAGGATGACTGAATCTGTTAAACGAACTCTAAGGCCATTCTTAAGGTTATCGCAAGCAACGTCCTTCACGCCATCATAGTAGAGTCACCCTATGAATCAGACTCAGCAAGGAGTCGTAGGAAGGAACAAGAAAAGAAGGGTGAAGAAGAATGGAAATATTATGATGATCGTGAGTGAGGCTCACATGATCATTCCAGATCAAGAAGGACATCCTCCACTCAACATTATAGTCGTACTCTACTGCCGAAAAGTATGGATTCATATTCTTCAAAACCCGATCTTGTTCCTTCTTTTAAGGTTCCAACTATCCCTATTTCTGTAATGCCTTCCACACGCTACCAATGGCATCCTCTTATAATTCCAAACAAGTTATTCGACCATCTGGTTCTATAACTTTTAAGGCCACTAAGCAAAGGCCCGACAAAGAGCTTGCTTCCACTCAAGCTTTTACCCAGTTACAAAATCTGCTTCGAATCCACAGCTGGCTGCTTTACAAAGAGCCTTCCTCACATTCTGCTTTGATGGGGTTAATTTTGCGTATCCTTTGAAAGACAAACCTGTTAAGGTGGACAAGCATCATGAATTGTGGAATTGATGCATATGATCAATGTTATATATGGAGGAAATTCGCTCAAGCCTTATCAGATGTTAATAGGGCTAATTGGTTGTTCCTTCAGGAGAAGGAGATAGAAAATAAAGATAGTAAGAGGAATATCACCACTTTAGATAAGGAGTTAGAGGAGACCAAGGAGTCTCTCAAGCCAAAGGAAATGAAGTTATTAGAAGAGAGAAAGGCCTTTGAGGATGAGTTTCAAATGCAATAGAATTAACTTGAGTTTGTGTATCACATAAGCCACACTCTTATCAAGGAGAAAGAGGCTCTACATACTAAAGTTGATGAGCAAACTTTGAAGATTTTAGAGCTAGAGGCAGCGCTGGAAGATAATAGAAAAGAAAAGAGCGATTCTCTTAGCATGATATATGAAAATATATGCAAAGTGCTTGATGTCGAATATGAACAAAAGGATGTAGAAGCCTGTGTGGACAATGTTGAATAAAAAATCAAGTCTGAAATTGAGCCTACTCTTGTTTACTTCTATGCGAACGTTATCAAATTTGGACAACACTTACCATAGCCTATGTAGAAATCGCCAAGCAAGAAAAAGAACACTCAGGTAGAGTCAAGGTCGACGAAGTGTTCTAAAGGCCGACCTTTTAGACAGCGAGGATTTGGATGCACTTGTCGTAGGCTTAGTGATATGAGGATCCGAGGTTTTCGCTTCTGACCAGGTGCCAACTAGGGTCCTACTTGAATCTTGTTCTAAGGGTGTGAGTGAAAGTTCAATTCCAATCTCTATGGGACTTCCAGTAGAAACTACCAGTTTAATGATGTCCAATTTTGGTGCCATCGATTCTTCTACATATGGGCCATTCATTTCTGAGCCCGTTATTCCTTCCTCTGAAGATTTTGGAACTTCAACCGCTATGGTGACTTCGGTGGAAGCGACTTCTATAACATCCTCGACTTAAGTTTAATATAATTCTGAGGATCCTGGTTATGTATTTCCTAAGTCCGGTTTAAAGCTTCCTGCCTTATCTCATATCATAGAGGGGAGTCTAAAGGGGAGCTCTTCTAAAATAACTTCTATTTCTCTTGGAGTTATATCACTAGTTTCTTTATGTTCGAGAATGCTCAGATGAAACCCTTCAATGTTTCTTGGCTTTAATTTTCAGTTTCTCAAGTTTCAGGTCCAGTTGTCCTTTCCACCTTAACAGAAGTGAATCCAGCTTCAACCACTGAAGCTTCAATGATTGAACCTAGCATTATCTCTACTTTACCTTTAATCCTAACCTTTTCAGCTAGGTCCACTTTGGGTCTCGGTGTCGAAATGATTCATGCACTGAATGAAGATGTTATGGATGATCCCAATGTGACGCAGGGCGATGGAGACTTAACTATCGTAGGGGACAAGGACCATGGTTCTGGACCGTTAATGTCAGAATTGTAAAGTGCTTATTTGACTACAATAAAGATGATCAAGAAAGAAAAACATGTTGATAATATTTTGTCCTCACTCTCCATAGCTTTGCCAACGCCACCACTCGTTGTTCCAAGTTCTGCTCCTAAGTGGCTAGTATCCAAGCTGAGGCCACAAGGTCCCTGGAAAGATATTACAATTGGAATGAGGATCTCGAGGGCATTTTGTCTGGGTGAAAGGAGACAAACTCTGAGAAAAGAAAGCTTTCATCTTTTTTAGGGAAGATAAGGAGAAAGAAGAGGAGGAAGCACATTTAGGACTAGCTTCCCATTTTGCTTTTTAGTGCATGTGTATAGGTCGTTATTGTGTGGGTACGACCCCCGCCTTTTGCTTTCAAAATTTTCAAATGCGAATAAAGTTGACTTTCATTTAGACTCTCGTCTTGTTTTAATTTTTCATCTTTACACTTATCTTTTTATATAGTTAGTTTGATTGAGTTCATGATAATCATATCCAAGCCAGTGCAATGTTATTATTCATCATAACTCTATATATAGGAATAAAAATCTGCCATTTCTTGGTGATACTTCATTATTTCACTATGTTTATCATTGCTAAAACATTCCCACCTTGGTAAATAGAATCGTACTTGCTCAACCAACTCCATGGCCTATCTTGTTTACCTTCAGCCAGGTTCCGTTTGACGATAAACAAGATTGTAGTCAGATGTCACTTCCTATCCCCTAGAAGTAATGCTTTGGAGGTCCATCTCCGGGAACCATACTCGACCTCATCTATCTTTGGGAGTTGATCATAAGTACTCATTGTACCTACAAAATAAAATTTAATTTCATACTGGGTTTTGTCTCTAGGCATCGACCTTAGACCATGCCTATCTACCGCCGTCAACTAAAGATCAAATATGTAGGCCGAGTCATTTGATCTACCCTGATTTGATAATGTTACACCCAATTTTTTTCAAAAATTGCAAGTGTTATGCCCAAGATGCTAGTTATCATAGGTTGTGTTGGAATTAGGCCGACCAACTGTGGAGTTAAAGGGTGAATTTCAGAAAATTTCCTTTATTGGATCTTTATTTGCCTATGTAGTCTAAATTTATTTAGAACTTTTTAAACATTTCTTTTAATTTTTTTTCATATTATGACAACTGTTTAAAACTAGTTAGATTTAATTTTAATTAATTGTATATAATTATGAGCACATCATATGCACCCATGTGTATAGTGTAAGTGCAACATATAAAAGTGTACAAAGTTAATGTGATCGTTGTTTAGGTTTGGATTTACACCGTAATGGACACATTCCCCCTCCATATAAGTCTTTGTTATCCTAAATATAATTTTTTTAACATATATATATATATATATATATATATACACACATACATATTTACATGTAAAAAAGTATGTATACATACACAATAAATGTTTTGCATAATAGTTCAAATGAAATATATTTCATTTATATTACATGCAGTAAATAAAAGAATGTTAAGATTAATTAAAGTAGTTTGGATCTTTACTTTTATATCTTACACAAAAATCCTTTTGGATCTTAGGTTAAATATAAATATACATGCACACATATTGTATAATTATGTAAACTCAAGCATATACAATCAAAATAAATTTGGAACAAGATAAATAATATAGGATGGGTTTATGAAAAGAATGCTTCATTTGAAGCAAAGATTCAATACCAAATTAGATGCAATTGTAAAACATGGAATATATTATTAATTTAATGTTTCCCTTTTTCCTTTAATTAGCAGAGATATTTTAGAATGATTTAAAATATGTCAATTAATTCATCTTATTAAATTAATGACAAGGATTAATTAATGCAATTATTACTAGGTTTTATTTACATAGAAACTTATGTGTAAATATTCAAATCTAAATCTTTTGATATGAAAACTAAATTATTAATAATAAAAATCCATAGTTCAATTTTTTTTAAACAACAACAAAGTTAGATGACATATGAAAATGTAGATACGTGATAAGATGATCTAGATTAAACAAACTGGATGGATAAGCGTATAAAACGGAGAAAATAAAATTAACAGGGTCCAGATCTAGATTAGATTAATTGAACAAGAAATCATATGGAACGGTGAAAATGAAAAATTATCATTTATAACAAAATAGCAGTGAACAGAGGAAAGGAATATATAATTGATTCAAGCAAGGGAATTTTGATATTCAAATTGGAAGGCCCCAGTTGTGTATGCTGCCATTGTCATGGTGGACATGAAAGTTTTCTAGTAAAGAAGATGAAATAATGGTTCTTTGTATGTGCAGGTGAAGGATTTAAGCAAGAACTCAAAGAAATGAATGGTATTGAAGATATAATAAAGCAACAGAGTGATTTTAATCCAAGTATTTGAGGAAATGAAAATCAGAGTTTACGAATTGATATGGCAAAGAACTGTAAATGATAGTAACATAGAATATGTACAAATTGCAAGTATGAACATGTACTGGAATTTGCAGTGTAATAAGAAATTGAACATATGAAGAAATTGCAAGATTTAACAAGAAATAGAAATTAGCAAGCTACAGGTGACAGAATGGGAATCAAGAATTGCAAGAACAAGGACAACAAGTAATACAAACAATGGTAATAGCTGATATTAAAAAGAACAAGGAATTTAAATGGCAAAAGATGAACAAGATTGAACTGATATGGAAGTTAACTGTAATCAAACATTAATAAGTGCAGGACTAAGTACAAGATCTAATTGAAAGGATTAACAAGGACTAAAAAAAAACAGAAAAGCTAATGATAAAATGAACTGGAATTGCAATACGAGAATTAACAAGAACGAATGAAAAAAATGAATCAAGATTTGAAATAGAATAGAAATTGGGTTTGCTTCAGATTTTTCTTCACACTTCAATTACAAGACATACATCAGTATTTATAGACAGAGTGCAATACATTTTCTAACTTGGCCCAATTACAACCCAGATAAGAAGTGATCAGTCTTTTTAGGGCTGTTACACAAATCAAAATTCAAATTCACATATATGAATAGAGGGGAGAGATAGAAAATTAATGGGATACAATAAAATTAGAAGATGTTCAAATATAATATTATATATATATGTGTGTGTGTGTGTGTGTGTGTGTGTATAATTACCTTAGGATGAAGCCTGTAGAAACACCTTAAATGATGGGACAATTCCAAGATTTGATTGATCGCTCTCTAGATCTGCAGCAATCAAAAGACAACAACCCAATTTTATTTAATATTGCTTGATAAAATTTTGGAGTTTGGAAGTCTTCTCCCCCATTAAAATTTTGGCTTGAAGTTTCTCTAGAGAGGAAGAAAAAAACGACGTACAGAAATCTGATTAAAGGAGGAAATAAATGTGTAATCAATATATGGTTTATTTCTCTACTTTAATTAAGATCGCCCCTTCATTCTATTTTAAAAACTCCACCCCTTCTCTAGATCATAGCCACCTATCATATAGGGACGTGGGTCCAATAGATTTCAACAATCCAATTAGTATTATTTCCATTTAAATCTAATTTAAATTTCCCATCGATATCGTATACCGATGTATGCGTTTATAACCTTTTATATACGCACATCATTAAATACTACTGGAAATCAAGCAAATTAAATAAGAAATATTTTTCATTAATAAATATTTCATAAATATTAATTATTTTAATTTATTTAAAATCCATTTTAGTATTTATCTTATGTAAATCAAATTAAACATTCTACCGATGTCGTATATCGATACATGTGTTTATTGCTTTTATATATGCACTTTACTAAATACTATGGCATCCAATACATTAAAAAAATCATAATTAATATTTCTTTAAATCAACTAATTTAATTAATTTTCAATAATTAAAAATTAACTAAATCGTGTAGTTGATTTGGAGTATCCATCGTTTTGGTTGTGTGACTCAAAGGTGTAAATTCAGGCAGCGATTAATATTGAACAATTCAAATATTAACATTCACATGTCATCTTAGCTAGTAGCGACATTTTGGCTGAATTTATCGCTTACTCATCCTTTGGCAAAAACCAATTTTACGTATTATAAGAATTACCCATTAGTGACTAATATTTACACCAATTCTCTTCGTCAAAACTATATCACTTTGGACTTATGCAATTTGGAAATGGTCAAAGTTCTAATATCGTCCATATTCAACTTTATAGTCCAAATACAAAGTTCTTGGTTCAATAATAACAATTATAATTAACCAAAATACTCTAGCCATAGACTTTGACTTTGAGTTGACTTCAGTTGACCGTAATACTAAACTCATTTAACTTGTGAGACGAATCCTCTCTTGAATAGTGTTTCACATCCAATGCTTCCACTCGACCCAACTATAGTCGTTTGATGGATGCCATGCCATGATTTAACTATAATTAAAGTGAAGCTTCCACGTTGAAAATCAACAGTATTCTTTAGTCAAGAGAACTGTGTAATTTTGTCACATCGATATTTTCTATTTGACCTTGGTTATATTAATAAGCAGAAAACTATCGATTGAGTCATTCCATAGTTATTCAATTACTATTAGTATGTAATCCCTTGATGCCCCCAGTAGCCATGAGTAATACACTACCCAATATTTTGAGAGCATTACATACTCTAGTCTCAATGGACGTATCGATATCTAGTCTCGATACATCTTGACTAGGAATATTTAAAATGGTATATTTGTTTTCATTATAATAAATTACTCATGGTTAAAAAACTTCGTAACTACTATCACAAAATATACCACTTATGGATTTTCTATTAAATATACTTTTAATTATAATATATTTGTTTTCTATCGATCGTCACAACATCATAGAATAATGGCTAGAAAAAGATTCAATCGAAATACAACTAGTAAAATCCCGATCAAAGCCACCAATGAGGACTACAAAAAGGTACTTTCTGATTTACAAATTTCAGTAAAAGATAACGATGAATTAGTTAGTATAAACGATAAGATTTCAAAGCTTAATTTATTATTTTAAAAAAGATGAAATCTATCGAACTTGAAAACGAGAAATTGAAAAATGAGAAATTAAATTTAGAAAATCAACTTGGTGCTTTAAAAAATAATTTTATAACTCTTAAAGATTTTCTAGATGAACAGAACTCCTTATTTGAAAAAGAGAGAGAAAAATTTTCAAGAGAAAATTTTGATTTGGAAAGGCAAAATAATTTATGGCAATCATCTTTAGATAATTCAGATTCTCAAAATTTTCTTCTCAAAAATGAGAACTGTATGTTAAAAAACGAGAATTCTGAACTAAATGAGAAGATTGATATTTTGAAAACTAATATTTCTTTTGAAAATAACAATTTTTACTTTAAAGCTAAATTTGAAAAACTTAAAAATGAAGTCATAAAATTTAATAAAGGTCAAACTGATTTAAACATGATTTTATCTTATTCTAGACCTTTATGTGATAAAAGTGGAATAGGATATAAAACAAACAATAATAATAGTACCAGATATGCGTTTTTATATTATAGAAAATTTAATGCTGGTACTAAAAACAGAAATATCTCTAAATCTACATCTCGCAATTTTAGTACAATGCTTAGAAATAAAAAAAAGTACTAATTTAATGATATGTGATTTTAAAATATGGGTTCCCACTAATATGAACAAAAATGATAAACAAATATATATTATTGATTATTTTAACCCTGTTATCAATAATGAAAATTATATATACAAGGGGTCAACATACACTTGGATATGGTTTCCCAAAACGTGAACCATGTATTTTTAATATATGAGTATACTTGCGCTTAAATAGAAATGTATATTAGATACTCATTAATTAACAAGTGGTCAATGTTGCACATTAAATTAAATATTTTTATTGACTATATTACTCCTTATTTTAAGATTTTTTTAATAGGAAGCTTTAATTTAGGGGGAGTATATAATTTATAAGGAGCTATTTAATCTATATCCACTCATGTATATCTACTTATGTTTAAAGCTCTTTTTGTTGATGACAAAGGGAGAGAAAAACGTATAAAACATATATAATATGTCTTTAGTGGGAAAATATTATATTATATTTTAGTTGTGTAGTTGTCATCATCAAAAAAGGGGAGAATGAAAGAACCATATTTATGGTGTTTTGATGATAACAACTATACAACAATGCTACTAATATGCTTGTTGAGTTATTTCAGGTCAAGTAGCTATTTATTGAACGATAAAATTTATACGGGGTATAATGGACATTACAACAACAAAAATAAAATGAGAAAAAAAAGTTTGCTTATGGTGGGATTTGAACATAAGACATCGTATTCTTAGAAGAACCTTCCAACCAAGCAAGCTTCCAAAAATGATTTGTTAGCACATTTTATTGTTGATGGAAAAGGGGCAGCAAGTGTTAAAATAAAATATGAAGATAGGAGAACTTGATCTCTGGTCACGCATGAGGACTGCAGTTAACTAACCAACTAAGCTACAACAACATTTGTAGAACAAAAGTTGGTATTTTTTATTAGAAGGACAAAGCAGAAATTTAATTATTGAAAAATGAATGAAGCAGGTTTCGAACCATGGACACCAAGGAGGAAGTGCAGCACCCTACCAAACATGCCATGCCTGCTTGTGTAAAGTACATGTTGGCTGAATTTCATATTGATAGAAGCACAAATAAAATTGTTGAAAATTGAAGGAAGTGGGATTCGAACCCAGCATGCACCAAAGACAAGCACATGTCTTACCACTGAACTACACAGAGTTTTGAAGTTAACAACAACAGCTACTTTACAGTAGCATTCCAAAGTGAATAGTCAAGTGGCTATTCAAGTGCCTATTCAACCAATTGAAAACTTCCAACGGATGCTTCTCTTCCAAACTGAAATGCTGAAGGATTACTACTGTTCAAAGACATCTTAGCACTACTATATAAATCTTCTATCATCCCCAAATCAAATACAACAATCATATTCTCTAAAATCATTCTCATATTGCTTCCAAACGCTCTAACTTCCATATTCATTCTAAAAGCAAATTTAGACCAGTGCTATTTCTCTCCACAACATACAAGTCTGGTTTTAATCCACTTCCTAACCTCTGCACACTCATTCTTCATCATTTTTACAGGTTATAGAAGTTGTACTCCAGTTCGACTACTCAGTGTATTGAAGACACAATATATAGCCAAGTTATTTCTTTGTAAAAGAAAATATTGAAGTCCCGTTCGGCTGCTCGGGCAAGTGTACTGAAATCATGTTCTGCTGCTCAGGTGCCTATTCCTCCGGGTGAAGCGAGGGTGATAGTTAAATTCCAGAAGAAGTCTGGGGCTGGACGTAGGACTAGAGGTCCGAACCAGTATAAAAACTTTGCTGTGATTTCTTCTTGCTTTACTTTTCTATTTATCCGCGCTGCTATTATATTTATATTGCTACTGCTGTGATTACTGCACATCAACTCTGTATCTATATATTTGGCCATCATCGATCCAGTGCATAGCGACTAACAAAGTATATAATAGAAAGAAAACACCTTTTATTTCGAACAAGATTGGTTATCGAGTTAGATATATGACAAGTTACATAATTACCCTTAGGGCATACCATAACTCTATTAATCTCCCACTTGCACTTGGGGTCAATTATGAAATCTCGTTCCAACTTCTCCAATCAGTTTTCTCAAAACCTATTGGGTCAACCTCTTAGTGAATGAGTATGCTATTATGTTTCGATTATCTACTCTGCCAATCAACTCTCCCCGATGCTGATAAACTCCTTTATCAATTGGAACAATTCGAAGTATGTCCCTCGACTTTAGGTGAGCTCTAAGTTTTATTATGAACTATATCGTGACATTGTTATCATATAAAAATGTTATGGGATTCTCAACATTTGGAATCACCTTCCACTCAATTATAAATTTGTGCATTATATTTATATACATTGTTTTTATTGCGGTGCTATTCAAGGTGATGTACTTAGCCTTTTTCATTGAATCGGCTACAGTGTTTTATTTGAAACATTTCTAATTTAAAGATTTTTAACTTGAATTTATTATTGACATATTATACTCAATATCACTTATGAAAGTTTGAGACTGAACACTCCTTCATAAGGAGTTCTTTTTTTTTGTAAACAATTCTTTAGTATTCCATGAATACATAAGCAACTTCAAATAATCATTTAGTGATAACTGGATTTGATATTTGCTTCACATATCAAACACATAAAACAAATCATGATATCTTAGACAACATAACATGTATGATAATTCCTATTGCCAATACATAAGGAATCTATCTTACATGTTCCGTATTAAATATTTTAACAAAGTGTCCTTACATATCGTTTAGGACATTCCCAATATATTCTACACTTACTATAATGGACATTATTTACAAATCTAACGTTGAGTATCAAAACAGCTGAGGCTGATTGTAACATAAGTACATCGTTAAAAATCAGCAATATGTTGTTTATTTATAGTTTAGAAATATCAATGTACCTTTTAACACTCTTTCTTATGAACCCACGCTTCCTTTTCATTTTGATTGATAACCAAATTATTTGATATTTCTATCAAAACATTTGTTCAATTTTGATGCTTTTCTGAGTGATACTTTCGTATCCGTTCTCGTATCGTACTTGAAAACTCACAAATTCAATATCGCTCTTGCTGACTTTGAGACACTTTGGTTATCATCTATAAACAGTTTACTATACATCATTATTTAGAATTTTCTATTGCAACACATGCATACCAAAACATAAAGCAATACTATGCAATAATTTTGTGAGTAAAATCCGAACCTATTTGAGCACATCAAATGGTGAATCTGCTACATTAATTTAAACAATTGAAATTTATGTTATTATTCTTATCAATGTGGCTCACTATATTCCAACTGCATTTGTCTTTCTCTTAGAGACATATTTGCGGCCAATGGATTGTATCCCTTTGGGTACAACTTTCAAAATCATATTTTGATAATGTGTTTGGAATCTATTTTAGATTCATCATACCATATCATAGAGTCAATATTCTTATTGGTTTAGTAAAACAACCGAGGAATATTTATTTTGACATTGACAAGAAACTCACAGTTTCCCTTTAATGTACAAGAATACTCATTGTACATTCTAATGTGTTGTGTTCATTTTGATTCGATCAATTTCATTTCATTCCTTGTAATCAGTTGTATCCTTGGATCGTATCCAAATTCATTCTATACCAATAATTTCTTAAGGATATTCCTTCGCTACGAAGTTGGTATTTCTTGAACAACGGTTGTTTCTCAGTGCAATGGAATGGACATTCATAAATATTTTATGAATTGCTTTATATAAAACTGATTTTGCATTAGTTCATAATATATTTTGTTCATAACATAAATTAGTCATCTAATGAATATAGTTCCCAAAATTCTCTTGGGACGATTCATGTAAGGCCTCTTACATAAAATTATTACGTGCAGTTTTTTGATTCGCACAACCTGCCAACTCCTTGGCCTAGAATATGTAGGGGTTTCTCATGAACCCTTATCTTGTACGGTTTTCTAAATTATTCTTTGGATGATATTAATTTTAAACTTTTGTACTACTCTTAAGTACACACCTTATAGAATGAATTTTAGCTCAACTTCACTCATCATTAATTGTACTTTGTCCAACAAAGCTCGATTACTCCTTATTAATACATCATTATGTTTTATAGGGAGGAGTGACATTTGAGATTGAATCTTTATTCATATTAGGTACATACGACACTCTTTCTAATATACACACCCATTCGATCAAATTGAATCATTACTGTTGCATGTTATATTATTTATTTTTGTTTTATATTCCATGAGTTTATCATAGACTTAAACATGTGTATCAAATACACATGTCCATGTCTATGATAACACTTTGGTGAATATGACAAAGTATGTAAAACCATTTTGGTGCTAGTAGTGTAACACCCTGCATTTTTAGATAATTAAATAATCAAATAATGATGAACAGTGAAAATAAGCATTTTTTGAATTGTTAGAATATGGCCTCGAAACCTATACCATTATGTTCGTGGTGATTTTTTGATCAATTTCCATATATAACTTGTCGAAATCCGAGTTAATACGAAGAAGAACAAGAAATCAGAAAAATGAAAAAAATAATAATAAGACCCTACGGGTCGACCTATAGGTCGACCCGCAAAACACAAGGGTCAACCCCCAAAGAACACAGGTCAACCTATAGGTCGACCCGCGTTTTGCCCTGGACGTAAAATCGTCCAGGGACGTGTCGAAGTTTATAATTTGATTTTTTGAGCGATCTTAAGCGTTGTTTTCTGGATCCAACGATCCGTTGCGAGCCTGTGATGTGGTTGCACCAAATTCAATCCAAAAATCCGATGGTCTGAGAACCCCAAACTCCACTATAAATAGAACCATAGGCCTAGCTATTTTCCCAAAATCAGATTTTCTCCCAATTGGGTTCATTGCCTAAGGCTGACCCTAAATAGAAAATATTTCTGGGGAGAAGATCTTTTTAATAAAAATATTAGACGCCTTAGAAGGGGATCCAAGAAGGCCATGGAGTAAAGCTAAAGACGATAGGTGAGTGGATTTAATTATATCTCTTTTATGTTTATGATATATAATATCGTTAGATTCCCATTAAATAATTAATTCAACATTTATTTCAGTAATTAGTTATACTAATTAATTATGTTGAAACCGTAAATTTTATAAGAGGAGTACTTATATTTAAAAGTTATTTATCTGGAAAAAGAAAGGAATCCAATTAAATATAAGTAATATTAGGCTTAAAAGTTGTAGAGAAAGGCATAAGCCTAAAAGTGAGAAATTTACAGTAAATTATGTTAAAACGGGAGAAATGAATTAAAAAGGAGAAAATCTAATAACTTAATTTGGAAGTTAGTGATAGATTAGTTGGTTGGTTTAGAAAAGGGAATAAATTTTCATAATTTAATATTGTAAGAATAATGATAAACGTAACTACAAGAATAAAAGCAAGAAAAATGGAATTAGTGCAAAATAGAGACATTACTGTATTTTGCATTACCCAATAATTAAAGAAAAAATAAAAGAAATATCTTGTAGTTACGAGTTATTATTTATAGCATTATTTAGTATTAAAATATGGAAATGGATTTTTAGCCCAGTTTTTGTAACCAACCAAATAGAATAGAACTACTTCCTAGAATAAAGGAGAATAACGTGAAACGTTAAAGAAATTAAAGAAGAGGAAATAATCAAGTTAATTATTTGACAAGACTAGAAACAATAAACATAATATGTGACTAGATCAGCATTTACTACGCAGATAGTAGAATAAGAAGTAAAGCAGTTATTATGATAAGTAATTTGTGACAGTTGGACATAGTCCCAAGCTAAGACTGTCATATATTATAAGAGAACTACAGAAAATTTAGTATCATAATAAAAGAAGTCAGACTAGAATAGAAAAGAGACACTTGCAATTACATTTATAACATGTAGGTTATAAAAGAAAGAAAAGAATATAAAAGTAAAAATTGCAAGTATAATTGTAACATGAAGGATATAATTAAAAAGAAAGAAATAGAATAGGCATATTATATCTAACTTAGATCTTGGATTAAGTTAATAAGCAAAATAATAAAAGTGGCCCGTACCGGCAGCATTCCCTTTCAGGTCTAGGACTGATGGTCTCACACATAGGTGAGGTTGGGCTTGCTGATTAGGGTAAATAAGTAGCCAACAGAATAAGAAAAGTAAACTAAACGCACAATAAAAGATTAGACGATCCACAGCGAGCCTGTGACGTGGTTGCACCAGATTCAATCCAAAAATCCGACGGTCTGAGATCCTCAAACTCCACTATAAATAGAACCCTAGGCCTAGCTATTTTCTCACAATCAGATTTTCTCCCAATTGGGTTCATTGCCTTAGGCTGAACCCTAAATAGAAAATATTTCTGGGGAGAAGATCTTTTTAATAAAAATATTAGTCGCCTTAGAAGGGGATCCAGGAAGACCATGGAGTAAAGCTAAGGACGACAGGTGAGTGGATTTAAATTATATCTCTTTTATGTTTATGATATTTAATATCGTTAGATTCTCGTTAAATATTTAATTCAGCATTTATTTCAGTAATTAGTTCTACTAATTAGTTATGTTGAAACTGTAAATTTTATAAGAGAAGTGTACTTATATTTAAATTTTATTTATCTGGAAAAAGAAAGGAATCCAACTAAATATAAGTAATATTAGGCTTAAAAGTTGTAGAGAAATGCATAAGCCTAAAAGTGAGAAATTTACAGTAAATTTTGTTAAACCAGGAGAAATGAATTAAAATGGAGAAAATCTAATAACTTGATTTGGAAGTTAGTGATAGATTAGTTGGTTGGTTTAGAAAAGGGAATACATTTCCATAGTTTAATATTGTAAGAATAACGATAAACGTAACTACATGAATAAAAGCAAGAAAAATGGAATTAGTGCAAAATAGAGACATTACTGTATTTTGCATTATGCAATAATTAAAGAAACAATAAAAGAAATATCTTGTAGTTACGAGTTATTGTTTATAGCATTATTTAGTATTAAAATATGGAAATGGATTTTTAGCACAGTTTTTGTAACCAACCAAATAGAATAGAACTACTTCATAGAATAAAGGAGAATAACGTGAAGCGTTAAAGAAATTAAAGAAGAAGAAATAATCAAGTTAATTATTTGACAAGACTAGAAACAATAAACATAATATGTGACTAGATCTGCATTTACTGCGCAGATAGTATAATAAAAAGTAAAGCAGTTATTATGATAAGTAATTTGTGACAGTTGGACGTAGTCCCAAGCTAAGACTATCATATAATATAAGAGAACTTAAGAAAATTTAATATCATAATAAAAGAAGACAGACTAGAATAGAAAAGAGACACCTGCAATTACATTAATAACATGTAGGTTATAAAAGAAAGAAAATAATATAAAAGTAACAATTGCAAGTATAATTGTAACATGATGGTTATAATTAAAAAGAAAGAAATAGAAGGGGCTTATTTTATCAAACTTAGATCTTGGATTAAGTTAATAAGCAAAATAATAAAAGTGGCCCGTACCGGCAGCATTCCCTTTCAGGTCTAGGACTGATGGTCTCACACATAGGTGGGGATGGGCTTGTTGATCAGGTTAAATAAGTAGCCAACAGAATAAGAAAATAAACTAAACGCATAATAAAAGATTAGACGTAGGATCTAATAAAATGGTAAGGTGCGTTTGGAGAAGCCCGAAAGAGAATCTGGACAAAGAGCCTAACGAAGCTATTCGTCATTGATTTTAGTACAGAAAGAGCATGCCCAACTTAGTTAGTTTGGGCTAGAAGGAAGTAAGAGACTTCAACGGGACGTGAGGATACTCTAGGATGCCCTCTGGGGTAGGCCTAACGAAGCTGCACCCCCGAAGGCAGGTCTGTAGGTGTTCCATCAAAAGAGTATGCCTTGACTGATTTTGCATTGCAGGCCTAACGAAGCGGACCTTTGTAGGCAGTAAAAAGGTTGATGATGGAGTAGGATATTCGTATGACATCGTACTCTGGATTGCGAGTAGGTTATAGTGGGTAGGACCCATAAGGATAGTCGCATGCGGAGATCAAGCCATCATCAGTCATAGTGAGTTCGGGAAAGACTAGAGTTAAACCAACAGGCCAATGATTCTTTCACTATCGAGACATTGGATGAGGGGCACAGCCAATTGGATGTTTAGATTGTTTGTAGTAGGGAACATCCATTTAGCTCTTGAAGAGTCTTTCAATTAGTTGAGGGGTGGCTGCTGTAACGATCCCGGATTTTTACTAAAGTTTAAATTGATAATTAATTTAATTTTTGAATAAAAATTGTGAAACTAATTGGTAAACTGATTTGAGTTTCTCCAAATTCAAATAAAATATGTGTTAATCACTTTAATTTAAATCTTGTATATATATGTGAATATATATGTATATGTGCATATATGAGTAGATTTGAATATTTATATATATATATATATATTGGGTTTGAATTTTAAATTTTAAGTAAATGGTTATAAAATCATCTATGAAAAATATAAAGTAAACACATTAGATAAATTTTACCAACATATTAAATTCATTTATATTACAAAATAATAAGTATAAGAAGAAAAAAATAAAATACATTCAAAAAAGAAATAAGTATGTACACTTGTAAAAGAAAACAAAAATATATATGAAGGCTTATAAAAAGAAAATAAAATATATTCAAGTATGTAAACAAATCAAATTGGATGAGATAAGAATGATAATATGAGCAAAGGATATACATTCAAGTATTCAAACATTTTATGTGTTTGAGCTGCAAAGGAAAACAGCTCACATCCAAACATATAAAAGAATGAATGGCTGAAGCAAAACAAAGTCAGGTTATGTAAAAAAAAGATAAAAAGATAAATATATGTAGATAAGTATGAAACAAACAAACAAAAATATACACATGTATTAGCTTCCAAAGGAAGTTACTAGCATATAGATAAATAAATATATATTTTGTATAAGGTAATTAATGCTTGGCCGCCACAACAAATCTATCAGCCTAAAAAAATCTCTGATCAAATGAAATATCAACTTGTACAAACAAATTATATTCCCCTATACAAAATATTACTCTGTAAACTTCATTTCATATATACATCACCCTCATTTCACTTCGTTCAATCAAAACTAGAAAAAGAATATCATTCAAAACTTAAACTTAAAAACATCAAACAACAAAACAAATCAATAAAAACCAGAGATCAAAATGGTTTCAGCAAGCAAAGAATTCAAGCCTGGTTCAACATTATCAAGCTCTGCTTTCTTTCCTCTGGAAATTACAGTGAGTAACATCAACCTTTTAAAAATTTAAAGCTTGACTTAGTTGCATTTACATCTGAAAACAAGTATAGTTTTATATATTTTTGAATGCTCTATGAGTATTTGAATGTATGGATGATTGTATGCAGACTGGTGATCAAAACTGTTTCCCTGTCTAGATTTAAAACACTAGACTTTGATTCAAAATCTATTATCACTTGATCTACTCGACGTTTGAACTTAAAATTGAAACAATACTTTTTGTTATGCATATATTTAAGATTTAAAAATCTCTGTAAGCTAGAACAACTTGTATATTTTTCTGGAAATCAAGAAACCTCAGTCAAACTTCAAATTTGTCAAATTTTAAATTTCTAAATCCTCGAATTTAGGATTATACACTGAATCCTTATATTAAAATAAGATTTTTAAAACAAAAATCATAATTTTTTGATAGAGGATGACAGAGCAGTTTGTGCTTGTTTAAAGTTGATAATATCGGCAATTTCTGGTGATCTAAGTATCTGGGAAGGTCGGGGTTCTCTGTGGTGATGGAGGAGTGATCGGAGGGTCGAGGAAAAATGGTGGAAGGTGGTGTAGTTGGTCGTGGTGTAGTTGGTCGTGGTGGCGGGGGCGAGTGATTTTAGCCTGGAAACCTAGCTTTTGGTCGAAGGGTCGTGGTGGCGGGGGCGAGTGATTTTAGCCTGGAAACCTAGCTTTTGGTCGAAGCTATATGGTTGATTCGTTTGCTCTCTGTAGTTGATCGAGTGGCACATGGCTTTGGGGAATGATGGCTGGGTGAAGGACGAGGTCATGACCGGAGTTTCAGGTCCTTTGGTGGTCGAGGCGGCAAGTTCGAAGCGTTGACAGGTTTGAGGGGGTGATGGCTCGTGTTTTTCCAGGTTTAGTTCGAACCACTCAAATTTTTATTTCGCGCGAGTGAAGAAGTTTGGATGGTCGGAGGTTGTTGCGTGGATGTTGGCTGATGTGTTGAAGCCATTTGAGGCGCCTGGAGTTGGTCGGAGGCGCTGTTCACGTGCACGAGCACAATGCACTAGTTCCGGCATCTGGATTTTGTTTAGAATAGGGTTGAACGCGAGATTATCTCGAGTAACTCGAGCATTTACTCGAAGCGTTAGGTGTTTGACTCAAAGCAGATAGGTAGTGGCTCGGGTCAGTGTTAAATTACAGGTTTCAAACCTGCCTTGTTTTTAAAGCTTAAAAATTTAATTTTAAATTATAAAGCAAAGTTTAAACTAAGTTTTAAATCAAAAGTTTAAATATAAATTCAAGTGCCATTTTGAAAATGGAATGAAAAGCTTTGGAAAAGGTTGTCAAAGTTTAGTCAATTGTTAATGATGAATTACTTATTTAACAATGATTAAAAAGTGTAATTATTAATGTGATTAACTTTTCATAATTAATTAATTTAGATTAATTAATTTAATAATAATCATTTATGGAATTGTTTAAGTATAATTACTTAATGGAAGTAATTAAGAAATTAATTATTCAGTGTAATTAATTGAGTTTAATTGGATTAGTTAAAGTTAATTACTTAAGTTTAAATTAATTTAGAATAATCATTGACGATTTGGAAAGTAAAATTACTTAGAGAAGTAATTAATAGATGATTACTCGATGTAATTAATTGAATGATGATTAGTAATTTTTGAGTATAATTATTTGTTAACTAATAAATGATGAAAGGGGAATTTATTCCAAATAAATTTTAATTAACTTATGATAATTAACCCAGATTAATAATTAATACATCTGATTTAAATTAATCAGTTAACTAATAAATTTTACTTGTGAATGTTTGGATTTGATTGGATGATGGAATTATTGATATTCCTGATCTGTGATGCTTTGTGATATATTCTGATTTATATGTGTGATCTGTAATATAGTTTATTTATCTGGGATGAATGTAATTTTATTATCTGCAATATATATATCGGTGATCTGTGAATGAAAGATGAGCGTTATAGTTTATACCGCTTATCAAATATATTGTTGTATTTGAATCTGTGATGATTGAATGATGTTGCACTATTGTGTGTGAAACCCTTGGACTACACCATACACACACAAATATGGATTTCACGAGGAAATCGGTTAAGTCACAGATGATTTAAATTTAATGTTTTTGAAATTGAAATTTTAATTTCAATTTATTTTGGAAATGGATTTGGGTTAAATGTTAAAGCTTTTGAAAAGGAGTTTTTAAGATAAAAGTTATTTTGAATGACTTGGTAAAGTTTCCAATTTAAATAATTTAATTTGAATTTGAATTCAAAATT
This sequence comes from Allium fistulosum, assembly GCA_030737815.1. Classification (NCBI taxonomy): domain Eukaryota; kingdom Viridiplantae; phylum Streptophyta; class Magnoliopsida; order Asparagales; family Amaryllidaceae; genus Allium; species Allium fistulosum. The sequence goes on from CM060902.1 coordinate 1,217,170,700, forward strand.
TGGAATTGAATTTCATGTTTGGAAATTATTGTTAAAGATGTTATAAATGTGTTTATATGAATTTAAACCATTTTAAAAGTTTGGTTTTGAGAATTTGAATTTAACCCAAAGACTTTAACTCGTATAAATGAATCAGATCTTCCGAAATGAAAACTATATGTTTTCAAATAATAGAAGCTTTCATATAAGGAATGAATTTCCAATTTGTGTCAAATGAATTTCAAGTTTGAAAGGAAAATGGTGTTATGAGTTATGAATAAATCTTTGTGAAAGATTGTTGAACTTTGTTTTGAAATTGGAAAGGTGAACCTTTTGTATAAAAGATCGAAATGGAATTGTCTTGAAAGCTATCAGTTAAATCTTTGATTTAAAGATTGGATGAGTTAATCCAATTGAAATGGAAATTGATTTGAAAATCTATGAATTGATCTTTGTGAAACTGGGTGAACTTTGTGAGATGAATCTTTTTGTGTAAAAGATTAAAATGGTAATTTGTTTAAACCATTTGAAGAGAAGTTTTGGGTAATAAGTTGTGACTTAATCGAAATCCCAATATCCATATGTTTTAAAATATTATGCTCACTATGTGGTTTAGTCGGGAGAGGACTTTGTGTCATATAACCCATTCCGAATAGTGATACGACGTAAATGGATAGTATTTGAAGACCGGTAGTGAAGACCGGGTATTTGTGAAAATGATAGGATAACCTATCGATTGTCACTGCACTGAGTCGCGCCGATATAGAGATTCCCTAAGTGATGGGAAGTCCGATCGGGATTGTGAATACCCGGATTGCAAGGCTTCTTTGGAAGTGCCTTCGGTTCTATTAGAACCCGGAACAGACTTGTATGGTTGTATGACTGACATTACACTTTGAGATATAAAGCTGATTTCTTTCAAATACATTTCTGTTTGGTGGCGGAGATTTATTCTCTTAGCTTAACACCCTTCTCTGAGACGTACGAGCTCAGAGGTTATGTAGTTGAAGGTTATCAGTGATATACTCCCAATTTGGTAATGTAGCATGCTAAGTGTTGCTGTGTGTTGCTGATCATTTGTTGATCAAAGCATGGCTTTGTGAAAAGCATAGCTTTGTGGACGAGACCTCATCGGACCTCACACCCCAGAAATGGTCGAAACAAGAAAGATGCGGCAAGGTTATGAAGGTCGCACCCTTTAGGGTATGTCATTTCCTTCTGGAAAAAGGTGGTATCATGGTATGGAGCCTAGATATTTTACCTGTGTGGTTGCTCCAATCTCATTTACTGTGTGATTGTTGCTTTGTGATCGAGGTACCTCAGATAAAGGTCGCAAACGGCCGGGAGGTGGCATACTCGTGTAGTAGTTACCTAGTAAGAGGTAACCCGACCTTGTGTTGGCAGAGAGCTAGTTAGTTCTCGGGATGTCCCTCCAGAGGCGTACCCATGTGGCAGTAGGAAGTCCTTAGCCTGACCATTTGTTGGAAAATCCAAAGAAACAATACGAACCCAGTACGGTTTTAGTTGTATAACCTGCTATTGAACATAGTAGCTATAGTAGACATACAATAATGGTTGTATGCTGGCTAAGATTAATATTATATTTTTGAAATGTTTCCTACACTATGCACTAGTAATAATATCAAAAGGGTTTTTTTTGCATAGTAAGCATGTTTGACTATCATAAGGAGAAATCTCCTCCAATTCTGCGTTTGCATTGTGTGTGTGGCGGGAGGCCTTATGGTAGTTTCATTTTCCAAAAAGCATTGCGGATTTCAATGTTTAAAATTATTTTGTTATTTGTTTTAAAGATAAACTGTTTTTGTTACTCATACCAGTCCCATGACCGACCTGGAGTTTATTGTTCCCTTCCTAAACTATGGGTGCCCATAATTTTCCACATGGGTAGTCTAGAGTTGGGTTTTTCAGATAGTCGGGTTTAGTAGACTAGTTGGAGCTAGTTCAGTTTTTACAGTTCAGGGACGACTGACGTTGCTTATCTTGGTGCAACATGATGGTGGTTCGAGCTTGACGTTAGAGTTGTTGGATTCATTCTCTTTGTCGGATCATTTGGAGTTATCAGTTCTGTTGTTTCCGCTGTAACATTATTATTTGTCTCTGATATTATTGTATCATATTGATATCATTGTTGTATATCATTCTGGATATTGTATTCGTTGGAGTTGTATATGATATTATCCATTTCTTTATTCTGCTATGTTGTTATACTTATTGTGTTATAAGCTCCGGCGAGCCAGATTCGGCGTTTGAATCTACGACATTTGAGTACAAGTGAAGTACGGGTGCCGATTTTCGAAGGCCGAGTCAGGATCGTTATAATTGGTATCAGAGCTAAGGTTGAACTTTAGCTCAGGAGTATAACACATTAAGTAGCTCATTAGAGATAGGGTGAAGTATACCCTGGAATGAGTAATCCCTAAGATATCCGTCCGTCGCCTCAGTAAATCCTCTTTCTATCCACTTATAGTAAGTATGAGTGCAAGAAGAGGATGAGATAGGGGACAGGGGAATACGACTATAAATGGTCAATACCTTGTAATAACAAGGAAACAATCTTTTCTCTATCAATCTCTTATGTTCAGCATCTCTTTTCAATTCTTTGATAGTTTCTGGTAGATCTAGGAAGAAGATTTGATATATTTGTATGGGACATAAACTCCAAATCGGTCGGAATTGTTTGTTTGAATGAATTGGTTGCTTTGGTTGCTATGGTTGATAGGTATACTTTAGTTTCTAAACTAAAAGTTTTGAAATTATATCCATATATCTGTCTATTTTTGGGTCCCAATATATTCTACGAATGGTTAGTTATCCCTTTGAACTAACCAATGCCACTACATATTTCGTAGATCTGGATAACCCGAGTATCTTGTGGAAAAATTGAAAAGATTCGTTCTTGTATCTATTATTGATATTCTGATTTGGTAAGCCAAATGCAGAATAAATGTTCAGTTAGTTTGATGAAATATTCTTCATCTATCTTTGTGTCTCCCTGGCAAATTTCGAGGATGAAATTTCTTAAGGAGGGGAAACTGTAACGATCTCGGATTTTTACTAAAGTTTAAATTGATAATTAATTTAATTTTTGAATAAAAATTGTGAAATTAATTGGTAAACTGATTTGAGTTTCTCCACACTTTAATTTAAATCTTGTATATATATGTGAATATATATGTATATGTGCATATATGAGTAGATTTGAATATATATATATATTGGGTTTGAATTTTAAATTTTAAGTAAATGGTTATAAAATCATCTATGAAAAATATAAAGTAAACACATTAGATAAATTTTACCAACATATTAAATTCATTTATATTACAATATAATAAGTATAAGAAGAAAAAAATAAAATACATTCAAAAATGAAATAAGTATGTACACTTGTAAAAGAAAACAAAATATATATGAAGGCTTATAAAAAGAAAATAAAATATATTCAAGTATGTAAACAAATCAAATTGGATGAGATAAGAATGATAATATGAGCAAAGGATATACATTCAAGTATTCAAACATTTTATGTGTTTGAGCTGGAAAGGAAAACAGCTCACATCCAAACATATAAAAGAATGAATGGCTGAAGCAAAACAAAGTCAGGTTATGTAAAAAAAGAAAGATAAAAAGATAAATATATGTAGATAAGTATGAAACCAAACAAACAAAAATATACACATGTATTAGCTTCCAAAGGAAGTTACTAGCATATAGATAAATAAATATATATTTTGTACAAGGTAATTAATGCTTGGCCGCGACAACAAATCTATCAGCCTAAAAAATCTCTGATCAAATGAAATATCAACTTGTACAAACAAATTATATTCCCCTGTACAAAATATTACTCTGTAAACTTCATTTCATATATACATCACCCTCATTTAAATTCATTCATTCAAAACTAGAAAAAGAATATCATTCAAAACTTAAACTTAAAAACATCAAACAACAAAACAAATCAATTAAAACCTGAGATCAAAATGGTTTCAGCAAGCAAAGAATTCAAGCCTGGTTCAACATTATCAAGCTCTGATTTCTTTCCTCTGGAAATTACAGTGAGTAACATCAACCTTTTAAAAATTTAAAGCTTGACTTAGTTGCATTTACATCTAAAAACAAGTATAGTTTTATATACTTTTGAATGCTCTGTGAGTATTTGAATGTATGGATGATTGTATGCAGACTAGTGATCAAAACTGTTTCCCTGACTAGATTTAAAACACTAGACTTTGATTCAAAATCCATTATCACTTGATCTACTCGACGTTTGAACTTAAAATTGAAACAAGACTTGTTTATTGTGCATATATTTAAGATTTAAAAATCTCTGTAAGCTAGAACAACTTGTATATTTTTCTGGAAATCAAGAAACCTGAGCCAAACTTCAAATTTGTCAAATTTTAAATTTCTAAATCCTCGAATTTAGGATTATAAACTGAATCCTTATATTAAAATATGATTTTTAAAACAAAAATCATAATTTTTCGATAGAGGATGACAGAGCAGTTTGTGCTTGTTTAAAGTTGATAATATCGGCAATTCCTGGTGATCTAAGTATTTGGGAAGGTCGGGGTTCTCTGTGGTGATGGAGGAGTGATCTGAGGGTCAAGGAAAAATGGTGGAAGGTGGTGTAGTTGGTCGTGGTGGCGGCGGCGAGTGATTTTTACCTGGAAACCTAGCTTTTGGTCGAAGCTATATGGTTGATTCGTTTGCTCTCTGTAGTTGATCGAGTGGCACATGGCTTTGGGGAATGATGGCTGGGTGAAGGACGAGGTCGTGACCGGAGTTTCAGGTCCTCCAGTGATCGAGGCGGCGAGTTCGAAGCGTTGACAGGTTTGAGGGGGTGATGGCTCGTGTGTTTCCAGGTTTAGTTCGAACCACTCAAATTTTGATTTCGCGCGAGTGAAGAAGTTTGGATGGTCGGAGGTTGTTGCATGGATGTTGGCTGATGTGTTGAAGCCATTTGAGGCGCCTGGAGTTGGTCGGAGGCGCTGTTCACGTGCACGAACACAGTGCACTAGTTCCGGCATTTGGATTTTGTTTAGAACATGGTTGAACGCGTAATTATCTCGAGTAACTCGAGCATTTACTCGAAGCGTTAGGTGTTTGACTCGAAGCAGATAGGTAGTGGCTCGGGTCAGTGTTAAATTATAGGTTTCAAACCTGCCTTGTTTTTAAAACTTAAAAATTTAATTTTAAATTATAAGGCAAAGTTTAAACTAAGTTTTAAATCAAAAGTTTAAATATAAATTCAAGTGCCATTTTGAAAATGGAATGAAAAGATTTGGAAAAGGTTGTCAAAGTTTAGTCAATTGTTAATGATGATTTACTTTATTTAACAAGGATTAAAAAGTGTAATTATTAATGTGATTAACTTTTCATAATTAATTAATTTAGATTAATTAATTTAATAATAATCATTTATGGAATTGTTTAAGTATAATTACTTAATGGAAGTAATTAAGAAATTAATTATTTAGTGTAATTAATTGAGTTTAATTGGATTAGTTAAAGTTAATTACTTAAGTTTAAATTAATTTAGAATAATCACTTGACGATTTGGAAAGTAAAATTACTTAGAGAAGTAATTAATAGATGATTACTGGATGTAATTAATTAAATGATGATTAGTAATTTTTGAGTATAATTATTTGTTAACTAATAAATGATGAAAGGGGAATTTATTCCAAATAAATTGTAATTTACTTATAATAATTAACCCAGATTAATAATTAATACATCTGATTAAAATTAATCAGTTAACTAATAAATTTTACTTGTGAATGTTTGGATTTGATTGGATGATGAAATTATTGATATTCCTGATCTGTGATGCTTTGTGATATATTCTGATTTATATGTGTGATCTGTAATGTAGTTTATTTATCTGGGATGAATGTAATTTTATTATCTGCAATATATATTTCTGTGATCTTTGAATGAAAGATGAGCGTTATAGTTTATACCGCATATCAAATATATTGTTGTATTTGAATCTGTGATGATTGAATGATGTTGCACTATTGTGTGTGAAACCCTTGGACTACACCATACACACACAAATATGGATTTCACGAGGAAATCGATTAAGTCATAGATGATTTAAATTTAATGTTTTTGATATTGAAATTTTAATTTCAATTGATTTTGGAAATGGATTTGGGTTAAATGTTAAAGCTTTTGAAAAGGAGTTTTTAAGATAAAAGTTATTTTGAATGACTTGGTAAAGTTTCCAATTTAAATAATTTAATTTGAATTTGAATTCAAAATTTGGAATTGAATTCCATGTTTGGAAATTATGGTTAAAGATGTTATAAATGTGTTTATATGAATTTAAACCATTTTAAAAGTATGGTTTTTAGAATTTGAATTTAACCCAAAGACTTTAACTCGTATAAATGAATCAAATCTTCCGAAATGAAAACTATTTGATTTCAAATAATAGAAGCTTTCATATAAGGAATGAATTTCCAATTTGTGTCAAAAGAATTTCAAGTTTGAAATGAAAATGGTTTTCCGAGTTATGAATAAATCTTTGTGAAAGATTGTTGAACTTTGATTTGAAATTGGAAAGGTGAACCTTTTGTATAAAAGATCGAAACGGAATTGTCTTGAAAGCTATCAGTTAAATCTTTGATTTAAAGATTGGATGAGTTAATCCAATTGAAATGGAAATTGATTTGAAAATCTATGAATAGATCTTTGTGAAACTGGGTGAGCTTTGTGAGACGAATCTTTTTGTGTAAATGATTAAAATGGTAATTTGTTTAAACCATTTGAAGAGAAGTTTTGGGTAATAAGTTGTGACTTAACTGAAATCCCAATATCCATATGTTTTAAAATATTATGCTCACTATTTGGTTTAGCCGGGAGAGGACTTTGTGTCATATAACCCATTCCGAATGGTGATACGACGTAAATGGATAGTATTTGAAGACCGGTGGTGAAGACCGGGTATTTGTGAAAACGATAGGATAACCTATCGATTGTCTCTACACTGAGTTGCGTCGGTATAGAGATTCCTTAAGTGATGGGAAGTACGATCGGGATTGTGAGTACCCGGATTGCAAGGGCTTCTTTGGAAGTGCCTTCGCTTCTGTTCGAACCCGGAACAGACTTGTATGGTTGTATGTCTGACATTACACTTTGAGATATAAAGTTGATTTCTTTCAAATACATTTCTGTTTGGTGGCGGAGATTTATTCTCTTAGCTTAACACCCTTCTCTGAGACGTACGAGCTCAGAGGTTATGTAGAAGGTTATCAGTGATATACTCCCAATTTGGTAGTGTGGCATGCTAAGTGTTGCTGATTATTTGTTGATCATTTGTTAATCAAAGCATGGCTTTGTGAAAAGCGTAGCTTTGTGGACGAGACCTCGTCGGACCTCACACCCCGGAAATGGTCGAAACAGGAAAGATGCGGCAAGGTTATGAGGGTCGCGCCCTTTAGAGTATGTCATTTCCTTCTGGAAAAAGGTGATATCATGGTATGGAACCCAGATATTTTACCTGTGTGGTTGCTCCAATCTCATTTACTGTGTGATTGTTGCTTTGTGATCGAGGTACCTCGGATAAAGGTCGCAAACGACCGGGGGATGGCATACTCGTGTAGTAGTTACCTAGTAAGAGGTAACCCGGCCTTGTGTTGGTAGAGAGCTAGTTAGTTCTCGGGACGTCCCTCCAGAGGCGTACCCATGTGGCAATAGGAAGTTCCTTAGCCTGACCATTTGTTGGAAAACCCAAAGAAACAATACGAACCCAGTACGGTTTTAGTTGTATAACCTGCTATTGAACATAGTAGCTATAGTAGGCATACAATAATGGTTGTATGCTGGCTAAGATTAATATTATATTTTCGAAATGTTTCCTACACTATGCACTAGTAATAATATCAAAAGAGTTTTTTTTGTGTAGTAAGCATGTTTTACTATCATAAGGAGAAATCTCCTTCAATTTTGCGTTTGCATTGTGTGTGTGGTGGGAGGCCTTATGGTAGTTTCATTTTCCAAAAAGCATTGCGGATTTCAATGTTTAAAATTCTTTTGTTATTTGTTTTAAAGATAAACTGTTTTTGTTACTCATACCAGCCCCATGACTGACCTGGAGTTTATTGTTCCCTTCCTAAACTCTGGGTGCCCACAATTTTCCACACGGGTAGTCTAGAGTTGGGTTTTTCAAATAGTCGGGTTTAGTAGACTAGTTGGAGCTAGTTCAGTTTTTTGAGTTCAGGGACGACCGACGTTGCTTATCTTGGTGCAACGTGATGGTGGTTTGAGCTTGACATTGGAGTTGTTGGATTCATTCTCTTTGTCGGATCATTTGGAGTTATCAGTTCTGTTGTTTCCGCTGTAACATTATTATTTGTCTCTGATATTGTTGTATCATATTGATATCATTGTTGTATATCATTCTGGATATTGTATTCGTTGGAGTTGTATATGATATTATCCATTTCTTTATTCTGCTGTGTTGTTATACTTACTGTGTTATAAGCTCCGGCGGGCCAGATTCGGCATTTGAATCTGCGGCATTTGAGTACAAGTGAAGTACGGGTGCCGATTTTCGAAGGCCGAGTCAGGATCGTTATAGCTGCATGGGGCCATAGCCACGATGAGAAAAGAGACAGACCAAGTAGAATATCTGTATTGCAGGCCTAACGAAGCGGAACTTTACAGATATAGAAAATCCTCGATTGAGTTCCGTGCAAGGTAGATCTTATTGGTGGAATTCATGGAGTAGACAGAATGATTACATGTAGTCCTCAAGGTACGCACTGGGTGGTACATTGTGGATGTCTGTGCACTAGTATAAGCTAGTGCGGATGCAGTTTCCCGTTTTCCTAGCAAACAACAGAACATCTGTATTGTAGGCCTCACGAAGCTGTCCTTTACAGATGTAGTTTCACTACGCTCTAGCAGCGAGACGATGGAGTCCTTTTCGAGGAGGATACAGAACGTACTATATGTAGTACCTAGGACCGATGCGATATTTGGGCATGTTGCTGCATATATATATATATATTGGTTATTAGGTCTTAATCTACTAGGGAATTGATGAGTACGATTCATGCACAGAGGCGAGAGTATTATAAACCCAATAAACCTAATATAACAGAAAATGGAAATAGAACGGTATATGTAGAATTATGCTTAGAATTGTATAATTTGTCCATTCACCAGAACTTTAGTTCTGACCCCTCCTCATAACATCCCACATGTTAGATAGATGGCAGAGATTTTCCAACTTGGTGACACTTGTGTAGAAAGTGTTATTACCTTGGTGAGTATTTACTTACTATTATATTTTTGGTCAGTTCCGCTGTGAGATATTTATTTAAGCTCTGATATATTTATTTTTGCCTATTTGCAGGATACCAAATACCCAACCCGAGCTTCAATGGGCTTGGATTTTAGCATTTTTGCGAAAAATCCGGACCCAATGGAATTCGGGTTGTTACATTTGGTATTAGAGCTTAGGTTAGTAGATCCTAAGTAAATTAGGAAATATGAGTGAATGTATTTGTATTTTTGAATAAAATATAAATACATTATGTACTAAAATCCCAATAATCCCCAATTATAGATTTTTAACATATGGAAAGTTTTTAGAAGTATATTTGTGCATAGTTTGCTTGTTGGGTTTGGGGTGACCCAAGGATGTTGAGCCTTATGTTATTGCCGATTTATGGTGTACAATAAGCTATGTATAGAGAAAAGATTGGTATCCATATGTTATAGAAAGGGGGAAAGTTCCCTAGGGATAGTAATGAGAGTACTTTTAGTTTGAAAGGTTTTAGTAAGGAAATGTGATTTCCAAGGTTTAGGAAGGGTATTCCTAAGGTAGTGGGAAGAAAATCCACTTTATGTCTAGCCCAATAAAATGAAACTTTTGGAATTGAAAAGTTGAAAATATAATTGTTAATATGTTTGAAGAAGTAAATATTGGGTTTTTGAAAAAAAAAGTGGTATGAAATTTAAATTGGTTTTTATATAATGTAAATTTTGTTAAAAGTGAAATTCTTTTTGAAGAATTATAGAGCATGTATAGCTCGCTAGTTTCTTTATAGGTAAATAAAGATTTTAAATATAAAAACCTAGAATGTGTTAAGTATCAAAAACGTAGGTTACAAAATTTATTGTTGTAATAAATGTTTTCGTGAAAAATAAAGGAAGCATAGACTATGACACTATTGTTATAGTAGGTGACTCCCAAAGGAAATGTTTTTACATAGCATATGGGATTTATTCAAATTTATTTTAATTAAATCCATATACTAGTATTTTTGGGTTGTAGTAACGATGTTTTACGCAACATCTGTTTTGACCTAAATAAAAATGCGTTTTGAAGATAATTTCTATGTATAGAAACAAAGTGGTTTGTAAATACACTTATTATTTAAATAAGTATATGGAAATGTTTTCTAGTTATGAAAATATTAAAACGGTTTTGAAAATGATTTCTTTTGAAAAAAGAAGAAGATGTAAGTTAAATATTAGGAAATTAATAAATTTCGTAGGAAATGTCCATTGTAAGTGAATATAGATTAAACATACTTTAATCTATTGGAATGAAATGAATAATGATATAAGTTTCTATGACACCAAATCATAAATAAAGATGTTTTGTGCAAGTTATAAGGAATACGTGAAAGAGATGTATAAGGTATGGAAAGCACCATATTTTGTATAGCCTATTCGGAAAATAATAAAATAAGTTCCTTTTAATTTCACATAAACACGAAATCCTCTTTTAAAGGATTTATAGAAGGTTTTAGCGTTAATGGTTTCTCATAAGAGAAAATAGTTCCAATACATTAAGGTATAAAACCATTAGGTGTAATGAGAAGTATAATAATTAGAGACAGTGTTAGTTAAGAGGGACATTATAGAGAGCCTTAGTAGGAAAGCTAAGCAATGGAAATTTCATATTTTTTTCATTGATTATGTGCATTGGTTGCTTGCCTTTGTAGAAAGTCCCCATTTGTAGTAAGTTAGAAACTCCTCCAAGGTTAGGTAATTGGAAGAGTAGGATAGTTAAAGGATTTTTGATAAAATAATTGTTCTTATCTACTCTAGTTTTTGTAAATTTGAAAATATATGAAAAGAAGATATTTGAAAACATGTGAGGACATTTTTGGAAGTCAAGAAAAAAAACGTTTTAAGGACAAACAAGGCATGTTTTAAAGAAAAATGGTTTGGTGAAAAAGTAAATAAGTTTTTGGAAGAGAAAAACTTAGTAAACAGTTAAATTTAAAAGTCCATTTTTTTGTGGAAAGCTGTAAAGGTCTTTAAAAGGAAAAGAGGAATAAGTTTTGAACTTAGAATTTGTAAGTTTTCCCCTCTAGGTTTGGGGAATAATTTAAATTCAAAGAGCTATAAAGATGCAAGTCTAGAAAGATAAAATGTTAAGTAACCAAGTACCTTTGAATTTAATAGAAACTTCAAAGTAACACTTTTAAAGGCAAGAATTTTGGAATTTTATGTTTCAAAAATTTAGAAGCTTTAATTTTTGAAATGAAATGATAAATACCAAACCAAACTTTAAATATGGAGTAGATAGGAATCATTTCCTAGGTCTGACGGGAAAAGTGTAAGGCTATGTAGGAGATAACAATGATTACTTTTAATAGTAATAATAAAAAGTTACCGTAAAGTGTATAGGACACTAGTGAGAACCTAGGAATGTTGCTTCATGTGTGTAGACTATAGAAGAATAGTGAAGTATATTAGTAAGATAGTAAGACACACGTGGTTGGGATAGGTAGACCTTAGTTTGGGGAAAATGAAAGGTAAAGGTAAAGAGGAAATTTCCCCAAGCTTAGTTGCCTTTTTAGATAGAGACTGCATAGATTGAAATCCTTATCCGTTGCAGTAAATAAGACTTGGTTATTCCTTTTTGAGTATGGAATGGAAGAGATGAATAGATCTTATTCATCGTGAGTAATACAGCATAAGTGAGTAACGAGAATAGGCGACATGAGGAGCATATGAGTTACTTGGATTCCTAGAGTAGGACCTTTCTGTGTCAGAGTGAACATGGTCCTAGCCCTAGAGGATAGCTGTGTTTAGCTGCTATGTTAAACGAAAATTAAAAGCAGATAAAAGTAATTAAAAGAAAAATAGTAAAATTTAAAGAAATCGATAGAAACGTCAACAGAAAATTTTGAAAAGAAAAGTTTTTCTTATGTAAACCGTGCTTGGGAAATAAAATAGAGATTTTTATAGAATAGCAGCATAAGTTCCAAGTACGGAGAAAGAGGTGCGCAAAAAGTAAAACAAGAAATGTGAGGTTTTCCGTTTTCTACCTTCTTTCGGACATAAGAAATCGAGTTCGGAAAATTAGAATTTTCTGAAATTTGAATATTAAAAGTTGTGTGGTGGGATTTTGATGTAAAATTCATTGAACCACGCCCCTATTCAGTAGGAGTGTGGGAAAAATTAAATGAAAAACGTTATGATTTTTCAAAAGATTGCATTCATATAGAAATTGCAAGTATATTTAGGGAGTGTGCATCATGTTTTAAAATAAATTTTTAAAGAAGAAAAGCATTCATACAGGAGGTACCGCTTAGAAATTCAAGTACATGCATATATTTTATGTTGAATGACACCTTGCACAAGGACACAGATGGTCGTAAAATTGGATGTACACAAAATGGATGTGATTGATGTGAGGAATTACATAGTTTTACCCTTGTCGAATTTCGAGGACGAAATTTCCTAAAGGGTGGGAGAATGTAACACCCTGCATTTTTAGATAATTAAATAATCAAATAACGATGAACAGTGAAAATAAGAATTTTTTTAATTGTCAGAATATGGCCCCATACCTATACCATTGTGTTCGTGACGATTTTATGATCAATTTTCATATATAACTTGTCGAAATCCGAGTTAATACGAAGAAGTTACGAGAAGAACAAGAAATCAGAAAAACGAAAAAAATAATAATAAGACCCTACGGGTCGACCCGCAAAACACAAGGCTCAACCCCAAAGAACACAAGTCAACCTATAGGTCGACCCGTGTTTTGCCTTGGATGTAAAATCGTCCAGGGACGTGTCGAAGTTTATAATTTGATTTTTCGATCGATTTGAAGCGTTGTTTTCTGGATCCAACGATCCGCAGCGAGCCTGTGACGTGGTTGCACCAGATTCAATCCAAAAATCCGACGGTCTGAGATCCTCAAACTCCACTATAAATAGAACCCTAGGCCTAGCTATTTTCTCACAATCAGATTTTCTCCCAATTGGATTCATTGCCTTAGGCTGAACCCTAAATAGAAAATATTTCTGGGGAGAAGATCTTTTTAATAAAAATATTAGTCGCCTTAGAAGGGGATCCAGGAAGACCATGGAGTAAAGCTAAGGACGACAGGTGAGTGGATTTAAATTATATCTCTTTTATGTTTATGATATTTAATATCGTTAGATTCTCGTTAAATATTTAATTCAGCATTTATTTCAGTAATTAGTTCTACTAATTAGTTATGTTGAAACTGTAAATTTTATAAGAGAAGTGTACTTATATTTAAATTTTATTTATCTGGAAAAAGAAAGGAATCCAACTAAATATAAGTAATATTAGGCTTAAAAGTTGTAGAGAAATGCATAAGCCTAAAAGTGAGAAATTTACAGTAAATTTTGTTAAACCAGGAGAAATGAATTAAAATGGAGAAAATCTAATAACTTGATTTGGAAGTTAGTGATAGATTAGTTGGTTGGTTTAGAAAAGGGAATACATTTCCATAGTTTAATATTGTAAGAATAACGATAAACGTAACTACATGAATAAAAGCAAGAAAAATGGAATTAGTGCAAAATAGAGACATTACTGTATTTTGCATTATGCAATAATTAAAGAAACAATAAAAGAAATATCTTGTAGTTACGAGTTATTGTTTATAGCATTATTTAGTATTAAAATATGGAAATGGATTTTTAGCACAGTTTTTGTAACCAACCAAATAGAATAGAACTACTTCCTAGAATAAAGGAGAATAACGTGAAGCGTTAAAGAAATTAAAGAAGAAGAAATAATCAAGTTAATTATTTGACAAGACTAGAAACAATAAACATAATATGTGACTAGATCTGCATTTACTGCGCAGATAGTATAATAAAAAGTAAAGCAGTTATTATGATAAGTAATTTGTGACAGTTGGACGTAGTCCCAAGCTAAGACTATCATATAATATAAGAGAACTTAAGAAAATTTAATATCATAATAAAAGAAGACAGACTAGAATAGAAAAGAGACACTTGCAATTATATTAATAACATGTAGGTTATAAAAGAAAGAAAATAATATAAAAGTAACAATTGCAAGTATAATTGTAACATGAAGGTTATAATTAAAAAGAAAGAAATAGAAGGGGCTTATTTTATCAAACTTAGATCTTGGATTAAGTTAATAAGCAAAATAATAAAAGTGGCCCGTACCGGCAGCATTCCCTTTCAGGTCTAGGACTGATGGTCTCACACATAAGTGGGGATGGGCTTGTTGATCAGGTTAAATAAGTAGCCAATAGAATAAGAAAATAAACTAAACGCATAATAAAAGATTAGACGTAGGATCTAATAAAATGGTAAGGTGTGTTTGGAGAAGCCCGAAAGAGAATCTGGACAAAGAGCCTAATGAAGCAGTTCGTCACATATTTTAGTACAGAAAGAGCACGTCCAACTTAGTTAGTTCAGGCTAGAAGGAAGTACGAGACTTTAACGGGACGTGAGGATACTCTAGGATGGCCCTCTAAGGCAGGCCTAACGAAGCTGCACCCCCGGAAGCAGGTCTGTAGGTGTTCCATCAAAAGAGTATGCCTTGACTGCTTTTTCATTGCAGGCCTGACGAAGCAGACCTCTGTAGGCAGTCAAAAGGTTGATGATGGAGTAGGATATACGTATGACAGCATACACTGGATTGCGAGTAGGTTATAGTGGGCAGGACCCAAAAGGATAGTCGCATGCAGAGATCAAGCCATCATCAGTCAGAACGAGTTTGGGAAAGACTAGAGTTAAACCAACATCCTAATGATTCTTTCAGTATCGAGACATTGGATGAGGGGCACACCATGGATGTTTAGATTATTTGCAGTAGGGCACAGCCATTTAGCTCTTGAAGGGTCTTTCGATTAGTTGAGGGGTGGCTGCGTGGGGCCATAGCCACAAGGAGAAAAGAGACAGACCAAGTAGAATATCTGTATTGCAGGCCTAACGAAGCGGACCTTTACAGATATATAAAATCCCCGACTGAGTTCCGTACAAGGTAGATCTTGTGGGCGAAATTCAGGGAGTAGACGTACGCATTGGGTGGTACATTGTGGATGTCCGAGCATTAGTATTAGCTAGTTCAGATGCAGTTTCATGTTTTCTGAGAAGACGATGGAACATCTGTATTGTAGGCCCCACGAAGCTGTCCTTTACAGATGTAGTTTCAGTACGCTCTAGCAGCGAGACGATGGAGTCCTTTACGAGGAGGATATGGAAGGTAGACCGATGCTGTCTTTGGGCATGTAGCTACATATTTATATATTGGTTATTAGGTCTTAATCTACTTAGGAGTAGATGGGTACGATTCATGGACAGAGGTGAGAGTATTATAAACCCAATAAACCTAATATAATAGAAAATGGAAATAGAATGGTATATGTAGAATTATGCTTAGAAGTGTATAATTTTTCCATTCACCAGAACTTTAGTTCTGACCCCCCTCATCATAACATCCCACAGGTTAGATAGATGGCAGAGATTTTCCAGCTTGGTGACACTTGTATAGAAAGTGTCATTAACTTGGTGAGTATTTATTTACTATTATATTTTTAGTCAATTACGCTGTGAGATATTTATTTAAGCTCTGATATATTTATCTTTGCCTATTTGCAGGATACCAGATACCGAACCCGAGCTTCAGTGGGCTTAGATTTTAGCATTTTTGCGAAAAATCTGGACCCAATGGAATTCGGATTGTTACAAGTAGACTTATAATTACATACATCCACATGTATCAATCTGAAGAGTTCATCAACTCTTATGACGCTTCCACAAAATGGGTGCAAAGCCCTTAATTATTTGAGATATAATTAACTAGTATCATATGATTTGCAATCATATAATAAAAATTATTTCTTAAAACTATGGCTTAGTCTATAATTCCAAAATAATTGTAAACAGTGTTATATACTTCTGCATTTTCCATTGCATCACTTTTGTTATGAAAACAAATACCACATTATAGTTTTATTTCATAATGAATATTCATAATATTCACATTGAAATATAACTATGTCTACTTTTCAGTTGATGTCAAAAAATAGTCATTAATTCATAAATAATGTTTGGTATGTTTTATGAAAACAATTTTCGTAACTTGACGCAATCAATAAGGGTTATATGTCATGCTCCCAC
This sequence comes from Allium fistulosum, assembly GCA_030737815.1. NCBI lineage: Eukaryota > Viridiplantae > Streptophyta > Magnoliopsida > Asparagales > Amaryllidaceae > Allium > Allium fistulosum. Next base: position 1,217,187,106 of record CM060902.1, read on the forward strand.
TATTTCCACCATTACTATAATAGCGTACTAAATCCGGAGGTCCATTATTCACTTAATATAGATAATTTATTTCATATACTATAACTAGTTTACAATGGAGAGTTCTTTGATCAAATATCTTGAACTCAAAGAAATAAATCTCATAGAAAACAATTTTCTATACAAAAATACATTTCGGAATAGAAATAATATTTCTTATTCCAATGTTAAGTATCACTCATTATTATTACAATTCTTGTTTCTTTATGAAGCAGAAGTGACCATTCACTCTCTTCATTCCAACTGTACCTTAAATCACATTTACTCTTATGGATTCATTTTTCTAAATGGTCAAACCATAAAAATGAATAGCCTTACTACAATATCATAACGGACTCTTTATATAAGTGTATTCAATCATCCTTAACATTTAAGGACGTCATATATGATGCGCATTGTGTAAACTGATCAAAATGGCATTTCAACGATCAAGTTCTTGTATCCGTCTTATATTTTTGGACGAGTGTTACATTTAAAATAATGCAAACTTTATTGTAATCAATCTAATTGAATATTCAATCACATAGTACAATTTATTCGTTTGCTTCGAATGAACTAATTTCATCGAAGTAACATACATTACGAACTGTGACCGTTCCCCATATAATACTTATTGTGATAGTATATGGGTCAAATATCCATATTCTTGTATTGCTTTTGAGTTGAAAACTCATAGAATGCAATACACGGTCTTGAATAATAAACAAATGAGGACCAAATTACGAACGTATTAAGTACTTGTAAAATCAGGCACTTGCATGGGTGTAGAAACATTATCATGCAAGAAGTATTTAATAGTAAGTGTGTGTATATATATTATATTTCTATTTGTCAATCTTCAACTAATTTCAATTTGTATATTTTAATCAATAAACATTTTATCAATCATTTTAAATGCACAAATTTATAAATGTAGATTATTGTAACATTATATAGCATATGTTCTTACAATATTAGAAAGGTTAAATGTTATCATTTCATTTTTATAATAAAGCTCCTACTTTTCTTTTGTATTTCACCAAACCCTAAGTCGACATATAGAAGTCTTTCGACTTCACTAGTGGGTATTAGGACTCGTCCATCTTGGAATTCCGAACTTGAGTTTGCTCAAAAAGTCATAGCATGGACGATGGATAACTCCTTACCAGTTGTATCGTATACAACTCCCAACCCTTGGTACCTTGTCCTAATCTCATTTTGATCTTGAGTTTGCTCAACAAATTGAAAGAGATTATTCACTTACCTACCATTTTGCAATGGACTAAGTATAGTATATGTACCCTGAGTTTGCTCAACAAATACACATAATTATCTTACCTCGTCTATTTAATTTATTAATAATACTACACATAACATTCCTAGCTTGAATTTGCTCAACAACTAAGGAGTATGCAAGTAATTTATTAATATATATATATATATATAGTGTAGGACAACATTATATTGAAGATTCATAATCTTCGATATATTATATTAGTGATATGGACTTATGGAATAATGTGACTCTTATGAAATACCCTCGTGATTCAAGTGTCGGACACATCAGAAATCACGATATACGTACATTTACATATGTATTTATTCCTTAAGTCTGTTTGGGTTACTTTAATGTTCCACCACATTTAGTTTATACATTCATATCATATAAGTTTTATTATTATATAACTTTTATACTTCATATTACTTATATAATAATCTTATGTATAATATTATATTAATTAAATCTTATTTGATTAATTTTAATTAACTAACTCTTTAATTAATTTTGTATTAGTATTCCAATACAACCTTTATATTGGACAGGTCTGCTATAACCTTTATAGTAATACATACATGCATGCATACATACATACATGCATGCATGCATGCATACATACATACATACATATATATATATCTATACACGCACAAACATACACATACTATAACCTTTATAGATAACACATATATATCATATATGTTTATTTTTATTTAATTAATTAACCTTTAATTAATTTGCTCAATTAATTAACCTTTAATAATTTATTTAATTAAAAAATTTTAACTAAATTATATTAATTTCAATTTTTTTATATATACATATATGTATACTTATATTATCTTAAACACCTTTAAAATAACATAACATATATTATCATATATAATACATGTATGTAAGTATTAATTAATTAACATATTTAATTAATTCATTTTATTAATCTTATTAATAAATTTTAAATTTCGAAATTAGTATTTAAATATTTTCAAATATTTTGAAAATATCATTATCGTTTTCAAACATTTTGAAAACTTATGTTGTATCATAACTTTTATAATTAACATGTTTTTATTTTAAATTTAACTTTTAAATTTAAAATCTTTCATTTTAATTTTCAAAGTAATTTTGAAAAGTAGCCCAAGGCCCATTTCAAATTGGGCCTTTTCTGTTACGTCAGCTATTGATTTTGATGGTAACAATCTTAGTAAGAATAATACATTCATATAAATATGGATACTAATGTTTTTGTCAATTTATATAGAATATAGTGCATGATATTTTACAAGCATTAATTCGAAGACTGTATAGTATAGAGACTCAAGAAATGGATATGAAGACTCATGAGTATAAAGATCAAGATATGAAGATCTCAAGACTATGGTACAATATATAGAATCATAGAATATTGCTAAAGTCCCTGGTAGCAATCTTTGATCCCTATCATCTCATTTTCTTATTCTTTATTTTTAAAACAAAGTATATTTTTAAAATATATTTAAAAATATTTTATAAAAGTTTTTTAAAGTTTAAAAAGTTTATAAACTATGTTTAAAGTATTTTACAAAGCATAAGATTTTTATATTTTTTTAAAATAAACAAGTTTTTAAAAATACACTAGCCTATGTCGACAAATAGGCAGATGATATATGGACATACTTGCCGCTAATTTGAAATTCAAATTTTGAAATGAAGTGTCTATTCATCGTAAATCTTCGCAAATGGACATGTCTATTTATTCTATATATAGGGGATTTCAAACAAACTTTTTAACAACTACTCTCTTATTATCTTCTATTCTCTTACTTTGCCAAAATTTCTAGTGAGAATTTATTCAAAACTTCTCGAATTCAAACCAGAATCATTTTAATCTTCATTGTATTTATTCTTTACTAGTTACTCTCTGATTTCAATCATCTATCTCTTAATCAAAAGTCAAAGTGTTGTCTAAGGGGATATAGGATCAATTGTAACCAAAGATCAAGAAATAGTCTTTGGAAAAACCATCAAACTCTAGTTGTATTTGCGTAGGTCTGATTGTAGCCCATTCAAATCAATTGGGTGTGCTTGGTGTCCCAGAAATCCAAGTAAGTGTACTTGTGTCCCATCCAAATCAAGTAAATGTACCTAGAGCTCGGAAAATTTGGAAGGTGTGTGTCGTAGTTTTAAAATCGAGATTGTATTGGGTTTTCCTTCTGATTGTTTAAAGATTGGCATTGGAAAAGAAATCTTTACAAACAATTGTATGGGACTGAATGTAGGGTAACTCCGAACCAGTATATAAATTGCTGATGTGCTTTTTCTAATTTTCTACTTTTTATTTTACTGCATTTATACTTATCCGTGTTTGCATATGTGATTGTTCATTCTGTGTTGATAAATAATAATCTTGAAAGAATTCTAAAAAGATTCATAACAATTACTAAACACTATTCACCCCTCTATTATTTAATTAGCCTTAAGGTCCATAATTCTACAACTTGCACTTTTTATTAGGGGAACTTTTAGGCTCCCTTCACCTTTTAGGCCAGACAGTTAACTAGGTAGGACAGGGTACTTACCCAATTCCAATCCTAAACACTGGCTTTCTAGACACCGTACTAAACTCAAGTACACATACAATCAAAATAATTTGGAACAAGTAAATAATATAGAAGAGGTTTGTGAAAAGAATGCTTCCTTTTAAGCAAAGATTTAATACCAAATTAGATGCAATTGTAAAACATGGAACAAGTTATTAATTTAATGTTTTCCTTTTTCTTTTAATTAGCAGAGTTTATTTTAGAATGATTTTAAAACATATCAATTAAATCATCATATTAAATTAATGACAAAGATGAACTAATGTAATTATTACCAGATTTTATTTACATAGAAACTTATGTGTAAATATTCAAATCTAAATCTTTTGATATGAAAACTGAATTATTAACAAGAAAAATCGAAAGTTTATTTTTTTTAAAATAACAACAAAGTCAGACGACATAGGCAAATATTTATTCGTGATAAGAAGATCTAGATTAAATAGTGTGATATCCCTAAATTTTAGGCAATATCAATTTAATAATCTGTATTAAAAAATTAAATTGATTTGATAATTTTGTAATTTAATTTGAATTAATTTAATAATCTTCTTTAATAAATATTTAAATTAGTGAATTTATCTTTTAAAAGCTAAATAAAATGTTTTCTATTTATAATGAATATATATATATATATTTGTATATATATTGTAATTAGAAATCTTTGGTTTGAATTTTATAAAAAATTAAATAATGTTTTTAAATTCTAATATCTTGGGTAAACTGGGAAATTATGATTTATTTGAAGTTAAAACTTTTCAAAAATATTTTATAAGTAACTATATGGTTTTAAAATACTTAAGGTAAATATTACTAGTTTAAATATCTTTAATTTAGATTTTAAATAAGATTAGCAAAATGATTTGTTTAACATTATTATTTTTATATGATTTGTAAATTAGCTATGAAAGTTTAAAATTAAAATATGAAACATTAATCCATTTAAATAATAAGTAATTTATAATCTCTTGTATAAATTATATAAAATTGTAAAGTGAGTTATTTTCAAATAATAAATATATGTATTGTTTTTATATATAAATATAATTGGTTTTACTCTTTAAAGTTATCTATATATATATATCTAAGTATTAAAAACTAATTAATTAAGTTAAAAGCTTTTTATTAACACTTAAATTATAAATACAAATTACTTACAAGACAAGTGTAAACATTTTAGAGCTAAATTAACATGTGTTAAGTAATAAACCATTTAATGTGACAAATGTAAATTATCTTAACAAGTGGCATTTTAAGTTTGGTTTTCTTTTCTTTTTTTTTTTATAAAATTTCAGCCCATGCAAATATGTCTTTCTTCCTTTCATTTCTTTTGCCATTCTCTTTCAAAAAGCTAAGAAGAAACTCAAAATCAAAACAATCTTCCTAAAACAAATCTGAAACCTTCCTCAAAACTAAAAGAAAAATCAAATCAATTTCCAAATTCTTAAATCATTTTCAAGTTAAAAACCTGTAATCTCTTCATGTCCAAACCTCTTTCCTCAAGCATGAACAGACTTTCATATTTGCAACCTGGAAAAGCATTTCAAGCTTGTAAACAAACCAGTGAACATACTCCTCAAAAATCAAATTCGAGCCTGCATTTTTCCAAAATCATTAACCTGAGATCTGTATTTTTCCAAAAACCTGAGAGCAACAAATATGATAATCTTTCCTCTCAAAAACAATAAGTAATCGAATTCCTCAAAATCAAAACTAAGACCTGTAATTCAGTTTCCAAAATCAGATGGAAGCCTGTAGCCTTCTTCAAAAGCCTGCAATTTCTGTCTCAAACAAAATCTGGAGTTTGTCTTCTGCAATATAGGATCTTGGACCTGCATGCAAGCCTAAAATAACAGCATGCAAGTTTTAAAATCAAACAAACACTCAAGTTTTAAAAGATTCAAAAGATTTTTCAAAGTGGAGACTCTGCTCTTCATTTCAAAATAAGGTGAGTAAACACTAAATCTTAAAAACAGTTTTCTTTAAAATCTGTTATGATGCATGTGTTAGATGTTGTAGTAGATTGTGTTGTATAATTATATGGATGTTAATGCATGTATATTATGTATATGAAATGTCTGTGTGGTATGCCTATTATTGACTGTGAATACATATATTATAGAAACTCTGTTTCTAAATTCCCAGACTCAAATTCTAGTGAAAATTCTCTAACTTTTGATTCAAGCTTTGTTAGGATTTAATTACAGAACGAATTATGTTTGTAGTATAATAGGTTTTAGTTTAAAAACTTGTTTAGATTAAGATAACATAGTATTGTTTCTGGAAATCTAAAACATCAATGCATGTTTAATAAAAGTGAAAGCTCAAACATTATAATATATATTTTCAGGATAGTAAATCAAATACCCAAACTAAAATATGATTTTTAAAACTCAAATCATAGTTTGTAATGGTGGGGTGTATGGGCAGTTCTGGTTTGACCAGAAAAGGGGAAATGGGTGATTTTTGAGGAGCTCGATGGTTTGGGAGTTCGTGTATCTTTCTGGAGGAAGATGAGTGGTCAGAGACGTGGAGAAAAATAGTAGAAGTGTTGGTAGATCACCGTGGAAGTGGCGATAGAGATTTTGTTCTGTAGCCCTAGTTTGTCTGGGAAGAATAATTTGGATCGGTTCGATTTCTACAGTGGATCGAGTGCAATGAGGTTTCTGGTGATGGTAGGTGGTGGGTTGACGAGAACTTGGCCGGAGTTTCAGAAGTAATGGCGGTCGGAGCTTCGAGAAGGAGGCGTTGACAGGATTTGATGGTAGTGGCTGTTATTGTTTCCAGGTTCGAGTTGAAGTCTCGATTTGATTTCGAGCCTCTGTATGACGATCTGGTGATCGTGGGGAGACGTGGGGCTGTTTTCTGATGTGGGGTGATCGGCGAGGTTGGCTGAAGTTCATCGGAGCTCCGTGCATATGTACGGTGTGCATGGATTTGTGTCTGGTGATGTTTGTTTAGGAATTAGTATACTCGAGTTATCTCGAGTAATTCGAGTCTTGACTCGAAGCAATGTGGGATTTTACTCGGAGTAAATTAGGCAAGGCTCGGGGGAAATTTCTGGGTTAAAGTGGAAATCTGCTCTGTTTTAAAAAGTTAAAACTGGGTTTTTAAAATGTAAAGAAGATTTAAATTTAAGTTTAAATCTAAATTTAAAATTAGATTCAAGTTTAATTTGAATCTTAGTTTGAAAATAAATTAAGTTTTTTTAATTCAAATTGTTTTTTTAATAACTTAAAAGTGTTAAGAAATTAAGTGTATTTAAAAGAGATTGAATTTAAAATGGAGTTTGAAAATGTAAAGAAGGATTTAAATAAAGTTTATAAATTTAAAAGTTTTATAAATTAATGAAATGGATAATTACTTAAAGTAATTAAGGATTTAAACTTAAGGTTTAAGATTAATTATTCTTAGAATAATTAACTTGTAATTTAAGAATCATTAATTAAATAAGGTTAAATTTTAATTAATGATTAGAAGATAATTAATCTAGTAATTAAGATTGCTTAAGTTATAGTTAAGCACTTAATTAATAAATAATTAGTGATTAATTAAATGATTAATAAAGATAAATTAAATAGTAATTAATAATGATTAATCTAAGTTAATTACTTAAGAGAAGTAATTAAAGAATTGATGAAGATCATTAAGTTGAGATAAGTAATTAATTAATGTGATTAATTTTTATAATTAATTAGATTAATTAAGGATAATCAATTATAGAAATGGTTAAGTATATTTATGGAAGTAATTTGGATTTAATTACTTTTAGGAATTAATCAAGGGATTAATTAAAGTTAACTAAGGAGTAATTAATTTATTAAATGAAGTAATTAAAGATAGTTAATTACTGAATGTGGTTAATCAAGAGTGATTAATAAATATGGTTTGATTAAAGATTAATTACTTAATGTAATTAATTTAAATATAATTAATAATTTAAGTAATAATTAAGGATCATTAATTAATATAATTAATGATGTAATTAAGGTTTGATTAATTAAGATTAATTAATCAATAATAAGTAATTATAAAGTAATTAATTAATGTAATTAATTTAAAGATTAATGTAATTAATTATAGTTAATTAATTAATGAAGTAATTAAAGTTTAATCACTGTATTTGATTAAGGATAATTAATTTGTAAAATTAATTAAGGATGATTACTTGAATGTAATTAAGGGGTATTAATCAAGGGTGATTAATTAAGATGATTAATGTGAGGATAATGAACTAATTGATTTATAATCAATTGATGGTTAAGTAAGCAAGGTTTAAAATGATGAAGTAATTAATTTAATTCATTTTAAATTAATTAAAGATAAGTAATTTAATTCACTTTAAATTAATTAGAGATGAAAGTAATTAATTTAATTCATTTTAAATTAATTATAAATGGTGTTATTATAGATCATTGCTTATAAATGGATGATAGTAATTACCTTGAATGGTTTGAATCTCAAATATGAGATTAGTATTGTGTGATATGGATGTATTGGTTGCATAGTGATAATGAGATGGATTATTTGTTGGTGATAATAATGTTGATTATCTTTTGAGATATTGTGAATTATCTATCTTTGTGTATATAGATAAGAATTGAATTGTTTTAACCTTAAAACAACTTGGCCCTTAAAAGATACGTTTTGGATTTCGATGAGACCGGGATCGGGTTTCCGTATACCGGAATTCCAGGTCTGGAGACCCGAATACCACATCGATCCAAATTAACGATAGGTCGTGAATCTCAAGTGAAGATGAAGATTCAGAGTGCAAGGGTTATTGTCGTTAACTCTGAGGGTGATTCCAAAACGAGTGTAACGAGATAATGCCTTCGGTTTCGTTCGAACCCGGAACGAACTTATATGGATTGAATGCTTTCAGCACATCGTCAGGCGGACGATGAGCATTCTAAGTGATATGTTCTGATTAAAGGTAATCGTAACCTCAAGCCTCATCAACCGGGAATGGCTAAAACAGGGGAGGTGCAGCAAGGTTTCGTGGGTAGCACCCACTGAGAGCAAGATAGATCCCTGTCTAGAGGTCCCTTTTCTTTTATTCGGCTTAGTGTGTGGTTGGTCGCGCCAACTACGGGATTATCTTGTTCGGGATTATCCAGTAAGGGATGGTTCCGGCTTTGTGTTGCAGGGGAGCGGGCGTACTCCTCGGTACGGTGATCTAGGCCACGTACTGTGACGGGCGGTACCCCAGTAGCCCTGCCATTGTATGGAATCCAAACTCCAATAAGTGCCGTACGTATTAGTTGTGCCCAACTATGTTGGAATGTGAGATGTAAGCATTTCAGCTATTTCTGTATTTTACTTGAAAACCCTAGACCCTATTATAATACAATCGGATTTCCTATCAAATGTTTTAGTTAGCGTAAGGTAAAAACTTACTCATGTTTATTTGTGGGAAGTCTTACGTGATACTTTTGTTTTCAAAGGTTTTCAAAGTTAAGCAATCTAACCGTTTACTCACACCAGACCCATGTCTGACCCAAGTGTTTATTTTCTGTTTTATTAAACTCTTGGGTACTCAATATTGTATTGAGTAGTCAAGGGATTCAGGATAGTCTTGACGAATTCTGGAGGAGCTGTGAAGCAGGAGGCTTCAGCGAGTAGATATATAGAGTTTCCGCTGTGTTTGTATTAGTCTGTATTGTACTGATGTACTTGTGTTGTATAATAGACAGAAGTTTATAACTGTCTATTCTGTGATGTATAAGTTGTGTAACTCTGATGTAATATGATACTATGTAATATTTTATGTGATATATTATATTTTATTCATTCCGCTGTGAGATTCTGATGTGTTGTTCTTTTTTTCTTTCTCTTCTTTCTTCTTCTATCCCTTTCTTTCTTTATGATGATACGACTTTTTGTGGAGAAAAAGTCGGGTTGTCACAAATAGGGTCCAGATCTAGATTAAATTAACTGAACAAACAATCATACAGAACAGAGAAAATGAAATATTATCATTCATAACAAAATAGCAGCGAATAGAGCGAAAGAATATATAATTGATTCAAGCAAGGGAATTTTGATATTCAAATGAATTTGAAATTCACATATATGAACATAGGGGAGAGATAGAGAATTAAGGGATACAATAATATTAAAAGATGTGAAAATATAGAATTATATATATATATAACTACCTTCTGATGAAGTCTGTAGAAACACCTTGAATGGTGAAACAATTCCTAGATCCGATTGATCACTCTCTAGATCTGCAACAATCAAGAGGTAACTACCTAATTTTATTTAATGTTGCTTGATAAAATTTCGGAATTTAGAAGTCTTTTCAACCATTAATTTTTTTGGCTTGAAGTTTCTCTAGTGAGGAAGAAAAAAATGATGTATAGAAATCTGATTAAATGAGGAAACAAATGTGTAATCAATATGGGGTTTATTTCTCTCCTTTAATTAAGATTGCCCCTTCACTTCTATTTTAAAAACTCCTTCCATTCTCTAACTGCCTAGCATGTAAGGATGTGGGTCCAGAAGATTTCAAAAATCCATTTAGTACTATTTCCATTTAAATCTAATTTAAATCTTCCATCAATATCTTATGTCGATGTGTGCGTTTATAACCTTTTATATACGCACATCATTAAATACTAATGGAAATCAAGCAAATTAAATAAGAAATATTTTTCATTATTTAATATTTGATAAACATTAATTAGTTTAATTTATTTAAAATCCATTTTAGTATTTATCTTGTTTAATTTGAATTTAAACATTCTACCGATATCGTATATCGATACGTGCGTTTATGACTTTTATATACGCACTTTACTAAATACTAATGGCATCCAATAAATTAAATAACTCATAACTAATATTCCTTAAATATTAATTTATTTATTTTTGAGTAATTAAAAGTTAACTAAATTGTATGGTTGATTTAGAGTGTCCAACATTTAAAGAAGATCGATTTTAAATCGTTTATACTAAAATAATTCATTTGAAAATAGTTTCAAAGTCAAACCGATTCAATTTCGAATTTCCCAATTCAAATCAATTCCAATTTCCATTTCGATTTAATCGATTCAATTTCGATTTCAAGTCGAATTTTACTTCGATTGCAAATTAATTTCAATTCCAATTACAAATTAATTTCAATTACAATTCCAAATTAATTCAAATTCCAAATTTTGAACCATTTTGATTTATATCAATTCCGAGTTCTCTTTTCAAAATATCGATTCAAAACACTTAAATCAAATTTACCTTTAATATCCAATTTAAAACCCAAATCCTCAAATATAATTCAATTCCGAGCTCAATTTCGAAATATAGTTTTATATCACTTTTACTTAGCAATATTCAAAGTTCGAATAAAAGTCCAATCTTTTAAAACAAATCAATTTTTGAAATTCACATCATATTTCGATTATAACTTCAACATCTCAACTTCAATTATTTAAAACATTCCTGTTATTAAACTTAAATTTCAACACTTCGAGCTCAAGTTCGAAAATAGTTTGATTTCCATAAAATTCGATTTTCATTTTCTTAAAATCAAATCATTTAAATAAATTTCAAATCAAAAATTTTAAAATCATTTAATTTAACCAATCCGGTGTCCGTATATAATTTTCTATCCTATGGCCAAGTGAATAGTTATTTCGATTTAATTTCAGGGATGGATATATCATTTCAATCCAAAATAAATGCCATAGGTATATATCATTTCAACCTATTTCTTAATTTATTCGAAATAATTCAATTTACAGTTTTATATACTGTAAATAATTTTCAAGGTGATAATAGGATAATATGAAAATAAATAAACATCCAAATCATCCAAAATATCAACTAATAGCATCCATCACAATCAACATCCAAATCAGCCAATAATTCACAACAATTTCATAGTTATCAATATCAAATAATATTCTGCCAATTAAATTAAAATTTTAAATTTAACTATAAATTTTAATATCTATAGTCAATTCATATGTCAATTTCATTTTCAAATAACAGTCAATAAAATTAGATAACTTCATGATTCAATTTTAACGAACATAAAAATATTATAGTACGTCTTGAGCGTTAAAACACTCACCTTTATTTTTGTTGTCGCTTACATTTTCTGATTTCGACTAAATTCGGACGCGTTCGAATTTAGCTAAAAATTCTGGAACCTCTAAACTCAGTCAATTCCAAATTCATGTTGAAGATTTCGTCAATACGAATCCAACACAATTGACCACGTTGGATTTGGATCTAAAATGAATGAGATATGAAATTTCATAAGAACTTGAAATTTTAATCAAACAATTTATATATATTAACCACCATAATAAACTTCATTACCTACTAAAGCTTGGCCCAATCCCACGTCTCTATTCCCACCCACCTTCTACAATGCTTCTTCTTCCCTTCCCCCCTTTCTGATACCAACTATGACGACCCACATTTCAGAAGGTTTAAATTGGCAATAATCCACACATGTCCAACTCAAACAGTCTGGAATATAGATAATCAATGGGGTTAATTAAGAAAAAGAAGAAAAGAAGAAGAAAACAAGCACAGAATCTCGCACCGGAACGATAAAATATAATAATCAAATAAACAGTTCATGAAGCTGTTTATATTATACCTTTGATTATAATTTATACAACATTTATTAGAGTTATATATACAACAGGGATAAATAAATAATGCATCAGACAACATGATGTAAGAATAATAATAGTAATAATATATCAAATCTTAGTCTTTGTCCTCTAGAATAAATCTTCAACAAGCTGAAAACTCAGGGCTGACCCAAGCGTAATGAAAAGACAAAACACTCGAGTCAGGACTAAAATATTCTTATGTGAGTCAAATCGATATCGCATATAACATGAGTGCCAAGGCATCACAGATGTTTACGGGTTTTACATCTCATATCCAGTGTATAAAGTGCGTGCAATAACTCAAGAGACGTTATGGGATTTTCCATCTCTTAAGGATCCATCAAAATATTTATATGTAGTAGAATACGCTATATATATAATGTCTAATCAATAAAATAAATATCAAAATAGCGTTAAGGCTTTACATTGATCCCCCTTAATGCGTTTTAAGCATTGTCGTACAGTTTGCATATAAAACACCAGTAAACCGTCGGTGGATAAGGATGCGCCGTGATACGCCAACACTAAATTAAAATCTTAGGGGTCTCGTATAGGGATAAAAGTATGACAAGGTATGTTAGGTAATGCCCAAGGTAGGATACTATCAGTTCGGGTCGCAGGGCTAACTGTAGGATCGATTTAACCCTAGGGGGGTGAATAGGGTGATACTAATTATAAAAATTTAATGCCAAAGTATAAAATAATTTCCACATAGATCAAAGCAGAATAATAGCAGCATAGATAATAGCAGAATATAAAAAACAGAAAATAGAACTGTAACGATAACGAATTTTGCCCGCTCGAAAATCAACATCCATACTTTACATCGTATTCGAATGCCGTAGATTCGACCGTTCAAATCCGAGTCGCCGGAGCTTATAACAACATTAAGTAAACAACACAGCGGAAATAAAAGAATATAGATATACAATATCTGATACAATATCCAGATACAATGATGATACAATGAATATCTATATACATTAGAGATATGATACAACAAATAGCAGCGGAAAAGAAAACGATAACATCAGCAGCGGATAATCTCCATCTTCAAAGCGCCAATCCATAAATAGCTCGAACTCCCAATAACGAGGCACAAAGATAAGCAAGTGCAGTCCGATCCAAAGACTGAACTAGCTCCAGATAATCTACTAAATCTGAATATCTGAAAAACCAAACTCTAGACTGCTCGTGTAGAAAATTTTGAGCATCCAGAGTTTAGGAAAGAAACAATAAACTCCGGATCAGTCATGGGACTGGTGTGAGCAACAAAAACAGTTTATCTTTAAAAACAAATAGCAGAGAATTTTAAAGTCAATTTGCAATGCTTTTGGAAAATGAAACTACCATAAGACCTCCCACCACACACACAATGCAAACGCAGAATTGGAGGAGATTTCTTCTTATGATAGTCAAAGATGCTTACTACGCAAAATCAAATCATTTTTGATATTATTATTAGTGCATAGTGTAGAAAGAATTTCGAAAGTAGAATATAAATCTTAGCCAGCATAGACATTTCGCACTTATGCCTACTATAGCTACCATGTTCAATAGCAGGTTACCACCACATTCCATGGCAGGTAATACAACTAAAACCGTACAGGGCTCGTATTGTTTTGTTTGGATTTCCAACAAATGGTCAGGCTAAGGAACTTCCTATTCCACGAAAGAAACGCCTCTGGCGGGACGTTCCGAGAACCAACTGTTCTCTGCCAAACAAGGCCGGCAACCCCTTTTCCCAAGGGATAAAAGAAACCTCAGATATGCCACCCCCGGTCCTTTGGGACCTTTAACCGAGGTACCTCGAAACCAACATCACACGTCATAAATAAAGTGTGTCCACATGAGTAAGTATCTGGGCTCCATACCATGATACTACCCTTTTCCAGAAGGAATGGTCATACCCTAGGGGAGCTACCTCTGAAAACCTTGCCGCACAATTCCTGTTTCGACCATTACCGGGTTGTGAGGCTCGACGAAGTCTCGTCCATAAAGCTACGCTTTTTTCAAAAAGCCACGCTTTGGGTCAACAGATGATCAACCTATGATCACAAAGATAAATGATCAAACAAAAGATCATATCACAAATGATCAAACACTGATCATCTCACAGCAACACTCAGCATGCCACATTACCAAATTGGGATATATCGCTGATAAATTTCAACTACATAACCTCTGAGCTCGTACGTCTCAGAGAAGGGTGTTAAGCTAAGAGAATAAATTCTCCGCCACCAACAGAGATGTATTTGAAAGAAATCGGCTTTATATCTCAAAGTGTAATGTCAGACATACAATCCATACAAGTCTGTTCCGGGTTCGAACAGAACCGAAGGCACTTCTCACGAAGCCCTTGCAAATCCGGATAATTTCCAATCACGTCCGGACTTCCCGTCACTAAGGGTGATAAAACCTCTATATCGGGGATCGGCCGATGCAGAGTAACTCGACGGTAATCCTTCCGTTTTCAAAAATATCCGGTCTTCAACACCGGTCATCAAATGCTATCCATATACGTCGTATCACACATTCGGAATGGGTTATACGACCCAAAGGTCCTTTCCCGGCTAACCCGAATAGTGAGCGCAATTTAAAATCATATGGATATGGGATTTCAATTAAGTCACAACTTAAACCCAACTTTCTTTTCAACTGATTTAAGACAAATTACCATTTTCAAATCTTTAAACAAAAAGATTTATTTTAAACAACCTTCAACGATTTAAACAATTTCCACATTTAAATCTTTTAAATAAAAGATTCATTCACAGATTTTCCAAATTAATCTCCATTTCTGTTTGATTAACTCGTTAAACCTTTAAATCAAGATTTAACTTATAGCTTTCAAAACAATCCCATTTCAAATGATTTAAACCAATCATTATTTTAAATCTGTTAAAAATAAACAGATTCAATTCATAGCTTTTCAAAACAATTTATTCATAACTTGGAAAACCATTTTCAATTCAATATTGAAATTACTTTAATTAAACTGGAATTTAATTTCTTATCTGAAAGCTTTTATTCTTTTAAAACAACAGTTTTATTTCAGAAAATCTGATTCATTCATACGAGTTAAAGTCTTTGGGTTAAATTCAAATTCTCAAAACCAAACTTTTTAAATGGTTTAACTTCATATAAACACATTTATAACATTTTCAATCCCTAGTTTCAAACCATAGGATTCAATTTCAAACTTGAATTCAAATTTAAATCCAATTATTTAAATTTTCAAAACTCGATTAAGTTATTCAAAATAACTTTTATCTTTGAAATTCCATTTCAAAAGCTTTTCACTTTAAACCCAAATTCCAATTTCAGAATCAATTGAAATTAAAATTTAAATTTCAAAAAACATCAGATTTAAATTATCTGTGACTTAACCGATTTCCACGTGAAATCCATATTTGTGTGTGTAAAAGTGTAGTCCAGGGGTTTTACACACAATAGTGCAACATCAATCATCACATATCAGAATACAGAGATATAGTTGATAAACGATATAAACTATATCGCTTATCTTTTACTCACAGATCACAGATATATATAAATTTCAGATACATAAACTACAGTAAAGATTACACACAAATCAGAATATATCACAAAGCATCATAGATCAGGAAATATCAAACAATTCAAATCATCCAATCAAATCCAAATATTCATAAGTAATGTCAGTTAATTATCTGATTTATTCAAATTAGATTAATTACTTATGAATTTCTAATCCGGGTTAATTAATCATTAATTAATTACAAACCAATATAATTAATTATCCTTTAAATCATTTATTAACTAACCATTAATAATTAATTAATTAACCTTAAATTAATTATCCTTAATTAATCACATTGATTAATTAGCCCTTAATTTATTATCTTTCCTTAATCATCTTCATTAATTTATAATTCCTTAATTAATTAACTTAATTAATTAATCCTTAATGACCCATTAATTAACCATTAATTTTTAATAAATTAGTTCAAGTTTTTTAAATGTAACTTAATTAACCTTTAATTATTGATTTATTAACATTCAATCATTAATTCAAAATCCAACCTTATCAAATTAATGATTCTTAACTCCAAATTAATTATTCCTAATTAATTTACTTAAGACTTAATTTATGAGTTTAAAACTCATAATTACTTAATTAATCCAGTTATTAATTAATTTTATCAATCCATTTTAATTAACTTATAAATTTAATGAATCCAATCACTAAATTCCAATTTACAGATTTTAAACTAACTTCCTTTTAAATTTTCAAATCATTAAAGTATATTTTAACTTTAACTTATTCACCTCATTTTAAAGTTATATACTTTAGTCTATTTCAAAACCTAAGGTTCAAATTCAATTTGAATTTAGATTTAAAATCTTAATTTAAACTGGGTTTTAAATTTGTTTCAGATTTTATATTGTATTCAAAAGATCTGGAACTGCCAGGCTTGTTTTACAAAGGCCTGGAACAACACTTTACTCGAATCAACCAACTGCTCCGAGTCATTCCCTCCTCCACTTCGAGTAATACACTCGAATAACTCGAGTAAACCTGAGTCGAAATCTTCGTCTTCCCCAAAAATTCGAACACAACAGATACGCCACCCCAACGTGCACGTGCACGTGAACTTCGCCGGCGTTCATCTCCAACCTACCCCACGTCGTCGAACAAGTCGACGTCCCTACCCACATCCATTTTCGTTCATCCAACATCGACCAGAACTCGAAAACCAAGAATCGAGCTCCAACCCAAAACTGAAACGAAGACGAACCCTGGTATCATCGCGTTCACGCAACCCCAACCACCTGATGGTCAACTGCTCCGGCCATGAACTCCACTACGATCGAACTACCTCCTCACGAAACCCCATTGCACTCGATCACCTGACGACGACGAACGAGATAAATTTCCCGACCACCCCAAACTAGGTTTAAAAACATACTTTGCTCGCCGCTGCCACCACCGAGGCCTGACCACCTTCCAGCTATTTTTCCTATACACTAAGCTCACTCCTCTACCACCCCAGAAAGCTACGACCTTTCCCTTCACCGAGATCGCCGGAATTTGGTCGAAAAGCCATTTCCGTTCAACCAAGAATTACTCTCGACTCCCTCAATGAAAAATCAAGATCTTTGTCTTAAAATTCAAGCCAAGGTATAAGAAATCAAAATATATATTTGAATCCGAGAATTTCGAAATTCGAATTTGTCTATATGATGATGTTTTCAGTTCTTTGCTTTCCAGAGTTATATTCAAACTGTTTTTAACTTAACTATATATTTAAATCTCAAGTTAGAATATAGCAACCAATATTGTTTTAACTCTAATCATTCATCAGTATATTAAAGAGCATGATTTTAAATCATAACAAGACATGGGGAAAACTAGAAACAGACAGTGGATATGATAACAGCCTGCATTCAAGGATCATTCATTATTCACAAGGCATATCTATATAAAGATATAAACTTACTCATTCACATACATATATGCATCAGAAATGTACGTCTAAATTTGTTATTAAGTGATGTTACTCACAGTTTTCAGGAAGGAGAACAGAGGACCTCTGTTGTTTTGAAGACTGCAGAGTTGCTTTCCTCTTTGAATCTGTTTGCTTTGGGTTTCCAGATTTTTATTTTGATCTTTTTAAACTTGCTTTGTTGTTAAATTGAACGATATTGCTTATAGTTTGTCCCTGGTTTCGCCATGTTGTTTTCTTAACCAAGTAGGAATAAGAAAATATACATGTACATATAGAAGAAGATAGTTTGCACAGAGGAAGGTAAGTGTTGTCTGGTACAATATTTTGGGTCAGAGATTTTTTCTTTGACTAAAGATTATATTATAAACTGAAATGAAGTGTTACATTTCGGCTGAGATGTTACCAGTTCGTGCTGAGGAGATGGGCATTACATGCTTATGTCCTATCTTGTCTCCAACTATGCTATTTACATTATGTTTGTACAGTTTCCTTTGCTTTGTATAAGCATATTCATATGTACTTTTGCCTTGTATACAAATCTACTTTTGCAGGCTTTGATTTTCTTTTTCTTGTTTATATGTGTATTTGTTTGTATGCATACATTTGTTTTACTTAGTTTTATACTTGAATGTATATTTATTTTATTTTACTTTATTTTTTCCTTGTTGCTTTGCAATATAAATAAGCTTCTATCCTAATATGTTGTTAAATTTTTATCTATTTATTACTTTATATCTATTATGTTGTATTTAATTTATAAGTTCAAATTATTATTATTTATTTATTACTAAACCATTTATTTGCGATTTAAATTCAAATCAAATATGTATATTATTTTAAATTTACTCATCTAAGCTCAAATACTTATCTATTCACAAATATACATATTTTCAAATCCTTATAACTTAATATAGATTCCACTTGAATCGGGGAAACTCGCTTCACTCTATCGATTAAATAAACAATTTTTATTCAAAAAGTCATTTAATTATTAATTTAAATAAATTAAAATCTAGGGTCGTTACAAACTTCCCCCCTTAAAAGAATTTCGCCCTCGAAATTTGCCAGGGAGACACAAAGATAGATGAAGAATATTTCATCAACTCAAACTGAATATTTATTCTTCATTTGGCTTACCAAATCAGAATATCAATAATAGATACGAATCTATTTAATTTTCCACAGAATACCCGGGTTATCCAGATCTACGAAGTATGGAGTGGCATCGGTCAGTCCGAAAGGATAACTAACCATCCGTAGAATAAATCGGAATCCCAAAGAATAGACAGATATATGGATACAATTTCAAATTTTCAGTTTTAAACTAAAGTATACCTATTAACCATAACAATCAAAGCAAACAATTCATCCAAACAAACAAGTCTGGCCTATCTGGAGTTTATGTCCCATATTAATATGTCGAATTCCTTCCTGGATCTACCAGAAATTATCGAAGAATTGAGAAAAGATGACGAACAAAAGAGACTGATAGAGAAAAGATTGTTTCCTTGTTGTTACAGAGTATTGACCATTTATAGTCGTATTCCCCTGTCCCCTATCTCGTCCTCTTCTTGCACTCATACTCACTATCAGTGGATAGTAAGAGAATTTACTGAGGCGTACGGACGGATATCTGAGAATTACTCATTCTAGGGTATACTTCACCCTATCTCTAATGAGCTACTTAACGTGTTATACTCCTGAGCTAAAGTTCAACCTTAGCTCTGATACCAAATGTAACGATAACGAATTTTGCCCGCTCGAAAATCAACATCCATACTTTACATCGTATTCGAATGCCGTAGATTCGACCGTTCAAATCCGAGTCGCCGGAGCTTATAACAACATTAAGTAAACAACACAGCGGAAATAAAAGAATATAGATATACAATATCTGATACAATATCCAGATACAATGATGATACAATGAATATCTATATACATCAGAGATATGATACAACAAATAGCAGCGGAAAAGAAAACGATAACATCAGCAGCGGATAATCTCCATCTTCAAAGCGCCAATCCATAAATAGCTCGAACTCCCAATAACGAGGCACAAAGATAAGCAAGTGCAGTCCGATCCAAAGACTGAACTAGCTCCAGATAATCTACTAAATCTGAATATCTGAAAAACCAAACTCTAGACTGCTCGTGTAGAAAATTTTGAGCATCCAGAGTTTAGGAAAGAAACAATAAACTCCGGATCAGTCATGGGACTGGTGTGAGCAACAAAAACAGTTTATCTTTAAAAACAAATAGCAGAGAATTTTAAAGTCAATTCGCAACGCTTTTGGAAAATGAAACTACCATAAGACCTCCCACCACACACACAATGCAAACGCAGAATTGGAGGAGATTTCTTCTTATGATAGTCAAAGATGCTTACTACGCAAAATCAAATCATTTTTGATATTATTATTAGTGCATAGTGTAGAAAAAATTTCGAAAGTAGAATATAAATCTTAGCCAGCATAGACATTTCGCACTTATGCCTACTATAGCTACCATGTTCAATAGCAGGTTACCACCACATTCCATGGCAGGTAATACAACTAAAACCGTACAGGGCTCGTATTGTTTTGTTTGGATTTCCAACAAATGGTCAGGCTAAGGAACTTCCTATTCCACGAAAGAAACGCCTCTGGCGGGACGATCCGAGAACCAACTGTTCTCTGCCAAACAAGGCCGGCAACCCCTTTTCCCAAGGGATAAAAGAAACCTCAGATATGCCACCCCCGGTCCTTTGGGACCTTTAACCGAGGTACCTCGAAACCAACATCACACGTCATAAATAAAGTGTGTCCACATGAGTAAGTATCTGGGATCCATACCATGATACTACCCTTTTCCAGAAGGAATGGTCATACCCTAGGGGAGCTACCCCTGCAAACCTTGCCGCACAATTCCTGTTTCGACCATTACCGGGTTGTGAGGCTCGACGAAGTCTCGTCCACAAAGCTATGCTTTTTTCAAAAAGCCACGCTTTGGGTCAACAGATGATCAACCTATGATCACAAAGATAAATGATCAAACAAAAGATCATATCACAAATGATCAAACACTGATCATCTCACAGCAACACTCAGCATGCCACATTACCAAATTGGGATATATCGCTGATAAATTTCAACTACATAACCTCTGAGCTCGTACGTCTCAGAGAAGGGTGTTAAGCTAAGAGAATAAATTCTCCGCCACCAACAGAGATGTATTTGAAAGAAATCGGCTTTATATCTCAAAGTGTAATGTCAGACATACAATCCATACAAGTCTGTTCCGGGTTCGAACAGAACCGAAGGCACTTCTCACGAAGCCCTTGCAAATCCGGATAATTTCCAATCACGTCCGGACTTCCCGTCACTAAGGGTGATAAAACCTCTATATCGGGGATCAGCCGATGCAGAGTAACTCGACGGTAATCCTTCCGTTTTCAAAAATATCCGGTCTTCAACACCGGTCATCAAATGCTATCCATATACATCGTATCACACATTCGGAATGGGTTATACGACCCAAAGGTCCTTTCCCGGCTAACCCGAATAGTGAGCGCAATTTAAAATCATATGGATATGGGATTTCAATTAAGTCACAACTTAAACCCAACTTTCTTTTCAACTGATTTAAGACAAATTACCATTTTCAAATCTTTAAACAAAAAGATTTATTTTAAACAACCTTCAACGGTTTAAAAAATTTCCACATTTAAATCTTTTAAATAAAAGATTCATTCACAGATTTTCCAAATTAATCTCCATTTCAGTTTGATTAACTCGTTAAACCTTTAAATCAAGATTTAACTTATAGCTTTCAAAACAATCCCATTTCAAATGATTTAAACCAATCATTATTTTAAATCTGTTAAAAATAAACAGATTCAATTCATAGCTTTTCAAAACAATTTATTCATAACTTGGAAAACCATTTTCAATTCAATATTGAAATTCCTTTAATTAAACTGGAATTTCATTTCTTATCTGAAAGCTTTTATTCTTTTAAAACAACAGTTTTATTTCAGAAAATCTGATTCATTCATACGAGTTAAAGTCTTTGGGTTAAATTCAAATTCTCAAAACCAAACTTTTTAAATGGTTTAACTTCATATAAACACATTTATAACATTTTCAATCCCTAGTTTCAAACCATAGGATTCAATTTCAAACTTGAATTCAAATTTAAATCCAATTATTTAAATTTTCAAAACTCGATTAAGTTATTCAAAATAACTTTTATCTTTGAAATTCCATTTCAAAAGCTTTTCACTTTAAACCCAAATTCCAATTTCAAAATCAATTGAAATTTAAATTTAAATTTCAAAAAACATCAGATTTAAATTATCTGTGACTTATCCGATTTCCACGTGAAAACCATATTTGTGTGTGTAAAAGTGTAGTCCAGGGGTTTTACACACAATAGTGCAACATCAATCATCACATATCAGAATACAGAGATATAGTTGATAAACGATATAAACTATATCGCTTATCTTTTACTCACAGATCACAGATATATATAAATTTCAGATACATAAACTACAGTAAAGATTACACACAAATCAGAATATATCACAAAGCATCATAGATCAGGAAATATCAAACAATTCAAATCATCCAATCAAATCCAAATATTCATAAGTAATGTCAGTTAATTATCTGATTTATTCAAATTAGATTAATTACTTATGAATTTCTAATCCGGGTTAATTAATCATTAATTAATTACAAACCAATATAATTAATTATCCTTTAAATCATTTATTAACTAACCATTAATAATTAATTAATTAACCTTAAATTAATTATCCTTAATTAATCACATTGATTAATTAGCCCTTAATTTATTATCTTTCCTTAATCATCTTCATTAATTTATAATTCCTTAATTAATTAACTTAATTAATTAATCCTTAATGACCCATTAATTAACCATTAATTTTTAATAAATTAGTTCAAGTTTTTTAAATGTAACTTAATTAACCTTTAATTATTGATTTATTAACATTCAATCATTAATTCAAAATCCAACCTTATCAAATTAATGATTCTTAACTCCAAATTAATTATACCTAATTAATTTACTTAAGACTTAATTTATGAGTTTAAAACTCATAATTACTTAATTAATCCAGTTATTAATTAATTTTATCAATCCATTTTAATTAACTTATAAATTTAATGAATCCAATCACTAAATTCCAATTTACAGATTTTAAACTAACTTCCTTTTAAATTTTCAAATCATTAAAGTATATTTTAACTTTAACTTATTCACCTCATTTTAAAGTTATATACTTTAGTCTATTTCAAAACCTAAGATTCAAATTCAATTTGAATTTAGATTTAAAATATTAATTTAAACTGGGTTTTAAATTTGTTTCAGATTTTATATTGTATTCAAAAGATCTGGAACTGCCAGGCTTGTTTTACAAAGGCCTGGAACAACACTTTACTCGAATCAACCAACTGCTCTGAGTCATTCCCTCCTCCACTTCGAGTAATACACTCGAATAACTCGAGTAAACCCGAGTCGAAATCTTCGTCTTCCCCAAAAATTCGAACACAACAGATACGCCACCCCAACGTGCACGTGCACGTGAACTTCGCCGGCGTTCATCTCCAGCCTACCCCACGTCGTCGAACAAGTCGACGTCCCTACCCACATCCATTTTCGTTCATCCAACATCGACCAGAACTCGAAAACCAAGAATCGAGCTCCAACCCAAAACTGAAACGAAGACGAACCCTGGTATCATCGCGTTCACGCAACCCCAACCACCTGATGGTCAACTGCTCCGGCCATGAACTCCACTACGATCGAACTACCTCCTCACGAAACCCCATTGCACTCGATCACCTGACGACGACGAACGAGATAAATTTCCCGACCACCCCAAACTAGGTTTAAAAACATACTTTGCTCGCCGTTGCCACCACCGAGGCCTGACCACCTTCCAGCTATTTTTCCTAGACACTAAGCTCACTCCTCTACCACCCTAGAAAGCCACGACCTTTCCCTTCACCGAGATCGCCGGAATTTGGTCGAAAATCCATTTCCGTTCAACCAAGAATTACTCTCGACTCCCTCAATGAAAAATCAAGATCATTGTCTTAAAATTCAAGCCAAGGTATAAGAAATCAAAATATATATTTGAATCCGAGAATTTCGAAATTCGAATTTGTCTATATGATGATGTTTTCAGTTCTTTGCTTTCCAGAGTTATATTCAAACTATTTTTAACTTAACTATATATTTAAATCTCAAGTTAGAATATAGCAACCAATATTGTTTTAACTCTAATCATTCATCAGTATATTAAAGAGCATGATTTTAAATCATAACAAGACATGGGGAAAACTAGAAACAGACAGTGGATATGATAACAGCCTGCATTCAAGGATCATTCATTATTCACAAGGCATATCTATATAAAGATATAAACTTACTCATTCACATACATATATGCATCAGAAATGTACGTCTAAATTTGTTATTAAGTGATGTTACTCACAGTTTTCAGGAAGGAGAACAGAGGACCTCTGTTGTTTTGAAGACTGCAGAGTTGCTTTCCTCTTTGAATCTGTTTGCTTTGGGTTTCCAGATTTTTATTTTGATCTTTTTAAACTTGCTTTGTTGTTAAATTGAACGATATTGCTTATAGTTTGTCCCTGGTTTCGCCATGTTGTTTTCTTAACCAAGTAGGAATAAGAAAATATACATGTACATATAGAAGAAGATAGTTTGCACAGAGGAAGGTAAGTGTTGTCTGGTACAATATTTTGGGTCAGAGATTTTTTCTTTGACTAAAGATTATATTATAAACTGAAATGAAGTGTTACATTTCGGCTGAGATGTTACCAGTTCGTGCTGAGGAGATGGGCATTACATGCTTATGTCCTATCTTGTCTCCAACTATGCTATTTACATTATGTTTGTACAGTTTCCTTTGCTTTGTATAAGCATATTCATATGTACTTTTGCCTTGTATACAAATCTACTTTTGCAGGCTTTGATTTTCTTTTTCTTGTTTATATGTGTATTTGTTTGTATGCATACATTTGTTTTACTTAGTTTTATACTTGAATGTATATTTATTTTATTTTACTTTATTTTTTCCTTGTTGCTTTGCAATATAAATAAGCTTCTATCCTAATATGTTGTTAAATTTTTATCTATTTATTACTTTATATCTATTATGTTGTATTTAATTTATAAGTTCAAATTATTATTATTTATTTATTACTAAACCATTTATTTGCGATTTAAATTCAAATCAAATATGTATATTATTTTAAATTTACTCATCTAAGATCAAATACATATCTATTCACAAATATACATATTTTCAAATCCTTATAACTTAATATAGATTCCACTTGAATCGGGGAAACTCGCTTCACTCTATCGATTAAATAAACAATTTTTATTCAAAAAGTCATTTAATTATTAATTTAAATAAATTAAAATCTGGGGTCGTTACAAGAACACACAGATTTACCTAGCTTCGGAAAAACCATACCTACATTCTGCCCCGAAGATTTTTGCTAGAAATTAAGTAGTCAGACTCTTACACACGTAAACTCGCGACACCCACTATCGGCTAACCTAACTCTATGCTCAAAACCCTGCCACAACTCAGCCGCTGAGTTGCGAATTCTTGAACTACACCATCGTAGTTCGTCCCTTAGTCGCATGACTAGAATTTACAACGTTTAAAAGAAAAATACAAAATTTAAAAACAATTTAAAAACAAAAACCCTAATTTTAGAAAACTAGAGCCCAAAATATAAGCCGGCCCAATAAAGAATTAAATAAAAGATTCCCTTTTTTTATTATTGGCCTGTTTGCTCTGTGAAAAATGGCTCGTTCCTCTTTTCTTTTTAGGGCTTTTGATAAATTGAAGTTGCCGCTTGGATGTTGGTTGACTACAGTGGATATTGCTTTGTTTTTCTTCGACAGTCGGCTCTCTATCTCTGATTTGCTTTCGGCTACTTCAATTAGTCGAGATTGTTCGATGCTTTGAATCGGTACATTTGTCCCCTTTTCGATTTATATTATACTCGACTTTGATTCGAGTTCCTAATTGATTGTATACTTTGTAATATGCTTGAACTCGAATGAATTATTGCCGATGTTTTTTAAGGGTTTATATAGGGTTCGATTTCCTTAATTTACGTTCGTATATATTTGTTTGAATTCGTCACTTGCTATGCTTTGGCCACTGATTTTCATTTCAATGCTCGTGATGATTTCTGACCTTTTCAATTTGTATATTTTCGTTGCTTTATTCTCACGGCTTCGATTTTGAACTGTTCGAATTTCCTTGATTACCACGGTTTTGAATTCTCTGATTAAACTTGACTTTGGTTCCGTGAATTTCTCTTGTGACTTTGGCCACTTTGATTTTTATCACTTGGCTTTGACTTGTTCGACGTTTGTGTATTCATTCCTATAGTGTTGCAGTCTGTTGAACTATGTTTGGTTTCAACGTGCTTTCCACTTGAAATCTGTTCTGTGTCACCTTGAAGTCTGACTGCATGTATATATGTATACATGCTGTTTCACACATGTATGTATGTTAGCTTGTGAGTTGCATCCCTGGTTTGCATTGGATTTTTATTGCTTCGAATTGCATACATATATGTTACTTAGTTGCACCGTCTACACTATATTGATTGAAACTGATCTGTATATCATTGAACTGATGTAGTTCTGAACTTTATACATATATATGTATGTATGTGCACCACTGTTATCTTGTTGTTTTCAACATTGCCTTCTTTGTGTGATGAGTTGCTGTCTTGTACATGAATTTGGTATGCACTTCAGTAGAATGCATTACATTTTCATATATATATTAGTGCTTTGGTGCCATATGAATTTGAATATGCACTTGTATTCAGTTGGCTTGCTCACCGGTCTTCACTGTTGAGGCTGCTGCACCATGTAATTTGATGTTGTTGTCTTTGATTTTGATTTAAAAGTAAGCTCTGAAAATTTGTCTTGAGTTGTTTGTGTGCTTCATGGTTGATTTGGGTCTGCTTTGATATTGAACTTGATCATTTCATGTTGTACATTTGGAGTTGCACCTGTGTTGAATCCAGCTTATAGCTCGGGTTTGACCTTGTGCTAATATTGTGATTTTATTTGTACTTCACTTGAGTTGAACCCGGCTTTTAATTGGGTTTGACCTTGTGCTCACCTGTCCCTATAATTTTATCAAGTGTATATCGATGTGCACGGCCTTATGGCACGTACAGTGATACACTGTATATGTCACAAGTTGTTCCTGTATGATAAATTCAAATTTAAATGATGACGAACAACCCAAATAACTGAGGCAAATAATATTTTAAAAATACATTTTATTTTACACTGCAAAAATATTTTCTTTTCAATTTTGCTGCGTCGGTGTGTATTTTGCAGATAACTTAGATGTTGGATTCAATCTGGAATAGAGTTGAAGATCGAATATGAGTGAATGAGTGATATGTAGTGAGGTGCAAATGTAAATGGAAAATTGTGATGTAACCAAAATTGTATTGTAATTGGGATTGTGTATATATATATAGCGATAACTCAAATTTATACTATTCAAAATTGTAATAAATATTTGTTTGAATAAAATATCCTTTTGAATTTAAATTTTGGGTTATTTATTTTATTCAGCAAATATTTATTTAATTATGTGAAAAATAAAATAGTACATTAACAAATACATTTTAATGAATATATATATATATATGTTTATTATCATAAAAAAAAATCATATACTAGCATATTCAACAATCTCCCCCTTTTGATGATGACAAACATATATTTAAGATTTTGAATTTATTAAATTTATTTGATTATTGATAGATTCTATTTTCTCCCCTGTTTGAATGCTCTCTCTCTACACCAAGCTCCCCCTTCATATATGCATGAATAAAAATATGCAAATGAGCCTAGATGCAAATAGAAAGTACAAAGTAAAATATTTGACCTTTATTTTCCAAAATCTTAACTTTTCTCTCCCCCTTTTGTTATCAGCAAAAGAGTAATAGTGTTATAAAAAATAGAGATAAAGTGATAGACATTAATACAATATTAATACCCAATCAAGTATAAATATTAAATTTCAATAAAAAATCAAACAAAAATCATAAATACTCCGTTTGACGCATATTCCACTTTAGAATGATAGGGATGATGTCATCATATAAAACCATATAGTTGTGTCTATTTGTGGTATATTTATATCAGGAATTTGAATATCTACTAACCAAGCATAACCGTTAGGACTTTAAATGAGATTAGTAGTATTCTCAATTTAAAAAAAAATGAATTCAAGTATCTTCTAACCACGCATAACCGTAAGGACTTTTAAATAGGATTAGAATCGACTTGTCTATTTAATCAATCAATTTTGATATGCGTTCCATACATGCATTACCATGAGGACTTTTAAATGAGCATGGAAGCACATAATCAAAAATTCCAAGTAATTCACCCATGCATAACTGTGAGGACTTTTAAATGAGAGTGAATACTTTGGATGTTTTTTATTGCTAAAAATATAATAAAATGAAGAACGAACAATTTTTTCGTTTAAAATACCACATATTGACATACTATATTGGATTTTGATGAGTGATAGTCGATAGAAATACGATAGAGAATAGAAATGGTCATGGAATTTTTACCAACAAAAAGTTTTTATAACTCTTGTTTAAATTTCTAAAGAAATTTACTAATTATACTGTCTCAAGTTATAATATATGATTAATATCAACACTCATCACTTTTTCAATCACTATTTATCTTTTCGATAATTAGTAGGGAGTCAGATTAGTTAATGTAATCATTTAAAATCAAATCCAAAGATAATTATAAAATCAAATTTTCTAAAATGACTAATCTGAAACTAGGTCAACAGAAACTATTTTCTAGAAGGGGTTTTATAAAAGAAATGTCTGCTAATTGAAAATTATTTGAGGTGAAAAATATGCAGATATTTTCTTTGAAAATGATGCAGCCACTGAATGTCTCAACATGAATCACGTTCCACTAGTAATTTTTCTATCAACTAGATTACTAGTGTAATCTGCATATGAATTTTCTTTTGACTTAAGATTATCATTAGTTTGATGTCATAGACCAGACCGTGATGTGTGTAACAAAAAAAATCATTTTTCCAGCTTTCAAATGAAATTGAATTGAAGCCGTGCAAATAAACAGTGAACATAATGTTAAATCTAGAAGCAATAAATATATTCACTTGAATCATGAGTAATCAGCAATCAATAAAACAACATTATTAGTTCAAACAAATTTATATGAACTAGTCCAGAGATTATAGATGTACTTACAGTGTTCTCGGCATATAAATATAATTGTCTAATAATTTTTAAAAAGTCAGAATCAATATCATCATCAACATTTATTTCATTATCACATAACTGGCTGATTTAATTCAGATTATGGTGCAGATTTTCACATTTAATAAATCATTCAAGATGAATATACAGTTACCTGTTTTACCTTTACCGATAATATTTCATTGTTGCCCGTCGTGATTCTGCCACCTTTGTACTAGGCTAAGGAACTTTGATTTGTCACCCGTTGTGTGTCTGGAACAGCCAGAATCCAAATAACACCGTTGTTGTTCCTTAGCTTGCCACCACACCTACACGAGAAAAGATTTTTGTGACCTATTTGTTTTTATAGGTCCATGGTTGTTAGTCGAAAAATATTTTGAAAAATATGTTTGTGGAGACCCAAAACTATTTATATATGTTCCTTTTGGCACCCAGATTTGTTTGACTTTGAGGAATTTTGTATTCGTGCCTTTTGGAACCCAAATTGGAATGGTTTTCACATATTTGGGTCTATACCAGCAAATATTCTGATTATGCCCAGTTTTTCCACATATTGTGCACTTTGAATTGACTTGATTAATTTCATTTCTATCACGTTTCGAGTGAGTATACCCAAGTCCTTGTCTATCAATATTGACTGTTCGTTTTCCTAATAGCATATTTAACGATCTTTCACTTTTTGGAAATTTTCCTAACGTCGTAGACAGTTGTTGGACTTGTGTTTTGAGCGATTAATTTTCCTTCAATAATTGTGTGCACTTTTTAACAGAATTCTCTCTCCTAGTATTTTCACTTTCTTTCAAAACCAGAATTTCATTTTCAAGTGATTTGATTTTAATTTCTGATTTTTTTGATCTCTTCTTCAAATGATGTACACTTATCACACTTAGGGCTCTTGTTTTGATAGTTTTTAACTAGTTGATCCAGTTATTTATTTAATTCTATCAAAGTGTCTCTTTGTGATTCAATTTTAGCGTATTTCTTTTAAGTCTTTCAAAACAGCCATTTACTTCGTGGAAATATAAAAGTAATTCCGAGTGAGTAAGTTTTGATACCTCGCTTGGCTCGTCATCATCGCTATCAGTTATATCACCTTGAAGGCACAGATCTACTTTTTCACTCTCACTACTAGTACTTTTATTATCTTCATCACTTGTATTCCACGTGGCTGCAAAACTTCTTCTTTTTGATTTCTTTTCTTGGCCGAGTCGATTTCGAGAAAAATTGTGCTTGATGTGGCCAGGTTTATTGCACTTGTGGCAGATGATCTCCTGCTCTTCTGAGTTGTCTAGTGCTTTGACTATTCCGCTTTTCAATTTTTGATTTAGATCTGGATTTCCGCATTTGCGGTTCCACTTTTTGAATCCTTTTATTAATAGTGCCAGCTCAGCTGCTCTATCATCATCGTCATCATCATCACTTTCTGTTGTTCCTTTGAGAGCTATCGATTTCTTTCGAGTATCACCTCCTTCACGCTCTTCCTTGAATTTCATTTCTAGCTCATAAGTGGTGAGATTTCCGATGAGTTCTTCAACTTTGATTTGTTTCAAATCCTTTGATTCTTGAATGACTGTAATTTCACTTCAAAACTTCGTGGAAGGACTCTGAGGATTTTTCGGAATATTTCCAATTCTGTGTATGTTTTTCCGAGAGCTTTTGATTTGTATATGATATTGGGAAGTCGTCTGTACATCTCTTTGACATTTTCTTCCTTGGCCATTGTGAAATTCTCGTATTCGCTACTAAGCATGGCAAGGCGGGATTCTTTGACTTGATATGTTCCTTCGTGAGTCACTTCAAGTGTGTGCCATATTTCCTGTGCAGTTAGACAATGTAAGACACAATTAAATTCAATTTGATCCAACGAACAAATAATAGAATTCATAGTTTTAGCATTAGTATTCTGTAATTTATTTTCTAGATCTGTCCATTGATCCATCGGTTTTTCAACTTCTTGATTATCTACAACTATAGTTGGTGCTCTATAACCTGTCTCAATAATATTCCAAGCATCAATGGTTTTCAAAAAGATTTTCATTCTATTTTTCCAATAAGCATATTCACCATTGAACATTGGTGGTCTAACTATGGACTGACCCTCAGCAAAAGCATTATTAAAAGAAGCCATTTTAAAAATTCAAATATTTAAAACAAAAATTTGTTTTTGAAAAATCAGATTTTTAAAACAAAAATTGACTTCTATTCCTAGCTCTGATACCACTTGTAGGATCGATTTCACCCTAGGGGGGGAGGATGAATAGGGTGATACTAATTATAAAAATTTAATGCGTAAGTATAAAATAATTTCAACACAGATCACAGCAGAATAATAGCAGCACAGATAATAGCAGAATATAAAAAGACGAAAATAGCACACAAAGTGTAACGACCCACTATTTTGGACCATTCAAATCGACGATAATCCACACATGTCAGACTTGAATAATTCAAAATAATAGATTGTTAATTTAAATTTGGCAAAACTTAGCATATACAATAAATAAATAATCACAAATCACAGACACAGAGTAATATAACAATAATGCAGCGGCAACAAAAGAATAGTAGTTCATGAAGTTACTATATATATATAACAGAGTTAAACAAGATACAACAGAGGTCTCGAATACATAGATATCTCAATACAATAGTCAAATACAAGATCTGAATACATCACTGGAATCAACTGAATAACTGAAAGCTGGATAGATAGCTGGATCTCCAAGCGAAGCTCCAACTCCAAAGGTGAGTCTCGAATACTGTATCACTCAGTCTGACCCGAGCATAAAGAAAACACAAAACACTCGAGTCGGGATTAACATTCTTATATTAATAAATCCAACTCAAGTGAAATAACGACTAAAATACAAGTGACTCAAAGGATGTTTGGGATAACCATCCTCTAAGGATCCATTAAACTATCTATATATACAGTAGAATACGCTAAGTAGATAATGTCTAATCAGTAAAGTACGATATCAAAATAGCGTTAAGTCATGGCCCATTCCACCCTTAACACATTTTTATTCCCAAGAGCATATACAAGACCGTAGTTTCCCCAAAACCGGAAGTCACCAGAGGGCAATCCATATACTAAAGGTATAAAACAAAACGTAGTGGTCGCGAATAGGATAATCAGTATGAAAAGGTACATGAGGCGATACCAACTAGGATACTAGTAGTTGCCTGATCCGGACTGATGTTGGGCATAGCAGCTACTACCCCAACACCGCGAAACAACACTCCCAAATCAAGGGGTGCACCCAAATCGAATCACATAAGTAATAGATAAGGTATCGAAGAAGTGTGTCCGCTAGAGATGGCGATCCTCAATGGCCCGGCGCGGCTCCTGTTTTAGTCATGTCAGGGGTCATCCAAAATCGTTCTCTTTCTTCAGTCAACGCGTTCATCAAAACCATCCACTTCGTTCTGGATCAACACTCCGCGTATATTAGTTATTAAAGTGGTTTCGGTATCGACAGAGAGTATGTCCATATCCGATCCCGGTCTCTTTAATAACTACGTATTATTACACCGATGGTCATTTAATAAAATTTCAAAATAGTTATATTTCAAAACCGACACATCATTGCCATTTCAAAACCATATCAATATGATATCACTTTTCCTTCAAATAAATCCATTTCCAAAATCATATCACTTTCCAAATCATAAGTCTTTTAAAATCATAACACTTTGGAAATCAAAACTTGAAATTCATAACACTTTGAAATCATAGCTTGAAATCATAACATTTCGGAATCCATAACACTTTCCTCTTTAACAGTTTCGATATTAAAATTAGTATATATAGTAAAATAGTTTATAAGATAAAATATTTTATGTAAAATAGTTATAAGTTAAAATAGCTTATAATAAAATAATTTATATTGAAAATGATTTATTAAAATAGTTTATATTAAGTAAAATATAAATAGTTTTAGATATGGTTTAAAAATACTTTATATAAAAAAATAGCTTCCTCAAATTTCACAAATCGATTCAAATCAACTCGAATTTCAAAACTTCAAATTTTATCAAATCTCAAATCATCAAATTCAATTCGATTTAGTTTCTAGATAAACCATTTTAAATTATCGATTTCAAATGCTTATAAATAAACCATTTCAATTTCAATATATTTCAAAGTTTAAATATTCGACATTTCTAAACTAAATTCGATAATTCAATTTATGTCTCAATTTAATTTCATTACATTTAGTTTCTGAAATATTTCTTTAATCATTTCAATATATCAAAATACAACTTCAATTTACAAATTTATATAGACAAAATATCCCATTTAAATTTATATAAGTTTGAAATATTCATTTAAGCCACTTCTTAATTAATTCAAGTTATAAAACATATCTTAAAATTTCAAATTTAATAGATTTCAAATCAACTTATTTAAGTATAATTCTTAAATAATTAAGAATTCCAAATCAATTCAAATTTATCTTTCAACCTGAACATTATAAATTCTATATTTAAAAATATAAATTTTACATAAATACTTAAACATATTTCATATTGATTCAAATCAACTTTATTAAATCAACTTTAATAAATCTTTAAAATCATTATTTATTAAAACCATATATTTCTTTCAAAACCGTAGAAATGTTTTTCAAAACATTTATATATAGACCAACGGTGTCTGTATATAATTTTCTATCATATGGTCAAGTGATACAGATATTTATCATTTCAATCCGCAATTTAAAATATATTCGGGTTTATATCTTTTCAACCCGAAATCCCAAATTCAATTAAATTTGAAAATCGCTTGGGTTTATCATTTCAACCCATAACGATTTTCTCCTATTCTAAAGTCCATTCGGGTATGTATCATTTCAACCCATAGTGATTCTATACTAACAGGGAACTTGCAGAGTGATAACAGATATGATAATAATATAACAACGGTAACATGCATATATCATCAGTATAAATAACAGATAAGGGTGTCAGATGTCACAGGTGAACAGATACAGATGATGACATATATATATCAATATAAATAACAGATAATGATGTCAGGTGTCACAGGTGAACAGATACAGATGATGTCATAGATATAGCAATATAAATAACTAACAGCAGCATATTTCAATTGTCGTTCCAATTGAAATCAAATTTAATAAATATAAGAACGTTAATCGTGAGTGATTGCTCACCTTTCGAGGCTAGAGAAAACAGGAGATGACACAGATACGCACACTGATACGGACATTGAAATTGAATGACAAATCAAAACAAAGCAGCATCGGCCCGAATTCGACGATCAAAGCTGATAAAAGAATTAGATGGAACAAATCAGAACGGGGTCGGTGAAGGTAATTGGTATAAGCAAACTTGTATTTATATATACAAATATATAACTATGTAAAACTATTAATGAAATCATATCTTTAATTCAAACACATGTTAATTTTAAACATATATGTAATTCTAAATTTATTGGTTTAAATAAAACCCATAAAACAAACATATTAACATAATTTTCAACACCACATATGCTAACCCATAATAAAACTTTGAAATTATATTTACGGAAAGAGTACACAACTCATATATACTTTATATATACTAACATCAGAAAACTCTACATCAAACAGAACATATATATTAGTATAGAACCATCAAAACAAAACTTCACTTTATATATATACTCCTTTAGACAGATATAGGCAAAACATAAAAACTGTATAAACTTTTGTAAATACATATATATATACATACTTTACATAGTGTACACATGTTAACATATTTTTATATCTAAAACCAAAACATACTAATCAATAAAACTTCTATATATATAATATATTCTGAATACAGTACCAAGCATATATATAATACTAACAAATTATGAGCATGTGCCATCAACATATGCAAACAAGAGTTTGCATAAAGCTTATTTTTGACTCATAGACAAACAGATTTCGAAAAGAACAAATAGTTCACTTACTGTTACATATATACACTCTTCGTATAATTGCATACTAAAGAAGAGCTATTATATATTTTATAAACATACTTTATAATAACACTTAACAGATTATAAATATAAGTATATACATAAACTATTATACATACACTAATATATACACGAAAGTTTATAAATTTTATACCTTTTATATATATGCGGGAAGAAGGCAGTCAACTGAAAATGAACATGTGGTGAGATAGAGAAGAGGAAGTGAAGGACGTGGCCGAGGCCAGTGGTGAAGAGGCCGGTTCACATGGGTTAGGCATGTCGAGGAGGTGGCGGTTTCGGCAAGCAACTGTTGGCGTGGGTTCGACCAGGTGGCCATCGCGGTGATGTGTGTTGGGTTGCCACTGCGTGGTATAGTTGGAGCTGATGTGGATCTACGGAGGTCTTAAGCAGCGGTGGCAGGTGGAGAGTGGGCAAGGGGAAGGCTTGGGTGTGCGGCTGTTGGAGCATGGCCGAGGCCGAGGAGGTTAGGGACTTGGGTGGAGGTTGATGGCGAGCGGAGCAGGCAGGCCGAAGGTGGTAGCAGGCGGAGTGCTTTGGGTGGGTCTGCTGGAGATTTTATGCTCGTCGCGAGGCAGTGGGAAGAGGAGGCGGTCGGGGTTTCGGTTGTTGACTTCGAAGGCGCGTGTAGGCGGCTGTCTGGTGATGTGTTGAGAGAGAGGGAAGGAGAAGCAAGGGAGAGGGAGAATTTGCATCAGAGGCTAGAGGAAAGGGGAAAGAGTGGGGAGGAGATGAATGCAACCAGAAATGTGTTTTAATTTCACAAATGGAAGAGGTGAGGATAGAATACACGTGAGAAGGAATAGCAAAAGTGAACTGTCGGGAATAGTAACAGTCAAGTACGAAATCGAGAAAAATTATTAAAGCAACGTCCATTCATTTCTGACCGTTGAAACAAACGGATGGTCAATAGAAAACCAAGAGGCTAAAATGTGAACCGATACGATCTATCGTTTCACTGATTCTACCGTGCATCGGACATCAAAATTGACAATTTGAATATACCGTAAAGATCAGCACGATGAGGCGATCAAAACGGTATACAGATATCAGTGGTATGATTAAATTATAAAAATTCAAAATTTCTAATAGCGAAAAATGCAAGAAAAACGCTGAAAAATAAGATCGACGGAGCCAAAGATGTCCGAATTTGGAAAAACGACAAACTGACATCTTGCTCAGAAGATGTTTTAGAATTTTTCTATGTAAAAATATTTAGGTTTCGGAAATATTTTATTTTCATCGCTTTTTAACTGATTAAATTGAAGTAAATTTACGCGCGAAATGAACTTTCATATTTTCGGACGAAAATTTACCAGTTGCTATGTTTAACTAAACGCATTCCAAATATCAAATTTATATTTAAAAATTTTATCGTTTAAAATTTCATAAAATTTCAACTAATTACGTTATTAAAACAGTTGAAATTTACGGGTCGTTACACAAAGGTTTACCCAGCTTCGGCAAAACCCTACCTACGTGCTGCCCCCAAGGTTTCTACTAGAAATTAAGTAGTCAGACGCTTACACACGTAAACTCACAACACCCGCTATCGACTAACCTAACTCTACGCTCAAAACCCTGCCACAACTCAGCCGCTGAGTTGCGAATTCTCGAACTACACCACTGTAGTTCGTCCCTTAGTCACACGACTAGAATTTACAACGTTTAAAAGAAAAATACAAAATTTAAAAACAATTTAAAAACAAAAACCCTAATTTTAGAAAACTAGAGTCCAAAATATAAGCCGGCCCAATGAAGAATTAAATAAAAGATTCCCTTTTTCTTTTTTTATTATCGGCCTGTTTGCTCTGTGAAAAATGGCTCGTTCCTCTTTTCTTTTTAGGGCTTTTGATAAATTGAAGTTGCTGCTTGGATGTTGGTCGACTACAGTGGATATTGCTTTGTTTTGCTTCGACAGTTGGCTCTCTATCTCTGATTTGCTTTCGGCTACTTCAATTAGTCGAGATTGTTCGATGCTTTGAATCGGTACGTTTGTCCCATTTTCGATTTATATTATACTAGACTTTGATTCGAGTCCCCTATTTCCGATGATGTTTAAGGGTTTATGTAGGGTTTGATTCCCTTAATTTACGTTCGTATATATTTGTTTGAATTCGTCACTTGCTATGCTTTGGCCACTGATTTTCATTTCAATGCTCGTGATGATTTCTGACCTTTCAATTTGTATATTTTCGTTACTTTATTCTCACGGCTTCGAATTTGAACTATTCGAATTTCCTTGATCACCACGGTTTTGAATTCTCTGATTAAACTTGACTTTGGTTCCGTGAATTTTTCTTGTGACTTCGGCCAATTTGATTTTTATCACCTGGCTTTGACTTGTTCGACGTGTGTGTGTGTTCATTCCTGTAGTGTTGCAGTCTGTTGAACTATGTCTGGTTTTAACGAGCTTTCCACTTGAAATCAGTTCTGTGTCACCTTGAAGTCTAACTGCATGTATATATGTATACATGCTGTTTCACACATGTATGTATGTTAGCTTATGAGTTGCATCTGATGTGCACGTAAATGTGCATATTTTTACCATTATATTTAATCTGTTTAAATTAAATAAATGATCATATCGGGCATTTTAACTTGTTTAAACCAAAATTCATATTATTTTTAAATCGTCACATATTCATCTTCATCCAAGGGCAAAATGGTCATTTTGTGCATATATTAATTTGAGTAAATTTAATTGGAAATTTCTATATTATTTTATAGGAATTTGGCTTCATATACAAGTGGTTTCATGAAGATGTATGCATGCACAAGAGTGAAGATAAAGAAATGAAGTGGGAAATAATTCAAAGGCATGATAATGGAGGACCCCACCTACCCACCTACCTTAATGTACAAATTAGAGGCTAATGCACATGCTTATGGAATTAATGGCTTCATGTACACTTAAATGATGATTAGTAGAAGCTAATGATTACTTGGACTCTACACTTTCTCAAGGGTATTTCGAGTATTCCCCAAAAATATGAATTAGGGTTTCATACATGTATAAAGACCCCTTATGTTTCATGTAACTCTTTCCTTCCTTAGTTCCTCTTAGTTAGTTTTTAGCTTAGAAAATAAATCAAATCTCTCTTTCTTTTCATGGCTACTTAGCCATTTCTTCTCTTATGTAATTCCTTTTTTCTTTATGCAATTTAATACATGTTCTTTTTCTTTTCTTGTTTATTTCCTTTCATGTTGTAGTGTAGATTTGTTTATTTATGCAAGTAGTGTAGATTTTCTTTTATGCAATTAGATTAGTTCTCTTTTTCATTAGCTTTCATTTTCTTTTCCTTTTGCTTTCATGTTGCTAGCTACATTTGTTAATCAAATGACAAATATGAGAGGCTAAACCCCTTCAATTTAGGGGTAATGAAGCTCTCTAATTATGTAGCTTCAACTATTTGTTAATTCATGCTCTCTTTTTGTGCTTAATGATGATGATAGAAATGGTTTACTAGTTGTTTTTGCTTTGAATTTGATAGCCTATATTGTTGACACCAAATAGGCTATGCTTAAACAATCACTCACACTAATTGCCTCTTAATCAAAATATGATTATGGCAAAAGAAAGTGATTTGAAATTAAATTTTGATGGTCTATATTTCTGATCAATAGTTAATAGGCCATACTTAAAATAGATTTCATTTTCATTGTCAAGTTTCATTAGAGTTAGTAAGTGATTTAAGGGGTGTGTTATAGTTTGATGGCTTATTTTGGCTAGTTAATAGCACAAATATGCCATACTTATGATAAGCACATCAATTAAAGCACTAATGACCATAAAAGAGAGATTATGATTTCATATATGTTGAACTACATGATCTAGAGAGTGGATTTATTCTCTAAATTGTCATTTAACTCTTATATTTGCATCTCTTTTCTTTTAGTTAGTTAGCTAATTTTATAATTCTCTAGCTTAATTTTCACTCGACTTTGGTTTAATTTAATTGAATAGATTTTTAAAATCATCAATTCCCTGCGGATCGATCCGTATTCGCCACGTACTACAAGTGTATGCCATGCGCTTGAGGTTAGATTTTGATTTGAAATTTTTCGGCAAATTTCTAAACCGATAGAAATCTCATCAATAAACAAGTTTTTAGCACCGTTGCCGAGGAATTGCTTTGATTTTTAATTTTCTATTCTTTGGATTAATTTTGTTTTGTTTTGTGTGTTTATTTTGTGTGTGTTTGCATTAAAAAAAAATATTGTGTGTTTGTTGTTTGATTTTTACTTGCATTTCAATTGGTGTGTTTGTGTTTTTTTTTCTATTTCCATTTGCATTTGCATTTCATATATATATAAAAACAACATTCACAATTTCAAAAAAAACAAAAATATTTTATTTCCATTTCATTTTACTCTTTACATTTCATTTTACTCTTTACATTTCATTTTACAATTTACATAAACAAAAAGAAAAAAAAACTGCTTTGCTGCCTAAACTCCACAAACCAAAACATCCCAACATTCTCCTCAACATTCACTTCTATCTTCAAACCCCAAACATTCACTTCAATCCTCTCTGCAATTCAATCCCACCCAATCCCACTGACAAAACTCCTACCACAACCACAATGCATCTGCACATACCCACCCATCAGTGAACCACCCTACTCGACCATCTTCCTCCTGCTTTCTGCCCATGCTACCTCATGACAGTGCCTCAAACACCTACACATCTACACACTTGCTGTAACATCCCACCATACTATCACTATGAATTCACAGACATTACCACCATATCCCCTCTGTCTCGACTTCATCAACCACAGTAACACCCTTCCTCCTCAAACAGAACCACTAGAACCAGCCACTCTCCTGCCAATCAAACTTCATCACCTCTGCCTCTACACACCCACTGACCTGACTACTGCCTTCCACCTGAAAATAACCACACTTCATTCCATTCTCGAAACTGCCAACACAAGCCTCCCGTTCATCCCTTCGACAGTGCTACAATCAACAGCCATCGACCATAATTGCCTGAAACTGCTCCATAATAACCACATTCATAGATACCACCTGCCTCATCATCTCCTCCATCATCATTTAAGCACCATCTCTGTACTTCACAAATAGTCATATACTTGCCTTCCTCTTACACTGTCAAATATAACTGTGCATATCCACATTTAAAAAAAAATTATTGCATCACAATTGCATTTACACTTTTGCATTTACATTCTCTTTTGTAATTACATTTTCTTGCATTACTTTGTATTTAAAAAAAACAAAACAAAACATACAAGTCTTATTTTTAGAAAAAGAAAATTTTATTTCATTCTCGATTTCATTTTCAATTTACAAATTACATTGCATTCACTTTAATCTCCCTGTGTACATTTTACATTGTCCATTTCCTTTACACTGCCCATTTCCAAACTATTGCATTGTTGCTGCCTTCCTCGATCACAACATCACTGCATAAACCTCCTCACAACACTCTTCATATCACTTCAACCCACAAATAACCCATACTTCATTTCTCAAACAGTACCTATATTGCATGTTCCCATACATACCATCATATACACTTCTGTCCACCATCAAATACCATCTCCCTGTTGCTGCAACCTTCCTCCTCAACTAAACATTTTCACCTCAGTCACCACATCCCCTCTGAATATCATATCCAGTCAACAAACTTCACATCTGCTCTATTAACCCATTGCTACCTGTGCATTTTACTCTGTCACAACACTTCATCACTACAAGCTGCCAGCCATCATTGCTACTCCTCCAAACACTGCCTTGCAAACTATCATCTCACTGAACAGAATTCAACATTGTACTGTAACACTCCCCTTTGCTTACAACAAAACCTTCACCAGCACCTCTTCTGGTCAGTAGCAATTGACTGCCATAACTGCACAGCAAAATTTCAACAATTTTGCCTCTGCCTGAAGCACTTGCCAAACCGACCACTGTCAAGCTCCTCGGCCAAGTTCACAACCATTCTTCCACTGCCCAAACCAGATAACAATCATTCATTAACGACCATCTCTCTCTTGCATACCACCCTACCCAGTCACATCACCCCTGTGCATATCAGTGCCTGTCACAGTTCTCTGCCTTGCAACCATACAACAGTACTGGCCATCTGCACAACATCACTACAGATACTACAAGCACTTCAATCATCAGACCATCCTGCAACTTCCGCGAACTCCACCAACAGGTGCTACTACTCTCACAGCAATGACAAAACTTCCAGCATCTCCACTGTCAACATTACAACCACTACTAACAACTATCAACTATTGTGACATAACCACTTTCTCCTACCAATTTCACCATTGTGCAACCCAAAAAAAAACTAACCGCTGCACTGTCAATTCACATACGAGCCTTTAACCACCCCCCTCTTCAAATTTCTTTCAACTCCTTCCACTTCGTTGTTCAGCATACATTGCCTCGCCCAATCAGCTTCACGACCTCCTCTCAAAAATCGCAACAACCATCCGCGAGTCACCCAGAACTCGAACAAAACTCCAGCACTCGCCTCAAAATCACTGAACATACCAGCCTACGTCGCCGCGACCCCAAGCCAACAGCCTCGACTTCGACCATTCACCTCACACAATCGACTTCACATCAGAGCAACCCCATCGCTTGCTGGAATTCGAACAACCCAAGTCGAAGCCCAAACTCGAACTTTCCCTACAATCATCGTGACATCCACTAACCAATCGCCTGAACTCAATCGCTTGAACTAAATCACTCAATCGCATCCATTGTGGAAAACTCCTAAAATTGCAACTACAAAGCCGCAATTCAATTTGAGTTAGGAATCGAAATAGAGAGAGACAAATTTCGGTTGGAATTTGAGTAAAAAAATCTGGCCGAGATATTTTT
Source organism: Allium fistulosum (assembly GCA_030737815.1). Classification (NCBI taxonomy): domain Eukaryota; kingdom Viridiplantae; phylum Streptophyta; class Magnoliopsida; order Asparagales; family Amaryllidaceae; genus Allium; species Allium fistulosum. The sequence goes on from CM060902.1 coordinate 1,217,229,332, forward strand.
TTTATTAGTTCGTGAATTTTAATCGAAGGAGTAAATCCTATCTCTTTTGTTTAATTTGGGCCGGTGACATTTTGTTGGACTAAGTGTCCTTTTATTTAATTTTTTTTCTTTCTTTTGTTTATTTATTTGTGTTCTCTTCATTAAAAGGGGGGGTTTGCTTCCTAAAAAAAACTTTTAAATTTTTTTTGTATATATCTTGTTTGTTTGTTTCATTTTCCATTTGTTTTGGTCTATAACAAAAAAAATTCACTTGTTTATTTTCAATTTTCATTTGTTTTCACTTGTTCAGTTTTAATTGTTTTAGTTTTTATTTATTTTACTTTCATTTGTTTTGTTTTTTGCTTGTTTTATTTTCTTCCTTGATAAACATATATAAAAAAATTGTATATATTTTTTCTTTCAGGTTGTTAAAGCAGAATTTCAGAAGGAGAAGAACTGCTGGCAAAAATAACTGCTTGCTTGCTTAAAAAAATCGCTGCTTTTAACCTATATCTATTGTTTTATTTGCCTTGCGTTGTTATTTTCTTGCATTAAAAAAAATTCAAAAAAAAATCTATTCGTAGTTGCATTGTTAATACACGTTTAATTTCTGCTTTGCATTTTATCCTAGAATTTAATAATAACGGTTATACATCGATAACACTTAATTGTAAATTTACAAGTTGTCCTCTTTCGACAATTTAATTTCTTGGTGTCTAGGCTATGGCAGAGTAATAACCATTTATAAATATTACGGTGATTCGTAAATATTATAGTAGTTGTTCCTCTGAAGGTACTTAAACCTTCGGCTGCATTGCTACGGTGATTCGTGGTGCACCGATAAATCATGTCCGTTACCTGGCTGAGAACTATCTTGGTTATTTAAGACAGAGTGTAATTATACAATTTTGGGTTAACTTAGGATAAATCATTTGTAATTAACCCTTGCATTCATTTACTTGCATTAGTTCATGCATATTTAAAATTAAAAAAAATTTCAAAATCCAAAACTAAAAAAAATTGCAAATATTCCTTTTCTTTTTCTTTGAAATTTTTAAATCCTTTTCTTTTGAAATAAAAAAAATCCAAATTTTTTTTAAGAAAAACCAAAATCAAAAAAAAAATTATAAAACCTTTTCAAAAAAAATCAATCTCCCTTTTGAAAAGTAAATTCTATTTGTAAATATTTTTCCTTTAAAAAAAACAATTTGTTTTCTTTTTAAATTCGAAAAAAAAATACCCAAAAAAAAATTCATTGAAAATGTCTGAGTTTACTTTTCCCCACTCACTTGAATTTTACAATAGTTGTGAAAATCAATATAATCCATATGATTTCACTCCAAATTCATATGGATATTTTAACGACAACTATTCTTTAAACCATTCGAATTTTGAACAACAAAGTTTTCAAAACAATGACCAATCCTCGAATCTCAAAAATAACATTTCATCTCTACTTGAAATCTCTACACAACAAAATCAAATGATAAATGATTTGTGTAATTCATATTTGTGTAGCAACTCGAGTCAAGGATTTCAAAATTTGAATTCAATTCAAAATTCAAACGATTTCGAGTATAGCCCATGCCAATTCAATTTCGAACTCCAAAATGAGTTTCAAACTCAAAATGAAAATGGAAACAACTTTTCAAACGAATTTGGCAATGGGAATAATCTTAACCACGTTACGATTGAAAATCTTTGTTCTCAACAATTTCAAAGTGAAAATCCTCAAGTTAATAACTATAAATTGGATTTTGTTGAGCAAATGAACGAAATTTACGATGATCACACTGATTCGTTGTTTGAAACTTATATGAAACAATGTGAAAAACAAAATCAAATTCCAACGTGTGACGAGTTAAGTAATAATCCATCTTTTACCAAAATTGACGATTTTCAAATAACAACTTTTGAAATAGAAAACAACAATCTTAACGAAGTTGTTGGAAACACGGTAATTGAGTTGGATTTCAATTCTTTTGAGGGTGTGGAACCAAATTTAAAGTTCTATCTTCCTTTTCCCGATTCCAAAAATTTGAATACAACAACTTTTGGATTTTGAACTTAATATATGCGATAAAGTTGGTGATAATCCAAATAAGGAAGACGAATTCAATGAACGCCATTTTTTGGACTTTTCGAAAACGAGTTGTTGAAATTTGATGGGGAAGATTTAAATCACCATTTTGATTTTGAAATCAATAATTCTGAAGAATTTTTCAATGAACAGCTTGAATTTCAATTTGGTGAAAATAAACTTGAACTTCAACCAATTGTTTTATCGACCCCAAAAATCATCGAAAAGGAAACAACTCGTAAGATTTTTAATAAAACGACATTCGTTTTCCCAAATCAATAGTCAACTTTGAAATCATTTATGGTTTTGTTTTCCGAGCTTAAGCTGTGTCTCGCATACTTGACGAGACAAATGAATCGGTCTTTGGAAGACCGTTTCATTTACTTTTTGACAATATATACTATCTGATCTCGTGTAAATACCGTTAATTTTCATTCAAATAAAGGCCATGTTTTTATTTTTATTTTTCTCCTTCAACTTGGGTTGACTGTAGGGACACAGTCAAAATCAAGTGGGGGGGGGGCTCATCTTCACTTTTAATTTTTCACGGTTTATTTTTGCTTTTTCTTTTAAAAAAACCAAATATTTTTTTTAAAAAAAATCCCAAAAACAAATTTTCTTTTGATTTATTTTTAAAGAAACACTATATGATAAATATATGGTTTTGGTTTATTAAATTGAAAATTTTGAAAATCTATTTGTCTTAACAAAAATAAAAAATGAAGTTTGATTACAAATAAAAATGGTTTAACTAGTATATAGGAAGATTTATACGTGTTAATTATGAAATACATCCCAATTGAAAATCTTTGTTTTAAAAAGTGGTTGATTTAAAGTAAAGATATAACATTTTTTTGTCTTCTAAGTTAAATGGTGCTAAGATGATAGCGCAAAACTCTCTCTTCTAAAATACCAAAAAATATATTTCATGTATATATGTGTACATTTTTTAATAAACACCTAGAGTCATGTGTTCACACTCGTGTGTTCACTTGCCATGCTCTGTACCCTTCTCACGTAAGCCCGAAAGGCAGTGCACGATCGGTATATCTGGCCTCAGTTTATCTGAGTTAGGTGTGTGTATATAAAAAAATTATTTTACTAATAACGCCTACAGTCAATAAGTGTTCACACTTGTGTGTTCACTTGCCATGCTCTGTATTCCCCTCACATCAGTCCGAAAGGCAGTGCACGGGTAATATATCTGGCCTCAATTTACCTGAGTTAGGCATATGTAAATATCAATAAAATTTTCAAAATAAAAAATGGAGAGAGTAAGCAAATGAAATCCAAGCACTATTTTAAATTATTTGATTTGATTTGTTATTGAAATGAAATGAAATACCACTTTGATAAACTTTGATAATCAACTAAGGATCCATTTCATAATTACACTGTGTTATCAACCGAAACAACAAGTTAAACTATAGTATATTTGCTTTGATAACTTCATTTTTGTTGGAAAATTTGACAAGTAAATGACTTAAATTTTCAAAGATAATAACCAAACCTATATTTAACTTATTTGTGTCAATTTAAAAGTAAATCCTTCATTGTAAATATTTTCAAAAACTCACATTCATCTCTTTGTAGATAAATCTTGCATTTTGTAAAATATTTTCATCCTGCATTTGGATTTTGTGGGTAGTATTCGCTGAAAACCCTCAAGAGAGAACACTCGTCCTACTGGGGACACTCAGAGGTTTAACGGCTAGATGCATACGCTCAATGCAATTGTGCTCCCTACGAAAATGGATTTATCTTAGTTTTTCCTTTGTTCGAGGACGAGTAAAAAGATAAGTGTGTGGGTATTTGATGTGCACGTAAATGTGCATATTTTTACCACCATATTAATCTGTTTAAATTAAATAAATGATCATATCGGGCATTTTAACTTGTTTAAACCAAAATTCATATTATTTTCAAATCGTCACATATTCATCTTCATCCAAGGGCAAAATAGTCATTTTTGTGCATATATTAATTTGAGTAAATTTAATTGGAAATTTCTATATTATTTTATAGGAATTTGGCTTCATGTACAAGTGGTTTCATGAAGATGTATGCATGCACAAGAGTGAAGATAAAAAAATGAAGATGGAAATAATTCAAAGGCATGATAATGGAGGACTTTACCTACCCACCTACCTTAATGTAAAAATTAGAGGCTAATGCACATGCTTATGGAATTAATGGCTTCATGTACACTTAAATGATGATTAGTAGAAGCTAATGATTACTTGGCCTCTACACTTTCTCAAAGGTATTTTGGGTATTCCCCAAAAATATGAATTAGGGTTTCATACATGTATAAAGACCCCTTATGTTTCATGTAACCCTTTCCTTCCTTAGTTCCTCTTAGTTAGTTTTTAGCTTAGAAAATAAATCAAAGCTCTCTTTCTTTTCATGGCTACTTAGCCATTTCTTCTCTTATGTAATTCCTTTTTTTCTTTATGCAATTTAATACATGTTCTTTTTCTTTTCTTGTTTATTTCCTTTCATGTTGTAGTGTAGATTTGTTTATTTATGCAAGTAGTGTAGATTTTCTTTTATGCAATTAGATTAGTACTCTTTTTCATTAGCTTTCACTTTCCTTTCCTTTTGCTTTCATGTTGCTAGCTACATTTATTAATCAAATGACAAATATGAGAGGCTAAACCCCTTCAATTTAGGGGTAATGAAGCTCTCTAATTATGTAGCTTCAACTATTTGTTAATTCATGCTCTCTTTTTGTGCTTAATGATGATGATAGAAATGGTTTACTAGTTGTTTTTGCTTTGAATTTGATAGCCTATATTGTTGACACCAAATAGGCTATGCTTAAACAATCACTCACACTAATTGCCTCTTCATCAAAATATGATTATGGCAAAAGAAAGTGATTTGAAATTAAAATTTGATGGTCTATATTTCTAATCAATAGTTAATAGGACATACTTAAAATAGATTTCATTTTCATTGTCAAGTTTCATTGAAGTTAGTAAGTGATTTAAGGGGTGTGTTATAGTTTGATGGCTTTTGTTGGCTAGTTAATAGCAAAAATATGCCATACTTATGATCAGCACATCAATTAAAGCACTAATGACCATAAAAGAGAGATTATGATTTCATATATGTTGAACTACAAGATCTAGAGAGTGGATTTATTCTCTAAATTGTCATTTAACTCTTATATTTGCATCTCTTTTCTTTTATTTAGTTAGCTAATCTCTAGCTTAATTTTCACTCGACTTTGGTTTAATTTGATTGAATAGATTTTTAAAATCATCAATTCACTACGGATCGACCCGTATTCGCCACGTACTACAAGTGTACGCCGTGCGCTTACAGTTATATTTTAATTTGAAATTTTTCGGCAAATTTCTAAACCGATAGAAATCTCATCGATAAACAAGTTTTTGCTTACTCTCTCCATTATTTTAATCCTTTGTTTGCATTGGATTTTTATTGCTTTGAATTGCATACATATATGTTACTTGGTTGCACCGTCTACACTATGTTGATTGAAACTGATATGTATATCATTAAAGTGGTGCAGTTCTGAACTATATACATATATATGTATGTATGTGCACCACTGTTATCTTGATGTTTTCAACATTGCCTCCTTTGTGTGGTGAGTTGCTGTCTTGTACATGAATTTGGTCTTCACTTCAGTAGAATGCATTACATTGTTCATATGTATACTAGTGCTCTGGTGCCATATGAATTTGAATCTTCACTTGTATTCAGTTGGCTTGCTCACTGGTCTTCACTGTTGAGGCTGCTGCACCATGTAATTTGATGTTGTTGTCTTTGATTTTAAAAGTAAGCTCTGAAAATTTGTCTTGAATTGTTTGTGTGCTTCATGGTTGATTTGGGTCTGCTTTGATATTGAACTTGATCATTTCATGTTGTACATTTGGATTTGGACCTATGTTGAATCCAGCTTATAGCTCGGGTTTGACCTTGTGCTAATATCGTGATTTTATTTGTATTTCACTTGAGTTGAACCCGGATTTTAATTGGGTTTGATCTTGTGCTCACCTGTCCCAGTAATTTATCAAGTGTATATCGATGTGCATGGCCTTGTGGCATGTACGGTGATACATTGTGCATGTCACAAGTTGTTCGTGTATGATAAATTCAAATTTAAATGATGACGAACAACCCAAATAACTGAGGCAAATAATATTTTCAAAATACATTTTATTTTACACTGCAAAAATATTTTCTTTTCAATTTTACTACGTCAGTGTGTATTTTGCAGATAACTCAGATGCTGGATTCAATCTGGAATAGAGTTGAAGATCAAATATGAGTGAATGAGTGATATGTAGTGAGGTGCAAATGTAAATGGAAAATTGTGATGTAATCAAAATTGTATTGTAATTGAGATTGTGTATATATATAGTGAGAGCTCAAATTTGTACTATTCAAAATTGTAATAAATATTGTTTGAATAAAATATCTGTTTGAATTTAAATTCTGTGTTATTTATTTTATTCTGCAAATATTTATTTAATTATGTGAAAAATAAAATAGTACATTAACAAACATTTAAATGAATATATATATATATGTTTATTATCATCAAACAAAAATCATATACTAGCATATTCAACAGTAACGCATCATTGCCATGACCGCCCACCGCGTCCATCCATCCTATATCGAGTCAAAGGGAGTCTATCCCAAATCATGGTGCACCAATCGAAACCAATAACAAGAGTAGTAATATAAAGAAAATCGAAGAACGGATGTCCACTAAGGGTAAATAGCCCACTTGGCCCTATCAAGCCATCTCGTTTTAGTCATTTCAAATTGGCACAAGTGCCGGGGACTATCCATCATCATTCTCTTTCTTCAAATCCAGCAATCGTCGCCAAATCTAACCACTTCGTTCTGGAGTCTCCACCGCATACACAGTTGTTAAAGTGGTTCCAATATTGACAGAGAGTATGCCAATAAGAGGCCCCGTCCTCTTTAACACCCAAACGTCGTTTTATACACCGGTTTGTTCTTTTACATTTCGAAAACAGTTCGTACTTGATATCAAAATATCATATTCGCCTCAAAAATCAAAACTATTTTGAAATCATCATATTCGCTTCACAAATCATATTTTACTTCAAAATGTCAATTTAGTTTGATATATCGATTTCACTTCAAAATTTTGATTCGAATTACAATTTAGGTTATAATTTCACTTTAACCCAATTCGCATTTAAATCCAAGGTTTAAATATAAACATTATACTTTTTCGACCAGTTTGAATTTTTAGAAAATAGTTTAAATAATTTTAAAATAGTTAAAATAGTTTCATAGAAAATAGTTTGAGTATTAAAAATGGGTTATATGGTAAAATAGTTTGGAAAATCAAAATAATATGAATATCTAATGAAGATAGATTTTAAACCATTTATACTAAAATAATTCATTTGAAAATAGTTTCAAAGTCAAACCGATTCAATTCCAAATTTCCCAATTCAACTCAATTCCAATTTCCATTTTGATTTAATCGATTCAATTCCGATTTCAAGTCGAATTTTACTTCGATTCCAAATTAATTTCAATTTCAATTCCAATTACAAATTAATTTCAATTACAATTACAAATTAATTTCAATTCCAAATTTAAACCATTTTCATTTATATCAATTCCGAGTTCGATTTTCAAAATATCGATTCAAAACACTTAAATCAAATTTACCTTCAATATCCAATTTAAAACCCAAATCCTCAAATATAATTCAATTCCGAGCTCAATTTCGAAATATAGTTTTATATCACTTTTACTTAGCAATATTCAAAGTTCGAATAAAAGTCCAATCCTTTAAAACAAATCAATTTCTAAAATTCACATCATATTTCGATTATAACTTCAACATCTCAACTTCAATTATTTAAAACATTCCTGCTATTAAACTTAAATTTCAACACTTCGAGCTCAAGTTCGAAAATAGTTCAATTTCCATAAATTCTATTTTCATTTTCTTAAAATCAAATCATTTAAATAAATTTCAAATCAAAAATTTTAAAATCATTTAATTTAACCAATTCGCTGTCCGTATATAATTTTCTATCCTATGGCCAAGTGAATAGTTATTTTGATTTAATTTCAGGGATGGATATATCATTTCAATCCAAAATAAATGCCATAGGTATATATCATTTCAACCCATTTCTTAATTTGTTCGAAATAATTCAATTTACAGTTTCATATACTGTAAATAATTTTCAAGGTGATAATATGATAATATCAAAATAAATAAACATCCAAATCATCCAAAATATCAACCAATAGCATCCGTCACAATCAACATCCAAATGAAATGACCCTCCCAATTTTATATATATTTTTGGTGAATTTTTTTTTACATTCCTATAATTGATATTCTCAAAGTCATTTTCTTTTCAAACAATTTGTCCAGGATTTAAAATTCCTATTAATATAAGTATATTAATTTAATCATAGAAATATACAAATACATATGATGATGTATATGTCCCTCTTGTTTAAATCAGAGTATACATATATTTAAATTTTGTAAACAAGAGCATATTCTGTTTGATTTGAATTTTGAATTTCTTATCCCATTTATTAATTTTTCATGTTTTTGATACTTATAATATATGAGTAGATCCTGCTCATATTTATTTATTTATTTTGATAACTTTAATTATTCAAAATTAAGATTCATCAATAATTTATCTTGACAAGGTAATCTCTGAATGCTTGAGATTATATTATTATTTCAGTTCAGATGTTTGATATCTGATTAAGACCAGAAAATGATATATGCTTATATCATTTTGGCCCATAATCTTTTCTTTGAGATTCATCTATTTTTAACTTATCCCATTAATCAACCCATGTTTGGTTCTCATGCATATTGGTTTCTAAATCTTTCTGAAAGTGTTTGTAAATGGTGCAATCCCTGGATTTTTGGTGAGCCAGGTTTGATTGCAGAGTGTTCTCTGGTTTGATAATACAAACCAGTTCCTAAATGCACATATGTGTGTAGCATTTGAAAAGAAGTTTGGTTTATGCACTTGTTAAATTGACAAGAGGTTTTGTAATGCATTTCACCACTGAATTGCAGACCAATATGATCAACCAGACAAACATCAACCATGTCTCTTAAAGTGTTATTCATATGCAAACTACTTGATGCCTTATTTAAGATATATACATTTCTCAAAACAGCTCACAATGAACTTGAATTCTTTTACAAAATTTTCCAATAAAAAAGTAACAAAATACTTGAAAGATTACTCCGAGTTAAACCATATTTTATCCCAAACTTAATGCTTTTTATATAACACCAGATTGACTAATGTAGAGTATAGAATATGTTAGTTAATTGCTCAAGTATATATATATATATATATATATATATATATATTCTTTCAGATTTTTGGTAGATAATATTCTAAACTTGTCCTCTTGTTCATAACTCAAATAATCTTTAAATTCTCAAATCTTAATACATAACAAAATGTAACAGAAAACATCCAGTTCAGACCAACATAGCAAATTCATTACATAACAAGAAGTTTTAAAAACATAAGTTTTCATGAATACATGCAGATAAATCATCCTATGCTCTTATTAAAACTAACAAGCATGCTTTTCCATTTTTTTTCCTAATTAGCCATAATCTTCTTTCCTATTATGTCTTGCATCCCCTGAAAAAGCATTAGTGGCTGCCTCAGTTTGAATTGAGACACCCCCATATGCCATGAGCAAATATGGGTCAGATCAATGATCTGGTATGAGCAACATCAATATATTCATGGTATTAAGCAAATAAATGTACATAAGCATTAACTAGTTGCTTAAACAATTTCTTAAATCAACTATTTCCTGGAGATTTGACCAGGCAAATGAGTGCTCGGCATTGGCCACTACTCGGCTTGAAGGACTGCTCGGCATCCAGAAGTACTCGGCGTAGTACTCGGCATCAGCTGGAACTCGGCATAAAGGACTGCTCGGCATCCAGGAGTACTCGGCGTAGTACTCGGCACCAGTTGGAGCTCGGCCTGAAGGACTGCTCGGCATCTAGGAGTACTCGGGGTAGTACTCGGCATCAGCTGAAACTCGGCATGAAGGACTGCTCGGCATCCAGGAGTACTCGGCACCAGCTGGAGCTCGGCGTACAGGGCTGCTCGGCATCAAGCAGCACTCGGCGTCAACTAGTGCTCGGCGACAGGAGTACTCGGCATCCAGAAAACGTTCGGTGTAGATAACTTTCAACATGACACTAGCATTCGGCCAGAATGCATCGTTCGGTCTGAAAGCATTATTCGGTCAAGAGCATCAGACAAGGGCACGTTCGGCTTCGACTAACAACCATCCTGCACTTCCCACACTTCAAGCATACCGTTCGGCATAGAAAGGTTCGTTCGGCATTAGGGTGTTCGGCATACATGGTTCGGCATACATCAACCACTGTACTAGGGCTGGAGTGTTCGGCCATCCAGCCCATTTGGGAACTCCAGCCCATATTTGCCTATAAATAGAGGGGTACGGTCATAGTGAGAGGGATCCTTTTTTGGAGAGAAAACACCGGGGAGACTCTGCCATTTTCAAGACTCATCTTCTCTACTCAACAACTTCACTCAAGCATTTGATTCACGAATTGTATTTGTAATCAACCATAAAGGAAATCAATAAAGTTGAACAAAGTGGACGTAGGCAATTACGCTGAACCACTATAAATTTGGTGTTCTTACTTTCTGCATTTAAATTAGCATTGTCTTCTCTGTTTAATTTACTTTCATCACTTATATCTCTACACAATCTTTCTGAACGAGATTAGTGACCAATTTTGGTGCTAACACTTTGGTGCTTTCACTGAGAATTGAATTCTCAGACCTCAAGGATCTGCTTTGAAGCTACTGGATTGAACAAATCCCCCAAAGAAGATCCGACTCACTGATAGGACATCCGTTGATTCTACTCAGCGTTCATACCAATAACTCTACAATGGCAAGACCACGTACCAGGTCAGCTTCTCACAATGCGGATGCCCACGAGACTGCTAGCGTGCAACAAGCAGGGCCTAGCAATCAACCAGCAATTCCAAATACAGGAGTTTCCACTCAGGACCAAACTCTAGTTGTCACCAGAATAGAGTTCAACGACTTGATGAGAGAGCTCAGGGAAAGTAGGAGACAACTAGGAGAGCAGATGCAAGCCAATGCCAACCTGATGGCACAACTTACTCAACAACAGCAACAGAATGCTGGGGGCAATCTCGCTGCTTACTCCTCATCTGACAGCTCTACTTCCTCTGATGAACCTCCCAGGCGCAGACGCCGTAAGACTGATGCTGCGCGAGCAGATGCTGCTGTTCGAACAGCTGGAGACCGCGACCAAGCAAGAGCTGGAAGCTTCAGGACCGGGATATATATGGAAGATAGAGGCCCAGATCATCAAAATGCTAATGATGTCGAACCTCAAGACGCACAATTGGCAGATCGCCAGGAGAGGAGGCATCAGCATGGACAGGCGCGTAGAACAGACTCCAACCTTCCGCCTTCCATACAGACACCAGATCTGACAGCCATGATCAGGCAGTTGATGAAGGAAAATCAGGGGTTATCGAATGATGATTGGGAAGTGTCAAGAAGTCATACTCCGTTCACGGATGTTGTGTTGCAGGTGGCGTACCCCAGGAAGTTTAGTATGCCTACTATTCCCGCATATGAAGGAAAGACTGACCCTAGACAACATGTCATGAGGTACGAATGGATGATGGATTCAGCCAGAGCGAATGATGCCACCAATTGTAGGTGCTTTCCGATTACTCTATCTGGGATCGCTACTATGTGGTTCACCCGACTTCCTCCGCGATCCGTATCAAATTTCGAGGAGTTAGCAAAGAAGTTTATTGAGCAGTTCAGGATACACACTACGCGCCCAAAGGACGTGATGTCTCTGTCAAGTGTAATCCAAAATCCTGGGGAATCGTTGAAGGAATATTTGCAAAGGTTCCACATAGCAGCAACTGAAGTCAGTAATCCCAATGACCATGCAATTCTAGTGGCTGTAATGAGAGGTGTGGATCCAGACTCTGAGTTTGGAGACTGGCTGGCAGGAAAACCTCCAGCTACGCTAGAGCGTTTCTACTCTAAGGCACACCAGTTCATAAGAAGAGAGGAAGCTAGGTGGGTACGACGAGATAAGGCGCCAGGGCCTGTCCAAGAGTCAATAAAGAGCAACATCGCTGTGAAGCAATCTGGAGACAGCTCGGGAAAGGTCCAAGTCAATGTCCAGAACAAGCCCGGGCAACCCAAGGAGTCCGGAGGAAGGAGTCAAGGGAAAAGAAAAGAAGCAGGAAAGTGGAAGTCGAGAATTCCAAGCTACAGCGAGTACACTCCGCTAAACGCCCCACTTGAAAACATTTACCTATCCACCTGCAATACTTTTCAGTACAGAAAACCACGTCCAAAAGAATCAACCGAAGAACAGAAGCGGACCGGGAAATATTGTCTCTTCCATGAGACTTATGGACACAATACGGAAGAATGTAGACACTTGCACGACGCTATCGAGAAGTTGATCAGGCAGAAGAAATTGCAAGAATTTGTGAAGGATCCACACGAAGGAGGACAGGGAACGTCCAACCCAGGTCGTGCACCAGCTCCGCGTCATCCCGAGGAGCCTGCCCAGACCGTTGGTAGACTGGTCATAAATACAATTATCGGCGGGCCTCACCCCGCGGATAAGAATTGGCAGGAGATGGAGCGATATGCAAGTTCCTTGAAGCATGCAGATTTTGAGTGTTGTTCGAACGTGGAGGACGGAGCCCCTGCTAAGCAGTAGCGCGTAATGACAGACGATATTGTGTTCAGAAGCAGAGACGCTGATCAGGTAGAGGCTCCGACCATCGACCCCATGGTCATATCTGCAACGATCGGACCAGAATATGTAAAAAGAATTCTGATTGATTCTGGAAGTTCAGTCAACATCATCTTCAAGAAGGCCTACGATCAAATGAAGCTAGAAACAAAAGACTTGAAACCATCCAAAGCTCGTATTCACGGCTTTAACGGCGCTGCAACTGATGCAGTGGGATATGTCGAGTTACCAGTTGAACTGGGACAAGGCGAGCGTCGGAGAGGGCGAATTATACCCTTTGTAGTTTTGGATGTGGACTCTCCGTATAACGTTTTCTTGGGTCGGCCGGCCCTGGCAGAGTTTAGGGCAGCGTTAGCCCCGTGGTGTTTAACTTTGAAGTTCCCGACTGACAAAGGAGTAGGCATTGTTCACGGCGACCAAGCAGCTGGTCGTTCCTGTTATGTGGCCGAGCTCCGAGAGGCCCACCGGAGGGAGAAGGGAAAGGTTGCGGACAATCCCGTCCGCATCCTCAATGCGGATAATTGACAAGTAGTGCCTGAGCCCTGGCTCGGGCATAGTTCTCGGATCTACGGAGATATAGATCCGAGAGACGACGATGAGAAACCCAGGGAAGAGAAGGCGGCACCGGCTGAATTAACAATTGACATTTCAGTTAGCCGTGACGACCCATCGCGAATACTGAAGATCGGATCACAGCTAGGCCCCGCAATGACTAAAGACCTTAGCGACTTCCTCCAGGCGAACCTTGATGTTTTCGCCTGGACGCATTCTGATATGTGTGGGATTTCTCCCGCCATCACGAGTCATATGTTGAACATAGACCCGAAATACGTCCCAGTCAAGCAAAAAAGGAGAGGAATGGATCCGGAGAGATCCGCCGCTCTTGGAGAGGAGGTGGACAAACTCAAAGCGAATGGGTTCGTCCGCGACGCCCTCTACCCTGAATGGGTATCCAACCCCGTGCTAGTAAAGAAGGCGAATGGGAAATGGAGGACTTGCGTAGATTATTCCGACTTGAACAAAGCATGCCCTAAGGACAGTTTCCCGTTGCCTAGGATCGATCAGTTGGTCGATTCCACCGCAGGACACGAGTTACTGTCATTCATGGATGCGTACTCAGGATACAACCAAATCCCAATGCATATTCCGGACCAAGAACACACCAGCTTCGTTACAAATGTCGGACTGTATTGCTATGTAGTGATGCCCTTTGGATTGAAGAATGCTGGAGCAACTTACCAACGTCTGGTGAATCGAATGTTCAAGGACCAGCTGGGTAAAACCATGGAAGTCTATGTGGATGACATGCTCGTGAAGTCACGACGGTCAAATGACCACATTCAAGACTTGGCTGAAATGTTCGACATACTCAGGTTTTATGGCATGAAGATCAACCCGTTGAAGTGTTCTTTCGGCGTTGCATGAGGGAAGTTTTTGGGATTCATCGTCAACGCTAGGGGAATCGAGGCCAACCCAGAAAAGATCCAAGCTATTCGAGATGTACAAGCGCCCAGGACTATAAAGCAGGTACAGAGCTTGAACGGAAAAGTAGCTGCGCTGAGTCGATTTATATCCAAGGCAACTGACAAGTGCATCCCGTTCTTTGACATAATAAAGAAAGGAAAGAGAAATTTTGAATGGACGTCTAGCTGTGAGGAAGCATTTCGGAATCTGGTGAGGCATCTGGAGAGCCCACCAATGCTATCAAAACTAGTTGACCATGAGATGTTGTACGTATACTTGGCTGTATCCCCACATGCGATAAGTGCGGCTTTGGTACGAGAGGAGGATCGAGTCCAAAAGCCGGTGTATTATGTTAGCAAACGTTTAACAGGGGCCGAGAGGAATTACCCTAAAATAGAGAAATTGGATTATTGCTTGGTGATTGCATCACGAAAGCTTCGCCCGTACTTTCAAGCACATTCAATCGGTGTTTATTCCGATCAACCCCTGAGGCAGGTACTCCAACGGCCGGAAACTTCTGGAAGATTGCTAAGATGGAACATCGAGTTGAGCCAATTCGATATCGCGTACTTACCACGGAGAGCCATCCGAGGGCAAGCGTTAGCAGACTTCATCGCTAAATTTACCATACCCATCAAACCGGACGATCACGACATCATTCCCCCCGTTCGATGGAAGTTATACACTGACGGTGCATCAAACAACCGTTGCTCCGGCGCGGGCGTAGTTCTTGTAACTCCAGAAAACCGATCGATCTGTTATGCCCTGAAGCTCGATTTCCCGGCTACAAATAACGAAGCCGAATATGAAGCACTGATCGCTGGCTTGAAGCTCATCAAGGAACTCGGGATCGAATCAGTCAAAATCTTTTGTGACTCGCAGTTGGTGGTTTACCAAGTACGGGGAGACTACCAAGCGAAGGGACGAAAGCTTGCTCCGTACCTCATTCAGGTCCAAGAACTACTATCAAATCTTGAGCGTTATGACATCTCACATATCCCGCGCGAACAGAACAAAGAAGCCGACTTATTGGCTAAGTTCGCGAGTACCGACGATGCGCAACAAATGGGATTGTATCCCGTCGAAGTCTTGCATGCCCCGAGCATAGACGAAATGAAAGTCGATCGCGTGTTGGGAACAGAAATCGAGAAGGAATCGTGGATAACCCCATTCAAACTGTACCTGACGACCGGGGCTTTACCAGGAAAAAGAAGCGAAAGACGGCAGGTCCTTCGAAAGGCCGCGCGATACATAATGCAGGATGGATCAATGTATCGAAAAGGATTCTCAGTCCCGTTATTACGATGCATTGCTCATGATGAAACAAAGCGAGTCTTGAGAGAGGTTCACGAAGGGGAATGTGGCGACCATACTGGGGGGCAAACGCTAGCAAAGAATATCCTCCGTTATGGATATTACCGGCCCACCGTAAACTGGGATGCCGCGGACTACGCAAGAAAATGCGACAAGTGTCAAAGATATGCGAAAATCCCGAGGGCTCCATCAATGGAACTCACACAAATGATCAGTCCCTGGCCATTTGCGATCTGGGGAATCGACATAATCGGCTCTTTGCCTCTATCCAAAGGTGGTGCGAAATACGCAATAGTTGCAGTCGACTATTTCACGAAATGGGCTGAGGCAGAACCTTTGGCCACTATCACCTCTAAGAAGGTCATTAACTTCGTTGTACGAAACATTATATGCCGCTTTGGCCTTCCACGCACCATCATTACAGACAACGGAACGTAATTTGAAAGTAGAGAGTTCAAAGAGTTCTGTTTAAAGTACGGCATCGAGAAAAAGTTCGCCGCCGTTGCACACCCAAAAGCTAACAGACAAGTCGAGGCCGTTAACAAAATAATCAAGTCCATACTGAAGAAGCGTCTGGAGAAGGTTGGAGGTAAGTGGGTAGATGAACTCCCAACAGCATTATGGGCATATAGAACTACCCACAAGTCCGCGACCGGCCACACTCCGTTCGCCTTGGCATACGGCTCTGAAGCCGTTATACCCATGGAACTTGAAGTTCCATCGCACCGAGTGACATACTATGATCCCAAGACGAACCAAAACCTCTTGTTGGAATCACTGGACTGCATCGACGAAAAGCGTGAAGAAGCTGAATTAAGGGCGGCGGCGCACAGACATCGAGTCAAGCGTTACTACGACGGCAGAGTCCGCCCAAGAATCTTTGATGTGGGTGATCTCGTTCTGAAACGAGTCTTCCCGGTACCATCACGCATGAATCCCAGCTGGGAAGGTCCATACGCCATTGAACGGAAGCTTGGAGAAGGAACATTCAAGCTAGCGACCGTTGATGGCGCGACACTCCCCCGAGCATGGAACAGTGAACATTTGCGGCACTATTACATTTAGCATGTTTTCCTTTCTTGTTGTAGGCACTGTTATTTCCTGCATGTTTCCATTCAATAATGACTTAGTTTCCTTTTAAAGTTGTAATCAAGCAATTTAGTTGATTTTCATTAATAAAGGCTTGAAGCCATATTTTCTATGAAGTTTCTATATCTCTTAATTGGATGATAAATTACATTATCCTGCACGACATACAGACTCGTACGAACGATTCCAAATCTCCGAAGTCCCCAGAGCGCGGATCGGAGTACTCTAAGTCCCTAGAGCGTGGACTAGAGTATAAACGATTTCAAATCTCCGAATCCCCAAAGCGCGGATCGGAGTACTCTAAGTCCCTAGAGCGTGGACTAGAGTATAAACGATTCCAAATCTCCGAATCCCCAGAGCGCGGATCGGAGTACTCTAAGTCCCCAGAGCGCGGACTAGAGTATAAACGAGGTCAAATCTCCGAATCCCCAGAGCGCGGATCGGAGTACTCTAAGTCCCCAGAGCGCGGACTAGAGTATAAACGATTTCAAATCTCCGAATCCCCAGAGCGCGGATCGGGGTACTCTAAGTCCCCAGAGCACGGACTAGAGTATAAACGATTCCAAATCTCCGAATCCCCAGAGTGCGGATCGGAGTACTCTAAGTCCCCAGAGCGCGGACTAGAGTATAAACGAGGTCAAATCTCCGAGTCCCCAGAGCGCGGATTGGAGTACTCTAAGTCCCCAGAGCGTGGACTAGAGTATAAACGATTTCAAATCTCCGAATCCCCAGAGCGTGGATCGGAGTACTCTAAGTCCCCGGAGCGCGGACTAGAGTATAAACAATTTCAAATCTCCGAATCCCCGGAGTGCGGAGCGGAGTACTCTAATTCCCCGGAGCGCGGACTAGAGTATAAACGGTTTCAAGCCTCCAAGTCCCCGGAGCACAGAGTCAGCAAGAAGTCCAAGTACTCGAAAGATGTGGGACGAGAGGTACGCCATGTCCAAAAATGTTTGAACAGCACAAGAATGGACCGGGAGATAATGCAACTCATAAGAACTTGAGTTATGGCTACAATTAGTCAGCAAACTAAGGAAAGACAAGAGAATCACCCAAGCGAAAAAGAAGCTAAAAACTTTATTCAATAAGTCCAAAATGGGGATACATGATCACTCCTACAAAATTCAGACCTCTCTATACAAACTACAAGTTGTGGAAGATAAAAGCAATTACAAGACTTAAGCAAAAAACTCGTTGAACGAGTGTATCGATTATTTCTTCGACTTCTTCTTCTTGTCTTCCTTCGTTGTTTCCGACGACTCCTCTCCCTCACGCTTTTTCTTGGACTTTTTGCTTGCTAGAGAAATGGAGTCGGGAGTAGGAGACGGAACATCTAGTGGTTTGGACCTGCCCGGGAGAATGATTTTCAAAGGTCTGTTCCATGGGTCAGTGAGTTCCAGTATTTCAGACTCAACTTTGACTTTGACCTTTTTCTTCTCCTCGTCGGCGAGACGGTCCTTCATGCTCATCTCTGAAGTATGCTCAGAGGTGCCAGTGATTTCAATTTCATCGCTTCCTTCGGTAGGAGACGAAGTATCAAGTTTGTCATCATCTAGCGCCCCGATCACTTGAGCGTCTGGACCGGGAGTTACTCCTGCATGAGCAACGTCGCTTGTTTTCTCTGCTTCCTCCTTGGCGTCATCGCTCCTCGGAGTTGGCTCGGCGTCAGGGCAACCTGCACGAAAACATAAGGAATGAACATTAGAACGAATAGCCACTGCTGAAAAATGACGGGATCTCTTCAACTTCTAGAGAAAGAAGAATTTCCTACCAGGGTCCGGTGTGCTATCGGTGGCGCGAGGGGTTTCACCCTCCAGGATAGGTGACAGCACATGAACACCAAGCCCGGGGTCTTCGGGATCATAACTAGCATGCTGCTCGAATGGATCAAGTATTGGCCGACCGGCCGATTGAGCAGCGTAAGGAGCGGCAATGTAAGGAGTAGTAGTATCGGCCCAAGACGGGCCAGCTTCGTCATTCTTTTCTTTCGAAGGGGAAGAGCCTTTGCTATAAAGTGCCAATGCTGCGGATAAGTCCGATGGCTCATTCCCCCTTAGGAACTCCTTCACCAAGACATCCTCATCGACCTCGTTGGAGCCCGACTCGACCTTCCTGATCCTTATCAGAGTTTCCCACGCCTCAGCCAGGGATTCGAGGTAGCCGTCACCCAGAAATGTTAAGTCGTGGTGCATAAGGACGCGGGCTCCATACTCGGCGATCAACGGGTCAAACATACTTTTGACCTCTTCCCTGCCGGCTTCTGCGGCCGCCTCGAGGCGAGAATCAAGCTCTTCCACAACCATTCTTTTGCCCTCCTCACGGGCCTCGTCCTTCATTTTCTCGACCCCGGTGAGTTCGTCATCGAGCTTTGTCTTCAGGAGTCGGGTAGCAACAATCTCATCACAGTATCGCTGTGATTCTTCTTGAGCAGCTACTTTGTCTTCCTTCTCCTTGGAAAGTAATTCCTTCAGCTCTTTGACTTGAGTAGCGAGTGCGTCCCTTTCCTTTTGGACAGAGTCTTTTTCTAGGGCGAGGGCACCGCTGCGCTGGACTGCTTCGTCAAGCTCTTTTTTGTGAGCTGCCTCTAAACGAGTAACTTCCTCGGCAGTATTTTTTGCGCTTTGTTCAGCGGCTTCTAGCTTTGACTTATACGAAGCAAGCTCTTCGTCTTGGAGTTTGATGATTTTCTTATCGCTGTCAGCCTCCAGATTCAGACGGTCAATCTCGTGTTGACGCTCAACAGATACTTCCGAGACCTTCTCCACCAAGTGCACAAACGCATCATGTTGAACATAGACGTCGTTATTGCAGGCAATGGCACTCTGCTTCACATGCCCGGGAATATGATGAATGGCCGGGAGGAACTTCAGACCATCGAAGCAAATTTTTGGAAACTTGGCCTTAAGATCGACCATCTTTTCCGCAACAGTTGGGTCCACCGTAGGAGTAGGAGGAGGAGGCTTTGAAAACTCCGTTCTTTTACGTTGCTCTCGAACTTGCCTTGTACTCGATGAACTGGAATGTTGTTCTCGAGGAGCATCAGACTGATAACCCTTCTATAAGGATTTCTCTCTATCCGGCTCAGTTGGAGGAGGAAGATCACGGGACTGGGAAGATTGAGAATGTGCTTTCTTGCGGTGAGACGACTCTCGGGGACGATTATCCCTATCTTCATACTCGCCTCGGTCCCTGCGTCTGCCTGAACCGGAATCCCGTCCATAGTGATGGAATATAGAAGACCCCTGAAGGCGATCAAGTCCGTGAGAGCGGCCCATATCACCTGCAAAGAATGGAGATAACAACGAGTTAAGGAGAATTCACGAGTTAAAAAGACTTGGAGTATATTATGAAATGCGTATATGCGTGTGTGTCCTAGTGTTCCCCCCGACGGACCCGTTCGTTTATCTTTGCTAATCGGAGTGTTGTCTCCTTGAGCCGGGAGTTGAACTCCTACATTGCCTCTAGCGGGCGAAGAGAATTTGAGAGCTTCAGGATCATCGAACCCGTAATTAAGTAAATCATCGGGGATGGACAGGTTGGACAGACCCCTTAGAGAACTTTCCAGATGCTGTGAGGAAGCCTCTTTCTCAGGCGGAATAAGTGTGACTTTTGAAGTGCCACCAACTTTCTCCTTCCGAACTTTATGTTTTAACTTCTTCTTTCCCTTCGAAGGGGAGGACGACGTCTCAATGTCGTGAACTTCGACTGCCGGATTCTGAGCGGGACCCGCATTCTCACCCTGAGTTTCAGGGGCATCATCCTCTTTGCGCTCACCTTCTTCGTGCGTGTCGGGAGCACAGCGCGACGACGATCTGGCAAGTTTTTTCCCTTTACTGGACGGAGGTTTGGGAATGGTAACACCTTCTGGAAGGCTGATCCGATGACCAGGAGCCAGCAAGCCGAACCCCGACAGTGATTCATTTGAAATGATAACTCGGATGTCTCGATCCTCGGCAGGAAGAGCTCTAATGGCATCGACAGCCTCAGAATATCCTCGGCCTTCCGGGCGCGGGTTGATACCTGAAAAGATGAAACGAAGAGTTAGGAAAAGCATGACTCCGATCAAATACGAATAGTGACTCGGCAGAGAGACTTACTGCCTTCAACCCATCTTCTGGCGAAACCAGATGGGCAGCGCACATAGAACCATTCCTGTTTGTACAGGGCGAATTTGCTACAGGCCCCTGTCAAGATCTGGCATTTGTGGTATGGCTCGAGGAACATAAAAGAAGGACTGTCTTTCCGTCTCTTGAACATGTAAATATATCTGATATCACCGACGGTTGGAGTCTGGAGAAGACAGCCATGAAAAGTAGGTACGTCCCATATAGAAATGCATGGCCGTTCGGGTGTAGCTGCGACGGAGCTATGTCTATGTACTGCAGTACATCCCGGAGAAATAAGTTGAATGGAGGCACGCTGCCCATCCAACACATGAACTTGTTGCAGGTAGTGTACCCGACTGGGGGCAGATGAGGGCGATCGTGTCTTGAAGGAACTAACACGTCGGCAAAAGGAATCCCATGAATGGAGCATATCCGTCGTAGAGCAGCTTCGTTAATCTTCGAGGCTTGTGAATCGATCGGGTTGTCTAGTAAGATTGTCGCCTCCAGAGCATCAGGCGCCAAGTTATGAGCAGGAGAAGTCGACGGATTAGAAGTATCAACGGCTCCTTGCCTTGATGATGGACCAGGCCTGTCGGATATAGTGGCAGAGCTAGATTTTCTCGACATCCCAAATAAATAACGAACCTGGCTAAGTGCTTGAGAGAACTATACTTAAAAAACGTTGAACGTTAGAATTAGAAACACGAGTTTTCCCCCCACGTGGTGTGTGAACTAGTGCAAGCAATTGTGTACAAGCGATAAGAATCTAAAGATTTCGAAGATATAAAAATGAGCTTCGAATCGTTGCCTTCGAAGACCGTCATCGTTGACCGTCTCAAAGAGCCCGCCTGGTGGTGATTACAGTTCCAGATTCAGAAAACATATGATTTATAAAGTAACCGGCCTAAGTGTAGTTTGACATTTATACTGTTCGGCATTTAAATGTTGTTCGGCAATTGTATTGTTCATCCTAAGTATGGGTCGGCACGTATATTGTTCGGCCTAGGCAGTTATATTGGTCGGAATTTTTGGTGTTCGGCATATGTAGTGTTCGGCAGTTATATTGTTTGGCACATATATTGTTCAGCCTAGGCGGTTATATCATTCGGCATATATGGTGTTCGTCAGTTGTATTGGTCGACATATGTGGTGATTCAGCATTTATAATTAGGCATTTATGTTGTTCGGCATGTGTGACTGTTCGGAAAAGCATCGCCCGGCCAAAATCTCGTTCGGCCGGGAACATACCCGACATCCTATTTGGCTTAAACACACCGTCCTCCACAGTGACTTCATTCCCTTTTCTTTTTTCTTTCCTTCCTCCATCCACACCGAACCATCCTGTTCGGCATTCTAACCAACTCCAACCTTCCTCCGCATCGTATGGCCCTAAAAATCCACACATCACCTGTGTCTCGTGTCGAAACCCCTTTAAGGATTTAGTAGGGGGATTGTTACCTATGTAATAGATCACGACTTGAAGAAGTTTGGGGTTGAGGACCGCGATTTTGATCAGCGCCGAGGGTGTTAGGAAGAGTTGTTAAGTCTTTGTAGGCCGGTAACAAGTGAGTTTCTCGAAAACAAGATAGGAGAAGTGAGCGTGAAAAGAGAAGGAGGAAGAAGGCCTCGACTTTTATAGACAGAAAGGGAAGTCGAAAAGGCCATATCCGGTGGAACCGGTCAAGGTCATGTCGTTCGGCATCGGCACATAATGGTTCGGCACTGAAGTATCGTTCGGCAAGGAAGCATCGTTCGGTTACGAATGTACCGTTCGGCATTTGGAACACGCTCGGCACACACCTGAGTCGCTGAATTCACAAAGGCGACATCTCCGCTCGAGGTTAGCCAAGGGTTTGAGACGAGACGAAAAGGTTACATGATTCAAAGCGTACCACGTTCGGTCACGCGATACACTTTGGGGGGCAAGTATTTCCTGGAGATTTGACCAGGCAACTGAGTGCTCGGCATTGGCCACTACTCGGCCTGAAGGACTGCTCGGCATCCAGGAGTACTCGGCGTAGTACTCGACATCAGCTGGAACTCAGCATGAAGGACTGCTCGGCATCCAGGAGTAATCGGCGTAGTACTCGGCACCAGTTGGAGCTCGGCCTGAAGGACTGCTCGGCATCCAGGAGTACTCGGCGTAGTACTCGGCATCAGCTGGAACTCGGCATGAAGGACTGCTCGGCATCCAGGAGTACTTGGCGTAGTACTCGGCACCAGCTGGAGCTCGGCGTACAGGGCTGCTCGGCATCAAGCAGCACTCGACGTTAACTAGTGCTCGGCGATAGGAGTACTCGGCATCCAAAAAACGTTTGGTGTAGATAACTTTCAACATGACACTAACATTTGGCCAGAATGCATCGTTCGATCTGAAAGCATTATTCGATCAAGAGCATCAGACAAGGGCACGTTCGACTTCGACTAACAACCATCCTGCACTTCCCACACTTCAAGCATACCGTTCGGCATAGAAAGGTTCATTCGGCATTAGGGTGTTCGACATACATGGTTCGGCATACAGCAACCACTGTACTGGGGCTGGAGTGTTCGGCCATCCAGCCCATTTGGGAAGTCCAGCCCATATTTGCCTATAAATAGAGGGGCAGGGTCACAGTGAGAGGGATCCTTTTTTGGAGAGAAAACACCGGGGAGACTCTACCATTTTCAAGACTCATCTTCTCTACTCAACAACTTCACTCAAGCATTTGATTCACGAATTGTATTTGTAATCAACCATAAAGGAAATCAATAAAGTTGAACAAAGTGGACGTAGGCAATTACGCTGAACCACTATAAATTTGGTGTTCTTACTTTCTGCATTTAAATTAGCATTGTCTTCTCTGTTTAATTTACTTTCATCACTTTTATCTCTACACAATCTTTCTGAACGAGGTTAGTGACTAATTTTGGTGCTAACATCAACTATGTTTCTATATTTCAGATAAACTATTATGAAATGCAATGACTTCATAAATTAACCATTAGCACAAACATGATTATGCAAGCATTCACATTAATCTGCATCAATCAGATGCCTTGGAATACTCATGGTTCCAAATCAACAAATCTAAGAAATACTCATTTTCTAATTTCATAACTTTTGCATAGCCTTTACAAATATCATTTTAATCCTAGCCTCATCTGCTATCAAGGAATCACAGGGACACATTGCAATGAACTAATTCACATCATTGCACAAAGATCTCAGGGCTTAAAAAAACCCTGTGCCAAACTTGCATACTTCAAATATGACGAGCATTCCAGCAGCCTTCTTGGCTCATAATTCTTAGTTCATTTACTAAACTTATTTAATCCTATTATCAGATAGGTAAGTGAACATGTCACTGTGTTCATTGAAACACCCCTGAAATTCTGCAAGCATATTTTTCCAAACAAATAATTATTTCCAAGGATACTGCTAACCTATATCTTGTCTTTGAATTAAGTACAAGAATATTTATACTGAGAATAGAAACATGGCATAATGAATTTTTATGATCTGCAAATAACTATGATTAGACCAGATTCAAGATCTAGTTGAACCATAATTATTGTCTTGTAGATTTTTGCTATTTGATCAGGGATTCAGCACCTAGAAATTTCTATTGCATCACTAATACCTTTTCTAAAGCCTCAGCACTTATACAATGTATATTGCAGCTTATTTTTATTTTCTTTGTTGAGATTTACTTGCCATGATTCAATATCAGATATAAGTATTCTTCCCCTGATTCCAAGATCTGATGTCTTAGCTTTTAAAAATAAAACAGTAGCTTGCACATCCATAATAAAACATCTTATCAGATCAAGGCCATCCAAAGAGCATCCATAACAAAACATTACATCAAATCAAAATCATTTAAAGAGTATTAATAAAACTGTTTTTAACAAAAACCAGAAAAATATCAATAGCAACATAAAGGTTTGGCTGCCTCTTATCAGGTCTTAATGCCATGAATCTAGTGAGATTACTCACCTAAATTCTTCCTGCCTTTGCTCAAAAATTCCAATATGTTTTTCCCTCTTCTTTTCTTCTTTTTATTTTTATTTTAAGCAGCTCGGGTAAAATGATTTTCTGGTTATAACTACCTATTTATAAGCATTTTCACTAGGGGTTTTATCAAGATAAAATTCCATTTCTGTCCTGGCCAGTATCATGCATTTTGTACCCACATTTCCATCCTTAGTACCCCGACCATACTAGTTAATTAAGGTCAGTACTTTCCTCCTTTTGCTTTTCCAGAAAAGTGGCTATATATATATTTTCTTTTGAATACTTGCTCAAGTCATGTTAAATGTGTGACTTTACTATATTTATATTCTATTCATTTCTGAAAATCCTCTTTACTATTTTTACCTACACATACTTACTTACTTATATTTTATCTCATACTATTTTAGTGTCATTTTTCTTTCTTAGTTTCAATGTATCTCTGCTCAAGAAAATGTATCTAGGTATAAGCATGTGTATACATATATCTATTTAATTCTTCCTTACTTCCTGAAAAATATTCACATCATATATTTCATATTTTTAATTTAAATATACTAATATTTTTTTTTAATTTCAGCATGTATGCATATCCAATTTTTTTATAAAGAGTATTTAATTTTAATGTACACAGAAAAATATATTTTAATTGGTTTAATAATTCATATTTCAAAATCATATCTAAAATGCTTCCTTTCTTTGTTTATTTATTTTATTATCATTTTTTTCAAAGATCTTAAACCTTTTCCTTGTGACATTTCCAGTGTGCACGTGCACACATACTCTTGCACATCATTTCATCAAGAAATCCTCCAACATTTTATCTAAATATTTTTAGAACTGAATTATTTTATTAAAATAATTTTCCTCAAAATTTTGGGGCATTACATTCACCCCTCCTTTTAGGAATTGTGTCCTCACAATTTCTTTAATACTTATAACAAGCATTTACTGTTTCTAAGGAATCCATCAAACATATGCATAAGCAAACAAATTCAACCATAATAACCACACATATTAAATTCTTCAGAAAAAAAATTACCTCTAATTTGCAAAGAGCTTAGGATAATCTATCCTAATTTTGTCTTCTAGCTCCCATGTACAATCATTAGGATCAAGACTCCACTGGATCTTTACCTGTTTCAAAGTTTTACTTCTTAATTTCTTTTCTTCTTTAGCTAAAATCCCCACTGGTTCTTTCTCATAAACCAAATTAGGATTTATTTGAATTTGGGTAGGCTTTTCTAGAATTTCTTCTTTATCATGTACCCACCTTCTAAGTTGTGACACATGAAACACATTGTGCATTGCTTTCATTTCCTCTGGCAGTTCTAATTTGTATGCTAAAGAGCCTATTCTCTCTAGAATCTTATAGGGTCCAACATACCTTGGTGTGAGTTTTCCCTGCTTGCCAAACCTCAGAACCTTTTTCATGGGCGAAACCTTTATGAAAACAAAGTCTCCCACTCCATATTCCACCTGCTTTCTCTTCATGTCTGCAAACTTCTTTTGCCTATCTTGAGCTGCTGCCATCCTTCTTCTTATTAGCCCAATTTTCTCTGTAGTTTCTTTTACATATTCAGGCCCTAAAACAGCCCTCTCTTCTATCTCTACCCAACATACAAGAGATAAACATGGCTTGCCATATAAGGCTTCAAATGGAGCCATCCCTATGGTGCTTTGATAACTATTATTGTAAGTAAACTCAATTAGATGGAGATGATCCTCCCAGTTGCCTCCAAAATCCAATGCACATGCTCTCAATAAGTCTTCTAGAATTTTGTTTACCACCTCAGTTTGTCCATCTGATTGTGGATGGTAGGCAGTGCTTAAGCATAACACACTCCCCATGGCCTCTTGAAAACTTTTCTAGAATCTTGAGGTGAAGATGGTATCCCTATCACTCACAATGGTTTTGGGAATGCCATGTAGTCTTACCACCTCTTTCATGAATATCTGAGCCAGTTTTGGTGCATTTCTTTCTGATTTCACTGGGATAAAATGTGCTACTTTAGTTAGCCTATCCACTATTACCCAAATGCTTGTGTTTCCTTTTTTAGATCTAGGCAGGCCATCTATGAAATCCATAGATATATCCTCCCATTTCCACTGTGGTATACTTAGAGGTTGCAACAACCCTGATGGTCTTTGTGTTTCTGCTATAACTTGTTGGCAAGTCATACACTTTGCAATATGTTTGGCCACATCTGATTTCATTCCCTTCCACCAAAAATTTCTTTTCAAGTTTTGATACATTTTTGTACTGCCTGGGTGTATGGAGTACTTACTCCTATGATATTCATTTAAAATTTCCACCTTCAATTCTGTGTTTTCTGGAACACATATCCTATTCTTGTTTCTCAAATAACCATTTTTATCAATGTGATAATTTGTCACTTCTTCCCCTTTTGATATGAGAGTTTTCTTCTCAACTATATTAGAGTCTTGGTCTTGCATTTCACTTACCTTCAAATTTAATTCAGATTGAAGTGTCATCAAACTCAACTTCCCTCTATTTTCCTGTGCACCATGTACATGCACATCCATGTGCACACAGCCATTCTCCCCAATTTCTAACTCAGTAAGCAAAGACAAGTCCTTAAACTTTTCTATCATCATCATAGCTAACTTAGCATGTTGTCTACTTAGAGCATCAGCAACTTTGTTTGCTTTTCCTGGTGTATAGAGTATATCTAAGTCATAGGCAGCTAGGAACTCCACCCACCTATGTTGCCTCATGTTTAAATCTTTCTGTGAGAATAAATATTTTAGTGCCTTATGATCAGTGTACAAAATAAATTTGGCACCTAATAAGTAATGTCTCCAAAGTTTCAAGGCATACACTACTGCTACTAGTTCAAGATCATGGGTTGCATACCTAGTTTCATGTGGCTTTAATTGCCTAGATGCATAGGCTATTACTTGGTCTTGTTGCATCAACACAGCCCCTAGCCCAGAGCCACTTGCATCAGTATACACAATTAAGTTTTCATTACCCTCTGGCACTCTCAGTACTAGTGCATTAACCAAAGCTTCTTTTAT
This sequence comes from Allium fistulosum, assembly GCA_030737815.1. Lineage (NCBI taxonomy): Eukaryota > Viridiplantae > Streptophyta > Magnoliopsida > Asparagales > Amaryllidaceae > Allium > Allium fistulosum. The sequence goes on from CM060902.1 coordinate 1,217,257,248, forward strand.
TTTGATAAAAGCTTGCTCACATTTTTCAGTCCATACAAACACTTGATTTTTCCTAGTTAAATTTGTAAGTGGTGATGACATTTTAGAAAAATCTTTTATAAACCTCCTATAATATCCTGCCATCCACATAAATGATCTAATCTCACTCACTGTACCTGGTCTTTTCCATGCTTGAATTGCTACAACCTTATTGGGGTTCACTGAAATTCCTTTTGCAGAAATAACATGGCCAAGGAAATGTACTTCCTCTTTCCAAAATGCACATTTTGAAAATTTTGCCTTTAAATCTTTTTCTCTCAATCTAGACAAAACTAGATGCAAATGATTTTTATGCTCCTCTACTGTTTTGGAATAAACCAAAATATCATCAATAAAAATTAGCACAAATTTGTCTAAATATTCCCTGAATATTCTATTCATTAAATCTACAAAATATGAAGGAGCATTTGTCAACCCAAATGGCATAACTAGAAACTCATACAAACCATATCTGGTGTTAAATGCAGTGTACTTAACACTTGAGTCCTCAACCTTCATCTGATGGAACCCAGATGCCAAGTCTAACCTAGAAAATATTTTAGCTCCACTAAGTTGATCAAAGAGATCATCAATTCTAGGCAATGGGTATTTATTTTTAATAGTAACTTTATTTAGTCCTCTGTAATCTATACACATTCTCAAAGTACCATCATGTTTTCTTACAAACACTACTGGAGCACCCCAACATGAATTACTTGGCCTTATAAATCCTTTGCTTTCTAATTCTTCTAGCTGATTTTTCAATTCTTTTAGTTCACTTGGCCCCATTCTATAAGGTTTCTTTATTATTGGGCTTGCTCCAGGAATAAGATTGATTTGAAACTCTACTGGTCTATGGTGTGGAACACCCTTAACTTCCCCAAACACATCCAAGTATTTATTGACTATGGGAATTTCTTCAATAGTAAGTTCACTGGAATCTTTTTCCAAGTCAATTAAATGATATAATATCCTTTCTTTAGCCACTTCACATAAAATTATGATTCTCTGGTCCCTAAAATTTTGCAATGATATGGTGGATGATTCTAAGTTAATTATGGCTTTAAATTGCCTTAACCAATCTACCCCCAATATAACACCTATATTTGGGTAGTTTAAAACATATAAATTGGAAATAAAAGTATTTCCTCCTATGTTTAATTCCACATCCACACAAATCATATCTAGAACACTAGAACTCCCTAGTGGACTCGGTATAAACAATGGAGTTTCGACCAATATGCAATTTAATTTTAGCATTTTAACTAATTCATAAGAAATCAAAGAGTGAGTTGCCCCAGTGTCATATACTACTACTATGGGTATGGTACAAATAAGTAATGTACCTTCCACTTGGCTATGATTTTCAACATTAATTTCCACTATAGATTTGCTTTTCCACCCTAGATTTGATAACTTCCATTGCTGCTTGTACTCAGGACAGTTTCTTTTCATATGCCCCTCTTTCCCACATAGGTAGCATTTGAAGGCTCCTCCTTTTAACTTTGGGCACCTTGGTTTAATGTGTCCTTCCTTCCCACAATGATGATAGACCATTTTCTTCTTAGCATCATTAGCCTTGGTGTCATTGGCCTTCTTGTTGTCTGTCTCCTCCATCTTTTTTATCATAAGGGTGATATCTTCCCTTATTCTTTTTGTTATTTTGGTTCTTAAAATTCCTGTACTTCTCTCTTTCCTTATCATGTTGTTCCAATTTTAAAGCCAGATCTATTACTTGATCAAAAGTCCTATCTGCATATGGTAGCATGGCTCTGCTGAGTCCTGGGTTCAAACCCCTAATGTACCTATCATTTTTGGATGCTTCATCTGCCACTAGCATTGCTCCATATTTGGATAATCCCTCAAACTTTTGAGTATACTTAGTGACATTCAAAGTTCCTTGCCTGAGTCTAATAAATTCTTCAAGTAATGTGGTCTTAGCTGATGCTGGTACAAATCTTGCCTCCAACATCTCCTTGAATTGATTCCAAGTGATTTCATTTTCATTTCTCCCAGCTATGATCACCTCCCACCAGCCTAAAGCTACTCCTTTCAGCTGTCTTGAAGCCACTTGCATCTTCCTTTGATCATCAAGCTGCATGTCATTGAAAATCCAATCCAGTGTTCTCAACCATGCTTGAATTTCCATCACATTCTCAGTCCCTTCAAAACTTTTGCCTCCCAATTTTGTATAAGCCTTTAATAGTTTTGAAAGTTCCTCATGTGGATTCTCAGGCCTATGCCCAATTCCATCTCTTAAAACCCTTACAAATTCTTGCATATCATGCATTTGTGGTGCACTTGTTCCTGCATGATGTGATCCCCTTCCTACCATGGTTTTGCTAACCAAATTATGGGCAAATAGTATTAGTGTACTGTGAGTATTTTCTATGGTTAATATTTTCCTATTAAATTATTTCATCCAAAACAAAAAAATATAATACATTTCTAAGTATTCAACAATCAATGCAACCATTTGCTCTGATACCAACTGAAATGACCCTCCCAATTTTATATATGTTTTTGGTGAATTTTTTTTACATTCCTATAATTGATATTCTAAGAGTCATTTTCTTTTCAAACAATTTGTCCAGGATTTAAAATTCCTATTAATATAAGTATATTAATTTAATCATAGAAATATACATATACATATACATATGATGATGTATATGTCCCTCTTGTTTAAATCAGAGTATACATATATTTAAATTTTGTAAACAAGAGCATATTCTGTTTGATTTGAATTTTGAATTTCTTATCCCATTTATTAATTTTTCATGTCTTTGATACTTATAATATATGATTAGATCCTACTCATATTTATTTATTTATTTTGATAACTTTAATTATTCAAAATTAAGATTCATCAATAATTTATCTTGATAAGGTAATCTCTGAATGCTTGAGATTATATTATTATTTCAGTTCAGATGTTTGATATCTGATTAAGACTAGAAAATGATATATGCTTATATCATTTTGGCCCATAATCTTTTCTTTGAGATTCATCTGTTTTTAACTTATCCCATTAATCAAACCATGTTTGGTTCTCATGCATATTGGTTTCTAAATCTTTCTAAAAGTGTTTGTAAATGGTGCAATCCCTGGATTTTTGGTGAGCCAGGTTTGATTGCAGAGTGTTCTCTGGTTTGATAATACAAACGAGTTCCTAAATGCACATATGTGTGTAGCATTTGAAAAGAAGTTTGGTTTATGCACTTGTTAAATTGACAAGAGGTTTTGTAATGCATTTCACCACTGAATTGCAGACCAATATGATCAACCAAACAAACATCAACCATGTCTCTTAAAGTGTTATTCATATGCAAACTACTTGATGCCTTATTTAAGATATATACATTTCTCAAAACAGCTCACAATGAACTTGAATTCTTTTACAAAATTTTCCAATAAAAAGGTAACAAAATACTTGAAAGATTACCTCGAGTTAAACCATATTTTATCCCAAACTTAATGCTTTTTATATAACACCAGATTGACTAATGCAGAGTATAGAATATGTTAGTTAATTGCTAGTGTATATATATATATACATATATTCTTTTAGATTTTTGGTAGATAATATTAAAAACTTGTCCTCTTGTTCATAACTCAATTAATCTTTAAATTCTCAAATCTTAATACATAACAAAATGTAACAGAAAACATCAAGTTCAGACCAACATAGCAAATTCATTACAAAACAAGAAGTTTTAAAAACATAAGTTTTCTTGAATACATGCAGATAAATCATCCTATGCTCTTATTAAAACTAACAAGCATGCTTTTCCATTTTTTTCCTCATTAGCCATAATCTTCTTTCCTACTTATGCCTTGCATCCCCTGAAAAAGCATTAGTGGCTGCCCTAGTTTGAATTGAGACACCCCCATATGCCATGAGCAAATAAGGGTCAGATCAATGATCTGGTATGAGCAACATCAATATATTCATGGTATTAAGCCAATAAATGTACATAAGCATTAACCAGTTGCTTAAACAATTTCTTAAATCAACTATGTTTCTATATTTCAGATAAACTATTATGCAAATGCAATGACTTCATAAATTAACCATTAGCACAAACATGATTCTGCAAGCATTCACATTAATCTGCAGCAATCAGATGCCCTGGAATACTCATGGTTCCAAATCAACAAATCTAAGAAATACTCATTTTCTTACTTCATAACTTTTGCATAGCCTTTACAAATACCACTTTAATCCTAGCCTCATCTGCAATCAAGGAATCATAGGGACACATTGCAATGAACTAATTCACATCATTGCACAAAGATCTCAGGGCTTAAAAAACCATGTGCCAAACTTGCATACTTCAAATATGACAAGCATTCCAGCAGTCTTCTTGGCTCACAATTCTTAGTTCATTTACTAAACTTTTTTAATCCTATTATCAGATAGGTAAGTGAACATGTCACTGTGTTCATTGAAACACCCCTGAAATTTTGCAAGCATATTTTTCCAAACAAATAATTATTTCCAAGGATACTGCTAACCTATATCTTGTCTTTGAATTAAGTACAAGAATATTTATACTGAGAATAGAAACATGGAATAATGAATTTTTATGAACTGCAAATAACTATGATTAGACCTGATTCAAGATCTAGCTGAACCATAATTATTGTCTTGTAGATTTTTGCTATTTGATCAGGGATTCAGCACCTAGAAATTTCTATTGCATCCCTAATACCTTTTCTAAAGCCTCAGCACTTATATAATGTATATTGTAGCTTATTTTTATTTTCTTTGTTGAGATTTACTTGCCATGATTCTATATCAGATATAAGTATTCTTCCCCTGATTCCAAGATCTGATGTCTTAGCTTTTAAAAATAAAACAGTAGCTTGCACATCCACAATAAAACATCTTATCAGATCAAGGCCATCCAAAGAGCATCCATAACAAAACATTACATCAAATCAAAATCATTCAAAGAGTATTAATAAAACTGTTTTTAACAAAAACCAGAAAAATATCAATAGCAACATAAAGGTTTGGCTGCCTCTTATTAGGTCTTAATGCCATGAATCTAGTGAGATTACTCACCTAAATTCTTCCTACCTTTGCTCAAAAATCCCAATATGTTTTTCCCTCTTCTTTTCTTCTTTTTAATTTTATTTTAAGAAGCTCGGGTAAAATGATTTTCTGGTTATAACTACCTATTTATAAGCATTTTCACTAGGGTTTTTATCAAGATAAAATTCCATTTCTGTCCTGGCCAGTATCATGCATTTTGTACCCACATTTCCATCCTTAGTACCCCGGCCATACTAGTTAATTAAGGTCAGTACTTTCCTCCTTTTGCTTTTCCAGAAAAGTGGCTATATATATTTTCTTTTGAATACTTGCTCAAGTCATGTTAAATGTGTGACTTTACTATATTTTATATTCTATTCATTTCTGAAAATCCTCTTTACTATTTTTACCTACACATACTTACTTACTTATATTTTATCTCATACTATTTTAGTGTCATTTTTCTTGCTTAGTTTCAATGTATCTCTGCTTAAGAAAATGTATCTGGGTATAAGCATGTGTATACATATATCTATTTAATTCTTCCTTACTTCCTGAAAAATATTCACATCATATATTTCATATTTTTAATTTCAATATACTAATTTTTTTTTAATTTCAGCATGTATGCATATCCAATTTTTTTATAAAGAGTATTTAATTTTAATGTACACAGAAAAATATATTTTAATTGGTTTAATAATTCATATTTCAAAATCATATCTGAAATGCTTCCTTTCTTTGTTTATTTATTTTATTATCATTTTTTTCCAGAGATCTTAAACCTTTTCCTTGTGCCATTTCCAGTGTGCACGTGCACACATACTCTTGCACATCATTTCATCAAGAAATCCTCCAACATTTTATCTAAATATTTTTAGAACTGAATTATTTTATTAAAATAATTTTCCTCAAAATTTTGGGGCATTACACCAAATCAGCCAATAATTCACAACAATTTCATAGTTATCAATATCAGGTAATTTTCTGGCAATTATATTCAAATTTCAAATTTAACTGTCAATTTTAATATCTATAGTCAATTCGTATGTCAATTTCATTTTCAAATAACAGTCAATACAATTAGATAACTTCACGATTAAATTTTAATGAACATAAAAATATTATAGTACGTTGTGACCGTTAAAAACACTCACCTTTTTATTTTGTTGTCACTTCCATTTTCTGATTTCGACTAAATTCAAATGCGTTCAAATTTAGCTAAAAATTTTGGAACCTCTAAACTCAGTCAATTCTAATCCCATGTTGAGGATTACGTCAATACGAATCCAACGCAACTAACCGCGTTGGATTTTGATCTAAAACGAATGAGATATGAAATTTTATAAGAACTTGCAATTTTAATCAAACAATATATATATATATATATATTTATATATATATATATTAACCACTATAATAAACTTCATTACCCACTAAAGCTTGGCCCAAGCCCACGTCTCCATGCCCACCCACCTTCTATAATACTTCTTCTTCCCTTTCCCCCTTTCTCTCGTTCTAGAATCCAAGTGCACGACCTCAACCGTGCATGTGAACCACCTCCCTGCTCCCCTATCCAACAATCTGCCACCACCCACGAGTTTTCCTAGCCATCCTTGTTCAACCGAACCACTTCACTGCTGCTCCGCACCCCCAATTCGACAATGACTTGCCCGCATTCCACCCCGTCGTGTTTCTCCACAGAGCGCCGCATCCCCCCAAATCGAGCCAAAAGCTGCTCCTTCGACCCACGAACCCACTGAAGTCAACCCCTCGACCAATCCCTTCCTCCATCAAGTGAAAACCTAAACCCTAGTCTCGCCGAGCACAAATCCCCAAACTGTCGAACACCCAATTTCTAAACCGAGCCTCACCAGATTCCTAAGACTTCAAGCTCTTGCCGCAAAAATCCAAAATCAAAGCTTTAGGTTATATTTGAATTTATTTTGATTTTTATTTTAAATTTAAAAAGGTGCGGTTCCATTTTTCTTCACTGGAGAGGAAGAACGAAAATTCAGAGCAACTTGGAAAGGAAAAGGAGGGAGCTGAAATTTTAAAGATAGTGTTTTCTTTTATAGTTGATATTTCTTTCATTTTTCTTTTCTTGCTGCTTAAATGCAAAGGGGAGGAACATAAATGGTGGATGTAGGGTGGTAATTTTAGAAGGTAGGGTGGCTGTGATGGTAAGTATGTGGGCTAATGTGAGAGAATGTGGGCTGAGGTCAAAATCAAGAATATATATTATTTAAATTCGAAAATATCTAGCTAAAATTTTCGGATCCTAATCGAGGCGTGCCGCCAAGCGTTCATAATGTTATACCCCTATTTCGAACGAAATGGAATAAGTCTCGAGTCCCAATTCGATCGTATGGAGAAGATAGCTTTTTGAACCCAATAAAAACAATAAATTTTCGATATAAAATTCAACGCGTTTCTAACCCGTACGACCAAACCATAACTCCAAACACTACGAAATTTGAAACCCAATAATAATATACTATTACGGATCCAATGAAACTATTTTCGTTGAAATCCAAGACTGTGCCCCGGACCGCTATTTTTATATGCTAATTTAAACGAGTTATTTTTAAAATTGAGTAAATCACCTTTAAATTCAATTTTAGAAATTTTATTATCTTCCTTCTTATTAATAGAAATTATATACGCCTTTAAATTATTTTTACCCAAATAAAAATCAAAGATTTAAATTATTTCAACGATTTCAATTACTTAAATCCAACAATTTATTATCTATAAATTATTATATTTGAAATTCAACCTATTAAATCTATAAAATTAACTTTTCAATATTCAAAATCAATTAAATATTCCAATTTCAAATAACTAAAATTTTGGGTCGTTACGGCATTTTGGGGAGAAAAGTGCATAATAACCAACTAGGTTGACCTAGTAGTGAATATAAATTGAATTAACTCCTGAGTGAGTAGAGTTTCATTTAGGAGGTCAAATAGACTAGAATGTTGGATGCCTAAATATGGATTAAAGAAGTTGTCAGGTACATAGGTTCATAGTAAACCCATGAAAACAATGTTTAGGAAATGTTATTCAGGGGCCAATGTGTTCATAGTAAACCCATGAAAAACTATGATTAGATTGAGCTATTGGCAGGGGCCAATAGGTTTGGAGTGAACCCATGAAAACTATATCCGGATTAAGTTACTGACAGAAGTCAATAGGTTCCTAGTAGACCCATGAAAACTAGGATAAGAGGGAAGTTATTAGAGATACCAATAGGTTCAGGAAGAACCAGTAAATAGTAAAGTTATTGGCATGGGCCAATAAGTTCCTACTGATCCCATGAAAACTATGAAATCGGACAGGGAGTCCATAAGTATTAAACAGGTTATTAGTCAGCCCATGAAAACTATTAGGTTAATAGTGACCCTAGAAACTATAAAATGAGACAGTTAGTCAAAATGAATGGAGATGGGAAATCCAGAATTGATTTACTTGTTTGCATATCATCGTAATATTTTGAATTGTTATGTTTTAACCATTGAGGTTGCAGGAGCACAGTATATGGTTTTATAAAGTTTTAAATGAGGTCCCAGTGATGGGAAAACCCGTTCCGTTAAGCGATGTGGTCTCACTAGATATCTAAATGGGTTTGAGATGGTAGATTATTATTGATACCAGACTTTATGTCTGACTCGAAGCTTATGCTTTTCCCTTAAACTCTTGGGTGCTCAATTGGTTTTGAGTAGTCAGAGAGATGAGGTTTTCAGGTACCTCTTTAGACGAATAAGCTTCCGGAGATGTGCAAGAGGCATGATAGCTATTTAGAGTTCTTTTCTTTTTGATTATGCTGTGTTTTGTTGTAAAGGCAAAGATGTTTAAAATCCTAGTTATATACTCGGATCATCCAATGGGGCATCTTCATATGTCGCTCTTGGCATATGTTGTATTAATTATATTTTCTCTGAACATGGTTCTCGTATTGGGATTATGTAATGAATTTGAAATGGTTTGAAATGGAATGAGAAAGTCGTTTGTTGATTTTAAATTTTTTCCATATCCATGTGTTTCTGTTATATCAATGTATCTAACATTACTGTTAGCACCAAAATTGGTCACTAACCTCGAAGAGAAAGATTGTGTAGAGATATAAGTGATGAAGATAAATTAAACAAGGAAGAGAATGCTAATTTAAATGCAGAAAGTAAGAACACCAAATTTATAGTGGTTCAGCGTAATTGCCTACGTCCACTTTGAGGTTAAACTTTATTGATCTTCTTGAATGGGTGATTACAAATACAATTTGTAGATTAAATACTTGAATGCAATTGCTAAGTAGAGCAGATGAGTCTCAAAAATGGCAGAGTCTCCCCAGTGTTCTCGAAAAAGATCCTTTTCACTGTGACCCTGCCCCTCTATTTGTAGACAAAGACGGGCTGGATTTCCTAGATGGGCTCGGTAGCCGAACACTCTAGCCCAAGTATAGTGGTCGCTGCATGCCGAACCAGGTAGGCCGAACACAATGATGCCGAACCACCCTTCCAATGCCGAACGGTATATTTGATGTGTGGGAAGTGCAGAATAGTTGTCAGCCGAAGCCGAACGTGCCTCTGTCCGAAGCGCTTGACCGAACAATGCTCTCTGGCCGAACGATGCATTCTGGCCGAACGATCCTCCTTGGCCTAACGTGCCTTCTGGTTGAACGATGCTTTTTAGCCGAACGATCCCTTTGGCCGAACGATACTGCCATGTCGAGTAATCGTATACGCCGAACGCTTTCTAATGCCGAGTACTCTTGGATGCCGAGTACTACGCCGAGTACTCCTTGATGCCGAGTGCTACTGGATGCCGAGTACTACGCCGAGTATTCCTAGATGCCGAGTGCTTCTGGACGCCGAGTGCTATTGGATGCCGAATGCTCCTGGATATCGAATGCTCCTGAATGCCGAGTACTACTAGATGCCGAGTACTCTTGGATGCCGAGTACCACTGGATGCCGAGTACTCTTGGATGCCGAGTACCACTGGATGCCGAGTAGTCCTGGGAGCCTAGTACTACTAGATTCCGAGTACTCATAGAAGCCGAGTACTACCCAATGCCGAGCACTCAGTAGCCTGGTCAAATCTCCAGGAAACACTTGCCCCCTCAAAGTGTATTACGTGACTAAACGTGATACACTTTGAGTTTTTTCGAACGGAGATGCCCTTTTGAGTACACCTGTGGTTGTGTTGTGTGCCATAGGATAAACGCCGACCAATGCGCTCGGAGCCGAACGTTCCTTTTGTGCCGACTAATCCCACGTTTTGACACCGAGCGATGCAGCTTTGACCGGTTCTACCGGATATAGCCCTTTTGACTTCCACCTTTCTCCTCTATAAAACCAGGTCCTTTCCTTCTTCTCCCCTTTACTTTTTTACTTATGCCGTTCCTTGAAGACTTGCAATTCTAGTCAGTCGTCCGGATTTAAAACTTAACTACTCCTTCCCAATCTCCAATATGCAAACTAGGTATTTTTCCTCGTACGATTCAAGTAGGTTTCAAACGAGATGGCCGAGTGTGTCACGTAGAAAGCTTTCGAGTAAGTCGACTTTATTGCGTCTTTACTGCCGAACGATGATGCGAGGCGAGGAGGAATGATTAGGAGTGTTTTCACATATAGGCTTAGTTTCTTTGTGTCGAACCGAAGTTAAGGGGAAGAAAGAAGAATGAAGGTGTTGGAGGAGGTAAGGGTGTTGTTTAGCGTAGCACTGCTTCGGCGTATGTCGTCATGCGCCGGACGGTGGAATGGAGGGCTGCCGAACACTACTTTGGCCGATCAAACCCAGGCCGAGCACTCATTAAAATGCCGAACAATAACTTAGCCAAACGAAAACCAAGGCCGAACATTCTTAAATGCCGAACCATATCAAGGCCGAGCAATGCAAATGCCGGACAATTATAAACGCCGAACAATCCTTAGGCCGAACACTACTCAAATGTTGAACCATATTTAGGCCGAAAAATGACTTTAGCCGAACCGTGACCTAGCCGAACAATGACTTTAGCCGAACAATGATAAATGTTGAACCATACTTAGGCCGAACACTGCAAATGCCGAACGAACAATTTCCTTGCCAAATCAAAACAAGGACAAGGACTCTGGCATATCAAACTGATCCGGACTATTAACTCCCCAGCTTCAGTAGACATAAACCTGAACTCAGATTGACATAATCGGATAACTTCTTTTAACGTTTTCTGAATCTGAAACTGCAATCATCATAAGGCAGGCTTCTGGAGACGGTCAGCGATGACGGTCTTCGAAGGTGATGTCTTGACACTCAGTTTTATATCAACAGCTTTGCGACTTTCAAACTTTCAATGCTTTTACACGATTGCCTGCACTAGTTCACACATCATGTGGGGGGAATATTCGTGTTGTTAATTCTAACGTTCAACGTTTTTTAAGTATAGTTTTCTCAAGCGCTTAGCCAGATTCATTATTTAACGGGGATGTCTATGAAGTCTAGCTCCGCCACCATATTTGACAGGCCTGGGCCGTCATCAAGGCAAGAAGCCGCTGATATTTCAAATCCGTCGACTTCCCCTGCCCATAACTTAGCACCCGATGCCTTGGAGGCAACAATTCTTTTAAACAACCCGATCGATTCACAAGCTTCGAAGATCAATGAAGCCGCACTTCGACGGATATGCTCCATTCACGGGATTCCTTTTGCCGATGTGTTAGTCCCGTCGCGACACGATCGTCCTCACCTACCCCCAGTCAGATATACCACCTGCAACTAGTTAATGTGTTGGATGGGCAGTGTGCCTCCGTTTAATTTATTCCTCCAGGACGTGTTGCAGTACATCGACATTGCTCCGTCGCAGCTGCATCCGAACGGTCACGCGTTTCTATATGGGACCTATCTACTCTTTATGGCCGTCTTCTCTAGACCTCCAACCTCTAGCGACATCAGATACATTTATATGATCAAGAAATGGAAAGATAGCCCTTCCTTCATGTTCCTCGAGCCGTACCACAAATGCCAAATCTTGACAGGAGCATGCAGTAAATTCGCCCTGTACTAACAGGAATGGTTCTACGTGCGTTGCCCTCTTGGTTTTGCGAGGAGATGGGTTGAAGGCAGTAAGTCTCTTCGTTGAGTCATCATTTGCGTTTAATTGGAGTCGTGCTTTTTCTAACTCCTCGTTTCGTCTTTTCAGGTATCAACCCGCGTCCGGAGGGCCGAGGATATTCTGAGGCCGTTGAGGCCATTAGAGCTCTTCCGACATCCGAACCATCATTTCGAATGAATCATTGTCAAGGTTCGGGTTGTTAGCCCCAGGTCGTCGGATTAGCCTCCTGGAGGGCGTCTCCATTCCCAAGCCAGCATCCGGTAAAGGGAAAAAACAGGCCGGATCGTCATCATGCCGCACTCCCGATACGCACGAAGAAGGTGAGCGCAAAGAGGACGAAGCTCCTGAGACCCAAGGCGAGAATGTGGGTCCCGCTTGGAATCTGGCGGTCGAAGTTCATGACATTGAAACGTCATCCTCCCCTTCGAAGGGAAAGAAGAGGTTAAAATACAATATTCGGAAGGAGAAAGTTGGCGGCACTTCAAAAGATATGCCTATCCCGCCCGAGAAAGAGGCTTCCTCACAGCACCTGGAAAGTTCCCTGAAGGGTTTGTCGAATCTTTTTATCCCCGATGATATACTCAATTACGGGTGGTACGATCCTGAAGCCCTCAAGTTTTCTTCGCCCGCTAGAGGCAACGCGGGAGTTCAACTCCCGGTCCAAGGAGGCAATACTCCGATTAGTAAAGATAAAATAACTGGCCCGTCGGGGGGAACAATAGGACACACACGCACATACGCATTCCATCATACACTTTAAGTTTTTTCTTATTTCCCGGATCTTTCTTAACTCGTTGTTATATCCATTCTTTGCAGGTGACATGGGGCGCTCTCACGGACTCGATCACCTTCATGGCTCTTCCATATTTCATCACCCCGGACGGGACTCAAGTTCAGGCAGACGTAGGGACAGAGACGATTATGAAGATAGAGACAATCGTCCCCGCGATTCGTCTTATTGTAAGAAGGCATATTCTCAATCTTCACAGTCCCGTGATCCTCTTCCTCCAACTGAGCCGGATAGGGAGAAGTCTTCACAGAAGGGTTACCAACCTGATGCTCCTCGAGAACAACACTCCGGTTCATCGAGCACAAGGCAAATTCGGGAGCAATGAAAAAGAGCAGAACTTCCAAAGCCTCCTCCCCCTGCTCCCGCGGTTGATCCAACCGTAGCAGAAAAAATGGTCGATCTTAAGGCCAAGTTTCCAAAAATTTGCTTCGATGGTCTGAAGTTCCTCCCTGCTATTCACCACATCCCTGGGCACGTGAAGCAGAGTGCCATTGCCTGTAATAACGACGTCTATGTTCAACATGACGCGTTTGTACACTTGGTTGAAAAGATCTCGGAGGTGTCCGTTGAGCGTCAATATGAGATCGATCGCCTGAAATTGGAGGCTGGCTGCGACAAGAACATCATCAAGCATCAAGACGAAGAGCTTGCTTCGTATAAGTTGAAGCTAGAAGCCGCTGAACAAAGCACAAAAGATACTGCTGAGGCAGTTACTCGTTTAGAGATGGCTCACAAGAAGGAACTTGATGAAGCAGTCCAGCGCAGCGGTGCCCTTGCCCTAGAAAAGGATTCCATCCAAAAAGAAAGGGACGTGCTCGTCACACAAGTCAGAGAGATGAAAGAATTACTCTCCAAGGAGAAAGAGGATAAGGTAGCTGCTCAGGAAGAATCACAACGATATTGTGATGAGATCGTTGCTACTCGGCTCTTGAAAACGAAGCTCGATGAAGAACTTGCTAGGGTCGAAAAAATGAAGGACGAAGCCCGTGAGGAGGGCAAAAGAAAAGCTGCGGAGGAGATTGACTCTCGCCTCGAGGCGGCCGCAGAAGCCGGCAGGGAAGAGGTCAAATGCATGTTTGACCCGTTGATCGCTGAGTACGGAGCCCGCATCCTTATGCATCGTGACTTAACATTCTTGGGCAATGGCTACCTCGAATCCCTAGCTGAGGTCTGGGAAACCTTAGTAAAGATCAAGAAAATCGAGTCGGGCTCTGAAGAGGTCGATGAGGATGCCTTGGTGAAGGAGTTTCTTAGGGGGAATGAGCCAGCGGATCTATCCGTAGCTTTGGCGCTTTATAGCAAAGGCTCTCCCCTTCCAAAAGAGAAAAGTGATGAAACTGGCCCATCTGGGGCCGAGACTACGGCTCCTCATATTGCCGCTCCTCCCGCTGATCAACCGGCCGGTCGGTCGACACTTGATCCATTTGAGCAGCATGCCGGTTATGATCCTGAAGATCCCGGGCTCGGCGCTCATGTGCTATCCCCTATCCTGGAGGGTGAAACCCCACGCGCAACCGATAGCCAACCGGAACCTGGTAGGAAACTCTTCTTCTCTAGAAGTTGAAAGATCTATCATTTTCCACCAGTGGTTATTCGTTTTAATGTTCATTCTTTATGTTTTCATGCAGGCTGCTCTGACACCGAGCCAACTCCGAGGAGCGATGACGCCAAGGAGGAGGCAGAGAAAACAAGCGACGTTGTTCATGCTGGAGTAATTCCTGGTCCCGATGCTCAAGTGATCGGGGCGCTAGATGATGACAAGCTTAACACTTCATCTCCTGTCGAAGGGAGTGATGAAATCAAAATTACTAGTGCCTCTGAGCATACTTCAAAGATGAGCATGAAGGACCGCCTCGCCGAAGAGGAGAAGAAAAAGGTCGAGGTTAAAGTTGAACCTGAAATACTGGAACTTACCGACCCGCGGAACAGACCTTTGAAAATCATTCTCCCGGGCAGGTCCAAACCACTGGATGTTCCGTCTCCTACTCCTGACTCCGCTTCTTTAGCAAGCAAGAAATCCAAGAAAAAGCGTGAGGGAGAGGAGTCGTCGGAAAAAACAAAGGAAGACAAGAAGAAGAAACCGAAGAAATAATCGATACACTCGTTCAACGAGCTTCTTGCTTAAATCTTGTAGTTGCTTTTATCTTTTGTAGCTTGTAGTTTGTATAGATAGGTTCTTAACTCTGAGTTTTGTAGGAGTAACTGTGTAACCCCATTTTGAACTACTGAATGAAGCTTAGTTTCTTTTTCGTTTGAATGATTCTCTTGCTTTTCTTTGGTTTGCTGACTAACTATAGTCATAACTCTAGTTCTTTTGAGTTGCATTATCTCCCAGTCCATTCTCGTGTTTTTCAAACATTTCCAGACGTGGCATACTTCTTGTTCCACATTTCTCGAGTACTTGGACTTGTTTCTAAATCTACGCTCCGGGGATTTAGAGTAAGTTGATCCGCGTTCAGGGGATTCGGAGGTTCGTATCGTTTATGCTCTAGTCCGCACTCTGGGGACTTAGAGTACTCCAATGTGTGCTCTAGGAATTCGGAGATTTGAAATCGTTTATACTCTAGTCTGCACTCTGAGGACTTAGAGTACTCCGATCCGCGCTCTGGGGATTCAGAGATTTGAAATCGTTTATACTCCGGTCCGCACTCTAGGGACTTAGAGTACTCCGATCCGTGCTCTGGGGATTCGGAGATTTGAAATCGTTTATACTCTAGTCCGCACTGTAGGGACTTAGAGTACTCTGATCCGCACTCTGGGGATTCGGAGATTTGAAATCGTTTATACTCTAGTCCGCACTCTAGGGACTTAGAGTACTCCGATCCGCACTCTGGGGATTCAGAGATTTGAAATCGTTTATACTCTGGTCCGCACTCTGGGGACGTAGAGTACTCCGATCCGCGCGCTGGGGATTCGAAGATTTGAAATCGTTTATACTCTGGTCCGCACTCTGGGGACTTAGAGTACTCCGATCCGCGCTCCGGGGATTCGGAGATTTGAAATCGTTTATACTCTAGTCCGCACTCTGGGGACTTAGAGTACTCCGATCCGCGCTATGGGGATTTGGAGATTTGAAATTGTTTATACGAGTCCGTACGTCGTACAGGATAATGTAGTTCGTCATCCGATTATGAGATATAGAAACATTAGTGATTCATGGAAAATACGGCTTCAAGCCTTTATTAATGAAAAACAACTAAACTGCTTGATTACATAGTTAAAAAGAAACTAAGTTATGACTGAACGAAAACATACAGGAAATAACAGTGCCTAAAATAAGAAAGAAAACACGCTAAATGTAATAGTGCCGCAGATGTTCACTGTTCCATGCTCGGGGGAGTGTCGTGCCATCAACGGTCGCTAGCTTGAATGTTCCCTCTCTAAGCTTCCGTTCAATGACGTACGGACCTTCCCAGCTGGGCTTCATACGTGATGGTACCGGGAAAACTCGTTTCAGAACAAGATCAACCACATCAAAAGTCCTTGGGCGGACTCTACCGTCGTAGTAACGCTTGACTCGGTGTCTATGCGCTGCCGCCCTTAATTCGGCCTCTTCACGCTTTTCATCGATGCAGTACAGCGATTCCAACAAGAGGTCCTGGTTCGTCTTGGGATCATAGTATGTCACTCGGTGTGATGGAACTTCAAGTTCCACGGGTATAACGACTTCCGAGCCGTTTACTAAGGTGAATGGAGTGTGGCCGGTCGCGGACTTGTGGGTAGTTCTATAAGCCCATAGTGCTGTCGGGAGTTCATCTACCCACTTGCCTCCGACCTTCTCCAGACGCTTCTTCAGTATGGACTTGATTATTTTGTTAACGGCCTCGACTTGTCCGTTAGCTTTCGGGTGTGCAACGGCGGTGAACTTCTTCTCGATTCCATACTTTAAACAGAACTCTTTGAACTCTCTGCTTTCAAATTGCGTCCCGTTGTCCGTAATGATGGTGCGTGGTGAAAGTCTATATGGATCGATAATATAGTTAAACTATGACTAGCAAGTGCGGAATTATTAATAATAGTAAATGGCAGTAATAAAAATGACAACAGGGATTTTTATACTGGTTCGAACTTCTCGTTCTACGTCCAGTCCCAGACTTCTTCTGGAATTTCTCGAATAACCCTCACTTAACCCGGAGGAACAGGTATTACACCGCCTGAGCAACCGAACAGGACTTTTCCGCCTAAGCAACCGAATAGGACTTTTCCGCCTAAGCAACCGAATAGGACTTCAAATACAATTTGGTAAATTGTTTCTTGACTTGTGTGTTCTTTGAATAACACGAATATAGTCAATGTAGTACACCCTTCCTATAATCTTCTTGATATGATGATTTGAATGTGCAAAGATAAGTAGAGAATTGAAAATCAGTTGATATTATAACAATATAAGATCAGAATAGATAGAAAGAATTAGTTAATGAAATAGTGGATTTTCATCTCTATTTATAGTATTGAATAGTTTTAATTCAATAGTTGCAACTATTAGAAAAGTGCAACTCTTGGTGAAGAAGACAACTCTTCAGATTTTGCTATTTTATGAAGAGATGCTTCAGTTCGTCAAGTTCAGATGTCTGAGATAAAAGTGACAGATGTCTGAATAATTTTGAATTTCGAAAAAATAAAAGGAAAACAAAAACAGTTAATTTAGACGTCTGTCTTTTAATTCAGACGTCTGTCTAGGGTGACAGACGTCTGTTATTAAATGACAGACGTCTATTTCATATAGAAATAGAGGCATTAACAACATAGTGTTCAGACGTCTGTTATCTTAATTTAGACGTCTGATATTGATGTCAGACGTCTGAATTAATATACAGACGTCTATTTCTGTGCTGTTCTGTCCCTTTGTCCTTTTTAGTATTTTTGAACTTGAGAAAATATATAATTTTGAAAATACCTTTTTATATTTATTTTAAAGCATGATTTTCAAAAGTATATTTGTGTGTGTGTGTGTTTCATCACCATATCAGAGATTGTACATATATATCTAAATAGATTTTTTAAGAACTTTAATCTTGTTGATGATAATAGCTTCTTTTGACGATTCCTGCAAGAATATTTGACATAATAGTATATAGATTGAAATATATAGTTGTCGCATTAAAATCGAAGAAGGCAGGTTTCAACATTCTCCCCCTTTTTGATGAGGACAACTATATAATTCATCGATTAGTATAATCATACCTTTTGCTCCCCCTGTCAATATGACCATATTATATAGCAGAAATATAATTATTTCTCCCCCTTTGTCATTAACAAAAAGAATTGTTGGGGTTGTTTTGGATAAAAAGAAGTAACAAAAACTGTGAATAACACACTAATTAAGAGATGTAAACAGACCAAGCAAGATAATAACAAATAAATGTTTAGGATACATCATTTGTTTACCTAACATAGTTAATTTAAGAAAGACAGATAAAATTGTACAATCTTATCATTCACCATTGTTTGAACCAAAAAAATTTTTATGAGAGAAGACATTGATTGAACCAAAAGAAAACCATCTTCATTCACCATTCTCCCCAAGTTGGAGAAGAAGGAGGTGAGGATCCATGAGACTTTTTCCATAATTGACGAAGAATTGTCTTGATATTTTTTAATTCTCGTGCATTCTCTTCGACTTTGGCATCTAAGTAATCGAATCTAGAGTTAATGGAAGAAAAGCCTTGTGCTATTTGTTGAGAAATTTTCTTTTGATTTTTTGAAATAATGATGTCGGATTTGAGCTTTTTATTTTTAGTATACGAGCGAGAAGTACCAGAAATTAGTTCTATCTCGAAATTTTCCGAATTTGGGCTTTGGATAAAAGCTTGCTCAAAAGCTTCATCTTCATCTTGTTCTTCATCTTCCCTTTCTTCATCATCCTTTTCTTTTTCAGTATCGCCTTCATCTCCATTATGTCCGGAACTACTTACTTTTGCTTTTCCTTTTTCTTTTTGTAAAGCAAGTTGTTCCGCTTTATAATCATTAAATGTTGGAAATGTCGGAGGAGATTCTGGTAATCCCATTAAACTGAAGAAACGAATGTTGGATACCTTGATTTTTTCAAATTCAATTGATGGACTTTGAATAGAGAAGGCAGTTAGAATTCGAGTAATATAGGGAGCATAGATAATTGAGCGTTTCTTGGAGTCATGATAAGTGCGAAAAGCATCATAAAAGTATTGAGCCCAATTGATTTGAGTATTGGATAGAATTGATTGAAGTGCCTTATCTTCATCATCGTAAATGACCTCATGGCTTCCTTGTCGGGGAAAAATTGTTTTTATTAGCATTCTAAGCAATAGTCGAGGTCGAGGACGAAGATGATTTGATCTATCTGTGGATTTTTCAGGTTCAAAAAGATAATATTCTATTTGTTTAAGTTCCTCTCCTTCTAACTTAAAGTCATCTATGTCGACACCTTCCGAATGACATTTTAAAATTCGTCCAATGTCAGAAGGAGTTATTTGTAGAATGTTTCCAAAAACACTTGTCCAAAGCGTTCCTTTTTCTCGATGAAGTCTAATTTTAGGATTGTTAACATTTGCTAGAAATAATAATACACTAAGTCTACAAATGTTGACTTGATTATCTTTGAAATCAATAAGGCTTGTAATCTGAGATCTATCAGTATAGAGCCTAAGTTTGTAGAAAGGAAAATGATCAAGATTATGAAAAATACCATGAAATGATTGAAGAGAACATAAATGCTTGTAACGAGCCATGCTTCGAGGTTCGTGGTATAACCAAGCTTCAATTTGATCTTCCGAAGGAAGAATGTGAGGAGGTTGTTGAGATGAATCTCCTTTTTGTTTCTTAGATTTGGGCGCCATATGATTAATTGGAAAAAGCTAGGGTTTCGAGTTTGAGAGACGAGAAGAAGAAAATAAACCGTTTGAAATAACGTATATAGATTTTCTTCTTAACAGGGTTTCAGACGTCTGAAAATTAAACAGACGTCTGAGTTTCTGTAGAATAAGAACAAAGACTAGAAGAACAGACGTCTAAAAATTTATGACAGACTTGACAGACGGCTCAGAAGGTTTAAAATGAAACAGAGAGTAAAAAACATTTTGCACTAAATTCAGACGTCTGATAGTTTTATGTTTAGACGTCTATTATGAATAACAGACGTCTGTTATCTTTAAACAGACGGCTAATTGTTGGCTGCAAAAGTATAGTCAGATTTAGACGTCTGTGAAAATGATTCAGACGTCTGTGTGGCTGAAAATAGTAAAAATAGTTGTTTTTACAGACGTCTGTTGAAAAAATATAGACGTCTGTCTGTCTGATAAAAGATTTTCTTTATGCTTAGGCTTTTAAAAAAAATTTAATAGTTTATTTATTTATATTGATAAGAACATAAAACAAGTATAAATCAACAAATCAAACATACAGACATATATATTATCTATTTAGGAGTCTTTGGAGTTTTTGGAGACTTCGGAGACTTCCCTTTGGATGATTCGTGTTGATTTTGTTCAGCAGACTGATAAATAGGAGACCATTGAGGTTGACGTTCCCATGAATTTGGGGATACATGAGGACGTTGAGGTGAGAGAATATGTGCATTTGTGTTGATCGGAGATGAACCACATATTTTTGCAGCACATCGTTCAAGAAAGCTAAGTCGTCTTCCATGACTCTTTTGTTCAAAATACATTTCTCGCTGAAGATCAAGTGTTTCCCTCTGATAGTGATGTAAATCATCTATCTTTTCCTTAGTAGATGGAGATGGAAATAAATTTCTTCGCGTACGTTTATTTTCCGGCGTATATCCCGTATGATGACTTTGTGGTGGACATATCGGAATATAAGCTGGAGTTGGAGTCGGAAGTTCGGAAGACCCAGAACTAGGAGTTTCAAAATTAATTGAAGAAAATTCAGATGTATAGGAGGGCTCATCTGAGGATGAACCAGCCATGGTATATAAGAATAATGCAAAGTTAAAAAACATATTTGAATAATTTTTTGCTTTCACCTTTGTAAAAAGAATAGAAAAGCTGAATGATAATTTTCTTTGGTAAGAAGAAATTTATAGACACTATAGTCTAAAAAATAAATGGTTAAGATTAAAAGAAGAGAAAATTTAATGTTAACCAGAAACAATATGTGTGGGTAAAAAAAAATTTAAATAAAGACAGAATAGCTGAAGTATACTTCATAAATTTTTGAGAGAGATTATACCAAGTTCTCGTCTCAATTTTACAAAAATGTTTTCATTCAAAGGTTTGGTAAAAATATCTGCTAATTGATTTTCCGAAGATATAAATTCTAGATTGATTATATCTTTTTCAATATTATCACGAAGAAAATGATGACGAATATCAATATGTTTTGTCCGTGAATGATTTACTGGATTTTTAGATAAATTAATAGCACTAGAGTTATCACAGAAGATTGTAGATTTAGATAAGTTAAAACCAAAATCTTGAAGAGTTTGTTGCATATAAATTACTTGAGCACATGCCAAAGCTGCAGATGTATATTCTGCTTCACAAGTAGAAAGTGATACGCAATTTTGTTTCTTACTGAACCAAGATACTAGAGACCGTCCAATGAAGTGACAAGTCCCACTTGTACTTTTTCTATCCGTCCGACTTCCTCCAAAATCAGCATCACTATATGATACTAATTCAAAAGGACATTCTTTCGGATAAAATAGTCCAAAATCTTTGGTTTTGTTGAGATAACGTAAAATACGTTTCACTGCTCTAATATGTGATTCTTTAGGATCGGCTTGAAATCGTGCACACAAACAGACACTCATCATTATATCGGGTCTACTAGCAGTTAAATATAATAACGATCCAATCATACTTCGATATAACTTTTGGTCTACACTCTTGCCATTTTCATCTTTTTCAAGATGTATGGTTGTACTCATAGGAGTTGGTTTGGCAGAGGTATTTTCCATACCAAATCGTTTGATTAAATTATTACAATATTTTTCTTGATTTATAAAAATACCATTATTAATTTGTTTAATTTGAAGTCCAAGAAAATATGTTAATTCTCCCATATGAGACATTTCAAATTCATTTGTCATTATTTTAGAAAATTCTTGACATAATTTATCATTAGTTGATCCAAAAATAATATCATCTACATAAATTTGAACAATTAAAATATCATGTTTCTTTTTCTTAATAAAAAGAGTTTGATCAACCTTTCCAATTTCAAACCAGAATTGATTAAATAAGTTTTTAAACGATCATACCAAGCACGAGGTGCTTGTTTCAAACCATATAAAGCCTTTTTAAGTTTATAAACATGTTCTGGAAATTGGTCGTGTATAAACAAGGGAGGTTGTTCAACATAAACATTTTCTTTAATAAATCCATTTAAAAAAGCACTTTTAACATCCATTTGATATAATTTGAAATCATGAAAGCAAGCATAGGCTAATAGAATTCGTATTGCTTCTAATCTTGCGACAGGAGCAAATGTTTCTTCATAGTCAATTCCTTCTTCCTGATTATATCCTTGAGCAACTAATCTAGCTTTATTTCTAGTGATATTACCATTTTCATCAGCTTTATTTTTAAAAACCCATTTAATGCCAATAACTGTTTGATCAGTTGGTCATGGAACTAAATCCCAAACGTCATTTCTTTCGAATTGGTTTAGTTTTTCTGCATCGCAATAATCCAATAATCATCAGTTGAGGCTTCCTTAATATTTTTAGGTTCTATATTAGAAAGAAAGGCTATATGACCCATTTGATTTAGCTGATTTCTTGTTTTAACTCTTTCATCAATTTCTCCTATAATATTTTGAATTGGATGATCTTTTAAAATTCTTGGTGGAGATTTAAATTCAGTTTCAAATTGATTTATAGAAGTGATATTGTCAGGTGTATTGTTGTCAAAAGTAGAATTTGAATTTGTTACAATGTCTTCATCATCATTTGTTTTAATTTTGAAATTTTCATCAAATGATACATGAAGTGTTTCTTCAATAGATTTGGTTCTTATATTATAGATTCTATATGCTTTGCTTCGTTCGGAATATCCGATGAATATACATTCATCCGATTTTGGATCAAACTTACCTAATTGATCTTTTGTATTTAAAGCAAAACATTTAGAACCAAAAACTTTAAAGTAAGATATATTAGGTATTCTACCGATGAAGAGTTCATATGGAGTATGTTTAGTTAAAGGTCGAATAGATACACGATTTAGGACATAACAAGCAGTAGCAACGGCTTCTGCCCAAAATTGTTTTGGAAGAGTGGTTCCATTCAATAAAGTCCTAGCACATTCTTGAAGTGTTCTATTTTTACGTTCAACAACTCCATTTTGTTGAGGCGTTCTTGGAAATCAAAAGTTATGAAATATTCCTTTTTTATTACAGAACTTCTCAAACATTTCATTTTCAAATTCTCCTCCATGATCACTTCTAATATTTTTAATTTTTAGATTTTTAATATTTTGAATACGTTTAGCAAAGATTTTGAAATTTTCAAAAGTATCACTTTTGTTTTTCATAAATAAAGTCCAAGTATATCTAGAGAAGTCATCAACTATTACAAAGACATATCTATTGTGACTAATAGATTGAGTCTGAGTTGGTCCAAATAAGTCTAGATGCAACAATTTAAGAGGTTGCAAAGTTGAGATGATCTTCTTGGATTTAAAAGTAGATTTAGTTAGCTTTCCTAGTTGACAAGCATCACAAATGCTATTTACCTTAAAATTCATTTTAGGTAATCCTTTTACCAAATTATTTTTGGATAATTTATTAATAGCTTTGAAATTTATATGAAAAAATCTTTTATGCCATAGCCAAGGATCATTTTCTTTGACTAATAAGCACATATTTGTATTATGATTTATTTTCATATTTAAAATATAAATATTATGATCTCTTACTCCTTCGAAAATGATATTTTTGTTATGATAAAAAATATTGCATTTATTTTCAGAAAATACTATGTTAAAACCTTTATCACATAATTGACTAATACTTAGTAAGTTATGTTTTAAATTTTTAACTAATAAGACATTTGTAATAAGAGGTAATTTAGATGTACCGTCATTGCTCACATCGCCTTTGCCGATGATGTAACCTTTTGAATTATCTCCAAAAGTGACAGATCCTCCATCTGAGTAGATAATGTTAGTTAACATATTTTTTTCGCCTGTCATATGTTTTGAGCAACCACTGTCTAGAATCCATTTTCCTCTTTTCTTAATCGGTACCTGCAAAAAATATTGAAATTCTATTGGTACCCACTTCCTCTATAGGGTCCTAAGGGTTAAATCTTAGGAAGCCAAACCCAGTTGGGTTTAGAGTTCCCTTTAAAAATAAAATTTTCATTCTTATGAACAGACATAATAAAAGATTTAATGTAGTTTTTCTTAATCAAATTATTATTCGTTTTTGGAACCCAAATCATAATTGATTTTGGATGAATAATTTTTGAAGAAGATTTTTGAGCAGATATAGATTCCTTTTTCCTAAAATTAGTATATAAAGACCCATTATTTTTAGAATGCTTTTGTATTGGTTTTTTATATCCTAATCCCTTTTTATTTGAACAAGTTTGAGAATTCTCAATTATTTTAGAGAGACTCTCTCTTCCACTGTTAAATTTAGAAACATTTTTAGAAATATTTTCCAGTTTTGTTTTAAGATTAGATACTTCTATATCGAGTGTTTTAATATTAGAGTTTAAATCATAATTCTCTTTTGCTAATTTAGCATTCTCATATTTCTGTTTTTCTATTTCACTGCTTAAATCAGTCAATTGAGATGTTATATTAACATAAGATTCTTGAGATTTTACTAACTCTTCCTCTAATATTTTCTTTTCATCTTTTAACATGTCAGTTTCTATTTCAGTTCTATTTAATTTTCCTAAAGCATCTTTATATTTACTCTTTAGAATTCTAAGTTTATCTAACAATTCAGAGTTTATTTCTATTAAATCGTCAAAAGTTAGATCACTTACATCATCATTTGTTGCCATAAAACAAACGTTGGCTTGTTCTGAATCACTGTCATTATCACTGTCTGATGAAGAAGATTCTGTATCATCCCATGTAACTGAGAAGGCTTGTTTCTTTTTATATTTGTCCTTTTTGAGATTATTTTCTTTCTTCCGATCAGGACAATCTTTCTTTATGTGGCCCTTCTTGTGACATTCGTAGCATTCAAGAGATGAGCTTGATGGCTTATTAAAACCCTTGTTATTTCCAAATTTATTATTCTTTTTGAATTTTAAAAACTTTTTGAAATTCTTAGCTATAAATGCCATATCATCTTCTGATTCAGAGTCTTCTTTTTCTGCTTGAAAAGCGATAGTTTTCTTGTCCTGTGCTTGTGCTCATCTTGCCTGCAAATTTACTTCATAAGACATTAGATTTCCTATTAACTCTTCTGTTTTTATGGTTGAAATATCATTAGCTTCCTCGATAGCTAAGACTTTTCGTTCCCATTCATCAGTTAAAGAGTTAAGGATTTTTGATACAACATCAGATTCAGTAAAAGTGACTTCTAAAGCTAAAAGTGAGTGATAAATATCCTGGAATCTAGAGTACATTTCACTAATACTTTCTTCTTGTTTCATCCTAAAATTTTGAAATTGGTTTTTAAGCATAGAGATCTTGCTTTGTTTTACTTTATTTGTTCCTTCGTGTGTAACCTTAAGAGTATTCCAAATTTCATATCCAGTTTTACAAATACTAACTCGATTAAATTCATTTTTGTCTAATGCGCAAAATAACATGTTCATTGCTTTTGCGTTTGCAGTAGCATCTAATTTTTGTGTATTAGACCAAGCAGCATATCCTGTAGTAGGAATATGATATTCAGTTTGAATGATATTCCAAGTTTCAAATCCACTTGCTTGCATAAAAATTCTCATTCTAGTTGACCAATAACTATAATTTAATCCGTTAAACAATGGTGGTCGTGTAGTGGCTTGTCCCTCAGTAAAACTGTTGCTAGTGTTATTGTCCATATTTAAAAAAATATCAGATAACTGTGTTATAGTTATGTGATGACCTTGCTCTGATACCAAATGAAAGTCTATATGGATCGATAATATAGTTAAACTACGACTAGCAAGTGCGGAATTATTAATAATAGTAAATGGCAGTAATAAAAATGACAACAGGGATTTTTATACTGGTTCGAACTTCTCGTTCTACGTCCAGTCCCAGACTTCTTCTGGAATTTCTCGAATAACCCTCACTTAACCCGGAGGAACAGGTATTACACCGCCTGAGCAACCGAACAGGACTTTTTCGCCTAAGCAACCGAATAGGACTTTTCCGCCTAAGCAACCGAATAGGACTTCAAATACAATTTGGTAAATTGTTTCTTGACTTGTGTGTTCTTTGAATAACACGAATATAGTCAATGTAGTACACCCTTCCTATAATCTTCTTGATATGATGATTTGAATGTGCAAAGATAGGAAGTAGAGAATTGAAAATCACTTGATATTATAACAATATAAGATCAGAATAGATAGAAAGAATTAGTTAATGAAATAGTGGATTTTCATCTCTATTTATAGTATTGAATAGTTTTAATTCAATAGTTGCAACTATTAGAAAAGTGCAACTCTTGGTGAAGAAGACAACTCTTCAGATTTTGCTATTTTATGAAGAGATGCTTCAGTTCGTCAAGTTCAGATGTCTGAGATAAAAGTGACAGATGTCTGAATAATTTTGAATTTCGAAAAAATAAAAGGAAAACAAAAACAGTTAATTTAGACGTCTGTCTTTTAATTCAGACGTCTGTCTAGGGTGACAGACGTCTGTTATTAAATGACAGACGTCTATTTCATATAGAAATAGAGGCATTAACAACATAGTGTTCAGACGTCTGTTATCTTAATTTAGACGTCTGATATTGATGTCAGACGTCTGAATTAATATACAGACGTCTATTTCTGTGCTGTTCTGTCCCTTTGTCCTTTTTAGTATTTTTGAACTTGAGAAAATATATAATTTTGAAAATACCTTTTTATATTTATTTTAAAGCATGATTTTCAAAAGTATATTTGTGTGTGTGTGTGTTTCATCACCATATCAGAGATTGTACATATATATCTAAATAGATTTTTTAAGAACTTTAATCTTGTTGATGATAATAGCTTCTTTTGACGATTCCTGCAAGAATATTTGACATAATAGTATATAGATTGAAATATATAGTTGTCGCATTAAAATCGAAGAAGGCAGGTTTCAACACGTGGAAGGCCAAAGCGGCATATAATGCTTCGTACAACGAAGTTAATGACCTTCTTAGAGGTGATTATGGCCAAAGGTTCTGCCTCAGCCCATTTTGTGAAATAGTCGACTGCAACTATCGCGTATTTCGCGCCACCTTTGGATATAGGCAAAGAGCCGATTATGTCGATTCCCCAGATGGCAAATGGCCAGGGACTAACCATTTATGTGAGTTCCGTTGATGGAGTCCTCGGGATTTTCGCATATCTTTGACACTTATCATATTTTCTTGCGTAGTCTGCAGCGTCCCGATTTACGGTCGGCCAGTAATATCCATAGCGGAGGATCTTCTTTGCTAGCGTTTTCCCCCCAGTATGGTCACCACATTCCCCTTCGTGAACCTCTCTTAAGACCCGCTTTGTCTCGTCATGAGCGATGCACCGTAATAATGGGACTGAGAACCCTTTTCGATACATTAGTCCATCCTGCATCACGTATCGCACGGCCTTTCGAAGGACCTGCCGTCTTTCGCTCCTTTTTTCTGGTAAAGTCTCGGTCGTCAGGTACAGTTTGAGTGGGGTTATCCACGATTCCTTCTCGATTTCCGTTTCCAACACATGATCGACTTTCATCTCGTCAATGCTCGGGGCATGCAAGGCTTCAATGGGATACAATCCCATTTGCTGCGCATCGCCTGTACTCGCAAACTTAGCCAACAAGTCGGCTTCTTTATTCTGTTCGCGCGGGACATGCGAAATGTCATAACGCTCAAGATGCGAGAGTAGTTCTTGGACCTGAACAAGGTATGGAGCAAGCTTCTGTCCCTTTGCTTGGTAATCTCCCCGCACTTGGTAAACCACCAACTGTGAGTCATAAAAGATTTCAACTGATTTGATCCCGAGTTCTCCGATGAGCTTCAAGCCAGCAATCAGTGCTTCATATTCTGCTTCGTTATTTATAGCCGGGAAATCGAGCTTCAAGGCATAACAGATTGATCGGTTTTCCGGAGTTATAAGAACTACACCCGCGCTAGAGCAACGGTCGTTTGATGCCCCATCAGTGTATAATTTCCATCGAACGGGGGGAATGATGTCGTGATTATCTGGTTCGACGAGTATGGTAAACTCAGCGATGAAATCTGCTAATGCTTGCCCTTGTATGGCTCTTCGTGGTAAGTAGGCGATATCGAACTGGCTCAACTCGATGTTCCATTTTAGCAATCTTCCAGAAGTTTCTGGTCGTTGGAGTACCTACCGCAGGGGTTGATCGGTATAAACGCTGATTGAGTGTGCTTGAAAGTACGGGCGCAGCTTGCGTGATGCAATCACCAAGCAATAGGCCAATTTCTCGATTTTAGGGTAATTTCTTTCTGCCCCCGTTAAACGCTTGCTAACATAATACACCGGCTTCTGGATTCGGTCCTCCTCGCGAACTAAAGCCGCACTTATCGCATGTGGGGATACAGCTAAGTATACGTACAACATCTCGTGGTCTACTAGTTTTGACAGCACAGGTGGACTCTCCAGATGCCTCACCAGATCCCGGAACGCTTCCTCACAACTAGACGTCCATTCGAAATTCCTCTTCCCTTTCTTTATTATATCAAAGAATGGGATGCACTTGTCAGTTGTCCTGGATATGAATCGACTTAGCGCAGCTACTTTTCCATTCAAGCTCTGTACCTGCTTTATAGTCCTGGGCACTTGCACATCTCGAATAGCTTGGATCTTTTCTGGGTTAGCTTCAATTCCCCTAGCATTGACGATGAATCCCAAAAACTTCCCCGACGCAATGCCGAAGGAACACTTCAGAGGGTTGATCTTCATCCCATAAAACCTGAGTATGTCGAACATTTCAACCAAGTCTCGAATGTGGTCGTTTGACTGTCGTGACTTCACGAGCATGTCATCCACATAGACTTCCATCGTTCTACCAAGTTGGTCCTTGAACATTCGATTCACCAAACGCTGATAAGTCGCTCCTGCATTCTTCAATCCGAAGGGCATTACTACATAGCAATATAGCCCGACATCTGTAACGAAGCTGGTGTGTTCTTGGTCCGGAATATGCATCGGGATTTGGTTGTATCCTGAGTATGCATCTATGAATGATAACAGCTCATGTCCTGCGGTGGAGTAAACCAACTGATCGATCCTAGGCAACGGGAAACTGTCCTTGGGGCATGCTTTGTTCAAGTCGGAGTAATCTACGCAAGTTCTCCATTTCCCATTCACCTTTTTTACTAGCACGGGGTTGGATACCCATTCAGGGTAGAGGGCGTCGCGGACGAACCCATTGGCTTTGAGTTTGTCCACCTCCTCTCTGAGAGCAGCGGACCTCTCCGGGTCCATTCCTCTCCTTTTTTGTTTAACCGGGACGTATTTCGGGTCTATGTTCAACATATGACCGTGATGGCAGGAGAAATCCCACACATATCAGAATGCGTCCAGGAGAAAACATCAAGATTCGCCCGGAGGAAGTCACTAAGGTCTTCAGTCATCGCGGGGCCAAGCTGTGATCCGATCTTCAGTATTCGCGAAGGGTCGTCTCGGCTGACTGAAATGTCAACCGTTAATTCAGCCGGCGCTACCTTTTCTTCCCTGGGTTTCTCATCGTCGTCTCTCGGATCTATGTCTCTGAAGATCCGAGAATTATGCTCGATCCAGGGCTCGGGCAATACTTGTCAATTATCTGTATTAAGGATGCGGACGGGATTGTCTGCAACCTTTCCTTTCTCCCTCCGATGGGCCTCTCGGAGCTCAGCCACATAACAGGAACGACCAGCTGCTTGGTCGCCATGAACAATACCTACTCCTTTGTCAGTTGGGAACTTCAAAGTTAAGCACCACGGGGCTAATGCTGCCCTAAACTCAGCCAGGGCCGGTCGGCCCAAGAAATTATTATATGGAGAATCCACATCCAAAACTACGAAGGGTAGGATTCGCACCCTCCGACGCTCGCCTTGTCCCAGTTCAACTGGTAACTCAACATACCCCACTGCATCTGTCGCTGCGCCGTTAAAGCCGTGTATACGAGCCTTAGACGGTTTCAAGTCCTTTGTTTCCATTTTCATTTGGTCATAAGCCTTCTTGAAGATGATGTTGACAGAACTTCCGCAATCAATCAGAATTCTTTTCACATATGCCGGTCCGATCGTCGCAGATATGACCATCGGGTCGATGGTTGGAGCCTCTACTTGATCAGCATCTCTGTTCCTGAACACTATATCGTCTGTCATTACGCGCTGCTGCTTAGCAGGGGTCCCATCCTCCACGTTCGAACAGCAATCAAAATCTGCATGCTTCAGGGAATTTGCATATCGCTCCATCTCTTGCCAATTCTTATCCGCGGGGTGAGGTCCGCCGATAATAGTATTTATGACTAGTCTACCCACGGTTCAGGCAGGCTCCTCGGGATGACGCGGAGCTGGTGCGCGACCTGGGTTGGACGTTCCCTGTCCTCCTTCCTGTGGATCCTTTACAAATTCTTGCAACTTCTTTTGCCTGATCAACTTCTCGATAGCGTCGTGCAGGTGTCTGCACTCTTCCGTATTGTGCCCATAAGTCTCATGGAAGCGACAATATTTCCCGGTTCGCTTCTGCTCCTCGGTTGATTCTTTTGGATGTGGCTTTCTGTACTGAAAAGTATTGCAGGTAGATAGGTAAATGTTCTCCAGAGGCGCATTCAGCGGGGTGTACTCGTTGTAGCTTGGAATTCTCGATTTCCACTTCCCCGCTTCTCTCTTCTTCCCTTGATTTCTTCCTCCGGACTCCTTAGGCTGCCCAGGCTTGTTCTGGACATTGACTTGGACCTTTCCCGAGTTGTCTCCGGACTGCTTCACAGCAACGTTGCCTTTCATAGACTCTTGGACAAGTCCTGGTGCCTTATCTCGTCTTACCCACCTAGCTTCCTCTCTTCTTATGAACTGGTGTGCCTTTGAGTAGAAACGCTCTAGCGTAGTCGGAGGTTTTCCCGCCAACCAGTCTCCAAACTCAGAATCTGGGTCCACACCTCTCATTACAGCCATTAGAATTGCATGATCATTGGGATTACTGACTTCAGTTGCCGCAACATGGAATCTTTGTAAATATTCCTTCAATGACTCCCCAGGATTTTGGATTACACTTGACAGAGACATTACGTCCTTTGGACGAGTAGTGTGTATCCTGAACTGCTCAATAAACTTCTTCGCCAACTCCTCAAAATTGGATACGGACCGCGGAGGAAGTCAGGTGAACCACATAGTAGCAATCCCAGATAGAGTAATTGGAAAGCATCTACACTTGCTGGCATCATTTGCTCTAGCTGAATCCATCATCCATTCGTACCTCATGACATGCTGTCTAGGGTCAGTCTTTCCCTCATACGCAGGGATAGTAGGCATACTAAACTTCCTAGGGTACGCCGCCTGCAGCACAACATCCGTGAATGGAGTATGACTTCTTGATACTCCCCAATCATCATTCGATAAACCCTGATTTTCTTTCATCAATTGCCTGACCATGGCTGTCAGACCTGGTGTCTGTATGGAAGGCGGAAGGTTAGAGTCTGTTCTACGCGACTGTCCATGCTGATGCCTCCTCTCCTGGCGATCTGCCAATCGTGCGTCTTGAGGTTCGACATCGTTAGCATTTTGATGGTCTGAGCCTCCAGCCTCCACCCGCACTCTGGTTCCAAAGTTTCCAGCTCCTGCTTGGTCACGGTCTCCAGCTGTTTGAACAGCAGCATCTGCTCGCGCAGCTTTAGTCTTACGGCGTCTGCGCCTGGGAGGTTCATCAGAGGAAGTAGAGCTGTCAGATGAGGAATAAGGAGTTGGATTGCCTCCAGCATTCTGTTGCTGCTGTTGAGTGAGCTGTGCCATCAGGTTGGCATTAGCTTGCATCTGCTCTCCTAGTTGTCTCCTGCTTTCCCTGAGTTCTCTCATCAAGTCGTTGAACTCTATTCTGGTGCCAACTGGAGTCTGGTCCTGGGCGGCAATTCCTACACCCGGAATTGCTGGCTGATTGCTAGGTCCTGCTTGTTGCACGCTAGCAGTCTCATGGGCATCCGCATTATGAGAAGCTGACCTGGTACATGGTCTCGCCATTGTAGAGTTATTTGTTGGAACTCTGAGTAGAATCAACGGATGTCCTATCAATGAGTCGGATCTTCTTTGGGGGATTTGTTCAATCCAGTAGCTTCAAAGCAGATCCTTGAGGTCTGAGAATTCAATTCTCAGTGAAAGCACCAAAGTGTTAGCACCAAAATTGGTCACTGACCTCGTAGAGAAAGATTGTGTAGAGATATAAGTGATGAAGATAAATTAAACAAGGAAGAGAATGCTAATTTAAATGCTGAAAGTAAGAACACCAAATTTATAGTGGTTCAGCGTAATTGCCTACGTCCACTTTGAGGTTAAACTTTATTGATCTTCTTGAATGGGTGATTACAAATACAATTCGTAGATTGAATACTTGAATGCAATTTCTAAGTAGAGAAGATGATTCTCAAAAATGGCAGAGTCTCCCCAGTGTTCCCGAAAAAGATCCTTTTCACTGTGACCTTGCCCCTCTATTTATAGACAAAGACGGGCTGGACTTCCCAAATGGGCTCGGTAGCCGAACACTCTAGCCCAAGTATAGTGGTCGCTGCATGCCGAACCAGGTAGGCCGAACACAACGATGCCGAACCACCCTTCCAATGCCGAACGGTATGTTTGATGTGTGGGAAGTGCAGAATAGTTGTCAGTCGAAGCCGAACGTGCCTCTGTCCGAAGCGCTTGACCGAACAATGCTCTCTGGCCGAACGATGCATTCTGGCCGAACGATACCTTTGGCCGAACAATCCTCCTTGGCCTAACATGCCTTCTGGCTGAACGATGCTTTTTAGCCGAACGATCCCTTTGGCCGAACGATACTGCCATGTCGAGTAATCGTATACACCGAACGCCTTCTAATGCCGAGTACTCTTGGACGCCGAGTACTCCTTGATGCCGAGTGCTACTGGATGCCGAGTACTACGCCGAGTATTCCTAGATGCCGAGTGCTTCTGGACGCCGAGTGCTATTGGATGCCGAATGCTCTTGGATATCGAATGCTCCTGAATGCCGAGTACTACTAGATGCCGAGTACTCTTGGATGCCGAGTACCATGGATGCCGAGTAGTCCTGGGAGCCGAGTACTACTAGATTCCGAGTACTCATAGAAGCCGAGTACTACCCAATGCCGAGCACTCAGTAGCCTGGTCAAATCTCTAGGAAACAATTACCGTATTTGGTTGCTGATGATTAATAACTATGGATGACTACAACATTCGTAGCCGTTAGTTCTGAGCCTCCAAGTGGGGGATGTTATAGGTTTTTAACTTTGTAGTTCAGTTTTGGTAATCCTCTAACTAATTCATTTTAGCTTTATTGGTATTCTTGAAATTTATGTGACAGAAACATTTATGCCATAACCATGGATCATGATGATTTGTGGCTAAGCATAAATTAGTGTCATTTTTGACATTCATGTTTAAAACATATATGTTTCGTTTTCTAAATCCTTCAAAAATTAGATTTTTATTTTGGTCAAGGATATTGCATTTATTTTTCTTGAAATTAATTTTAAATCCTTTATTATATAATTGACTTATACTTAATAAGTTATGTTTTAAATTTTCTACCAATAAAACATTAGTAATTATAGGAGAATTAGACATACCGATATTGATGACTTCTCCAATGCCGATGACAAATCCTTTTGAATTATCTCCGAATGTCACATTGCCACCATTAATATATTATACTTAATAACATATAAGCATTTCCAGTCATGTGCTTGGAGCAACCACTATCGAGTATCCACCTCATTTTGCTTTTAATTTTAATTTTGAGTACCAGTAAAATAAGAAAAATTTAATTGGTACCCACATTCTTTGTTTAGGGACCTATGTGTTAGTGTAAGAAGGTAGACATATCCACAAGGATTTGGTTCCTTTAAAATGCAATTATTGTTATATATAATTTTCTTTAAATATTCCTCAATATAATTTTGTCTAATTAGTTTATTATTTGTTTTAGGAATCCATATTTTGACCGTATTTGTATATGAATTCTTAATCTTAGTTTCTAATTTCGGCCTTTTGAATTTGGTGTATAATGTGCTATAATTCTTTGACTTTTGTTGCCTTTTTTATAACCCAATCCATTTCGATTTCTGGATGGTTTAGATATTTTAATCAAATTTTCTAAATTTTGTTTTCCTTTGTTGAATTTTTTCATTTTATTTGTTATTTTATATAACTTACCTTTAAGATCACAAATTTCAATATTGCTAGAATCTAAACTTGCTTGTAATTCTAATTTTCTCTTTCAAGTTTAACTTCTTCTAAAATTGTTTTTTCATCTTTTAATAATCCAATTTCTAATTATGCTCTAGTTAACTTTCTTATATATTGCTTAATTAATTTTTCTAATTCTCTATACTTATCATCTAATTCAATGATAATTTCCATTATTTCATCATAAGTAAGTTCAGGGCATACCTCATCAGTGTTAGCCGTAAAACACATATTTTCTTATTTCGAGTCGCTTTCACTCACTGTTAGATGAAGAAGATGAATCTAAATCATCCCATGTTATTTGAAAGACTCTTTTCTTTTTCTTGAATTTCTCAACCTTGCTTTTATTTTTATCATTATTGAGCTGTGGATAATCGTTCTTTATGTGGCCAAATTTGTCACATTCATAGCATTTAATCGATGTTTGATTTGAGGAGTTTGGTTTGCCACCATTTTGAAAACTGGTCATCTTTTTGAACTTTTTGAATTTTTTGTAGTTCTTGGCAATAAAAACAATCTCATCTTCTTCTAAGTAATCTTTATTACTTGCTTGGAATGCTATGTTTTTCATTTCATGATTTTGATCCGTTCTAGCCTGCAAGTTAGCTTCATACGACATCAGATTTCTATTTAGCTCTTCGACTTTGAGTTGAGAAAGATCATTAGCTTCTTCGATGGTTAAAACTTTTCTTTTCCATTCATTTGTCAAAGAGTTTAAAATTCATGCGACTAAATCAAAATCTGTAAATTTGACTCTAAGTGCCATGAGAACATGTTGAATTGTTTGAACTCTAGCATACATATCAATAATTGATTCATTTGCTTTCCTTTTGAATGATGAAAATTGGTTTTGTAAAATCGAGATTTTAGTTTGCTTGACTTTGATTGTCCCTTCATGTGTGACTTGTAAAGTGCACCGTATATCATATGCAGTGGTGCAAAGCATGACATGTGAAAACTCATTTTTGTCAAGTGAGCAAAATAATTCATTCATAGCTTTGGCATTGTTAGATGCCGCTGCTTTTTGTGCATCATTCCAAGTGCCAATGTCGGTGTTAGGTGCTTCATATTTGTTTTGAGTTACTAACCATATTTCTACCCTATTTACTTCCATAAAAATTCTCATTCGATTTGACCAGTAAGCACAGTTAGAACCAGTAAATGGTGGAGGATGGGTAGTTGATTGACCTTCTTGAAAAGTGCTTGCTATAGTAATGATTTTTCAATTACATGTTACTGTAGATTGAAATAACCTGGCTCTGATATTAAATGTTAGTCTCTATAGGATCTTTATATAATGTAACTTGTATATAAAAGTATGGTGGATCGTATATGATATGGCTTATGTGTATAATAAGTGTATATGTACTAATCTAAGCAGAACTATGCAACTGTATATGATAGTATAAAGTAAATAAGAGTATTCACCCTATATATTTATACTAGTTTAGAGCTCCCATCCTACGTCCAGTCCCGAAGCTTCTTTTCGGTATTTCCTTTAACCAAATAACCCTCACTTTGCTTCGAGGAATAGGCTAATATAACTGAGTTTCTTTGACAAACTTTCTGTTCCAAATAACACTGATATTGACTGCTGGTACAATTCTTCCTATAATCTCCTTGGTAATGGGGTAGTGTATAGTTTGTGATTGTGGAAGTAGTTTAAGTAAATATTGAGAATTGTAATGAGTACTAAGAGATCAAAGAATATAGAAATAACAAGCAAGTAAGTTAGCAAGTCTAGTTTTGAATTCTGATCTTGTAGTGTATTTATAGAAATGAAAGAGATATAGGAAACAGTTGCAATCATTCGTAGATGATTATTACTGTTAGAAAGGAGGAAAC
The DNA here is from genome assembly GCA_030737815.1 of Allium fistulosum. Classification (NCBI taxonomy): domain Eukaryota; kingdom Viridiplantae; phylum Streptophyta; class Magnoliopsida; order Asparagales; family Amaryllidaceae; genus Allium; species Allium fistulosum. Next base: position 1,217,293,510 of record CM060902.1, read on the forward strand.
TTTTCAAAGCGACTCTTTAGGAAGTAGCTGTTATACAGCGTTCAGTTAACTGAGTATAAAATTTAGTCTACTGAATAAGAGCGGAAGAGTTTACGCCGAAGTTCAAAAATCTTGAATGTTGGTAAAATATTAAGGCTCAATCGACTGAGGTATTTTTTTCAGTCGACTACCCTCAATCGACTGAGAAATTACTTTAGTCGACTGAACTGAGTAAACTTAGAAAAATATAAGTTTATTTTTGTCTATTTTAAATATAGAAATAAACAAGCTTTTTGTAAACAGTTCTATATGCAGGCGTGTGTATGTATATATGAGATACCAAGGAGATTTTACATATAATTCTATGACCATATACATACTCTAGTTTGATGAAGATGACCTTTGAATTTCTTGAATGCGATCAATCTTTATTGTAGTTCTTTCACCTACAATATAGTTATAAACTAGAAATATATGATGATATAGTTGTCATCATCAAAACATTAGAAACATAGATTCAACATTTTATAGTCAGCCATCCTTGGTAGTTGGCACTTTTGATATTCATTGTAATAGCTCTATAAAAATGTACTACTTCAAATGTGAAGACATCTATTTGTGGAGTTGCAAATCTCAAAGTAGTATCCTTTTTTATTAATGCATTTAAACTCCACAAACCCACTTATCATTTATTAAAACATGGATATATTAATGATAGACATAGTGCACCTATTATAGTTGCTCACTACACAGGTGCATTTTTGTGGTATTTTTAATTTTCTTTATTCTCTTCAGGATTGAGATATTCTAAAAAAAATTAGAAGATGGTAACCATGCCTTTAGCATTTGTGATTATTTGGACTCCTAAAAGCAATTATCTTTTAAGAAAATTACAGATTATATTTTGATATGTTCCTTTTTAACTATGCATTATTTAGACATGGATGGCTCTTATATCAGCACAACTTTCCCGCATCTCTATATGATGACGTTTCTTCTAATAAGAAGATGATAAATCTAATCACTTTAAGAAAACGGATCCCTACTGCTCTTCCAAGATGAAGACTCAATGAAGAAGTAGCTCTGGTTGTGGCTAAAAGAGCAAATAACAGATGTACAATAACCAACAAATGTACAAACTAGCATTATTATAGTTGTTTTATATATTATGTTTCGAGTGGCTATAATAATTAATTCACAACAGTTTATTATTTCGGTTATTTCAGATATTATGTTTAATTATTATGTTTCAGTTAGCTGTAGTTTGAACAATCCATCTATGAATCAATCTATAGTTGGTTTAAGTTACCATGTTTTAGTTCTTTTTCTTCAGATTTTGTAGTTGTTTCAGATGTGGTAGTTGTATATTGTTTACTTGGTTCAACCAAGCAGAGATCAAAAGGAGTTAGAACATCAAGATGAAGACAGAACGACTTGAAACTTGGTAGGCATGCTTAGAAGAGGGAAAGAAGAGATCCTGGAAAGTTTTAACCCCATATTGCCTAAGGAAATCACTCGGCACCGAGTCATTTCACTTGGTGCCGGTTCATTTTTTCACCTTCGATTGATTCACCAACTTTATACAACCTATTTTCTACTTCCCCGGATTGTGCCTAAGTGAGTTCATAAGGTTTTGATGACCTATCATCAAGATTGAAGAGAGAACAACTCAAATAGCAAAGCAATCCCAGTGATGAAGAACTATCACCAAAGCCAAATAATCACAAGAGAAATGGAATGAAACGCATATACTCAAAGATAGAAAGAAGGTGAAAATAGAGAGGACTCATTTCCACTTAAGGAAATGACTCATTACTGAGTCATTTGACTCGGTACTAAGTGATTTATTCAACTCATACGGCTTCGATCTTCTTGTACAACCCTGGGCTGACATCTGGACTCTGCTCCAACTGAACTTATGGCCCAGTACAACTATCTCCCCTATAAATACAAATCATATATCAATTAAAAGAGGATCTGATTTTGGCGATCACTATGCAAAAGCTTTGCCTCTTAATCATCTTCTATCTCCACACAATAGTCACCAAGGCAGCTACTTTGGGCAATTCTATGACTTAGAATCCATCTGACCCCTATACTTGTGACTTATTCCCTTTCAAATCTCTTGTAATCTCAAACAAACTACATTAAATCATAAGCAATAAAGGTATAAAGTGGACATGTACCATAGATTTCCAAATCGCTATAAAACTTGTATCGTTTTACTTTATTTCTGTTATTTTCCTTTTATTTCAACTTTTATCTGCTAGATCTAGGTCTCACAGGTTCCCTACAATATATTTTTGGGTGTTGATCCATTTTTGACGTCAACGGTTAGGTGCTTTCACTAAGAAAACTGAACCTAGGCTTTGACCTAGCTCTCTACTGTGGATTGCATAAGATCCAGAAGTTAGGTCCAAAAAGTTTGCTTGGAGAAATTGAAGATTTGTTATTCCAATGGCTCCAAGGAAAGGAAAATTTGCATCTGGAAGATCTATAGGAGCAACAGTTGGTAGGGATGAAGTAAACATCCACCAAACAGAAATAAACGATGGAAATCCACTATATGGATCTTCTGCTCAATAAGAAATTGTTACTAAAGAGGAGCTTAATCAGATTATCAACGATCTTAACTTGAAATTTACTAATAGTCTGAAAGTCATCATGAAGAAGATGGATGCATTGCTAACTTTGTAGCTGCCAACAACTATGAGAACTAGAAAGGAGCCTTCTTCTCTAATAGAACAAGAAAATTCCTCCGTTTCTGGTCTAAATAGGAGGGATGGAAAGAAAAAACAGAAGGAAGCAACTATCGGAGTTGCAGGGGATGTTGTAGGAGGAAGTAGGGGGTTCTCCCTGTAAGGAGACAGGATGGTACCGAGACAAAATTACTTGGTGCTTGTTTCTGACTCTGAAGACGATATGCAGCTTGATGGTGGAGACTTAGGATTGAATACTGGTGTTAACGAACAAAGCATTGGAGCTCAAACTGTCGTGGCAAGACTAACCGCACACCAACGAAACCCTGCAGGAGTGGTTGTCCCAGAGAATGGAGAATATAGGCTTCAGTTGGCCAACCAAGTTCATTTGTGATGTCAAACACTTGGGGTAGCTCCTGATAGTCGAGCTATAGATAACCGTGCCAGCGAAGAATACATCGCTGACATGGTCAAACCATTGATGGAGGAAAGCAGGAGTAGGAAAAATGAAGACTAGGGTTCAATGCCTAGCCGAACCCTCTTTACCGTGAATGTCCTAAGAGAAGAATATACCCAAAGATTCACCATGCCGACTATGCCATCATACAATGGAACAATGGGCCCTAAACAACACTTTTTTAAATATGAATGACATATAGATGAAGTTAGAGCTACGGATGTCGTCCGTTGTAGGTGTTTCTTTATCTTCTTGAAAGGAGTCACTTCCATGTTGTTTATAAGACTAGCACCGTAGTCTATTTCCACTTTTGGTGAGTTGGCAAGAAAGTTTCTGGAATAGTTTAGACTTCACACTACATGACCAAAGGACGTGATGTCCTTGTCTAGCTTTTCCCAAGGGACCAATGTGCCACTGAAAGCTTTCTTGAACTAGTTTAATGTCGCAGGTACTGAGGTGAGAAATCTAAAGGAAGACATGATATTTATGGCTCTGGTCTGTGCTATTCATCTGGATATGGATTTTGGTAAATAGATTAAAATGAAGCAACCAACTACCATGGAAGAATTTCACCGAAAGGCATACCAGTTTCTAAGGCTGGAAGAAGCAAGTATGATTAAAGGTAGAACCTTCGATGAGCAACCAAAGGAAATAATCCAGAGTAATGTTGCAGTTAAACAGGATGAAAACAATTCTACTGCAGCTACAGGAAGTGCAGGAAAGAATGCAAATCAAAAAAAGAGGAACCAGTATTTTGGTAGGCATGATGGGAATGGAAAACGTCTAACGAATCTGATGCCTAAAGACTATACACCATTGAGTGATAGTTTGGAAAACATCTACCTTGCTACTCAGGGAACCGAGCGATTGAACAAACCCCCTAAGAGGGAAGCGTCCGAGCAAAAAAAGCGATCAGGGAAGTTTTGTTGCTTACACGAGACTCATGAGCATAACCCAAATAAGTGTCAACATCTAAAAGACTTGATTAAGGTATTGATAAGGAACAATAGACTTTAGCAGTACGTGAAGAAACCACAAAACCCTGATCAACCTACTGAACCACAAGCATCGAACGCTCAAGGAAATCAGTCTGAACCCAGTAGAGAAGGGCCCAAATGAATGAATTAAAGGTTAGTTATAAACACCATCACCGGAGGACCTCATCCAATGCGGAAGAGTTGGGGTGAAATGGAATGATATGCCAATTCTCTGAAGCATGCCTCTCAGGAGAGTTGCTATGCAATTAAAGACGAAGCTCCGGCTAAGCAACAAAGAATGATTATCGGTGACATTGTGTTCCAAAATTGGGACACTGAAGGCATTGAAGCGCTAACTTGACCCAATGGTAATAATGGTTAGGCTCGATCCAACAGTTGTACATCGAGTTTTGGCCAATAGTGGGTGTTCGGTCAGCATTCTATTCAGAAAGACATTTGACCAGATGAAAATGAGCCCTGAAGGATGTGACTGCCTACTGAATAAAGATTTAGAGATTTACAGGTAAACCTAACCAACCAGTTGGGATGATAGAAATACCTGTAGAACTTGGAGAAGGAGAACGGAGAGTAGTACTTATCCAGACATTTGTGTTCGTTAATGAGTATTATGCTTACAAAGCTTTCTTGGGTCGACCAGCCCTCGCTGACTTCAAATTCGCTTTGGCTCCATAGTGTCTCATGATGAAATTCCAAATGGAGAATGGAATAGAAGTAATAAGAGGAGACTAAAGCGCTACAAGAGAATGCTATGTTCCTGAATTATGTGAATCAAAGCGCTGTGAAAATAGGAAGAATGTGGGGATGACTCTCCACATTTGTGAACAGCAAGCATAGCAATTACGGAATTGCCCCTGGCTCGGGGACCATAGTCGCTTCGACAAAGCTATGGACCCTAGGAAAAAGGGTATAGGGAATGTATGGGCAATACCGATGGAGGTTAGGGTAGCTATTCCTATCGACATGGACGACCCAACTCGGGTCTTGAAAATAGGTTCACAGCGAGGAATCAAGATGCAAAACGAATTGATAAAATTTCTTCGTGCCAATCTGGACGTGTTCGCTTGGATGCATTCCAATATGTGCAGGATATTACTGAAGATAGCATGTCACACACTTAATATTGATCCCAAGTTCACACCGGTAAGTCAGAAGAGACGCAATCTGGGTCTGGAGTGATCCGCTGCATTGAAGGAGGAAGTGGATAAGCTATTGGCCAACGGCTTCATCCGCAATGCAACATATCCATAGTTGGTATCTAATCCTGTGTTGGTTTGAAAATCAAACGAAAAGTGATGAACTTGCATCGACTACTCAAATTTGAATAAAGCTTGACCAAAGGATAGCTTTCCGTTGCCCAGAATCGACGAGCTCATTGTTGGAACCGCTAGCCATAAGTTACTTTCATTTATGGATGCCTACTTAAGATGCAATTAGATTATGATGCATGAGCATGATCAAGAGAATACCAGATTCATCACAGACCTGGGGATGTACTCATACCATGTAATGCCATTTAGCTTGAAAAACGCCGGAGCTACCTACCAGAGATTGGTTAACATAATGTTCAAAAACTAGATCGACCAAACAATGGAAGTGTATGTGGATGATATGCTAGTGAAATCATGAGTGTCTAGAAATCATCTAGATGATCTCTCAGAGAAGTTTGAGATTCTCCAGAATTATGGAATGAAATTGAACCTACTGAAGTGTTCATTTTATGTTGCTTTAGGGAAATTTCATAGATTCGTAGTGAACACAAGGGGCATTAAGGCCAATCCAGAGTAGATTACCGCACTATGGAATGTTAAATCCCCAACAATAAAAAAGGAGTTGCAAATTTTGAATAGAAAAAACCCAAGATTGAGCCACTTCATATCCAAAGTGACAAATAAGTGCATTCCGTTCTTCGATGCATTGAAGAAGGGTAAGAAAAACTTTGAATAGAGTTAGGATTATTAGATCGCTTTTGAAGAATTATTTCAACACATGGAGACACTACCGGTTCTATCCAAAACAAGGGATGGAGAAAATCTATTCATTTACTTCACAGTGTCTGCCAATGCATTACGCGCGACACTCATGCCTGAGGAAGCTAGAATTCAATGACCCGTATACTACATCAGCAAGCGGTTCACCGAAGCTGAAAGAAACTGCCCGAAGCTAAAGAAGCTGACATACTGCTTGCTAACAATGCCAAGGAAACTGTGGCTGTACTTCCAAGCTCACCAATTAAAGTGTCGATGATCAACCCTTGAAAAAGGTACTCTAACGTCCCGAGACCTCAAAATGGCTTCTGAAATGGAACATCGTGCCAAGCCAATACGATGTAACTTATTATCCTCGGAGGGCAATTAATGGATAGACGTTGGCTGACTTCATCATTGAATTCACAATTCAGGATGACGAGGAGGACACTACGGTCATAGCATCACAATGGAAGTTGTTCATCGATGGTGCCTCAAATGAATTCTGCTCAGGTGTGGGAATTATGCTTGAAACTCCGGAAGGACGATCAATCTATTATGCTCTGAGGTTGGAATTTCCTGCTACTAACAATGAGGCGGAGGGCGAGGAATTAATAATGGGATTAAAGATTGTGAAGGAATTGGGAATAAAAGCTCTACATATCTACAATGACTCACAACTAGTTGCCTGTGAAGTGAGAAGGGAATATCAAGCTAAGGGTGAAAACTTGCCCCTTACTTGTCGAAAGCATGGGAATTGCTCAACGACATTGAAATTAACATAATAACTCATATTCTTAGATAGCAAAACGTGAAGGTCGATCACTTAGCCAAGTTGGCCAGTCTCGGAGACGCACAGTCTATGGGATTAGTTCTAGTAGAAGTATTGGCCACTCCTAGCATAGCTCAAATGGACGTCGATTGGGTTCTAAAGACCGCGGAAGAAGATGAATCATGGATGACTCTGACCAAGGACTACCTACTCAGAGGAATACTCCCTAGAGACTAGAGTGAACGAAAGAAGCTCCTTTAGAAGGCACCATGATTCATAATGTAGGATGGAGTGTTGTACATGAGAGGATTTTCCTACCCCTTGCTCTGGTGTGTATCAAAAGATGAAGCTAGGAAAATCCTCATGGAAATTCATGAAGCCAACTACAGTGATCTCACCGGGGGATAAACACTAGCGAAAAAGGCTCTTTGCTATAGATGTTTTTGGCCAACAATAAATAAGATGCAGCAGACTACATCAGACAGTGTGATCTACACCAGAGACTTGCAAAGATCCTGTGAGACCCATCTTCAAAACTTACGCAAATGGTCAACCCTTGGCCTTTTGCAATCTAAGGAATCGATGTAATTGGCATACTACCAATAGCAAAGAGAGGAGCCAAATACACTATCGCTGTAGTTGACTACTTTAAAAAATAGGCTGAAGCAGAACCGCTTACCATGATTACTACTAAGAAAGTTATTAAATTTGTAACAAAAAGTATTATTTGCAGGTTTGAAGTACCGTAGAAAATTATCATAGAAAACGGAACTGAGTTCAAGAGCACTAAGTTCAAAGACTTCTGCAAGTGCTACTAGACCGAGAGAGCTTTTTCAAGGTAGCGCATCTGTAAGCAATTAGACAAGTGGAGGCAGTGAACAAAATCTTCAAATCACCATAAAGTAAAGGCTGACGAAAGCCAAAGCAAATTGGGTTGATGAGCTTTCGCTTACACTATGGGCTTATAAAACAACACACAAGTTTGCGACCGGACACTCACCGTTCGCTTTGGCATATGGTTCAGAAGCTATGATACTAGTAGAAATGGAAGTCCCCTATCATCGTAGAAGACACTTTAATCAAAGAGAGAATGGTAGCTCCTTCTTGAATCACTCGACCAAATTGATGAGAAGCGGGGGAAGCTAAACTGAGGACTGCTACTCACCAGAAGAGAGTGGCAAGGAACTTCAACGCTAAGGTTTGCAAGTGTATCTTCAAAGTGGGAGATCTCGTTCTGAAATGGATCTTCCCGAGTACTGGAGTGCTTGGCCCAAACTAGGAAGGACCCTATGTGATCAACAATAAACTTAGAGACGGAACACTTAAGTTAGCGAGTGTCGATGGAATTCTGGTCCAACGTGCTTGGAATAGTGACTCGCTACGGTACTACTACATTTGATACCTATCTATATATTTCCTATTTTCGCAAGTAATCCATCCAGGGACAATGGGGGAATTGTAAATAAGCAGGACTTGCCTTATTCCTTCTATTTCTTCAATAAAGCTAGCTTCTTGAACCAATGGTATAGCGTTCTTGTAAGCAAATCGCCGAGTCGATGGGGAAAATCGACTCAAAACACCGGATCGATAGGGAAGATTTATCCAAATCTTTTGAGAACCGGCATTGCTCCGGCAACGTTGGGAAGGTTCAAAGCCGGGGAAATGTGCTCAAACTGCCGGATCGATGGAGAAAATTGATCCAAATCTTCGAGAACCAACATTACTCCGGCAACGTCGAGAAGGTTAAAAGCTGCCGATTCAATAGGGAATATCTACTCAAACTGTCAGATCGACAAGAAAATCGATCCAAACCTTTCGAGAACCAACATTGCTCCAGCAATGTCAGGATCGACTCAAACCGCCAGATGGGGAAAATTGATCCAAATCTTCCGTGAACCGACACTGCTCCGGCAACATCGAGAAGGCCCATATTCCTGTGCTCCATACAATAAGCCACACGGTGCTTCCTGAACCAATGGAACCACATTCTTGTAAGCAATACTCTTGTTTGCCAACAAATAAGCCACACGACTGAGAAAATACTTATCAATCTCTGAAAAGAAGTATGGACTCTCAAAACTACCGAGTCGACGAGAAAAATCGATTCAAACCACCAGATCAAAGGGGAAAATCGATCCAAACTTCATAAGTACCAATGTTGCCATGGCAACATTGGGAAACTTTTTCGTTTTCTATTTATCAGTGTTACCCTGGTGACAACAATAGACTATTAAAATTTTTAAGTACCGGCATTGCCCCGACAACATCAAGAAAATTTTCAATTGCAGGATTAATGGAAATCCAATCTTCATTTCCCAAGGATCAGCATTGCTCCGACAATGTCAGGAAGATTTGAAACTGCCTAGTCGACAGTGAAAATTGACTTAGACCGCAAAATCGATGGTAAAAATCGACCCCTGTCTTTTAAGTATTAGTGTTTCCACGACAATGCTAGGAGGCGTCAAACCACTAAATTGGCTGAGAAATTAACTCATAATGCCAAACATTGACACCTCCCGATGTTAGGCGATGACAAGAATAAACTAAAGCCTGAAGATAGGTGACGTCGAACGAAAATCCAATGACTTGAGCTGTTCGTGCATAAGTTTTCAAAGATAGAAATTAATGCACGAACGGGATCTTAATACTGAACTTGGAAAAAGTCGATCGCGGTCAAGGAACTAAACGCTCGAAACCGGGCGACAAAACCACAAGTTCCCGAAGATAGGAGCTATCACGCAACTCAAACAGGGGGCAACCGAATGAATTGGCCAGAATACCCGGTCTTTTGTCGAGTGCTTAAATCTAGCATTCGAAGTAACCATCCCTATGGAGTGGGGGGCACACACTCATACATGGTCGAGATGAGCTAAACCAAACGGCCATGGAGTTGGCTAAACCAAGACACTCCACAATTCCGTTACACCGAATGGAGCATTTTGGCAGCCACAACAAAGATAAGTAATATAGTAAGCTAAATAACTATAGAAATATTATTTACATGCATAGAGCTGCGTGATATATGAACATGCATAGTACCTAGAATGCAGGAAAAGTACATAAGAGAAATTATAATAGAAAAACTAAACTTTCATTGCTAATATCTTTTTATATACACAAACAAGCAACAGGGCCATCCTTGCACAATCTCAGCATGTTTCAAACATCAAAAAGGCAAGATACAGACTTGTCCAATGTAGCAACGTCACACAAAAAAAGAAACAAAAGTACAAACTCGGTAGACACACTGAAACAAAATGCAAAATGCTTAGCTAACACACATGCTATTGAGTCTTCCCCTTCTTTCCGCTTTGGCCACCTTTCCCAACCTCGCCTGGATGGGTATTTAACTTTGACTTCCTCTTGCTTTCCTTACCAGGGGTAATGCCGCCATCCAAGTAAGCAGACTCTCCACCTGTGGCGGGACCAGATCCCTCAGATCCTCCAGCAATTGAGCCTCCATCCTTCGGCTTTTGAACCTTGATTGTAGTTGGAGTCTTTCACTTGATCTTTTCTTTCTCTTTCTTCGCTTGTAGCCCCTCCTTCTCTTTTTTATGTCTCTCTACCGTCGTCTCCTTGTTGCTTGGGGTCGACCCACCTATGATCATCACATCAGATTCTTTAGACACAAAGAGATCCTTTAGGTTCTGCAATGCTCCTATATACTCAGAGTCCGATCCAAGGCTGGAGCTCAAAACTAGAATTGAACTTGACTCTACTACGAAGACAATGGACGAAGCGGTAAGGATGGTAGCAGCTCCCGAGCCTTGGGTAGCTGGAGGTAGAGATGAGAGAGATAGCTTACCAACAAGTTGTAAAATGCAGTTGTATAGTTTGGTAAAGGACTTCGGAGTGAATTGAAGCTTTTGGAGCATAGGAGAAACGAGAGAAATACCCGAGCCAGGAGTTTGATCATGAACTTCGACTTCAAAGCTCCCTTCATCGGTTTCCATTTCAGTGGTCCGCTTAATAACCAGGGTAAGATAGGGCTCCTATAGAGCTTTAGAAGCTGGAAGGGTACTAGCGGTTGTAAGACCGACCCCTATAGACACGGGAATGGTCGCTACTGGCTCTCGAGATTTGGAAGCGGATGTTTCGCCTTGACCTGAAGAATTTGGGCCAACAAAAGCCTTAACAACAACCTAAGCAGTGGCATTCTCCTTCTCTCCTTTCAGAATCTCCCTGCTAGCCGCAAGAAAGTCTATGTCCTCAAAACTGAGATAGGTAGCCTTGAGTTCTTCTTTAGAGCGCATGTCCCTGGCTTGCTAAGACTTGATCAATACTTCCTCCTAAACGATGGCAAGAGTACTGAGGCGGTTATCTCCTAACCACTTCAGGCTTCTCTTGTTTATAATGGTACAGGTATAGAAGTGTAACATCGTGGCATCCATCTGATTCGTCATTTCATCATGTTCTTTCTAAAGGTCCGTAAGTTCTGACCAAGTGACCAAGTGATCGATTTCGACTACCAACTTGTCAGATTCAACCTTTTCCTTCTCCTTGGCCAGTTTTGCATTCTCCTCACAGAGTCGAGTAAGCTCTACAACTTGTTCTACGATGGTCTAATCCTAGGCCTTGATGGCATTCTCTCCTTCGGTGACCTGCTCCTTTAATTTGAATGAGTTTACATGAGCATCTTTAAGCTAATCCTTAATCATGAGGAGCGCTCTTCATGGGCCCAGTTTTCTTCTGTCAGCAACCTATCACTTGAAGTCTTTCCCTTCAAGGTGGTATCTCTATCTATCTTCAGCTAAGCTATCTCATCCTCATGATCCTTGATCATTATGTTGTTGGCATCCCTTTCTACCTCAAAGGAAAGAATTTGTTGGTAGTTAGCCCAATTCACATCAGAAAGAGCTCGGAGAGACATCACCTCTTAAACCCGGCTTCCAAATCCACACAGATTGTCTCAAGGTCTCGAAGTGAGTCAACTTTGTTTATGGGCTTTATATTCTGGTCAAACTTAACCCTACGAAAGAACAAATGTGTGTAAGCAGCCTAAAGCTGAGATGGAACCAACGGAAATGTGTACTTCTCGCCACGTTTAGAAGAAGTAGGAGTAGCAACATTAGTTATGGCCCAGGAGGATGGGATGTATTGCAGCAGTTTGAACCTCGGTGCAGGGAGGAGTGATGGATGATGTGGTCCCACGGTGATCATGGGAGTCTTTGTGGCGCTTGTGAGTATCATCAAAGGCATTACTTTCACCGTTTCTTCTCTTCTCCCCCTCTCTCAATCTCTTTCCGCACGACGAGCTTCGTCATCAGCCCCTCTATCTCTTCTTCTCCTTCTCTCTTCATCAGTTTTATGGTGAGGTTGTTGAGCAGGATCCGGAGTCCAATCTTTGTAAGAGCTGGAGTTTTGGTAGAGCTGATTGAAGAGTCCACGACCCATCGAACCTGAAATAAGGAGAAGAATAGAGTTTACGTTGGAACTTTGAAACTTTACTCAATGCAAAAATGTGTATCTTAGGCCTAAAGTGGAGTGTGTAGTGCCGATGACCCCTTATATACTCTACCAACCATATTGGCAAGGTTTCAAAGTCGGAGTCCCTCCACTTTTGCTATGAAACCACCTTGAGACAGGGTGATATCTGAACCAATCTTGCCTATATTCTCACTAGTTGTGAAGATCCTAAATTTGCTCAAATTAATGGAGATGTCTCTTAGAGGGTGTTAATATGTAGTGTCTCCAACGGGAGTTTCCATGACTTAACCTCCGGTTGATTGAACGTTCTCAGTAATTAACTGTTCTAGGGGAGGTAAGATAGGAAGTTCGGGACCCATTTTTTTAGTAATTGGTTTTTTGGAGGAGGCAAATGGGAAAGATCGAGGCTCATTTCCGATGATTCACCATAAGATTCATCCCCTTCCTCGGTAGCGTGAAAATCACTATCATCGTCATTGTATGCAGCCTCATCCTCCTCCTCTATGAGCATTGGTTGTTTCCCTTCTTTTCTCTAGACTGGCTTGTCTTCATCTAGGATCGAGGGCATCCAACTTGTTTCATCCTTATCCCTAGGGATACCTTCTCCGGAGGGCAGATCGATCTCGACGTCAAGAACATCTCCAGGTTGTACTTCACCCGACGGACCAACTGTGCATCCCTGAGCTTACTCATCGGAACTAGAAGACAAAGCAAAGGAATGGGTTTGCATTTTAGAGTCACTCGGGGCTAAAGACTCAGCCACGATGGATCTCTCCAAGAGAAGCAGGCCATACGCCCATAGATTTTCATTAGTTAGGATGAAGTCCATGGAGCGTTGGGAAGCTCTTACTGCTTTCAATTTATTGAGTGTCGCATCATGCTCGTTGCTGTTGTTTCGAGCTGGAATGTCTGTAATGAAATGTGAACCAAGTTAGAGACTTGCAACTCCTAGAATGGCGAAAGTCGACAAATAGATGCTTACTTCCTGACAGGCAGAGACGATTGAACCCCTCCAAACATCGAATGAAGAATTATTTGTTCTTAATAGCTGAGCGTTTATTATGAAGGTTTTCTATCAGCTTGCATCCCTTCCATGCCTCGATAATCATGTAGGAGAGACAATCTCTTCTTCTTTTGAAATAAAGGAGATAAGTTAACTCATTAAGTCTTGGAGGTCGATTCAACTTATTATTAAATGGGACATACAAAGAACTTAAGAGTGCATAACCGTTCGGATGTACTTGAAATGGTGCTAGTCCAAGTTATTATAGCACTGCCATCAAGAATCGGTTGAACGTTGGCACGACACCGCCTAAGCACATATAACAGTTGCAAGCAGTAAAGTTCAACACAGGGTTGTGTGCAAGTTCAGCTCTTGTTGGCAAGAGTACATCATCTTTTGAAATGTGATGCTGAAGACATATGTTGCGGAGTGATCTAGCAGAAAGGATCAAAGGCATTTGCTCCGACGGGTTATGCAGAATTCTAAATTCGGGAGGAAACTAACCGATTACTGGACCTGCTGGGGCATGCGGGCCATAATATTCTGATGTGACTGGTTGTCTTGGTCTGGTAACAACAGATAGTGATATCGGGACTGTCGAAGACCCAACCTATGAAGTTGTAGATGCTCCCTCATCATGCTTATGAAGAGGTGACCGGTGTGTCATTTTAGATAATATAAACTCGGAGTTCAACACGGTTAGGTATGTTCTATTTTAAATGAAATTCCCATATGTCCAACGCTCGAAATCCAAAGGAAGTCTACGTGTGTTGACCAATTGGATTCTGAACGTTGACCAGGGAAAGTGTAGTGTGTTATCTATGCAAAATGAGTCCAGTGTCCCATACATCATGAACGGACCATCCCATGTAGATATCTCATTCATGAAAGATGAGTCACATCGTTCTTTTATCTCTTTTGGAACTTCCCCATTACCGATTGAGAATCGATAGTGGATCCGTTGTCCAAAGCGATGCGGGAAGTTTTCCTTTTCAGGATCATTGGAGCAAAAAAGCGATGTGATAGGATTATCTAAAATGACTAATTTCCGAACATGAATCAGCGTAATAGAATCCATTCTTTGATCGGTACTTAGACGAATTTCAAAGAGGAACGACGGAACCTAAAAATCAAGACTTGCTTTCGAAACGACGTGTACTTGACTAAAGCATAAATCCAACTCCACCACTTAACAAACACACACCAAAGTCAAATCGTCCCCACTTAAATCGAGTTTAACCAGGCCGAGTCACCACCATCGTCTTCATTGCCATCTTGAAATCTATTGGTGCCAACCTCAAACCGTTCAACCTAAAAGCTAGAGCTTTGAATGGTTCAGATCAGAGTCGATTAAGGCAAGGCGATGAATGGAGGTTGCGTAGATAAGAAACACCGGCAAGAAGATGGTGGCAGCCGGGGGTCAAAGTTCGGCAGCTTGAGAGGAAGTAAGGTTGGAGGCAACTGATTCGATGGAAAACCCTAAAATAGCTCATCTTGGATGAAGGTTGGAGGACTTGATCGGAATTAAAGGAAAATGAAAGTGAGAACTTAAAAATTTAGCTAAGTTCTAAACTTATAGGAATGAGAAAATTTAACTTGGTACCGAGTTAAATGACTCGGTACCAGGCCATTTTCCTTTGCTAATTCCTACACAAAATCACTATAGAGGGTATCTACATCAGTCTAAAACACAACGTGTACTTCGAAATGTAGATTACACTGCCGATTCAAATAAAATGAAATATCAATTGAAGCTAAGACAAAGGATTAATAAAAAAATCAAACAAGTGAAAGAAATGTCTCGA
The DNA here is from genome assembly GCA_030737815.1 of Allium fistulosum. Lineage (NCBI taxonomy): Eukaryota > Viridiplantae > Streptophyta > Magnoliopsida > Asparagales > Amaryllidaceae > Allium > Allium fistulosum. Next base: position 1,217,308,614 of record CM060902.1, read on the forward strand.
ATCGATATTCAAATGACCAACTGAAATTTGCAAGATATCAATCCAGGACCTATCTCGTTCTAAAGCATACTTTGTTTCCAACAAAAGCATAGTCCGTGGGGCAAATGTTAACTAGGTTTTTAACCAAGCAGAGATCAAAAGGAGTTCAAACATCAAGATGAAGACGGAATGACTTGAAACTTGGCAGGCATGCTTAGAAGAGGGAAATAAGAGATCCTGGAAAGTTTTAACCCCATATTGCTTAAGGAAATCACTTGGCACCGACTCATTTCACTCGAGCCAACTCATTTTTTCACCTTCGATTGATTCACCAACTTTGTACAACCTATTTTCTACTTCCCTAGATTGTGCCCAAGTGATTTCATAAGGTTTTGAAGACCTATCGTCAAGATTGAAGAGAGAACAACTCAAATAGCAAAGCAATCCAGGTGATGAAGGAACTATCATGAAATCAACCAAATCACTAGAGAAATGGCATGAAACACATTTACTCGAAGATAGAAAGGATGTGCAAATGGCGAGGAGTCATTTCCACTTAAGGAAATGACTCGGTACCGAGTGATTTATTCAACTCGTATGGCTCGAGTCTCCTTGTACAACCCTAGGCCAACATCTAGACTCTGCTCCAACTAAACTTCTAGCCCAATATGATTGTTTCCCCTATGTATACAAACCATAGAGCAATCAAAAGAGGATCTGATTTCTGCGATCACTACGTGAAAGCTTTGCCTCTTCTTCATCTTCCATCCCCACACAATAGTCAACAAGACAACTACTTTAGGCAACTCTAGGACTTAGAATCCATCCAACCCCTGTACTGAAGGCTTGTTCTCTTTCAAATATCTTGTAATCTCAAACAAACTACATTAAATTTATAAGCAACAAAGCTATTAAGTGGATGTAGGCCATAGATTGCCGAACCACTATAAAATCTTGTGTGTCTCTACTTTATTTCTATTATTTTCCTTCTATTTCAACTGTTATTTGCTAGATCTGGTCTCACAGGTTCGCTATAATCTATTCTTGGGTATTGATCCATTTTTGGCATCAACATATATCATGATAGCATGTTGTTAATTTAAATTGCTAACATGATGTTAGTTTCAGTTGCTAAAGGAAACTTAGCAACGACTTAGAATTTTTGTTTCTTTGAATTCTATCTACTCAAGTGCCTTAGATACTATGTCTATGATATGAGGATGTTGTATCTTATTTGTTGATGTTGTAGAAGTAGCAAAATCATTTTTTTAAAAGTTATAATATTTTTGCAGCCGTTATGAATTTACATTTCGTAATGGCCTTAACCTATTGTAATTTCAAAATTAGCAACAGCTCCGGGCTGTTGCAAAATGTAAATTTGCAACGGCTCAGAGCCATTGCGAAATGTTTGCCACTCCCCATTTCGCAATTGCTTTGGGCCATTATGAAATGCTTTTGCAATGGCTCAAAGCCGTTGTGAAATAACGTTTTGGTGTAGTGACAGTCGCCAACTTAAAAGTTCCGGCTCTAAGCTTATGTTCAAGCACATAGGGACCTTCCTAATTTGGTCCAGGTTCCATTGGGCCAAGGATGACTCATTTCAAAATGAGATTGCCTATCTCGAAGGTCTGGTTTTTGACCTTGGTGTTGAATTATCATCCTACTCTTTTCTGGTGAGCAGCTACCCTAAAATAAACTTCTTCTCGCTTCTCATCGACTAAGTCATGGGACTTAAACAAGGGTTCCTCGTTCATCTTGGGATCGTAGTGCATTCTTCCATGAGAAGTAACTTACAATTCAATTGCAATCATAGCCTCTAATCCGTAGGCCAAAGCGAATGAAGTATGGCAGGCCGTGGACTTGTGAGTCATTTGGTAATCCCACAGTGGTAGGGTTAATTCATCAATTCAGTTGCCTTTGGCCTTCGTCAAATGCTTCTTCAGGATGGACTTGATAATATTGTTCTCCGCCTTTACCAATCCATTCGCTTGTGGGTATGCTATTGCTTCAAAATTCTTTTCAATTCTATACTTGTTGGTGAAATCTTTGAATTTGGTGCTCTCGAATTGGATTCCATTGTCGGTGATAGTTTTACGAGGAACTCCAAATCGGCATATAATGTCCTTTACCACAAAGTTGACCATCTTCTTCGTAGTGATCGTGGCTAGTGGTTTTGCTTCAGCCCACTTTGTAAAATAATCAACTGCAATGATGGTATAATTCATTCCTCCTTTCAACATCGGTAGCACATCGATTATATCAAGTCCCCAAACTATAAAGGACCATGGAGTGACTATTTGTGTAAGCTCTGTGGATAGGGCTTCAGTAATCTTCGCAAATCTTTAGCATTAATCGCACTCTCTAGTGTAATCAGCTGCGTCTCGGTTGATTGTTGGCCAAAAGAATCTGTAGGAAAGTATTTTACTTGCCAAAGTCTACCCCTCAGTGTGATCATCGCAACTTCCTTCATTCACATTGGAAAGCATCTTCATAGCTTCTTCTTTCGTGACACATCGTAGTAGGGAAGTAGAGAATCCTCTCCTGTATAGTACTCCTTCCTATAATAAACCATGACACTTTGTGCAAGACTTTTCTTCCTTCTTTTCTCACATCCGGGAGAGCTCCCTTTAGAAAATATTATTAATTGGAGTCATTCATGACTCCTTCTCCACTTTGGCCTCCAAGATCCAACTAACATGCATCTGGTCAATGCTTGGAGCTGACAACACCTCCATTAGAACCAATCCTATAAGCTGTGCATCCCCAGAGTTGGCTAGTTTGGTCGATGAATCAGCTTTCATATTTTCTTCTCTGGGAATGTGAGTTATTGTATAATATTCAATATCATTCGGTAGTTCCAGAACATTCATCAAGTAAGGGGCAAGTCTTACTCCCTTAGCCTGAAATTTCTTCTTCACCCGATAGACCACTAATTGTGAGTTTTCAACTATTGGAAATATGGTCGCAACTTCCATAAAGCGATCAACAAGTAATACGCTAGCTTCTCTAACTTTGGATAATTCTTCTCTTCTCCAGTGAACCGCTTTCTTATATAACATATGGGCCTTTGAATATTTGACTCCTCACATACCAAAGCTGTAGTCAATGCGTGAGCAGGCACTGCCAAATAAAATAATAAGTCCTCTCCTGCCAAAGGCTTTGACAAGACAAGTGGTCTCTCCATGTTATAAAGTAAGGCTTGGAAAGATTTCCAAGATTCCTCCATCAAAGAAAATTTCCCTTTCTCTTGGTTGAGGGTATCAAAGAATGGCACATATTTATCCATTGCCTTCAAGATAAATAGAATTAGTACAGTAACCTTTCCATTTAAGCTCTGCATTTCCCTTCTCATCTTCGAGGCATCAACATCTTCTAGCACTTTAATTTGCTCTGGATTAGCCTCTATGCCCCTTGAGTTACTATTAAACCAAGAACTTTTTCTGCTGCTACTCCGAAAGAGCATTTTACTGGGTTGAGCTTCATCTCATACTTCCAAAGCTCATCAAACATCTTTGATAGGTCACGCATGTGGCTCGTCGATCGCTATGAAATAACCAACATATAACCATGTAAAGTTCCATTATTCGTCCGATCTAATCTTTAAACATCGAGTTTACAAATCGTTGGTAGGTGGCTCAAGCGTTTTTCAGACCGAACAACATCACACAATAATTATATAGCTCCAATTCGGTGAAGAAACTGGTGTGCTCCTGATCTGGAATGTGCATTGCTATTTGATTGTGATTGGAATATGCTTCCATAAAGGACAGCAATTCATGTCAAACTGTTCCATCCACAAGCTGGTCGATCCTTGGCAATGGGAAATTATCCTATTGGAATGCTTTATACACATCTGAGTAGTCGATGCATCTCCTCTATTTTCCCTTTGGCTTTTTGACTAGCACGGGACTCAAACCCATTCATGGTAGATCCAATCGTGGATGAAGCCGTTAGCCTTCAACTTATCCACTTTTTCCCCCAATATTACAGATCGCTCCAGACCTAGGCTGCACCTCTTCTGCTTCACAGGAGGGAATCATGGGTCCACATTCAATATATAGCATGTTATATCCGATGATATTCCACATATATTGGAATGCATCCAACATACACATCCATGTTTGCCTGGAGAAACCTTACCAACTCCTTCATCTTCACACCAGGCCAAGACCCGATTTTTAGGATCCGAGTGGGGTCATCATTGATCGAGATGTTGATTGTCAGCTTTGTTGGGGCCTCACTCACATCCTCTGGCCTTTCCACGGATGCATAGATTTATGAAATTTACTATGCCATCAGAGCCAGGGCATAGGCATTGGTTGCTATGTGTCATTCGTCTTGATGCGAAGAGTCTTCTCTACACCCTTTCCCTTTTCACAACGTTTTGCTTCTTTAAGCTCCACGACTTACCATCCACGACCATTACTTTGGTCTCCCTAGATAGCTCCTACCCCATTTTCCATACGGATTTTCATCTTTAAACACCATGGGGGCTAAGACCACCTTGAAACTGGCAAGGGCCGGTCGACCAAAGAAAAACAATATATGCCGAGTACGTATCAATCACAACGAGGGTCTACACCTGCACCATCTTGTGGTCACTTTCACCAAGCCCCACTGATAAATCAGTACAACCAATAGGCTCTGTAACCCCTTCGATAAATCCCTTGATTCGAGATTTACATGGCTTCAGGTCTTACGCACCCCTCCTCATCAGACCAAACGTTTTCTTAAACAAAATATTTACCGAGCTCTCATACTCAATGAGAACTCGGTGCATAGTTCTAGCCTAACCACACCCGTAATCCATAAAAGGTCAATCATCAATGCTTGCACCCCATCCACATCTCGATCTTTAAATACAATGTCATTAGTCATTGTTCCTAGTTATTTTGCAAGAGCTCCATCTTCCTTAGTAAAGCAACTCTACTGCACAACATGCTTCAATGAACTTTCATATCTTTCCATCTCATTCTAGCTTTTCTCGGTTGGACGAGGTCTACGAGTGATAGTGTTGATTACAATTCTCTTTTCGAGATACCTAGGTCCATCACCACTAGGTCTTGCTTGATTCCGTTGGGTCATTTTCCCCTAGGATCTATTGTTCATTTGCCCACTATCCTGTGAATTTTTCACATACTGATGTAGCTTCTTCTTTTTGATCAAATCCTCGATTATATCCTTCAGATGCTAGCACTTGTTCTTATTGTACCTACGTATCTCATGGAAGCGATAATACTTTCCTAAGAGCTGCTCTCATTTAGTTGCCTCTCTTTGAGTCGACTTCCTATAATTTTCAGTTCCTTATGTTGCAAGGTAAATATTCTCAATAGTCTCATTTAAAGGGAGTATAATCTTCAGGCTGTAAATATCTCGGGTGCTTCTTGAAGTCTGGCCTCTTTCCACTAGCAACCTAGTTCCTTCTTTTTTGATTGTTATTATTATTCCCAACATTAACTACAACATTCTAATCCTCTCATTGGTTTGCTTTATAGCAACGTTGCTTTGCACAACTTCACTAGATGGTCTACCACTAGCTTTTCTGGCAACTAGGTCCGCCTCTTCCAAGACCAGAAACTGGTTGGCCTTTCAATAGAACTCCTTCATAGTGGATGGCAATCTCATTCTTAGCCATTTACCAAAATCTATACTCGGGTATATCCCTTGGGTTGATTTCATCAAAAAAATATCCTCCTTTGGATTATTCACCTCGGTCACAACAGTATTAAATCTACTCAAAAATCCCTTTAGAGTCTCTCCAAGACCCTGATAGATGCCTGATAAGGACATCACATCCTTCAATCGAGTGGTGTGGATCCTGGACTTCTCTATAAGCTTTCTTGCTAATTGATCAAACAAAGATATGGATCTCAACACGAGCCACGTAAACCACATCATAGATACTCCATCCAGAAATATGGGAAAACATCTACACCTTACCGTGTCTGTTGCTCGAGTACCATCCATATGCTAGTCATAATTTAACAGATGTTGTCGGGGATTTGTGGTCCTATTATATGATGACATCGAAGGCATAAAAAACTTCCACAGATAGTCTTTCTACAATATATCATCCATGAAGAGGGTCTGCCGGGCGTCGAGCCCCATTCATCATTACTTTTGTATTGGTTTTCATTCACCAACTTTCTCACCATTTCAGCTATAGACTTTGGATCAGTTGGATCCACTTGACGATGATTTTAAGGGACTACCCCCAAATGTTTGGCTCTACAAATACTACCCCAAGTGTTTAGCTCTACAAACATTCTTAGTTTGTTCCATAATGTTTGGATTCCCCTACCTCTGGGGACCATTCGTCCAGCTCTTCATTGTCTACGTTCTTTCTTTGATGGCTCAGTGGAATTTTCTTGAACACCACCACTCTGACCACGGGCAACCTACTCAACACCAACATTAACCCCTTCATGCAAATCATCATCCAACCCATCAGTCACTACTTGGGTTCTCAACTTGGTACCGAGTCGTGATGACTCAAGGCCGAGCTGTAATTTCTAACTAGGGCTTTTCCAGACCTATCTTTGACGACCCAGCTTCTTTCCTTCTCAGCTTATGTTTTTCATCTCTTCGATTGTTATCCAATGACGAAGAACTTTCTTCTTCCAAGTCAGAAGATGGTGATTCTATACGACTATTCTTTTATCTTTGGGGTAGTTAAGTCATCAAAGCAAGGCTATTCTCCATCTACTTCAAGATAGCATTTTGGATCCTTATCATCCTCTTGTTCATCACCATCAGCATTTTTTTCCAAATCCACCTTAGTCACCATCTATGGTGCACTTAGAATTTTAGTAGTAACGAGTTGGTTTGCTCCTTATACACATTGAGAGCCTTAATTTTCATCATCGTTGGTGGGTCTTAAAACGACTAATTTTTCCTTAGTGTTCCTGGGTGCCATAACTCCTCCGAATTGAATGATAGACTTTATGCAAATCTATGTAATTAAGGATCTTACGACTATAACTTTCAAGATCTAGCTTGTGGATAGTTGTAATCCAAAGTTTCAAGATAGATCCATAGAAAAGAACTTCAAATCCTTCTCTACAAAAGCACCAAAATGTTTGCACCAAAAGGGGGACAAACACCCAATCAAATAATAAACAGTAATTGGAGAAATAAAGAAAATGAAAATGAGGTACAACACACAAGATTTGTAGTGGTTTAGCCAAAATCAATAGCCTACATCCACTATCAACTTTGTTGCTGGTTTATGCTTTCTTTTACAATAGTAATTTTGCAACACAGTTGCTTGCAACTTCGGTAAGGATATAACATAGTGTTAGGGTAAAATCTATAAATTTAGAAAGTCCTAAAAAGATCCTACTTATGTGTATTCGTCCTCATATTTACCCATATATTGGATGTCCTTTTACCTTTCTCCAAAATGGGTACTTGATAAAATAGATAAAATTAAGAGATAATTTTTATCGTGTGGGGATAATCCTACTAGTAGTTCCAAATGTCTTTTTAGTGAGGAATGATTTGTAAATCTAAAGAAGAGGGAGGGTTAGGAATAATTACTTTTAAATAATTTGAATGTGACTCTATTAGGAAAATGATTATGGAAATTCAATACTAATAATGATAACATAATTTGGAAAGAAATAATCTCGAACCAGTTTTATGGAGGCACTTATAATTTACATTATATTAATTCTAGTAACATTAATAATTTTCCACACTTTTGGAAATCAATTTTTAAAAGCTTTGATATTTCTAACTTAGGAATTAGTAATGTCATTCACTTAGGGAATGACATATCATTCTAGCACGATTATGATTATCTGCCATACCACTTAAAGTAGAGTTTATAGAACTTCATGAAACTTGTAATTTTAAAAATGTTTTAGTTACAAAAGTTTTAGACCAAATGTGAACTTTACTTGGGAATTCATTTTTAACCGTAACGATAAGGAATCACTTTCTTACAGTTTGCTTTACTTTATTCTAAATAATAATTATAAAATATAAACAATGAAAATGATTTTAAAATTAGGTATTGGGATAAGAGTAAAAACTTTGCTTCTAAGTCATTTTATAAATTTTGTATTTTTTCTGAAAATAAATCAAATTCATTTAAATTTAATTGGAAAGAGAATGCATTGCCTAAAGCTAAACTTCATATGTGGTTAATTACAAATAAATCTAAATACTATATAACCTTTAAAGAGGAAGAAAGTAATTGTTGATATAAATGTATTTTTAGCAATATGAACTTGGAAACTATCATGCACTTATATTATGACTGTCATTTCACTAATTTCATTCTCTTAAATATCCTTAGTATTTTTTATTTTAATATAACTATTAATGATTTTAATTACGAATTCTATTGTTATAGCTTTAGATTTTACAATGTTAACGGTTAAGGTTTTTACTAGACACTATTTTCACTATCACATGTTGGTATATTTGGTTTGAAAGAAATCAAATATTTTTTTAATAATATTGCTATTCCTTCAAGAATTTTGATTTAGATAATTGCTTTATTTAGTTTTAATTGCATTTTGAAACCTATTTATAAATTAGCTTATAATATTCATTCTAAAGAGTTTCTTAAAAAAGTAAAATCCCTTGTTAGTTGTTTAAAGGAAAATTTTCGTCTTAAAAATAGAAATAATAATAATGCTTTAAGTACTGTTTTAGTTGATCTTCTGATTCTCTACTTTTGTAAGGAAACTAGCTTAGTTTTAATTTTTTTTTTCTCATGTGCCTCTTAGCTCTTTACTTTTCTTATGTGATTTTTTTTAGGTTGCATACTAGGTGTAGTCATGTTGTCTATTTCTATTCCTATCCCTCCAAATTGATTTTTTGTTAATAGTATTCGGTTCGCTTGGTTAAGTCATGATGTTTATTTTAGTTCCTTACTTTCATTTAGTTTACTCTTTTCATATGTGTTGTACTTTTGTTCCATCATCCTTTTCATTCCTTTTTCTTTTTTATTGCTTAGTTTATACCGTCTCTAAACTAATTTAATTTGATTATTGCTTGTTTTATTATTAGTTTATTTTACTATTGCGTGTGCGCTCACATAGAAATATATACACATAAACATACACACACTCATATACACACTTATGATATACATATACATTTGTTGGTCGTATGTTACTGTTGAGTTTTTTCTGTATTAGTTCTTATTATTTGTGGACGAATATAGCCATTTTGCTATTTTGTGTGGACAGAGGTTGTAGGATTACTGACTTTGTTTATAATAGAGTTAGGGTTCTTCCCTAGAGGAAACTATATAATTTGTTTCATATATCTAACTCTATGACCAATCTTGTTCAAAGTAAAAGATGTTTTGTTTCTATTATATACTTGTTATATAGTGATATAAATAATTTAGTGATTAATTTAAAGTATACAGATGGAAAATCCTTAAATGATTATGTTATGTGATAGTAGTTACAAAGTATTCTAATCATGAGAACTTTATCACATTGAAAATATCATAATGTTTTAAATATTCATAGTAAAGATGTTTTGAGAAAGGATATCGATTCATCCTTGATACTGGAGTAGGTAACGCTCTCTAAATGTTGGATAGTGTTTTTCTCATGGCTGTTGGGTGTACAAGGAGTTACGTACTGATGATTCTTGGATAACTATGGAATGACTCACTCTAGATTTTATATTGGTTAATATAACTAAGGTCAAACAGAGAATCTCGAAGTAACGACGTTACATAGTTTTCTGGACTTAAGAATACTGTTGAACTTTAATGTGGACATTCCACTTTGATTATAGTTAAATCATGGCATGACGTCCATCGAACAAATATAGTTGGGTTTGAGTTGAAGCATTGGAAGTGAAACATTATACAATAGAGAATTCATCTCCTTGGTTATATGAGATTAGTTAGTCAAATCAAAGTCAAAGTTTCTGGCTAGAGCAATACGATTAATAATAATTGAACTAAGGATATTGAATTTAGACTAACTAAGTTAAATGTGGATGATTTTGGAATTTTGAACAAACAAAATTTCATAAGTCCTATTGTGAAATATTGTTGACAAAGAGAATTGGTGTAAATAATTGTTGCTACTGGTATCCTTTATAATAGTAAAATTGGAATTTACCAGAAAGATAGATCCCTCAAAATACCACAAATTTAATTGATCTATGAATTGTTATAAATTAATTACGGTAATTAATATTTTGAAAATATTAAATATTTATTTATTTGATGTACTAGATGCCAATAGTATTTTTTTGGATGTCATTAGTATTTACTCTGGTGCATATATAAAAGTTGTATGAGTACAAATTGATAAAAGATATCAATGGGTGTTTAAATTTGATTTAATTGTAACTATTTGCTAAGTGTTATTGAATAAATTGAAGGGCCATCTAGCCTCATTCATTACAGGTCAAATGAAGAAAAAGAGGGCTGAAATCCAATGGTTGGATCTTGAAAATGAAAGGATGAGATTAAGGAAGGTTAACTCTATAAATACCTTGCTTTTCATTGACATGCCTCTCTTAATCACTCTCTTTCATAAACCTATCCTCCATCTTATTTCTTCCACTTTCATGGCCGAAACTTCAGAGGAATAAAAGAAAAAAAAATCAATGACATCCAATTAAATCAATCAAATAAAAGGTGGTACTCCAAGCCATTGCAAAGCTAGGAGATTAGATCTAGGATTGAATCTATCAATCAAGGTGCATTCAAAAGAGCAACATCAACAAGGTATCTTCCATTTAATTTGTCTATATACATTAAATGTTGTAGATTTAGCAATTTATTCACTTTGATGAATTTATATATGCATTTTTTTTCCTTTTATATGTATGTGTATATTTGAAAATTTTATAATTTGTCAACATTTGATTTGGGTTTGATATCGACAATGATAGTTTCTATTGATAATTTTATTGTTAATTTCTATTGCTGTTGTTGTTATTCTTTTAAATCTAGATCTAAAGATTAATTTATTATTTTATCTATATTTATTTAATTATCAACGTTGATTTCCATCGGTTCATAATCGGTTTTCCGTTTCAAAACAAACACACATGCATGCACGTGTGCGCACACCCAGATATATATATATATATATATATATATATATGTGTGTGTGTGTGTGTGTCTTTAAACTAATTTGAAAATTATTTTACAGTAAGTATTTTTTCTATAAGAAGAAAAAGGATTATACATACACAGATACATACACACACACATATATTAAAGGAGATTCATCTTAATGTATAAACATACATAAACTAACATCCTAACCTTGTTTGATAAAACTTTTCTTTGGATTAGAAAATGAAAGGTTATGGTTTTGACAAATAAGTATTTTGTACAAAATCTCTTCATTTTCATTTTATTTTATCTTAAATTATTGATATATAATTTGTTTTGAATTCATAGATTTAGTTCTATTTTCATATTGTCTTACCAAATCAGACAACATGATATTTTGGAAATAAAATTTTGAATTTAGTTTTGTTTGTTTGGTCAAGATCAGCTTAGTTTTATTTAGAGATTTAATTAAAAATAAAGCTTTTGAAATATTCAAATACATACACATATACATATATGTATATATAAACATATATACACATTTATTTGCAAATAATGTTTTGGAAAACTAATGCATATATAAAGGGCGAACGTGCTCGTTGAAGTGTAAATCCCAGCACCAAAACACGTATACATTAACTACGTACATAATTTGAAAATTTTCATTTGCACTATATATAGTTGAGTATATTTAGATATGCCTATAAAATATACCATGTATAAAGTTGGTAAAACCATCATTTAAACGAATCAACCAACTAATTTAATTAAGAGACAGGATTGAAAAGTTTCTTTTTCTAAATAAAACAATACCTTCCTGTAACGCCCCACTCTGAGACCCACTGTAACAAAGAGTATTACGGGAGTAATACTGTCTGTTAAAGCGGAGAATAGAGTATAGTGGAAGCGACCATTTGTAATCAAGCTATAACTATCTACTGAATACGTCGAAAGGATGGTATCTATATTTTTTTCAAGTGGTTCGACATATTCAATAAATATTCATAATGAAATTACAATGGCTAAAGATGTAACGACCCGTAAAATTTCAACTGTTTTAATAACGTAATTAGTTGAAATTTTGTGAAATTTTAAACGATAAAATTTTGAAATAAAAATTTAATATTTGGAATACGTCTAGTTAAACATAGCAACTGGTAAATTTTCGTCCGAAAATACGAAAGTTTATTTCGCGCGTAAATTCACTTCAATTCAAACAGTTAAAAAGCGTTGAAAATAAAATGTTTCCAAAACCTAAATATTTTTACATAGAAAAATTCTAAACCATCTTCTGAGCAAGATATCAGTTTGTTGTTTTTCCAAATTCGGACATCTATTGCTCCGTCGTTCTTATTTTCTGCAAAATAGCAGCATTCTAGTACCGATATCGATTTTTATCGGATGAGCGTACCGCTGATATCAATATGTCGTTTTGGTCATCTCGTCGTACTGATTCGCGTAGTATATTCGTTTCCGTATTTCGGTTATCGTAACTCGACGAAAACTACGAAACAGATAAACCATATCCGGGCTAACTTTAAATTCTCGTGTCCTTTCAAACTTTACAACGGTTGGAAAAAAGGTAAAGAGCCATTTTCTATCATTAATATTCCCTAAATTTATGCTGACTTTTTCTATCCATCTGTTCGTTATACCTACTATTTCCTTGCATTTATTTAATTGTTCTTGTGCCACTTCGTTTCATACAAAAAAAAAAGAAAAAGTCTTTTCGCCTATAGATCCAAAGTTAGCTGAGCATATTCCCTGCCCTTCCCACGGCCTCATCTTCCCTTCTCCACCGTGCCAACCCCTTGTGCTCCACCCGTCCTCCTCAAACCCAGAGACCTAAATCCATCACTCCCCACAACGCCTCCATGCAACCACCGGCTCCAGCGAGTCGCCAAACCCACCATCTCTCCCTGTCGCACCACGCCCACATCACCCGAGCCCCACCGAAGCTCAGCCTTGCCTCCAACCGAAGCTCATCCTTGCCTCCAACCCCACGACAGCATGCACGACAAACTGCCTCGTTCTCTCTCCCCTCCGCCCCGTTTCTTCCACCTTTCCCGACTGTCCTCCACCTTCCCTTCTGCAGACCTGAAACCATCGACAACCCACGCGAGCCTCCTCCTCTTGATGGCAGCCGCACCTCCGCCTTAACCTCCAACCCACGCACCTACCCCTTTGCCACAACCACCTAACGCTGCTCCTCTCCGCGCGTGCCAACCACCTTCCCCTGGCGACGACAGCGGCACTCCTATCTCCTTCCCTTTTTAGGTATTATGCGTATATTATATAATACTATATTATATTATATGGGTTATATACCGTTTATATATATTGGCTATATAGTTAAAATTGACTAATTATGTAAAAGTTTTTGTGTGTTTATATGAAGTATACGAATTATAAAAGTATTATATAAGTGTTGTTTTATGTTTTATGTTGTATGTATTTATAAAGGTTAAAGTATATATAAAAGCTTATGTACGTTAGTGGTATGTATGTATGTTAAATATAAAGCCTGCTACGTGTTCTATAAAAGAAAATAAATGATGTATATAGAAATTAATGTATATAAAGTTGAACATTTGAGATTCACATTTCTTTGTCTATTTGTAATATATAATACTGGTAAGCTTTTATATTCTGGGTTCTCCTGGTTTATATTTTTCTATTACAGCTCATATATAGCATATAGTTTTACAGTGTATTCTATTATAAAAGTAGCATATATACCCTTTATTTTAAAGCTTAGTCTGTTATCCTATTGGCTGTTATACAGCCAGCTACTCTATTGTTATATATATACAGTTATATAAGATTATATATATATATATATGTTGTATAATATATGTTACATCTATAAGTATATATATATATAGTTATATCTGATATAATAAGGTGAATTTATACTGATGTTTGTAATAAATATTGGCTAAAATATAATACGTATGATATATGTTATGTAGATGTTTGTATATATATATATATTCATGATAGTATTTTGTACTTTACTTACAGTAAAGTGATCGTATACATATGTGATGTTTATGTGAAATTTTTTTGTACAGTGAGTTTTAATATGTTATAATATTTACTCAAACTGGTATTTATACTTTGATAGTTTATAAAAGCTGTAATATTATATATACTTGATTTGAATATATGCACCTTTAATTTTATTATTAATTTTATATACTTTGATTTCGAATATATGAGGTTTTAAAATATAATATATTATATGTATTTATATGTGTTTTAAATTGATATTGATTTTTTTTCTTTTTACAAATGATAATATATTCAAAGCTGGTCCTGATATATGTATCAAGTTAAACTTCATAGATATTGATTTATAGAAATAAAGATTTATTTTGGTGTTGGTCTAAATATATGTTATAGAAATCTTAATTTATATTTTGTTTCATCAATTCTAGTCCATCGTGCCTGCTTTGTCTGTCGAATGCATGCCAATCTAGCTTTGTTTTGGAATTCGTGCTTGGATTCGTGGTTTTCCGTTGTCAAACTTCTCTAACCTCGAAAGGTGAGCAATCACTCACGATTAACGTTCTTTTATTTATTAAATTTGATTTCAATTGAAACGACAATTGAAATATGCTGTTGTAGTTAATTACACTGTTTTATATGCTATTACCTGTATCAGTTCACATGTGACATCTGACACCATTATCTGTTGATTATTTATGCGATGATAATACAGTTTAGCTAATAAATGATTGATTGTTGATGTTTATATTGGACGTTAAATTGTTAATGTTAAAATGTTAAATAGTATGCAATTGAACTTGATATAGGATAGTTAAATGTTAAATTTGATTAACTGACATTTGTATAATATGACCCCTTTAACTGTTAAATTTATTGATACGTAGTATTTGTTTAATTACATTTTGAACCACTGAATGTATGTTGTTATATTGATGATGTATGAAATTGTAAATAGATGACAAGTGAAAACCGTAATGTAATAATCTTTAATCTACATGAAATGATAGTGTAGATTCTAGAAATAATTATATTAATTCGTACAAATAACAATGCGAATTAATACGGTTATTTCGGGATTATTTGAATTGATTATTGGATTGTTATTGATTGTCGTTATTGCTTGTTTATTTACTTTGACACCATCCCAGTTATCACACTGCAAGTTCCCTTTGTATGTTTTGATTTTGAATTGAATTGGAATCGGGTTGAAATGATAAATACCCAAATTGAACTTTGACCTAGGATAGGAAATTAAATAAAAACCCGATTGGTCAATAATTTGATTTAAAATAAAATAAAGATTTTATTTGAATAAATAATATGGTTTTGAAATGAAGTTGAAATTTGAATTTTTAATGGAAGGAAATGTTAATATTTAATAATCTGAAACAAAATATTAACAATGTAATTGATGAAAGAACGATGTTTAATTTGAGAAATGATTGAATTAAGTTTGAATTTTTAATAATTAAGTTTGAAATTATAATTAAGTTTGAAATTATTAAACTTTGAAATTATTTAATAATTAAGTTTTGAATTATTTAATAATTAAATAAGATTGAATTATTTAATGATTAAATTGATTTGGATTCTTTAATAAGAGAAATTGAATTTTTGAATAAGTGAATTTTACTTCGTAATAACTGAAATTGAGTTTCTTTATTAATTAAGTTTGGAAAATTATTTAAGTAAGTAAATAAGTGAAATTGAATTTCTTTAACAAGAAATAAAATGTGATTTATTGAAATAAATGTAAGACTTGAAAATTAAAGGATTTGATTTGATGAATTTAATTTAAATTCAATTTGTAAGTTTTAATATAAGGAAGTTGAATTTAAATAATGGATTTAATGAATTGGAAATTTAATAGAAATTGTTTTGAATGATAAAGTAACTTAACGAATATTGAATGAAATCGATAAATGAAGTTAAACTGATTTGGAATGTTAAATTAAATTAATTTAAAAGATTTCGGAATGAAACTTATATACGAACTTGAATCAATTTTGAATTGTTTTAAATAAAGATTGAAATTGAATTATAAGATTTTGAAATGATAATTTGGAAGTTTTGAAACGTAAATTGTGGAAATTGATTTAGAAAGGCAAATGAAATGTTGGTTTACGAATTCTATTTGAAATTGTAATTGATTTGATTTTTGAAATATATAAACGACCAATCGGTGTAATAATTACGAAAGTTATTAAAGAGACCGGAATTCGGTTATGGATATACTCTCTATCTAAACCGAAAACTACTTTAATAACTATACGCGGAGTGATGATCCAGAATGAAGTGGTTGGAATAATGTACGTGTTGACTGAAGAAAGAGAACGATAATGGATAGCCTTGACACTTGTGTCAAATTGGAAATGACTAAAACAGGAGCTGTGCCGGGCCAATGGAGGATTGATACCTCAAGTGGACACACTTCTTCGAACTACTTATACTTGTTGTCGATTGGTGCACCCTTGATTTTGGGAGTGTTGTCTCACGGTGTTGCGGGTGCTGCGGCGTTGCGTTCTCACCAGTCCGGATCAGGCGAACGGTAGTATCACTACCTTGGGTATTGCCTCATGTGCCTTGTCATACTTGTATTCCATTTATGCGCGACCACTACGAATTTGTTTTGTACCTTGAGTATATGGATTGCCCTCTGGTGACTTCCGGTTTTGGGGAAACTACGGTCTTGTATATGCTTGTGGGAATAAAAATGTGTTAAGGGTGGAATGGGCCATGACTTAACGCTATTTTGATATCTTTATTATTATTGATAGACATTATCTACTTATCGTACATTACTACATAGTAGATAGTTTGACGGATCCTTAAAGGATGGTTATTCCAAACATCCTCTGAGTTACTTGTATTTCAATTGCTATTTCACTTGAGTTGGATTTATTAATATAAGAATGTTAATCCTGACTCGAGTGTCTTGTGTTTTTGCTTTACGCTCGGGTCAGACTGAGTGTACCAGTATTCGAGACTCACCTTTGAAGTTGGAGCTTTGCTTGAAGATCCAGCCATCTATTCTGCTTTCAGTATTCTATGATCCAGTGATGTATTCTGCTTTGTATCTGATGTATCATATTACTCTTCCGTTGTATCTGGTTTAACTCTGATGTATTTTATATATTCATATAGTAGCTTCATGAA
This sequence comes from Allium fistulosum, assembly GCA_030737815.1. NCBI lineage: Eukaryota > Viridiplantae > Streptophyta > Magnoliopsida > Asparagales > Amaryllidaceae > Allium > Allium fistulosum. The sequence goes on from CM060902.1 coordinate 1,217,325,811, forward strand.
CTACTATCTCTTTTATTTCCGCTGCATTTATTACTCTGTGATCTGTGATTATTTATTTACTGTATATGTTCAGTTTTGCCAATTTAAATTAACAACGCGGTATTTTGAGCAATTCAACTCCGGCATGAGTGTCTACCTATTCACTTATAATGGACGCGAATGGTCCAAAATATCGGGTCGTTACAAAAGACCTATCAGAACAAGCATAGTAATAAATGATAAAACATCACAGAACAGAATCACATAACAGATATAAAACCCCAGAACAATACATCGTCAATACAGATCCAAATACTATAAGTGGGTACAAAGCCACTGCCCACACATGTGAGTCAAAAATATGTACATATCAAAGCCTAAATAATAACAGAGTAGCGGAATAGTGGACAAATAAAAGTGCTATCTATCAGCATAGCAGATAATGTCCAAGCGGAAGCACAGAAGCTAAGTCCAAAGACCTAACCTGAAACAACTCGGTCTAACCCGAGCGAAAACACTCGGGTCAGGCTAGCTAAACAATCAGTAATAACTGAGATATATAATAATGCGGTACATAAATAAAATAGTACTTTTCCTAAGAGAAGAGTATTTTGGACCACATGGATATAATGACGGTCCCTAATCATCAATCAACAGTAAAAATCTCCAAAGAGAATATTAGCACCAAAGTGTTGAATAAATAAAATCGCCTCATATCATCGGCGTAGCCAAAGCTATATAAAGTTGCCCATAGGCAATAATCCCAAGAGTGACCAGAGTCTGTAATCAATGCCCAAGCAAAGATCGATGCTCCAAAGAGCAATGGGGATATACTGAAAAGTCAATGAAATCAAACACTGAAAAGCAGTGTCCAAAGACACTGTGAATCCACAAGGTAATCGCACTTACATCGTATGGTTCCATAGAACCAACACCGAATGGCGGTACACGAATGGATATAAAAATCATCAGATAATACAAGTATAGCACGTGCACCGACTGGAGTCGTTATTGCCAAGTACTGTAGAGTTGTGATCGATCACTCGCACAGATGCGGAACGCGCGAGACGGCGAGATCCTTCCCATAAGGATAAAGGCCCAGAGGCACACACCGAAAAAGTAACTACTCCATAGAACAGGTGTCCAGAGACGGTTGCCCAGAGGCGTGGTGACCCAGAGGTCCAGTACTGGCTGCCCAGAGGCTAATGTGTCACAAACTTCTTGGAGCGTAACCCATAAAGTGTTAACAATGAGTCCCATACCCCACGTTCGCACTAAACGGTTTACTAACCAATAGCAAGTTCACATTCCAAACAATAAAAAGTCCACCTCGTATCATCGGTAAACTAGACCCAAAGGTCAAAACGATCAATCGAATAGGTCGGGGATTAACCGGAAAGAAAATACACACGGTTCCATAGGCCGGAGATTTCCTAACCGTTTAAGCACCTTTCCACTTCGCTCAACGTGCTAAAAGTGAGTGTGAGATTTTTATTATAGAAAATAATGGTTCGAAACGGATTTATAATTGATTTTGAGAACACTTTAAAACGGCTTTTGAAAACTCTCCTATTATGGAGTAAATAGTTTACTAATTAAAAATAATATTATATAATAATTTCGAAAGCCATTTCAGAGTGAAAAATCCTTTTAAAACCTTTTTATAAGGCCCGTGTATGAAATCCAGAGACAAATCTCAAAGAAATCGATAAAACCAGAAAATCACTGAAAATATTCCAAGTGTTGGAAAATAGTCCAAAACTGACACGAACCCAAGTTCAGAAAATTATTCGGACCAGCAAACTGAATCCGAATGGCATGAAAATTTTTAGGAACGTAGTCCGACATTCCTAATTCAGAACGCAAAAAGAATTACTCGATTCCGACTTGAAACGAAGAAACAGCATCGTCTCAAAGTCGGACAAAAATCACAAAACTCTACTGTGTCAAAACAGTGCAAAGGTCCCACTTCGACGACATGGTCGAAGGGACACATGAACTCAGATCTTGATAAAAATTTGCAGGAGTGTTGAAAAGTACTCCTACTTTGATATGCAACAAGAATCGTTCGGTTTCGACTTAAAACGAAGAAATGACAATGTTTCAAAGTTGGTCCGACGATAACTGAAAATGATCACTATTGTAAAACAATTTCTGGGTATTACTTCGGCAATAGAAACAAAGTAACTAATGCACCCAGATCTAAACCAAACTTTGCATGGTTGAAGATCTCGACCTCATATTTTTAACGAGACCAAAAACAATGAAATCCGGCAAAAGACGAGCCTGGTATGGCGTCGCAAAGTCGAGGTTCTGCGCTGAAAACAACAGGAGCAAAGATACTAAGGCCTGTAGCTATGCACTAACAGACCAGAGATGAAAAACCACAATTTTGGCATAGTAAACTTCCAATTATGACAAGATGAATAAAATAAAAGTTGTAGCTTAGTTTCTAAGCTTTCTGGAATGACCAAGATCGTCAAATTCTGATCGGGGATGAAAATTCTATGACTAAAACAATTCTCAGATCTAAATTCTATATCACTGTCGTTGTGCTCTCGGGACAGTAGTAAGAATGCACAGTTTTGACGAAATTAACTTCAAAATTTCATGAAACTCAAAACATGAAACTTTTAGCCCTAAATCTAAGATTTCCAGAACATCCTAAATTATTAGAGTTGGATAAGAAACGAGTAACTTATGGCCAAATCAATTTCAGGTTTTTATTTTCTCAACCCTGTAGTTTGTTGTCAGGTCAGCGACAAACAAACGTGATTTCGACCATTCAAACCTCAAAAGTATGCAAAGCACAAAACATAAAAGTTATAGGGTATAGAATAAGCTTTCCAGAGTATCAAGAAAATCTTAATTTTGATTTAAGATGAATGAGATATGCCTAATTTACTAACAGCAATAAACTAATTATAACTTCAGCTAGCATATATTACAAGCACCTTATGTGCACACCCCAAAATGAAAGCAAAGATGATCAAAGAGCTATGATTCACATGTTACATAATAAAACATGTGTTACTAACTGATTACCGAAATCAAAAGATGATTAAACACATATTAGAAGAGGATTTTAGCAATATACCTCTCTAGAAAGCAACAAAGACTACTATAGCATCAACCCAAGTTAGCAAAAGATGATTAGGAGGTTATAAGATCAGAAAAACACATAAAACATGTGTTACCAAATAAATTTCAGAAATTAAAAAGATATAAAACTGATTTGAGGTGGGTATTTGCATTACCTTTGCATAGAATGACTTGCATAAGCTAAAACTAGAAGGAGATGAAGATAGAGGCCATATTTGTTAAGAAGCTTTAGGAAATGATTAGGGTTTTGATTAGGGATGAATGAATGAGGTTAGGAGAGTTTGAGATAATTTATAGTGGAGGTTTAGGGTGGGTTATTGGGCTAGGTTTAGTAACCCAATAAGAAGAGAGTTATTTACATGTTTCCAAAAATTAGTCTAAGTGTTCATATATGTTTATAAAACTCTTTTTTTTTCTTATCCAAACCCGTTTTAAAATCTCTCCTAAAATATTTAACTTTCCAAAAATAACATTTTATCCTCATTTTAAAATCCCATATTTCCCATTTAATTAAAATAGCCTTTTTCAAATAAATTTTTGTTATTCCAAATCCTTTTATGCTTCATTAAAATAAATAAAAATCCTAACTTTTATTTATTAATTGGTAATGCAAATTCCGGGTTGTTACAGACTCCCCCCCTTAAGAAAATTGCGTCCCCGCAATTCCTTAAGATAGATGTCGTCTATAACGTCACATCCCCAAAAGAAGTGATAGAGATAAAATAGGGAATTCTCACCCGTAGAAGAAGATGGGAGAAAGCCAGGATTAGAGCGTTCGATAGATTCACTGGTCTTCCAAGTGCAGTCCTTAGGATTCGGTGACCATTCAATCTTCACGAGTGGAACCTCTTTGTTGCGAAGGCGTCTAACCTCCGAATCAAGCACACGAAGAGGTTGCTGCTCCAAAGATAAATCAGGTAAGATCTCTAAATCAGGCACAGCATGCGGCTCAATGATAGAATCAGGGTCGCGGACACACATGCGAAGCTGGGAAACATGGAACACGTCGTGCATTCCAGAGAAGTGAGCAGGTATAGCCACATGATAAGCCACGGGGCCAATGCGTTCCGTAATAGGAAATGGTCCAACATAGCGAGGAGCCAACTTCCCTGTAGAGCTGAAACGCACAACCCCTTTCATAAGAGATATCCGAATAAAGACATGATCACCAATGGAGAACTCAAGGGGCTTCATACGGTTGTCCGCGTAGGATTTCTGACAGTTCTGCGCCTCTTTCATTCTCTGACGAATAAGAATAATCTTCTCAGAAGATTCCTGAACTGAATCTGGACCAAGATGGAGCTTCTCGCCAGATTCTAACCAACACGAAGGAGAACGACATGGCCTTCCGTAAAGAGCCTCGAAAGGAGCCATGCCAATACTAGACTGAAAGCTGTTGTTGTAGGAGAACTCTACAAGCGGTAAGTGATCCTCCCAACTACCTCCGAAATCCAGAATACAACAGCGCAAAAGATCCTCTAAAACACGATTCACCATCTCCGTCTGACCGTCGGTCTGAGGATGATAAGCAGTCGAGAAATTCAGCTTTGAGCCCAAAGCTGTCTGTAGGCACTTTAAGAAGTGACTAGTAAAGATAGTGTCTCGATCACAGACGATAGAGCTAGGAATACCATGAAGTCGAACGCTTCCTTCACATATAGCTTGGCAAGCTGAGGAGCAGTCCGAGTGGGCTTAATATGAATGAAATGAGCTGATTTGGTCAAGCGATCGACGATGACCCAAATAGAAGTATGGCCTGACCTCGATCGAGGCAGACCGTCAATAAAATCCATGGATATCTGATCCCATTTCCACAATGGAATCTCTAGCGGTTGAAGAAGACCAGATGGACGCTGATGCTCAGCTTTGATCTGTTGACAAGTCATGCAACGACATACATAACTTGCAACATCACTCTTCATGCCCTCCCAATAAAATAGGCGACACATGTCGGCATACATCTTACTCGACCCGAAATGTATAGTGTACTTAATGCGACTGAGTGCATCAACCACACGATTACCCTTGCCAGGGGTATACTGAATGTCTAAGTCATATGAGGCGAGAAACTCAAGCCATCGCTGCTGCCTCATATTGAGATCCTTCTGACTGAATAAATACTTCAGCGACTTGTGATCGGTGTAAAGAGTGAAGCGTTCGCCTAATAGAAAGTGACGCCACGTCTTCAAAGCAAAGACGATAGCTGCCAACTCAAGTTCATGAGTCGGATAGCGAACCTCATTCGGACGTAGCTGCCTAGAAGCATAAGCAACTACCCGATCCTTCTGCATAAGCACAGCACCGAGGCCGCTACCACAAGCGTCGGTGTAAACAACAAGATCCTGGTTACTCTCAGGAACCACAAGGATAGGAGCATGAGTGAGAAGTTCCTTCAATCGCTGGAAAGAAACTTCACACTTATCAGACCAAATAAAGCGAACACCCTTACGAGTCAGCGTCGTAAGGGGAAGTGCAACTCAAGAGAAATCCTTGATAAACCAACGGTAATAACCCGCCAGACCAAGGAAGCTGCGAATATCACGAACGTTCTCGGGCTGCTTCCAATTCTGAATAGCTTCGATCTTGGCAGGATCGACAAAAATACCCTCAGATGATACAATATGGCCCAAGAACTTGACCTTGCTCATCCAAAAATGGAACTTGGAGAGCTTGGCCTTAAGCTGATGCTGACGAAGAGTATCCAAGACGATCCGCAATTGATGAGCATGCTCTGCCTCGGATCTAGAATAAATAAGAATATTGTCGATGAAAACCAGAACGAATCTATCGATGTATTCCCGGAATACTCGATTCATAAGATCGACGAAGAAAGTCGGTGCGTTCGTCAAGCCGAATGGCATCACCAACCACTCAAAACAACCATAACGAGTGCGGAAAGCGGTAAGAGGAATGCTATCTTCCGCAACTCAGAGCTGATGAAATCCAGTGGTAAGGTCGAGCAGGGAAAAGACCTTCGCACTGCTCAACATATCAAACATATCGTCTATCCGTGGCAATGGATAACGATTTCTAATGGTCAACTCATTAAGCTTGCGATAGTCAATGCAAAGCCTAAGAGAGCCATCGGGCTTCTTAACGAAAACCACAGCAGCACCCTATGGTGAAGAACTGGACCGAATGAACTGCTTCGCCTCAAGCTCTACTAACTGCTTCCTGAGTTCCTCATTCTCTTTAGTAGACATCCTCGTGGGAGGACGCCCAACTGGGTGGGAGCCTGGAATGAGATCGATGCGGAACTCAATGGCCCGCTTTGGCGGCAGGCCTGATACTGGCTCGAATATATCGGGGAAATCCCGAACAACAGGAATACGAGATATGTCCACATCCTCATCTCGTGAATCAAGAGAAAATAAAGTAATATCAGAAATCCCAACATCCTGAAGAGCAATAGCTAACGGAGCGGATGAGTCAGGATGACGAAGAAATAATATCCGCTCCGAACAAATGATTTTGGCGTCGTACTGAGCGAGCCAATCCATGCCAAGAATCATGTCAAAGCCCAAATACTCCATAACGTGCAGATTCACACGGAAAGAAAATCCACAAAGATCAATATCTATATCCTCACAAAGCAAGCTAAGGGTCGTGGATCCGCCGATGGGATTCACAATCCTTAGTGAAGAAACCAAACAAGTAACATCCAAAGATAAAGTATCAACTAGTTCCTTTGATACGAATGAGTGAGAGGCACCCGTATCAAAGAGAACTCTACAAGATCTACCATGAAATAAAATAGAACCTTCGAGAACGGAAGGATGCGTACCTCGAGGCTGAGCTGAAGATTTAGGAGCCTTGGCAGCATTAAGCGTGCCAGATCTAGGAGGTGCAGTAGGACAAGTGGAATAATGATGACCCTCCATCTTACAATAGCGGCAGAAAAGAGGCTTGGGACACTTTTTAAACATATGATCGGTAGATTTAGTTAAGCACGATTCAAAGATAGATAATTCATTAAGGAATATTATGGAATATAATAGATTCCTACACATATTCCTAACTTATTTATCTAAAGGTGGATATGTTCAATTTGGATCGTATTATAACGTATTGTACTATGTGTCTGTTCTGTGTTTGTTATGCTTAATTCTGAACCTTGGCTCTGATACCAAACTGTAACGCCCCACTCTGAGACCCACTGTAACAAAGAGTATTACGGGAGTAATACTGTCTGTTAAAGCGGAGAATAGAGTATAGTGGAAGCGACCATTTGTAATCAAGCTATAACTATCTACTGAATACGTTGAAAGGATGGTATCTATATTTTTTTCAAGTGGTTCGACATATTCAATAAATATTCATAATGAAATTACAATGGCTAAAGACCTATCAGAACAAGCATAGTAATAAATGATAAAACATCACAGAACAGAATCACATAACAGATATAAAATCCCAGAACAATACATCGTCAATACAGATCCAAATACTATAAGTGGGTACAAAGCCACTGCCCACACATGTGAGTCAAAAATATGTACATATCAAAGTCTGAATAATAACAGAGTAGCGGAATAGTGGACAAATAAAAGTGCTATCTATCAGCATAGCAGATAATGTCCAAGCGGAAGCACAGAAGCTAAGTCCAGAGACCTAACCTGAAACAACTCGGTCTGACCCGAGCGAAAACACTCGGGTCAGGCTAGCTAAACAATCAGTAATAACTGAGATATATAATAATGCGGTACATAAATAAAACAGTACTTTTCCTAAGAGAAGAGTATTTTGGACCACATGAATATAATGACGGTCCCTAATCATCAATCAACAGTAAAAATCTCCAAAGAGAATATCAGCACCAAAGTGTTGAATAAATAAAATCGCCTCATATCATCGGCATAGCCAAAGCTATATAAAGTTGCCCATAGGCAATAATCCCAAGAGTGACCAGAGTCTGTAATCAATGCCCAAGCAAAGATCGATGCTCCAAAGAGCAATGGGGATATACTGAAAAGTCAATGAAATCAAACACTGAAAAGCAGTGTCCAGAGACCCTGTGAATCCACAAGGTAATCGCACTTACATCGTATGGTTCCATAGAACCAACACCGAATGGCGGTACTCGAATGGATATAAAAATCATCAGATAATACAAGTATAGCACGTGCACCGACCGGAGTCGTTATTGCCAAGTACTGTAGAGTTGTGATCGATCACTCGCATAGATGCGGAACGCGCGAGACGGCGAGATCCTTCCCAGAAGGATAAAGGCCCAGAGGCACACGCCGAAAAAGTAACTGCTCCATAGAACAGGTGTCCAAAGACGGTTGCTCAGAGGCGTGGTGACCCAGAGGTCCAGTATTGGCTGCCCAGAGGCTAATGTGTCACAAACTTCTTGGAGAGGAACCCGTAAAGTGTTAACAATGAGTCCCATACCCCACGTTCGCACTAAACGGTTTACTAACTAATAGCAAGCTCGCATTCCAAACAATAAAAAGTCCACCTCGTATCATCGGTAAACTAGACCCAAAGGTCAAAACGATCAATCGAATAGGTCGGGGATTAACCGGAAAGAAAATACACACGGTTCCATAGGCCGGAGATTTCCTAACCGTTTAAGCACCTTTCCACTTCGCTCGATGTGCTAAAAGTGAGTGTGAGATTTTTATTATAGAAAATAATGGTTCGAAACAGATTTATAATTGATTCTGAGAACACTTTAAAACGGCTTTTGAAAACTCTCCTATTATGGAGTAAATAGTTTACTAATTAAAAATAATATTATATAATAATTTCGAAAGCCATTTCAGAGTGAAAAATCCTTTTAAAACCTTTTTATAAGGCCCGTGTATGAAATCCAGAGACAAATCTCAAAGAAATCGATAAAACCAGAAAATCACTGAAAATATTCCCCGTGTTGGAAAATAGTCCAAAACTGACGCGAACCCAAGTTCGGAAAATTATTCTGACTAGCAAACTGAATCCGAATGGCATGAAATTTTTTAGGAACGTAGTTCGACATTCCTACTTCAGAACGCAAAAAGAATTACTCGATTCCGACTTGAAACGAAGAAACGGCGTCGTCTCAAAGTCGGACAAAAATCACAAAACTCTACTGTGTCAAAACAGTGCAAAGGTCCCACTTCGACGACATGGTCGAAGGGTCACATGAACTCAGATCTTGATAAAAATTTGCAGGAGTGTTGAAAAGTACTCCTACTTTGATATGCAACAAGAATCGTTCGGTTCCGACTTAAAACGAAGAAATGACAATGTTTCAAAGTTGGTTCGACGATAACTGAAAATGATCACTATTGTAAAACAATTTCTGGGTGCTACTTCGGCAATAGAAACAAAGTATCTAATGCACCCAGATCTAAACCAAACTTTGCATGGTTGAAGATCTCGACCTCATATTTTTAACGAGACCAAAAACAATGAAATCCGACAAAGGACGAGCCCGGTATGGCGTCGCAAAGTCGGGGTTCTGCGCTGAAAACAATGGGAGCAAAGAGACTATGACCTGTAGCTATGCACTAACAGACCAGAGATGAAAAACCATAATTTTGGCATAGTAAACTTCCAATTCTGACAAGATGAATAAAATAAAAGTTCTATCTTAGTTTCTAAGCTTTCTGGAATGACCAAGATCGTCAAATTCTGATCGGGGATGAAAATTCTATGACTAAAACAATTCTCAGATCTAAATTCTATATCACTGTCGTTGTGCTCTCGGGACAGTAGTACGAATGCACAGTTTTGACGAAATTAACTTCAAAATTTCATGAAACTCAAAACATGAAACTTTTAGCCCTAAATCTAAGCTTTCCAGAACATCCAAAATTATTAGATTTGGATAAGAAACGAGTAACTTATGGCCAAATCAATTTCAGGTTTTTATTTTCTCAACCCTGTAGTTTGTTGTCAGGTCAGCGACATACAAACGTGATTTCGACCATTCAAACCTCAAAAGTAGGCAAAGCACAAAACATAAAAGTTATAGGCTATAGAATAAGCTTTCCAGAACATCAAGAAAATCTTAATTCCGATTTAAGATGAATGAGATATGCCTAATTTACTAACAGCAATAAACTAATTATAATTTCAGCTAGCATATATTACAAGCACCTTATGTGCACACCCCAAAATGAAAGCAAAGATGATCAAAGAGCTATGATTCACATGTTACATAATAAAATATGTGTTACTAACTGATTACCGAAATCAAAAGATGATTAAACACATATTAGAAGAGGTTTTTAGCAATATACCTCTCTAGAAAGCAACAAAGACTACTATAGCATCAACCCAAGTTAGGAAAAGGTGATTAGGAGGCTATAAGATCAAAAAAACACATAAAACATGTGTTATCAAATAAATTTCAGAAATTAAAAAGATATAAAACTGATTTGAGGTGGGTATTTGCATTACCTTTGCATAGAATGACTTGCATAAGCTAAAACTAGAAGGAGATGAAGATAGGGGCCATTTTTGTTAAGAAGCTTTAGGAAATGATTAGGGTTTTGATTAGGGATGAATGAATGAGGTTAGGAGAGTTTGAGATAATTTATAGAGGAGGTTTAGGGTGGGTTATTGGGCTAGGTTTAGTAACCCAATAAGAAGAGAGTTATTTACATGTTTCCAAAAATTAGTCTAAGTGTTCATATATGTTTATAAACCTCTTTTTTTTTCTTATCCAAACCCGTTTTAAAATCTCTCCTAAAATATTTAACTTTCCAAAAATAACATTTTATCCTCATTTTAAAATCCCATATTTCCCATTTAATTAAAATAGCCTTTTTCAAATAAATTTTTGTTATTCCAAATCCTTTTATGCTTCATTAAAATAAATAAAAATCCTAACTTTTATTTATTAATTGGTAATGCAAATCCCGGGTTGTTACACTTCCTCTAATCAGTGAGAGAGTTTGTGAGAGAGAAATGAAATGTTTCTTTCTCTAAATAAGATAAAACCTCCCTTGTTCATTTGATTGAGTTTGATTCACATTAAATGCGTCTGATTAATGAGATTAATTAAATAAGGCAATATATATTCAAAATAAAATTTGATTTTATCAGAATAACTAGATTGGATCTTGTTACTACAAATATGAGTATTGAACACCTAGAGAGAACATGTTGAGCTTGGAAACAATAGGGGATGTCGAGCCTGAAGAAAGTAAAGTTATCAAGCATTCAACATTTAGAAAAGGATATCGAGCCTCTAGTAATAACAAGAAGGTATGGAACATCTAATAGTAAAGGGTTGTCGAGCCTCTACAACAAAAAAAGGACGTCGAATGTTTAAGTAGCGAATAGGCACAAAAGAGGTGTCGAATCTGTAAGGATGTCGGATTTCATGCGGATAACAAGCAATGAAGAGGTGTCGAGTCCTAAAGGGTTAGAGAACCTCTATAACCGTAAGGGTTGTCGAACATCTAAAGCAGAGGACGATGTTGAACCATTAAAATAAGAGGAATGTCGAGCACCCAAACAGTTCGCAAGCCCCAATGAAGAATAAAAGAGGATATCGAGTATCTAAGGATGACTAGCCTTTGCTACAACAACTGTTATCAAGCCTTAACAATAGTATGTGTTGTCGAGCATCTACAAGTAGAAGGTGATACCAAGCATTTAACTATAAAGAGAAGGTATCAAGTTTCTAAAAGGTGATAGAGATGTCGAACTAGTGAATGCTTGGAGATATCTAGCTACAACAGACCTAGAAGAATAGGGGATATCGAGCTTTAATAGCATAAAGGCTGTTAAGCCTAAAGATAACAAGGTTGGCAAAGATGTAAGAGGGGATGCCACACCCCTAGAGGATGTCGATCATCTAACTATAAAAGAAGGCCGTCGAATCTCTGCTAATAAAACTATATTGTCGAGCTTCTACAAATGATACCGAGTTTCAACAAAGAAGTGTTACCAAGTTTTTACGAATAACAAAATGGTCGAAACCCTAATGATGTGAAGGTTGTTAAGTTTATGCAAGGAATATTGTGTTATCCGTCTTCTATAAGCAATTGATATCAAATCTCTAAAAAGGAATGTCTAGATTTCATCAGGATGGTGCTATAAGAATACTTGGATTTTGAGTCATGACCCATGTCAATCATTCTACGTGACTGTACCCCTATAAATAGACCCCCACCATCACATAGAAGAGGAGGATTCTTTCTGTTTTTGTCAATTATAAGTTGTAAACCCTTAATCAATTTGGTGATTTTAGAGTCGACTGTGAACCTTGAACTTTATGCACATGAGGGCTTGGTCATTTAACTTTTCATAGCATATTTCCCTTGAATGTGAATACTTGACTATTATCAATGGACATGTATATGACTTCATCTTTGAACTTGGACTTGAACACTAACGGATTTGGACTTATATATTATTAAATTTTTTCAAGGCCACTTAAGCCCTTATTCAAATTAAAAGCTGCCTTGCATATGCATGTTTTTCCCATTGACACACAAACAAGGGACTATTGCATATTGTCTATCCTGTCCATTGACATATAAATAAGTGACTATTACATATTTATGTAACTTTCCTATTTTACCCTCTAACTTGTGACTTGAACTTTTGAACAACTTCGTGATTATATTGATATCAATGGGTATTATTGGAAAATTTTCAGTAATACCAACTTGTATAATATCTCGAGTATTAGGCCAAAATTATGGTTCAACATTTTGGTGCTAGAAGGAGGGCTCGAACCTCCATCTCGACGTTTCTTTGCTTTGAGACTAATTAAGTAAAACTTTTTTATAGGGCTCTCCGTCTTTCGACATATCCCTATTGAGGACTTCCCATATCCAACATATTCTTAAAGAGGTCTTTCCATATCTCATATAATCCACTAAACCGCATAATGATCATCTTTGAGCAAGGTTCCTCTATGCCTTAGTTTACCAAATTAGCTTATCAAGGCACCTATAACCTTCAATTCTAAGAGGAGAAAGTATTGAAGTTAAGGAATTTGACATTGAGAACTCTAGCAGAAAGGAGGTGGGTAATTCCTTATGATCTGGATAATTGGAGTAGAAATCCTTTCCATATAGGAGCCACCTTGATCTTTGCTTGTTATCCTACTCTGGGTAGAGAGAAGAAAAGAAGGAGTAATCCATTTACAAAAATAAGAAATGATATACGGCTCCAAGCAAAAGGAACCATCTTCGAAGATGAAAAAAAAAGGACTTTAATAAGTTTACTCAAAAGTGGCCGGTGTTAATAGATCACTCCTCCACACCAATTTGGACTCGAGAATTTTTAAAGAGAAAGCTTTTTGTTAAAACTAACAAACTATAATGACCCGCCAATCTGTACAGTTCAAGTTAACAATAAACCACACATGTCCAACCCAAATTGAATGGAAAGACGGATAGTTATGGAAAGAAAGAAGAAAGAAGAAGAAAAGAGAAAAAGAAGAGAAAGAAACTAAAACAACCACAGAATCTCACTATCGCAGCGGATCAACATATAATACCAAAGCAATAATCTTTACAAAAAAGAAACTGTTATATACATACATCCATCAGTGTACAACAGTCATAATCATTAGCTTGAATAGTTATAACAACCTGTCCTCACAATTTGTTGACAATTTCAACAACGAAGAAGTGGAAAATAAACATATACATGAATACGAATTGAAGACCTCCAACTCGTCTCCTGAACTCCAATACATCCAAAGCAATCTGTAAATATGCTCGGTCTAACCCGAGCATTATAACAAAATAACACCCGAGTCAGTCTGGAAAACCAGCATGAGAAAACACTCCCAACTAGATTTTAATGTTCTAGAAAACCATTTGAAAATCAAAAGTATCTCATAAGACCACGCCACACATAAACACGGACATGCTTTTACCTTACGATAACCAAAACAATTTCTATAGAAAATCCATTTATATTATAATAATGTCTAAGGGTCAAAGTGAAACATGAATATAGCTGAAATGCTTGCATCTCACGTTTCAGCATAGCTGGGCACAACTAAATCCGTACGACGCTTATTGGAGAATGGATTTCGTACAATGACTGGGCTACTGGGGTACCGCCCGTTACAGTGCATCTCTAGATAAAATAACTCTAAGGACCTTGCCTGGATCCCCTACCAACACAGGACCGGCCTACCACTTGACTAGTAGTACCGAATATGATCACCCTACTTTGGGCCCCAAAGCATACAATTTGAAAGATAATAGCGACTCTAGATAAGGATGATCATACCCTACTTAGGAGCGACCCACTTAGCCCTGCTCCATATCTCCTATTTTAGTCATTCTCGGTTGATGAGGCTTGAGGCTACGTTTTACCTTTATATTGCATTTCCCACTTGGAATGCTAATACTGCCCTCCAAGCAACAATGCAATACCGACATTCATCCATACAAGTTCGTTCTGGGACTGAACGAAACACTTGAGAGCTCCATCTCCAAATTCCATCTTCTTCAAGATGTCTTCACTTTGAAACATATTTGTTGGATCGAAGTGGTTTTCGGATAACATATCTGATTCCGGCCTCTTCGAAACAACGTTCGATAATCTCTGGTAAACTCAACCCCGTATCTTTAGGAAATAAATAGTCAAAGATAAGCACGGAGATCACCTCCTAACCGTTAGTGAACGGATTTCCTTATCATTGTCCTACGAGAACGAAACGAGATTTATACGCACAGCAGAACATCATCGAAGATGACTGTGCCATATAACTCACGTGTTTCCTCTAGATATTTCCAAAGTTATGTTTTGGGTCCAAATTCGATAGTCGGTTATTTAACCATCGAATAACAATTATTTAATCAGGAATTTAATTCCATGGGAAAAACCAACATTGGTTAAGCACCGAGCAACACTAAGCCTCTTTTAAAAATCTTTCATTAATTAAATCCATTTTGTAATTTCTTGAATCAAAAATCCTTTTTACAAAGATATATATATATATATATATCCACAAATCCCTATTTCTCAATACTTAAAAAATATATCCATATACCTATCTTAACGATATAAGTATATTTACTAACTTTGGGGAAGATTTCCTTTTTATTTAATTCCAAAATCATTTATAAACTCCATTATACATCCACAAAACCATTCATAAAATTCCATTTATAAATCCATAAATCCATTTCTAAAATTGTTTTATGAATATTTAAAACCATTTATAAAATGATTTTACCATTTTAAGCAATCTTCCTTTACATTTTCAGAACATGTTATAAGATTCCTTTTATAAAAATCCCATATGTTTACAAAACTCCATTTATGAATCTCGAAAACGATTATAAATAAATTCTAATCATTTACCATTAAACACTACTATATACTAATAACATTATAAATAAATTACTACTAAATTTAAAACATCTTAAAATGATAATTAATAATTTTGACAACATTCTTTTTTGGCAAAGCCAATAATTTGGAAACATTCTTAAATAAATAATAACGATTTATCTTCAACATTATTATGAATAATAATAATTAATTTCCAAAACTTTACTGATAAATAATTTAAAACTAATTTCAAATCATATTAATAATTTAAATAATAAACTTTTCAAATATTAAAAATATTGATAAACCCCTTTTAAAAGAATATTAATATAAATAAACAACTTTTAAACATAATCATATTTCCTTGATAAAAATCCGTATTTAACTTTCCATATAATCAATCCCATATTTTATAAACAAGATTTGTAAATCTCTATATATTTTATAAAACTTCCTTTCATAAAATTCATTTATTTATAGAGCTTTATTTATAACTCTATCCCTTTATAAATCTCGCTTATTTATAAAATCACACTCAGAACATAATTTTAACCCATTTGAAACATGGCTCCCATATTCATGGATTCCTTTTATAAATTCCTTTTTATTTATAAAATCATTCGATATCTTCCAAATTTACCCTCACCTTTAATTTCCAAAATAGAATCAACTATTTTCAAAAACAACATTCCATATCCTATAATAAATCCACCCCTTTGTGATTTATTTCCCCATTTGTCGAATGATAAAAGTTTCCCAAAATTTATAAACACCGTTTATAAATCCATACTTTTATTAACAAAATACGATTTTACAAATCTTCATTTCCTTTGTAAAATATCACCTTTATAAATTATCATATTTATGAAATTCATCTTTATAAATAAATTATAATATATGTACCTATAAAAATATGTATATATTACTTTATATAAAATGGTCAATAAGTATTTTTATAAAAATATTTCTATTTTCTTCTTAAAACCATATCCTTTATTATAAATGATGGTCTTATTTTCCAAGATTTAAAAATCTTCATTCACAGTTCAAAAACTCTACTTAAAAATGTTTTATAAAACTATTAAATTATAGTATCTACAAAAATCATACCTTTGATTTTAAATTACTTCTTCAAATAATTCAAGAAAATTATTCAAAGCACGTATAATTTTCCAAAATCACTTTGAAATCTCCCTTTAAAATCAATCACCGGTTTATGGTATTTTAAAATACCAAATATAAGGCCTGATGCTACTAAAGCACTAAATAAACAAAATCGTGTCTGTGTCATCAATTATAACATTCAACATATCATATATCAAATTATATGAAAAATAAAATCAACAGTGTGAGGAATCCTATTGGATCCCTCTAACTTGTCCCCCTGCATCACATACAATATATAATCATACATATATAAATCAACCGCTTCGAGGCTGGATTCGTATACAAAGGGTTGTCCGCTATTACACGGGAACGCAATAGGGTCTCATCCGCTCCAATAGGTAGGAATATATCTAAACCAACAATATAAACTAGTAAGTCATCCAACAGTCGATGACAATCAATAATATATCCACTCATCCAATAAATAATTTTTATTGACTATATAAATTTTTTGATTAACCAAAAAGGTGGGATTAACTCACATTGAATTTAGTTCTTCAAAACATTCCATTTTGAATTAAAATTGGACGAACGTCCAGTTTTAATCCAAATTTCCCTCTAGCTTCGAATCCATCAAGTCCAACTCCATAGCGTAGCGTTTGCTGTAACGAGCGCAATGCAACATGCCGCGTTCAATTTGGACGTCGTATGAGTTTAATATGAATTAATGAATGTTTCAAAGTAATTAAACATAACTAACTTTTAAAATGAATAAACTATTAACTAATTACCCTCACCCTCCAATCTCATTCCAAGCATGAACGTTTAAACCAACATCACGACCATCAAAATCGATCGCCGCCGCTTACTGCCGTCGTCCCACGTGCCCGCGACCACGCCGCCACCTCGCGCACCCCCTCTGACCTCACGCGGCACCGTCTCCATCGTCGAATCCCCAAAAACGCGAACCCATCATAGCTCCGAACGCGGCCAAATCGCTACTGCCTCGAGTCATGCCACCCTAATCCAACCATTGAATAGCCTTGTAAGGTCGTGCTCTACCTTTCTCTAGTTAAGGTCGAGGCTAAGAAATGAACGTGGCACCTCCGATCGACCTTGGCCGTAGGATGGACGGAGGAATTAAAAAAAATGGGCGAACTAATTTTCTCTGATGAATGCAAATAATATAGGGGTGAAATGGTATGGGCGTGAACGTGCAGGCATGGTAAGGTATGGGCTAGTTATGGTTGATTATATATATATATATATATATATATAATTAAATTTTAAAATGTTCATTTTTAAACGTCCGAAAATCTCAAACACCAAACGAGGCATGCCGCCTGGCGTTTTATATGTTATACCCCTATTCCAAACACAATGGAACTAGTCTCGAGACCTAGTTTGATCATATACAGAAGATAGCTTTTGAAACCCGATTATTTATTTAAATTTATAAAATTAATTTCTACGCGTTTCGATCTAGCTCGCCCAAACGATACGCCCAATCACCATGAAATTCAACGGCATACAATAATTCCCTATTACGGATCTAATGAAACTAGTTTCGTCGAAATCCGAGACAGTGCCCCCAAATGGCTATTTTTATATGTTAATTAAAATGAATTATTTTAAAAACCAAATAAATCGCTTTTAAATCTAATTTAAAAGTTTACTATATTCATTCTTATTTAAATATAATTTAAATCATCTTTCAAAATCGTTTTCATTTATATTAAATTCAAGATTCAATTATTTAAACAATTCCAATATTAAATTCAACAATTTAATTATCAAATAAATCATTATATTTAAAATTTAAGTTATTTAACTTATAAAAATAACTTTTCAATATTTAAAAGAGAGAATTAGGGAAAATGACAAACTTTGAAAAAAATTAGGCTGAAGGACATGAAGTTTTATTTTTAGGCTGAAGGACAAACGCTAGTTATATTTAGCATTATATTCAACTTTTACACTATACAAAATGCTAGTTATAACTAGCATTATATTCAGTTTTACACTATACAAAATGCTAGTTATAACTAGCATTGTCCTTCAACCAAAAAATAAACTTGATGTCCTTCAGCCTAAAAAAGTATCTAAGTTTGTCCTTGTACCTATTTTCCTGTATTTAAAATCTATTAAATATTTCAAATTCAAATTACTGAATTTTTGGGTTGTTACACGAACCTACCCAATATTATAAAAAAGCTAAACGGGGACCCAAAACAAAATTCCCTCAAAACCTTGAAACTACTAGAGCCCTTTCCCTTACCACTTCCCATGAGGATATCTATCTCCTAACCAAAGAAAGGTTGGACTTTGGCCTTCAAGGAAGAAGCTACAAGGAAATGAAAAAAATCTTGTAAAAGCCTATTCTCAATACCACCGAATGAATGGACACAATACCAATCACTACCGAGCCCTTAGAGGGGTGATTGAAAATTTCTTGGGAAAAGGAGAACTCAAGAGTTTGCCAATGAGACTTGAGCAAAGGACCAATGTATTTACAAAGATCAAGTGCTTAATAAAGAGGGGTGCTTTATGAAAAAGATCTACAAAAATGAAGGAACGGTCTTTGATCCCACCACAAGGGCCTGGTCAAAGCACTAAAAGCCTTCGGTCCCGCCCGTAAGGCCTGATCGTAGCACCTCCTGGAGGGAGGTTGGAGTAAGCCTCTGGTCCCGCCTATAAGGCTTGGCCAGAGCATTGCAAACCTTCGGTCCAACCTACATGGCCTGGGCGGAGCACTTCCTAGAGGAAGGAAAGAGTAAGCCTTTGGTCCCGCCTAAGACGGCCTGGCCAAAGCATCGACCAGCCTTCGATTTTGCCTATAAGACATGTCCGAAGAACCTCTTAGAGGGAGAAAGGAGTAAGCTTTTGGTCTTGCCTAAGATGTCCTAGCTAAAGCACCGACCAATAACCTTCGGTTTCGCCTATAAGGCCTGTCCGGAGCAACTTCTAGAGGGAGGATGGGTTTGACTTTGGTCTCGCCTAAGATGGCCTAGCCAAAGCACCAACCAGCCTAAAACCTAACCTAAAAGATATATAAGGTGCAACCTTATATAAAGAAGTCAATCAAATGAGTCAAATTCCATCTTAAAGAAGGGCCAAAACAACTTCTGGAATAAGAGCAATCAAACACGATCGACCTTGTCTCAAGGAAATGTTAAAGCAGCCTTCAAAGGAAAGGCCAGGCAATGTTTCATGCTCATATAATCTCATGTAGCAAAGAAAAGTCATTGAATAATCATCCAAGAAACCTAGACTAAGGGAAAGAAGTTTACTCGGAAAAACCAGCCGGCATAATAATATTTAAGCAACAAAGATTCGTCTATAAAGTCATTCGGCTTAGAAGGATAAGAAGGAAAATTAATCCACAGTTGAAAAGTTTATTTAAATTTTTGCTGATTCAATAATCAGTCCAAAGTGTTTTTCAAAACCAAGCTTTCAAATTTTCAAAGTTCAGCAGGAAAACAGTTTCACAAATCTCAAACAGCTCAATGAGTTCAAATACAAGCCAAGAACGAGGAGGAAAATACAAGGTCTATTCAAATTATCAACTATCAGATAAAAAGTTATTTACCAATTTACATACAAAAAGTTACAAATATCAAGAAAAGTCATTCAAGTCTTGCCGAGGAGGAGGTTGAGGGAGCAGATAATGTTGGTATACCTTTTCTTTCCCCTTTCCCTCATCCTCAAGAAGACATGGATGATTTTTGCTTGAAGGAGGGGCATCTCTAAGCAAAAAGGTAGGGCCTATAATATTCTTGAGATGGTCAGCACACCTATATAAAAAGAAGTGTTGATAACATCTGTATCCCGCCCAACCTTTGGGTCATTTCTAGACCTAAGAAAGAATAGTCTATTTTTGAGCCAAAAGCAACTATTATTTCTAGCGAGCAATCTACAAAGGAATCCAATCGGGAGTTCTCAAGCGACATCACCTCGATTATTTTCAATTAAGACTCAAGGTCCTACACTTTCCCCTTCAAGACTTCAATGGTCGAGGAAGATTCGGTAATATGACAAACCGCCACATCCAGTAGTTCTTTAAGTTTCCTATCCTTCTTCCAGAAAATATTTGTATCATCAATAGATTCAACTTGAATCTTTAATGCATGTTCGAGCATTTTATTGGCCCCTTTAAAAGTTTGACCTTGCTTTCAAATTTTTTAACCCTCCACTCAAGAGTGTGGCTCTCGCGTCCTAGCTGCTCAACCTGACTTTGATAATTATTGAGATAATTTAAAATTTGTTTGTCCCACTTTACTTTCAGAAACCAGGTGCATTCATATTTATATGCTTGGCACCATCTTATAATTTCTCCATCATCTAAACCTAAAGGTTGGTTTTCCAAGGAGGAAAATTTCTTTTTACCAGTTGAGGATTTCAATCTAATTGTCCTAGTGGGGGTGGGAGTGGGAAGACTGGATTTACCTCCACTTGCAATAAGCTCTAAAGATTGTCATGATACTTGGATTTTTAACTAGTCAACTTCAAGGTTCTCAATTTTCTGTTACATTCAAGCAATTGCTACATCAACCTCAATCCTTTGGGCTAGAGGTCCGGGTCGACCAACTGTATCCATGCTCTCTTTCAGCTCTTGGATCTCTTTCTTTTTCTTTGATTTTCTCCTCTAAACTCGAGGTTATTTCGTTCATACCACTTAATGTTGACTTCAACGTATAGTATTTGTTATACTAGTTACATGCTTTTAAGTTGTCTGAAAATGGCATAACTGAAGCATCTTGAGAAGAGCGCTTCCGAATGTCTAACATACATCTAGTTTTAAGCTTGTCCAGCCGAGAGAGGAGGTCAAGGCCATTGGAAGCGAGCGTTGGTTGTTTTTTCGAATAGGTTTAAATAAAAAGAAAAATCAACACATGGGAAAAACACAGTCTTTCATTAACAACAACAAAGTATTACAAACATCAAAAAGTTCAAAATTACACCAATGATTCGAATTTTATATATCCAATCCTTAATCTTGGAAATGGCAGTCTGTGTTTTTTGAGTGAACACGCGGACATAGGAAAAGAAGAGTCAAAAGGAGCATTAAAACCATGAGGAGTATGAACTAGAGGAAACTGGTGATAATCCCATCCCTTGGTAGGAGGGTTTCTCCATATAACGTTTAGCATAGTTAGACCGGATATTTTTAAGTAAACTATTTTTTTATCACCTAAGAAGTCAAAATATAGGTGGGGGAGTTACGTCTAAACTTTTTGAAGATCCCTAAGAAAGTAGTATTTTGCTAATCGAGAGTTTTTGAGAATTAATGTTTTCTCTTTAATCTCTTTATAACTTAATAAATTTACTTAGGAGTTCTTTCAAAATAGAAGCACTTAATGGTTCCTTATACCTATGTATTTTAATAAAAACAAACTAAGCAACAAAGAAAAAAGAATGTTGAAACTCATAAAGATTATATGAATTACATGATACAACAACGAAATCACTTAAGTTCATACAATATGGACCCTTTGTAAAATTCAAATATAAATTTCACTTTGTTGAACTTGACTTTCTCCGGAGGAAGAGTGCATGATGAAAGTGGAATGATCTCAATCCTAGGAAGGTTCCAGCATGCTTTAAGACGAGGATTGATCCCATAATCACTCAAATACCTATTATGCAAACGCCTAAGTAAACCCCCACTCTCTTTCTCCAGAAAGGAAATGTCAATAAAAAGATTCTTGGTATAGATTTTATAGAGTAATTTAAATAACGGGTCCCTGTCTTCGATAAGCATCCAGAAAAGTGTGGTCAACTCCTCATTCTCCTTTACTACTCTTTCCCAGCGAGGACAAGATCTTTTTAAGAGCAAGGCTACCCTTTTTCTTTGAAATGTTTTAATCATTTGGCATAAATGGGAAGGCTATTATACTTTTCAAATAAAATGTTGTGATCTTCAATTAGTTTCTCAATTTCTCCATTCAATCATAGCACATTCCCCTCACTCTTCTCGTGCGAAATTTCAAAGTGATATTTGTTTCCTTTCCTTAGGTAAAATTGTAGATTTATTAACTAAAGATAATGGATAATTGTAAGCATTTAAAGATGATAAACTTTATACCTGTGCCGCAGAAGCCTGTGAAGCAGAAGCCTAATTTTCTCCTTACTATAATGGCCGGGGGAATGGATGTCCTTTAATGAAGCATCCCTCTGAGGAGCATTCTGGAACTCGGGGAGGTTAGAAAAGTCCGTATCATGAACAGATGGACCCAAGTCATGGCACCTGACCCATTATCGCCAATTCTTGGCCCATTAATTCTTTGTTATCATCACCCCCATCCTTCCCGGAGTTGTTATCATCATCGTCGCCATTTTCATCTTCATCCCCATCATTGTCTTCTTTGTCACCATCCCCTCTATCATCATTATCCCTATTTTCATCGAGCAAAGGATCATCAAAAGAAAGTAGTTCTTGAGGATTGATGGCTTCCTCTTCTTGGAATATGTCTTGTAATGGCCCAAGAACTCTCTTTAGTTTAAGGTCGAACTTCCTCTTGAGCTTGTCTTTTAGTTTCGGCAGTGAAGGGAAGTCCAACTCTAGATAATTTTCAATATTATTGAAATATGCGTTGAAGAGGGCCTCCTCATAACATTGCTCCTTTATTTGAGGGAGAGCTTGTTCTATGAAAGAAAAGACTTTCTTTTTGGAACCTTTGATAATGTTATTCGTATAGACCAGTGCAGCCTCTTTGCTTTTTTAGATTTTCCTTTAAATTTGTAACTTGTTCAGTCGCTTGGGTCTTTTTAGTTTTGGCTTGCTCAAGTTCCTTTTCCAGCGATTTCACTTTTTCTTCAACGGCCAATCTCATTTTTCTTTCTTCATCCAAGTCAGAGGAATGTTTATTCTTTTCAGTGGTTATCTCATCCCACTTCGTTGTGACTTCAAGAATTTGACCGCTAAGGGGCCTAACTTTATCCATCAACAATGAAATCTGCACTTTAAAATTTTGAATTTGATTGACAGACTCATGAGAGGCTTGTTGAAGAATGAACATGTGCTTAGCCACCTAAAATATATAAAACTTTATGACAAATAAAGATATATGGAGCCAAAATGTGTATTAGCCAGACACATAAAGATATGTACCATAAGAAACCGCTAAAAGAGAATGTAGAGAAAGTCCCTTAAAAAGGCAGAAGGTTGCAGTGGGCATTAGAGAAGCCACGGAGGGGGACTGGATCATTGAGCGAACAAAATCATCGAAATATAAAGGGATAGGTTAAGCCGGAGCTTCACAAGAAAGAGATTCAAGAGGAGGAGGAGTCAAGCCTAACTCTTGATACCAAAGTTGTATGGTGGTTGTAGATAATGGATTCATGATGTCAATAATAGTACTTGGGGTGTGAGCAATTTCTGTCTGGTTCTGAGGATTCTGGTCTAGTAAGCTTAAATCAATAACATTGGAATCTTGATTGATGACGGTCGCAGCTGCATTTGGTTCCTCGGCAATAGAAACAAGTGTGTGATCTTCTCCATGTTTGGCCTTTTTACTTGGAGGAGGAAATGAAGCACTAGATAGATCACCAGAATCCTTCTTCCTTTTGCGACTTTCAACGTCCTTAAGGGAGTCAGCGATAGAGTCAGTAAGGGGGCGGCTTTAGCAGTCATAGCTAGGGAGGAGGAAGGACCTTTAGCATCCTTTGTCCTAGAACTGGAATTGATAAGATTTAAACCAAAGTCAAAGGAAGAATCATAAGATGTTAGTACAAGAAGTTCTGGTAAAAACCATTTTAAGGGATTACCAAAAAAATCACACTGAATGGGGTAAGAAGGACAAAAAACATTTTGGTTGCCAATAAACAGAGCTATGTTTCCATGGGCATCCTTTATGACCATTGGGGGCTCCCCGAGCACTTTGTGATTCTCCAAAATCAAGGAGTACTTTCGAAGGTTGACTTCAATCAAGACTTCAAGTGTATTTCTTATAGTCTAAGATTCCAGGCTCAAAGCACTGATTGTACTAGTGATAGAAGGATTTATCCCCTTAGAAATAGGTTCTGAAAGAGAATAGCTGTCATAAGAGAACATCAAAATATAGTATAAAAAATAGAGAAAAAGCAACAAATCTTATTAGGGATAGAGAAGGACCCCTTGATTTTTGTGGTATGACTTTTGATATGGAAGAACTGGGTTTCCCAGTCCTTGGTTTTGTTAATCAAATTAGTAACCAATCTCTTTGGATGAGGAAGAAGGCAATATAGGGCACCCACTGGTTGTTTCCCCACTTTAACAAGATTTACCAATGAATGAAGAGTTTCAACACCAAGCGAGGGAAGGTTAAATTCCCTGACAAGTATTTCTAGGCAAATCAGATAGGTATAAAAGCGAGGAGGCAACTATTTCAGAGTGATTCCCAAGTGGTCTAAGAATCGTATAAGGAATTCTGGAAAGGGAAGGTAACCCGAATGCCAATACGGATCGGAGTGAAAGCAAAGAATCCTCTAGTAGGTTTTCTCCTTTCGGATGGGCCAGCCACCCTAACTTCCACGTTGATAATGCCAAACCGTTGAAGGATGGTATCTACTTAATTTTGAGAACTTATGGAAGATTGGATAAGTCTGTAATCTCCTTTCTTTGAAGCAAGAGATTTCAAGTGCGCCTAAGAAGAAGAGGGTTCGTAATCTTTCTCGCTAGCCGTTTATCTGTCAAATAATATAATGAAAGTTAGGGAAGTATCATTTACTTTATAAAAGTTTAAAATGATTAAGAAAACATTAAGGAAAAATGGACAATTAGTTGTCGAACTCATAAATAGTTCTCGAGTTCGTAACTAGTTGATGATTCTCTAACGGTTATCAAGTTCATAACAAGATACCAAACCTACAACTTGTTATCGAGTTTGTAATCAGATGTAGAACTCACAAATAGTTAGTGAGTTCGTAACTAGATAGAAATTCCTTAATTAGTTGTCAAGTTCATAAAAAGATGTTGAACTCATAACTAATTATCGAGTGTGACTAGGTATCGAACTCAGAAATAGTCAATGAGTTCATAGCTAGTTGAAGATTCTTTAATTAGCCATCGAATTCATAAACAGATGTCGAATTTATAAAAGTTATCGAGTTTGAAACTAGTTAAGAATCCCATAAAAAGTTGTCGAGTTTGTAACTAGATGACAACTCTTTAAATAGTTGTCGAACTTGTAAATAGCTAACAACTCTTTAAATGGTTGTCGAGTTTGTAACTAGTTAACAATTCCTTAAGCGGTTGTTGGGTTCATAACAAGTCATCAAGTCTCTAACTAGTTGTCGAGTCTTTAGCTAATTGTTGAATTTACAATTAGTTGGTGATCCAATAACTAGTTAGCAAGCCTCTAGCAGGCTATCGAGTCTCTAAGCAGATGTCGAACCTTTGACAACTATCAAAACCCCAATTGAGTGCCGAGTCTCTAGAAAGTTATCAAGTTTATGATAATTATCAAAAAATACATGAATTATCAGGTTTTTGCTAACCATTAGGGATATTTATTGCAAAAAGCGTTCGAATCCAAACACAAAGTTCCAAAATCATGAGAAGTGTTTGAATCCAATCACTAATCAAACCTAAATGGCTCATAAATACCTGATTGTTGAAACCCTAATTCTAAAATCAAAAACCCGCTTTTCTATACTGAAATCAATCGAAAAATAAATCCCACCTTTAATCAAGTTTGAATGTAGTAGGAATCAGAAACTTCTTTTTGAAATTGTAAGATTGAAAAGAAAAAATTATAATTGCAATTTGAATTTTGAGTTGTAGGTAAAGCTTTTGGAAGAAGGAAAGGCAACTATTTATAGAAGAAGAGGGAAACAATAAGGAGTGTTAATCCTTATTAGAATGAATGGACATGATTGAAAGTTCTAGAATATCAATAGGCGGCAATATGGAGAGTGAAATTATACAAATTTATAATATGTTTCTTCTATATAAGGGGGGGGGGTAAATGTTACAACAAATATGAGTATCGAACACCTAGAGAGAACATGTCGAGCTTGGAAACAACAAGAGATGTCCAGCCTGAAGAAAGTAAAGTTTTCAATCATTCAACATTTGGAAAAGGATAATGAGCCTCTAGCAATAACAAGATGGAATCTAACATCTAGTAGCAAAGGGCTGTCAAGCCTCTATAAGAAAAAAGGATGTCAAATGTTTAAGTAGTTAACATGCATAGAAGAGGCGCCAAATCTCTAAGGATGTCAGAATTGAAGTGGTTAACAAGCAGTGAAGAGGTGTCGGGTCCTAAATGGGTAATGAAGCTCTATAATTATAAGAGTTATCGAACATCTAAAGCAGAGGAGGATGTTAAACCTTTACAACAATAGGGATGTCGAGCATCTAGACTGTTAGAAAGCCCCAACAAAGAATAAAGGAGGATATCGAGTATCTAGGGATGACGAGCCTTTGCTACAACAACTATTATCAAGCCTCAACAAAAGTATGTGTTATCGAGCATCTACAAGTAGAAGGTGATATCGAGCATTTAACTATAAAGAGAAGGTATTGAGTTTCTAAAAGGTGTTAGAGATGTCGAACCAGTAAATGCTTAGAGATATTGAGCTACAACAGACCTAGAAGAACCGGGGAAATCAAGCTTCTACAGCATAAAGGCTATTAAGCCTAAAGATAACAAGATTGGAAAAGATGTAAGAGGGGATGCCACACTTCTAGAAGATGTCAAGGATCTAACTACAAATGAAGGCTGCTGAATCTTTGCAAATAAAACTATATTATCGAGCTTCTAAAAATGATACTGAGTTTCTACAAAGAAGTGTTACCGAGTTTTTACGAATAGCAAAAGATGTTGAAACCCAAAATATGTAAAGGCTATCAAGTTTCTACAAGGAAGATTGTGTTATCGAACTTCTATAAGCAAGTGATATTGAATCTCTACAAAGGAATTCTGAGATTTCATCAGGATGGCGCCATCGGAATCCTTGGATTCCAAGCTATGACATGTGGCAATCATCCCGCATGATTGACACCCTTATAAAAATACCCTTGCCGTCACTTAGAAGAGGAGGATTCTTGCACTTTTTCTCAATTGTAAGTTGTAAACCCTAAATCAAATTGGGGATTTTAGAGCCGATTGTAACCCTTGAAATTTGTGCACATAAAGACTTGGACATTTAACTTTGCATAGCATATGTCCCTTGAATGTGAATACTTGACTATTATCAATGGACATGTATATGACTTTATCTTTGAAATTGAACTTGAACACTAATGGATTTGGACTTGTATATTATTAAATCAGTTCAAGTCCCCTTAAGCCCTTGTTTAAATTGAAAGATACATTGCATATTGCACGTTTTTCCATTAACACACAAACAAGGGACTATTGCATATTGGCAATCATACCCATTGAAATATGAACAAGGGACTATTACATATTTACATAACATGCCTATTTTACGCTCGAATATGTGACTTGAAATTTTGAACAACTTCGTGATTATATTCAAACCAATGGGAATTATTGGAACATTTTCAAATAGTACCACCTTATATAATATCTCAAGTGTTGGGCCAAAATTATGGTTCAATAGGTCTAGTATTAGACATTAAACTTCATAGGCCCATTATGATCCAAACAGGGAAAACTTTTGAAATATACTCATTTAACCAACTTCCGACTAGCCTGGTCCACTAGCTAAGGTGACGAGTGAACGTTAATATTTGAATAGTTCGATATTAATCGCTGACTAAATTTACACCTCTGAGTCACATAACCGCATTGATAGATTCTCTGAATACCACATGACTTAATTGATTTATAAATTATTATAAATTAATTATATTAATTAATATTATGGAAATATTATTTATTTATTTATTTGATGTATTAGATGCCATTAGTATTTACTATGGTGCGTATATAAAAGTTGTATATGTACAAATTGATAAAAATATCAATGGGTGTTTAAATTTGATGTAAATGTAACTATTTGCTAAGTGTTATTGAATAAGTTGAAGGGTCATCTAGCCTCATTCATTACAGGCCATAAGAAGAAAAAGAGATTTTGAAATCCAATGGTTGGATCGAGAAAATGAAGGGAGGAAGTTAAGGAAGGTTAACTCTATAAATACCTTTCCATTCATTCACATGCCATCTTAATCACTCTCTTTCATAAGCCTAGCCTCCATCTTCTTTCTTTCACTCTCATGAATGAAATTTCAGAGAAATAAAACAAAAAAAAAATATTTTAACGACATCTAATTAAATCAATCAAATAAATGGTGGTACTCCAACCCATTGAAAAGTTAGGAGCTAAGAGATTAAATCTAGGATTTAATCAATCAATCAAGGTGCATTCAAAAAGGCAATATCAACTAGGTATTTTCCATTTAATTTGTCTATATACATTGTTATGTTGTAGATCTAGTAATTTGTTTACTTTGACGAATTTATATATGTTTGAACCAAAAATGGCATAAACATCCAGAAATTAAGATAGAGAATAAAAGGTAAGGAATTAAATGAAAAATGAGCAAGAAAGAATACACAACAATTTATAATGGTTCGATAAATTAAGGCCTACGTCCACTTTATAACTTTATTGCTTATATTCCAACTTTAAGGCAGAAGTTCTGATGGGTTGTACCAACTCTGACGCTTAGTACAAAGAATTAAAGATAGAGAAGAACAAGAACCAAAAAATCCTTAAAAATGAGCCCTACCCTCCTATTTATAGAGGTAGGAGCCTAAAATCGTGCTCAAAATATCTCCAAACTATTCTCCACGCAAAAGACTAGTTCTCCATGAAAATAGGGTGCACATCACCAGGAGTAGGAGTCGATACCGATCCATAGGCATGGGTCGGTACCGATCCCTAAGATATCCAGTATAGCTGTCTTCAACTCATCATCTTGGCTCATCTTGTGGCTAGCTTCGTGACTCCATCGTTGTTTGCACCAATATTAACTCGTCTCTGAGTCCAAATGACGGAGTTATGGAAGAATAAAGTTGTAACTTCAAGTGTTCATGGAAATTGATGGAGACTTACATTGGATCAAAAAAACGACATTGGAAATAGGCTTTTGGCATCAAATAGAGGGCATACGCAGAAGTTGGACTCCAATAGAAGAAAACATGGGTTGGTACTGACCCATAGCGTAGGGTCGGTACCGAACCCTTAACTTGGGCAATTTTGAATGTGTCTTGGCTTGAGTTGTTTCTACTTTGGCCTTATGATATTGTTCGTGGTTGGTTTCTGGACTCTTGGGTTATCTCTCTGGGATTTCTGCCTTGATAATTCCAAGTTTGACTTGTCTAATCTGTCCGAATATTGCCTCGTCAAAAGGTTGGATAACACTTGCCCCCCCAAAGTACATCTTGTTTCAAACGTGATGTGCTTTGAATCAAGACAAGTTTGAGTTGCTTCGAAATGTCCGCTCTATGTATCAAATGGTCGTTATCCTTCCCGTGAACCATTTCTATGAAAAGTTATGTCTATAGGCATTCGTTGTAATGCTCAACCAGCATCTGGTATTGTAAATCTTGGACGTATTCTCCTGATCTGTCATTTCGAACCTGATGGTTTTTGACCGATCCCTTCCATGGATTATTCAAGTTTGAATTCAATTTCTTTTCATTTCGATCATCGGGTATTGGATATACGTATGTACACACACATATGCATAAGTATACACTCTTAAATAATTTTTTGAATATACATACATATACACATATCTATAAAAAAATTAGAATAGGACTTGGTATTAACCCATAGAGTGGGGTCAGTACCAACTTAAGACTTGGAAGGTTTCCCAAATTTATTGCCTGCAACCTCAGGTTTGAGAGTATATAACCCAAACACTCTACTTTATTTCCTCACTTGTTCATTTTCTAACCGATCCAAGTTCAAGCTGCCATTTAAACCTTCAACTCCCAAATTGAATCTCGCCTCTACCCAAGCCTTAGACCACCATTGCCTCTGCCTTACCCGCTTTCATCACTTCCGACCTCTACACCTCTTGCACTAACACTCGACTCCCTGCCTGAGCACGACTCCATCGTGCCCTAACTCGATCGAACCAAGCCCTAGATCTAGAGCCCTTGACTGAATCTCTCGCCTTGATTAGGTAGGTGCTGGACTTGGAAATAGATCGGATTGGACATGGACGTGGATGAGGAGGAGGCGATGGCCAGTATTTGGGATCGGTGATAATGGAAGAAGGAGGGTAGACTTTCTTTTGAGTTTTGGAGTTGTGCAACTCCAACACGTAAGCAAATTTATGAAAATTTAGTTCTCATGATGATCCTTCCTTGTGAACTAGTGACCTCTTCTTGGTCTTGAACCCTTTCCAAAGCATTGCCAATGAGGTGAAACTTGTCGGGAAGGTTAGCGATGATGGTCATGTTGAGTGATATCTGGTATTTAAAATGAACTATTAAATAATAACATGAACGGCACGACACCGCACTACGATCCACTTTAGCATGGGGGGGCATAAATTATAATTAATCTATTGTTGATTATCTGTCGAGTTTATTATAGAAATGGATTAAAGACATTCCAAACATCTTGCTGCTCAAGCCACAAGTACATCCACTTCGAGATAAGTCGAGTTCGACCCCAAGTCAAGTTTAACTACGATTCCACTTTCCCAACAAACTTTAGTAGAGCATGCATAGTAAACTCCCATTCAGCGGGAACATCAACAGGAGATTCCGCAGGTTGAAAAACAAATTTTAGAGAATCCTCAAGTCGAACAACAAATCCCCGAGAATCCAGTAGAGCCAGTAGGTGGGTCAGAAATAGCTCCAGCACCCGACACCCTTGAGGATGCCATAATATTAGATTATCCTATTAAATCTGTTGCCTCTAAACTTGACGAATGATCCCTTCAAAGAATATGCAATAAGCATGGAATTCCATTTGATGACGTTTGATTTCCATCTTCCAATCTAAAAGCTCATAATCCCCATAGGATTATATTACCTGCAATAGATATATAAGCTTGGTGGGCTGCATCCTACCGTTCAACCATCTTATACGACGAGTTCTTAACTTCATTCGATTTGCTCCTACGCAGCTGCATCCGAACAGCTACACTTTCCTCCTTGGTACATATATAATTTTCTCCTATCGTTTAAATCGAGTACCCAGCGACGAGGAGATTATATATATATATATACATATATAACTTTAAGAGTCAAAAGGGAAGCCCATCTTTGATTTACTTAGAACCAATCAGGGGTTGTAGAGTAGTCTCTAGCACATGGAATAAGTTGAGCTACTTTAAAAGCAAGTGGTTTTACGTCTGCTGCCTCCTGGGTTCGCTCGTAGATGGTTATCTGGGCATAAGCACTAACCTATATGTTTTATATGAATTTACCTTATAATTCACAGGCCTAACTCATTTTTCTTGGTTGTCCAGACGTTCCGACGAGACCTAGTAGTTCTGCGCTTTCAGATGTAATTAATACCCTTATGGCAGTTCTAGAAGAAAATCGAGACGTCAGAGTTCTTCTAGTAGATGGGAATCTTCTTGCCCATGGTTTGTTAGAAATGGGCCACGGTACTGGTATAGTCCCAGTGGTTGCTAGTGATGACGATGAGACCGACGATGATAATGATGATGAGATGACACCTTGCCTAGTGGAGATGAGGCTAATCCGGATTTGCCCCTTGTCCCAAGCCCTAGGGCTGGAATTAAAGAGAATGTTGAGCGAGTGCAAGAAAACGTCAAGGAAGGCGAGATAGTGGGTGGAAGTGGTGAAGCTGGCCAAGGTAACATTGACATGGGCCATGAGTCTCAGACTGAGCAATCTAAAGACAATCAACAGTTTGCTTCGAGGAAGAGGCTAGTAGTGAAGATTTTCGAGGCTCATACTCCTAAGCAGCCTTCGCCAGTCACAACTGCAGAGAAGATGCCTTCCATTCCATCAACAGGCATATTTGCTAGATTAGGGCCAATTCCTACCGAGTTTGGCTCCTTTGATGTTGGTAACATTATTATTGAGGGCATCGACTCCTCTATTCGTGTCGATAAGGAGTTCATCCCTACCAGTATGGGAGAGATCACTCCTATGAGCAAAGCTCCAGCTCACGATCCCTCAGGGGGACACTAAGACACTCATGTACATGTGCACTTCACAAAACTCGCACTGGATTTATGTCCTTGCTTGTTGGGTCTAACTTCTTCTTGTTTTATTTGAAGGATCCATGGAAAAAAGAAAGTATATACTCCATTCTATGGAAGATAATATAGTTTGACTGTGGAAATACCATCTAAGTGCTTATTATCAAGGCAATGACAGGGAATCAGACTCCAGTCACTGATTTGATCATGATAGAGATAATCGCAATAGAGATGTTCGAGATAGAGATAGCCATGGCAGAGATTACTCATCATGTGACTCTGGCTCTAGGTATCGCTCCAGGTCCTGGTCTCCTTCTAAAAAAGAATTGGATAGGCATTTGGATCATCATGATGACTCCCACCAAGTAGTACATCTCATGCTCCACCTCCATCTTGTGAACCTGCTCAGCAGTTGACCTCAGCTCATCGCATTTGATCTTCCGACCATGGGAAAAAAAAGATTGGTTCTGAGACTTCCCGTCACAGACCCGTCAAAGAAACTATTGAAGCTCCAATCATGTTTATGAAGGATCAACTTGCCACTAATGCCCGAATGGCCAAATTGAAGGAAGAATTTTCAAACATTTGCTTTGATGGTCTTATGTTCATGCCAAACTTGAAAAGAATTCCGGCTGATGTCCAAAAGATGACCGTCAATTGCGTGATTGTCATTCATAATTAGTATAATGAATGGTTTGAGTTAGCCAAAAAGATTTCCAAAGTCTTGAGGGAAAGACATCTCAAAATTGAAAATCAAAAACTCCTCGAGGTTGAAAAAATCATAGCCAATCTCGATGCCGAAGTTGAAAACTTGAGGAATTCTCAAGCTAAAGCTGAGAAGAAAGCCGTAGATGCCATCAAGGCACTCGAAGAGGAGAGGACCTAGCATTGAGATGAGATGGAGAAAGCCTTCCATTGAAACTATGATTGGTAATGGAGAGAGATGCCGCAAACAGGAGTGCGCTGAACTGAAGACCAAGCTTAAGCGCAAAACAATGGAAAACGATGATGTTCTCCAACAAGCTCAGAGTTACTGTGAGGAGCTGGTTAGTGCTAAGGAAGAAAAGTACAAGGCAGTCGAACATGCTAAAGATGTAGGCTCGTCAAGAGGGAGGTTGAGGCCGTAGAGCAGTGGATGATTGATAGGTTTGAATCAGTGCTTATCAAGTACAACGCCAATGTACCAAAGTTCCGCAACCTAGAATGGATTGGTGCCCAGGGTTCTGGGCCTGGCTTGGGAACAGATAGTTTCGAAGGAGAAAGCATTCTTCAAAGGTGGTGAGGTGGATCTTGCTCAACTGGAGAAGGAGGTATTGATAGACGATGAACCCAGTGTGTTGACGAAGGGTGAGCTTATAATTGATCTGGAGCAAGCGGCCACTGTACAGAAAATCTTGGGCGACGACTCCGGATCGACGCCACATGATGTCACTGCCAACTAAACACTTAGTTCTTAAGCTAATCTAAATTCATTTTCTGATCCTGCTTATGATCCAAAGAGGCCTTAGATCCATAGGTCTGCTATTCTTTCTCCCATTCCTGAGGGGAACTCTGACGGGACTCCGGCTTGCACAGAACCCCAAACCGAAGAAGGTATCTCACTAACTTCTCCTGTATTTCAAAGAGTTGACGTGTTGCCACTTCACATAGCTAATCTCTCTCTCTCTCTTTTCTTTTCAAGCTTTAAATCGACCCCACATCACACCATTTCCCAACATGGACTCTCAGCTAGGACTACAAGTGCCTGCAACGGAACCAGTTACCATTACAACTTCGACAATGATCCTAGCCATGCCGGTTAGAGTGTCTACCGACTTTGATGAGCGAATGATTGATGCTTTGCTTAATGAAGGGACTGGAGGGATCGAGAAGCTCAAATTGATGAGGATGGCGTGATAACAGGAGTTTCTGAGTCCTTATCGGGTCGCACCATAAGTCAACTTGAACGGGAATTTGGCCTTGCGAAGTGGCCAAGTTGGGGAAAATTAAGAAGTAAATCCTCCTTACTATACAGATTAAGCAGGAGAAGTTTGAGGTCGTTCCCCCCTTTATCGATCGCTTTGCTCGGGCAGACTATCTTTGCTTCGGCCCATATTTCTCTGCCTTGGCGCTTAAAGCATACCTGTAGGATCTTCGCAAAGCACTCTGGTCTCCATTTCTCCACCTAGGAGCACTTAAAGTGTGCCTACTGGATCATCGTAGAGCACTCTATCTAACGGCAAAGAAAGTGGAGGAAAATTAAGGAAGCGGCCGGAGAATCCATCGCGCCTTCTTTTGCGGAGAAGAAGGAGAAGAAAGAAAGAAAGAAGAAACCCAAGAAGTGATCGTCTATCTTCTTTGTGCCTTTTGGTTTTATAACAGTACTTAGGCCTTTTTCTAGTTCCTCTGCTTTTGCTTTTTCCGGCCGGTGTTATGCGGATTCAGCCTCCACTTTTGTTTTCTTGCTTAGGCATAAACAAACTTGTACTTAGCTTTACAAGTTTCATTTTCAATGTTAATAATAGAGAATTTTTTTATCAAATCTTCATATGAGTTTGCCTAAGTTGTTTTAGAAATGCACTTTCCATTCAATGTACTTGTGATCCATTCCTCTTAGTGATTATTGTTGGACTAAATTCTTAGCCCGCTATGTAATTTACTAGTCTTTTGTCACTCTTGCAAAAGTAATGCAATTTTCGAAGTGCCAAACTCTGGGCATTAGTTGAGGTTTTACCATTTAGGACGGTGGTCCAAGCATCCTTTTCCAAGATGGCAATACTCAATTGCTCCGACCTCCGAGTGCTAATTCTAAATCAACTACTTAATATTGTAGTGTGCACATCCTCATCCCGGATGTTTATTTCCCACCACGCCTAACTCCAGGCATCAATTCGAAGTTCATAGGATTAAAATCCCACCTTATGCCAGGTATGGACCTTTCGTTTTGTCTACTCTGAACAAAATGTCAAGGATTGGACGGTCCTATCACATCTATTTTGGTTTACACCCATGCCCACAATCTGAGGACAAGAGTTGAGCAAGAGAATGGTCGTATCATGTTCGTTTGAGGACTTATATTCCTGCTCCCATATCGAGGGCGAGAGTTAGTGTATGAATGGTCATGTCACATCTGGTTTGAGTATATACTCCTGCCCCTAATTCGAGGATAAGAGTTGGTTGATGGACAGTCGAGTCATGTCTATTTAGTTTATACTCTTGCCTCTAGTCTGAGGTCAAGAGTTGGCTGGTATCTATCTCCGGATATCGAGAAGAACTTTGAGGGTTCGATCATGAACCGTAGAAGTTTTGGTTAGCACCTAACTTCGGGTACCTGCACACCTACATTATTCACATGCAGATTCATTTGAGTCCGTCAAGTCACAACTCTTAAGTAATGGAAAGATAGAGTCTTGGACTCAAAAAGCCATTTTATTCCATAAAAGACGGAAAATGATAGAATTTGTCTTATTACACGGCCCCGCCAATTATTACGAATTTATTTCTAACTGAAATAACATCGAAAGTGCTCGTTGTTCCACGCCCTCGGGAGCAGAATCCCGTCTATCGTCACAAGCCTAAAATTTCCATTCAAAGCTCCTCTTATTATGTACGAACCTTCCTAGGTCGGGCCCATGTTTCCAGGGCCAGGGAAGGTTCGCTTGAGAACTAGGTCGCCAATTTCAAAGGTCTGATTTCTGACCTTAGTGTTGTAATATCGTGCGACTTGGTGTCGTAGTGCAGTTGCCCTCAACTCAGCTGTGTTGCGCTTCTTATCGATCATATCAAGAGACTCTAGCAAGAGTTGCTCGATAGTCCATGGATTGTAGTGAATCACTCAAAGAGAAGTTTCTTCCAGTTGAACTGGAATCATAGCTGCCGATCTATAGGATATGGCAAATGGAGATTGGCAAGTCGTTGACTTATGAGTTGTTCGATAAGCCCATAGTACTAATGGAAGTTCATAGACTCACTTGCCCTTGGCCTTTTCAAACCGCTTCTTAAGAATGGACTTGATAATCTTATTTATAGCTTCAACATGTCCATTCGCTTAGGGATGTGCCACCACAGCAAATCTCTTCTATATGCGATGCCGGTGGCCGAAATCTTTGAACTTGGTACTGTCGAATTAGGTTCCATAATGGGTAACGATTGCCTACGGAACTTCAAAATGACGAATGATATTTTGGACAACAAATTTGATTACTTTCTTTGTGGTTTTCGGGGCCAATGGTTCTGCCTTAGTCCATTTGGTGAAGTAGTCAACTACAACGATGGCGTACTTCGCGCCACCTTTAGATATCAATGACACACTGATGATATCAATTCTCCAAATTGGAAACAGCCAAGGACTGACCATTTGAGTAATCTCCATTGGTAGGGGTCTTAGTATTTTGGTAAACCTCTACCACCTGTCACACTTTCGGGTGTAATCAGTTGAGTCTTGGTTGACAGCTGGCCAAAAGTATCCATATCGGAGGATCTTCTTTGCTAGGGTTCGCCCCTCAATTTGGTCGCCACAGGCCCCTTCATGAACTTCTTTTAGAACCTGCCTGGTTTGGTCGTGGGCGACACACCGAAGCATAGGGTTAGAGTAACCCTTCCTGTAAAGTACTCCTTCATGTATGATATATCTCGAAGCTTGCCGAAGGAGCTTTCATCGTTCATTCCTCTTTGGAATGATTCCTCTCTGCAAATAATCTCTTATTGGAGTCATCCATGACTCCCTTTTAGGTTCAACCTCCAAGATCCAATTGACATCCATCTGGTCAATGCACGAAATTGATAGTATGTCCACTGGGACTATGCCCATAAGATGTGCATCTTCGGAACTAGCCAACTTAGCCAGTGAGTCGACCTTTTCATTTTCCTCTCTGGCAAGATGAGTGATCATTTAATATTTGATGTCACTGAGAAGCCCAAGGACCTGGTTTAGATAAGGATCTAGTCTGACTCCTTTTTATTGAAACTCTTTTCGAACTTTGCAAACCACCAACTGGGAGTCGAAGAAAATGTGCAGAGTCTTCAACCCCAGCTCTTTGGCAATCTTGAGTTATGCAATCAAGACCTTATATTTAGCTTCATTGTTTGTTGCCGTAAAGTCAAGTTTCAAGGTGTAATAGATCAGGCGTTCTTCGGGAGTTACAAGTACAATGTTAGCACCGAAACACCGTTCATTAGATACGCCATCCGTGTACATCTTCCACCCAGCACCTTTGTCACCACTACTCTCCGGAGGTTCATTTCGTGCAGTGAACACAGCTATGAAATCCGCCAAAGTCTAACCCAGGATTGCTCTCCGAGGGTGATAAGTTATGTCGTATCGGCTCAATTCAATGTTCCATTTCAATAGCCTTCCAGAAGTCTCAGGTGTTGCAAGACTTGTCTCAAAGGCTGGTCGGTGAGAACTTTGATCGGATGAGCCTTAAAGTAAGGGTGGAGCTTTTTTAAAGCGATCAACAGGCAGTATGCAAGCTTCTCCAATGTAGGGTAATTTCTTTATGCTCTCATCAATCACTTACTGATATAATAGACAAGTCACTGGATGTGGGATTCCTCTTGTATGAGTGTGACACTCAAAGCATGCACCGACACTGCTAGGATATAAATAAGTCCTCGTCATCCAATGACTTCAAAAGGATGTGGGTCTCTCCAAGTGATCCACCAGAGCTTGGAATGCGTTTTACACTCGCGATTCAACTTGAAATTCCTTTTTCCTTTCTTAATGACGTCAAAGAAAGGAATGCATTTTTCTGTGGCTCTAGATATGAACCAACTCAGGGTGGCGACCTTTCCATTAAAGCTTTAGACTTCCTTGATCGTCTTTGGAGTCTTTCTCAATGCCTCGACCTTTTCGGGGTTAGCTTCAATCCCATGAGATTTTACAATAAAGCCCAAGAATTTCCCTAAAGCAATGCCAAAAGAGAATTTCAAGGGATTAAGCTTCATCCCGTATTTTTAGAGGATGCTAAACATCTC
This sequence comes from Allium fistulosum, assembly GCA_030737815.1. Taxonomy (NCBI): domain Eukaryota; kingdom Viridiplantae; phylum Streptophyta; class Magnoliopsida; order Asparagales; family Amaryllidaceae; genus Allium; species Allium fistulosum. The sequence continues at coordinate 1,217,364,290 of CM060902.1, forward strand.
TATTAGATCATCAATGTGGTTCACCAAACGCCATGACTTCACGAGCATGTCATCCATATAGACTTCCATCGAACGTCCAATCTAATCTTTGATCATAAAAATCAGATGGTTCTATTTCTTAATCTTTCTAACCTGTGCTTCTATGGAACCAAGGTCGAAAGATTGAAAAGTCAGTCATTAATAACCACCGATGAAGGATTCCTCGAAAAGTTAAGGATTAGTGATCCTTTTTAGAAATCGAATGGATTCGGTCTTATACATACGTGAGGAAGGTAATCTACGAGCATTTGGTATGTTGCTCCTGCATTCTTTAATCCTAAGGGCATGACTAATAGCAATATAGTCCGAGGTCGGTTATGAAGCTGGTGTGTTCCTGATCCGATACGTGTATCGAGATTTGGCTGTATCCAGTGTACGCATCCATGAATGAAAGTAGCTCATGTCCAACTGTCGAATCCACCAACTGATCAACCCTCGGGAGCGAGAAGCTATCTTTCGGGCACGCCTTATTCAAATCAGAATAGTCGATGCATGTCCTCCATTTCCATTCACTTTCCTTGCCAAGATAGGATTAGATACCCACTCTGGGTATAAGGCATCGTGGATGAAGCCATTGTCCTTTAACTTGTCCACCTCTTATTTGAGTGCAATGGATCTCTCCGGACCCAGGCTGTGGCATCTCTGTTTCACAGGAACGCACTTGGGATTGATGTTTAATGCATGGCTTGCTATTTCCAACAAGATCCCACACATATCCGAGCGTGTTCGAATAAATATATCAAGGTTTTCCTAGAGAAAACCAACCATCTCCTTCATCACTCTTGCACCGAGCTGTGATTCAACTTTAGGACCTATTTTGGATTATCCTGGCTGACCAGAACAACAATCGTCAGCTCGGCGGGAGCTGCTCTTCTACCTTCTAGCTCTTTACGTTGGTCCATTTCATCGTGGAACCGACTGGGCTGCCCGAGTCGGGGTCCAGGCTGTAGTTTCTATGCGTCCAAAGCCTTAATGCAGAGGTCCCCTCTACATTTTTTCCTTTCTCCTTTCACCTTGCCTCCTTTAGCTCAACGATGTAGCATTCACGGCCAGTCACTTGATCACCCTGGATAATACCTATGCCATTCTCTACAGGAAACTTAATAGTCAAACACCAAGGTGCTATAGCCGCTCTGAACTCAGCCAAGGTCGATCGGCTCAGAAATGCATTGTAAGTTGAGTAAATATCCTACACCAAAAAAGGCACGACTTGCACTCGCTTGCAGTCGCCCTCGCAAAGTACCACCGGTAATTTTGCCTATCCAATCGGCTTAGTAGCCATCCCCTTGAACCCTTGTATTCGAGATTTACAAGGTTTCAAATCCTTCTCCTCTAACATCATTTGATCATAAGCCTTCTTAAACGAGATATTGACTGAACTCCCACAGTCAACCAACACCTTCCGAACAATAACAGGACCAATCGTAGCTGTGATCATGGGTGGGTCAATCTTTGGAGCTTCCACTCCATCAGCATCTCTATCCTAGAAAACGATACCATCAGTCATCATTCTGCATTGTTTTGCCGAAGGCCCATCTTCAATAGAGAAGCAAATTTCACTCTCCGCATGTTTTATTGCACCAACATATCTGTCCATCTCAGCTAGACTCTTGTCGGCTGGGTATGGTCTACCGATAATTGTATTAATCACCAATCATTTTTTTGGCTGCCTGAATGCATAAGCACCAGGCTCAGCTTTCCCCCATTGGGTAGACGGTCTAAGGGTGTTAGAGTTTCATTGCCCACCATCCTAGGTAGCTTTCACATATCGCTGTAACTTTTTCTTGCAAATCAACTCCTCAATCATATCTCGCATGTGTCTACACTCGTTGGTATTGTGACCATGAGTTTCATGGAATATGTAGAACTTGCCTGACTTTCTCTCGTTCTCGGTCAACTCTCTTAGAGCTAGATTTTTGTACTGCTCAGTGTTTTGAGTTGCTAAATAGATATACTCTATCGAGTTATTCAGTTCAGTATAGCTGTCATACTTACGAGTTCCAATTTGATTCATGTTATTTGGCTTCTTCTCCTTAGCCCCATCATCACTTCATTTCTGATTATTGTTTTGGTTACCAACATTCACATCTACATTTCCAGAGCTTCCTCTAGACTACTTTACAACAACATTGCTTTGCATTACTCCAGCTGAACTCCCAGCCTCAGTTCTCCATGGACATTTACGTGCCTCTTCCAAGCGTAAGTATTCATTGGTTTTTCTATAGAAAGCAACCACTGTCGATGTGGGATTCCTTTCCGACCATTCCCCGAACTCCATATCGGGATGAATCCCCTTAATCAATGCCATTGGCACTATGTCATCCTTGGGATCTGTAACTTCAGTCATGGCTATTTGGAATCGATTTAAGAAATCTTTCAGCGACTCTTCATCAGCTTGGAAAAGGTTTGACAAATACATGACATGTTTTAGACGTGAAGTATGTAAGCAGGATTGCTCTATAAACTTCTTCGACAACTCGACAAAAGATAATATGGACCTTTGTGGAAGTCAAGTGAACCACATCGTAGCTACTTCTAGGAAAATTAGGGAACAATGGCATTTCACGGCATCGGTAGCTCTGGCAGAATTCATGTGCCATTCATATCTCATCAAGTGCTACATAGGATCTATCGTTCCTCCGTACACCGGCATAGTTGGCATTGCGAATCACCAGGGAAATCTCCCACGTAGAATGTTCTATGTAAAAATATTTCGATTAGGAGAAGCACCCCATACATTGTCGCTTCCGGAATGATTTTCGATAACAAGTCTCCTGAACATATCCTCCAGGTAGTCCGGGTTAATAGGTTCGACTGCATGGCGGTAATCGGCCTTCGCCCCGAGTGTTCGGCCTGGCAGACGCTCTTGATTTAGCTCTCGATACCTAGGTTCTCCAAACTTCGAGAGATCCATTAATCCAGCAGGCCCCTCTATTTGATTCCCATGAGTCGTATCATCAGCAGCAGCGTGATTCTCCATATTCTGGTCATCAACAGCACCTCCAGAAGTCAAATCCACGCCGTTTTCTAAATCGCAAGCTCTGGGCCTACCATTGGATGGGTTGGTACTGACTCCTAACCTTGGGCCAATACCAATCCTAAAACTTGAGCTTGGGGCTCGTCCTCTTCCTTGGTGAGATGTTCAATCAGCATTCTAAGTCCTCTTTTGCTTCCTATCCCTCCGTCTCTGCTTGGATGACGAGGAACTTTCTGACTTTGAATTAGAATCTCTTCTACTCCTCCTATGGCTATTCCGAGTTAGCTCATTCAGTAGTCTCAAGCTCTATTGAATTGTTTGATTCATCTCATTCCGACTAGCTCGGAATCCAGCTTCCATCTGCTTCATCATCCTATCCATCTCCATTCTGGTTACAACTTCAGTTAGAGTCTGGATCTTAGGTTGAGTTCATTAGACAACTCCATTAGCATGTTGAGAATTTTGATTCTCAGCTTCAATAGTAGCCCTGGAATCGGTAGAACGGTCTCTTCTCAAAGTGGCCATTGCAAATAGCTCCTCTTAGATTTGTAGAAATCTAAATAACAGAAAATAACGTAAGAAAATTGGATCTATCTCTTGCAATTAAGAAATCCAATAGCAGATGATGGATTCATGTAGCCTAAGAATATATTTCTCAGTAATGGCAGCAAAATGTTTGAACCACAAATGGCACAAATACCCAAATGTTAAGGTACATAATAAAAAGTGAAGAATTAAATGAAAAATGAGTAAGAAAGAACACACAAATATTTATAGTGGTTCAGCAAATCAAGGCCTACATCCACTTTATAACTCTATTGCCTATATTCTGACTTAGAGGCAGAAGTTCTTATGGGTCCGTACAACTTCGACGCTTGGTTACAAGAATTAAAGATAGAGAAGAACAAGAGCCTAAAGATCTTTAAAAATGAGCCCTACCCTCCTACTTATAGAGGTAGGAGCCTAAAATCTCACTCAAAATATCTCCAAACCGTTCTCCACGCAAAATACTAGTTCTCCATGAAAATGGAGTGCCACATCACTAGGAAGTAGGGGTCGATACTGATCCATAGGCATGGGTTGGTACCGATCCCTAAGATAGCCAATTTGGCTATCATAAACTCTTCATCGTGGCTCATCTTGTGACTAGCTTCATGATTTCATAGTTATTTGCACCAATATTAACTCGTCTCTGAGTCCAAATGATGGAGTTGTGGAAGAACATAACTGCAACCTTAATTGTTTGTGGAAATTGATGGAGAATTACATTGGATCAACAAAACGACATTGGAAATAGGCTTTTGGTATCAAGTAGAGGGCATAGGCAGAAGTTGGACTCCAATGAGGAAGAAAACATGGGTCGGTACCGACCCCTAATTTGGGTAATTTTGGGTATGCCTTGGTTTGAATTTTTTCTACTTTGGCCTTGCGACTTTGTTCGTGCTAGGTTTCTGGACACTTGGGTTATCTCTTAGGATTCTTGCCTTGATAATTCCAAGTTCGACTCATCCAATCTGTCTGAATATTGCCTAGTCAAAAAGCTGGATAACAATATACGCATTTATTGCCCTTTTATATGTATGTTAGATCTAAAAATTAATAATTTTTTCAACATTTAATTTGGGTTTGAAATTGATAACGGTCGTTCCTATTGATAATTATTGATGCCGTTTTTATTTTAAATATGGATCTAAAAGTTAATTTATTATTTTATGTATATTTAATTATTTATTTAAATATCAGTGTTAGTTTCCATTGATTCATAATTGGTTTTCTATTTCAAAACAAACATATATGTATATATGTGTGTGTATCTATATACGTGTGTGTATATATGTGTGTGTGTGTGTGAATATTAAAATTAATTTGAAAATTATATTACAATAAGTGTTGTTTCTATAAGAATAAAAAGGATTATACATAAAAATACACATGCATACGTATACACACACACATGTTAATATTAAAGGAGATTCAACTTAATGTATAAACATACACAAATTAACATCGTAACCTAGTTTGATAAAACTATTCTTTTGGATTAAAAAATGAATGGGTATGGTTTTGGCAAATAAATATTATTTACAAAATATCTTTATTTTCATTTCATTTTATTTTAAGTTATTGATATAATTTATTTTGGATTTGTAGATCTAGATCTGTTTTCATGTTGTTTTACCAAATCGGACAACATAATATTTTGGAAACCCAATTATACGTATACACACACACATGTTAATATTAAAGGAGATTCAACTTAATGTATAAACATACACAAATTAACATCGTAACCTAGTTTGATAAAACTATTCTTTTGGATTAAAAAATGAATGGGTATGGTTTTGGCAAATAAATATTATTTACAAAATATCTTTATTTTCATTTCATTTTATTTTAAGTTATTGATATAATTTATTTTGGATTTGTAGATCTAGATCTGTTTTCATGTTGTTTTACCAAATCGGACAACATAATATTTTGGAAACCCAATTTTGAATTTAGATTTGTTGGTTTGGTCAAGATCAACTTAGATTTATTTAGAGATTAAATTAAAAAGAAAACTTTAGAAATATTCAAATACATACATACATATATATATATACTTATTTGCAAATAATATTTTTAACAGCTAATACATATGTAAAGGGCGAATGTGTCCATTGGGGTGTAAATCCCAACACCTAGACATATACACATCAACTATGTACACAATTTGAAATTTTGCACTTGCACTATATGCGGTTGATTATATTTGGTATGCTAACAAAACATAACAAATATAAATTTTATAAAATTATCATTTAAATAAATCAAACAACTAATTTAATTAAGGGAGAGGATCAAAAAGTTTCTTTCTCTAAATAAAACAAAAACTTCCTCTAGTTAATGAGAGAGTTTTAAGAGAGAGAATCCTCTCCAAATAAGATAAAACCTTCCTTATTCATTTAATTGAATTTGATTCACATTAAATGCATTTGATTAACGAGATTAATTAAACAAGGCAATATATATTCAAAATAAATTTTGATTTTATCAAAACAACTAGATTGGATCTAGTGTTAGACTTAAACTTCATAGGCCAACTATGATCCAAATAAAGATTTTTTTAAAATTCACTCATTTAACTCGCTTTTGACTAACCCCGTTCCATCTATGGTATCAGAGTCAAATAGTTTATGCAGTCTAAATTATTCATATTAGGGCTAATCAATTAAGCTTACCAATTTTGTAGGGAGTCTAGAAAAGTAGCGTCTAGGATTGGGTTCGAGTAATCTAGTACCGTGCCCTCCTTGGCTATCGGCCTGGCTCAAAAAGTGAAATGAGACCAAATGTTTCCCCTAATAGAAAAGATCCAATTAGAATTGGGCCCTGGACTAATTTTCAAAATTATTTTGAAAATTAAAAATGAAATTTTAAATTTAAAAGCTAAATTTGAAATAAGAATACATTATAAATGTTAATGTGATTTCAAAACTGTTCTCAAATTAAATAAGATTTTAAATTTAAAATAAGAACTATATTATAAATGTTATAATATGATTTCAAAGTTGGTTTTGAAAACAACGTATATTATAAATCTTATAATATAGTTTTTAAAAGTGATTTGAAAATATAATAAACATATTTGAAAAAATTTAATGTTTATTAATAATTTTAATAAATTAAATAAATTAATTAAAGTATATACATTTACAATATATATATTACATTATCTTGAATTGTTTAAGATGATGTAAGTATATATGTACATACATAAAAAAATTTCAAAATTAATATTTAATTAAATTGTCTAATTAAATAAGTTAATTAACAAATAATAGAATACACACACTCATATATATAGATATATGTGTATAACCATAAATGTTATGGTGTACATATTCAATTAAAATGTTTAATTAAATAACGTAAAATAAATTAATAATTAATTAAATTAATTAAATAATATTTAATTAACGTAATATGCATAAGATTGTCATATAAGTTAATTAAATTATAAAAATTATATAATAATTAAACTTACATAATACGAATGTATAAAATCAAGTAGGACGGAAGGAAAACCTAAATTGACTTAAGGGGTAATACATGCGTATATTACGTATACCGTGATTTCTAATGTGTCCGACACTTGAATCACGAAGTTATTTCATAAGAAATGCATTATTCCATAATTCGATATCACTCGACAGAATATGTGACGCCCCACCCCGAGACCCACACTAACAAAGAGCATTACTAGGTAATACTGAGACCCACACTAACAAAGAGAATTACTAGGTAATACTATCTACTAGTGCAAATAATAGGGCTGGTTAGGAGCGACCATTCGTGAGCTTTGTCTTAAACGAGTATCAAATACGTTTATTGAGTGTCCATTTTTTTCCTTTCTTTCTTTCTTTCTTACGTGGATCGACATATTTGATTCAGGTTTAACATAAAACCACGGTGGCTAAGGATCGTATTTAGAACAAATATAATAACATTAAATACCTCATATCACAGAACAGGAACATACACATATATATACATATACAGAGTCAGCAGAAGTACAACATAACATGCTACATGAGTTTGGTTCTTATGAACCAAATATACAACAGAGTCACGAAAGAATATATACATCAGAGTACTACAACAAAAGGGGGCTACAGCAAAACATACACTAAGCAATAAAGAGGAAAGATCGCAGCGGAGCAAAGCAAGGTAGAGGTTAAACTGCAATCTACTAAACTGTAATGACTCGGTCTGACCCAAGCATCATATAAAAAAATATACACATGGGTCAGTCTAGCTTAAACAAGAGGGTTAGTACATGATAGGTGAAGATAAGATACACAAGGAGGATAATAACTCGCCATGGAGATGAACTCCATGTTCTCAAATCAACATATGGTACATAAGCCAAATCATGCAACAACATAAGGCATATGAGCCAAATCAACATACAACATAAGGCTTGTGAGCCAAATCACCAAACAACATAAGGCGTAAATGCCAAAACATCAAACAACATGAGGCGTATAAGCCATGCCACCAAAATAACATAAATCTCAACATATCGAACTCACTAAGGAGTTCAAAACAACAAAAATTAAATCACCATGTCATCATCAGCAAATAGCACAAAGGCTATGTATAACTCCAACATCCAACAAAATGGTGAAAACATTTGAAAATCAACAAATTCTACAAATCAAAAATAATGAAATCTAGAAAACAACAACAAAAGGTGGATCCCAACAAATGGCTCAAAAGGTGGATCCCAACAAAAGTCGGAAAAACAAGCAGGAAATGTCACAGAATAAGGCACAAAAGAGCCGACCTATAGGTCGACCCTCCTCTAGCCTAAAGGCTAAGGTCGACCTTGATGGTCGACCTAGGAGTATGGAAGTTTGACCTATGGTCGATCTTCCTCCCAGGATTTTCTACATGCTTCGTCTTGATTTTCGAATGTAATTTCAACATAGTTTCTGGATGAACTGGAACACGAAATTTTACATGCACATACAACTACACATAGACAACAATCCGGAGGAATTTCGGCATGGATTCAGTGCAAGATTCAACAGCAAATGGATCACAAAGTGACAGTCTGTAGTTATATACTTACTGTATAAACTAATTTCACTAAATTATACAATAAACATAAGAATTCAACAACCAGACAACATACAGGGCTTGTTTAGATTAGAAGGGTGAGTTTAAAACTCACCTTAGCACCAAAAATTGAGCAAACTATAAGCAAGGTGATGACTTTATCTCTAATTTAGCTTTAGGAACCTATAGCTGAAGAAGAAACAGACATGCAAACACAAAAAGGAAGTTACAATAACTGATTTCTCAGAATGGAGAAATAGATGAAAATGATTTCTGGCTTTGGAGAGATTACCTGTTGTTTACTCTTTAATTTTTAATTCTAACTTTTAATTTAATTTTTGGAGAGGATTTAATTTAGGAAGAAGCAGCCATTATTTTTCTTTGTTTCAGGAAGGAGAAAACTAGAAGGGAAGAGGAGGAAATGAATAAACGTACATGCTATCTTTCCTTTTACCTCATCCAGAATTCTCCTTTGCGTTTGGGTTTGGACCCAATAACCCTACCCACTAAGCCATGTGATAAAATATAATGTTAATTATGTTGTTAATTAACATATAAACCAATTTAGTTAAGTTATTTTACACTATATCACTTTATTAAACCAAATAATTAACACAGCTACATGTTTTATGTTTAATAAATTGTTAAACAACATATAAAAGTTATTTTAGCTATTAAAAACCAATTTCCATCACTAAAATTCTATTTTTGCTTAAATGCTTTAATTTACACTATTTATTTAAATAGATTAACATTTTAAAAACAAAATTCCACAAAATTCATTTTCTTGTTTAAATAATCATAAAAAACCATATTAAAAATATTTTTACACCAAAATATTGTTTTTAACCAATATTCCACATTTTTATTTACAATATTATCCATATTTAATTTTTAACACATCATTAAAATTAACAAAAATCAATATTTGACCATTATTTCCACAATTATTGCATTTCAACAAATTAAAACCATTTAATGCTCATTTTTACCCCAAACTAATATAATAAAGTTTCTAAAACTTTATGTCCTACATTTTATATTTATTTACAACAAATTAATGTTGAATTAAATTCTTTTATCTTTTATTTAAATTAATTCACCACCAAATCAACATAATTCTTTTATTTAAACTTAATTTTCAACTAAACCAACTTAACTCCATTTTATTTATTCAAAACCCATTGTTTGTTTAAAATAAATAATTTTCAAAAAATTTCCCATCTCCAAATTTATTTTTTTTCTCCATTTTAAATTATAACCATCGTTATAATTTATTTTCATAGGTAATCACAAAACCAGGGTTGTTCCACAATATATCAAAGATTCTGAATCTTTAATATAAAGTTGTCCTCTACCATTTATATATTAATAAATTTCTTGCATACTCTCTAGTTGTTGATATTCCTTAAACTAGAGTGTTATGTGTAGCACTATTAGTATATTGACTAGAGGAGATAAGATATATGTACATACTTGTTGATATTCCTCAAGGTACGTACATTATACTTAGGTCATCGCAAAATGGTGGGTATGATTGATTAAATTGTTTCAATTTATTGATGTTCCTCAAGGTCGGGATGAGATTAGAACAAAGACCACTGGTTAGGAGTTGTATTTGATACAACCGGTAAAGTGTTATCCATCGCTTGCGGGCCTATGATTTGCTCATATTCCTCAAGGTTAAAATCCTAAGGAAATTGAGTCCTAACACCCACTAGAGAAATAAAATGATTTTTATGTTTTTCTTAGTTTTTATAAACATAAAAATCTTATGGGAGCCTTATTAGAAAAATAAAATGGTAACATTTAACTTTTCTAATATTGTACGAACATTTTTTATTGAGAGTTATAATAATCTACATTGATAAATTTATGCAATTAATATAACTGATAAAATGTTAATCAATTAAGATATAAAAGCGAATTGAATTAAAGATTGACAAAAGAAATATAAAATAAACTTATTAATAAATATTTTCTCTATGTTATTGTTTTACTACTCATGCATGCGCCTAATTTTATAACCACTAGGTACATTCGTAATTAGTTACTTACGTGCTTATTTGTCTATGACTCTGCGTTGTCCTTTATGAGTTTCTAACTCTAAAAGCATTACTTGAATATGGATATCTGATGCATGTATGATCACATATTAATGTTATATGGTGAACGGTCACAATTCATAATGTATGAAACTCCGATGAAATTGATTCATTCGAAATAAGCAAGTAAACCATAATGTGGAGTCGTATATTCAATATGATTGATTACAATAATGATCTTGTTATGTTAAATGTAATACTAGACTGAAAGCTACAAGATAGGTATAAGAACTCGATCACTAATATATCACTTTGATGAACACAATATTTGATATCCTTAAATGTTAGAGATTATCAAATGCACTTTTGTAAAATGTTCGTTATGATATTGTAATAAGGGTTTCTTTTTGAATGGTTTGACCATTTAGAAAGGAAAATTAATGTAGCTGGGTATATAACTTAAGGTACAATTGGGATGAAGATAGTGAATGGTCAGTTTTGCTTCATAAAGAAACATCGGAAACGAGAATCGTAGAATAACAGTTGATACTTAACATTGGAATGAGAAATATGATATCTATTCCAAAATATATTTTGTAAAGAAAATTATTTTCTATGAAATTTATTTCTTTGAATTCAAGATATTTGATCTTAAAACTGTCAATAGTAGATGGAATAAATAGCCTACATTAACTGGTTAAATGGACCTCCATATTTCATACGCTAGTATAGTAATGGCAGAAATAGTGGAAGAATGCCATGAAACACTTATTAGTCACATGATGTTATGAAAATTGTTTTCATATGTCATACCAAACATTATTTACGAAATACTAATTGTTTTTTCATTGTTGACTAAAAGTAGACATAGTTTTGCTTCAATATGAATATTACGAATATTCTATATAAAATAAAACTATAATAGTGGTATTTGTTTTCATAAAAAAAGTGATGCATCGAAAAATACATAAGTATCTCTAACTATGTGCAATTATTTTGAATTATAGACTAATTCATAATTTTGAGAAATACTTCTTTGATTATATGATTATGAATCATTTGGTGCTGGTGAATTATATCTCAGATAATTAATGGTGAAACACCCACTTTGTGGAAGCATCATAAGAGTTAATGAACTCTTTGGGTTGATGCATATAGATATATGAAATTGAAATTCTATTAATACCAAAATGGTTCCACATACTTCATTGTATCCGCTGATGAGTTATCACAAACATGAACAGTGTTATAATACACATGTAGTATGTCTATGATAAGTTCATAGGATATAAAATGGAAGTAAATGAAATTACATGCAGTATAAATGATTTTATCTTCTCCAATAAGTGAGCATATTGGAAAGAGTTTCGAACGTACATAAAAAATTAAAAAAGGATTCAATCTCAAAAGTCCCTCCTCCCTGCGATACATAATGATGTTTCAATTAGGAGTGATCAAAATTTGTTGGATAAAGTACAATTAGTAACAAGTGAAGTTGAGCCAACTTCTTTTTATATAAGGTCGTGTACTTAAGAGTAGTACACACGGTTAAAATTAATTTCATCTAAAGAATTGTTTACAAAATCATACAAAGTAAGGGTTTACGTGAAAATCCAACATATCCTAGGTTAAGGAATTGGAAGGTTGTGCAAGTGGAAAGACTACACGTAATAATTGTATGTAAGGGTTCTTGTATGAATCGTCCTAAAATAGTTTGGTAACGATCGACATCGGATGACCAATTTATGTTTTGAACATAATTATCATAGATTAAAATCAAGTCAGTTTTATGTAATGCAATTCATAAAGTCTTTATGAATATCTATTCCATTACATTGTGAAGCAATTATTGTTTCAAGAAACACCAACTTCGTAGCGAAGGAATTTCTTCTATAGATTGTTGATAGTAAAATGGATTTAGATACGGTCCAAAGATGAAAATGATTATTAGGGATTAAACAAAATTAACCAAACCTAAACGAGCCCAACGCATTAGAATATCTAATGAGTAGTCTCAAACATTAAAGAGAAACTATGAGTTTTTTAATCAATTTCGAGAATAGCTAATCCTCAGTTTTCAATTAAACCGTTAACAATATTGACTTTACAATATGGTATGATGCACAAATATGGAAGGATTCCAAGTACGTTATCAAAATATGATTTTGACAGTGGTACCCAAAAGGATATGCTCCATCGACTGCAAAAGTGTCTTCAAGAGGAAGGTCAATGCTGTTGGAATATAAGCCACGTTGATAAGAATAACATCGTAAATTTTAAATGTTGAAACTAATGTAACAGCTTTTCCTTTCAACATGCTTTAGTGAATTCAAATTTTACTCACATAATTTATCGCTCGGTATGACTTTGAGTTTTAGTACATACATTTCCAATTTTTTTTATAAATAGTGGATTAGAATAAACTGTTTACACATAACAATCAATATGACTAGAAGTCAGTGCGAGCAATAACTGAGTTCGTGAGTATTGGATATGATCCATGAAATGATACTGTAACGACCCGCCTTATCTATCCTCAGATGTCGACACTAATACAACCATGGTATTCAAGTACCGAGCATCCGAATGTCGGAAAGACAGATAGTTGGGGAAAAGAAAGAGCAAAGAAGAACAGAATCTCACAACGCATCAAATAATCTATAATATCACCAATCTTTATTGTAACAACCATGGTTTTGGAGATTACCTGTAAATATTAAATTATAACGGTGGTTATAATTTAATATTGAGAATTAAAATAAATTGGAGATTAAAATTGTTTATTTTAAATAAACAATGAAATTTTGGAAATAAAATGTGAAAATAAAGTTTTGGAAACTTTACTATGTTTATTTGTGAGAAATATGAGTGAAATATGATTTTATTTGAGTAAATGCAATAATTATTGTAATTATTGCCAGTTGCTTCTTTTAATAATTTTTAAAGGAAGTATTGATGAAGTATTGATTTTAAAGGTTGTTTATTTAAATAAAAAGGTGGAATTTAGTTTAAAATGAGTTTTGGTTATAAATTTGAGTTTGAAATGGTTTGTTATATTTTTCTATGCAAGAAAATATTTTTTGTAAAATTATTGGAGTTAAAAATGAGGATTTATGCATTTATTTGTGTAAATTGTGTATTTATGTAAAATTAAGGGTTTTTAATAATAAAAATGTTTTAAAAACTAGAATTTATCTTTTTATATATGATGCAAAATATTTTAATATATATGTAAGTTTGTTTACATAAATTGTTTGGATTAAAACTTGAAGAAAATGCATTGTTTTATTATAACATAGAGTATATATGTGTACATTTTGGTTTTAAGTGTTGAATTTAATTAACTTAGGCTTATTAATTTTTCTTCTAGTGGGTCCAAAGCCCACTTAGCCTAAAACCAGAAAATGAGAAAAGAGAAATGAATTACCTGTACATACTTCATCTCTCCTTCTCCAAATAGAAAAGCAGAAGCCAGTAAATATGAAATCCTCCATTTTCTCAAAATCTAAGCTTTCAATCTCAAAAATTTCTTCAACAAACTGTAATTTTTATCAATCTAAAGTGAAATTCAAAGGTAATCTCATCCCAAAACCTAACTATTTCATCAAAATCTTGTTTTTTTGAAGAGATTGTATGTTACTTGTTTTCTTTTCTTTTGCATGTCTGCATATTGAGTTATACAGGTTATTTGAAGCTCTTTCTTCTTCAAAGCTTCAATCTTTCAGCTCTAATTCAAGTTTTTGCACTGCATAATCAAGGTGAGATGCTGCTCACATAATGCTAGCTGAAGCAAAAGCTTCAAATTGCCAAAAATCATTGAAAAATAGCATTTTTTTGTTGATGTTTTAGTTTTCTATGAAACTGAGTCTGGGTGCTGTTTTGCATGTCTTTTTCTCTCAATTCTGGCAATGAAATGCTGCCGGATTTTCTTATATTGATAGTTTATGTGTTGTAGTATAAGTGTGCAAAATTTCATAGCAAAACTCTTTCGTTTGATACTTGAAAACTTTGCTGCAAAATAATACAAACCCAGATTTTTGCCTGTACACTTTTCTGAGTTGCTGCAAACATTGTCTGAGTCCATGTTTGAGACGACATATTTCTTTCATTTCTTGCTGGAATTCATCGATTCTTTTTTTTTTGAAAGATGAAGATGAAGTTTTGTAGTATGTGCATAACAATTTTCAGCTCAATATGAAGTTTTTGTTTCTCTGTTTCAGGCCTGTAAGTTGAACCCAAAATGGTTTTCAGGCCTGGGCACATTTTTGTTGAACTGTTGCAAACATGGCATGAGTCCATGTTTGGACAGCGTAACTTTTTCATTTCCAATCGGAATTCATTGATTCTTTTTTGTTTGAAAGCTGAAGTTTTCTAGTATTTGCATACCAATTTTCGCTCAATATGAGTTGGTTTGGTTCTCTATTTCAGGTCTGTAAGTTGAACCCAAGATAGTTTTCAGGCCTGGACACATTTTTGTTTTTTTTGAACTGTTGCAAACATGGCCTGAGTCCATATTTGAGACAGCGTAACTTTTTCATTTCCAGTCGAAAATCATTGATTCTTTTTTTTGTTTGAAAGCTGAAGTTTTCTACTATGTGCACACCAATTTTCAGTTCAATCAGAGGTCGTTTGGTCACATGTTCCATGTTTGTAAATTGAACCCGAGAGGGTTTTAGACCTGGGCAGAATTCAACATGGCCTGAGTACATTTTGAGATTTCATATCTTTAGCATTTCATATCGGAATTCAGTGAATCTTTTTCCATTTCATAAATAAATTGTTCTACTTTGTGTGTATCAAATTTTAGACCATTCCAAGGTCATTAAGCCTTTCAATTATGTCTGAAAGTTGAACCCGGAGAAGATTTCAGACCTGGGTATTGTTTTGCCTATGCATTTTTGTTCTTATTCTGTCCGACTTTTGACTTTTACTTCATGTTTTTGTGATATTTCTGAAATTTTTGAGCGCTATGATACCTATCAATAGGCTAGCCAAGTTTTGATGAATTTGAAATTCAAATTTGAATTGAATTTAAATTGAATTTGATTGACGGTTATGAGCGATTTCTTTTATTTCGAGCACGGATTTTTCCAAACGATTTTGAAATAATTTTTAAAATAAATTGGCATTTAAAATAATTATTATATAATATTTTATAATTATTTTAAGCTATAAAAAAATCAATTTATTCTCTATAATAAGGGAATTTTCAAATATTGATTTCAAAATTGATTTCGGGAAAATGGTTTTAAAAGCTTGCTTTCTCAAGTAAATTATTTTATATATAAAATACACGTTTTTGCACTATTCGAGTGAATGAGAAGGAGAATTAAATGGTTTGGTAAAACACGTGGTATGGGACATGTGCGTTTATCTTATCGGTTAATTCCTGACTTGTCCATTTGATTGTTTTGACCTTCGGGTCGAGTTTACCGATGATATGAGGTAAATATTTTACTGCTTTGAGTGTGAAATTTACTAGCGGTTAGTAAACTGTTTAGTGCGAACGTGTGGTATGGGATGCACGTTAACAATTTTAGGGTTCCTATCTGAGAGTTTGTGACACATTTGCCATTGCGGTGTATTGCCAGTACTGGACCTTCAGGTCATTATCCTAGAGACATTTGCCATTGCGGCGTATTTTCCATTGCGGCGTATTTGTCTTCGTGACGTTTGCCATTGCGACGTATTTTCCATTGTGGCGTATTTGTCCATTGAGACGTATTTGCCTTCGGGCGTGGTACCATATTTAAGAAAGAGCAGTACTTGGCAGGCTTCGGCCATAAGCACATGCAAAACTTTTGAGATGATTTCATTAATTATTGTGATTTTCCTAGTATATCGCCTTTTTCAAGGTTGGCCATTCGAGCCATTTTATATATATATATGGCGATTAACTTATGGGAATTTGAGTTGCCTACACTAGTGTTATTTAAGATATGCCTTTTGGCGTATTATTTGAGATTTTCCTATTGGCCTTATTATATGAGATTTGCCTTTTAGCGTTTATTTGGGATTATATTCTCCTATCTTGGAGATTTGTATTTGATTGCCTTATGGCGTATTTTGAGATGGTGATTTCTTTGAGATTGTTTTGAGTTTGCCGATATGGCAGGTTTGGGATTTCTCCTCTTTGGAGTAATATTTTTCTCCTAAACCATATTTGATGTTTTGTGATACGCCAATGAGATGAGGCATGCTTTTATTGTGAGATTTGTTATAAAGTTTTATCGCCTTTGAGTTGCATTCATATTTAGTGATATCCTTATATCATTTGAAATTACTATACCTACTTAGTTATGCCATGTAAAGTAACCATATACTCTTGAATTATTTTTTCTCACTTGAGAAGATTATCACCTTGACTTATGCTCATATTATCACTTATCCTTATAAACTGATTTGTTTAGCTAGACTGACCCATGTATTTTATACTCGGGTCAGACCGAGGTGTTTTAGGTTAGGTACCCTTATGGACTTATCCTATTCTACTTCCGCATAGACTTATCTGCTAAACCTTTTTGTTGTAGTCTTTTTGTCGCTACTCTGATATGTATATTGTTTTGGCTCGTGTGTATATTATGGTCATCATACCACTTATGATGTATTATTTGTATTGGGATGTCTAAGTATATATGTATATATATGTTAGCTGTTTTGTGATGTGTTTTGCATTTGAGTTGTTGTATTTTGTTCTGATAGATTCTATAGCCACCTGTAGTTTTGTATTAAGCATTTATTGGATATGTCAATCCACTTGAGATATCAAAAATAAAATATAGAGCACTAATCGATGCATTCAATAGATATTTAAGACAAGACTATAGATGGTCGCTCCTACCCGCCCTATTCTCTGCATTAGCAGACAGTATTATCCAGTAATACTCTTTGTTAATGTGGGTCTTGGGGTGGGGCGTCACATTTACACAAGGAAAATCCAAACTTTAATATACATACATAAATCTGAGTACAACACCAACCTATCATCAGTCTGGACAGTTATAACAGCCCATCCTTACAAATGCTGATAAAAGACAACAATAATGTAGCGAAAATAAAAAGAAATATACAAGAGATAAGTTTTGGGCCTCCAGCTCATCTCCTGAGCTCCAAAGCTAATCTAGAAATATGCACGATTCAGACCCGAGCATTGTAAGAAAATAATGTGTGGATCAGTCTGGTAAAACCAGCGTGAGAACTGAAATCACAAGAAACTTTATTATTATAACTTGTAAAACCTTTTAAAATCAAAGGTATCTCATAAGGCCACGCCGCACAGAAACACAAATGAGTTTTCACCCTACGATAACCAAAACATTTTCTATAAAAAATCCAGTGACATTATAATAGCGTCTTAGGATACAAATACATATTAATCATAGCCGAAATTGTTACATTAATTAAATTCCAACATAATAGGTATACAACTAAATTCGAAGGCTCGTATTGGAAAAGGGATTCCAACTATAAAAAGGTAAGAGTCTACCCACCGAAGTCGTACACCTCTGGATAAAATGTATGAGATCCTGCCTTAATTTTCACATCTGCTACTCAGGACCAATCCTACCCTTTACCGGATAACACCGAATATGATC
This sequence comes from Allium fistulosum, assembly GCA_030737815.1. NCBI lineage: Eukaryota > Viridiplantae > Streptophyta > Magnoliopsida > Asparagales > Amaryllidaceae > Allium > Allium fistulosum. The sequence continues at coordinate 1,217,382,547 of CM060902.1, forward strand.
ACCCCTTGATTGCAATCAAAAAACCATAATGGGCCTCGAAGCATACATAAATATTAACTCTAGACAAGGGATGATCATACACTAATGGGAGCGACCCACTTAGCCCTACGGCACATCCCTACTTTATTCATTTACCGGTTGATGAGGCTTGAGATTACGCTTTACCTTTCTTTAGCACTCCCACTTGGAATGCTAAGACTGCCCTCGAAGCAACAATGCAATTCAAACATTCATCCATACAAGTTCGTTCCGGGACTGAACGAAATCGAAGGCACTACTTCTACTACATCCATTTTGGAATCACCCTCAGCATTAATAGCAAGTAGCCCTTGCACTTCAAAGCTCTATCTTCAATTCCATACTCTTCAAGTTGTCTTCAACACGATGTTTGAGATGGATCAAATTGGTTTTTGGATAATTTATCCTTATCTGATCCCTGTCTCTCCAAAACAACATTTGATAGTTTCCGGTAAACTTAACCACGGTTCTTTTAGAAATAAACAGACAATACATAAGAGCGGGGATCACCCCTTAACCATTTAAGTGGACGGATCTCCATATCATTTGTCCTAAGAGAACAAAATGAGATTTATACGCACAGTACAACATCATCGAAGATGACAGTGCCATATAACTCACATGTTTAGCCTAGATATTTCCATAGTTATGTTTTTGGCCAAGATTTGATAGTCGGTTATTTAACTATCAAATAAACACGAAATCCAAACATTGACTTAATTTCCCACGGAAACCACTAAGCGTCATTTAATTAATCTCTTATTAATTAAATACTCTTTAATTATTTACCCAAAATAATTCATATACTTATATCATCGATATAAGTATATTCACAAGCCGATTGAGAAATATTCCTTATTTCAAATTCATTTTAAACGGATCAAAACATAAGTCTTTGAAAACACATTTCATTATGAATCTCAAATAACTAATCCTTCGGGGTTAAGCAGGGAAATGCTTCCCTACCACCAAAATTAAGAAGGACAACTATTTATTTGATTCATAACCTGATTAAAATAAATGACCAAATCAAACTTTATAAACCCAATCCTCTTTTCAAAATCCAGGATTCTCTTTCCAAAATATAACTCTTTTACTTAGTTCTTCTACTAAGTAAAATTTTTTATAAAACAAAACTTACAAGCTTCAAACCCTTTAAATAAAACAATATTATTATTAAAAAGCATATTCTTAGGTTAATTAAATTAACTTAATCACCATTAATTAATTAATTAACTCAAAACACTATCATTAGATTAAACAATCGACTTAAACTCCACTTAAATAAGTGACTAATTAAGTTTAAACCTAGTTATTAAATAATTATTCATCTTTAAATTACCATTTTATAAAGTAATTAATTAAGGTAAACCTTATTAAATAAAATAATTAATTAACTTTAAATACCGTATTTAAAATAATTAACTTATAAACATCTTTAATTATAAGATTAATTAACTTAAGAAAAATCATTAATTAAAAGAATAATTAGCTAAATTAAATTAAAATAATAATAATTAACCTTTTTAAACATAATTAATTAAATCATAATTAAACGTAAAACATTATTAAATTAACTAATAATGAACTTTAACCATTTATAATTAACTTAAACCTTTTTTAATTAAATAAATAATTAACTTAAACCATTTAATTAAATAAATAATTAACTTTATTAATTTAAATTAACTTCAATAACATTAATGCAATTAACAATTTAACATTATCAATTAATTTAATAATTTACTTTAAATTGTCATTAAACTAAAATTGATTTCAAATCCATAACTTATCCAATTCGGAAAAAAGCATAACAAATCTCTACGAAACTTAAGTAAGCTACCATTATACTTAAATCAACGTTTAAGTCACAAGACAAGTATCTATATATAAAAAATATGTAAATAGAATCCATACTAATAAACAATGAATAACAAATCAATATAAATCAACTGGCATATACATAAATGTCCAATTTAACATAATAGCAGAATGGTGATTTATTCTACTAAATAAATGTCCAATATAATCTATTTAATTTAGATATAGCAGAATATGATTTTATTCTCCTAACAAGATGTCAATAATAAAATATAATTACTAAACATCGTAATCATACATACAAAGACAGTATTAATTCATTGTTAAACTTCACCACAACATATGGGTCATATGATTTCATAAGTGTTTTCTATAGGTCAGTACGAATCCATTGTCGAAAACCGATTGTTAGTCGGATTACGTACGCGAGAGACATGATTTTTCTAAGTTAAAACTTAACTTAATCGAACAAATTAAAACAAAAACCTTTAATTGACTATCACACCCTATAGGACAATTTGGTCCACCATCTATACATTTGCTCTTCCATCCAGGCACAACGAAGAAGGCAACTCATACTTCCAGGTTCCCCCTTTTTCCTAAGTATATATAAAACTTAATTATAAAACTAAGTTTAACAACCTATTTAATTTACCAATGCTACCCAAACTTATCAAGGCCCAAGGCCCGCTTCACTCCAGCCATCCTAAAACACGGTACTTTCCTTCTTCTCCAAAACCTGGAACAACAGAACACAAAACCAAACTCTAGGCAGTGCACATTTGCGCACACGCATGCACGTAAATGCGAGAACCGACCACCGCCTTGATGCTGCGATGCCACCACCGCATTCGCCTCTTCCTGCTCAACCCAGCCACCCCATCACCAAAGCTTCGACCTTCCTCCTCCTTATTTCGACTCTCCAACTGAGACAACCATGCCTAGAAACATCATCAGGTTGTGACTAGAAATTTACCCCTACCATCGTCTTCGATCATCCAAACGACGTGCCACCGCCACCAACCTCCTCCCCTTCAACCCGCACATGCCTGACCCCACCAGCATAAGGCTCGACGTCCTCCCCTGGTCGTGATAAATAAAAAACTGAACACTAGCCCACCAAGCTCAAAAACCCTAGTCTCCACTACTCCCAAAAACCTAGGCTTCTACAGCTCTTGTCTCTAACACAAGAAAGGTCCCTCATCATCCAAGCTTCGTCTTTGTACCAACGACAAACCCCCTCGATGTAACATTCCCCCTTTTGACCGCCTCCAGTCGGTAATTAAACCAACTCGAAACATTCAAAAAGACGAATTGTTATTTAGTTTATAAGGTTTAAACAGAATCAGCCACAGAAACACAGAATAATAACAATGAATTTTAAACAAATGAATCTTTATTTCATTACTATAAATCTTTTTATATACATCAGAGTTTATACAATTTTTAATACAGATACAGCGGAATATCTTAAAATACAATTTTCTTCTGAAAACTAAAGTGATTCTTTACTCTCTCTCTAACTTCGCTGCTCGAAAATCTTCAAGCTGTAAAAATACTCGGTCTGACCCGAGTATTATATTCAAAAGAAAATAATACACAGGTCAGTCTAATTCAAACCAGTTTATTAGTGCATAGAGGCAGTAATAATTTAAATAGACGACAGTCACAATAATTCCCGTCTATCCGAACCTTTTAACAAAGAAATCGGATAACAAAAATTTTTAACACTAAACAGTGTTAAACAATAAATCAGCAGATTTAAATCATCAACAGAGATAAATAAACAATTTATCAAATCGACTAAATCAATTTAAGACAATTGAGGTTGTCACTTTAAAACCATCAGAGTTCGATTGGTTGCCGTACACGCACGCGTGTACGGCCTCGCCAATACAGCATAAAAGATCAATGCATCACGACGCAAAGAAATATCAATTTAAACTGTCGAGTTTGGGTGGCTGCAGTGCATGCTAACGTGCACCGCCTCGCCACCACCGAATATAAAGTCACCACATAGAAACAAGGGTAGGACTGCAACAAGATCAATATGTCCAACTGTATGCAATGGCCATACACCAAGACAAGGCACTATCACTCAAGTACATGCTACCATAACTTCAAAAGAAATACAAGACCAGACATACATGAAAACTAGAGACTAATCAGTTCGAACTACGAGTTCAAGAGTGACATGAACACCACACACAATGCTACAGATAACAAAATGACCAGGGGTAATAACAAGAATGGCCAAGTCAAATATGCTACAGGTTATGAAATGACCAATTTTCAAACATAAGTTGCCAAACTAAATACAACTTTGTTTTCTAACTTTTAGGTAGAAATTTTGCACAACCCTAAATGCTCAAGTATCTGCATATAAAATATGCAAGAAAATATGCAAGACCAAAGTTGTAGTGAAACAACTAAATATGCAGGACTGTGATAAATGAAAAAACCAAACTGAAACAATGGTAGAATCACAAATGCATTAAGTCCAGATACAACAAACTAAAGAAGCATGGGCAGTTCAAAATCATAGAGTATATGCAGAAGGCAATAAGTATACAAGTTAATCAAGTTTCCAGAGAAAATAAAATGCAATTCGAACATACATATATACATATCAATTATGTATATACATATCAATTATGTATATACATACGTGACTGCAGACATACGTATAGAGGCCAAAATGCAACTATGACTTCATGCTAAAAGAACTGGGCCAATGTAAATAGTGTAACAAACAAACACATATACTAATGCAGTGAAACTCGGAATAACAACATATGCAAATGAAACCAACTAATACCGACCGTACAATGTAACAGTGCAAAAGACATGCCTGCATATTAACACTCAAACAACTAACTTTAATATCATCAAGGTACCATAGCAGTTTTAGATTCAAAAAGGATAGTTTGCTCACAGTGTTCTTAAAACTTGGATCTTGCAAATTCAAACATAAATTGTTCAAACATCAAAACTTAAAGGAGGTTGTTTTTTTTTAAACTTATCCCATGTCTGTAAACAGCGATCAAGAGCATATACAGGTATGCCCATTCACAACTTCATTTTTAAACAACATACAGGCACAGAATATCAAGGTACAGAGTAGATAAGTGGGTTTGCTCACCGCCACTTAATAGTGTAGATTCAACGAAGTAAGGTGGAACTGAACTATGGTATTCGAGTAAGTGGAAAAATCAGAAATAAATCTCCAATATCAAAATCAACTCAACTAAATGAATTCGAGACCGTGGTAACCAAAAAATGTAACTGAGTCACAAATCGACACCAAGAGTATCTGGTGTCAGATTTATACTAACTGTAACTTAATCAGTAAGAAGTCAATATCGAAACAGTTCAAAATCTCACCAAAAACATCAACACCGAAACAAAAATGGCTGAGACGAAGCCCAATGAAAATCAGAGAAAAATCCAAAATCGAAACAGAGATGACAGAAAAAAAATCGAATAGTTCTAAATCAACATCGAAACCAAAGACCACGAAAACAAACAAGCAAACGAATTCGAACTGTTCGAATCAGATGTGAGTAACATAAATTACTCACCTTCGCTATCGGATTGGGGCAGCTGCAGATTGAAGGAGCCGCGATCGAAGAAAAATTGAAGCCCTAATTTGGATTGAAGAACGGGGGACGAACGAAGAGGAAGACGAACGCGAAGAAGCCCCTTCCAGCGACGCCAATACAAAGGTCTCGAGGAACGAACGAAAGAAGTCGCCGCCATTATTTCGTTCGTTATTTTAGGTTTAGGTTTTGTGAGGAATGAATGAGGTAAAGGGGCGGGCATATGGTATTAACCAAAATAAGGGGCATTGGGCCGAGATAAATTCAAAGCCCAAAACCCTTTAAATTTTTTTTTCTTTTTAATGATGAATTTCTACCAGATAAAATCCCAACACCAATTTTTTTATCAAACAAATTCCAACTCGATCGAAACTCCTAACAGCAAATATTTGTCAACGTTAATCGTTTTTAATGACAATAATTAAATAAATGTGAAACCCCGGGTTGTTACAGAAATTCAAATTGAATTCAATTAAATTTTATACGCGTTTATACGTCGTGTATTCGCAAAACAATTTTGATGAATACGAAAATTGAAATCCGGTAATAATTCAATATTACGGACCCAATGGAACTGGTTTCGTCAAATTCCGAGACTGTGCCTCGGAAGGTTATTTTTAATTTCGATTTAAACGATAATATTTCAAAATTGAACAAATCGCTTTTAAAATCAATTTTGAAGCTTCTATTATCTTCAGTATTATCAATATGAATTTTTCAAGCCTTTAAATTATTTTTAACCGGCTTAAAATTGAAGATTCAAATTTATTCAACTTTCAATAGATTAAATTCAAAATTTAATCGCTAATTCATTCTGATAATTTGAAATTCAAGTCAAATCATCGTTCAAATATTTAAAATTAATTAAATATTTTCAATTCAAATTGTTCAAAATTCAGGGTCGTTACACTCGACCACTAGTTCATCGTAATTCCCTTTTTAACCAAAAAATGAACATTTAACAAATTCTACTAAACCACAGCACTAAAAATCATTATACTAAAATTAAAAATCATGATTTGCTATGATAAATATGATTATACACTTCGTTCGTCAATTTGCGACCGACGAAAAACTTCAAAATTAATCCCTTACTGTATTATTAAAATTTTCTCAAAATATATTCTCTTAAAAATTCAACAACTATTTTTAGGATAATCTAGGGGTAAAAATACACAACTTTATTTTTGACGATATATCCAAATTCATAACGGTTTGCAAGATATTAGATTTTGAAAGTATGAAGGAGCTTAATTTTTCAAATACAAAGAACACAGTAAAAGTTTTATTTTGTTTTCCAGTAAGCTATTTGGCCTGTTTCCATCCAAATCAAACCGAAATATGATTTTTAACAAAATTACCCAAACATGATTTCCAAAAGTATAAAAAAGCTTATAGCTTAGTGTTCTCACCATTATTATTTTTCTTGCTTTTGCTTCGCTAGATAAATCTTTAAGCTTTGATCTTGAACACATAAAGAGTTTTTGAGCCAAAAGTTGACATTTTTATTTCAAAATTTAAAAGTTAGAAAGGAAGGAGGATGGAGTTAAGAAGATGAAATCTAAAAAAAATGAAATGGTGATCTATGTATGAAAGTGGATATAAAGGAAAAATAAAAATAAAAATAAAAAATGCTTTTCACCTCAAAGATCATTTCAAATCTCCTAAAATACTAAGTTTGTTAATATATAATGGATAATAGGGTGTTTCCATATACTTTATCCATGTCTATTAGGCAAAAAAGTGCTTCCATGTACTAAACCCATTTTTACATTCAAAGCATCATTTCCATGTCACTTCATTATTTTTATTTGCATTTTAAACATATTATATAATTTAAACTCTTATTATTCTTATAATATTCTAAATAAAAGTATGTTGCATTTTAAAAGTTGTTTAAAATGAAATCAAATATTACAACTTAAAATAACTTGATATTTGATAGAAAGTTGAAAATCTAAAATTGTGTTTTGGTCCCATTTCCAGTTTTCCGTTAAACTATTTATTTATGTAAACCAAGTTTAAAAGAAAATTTTCCAACATCAGTTTATAATTAAAGAGAGGGTTATTTAATTAATAAAACCATTAACTAAATATTTAAATTAATTAAATATTCATAAATTAAAACGATAAAAATTCCAGGTCATTACATTCTTCCCCCCTTAAAAGAATTTCATCCTCGAAATTTCACCCTTTGAATACCCAATATTCTTCATAAGCCCGTATGATGTTCATAGATCATCCATATGCCTAATCTGATTCGATCTCTACTCGAATACACCACTTCACTTTCGAACTAGTTTCACCAACCGATTCACTAGTGTGGACTTTGATCAGGTTCCTTAATTAGAACCTCCGTTCTCCTTACATAGCCATAAACTTGATAGAAACTTTAGTTCCTTATCAAGAACCCTCATCAAGTGTTCTCCATCAAGATTCGAGTGTTAGATCCTAATTTGAAATGGTGTGGAACACCCAAAGTCATGTACTCGAATCTTGGATCAAAAACTATGTGGAAAAGGGAAATAATCTATATACAACTTATGTACTTATATTATTGGTTCTCACCAATACCAATTCTTCTTTAATAAAATTACTTATGAAAACATTTCATAAAACTAACACTATCCAATTCAAAATTTTATTTAGGATTTAACTTGAGAACTAAACACCTGGTTTTATTTCAAAACCATTTTGAAATAATACGATATACCGGGATTTAGATTCTCAAAAATCATCTTTATTTTATAAGACACATTTTATAAATTAAATTTATATAGACCAACTTTATACAATAACTCCCTTAATTACAAAAATTCCATATTAATAGTTTAAACTTATTAACCCTACATCATTTAATGAACGCCTTATAACAAAATCATAAAACTGATTTACAAGGTGTTCACATTAAAATTTTAAATTTAAATCAACTAATAAATGCTCATAAACTAACTAAGCACAAGCAAATAAACAAATGGTGATAAATAAATATCAACATTTCCTAATAAACAATCACAACCCAAAATAACTGTAGTTATTATACTGAAAATTATTCCTTTATATATAAAATATAATTCTAGGTAAAATTATTTCATTGATTTTCCTGGTTTAAGTGTTTAGAAACCCATATCGACACCATGGTGTCCCACGTCTCAACCAAATTTCATAAACCACTCAACTGATAAGTCAACATAACATAAAACACTTTCATAACACTAACAAATACACGCTCATATATATAATACACTCATACTCATTCAAGGATAATACTAACCCTATCTCTAATGAGTTACCCCACCAAAGCCTAGGTATTCACTCAACCTAAGCTCTGATAACACGTGTAATGTTCACCCGCCTCAAGAGTGCTGACTACAAATGGTAACCTCAAATCTGATTTTCCGACCAGCCTCTCGAATCGCTCAACCAACCTATAAAGAGACATGTAGGGGAAAGAGTCTAAACTTCATCAGAGTTCACACAGCAAGAACCTCCTATCATGCGTAAACATCACCAACCAGATTTGATAGTTAGTTATTTAAGTGTAACGATCTGGAAATTTCAACGATTTGTATAATGTGATTAACTAAATTTTTCTTGAAAATATATAATAAAATTTTAGAAATGAAAATTTGATATTTGGAATACGTATATTTAAGCGTAGCAAGTGTCAGATTTTCATCAGAAAATATGCAAGTTTAATTAGTTGTGAAATTTCAATTTAAAATTTAAAATTAGTTAAATTTGATGAAAATAAAATATTTTTGAAATCTGAATATTTTTATATAATAAAAATGTTTATTATTTTCTAAGTGAGACGTCGTCTTTTGTTTCACCAAATTTGGACTGCTCTAGACCCATTTATCTTATTTTAGGCGTTTTAGTAGCATTTTTTGCAGCAAATATCGAGTTTTGATAGGATGGTTGTATCCCTCATATCTATGTACCATTATATTCATCTCGTCATGTAGATTTCCGTAGTATATTTATTTGTGTATTTCGGCGTCCGGTGCACGGCGAAATCTGCGAAACGGTTAGCCGTATCGGTACCCATTTTTTAACCTTTTGGTTTTCCTTGGGTCCATTCAATTGTCCAGCCGTGAGAAATGAATGACTATTAGATTTTATTATTTCCTGGAATAGTCTCTTGGCTTTCTCTATTCCCATTGTTAAATTTATATTTGCTATTTTCATTTTATTTCTGGTTCGTTCATTTCAGCTCAATAGCTTCCGCTCCTTCTTCTTTCTGCATTATGTTCTTATTTAACATATATATATGTATATATATATATATATATGCAAGTTTCGAAAAAAACAATTCAAGTTTGCATTCTTATTGCTCATCTCCTTCTTGCTTGCCTAATCTGAGAGAAACAAATAAAAATATTTTGAGTTTGCTTATATTTGTTGCCTAGAGCTTGTTTGCCTTCATCATCCCTTGCACCCGAATGCTACAGCTCGTTCCCTTCCGCCTTCCTTTACACACACGCACATAGCCTTTCGCTTCCACCTGCTTGCCGCCACCCGTGTTTCCCACCTGACAACCTAATAGCAGCCGCACGCCAAAACCCTCCACAGCCTGTGTTGCCGATCACCACCAACCCTTCAACCGAAGCCACACCGCCAGCCACACGTCCTCCGCTCCATCCACTGACCTCAGCTCCTCCCACCAGCGCATCTCCTCTTCTCCATGACCCCATGCACCTTGCTTCTACCTCAGACCCTCTCTGCCGTATCCTCCAGTTTGGCTGTGCTCATTCCTTCCTCTAAAAAAAATAAGCTATAAAAATATAAGTTATATATATGGTTTGCCTGTATACCAGTTTCCTCTCCTTTTTGTGCCCTTCCACCTTAGCTCCACGTGAAGCAAACCAGCAATCCTCCTCCACAATAAAAACTCCGACCACTGCCAACATCTTCTCCATTTGCATCCGCAGCAAACTCGCCCAAAGCAACCGACCAAGCTTCATCCTTCTTTATATTAATAGGTATAAATATTGATATGTTTATTTATTTAAGTGTATATATATAATATGTTTATTTATTTAAATTTATATTAATATTTTGAAATGGATTTTTGTAATATTTTTTCAACATATATAGATATTCTCTTTAAATATGTATTTGATGAATTTTGAAAACTATAGGTTTTTAATAAATATTGATTTTTAACAAAAAAGTTTATAATATGATGATTTTTATTTTAAAAAAAGTGTTTTAAATTGAATATTGATTTTCAGAAAAAAGACATATATATATATATTGTTTCCATCATGTTCAAGTTTGTCATTTTTTCCACTATCGTATTTGTCACAGCCTTCTTTGTTCGCTTTGTTGAATTCTCGAATTCGAGTTCATGTTTCTGGCTTAGCCGCCGCCCAGATCCGCATACGAGTCGTCATGTCTGTATCCATGTGCGTGTCCATGTCATCTTCTTCACCGTCATTGTTCTCTAGCCTCGAAAGTTGAGCAATCACTCATGACTGACATTCTATATTTATTAAATTTAATTCACATGAATGATGATTGAAATGTGTTGTTAAAATATAATTTGTGAGTAATTAAATTTTTGAATATGATATGTTATTATTTAAATTATTCACCTTTGATTGATATATGACCCCACAACATGTTGTACATATTATATTTAAACTTGTTAATTATGATATATGCTCATCATTGATATGTATGTCATTTTATGCTATTTTATATTCTCACACTGCAAGTTCCCTGTTAGTTAGAAATTCCCTATAGGTTGAAATGATACATACCCGAATGATATTATAGATTAGAGGAAAATCGTTATGGGTTGAAATGATAAACCCAAGCGATTTTTATTTATTTGAATTTTGGGATTGCGGGTTGAAATGATATATACCCATAAATTTAAATAATTGTGGATTGAAATGATAAATACCTGTATCACTTGACCATAGGATAGAAAACTATATACGTACACCGTTGGTCTATTTTAAAAAAATGATTTCCAAGGTTTTGAAAGGAAATATACGGTTTTAATAAATATTGATTTTTAAAAATATAATATATAAATTTTATTTTTATATATGTGTAAAATTTAGATTTTTAAAATTATATATTTGGAAATTTAAATTTATAAGTTAGTTTCGAAAATATAAATTTTAAGATTTTACTTATAATTTTATTATTTTTAAATATATAAAATAAGATTTAATATAAAATAAATTTAATAATAAGATTTAATTTAATAAAATTTAATTTAATTAATATATATATAATATGTTTAAGTATTTAATTAAAATTATATTAATGTTTTAAAATAGATTTTGTAATAACTTTAATAAATTAAGGTTGGAAAGTTAAAGTGAAATTGATTTGAAATTTTATTTGTTTAAGAATTGTATTTAAATAAGTATTGATTTGAAACATATTAATTTTGAGATTTTAAAGATATGATTTTATAACTTAATAACTTGATTTGGATAAAGGTGATTTAATGAATATTTCAAATTTAATAATTGAAATTGAATATTTAATTTTGACTTAAATTTGTATTTTGAGATTCTATTTAAAGTTATTAAAAATGATTAACCGAATATTTTCAATTTTAAATAAAATTAAAGTTGAATTTTGAAATATAAATGAAATTTATCAAATTGAGTTATTATAAATTATTTGAATATTTAAACTTTGAAACCTATTGAATTGGAAGTGGTTTAAATTTATAGTTTAAACATGGATTTGAAATCGATATAAATTAAAATGATTAATGAGAATTTGGATTGAACCTCTAACCTTTTAATTGAAATTGTTGAACTGAAATTGATTTAAAATTGAATTGTGGAATTAAAGTTGATTTGAATTGATTTGTGAATTTGGAAGAAACAATTCAAATTTGAAACTACTTTCGATATAAACTCTTTTTAATATGTAAACTATTTTTACTATATATAAACTATTTTAATCTATAACCTATTTTTAAATATAAACTATTTTTAGTGTGTAATTATTCCAATATATTAACTAATTTCAATATTCAAATTATTTAAGTAAGAACTATTATGATTTAGATTTAATGGATTTAAATGCGAATACTTTGATATGATGATTTAACCTATTTTTTGGTTATGATTGTGGAAATGAATATAATTTAAAGAGAATAATAATTTAAAGCGATATGATTTAGAAAGTGATATGATTTCGAAAGTGATATGATTTTGAAAGTGAATATGATTTCGAAAGTGATATGATTTTGAAATGAATATGATATTTTGATATGAAGTATGAACTGTTTGAAATATAAAACGACCACGGTGTGAAATAAGCGTTTGGTTGTTAAAGAGACCGTGTTCAGATATTGTCATACTCTCTGCCAATACCAAAAACCACTTTTACAACTGTGCATGTGGTAGAGAATCCAAAACGAAATAGGATGGTTTGGCGACGTCTATATGAGGTATGAACGCAGCCCTGACTCCGCAAGTCAGCTTGATGTGACTAAAACAGGAGCCACGCCGGGCCAAGTAAGGTCGCACCTCCGATCGAGCATGCTTCTTCGATACCATTCTATTACTTTGTGATTTGATTGGGTGCACCTTTGATTATGGGAGTGTGTCTCGAGGTGGGTGGTAGTAGCTGCTATGCGTTACCACCAGTCCGGATCCGCAAAACGGTAGTATCCTCCCCTGGACATTGCCTCGAGTGCCTTATCACATGCCTTATCACGCCCTCTACGAGTTTGGTTTGTACCGTACCTATGGGGTGCTCCTTGAGTAAACCACCGGTTTGGTGGAGCTTACAGTATCTGTATAGACTACGGGAATATGTAAAATGTGTTAAGGGGGATATGGGTAACACCTTAATGCTATTTTAATAGTTTACTTTACTATAGACATTATCTATGTAGCGTATTGTACTTTGTATGTAGATAGTTTAACGGATCCTTAAAGGATGGAATCCCAACATCCTTTAAGTTATATTGCATTTCACTTGGACATTTCACTTAAGTTGATTTACTTGCATAAGAATGTTAATCCTGACTTGAGTGTTTTGTGTTTTGCTTTATGCTCGGGTCAGACTGAGTGTCACAGCATTTGAGACTCACCTTTGGAGCTTCGAGCTTTGCTTGAAGATCTATCTTTTATCTATTCAGCATTTCAGTTGTTTCCAGTTCTCTTATGTTCAGACTTGTCAGTTGTTGTTGTATTTGAGATTACTTTATATTTTAGATTTCTATTGTATCTTGTTTTAGACTCTGATGTTTATATAGTAACTTCATGAACTACTATTTATCTATTCCGCTGCTTATTGTTGTATTACTCTATGCTTGTGATTCTGTGATTGATTTATTTACTATATATGCTAAGTTTTGCCAAATATAAATTATTAGTCTGTTTTTTGAGCAATTCAAGTCCGACATGTGTGGATGATTATCGATTTGAATGGTTCGAAATATCAGGCAGTTACATTAACTATCAAATAAACACACAATCCAAACATATATTTCACTATCATTTAATTAATCTCTTATTAATTAAATAATCTTTAATTATTTACCCAAAATAATTCATATACTTATATCACCCGTATAAGTATATTGCCAAACCAATTAAGAAAGATTTCTTATTTCAAATCCATTTTAAACGGATAAAAACATATGTTTTTGAAAATACAGTTCATTATGAATCCCAAAAAACTAATCCTTCGGGGTTAAGCAGGGAAATGCTTCCCTACCACCAAAATTAAGAAAGGCAACTTATTTATTTGATTCATAACTTGTTTAAAATAAATGATCAAATCTAACTTTATAAACCCAATCCTCTTTTCAAAATCCAGGATTCTCTTTCCAAAATAACTCTTTTACTTAGTTCTTTTACTAAGTAAAACTTTTATAAAACAAAACATACAAGCTTTAAACCCCTTAAATAAAATAATATTGTTATTTAAAAGCATATTCTTATGTTAATTAAATTGACTTAATCACCATTAATTAATTAATTAACTCAAAACGCCGTCATTAGATTAATTGATCAACTTAAACACCACTTAAATAAATGATTAATTAAGTTTAAACCTTGTTATTAAATAATTAATCATCATTAAATTACCATTTTACAAAGTAATTCATTAAGGTAAACCTTATTAATAAAATAATTAATTCTTTAAATAACTTATTTAAAATAATTAACTTATAAACATCTTTAATTATAAGATTAATTAACTTAAGACAAATCATTAATTAAAAGAATAATTAGCTAAATCGTTTTAAACTAAAATAATAATAATTAACCTTTTTAAACATAATTAATTAAATCATAATTAAACTTGAATCATTATTAAATTAAATAATAATAAACTTCAACCATTTATAATTAACTTAAACCCTTTTTAGTTAAATAAATATTTAATTTAAACCATTTAATTAAATACATAATTAACTTTATTAATTTAAATTAACTTCAATAACATTAATGCAATTAACAATTTAACATTATCAATTAATTTAACAATTTACATTAAATTGTTATAAAGTTAAAATTGATTTCAAATCCATATCTTATCCAATTTGGAAAAAGGCTTAGCAAATCTTAATGGTACTTAAGCAAGCTACCATTATACTCAAATTAACATTTTAGTCACAAGAAAAGTATTTACATAAAAACAGATATGTAAATAGAATCCATACTAACAACCGATGAATAACAAATCGATATAAATCAACTGCATATAAATAAATGTCCACTTTAACATAATAGCAGAATGATGATTTATTCTAATAAATAAATGTCCAATATAATCTATTTAACTTAGTTATAGAAGAACGAGGTTTTATTCTGTTAACAAGATGTGTAACAACCTGCATATTTATCGATTTTATATTTAAATATTTTATTTAAATATTTTATCGTTAATCGGATTTTGGTCCGAAAAGCTACTTTTTGCATACGGTCAAATTAGGACTCGACACCACCTTCATTGAGTTCAAAATGACGTTTGCGATCTTTTTGAGTGTAAGCTTCGATATGTTTGGAGATAGTGAAGTTTTCGTCACTTTTTCCCGCCTTTGACTTTGGTTGGACTGCACCCTTCTAACTCAGCCCCAACCCACCCCCTCTTCCTTACTTTATCAAATACTTCAAGCTTTATCAAAAATGGTGGTGGGAAGTGGAAATTAAAACTCCAAACTCAAATTCTATAGCAAATCCGAGATTTAACTCCAAATCCTAGTAGAAGAACATAGATTCAAGCTTTTTGTGATTCTTGCTTTGCTCTCAAGCCCCATCTTCATCAATTTCCGTGCAAAGGTGAGATTTTTGATCTCACATCTTGCCTATAATTGTCATTGGACTGTTGGGAATGATTCCCTATCACTCTAGCATCAACATTTGCATTTGGTTTGGATTGGATTGGCGAAAAACTTCAATTTTCGGTGTTTTGGTGATTTTTCTGGCAGTAGGTCGTTCTCGCCTTCGCTAGGTCGTACGTGAGTTAAGGGCTAGGTTATTTGCTGTTGGAAAGTCACACAGAGCTTAGGTCGTTTTCGACCTTAATTCGTTCTGGCCATAGGTCGCCACTTTTAGGTCGCACACTTCCTTAGGTCGAACACTTCCTTAGGTTGCTCGGCTTGCTTGCTTAGGTCGTTCGCCTTAGGTCGTGAGTCTTTAGGTCGTGAGCCTTTAGGTCGTGAGTTTTAGGTTGCGTGCCCTTAGGTCGTGAGTTTTAGGTCGCGTGCCCTTAGGTCGCGAGTTTTAGGTCGCGTACCCCTTAGGTCGCGAACCACGTTAGGTCGTGTACCCTTAGGTCGCGAACCACCTTAAGTCGCGTACCTCTGTTAGGTCGCTCGCCCCTGTTTTGCCGTTTCACTGTTTAGCTCGGCTATGAGTTAGGTCGTTCGCGAGTTAACCCTTAGGTCACTCGACACTTCAGATCGTTAGGTCGCGAGTTAACCCCGTACACCTCTGCGTAGGCGATCTTATCTGAAAAGCATTCAACAGAACTTCCACTTTGATGCATTTTGAGCTGATTTCCTTGGATTTTGTTCACGTCTTCGAATGTGAATTTTTGTGATAGATTGTTTCAACAATCGCTTTATGACTTGTCACTTTAAAGATACATGAAGGTTTCAATACTAGTAGTAAATATCAAAACTCTTTCATCAAAGCGATTTCAACACTATTTTAAATATCAAAAGTTCATTTTCTCAAACCGATTTCCAATCTACTAGTATATACAAGCCTTTACTTCACTCGAATGAGAAATCGACTTAAACGACTTAGTAAAACGAGTGGTATGAAATGCTTGCGTTCACTTCGTCGGTTAGCTCTTGGACTTGTTCGATTGAACCCTTTTTGTGACAATTTTCTAGTGAAGATCTACAGTTTGTTCGTAAATATTTAAGTTAAGCAAGTGGTTATGGGACATGAAGCTAAACTCATATATTTACTAGCTTGGTGTGATTGACACTTCCTGATGATCATGACGATCATTTTTGTGATTTAGACTAGCGATTGAGCGATGTCTCTTTGTCTGCGAGGGAGACTATACCCCGTTTATGTGATGTTTCGCCATCACATATGTAGGGTAGCACCCTACGGTCTTCAGGCCATTCCTGTGTGAAAATTTAATGGATAGCTTCCATGAGATAGCTTCTCGTCATGTGTTTTACGCGTAGGTGAGTTTTCATGCTCCCATTCATGTGTTAGGCCTCCTCCCTTTTTTTATGTGTTTTCTGGATTTCTTGTGATGATTTCTGGAAATTATGCTTCACCAATTTTCATGATTTTCATTGATATGATATCAGTTTTTGTGCATTGGTGAATTTATGTGTTATTGACTTGTTATGAATACAAGCTTAGGGTATGATACCCTACTTTATCTTTGAGAAGATTCTGGTGATATTGATTAATCTTTTGTTGATTATCATTTACATACTTATAGTAGTATGCCGTTATGGTTGTTACATGTTCATGCCATGTTATTTATCCTATACATTATTATCTGATATTTATAGCTAGACTGATCCGTTTATTATTTTCTTATAAATAATACTCGGTTCAGACCGAGATGTTACAGGTGCTTCTGCTTGACTTCTCTTCAGGATTATTCTGACTTTTGGCTAACTACTTAGATTAGTAGTTTTTGATTGTACGCATTTGAGATATAGACTCTACGTTGTGTACTTATTCTTTTGTATAGCACGTGTTGCTATTCTTTTGTATTATCGTGGATCTTTCTGACCACTACTTTGATGTACACTTTCATGTGTTATATATATTTATTCATATCTTCTTCCACCTTTGTGATATGGATGTCTGTGACTGATTTATGTTATGATTACTTCTATGTTTGTTTCCGAAGATTATATATAGCCACCGTGTGATAGCTTTGTGTTTGGATCGGTATGTCGGATTTCCTCCTTAAAAGATATGCATTCTATTCTATCTGACATATCGGTGCTCGCACAAAGAAGTTACATGGATGGTCACTCCTCCACAGCCTTATTCTCCATGCTAATTGACAGCACTACATCGTAGTGTTCTTGGTTAGCATGGGTTTAGAGGTGGGGCGTCACAAGATGTCAATAATAAAATATAATTACCAAAAATCATAGTTATACACATACAGTGTTAATTCACTATTAAATTTCATCACAACATATGGGTTATATGATTTCATGAGTATATTCTATAGGTCAGTACGAATCCATCGTTGGAAACCGCGTGTCAATCAGATTCTATACACGAGAGACATGATTTTCCTAAGTTATAACTTAATTTAATTAACTATCACACTCTATAGGTCAATCAGGTCTAGCACCTATACACCTGCTCTTCCCTCCAGGCACAATGAAGAAGGCAACTCATACTTCCAAGTTCCCTTTTTTTCCTAAGTATATATAAAACTTAATTATAAGACTAGGTTTAACTACCTATTTAATTTACTAATCCTACCCAAACTTGTCAAGGCCTAAGGCCTGCTTCACTCTAGCCCATCCTAAAACACAATAGTTTCCTTCTTCACCAAAATCTGGAACGAATAGAGCACAAAACCCAACTCCAAGTTGTGCATATTTGTACACACGTGTGCACGTACACGCGAGAATGGGCCACTGCCTCAACGTCGCGATTCCACCACTGCATTCGCCTCTTCCTGCTCAATCCAGCCACCCCGTCGCCAAAGCTTTGACCTTCCTCCTCCTTATTTTGACCCTCCAACCGAGACAACCATGCCTAGAAACATCATCATGTTGCGACTAGAAATTTACCCCTACCGTCATCTCAGATCATCTGAATGATGTGCCGCTATCACCAACCTCCTCCCCTTCGACCCACACATGCCTGACCCCACCAGCATAAGGCTCGACGTCCTCCTCTGGCTATGATAAATCAAAAACTAAACACTAACCCACCAAGCTCCAAAACCCTAGTCTCCCTATTCCCGACAACCTAGACTTCTACAGCCCTTGTGTCCTACACAATAAAGGTCCTACATCATCCAAGCTTCATCATGTACCAACGACAAACCCCCTTGACTACAGGTTTTCCATAATTCCCCTTTTAACCCAAAAATTAACATTTAACAAATTCTACTAAACCAAAACACTAAAAATTATGATACTAACATTAAAAATCATGATTTGATATGATAAACATGATTATACACTTTAGTCATCAATTTGCGACCGACAAAAAACTTCAAAATTAATCCCCTTTCAATATTATTAAAATTTTATCAAAATATATTCTCTTAAAAATTAAACAACTATTTTTAAGATAATCTAAGTAAAAAATACACAACTTTGTTTTTGACAGTATATCCAAATTCATAACGGTTTGCAAGATATTGGATTTTGAAAGTCTGAAGGAGTTTAAGTTTTCAAATATAGAGAACACGGTAAAATTTTATTTTGTTTTCCAGTAAACTATTTGGCCTGTATCCATCTAAATCTAACCAAAATATGATTTTTAACATAATTATCCAAACATGATTTACAAAAGTATAAACAAGCTTATAGTTTAGTGTTCTCACCGTTATTATTTTTCTTGCTTTTGCTTTACTAGATAAATCTTTAAGCTTTGATCTTGAACACATAAAGAGTTTTTGAGCCAAAAGTTGAGATTTTTATTTCAAAATTTAAAAGTTATGAAATCTAAAAAAATGAAATGGAGATGTATGTATGAAAAAAGATTTAAAAGAGAAATAAAATAAAAATATGCTTTTCACCTCAAAGATCATTTCAAATCTCCAAAATTACTAAGCATGTTAAGATACAATGGATAATTGGGTGTTTCCATATACTTAATCCATGTCTATTCGGTAAAATAGTGCTTCCATGTACTAAACCCATTTTTACACTCAAAGCATCATTTCCATGTCACTTCATTCTTTTTATCTGAATTTTAAACATATTATATAATTAAACTCTTATTATGTTTATAATATTCTAAATAAAAGTATGTTACATTTTAAAACTTATTTAAAACAAAATCAAATATTACAACTTAAAATAACTTGATATTCGATAGAAAGCTAAAAATCCAAAAATTGTGTCTTGTTCACATTTCCTGTTTTCCATCGAACTATTTATTTATGTAAACCAAGTTTAAAAGAAAATTTTCCAACATCAGTTTATAATTAAGGGAGGGTTATTTAATTAATAAAACTATTAATTAAATATTTATATTAATTAAATATTCAAAAATTAAAACGATAAAAGTTACGAGTTGTTACAGATACGAAAGTGTTATTCAAAGCATTAGAGTTAAGTAAATATAATAACAAAGAAACCAAATGATTTGAATTTCAGTCAAAATATAGCGGAAGAATGTATCTATAAAAAATATTATTAATAGGTATTAAAATATATTTATGAAACTACAAGTAAACAACAAACTTATGAGTGTTAACGATGTATTCATGTTGAAACCATTTCAGTTTGGTTGTTTAATACTCGGCATTGGATTTGAAAATGACATCTTTTATAATCAGTATAAAAGGATGTTGGGAATGTCCCAAAATAATATACACAAGCACTATATTATATTATTTAATATTGTGCATGTAGGATGGGTTCCTATACATTGGAAATAGAAATTATCATACATGCCATATTGTTTGCAATATCACATTTTGCTTATGTAATTGATTCATAGAACAAGCATCAAATTCAAATTAAGATTACAATATATTTTGGGCATTCTCAAGTATTTTTGAAATACTAGAGAATTATTTATAGAAACAATGAACTCCTTATGAAGGTGTGCATGGGCTCGAAGTTCATTAAAGATATTGAGTATAGCATGTTAATCCTAAATTCATGACCAAACTTAAGTTAAGAACTTTAAGTTGGAATCGTTCCAAATAATAAGTAGTAGCCGATTCAACCAAAGGCTACTATAATAAAAGAAGTATAAATAAATGCATAAATTTATAACTGAGCTTATGGTGCTTCCTAATGTTGAGAATCTCATAACATTGTTATATGGCAACAATGCCACGATACATCGTAAAATAACCTAGAGCTCACTAGAAGTCAAGAGACATACTCTGAATAGTTCCACGTGATAAAGGCAATTTATCATAATCGGAGAGAGTTGATTGACGAAGTAGATTATTAAAAAAAAGCATACCCATTTACTGAGGGATTAACCTATTTAATTTTTGAGAAAACCGATGGATTAAGTTAGAATAAGCTTCCATAATTGACCCCAAGTGCAAGTGGGAGATTGATAGGGCTAGGAGTCTGCCTTATGGCCAATTATGTAATTTGTTATACAGACCTAACTATGCGCCCGCTCTTGTTCAAAATAAATTTTTTCTATTATATACCTATTATATAGTGATATAAATAATTAAGTGATTAATTTAAAGTATATAGATGGAAAATCCTTAAATGATATTTTATTTAATAGTAATTACAAAGTGTTGTAATCATGAGAATTTTATGACACTGAAAATAACATATTGTTTTAAAATATTTCTAGTCAAGATGTTTTGAGAAAGGATATTGATTCATCCTTGAGACTATAGTACTTAATACTCTCCAAATGTAAGGCAGTATTTTTCTCATGGCTGTTGGAGGCACCTGTAACGACCCGGAATTTTTAACGTTAGAATATTTAATTTATTTAAATATTCAAATTTGGTTTGAATTTAATAGATAATAAGAAAATCAATTTTTAATGAAACGGTTTAATTTTTAACGAGTATTTTTATTTCAATTTATAGGATTTTTCCATAATTTTTAATTTGGAAAATATTTAAATTATCGTTTGATGTATTTTTTGGGAAACGATGGTATTTTTGAAATTTCACAGAATAAGATAACAGTTTATTTTATTGTTGTGCACGATCATATTTTTATTTCTATTTCTCATGGTTCGTACGTGAACGAAATGTTGTGTAGCGACGTTTTGGAAATTACAAATTAAACTAAACCCTACACTAAGACTTTTCTTCACATTTTCATTTTCCCTCCTCTCTCTCTTATTTTCATTTACAGTAAAAGAAAATTCAAACCCTCCTCCTTCAAAATTTAAAATCAAAAGATATAGACACTAAAAATCACCAAATTAGATTTGTTAAACTCGGAAGTAGATAAGCTTCAAATTAGTGGAGTTTTATGGCGTGTGGTGGTGGTTGATGGCATTGGACGTGGAAGGCCAAATCTAGGGTTTGGATTTTTGGGTGATTTAGGTGATGATAGGTCTTGGGAATGGTTGCAATGTGTTTCTCTTGCGGAGGAGAGTGGGCGACCACGATTTAGGGATATGCAGCGGCCATTTGGGAATTGCGCCATTTGCAAGTTAAAGAGAGGGATGGCATGGTCACTTTTTCCATGGTAGGGTCAAATGCGACATGGAGAGGATGATTTGTCGAGCACGTGAAGAGAGAGAGAGAGAGAGGTTGGCGAAGTCCGTTCGTCGAACGGTGGACTGGACGAGTAGTGGTGGCATGTGTGCATAGTGGAGGATTCGTTCGTGTACAAGGGAGTAATTAGTGTTTAGGGAAGAAGGTGTTTATTAGGTAATTAATATTTAATTGAGTAATTAATTATTTTATCTAAAAACCTATAAATTCAATATCTCACTCATACGAGGTCCAATCGAGACGCGGTCGTTTGCTTGCGCTCATAGAAGCAATATTTTCGCACTGGAGTTGGTTTCGTCAGGTTTGGAGCAAGTGAAATTCTAAGCTAAAATCAAATGCTTTTTTTATTTTAGATAAAATTGGAATGCTTAAGCATCACTAGAATTTTGATGAGTTAACTCACTTTTGGATGCACGGTTTATTATATATGCATTGATACTAATTATTATTTTCATGTTTGAATGATTTGTTGGTTTGGTTGAATTTCTTCTTTGAAAAGCGAATGACATATAAAATGAAATACGAAGAATTTTGTAGAGAAATCTGGATTCCTCGCCATTTTGATTTTTAATTTCAGTTATATACTTGTTGTATAAATTATTGAATGCTAAAAGTTTGGTAAATGGCCATATTGGATATGACATTGATATGTTAAAGTTGAATCCTTTTAGTGGTAAAGGTAGTAGTAGCATTGTTTAAGTGCTACGGTAGCTACTATCCTCTTTATAGTATTTTGAAATACTATGCTTTGCCGTTTTGATTTGAAAATGGTTTTGAATCAGATGATGATTTTAAATGTGCTTTTGGGAATTTTCTATGGCATTTTATTTAGAAATGGTTTTTGAACGTTTTATTTTATTTCAACCTTTTTGTTAATCTTTTCTAATTTATATGGAAAAAGTATTCGAAAAGTATTTATTTTACAGAAAAGTTAATATAATAACGGTTATTATTTTAAAGGAAACAAAAGGGAATTTATCTTTTGTAGTAAAGTAATTCTGTTTTAAAAGAAGATAGCAATATTATGGAATAAATATTGGTGAAACATTTTATATAAAATGTTATACAGAAAGACAGATTTATAAATGGTATTTTAAAAGAATAGATTTATAAGTGGTATTTTATTAAAAGGAAAATTGTGTCATTTTTATAATTTGGAATAATAAAACACATTTGTGGATTTAAAGTAATATGTAGTATGATCATTTTATGGAAAGTATTTGGTTATATTTTAAAATTGAAGGGTTATGATTAGTAAATTAATAGATTTATAAAAGAAGTTTTATAAGTAGAAATGAATTTATACAAGAAGTTTTATAAATAAAAATGGATTTATAAAAGAAGTTTTATAAATAGAAATGATATTTATAAAAGAAGTTTATAATTAATTAAGAGATTTATAAAAAAGTTTTATAAATAGAAATGGATTTATAAAAGTAGTTTTATAATTAAATTAAGAGAATTATTAAAGAAGTTTTATAATTAAATTAAGAGATTTATAAAAGAAGATTTATAAATGGAAATGGATTTACAAAAGAAAATTTACAAAAGGAAAAGAAATTTATAACATGGGTTTTATAAAAGGAATGAGATTTTATTTTCATAAATGATCAATTTAAATTGTGGTGGTATGGAAATTATTCTTTTCATACTTAACACCAAATTCCAAGACATGGAAACTCGTCCCTATCTTGAGAAATAAGAATGTATGTTGAGGCCAAGATAATTTTCTAACTTTTCTGATTTCATTGTTAATTGAGGGATAATGCGTTTTGAAATAAGAAACTAGTGGTAAAGTAAATTTGGTCTAATTTCTATGCGATCCATTTACTTACACCAAAAGTGTTTTTGGTTTTTTGTTACCAATGTTTTAAATAACATTTGTTTTAACCCAATTAAATATGGTTTGGAGATGAAATCTTTCTTAAGATTTGTGAATATACTTATACCGTTGTGATAAGTATATGGAAAAGTTTTCTAAGTATTGAAAGTGAAATGTTTTGTGAGTATACCTATATAGTTGAGGTAAGTATATCAATATTTTTCAAGTATTGAGTGGAGTAGAAAGGGTTTATGAATATATCTTTTGTAAAAGGTATGTTAATACAAGGATTTAAAAAGTGATTTTAATTAATGAAAGGATTAATTAAGAGGCTTAGTGGTTGCTAATGTTTTTAACCATGCTTGGTTAAACCACTAATTAGATTGTTTGTTTATTTGATAGTTAAATAACCAACTATCAAACCTTGGCTAGTTTTCAAACCATCATTTGTAGGTTCAGAGAGACCGGGATTGGATAAGTATGAATTATCCAAAACCACTTCGAACCAGCATAAGTGTTCGAACTGGAAACATTTTGAAGATGATAGAATCGAAGACGGGGTTCTTTGAATTGCAAGGGTTACTTGTTACTAATCCTGAGGATGTGGTAGAAGTATTGCCTTCGGGTTTGTTTGGTCCTACAACAACTTGTATGGATGAATGCTGGTATTGTCGTGTTGCCTAGAGGGCAATGTTAGCATTCCAAGTGAGATTTGCTAAAAGGTAAAACGTAAACTCATGCCTCACAACCCGGGAATGGCTAAAACAAGGTAGATGCGACAGGGCTATGTGGGTCGCTGCCATTAAGGTATGATCATCACTTGTATCTAGATCGATATTTACAGATTTTGTATGCTTGTGGCCACGAAAATGGTTTATTTAGGTGACAGCCAGGGTGGTGACCATATTCGGTACTATTTAGTATGGGGTAGGCCGATTCTGTGTTGGTAGAGGTGCAATAGATTTGCGCCTCGGTACATTTTCTCTAGAGGTGTACTGTACGGAAGTTAGTCTATTACCTTGTCATTATATGAAATCCATTCTCCAACAAGTGCCTTACGGACATAGTTGTGCCCAAATATGTTGGAACGTGAGATGCAAGCATTTCAGCTACATTATATATTTATTTTAAACCCTAGACATTATTATAATATCATTGTATTTTCTAATGAAATGGTTTGATTATCGTAAGATAAAAACCCATCCGTGTTTATGTGCGGTGTGGTCTTACAAGATACCTGTGAGGACCCGTTTCTTCGACTCTCGAAAATCGACAATAATATATCCTCAGTATTCACGTGTCGTAAATACAAGTGCCGGAGAAGCGGATTCTCAAGGGTAAGAAAGAAAAATAAAGACAGAACAAAGTGTTATTTCAATATAAACTTTACAACGGAAATTAATATACATTTAACAGAGTTAAAAACACGGACAGTTATAAATTCCTATCCTTAGAAATGCAGAATACTATAGTACATGAGTGTGGTGGAAATAGACCAAAATCTTCTGTAGAGTGTTCTAACTCCATGATTCGAGCTCCATCCAGATTTCTTCGAAACTAAACCTAACTACTAGGCTGCCCGAGAAAATTAGGGCACCTAGTGTTTAAGGCAAAGGGAAAAATAAACTCCGGGTTAGTCATTGGACTGGTGTGAGAACTCAAAACACGCGTTTTGAAAACAAAAAAGGTATCTCATAAGACCACGCCGCACATAAACATGGAACGGGTTTTTACCTTATGATAACCAAATCATTATTACATAAAATTACTTGATATTATTTTTAATGACATATTTGAAAACATTTGCAAGTAAACATATCAATCTTAGCCGAAATTGTTACATTATTAAATTCTAGCATACCACCTTGTGATACAAGGCTTTCTACATCTAAAATCGTATAGGCTCTTATTGGAGAATGGGTTTTGTAACGACCCCGGATTTTATAAATATTTAAATTGATAATAAATTTAATTTTTTGAATTAAAATTATATAATTAATTGTAAATTGATGCGAGTTTCCCCAAATTCAAATAAAATATGTGTTAAATTTAAATATTGTATATATATGTGAATCTATACAGTTGTGCCTATATGAATAGATTTGAAATGATATATATATATATTGATAATTGAATTTAAATCTTAATATAATGGTTTAAAGATAAATATAAAAAAAAATAGATAATTGATACAAGTATAAGAATAAATAATTTTAAAATTTAGAATTGATGGTTAAAAATAATTTGAATTTATAAAATAAATATAAGACAACAAATATAAAGTAAAATAATAATAATAAATATTTAAAATAGAGATATAAATATATATAAGATAAACTATATAGATTTGTAAAATATAAAGTAAACATTAGCTAAATTCTAACAACATATTAAAAATAGAACTTCACCTATATTACAAAATAATAAGATTTAAAGAAAATAAAATGTATTCAAGTATGAAACCAAGCAACAACAATACAAATTCAACTATGTACAAGCAAAAATGTAGATAAGTATGTAAACATGAAAACAAGCCACCAATTATCTTCATACCATATTCAGCCGAAATGAAGAAAAAATTATAAATATGGTACAACACAAATTAATGCAAGGTTCCTCAGCCTCCATTTGCTAGTAAATATCACTGACTATGGTACAAAAGAAAATTTATTACATGTACAACAAAATTATATCACCTGTAAAACATCTTTTCTTTATATCATCTTTGTATCTCAGTTCGTCCATCAAGAAAACTAAGTAACCATTATTTCAAAAACTTAAGCAACAATTCAATTAAAACAATCAAATACAAATCAGAGATCAAAGAAAAGAAAAGTTTCCAGCTTGCAAACTTTCAAGCCTGTTTCAACATAAAAGCATGCTCTGTTCTTTCTTCAAACCACTGTGAGTAACATTACTTGTGAAATCTTAAATTTGATCTGGTGCATGCTATTCCCTGAAATAAATGTTTTTATATGAAAATTTTGTTATTTTCCATGAATGTGTATAAAGTGGATATGCTGACTGAGTATCAGTGTCTTCTGTCTGTTCCCAGGCACAAGTTTTTAAATTCAAAATTTATATTCTCTTGATCTAATCACTAATAGAACAAAGTATATGAATAAAAGAGGTTTGTTTTATCATAAACTAAAGATTTAACATATATGTAAGTTAAAACAAATTTGTTAATAGCTCTAAAAATCAAATACATCAAAAATTCAAATTTCTTAATTCGCGAATTCGAATATATAGTCTGAATCCGGATACCTTAACTTGATTTTTAAAGCAAGAATTATAGTTTCTAGACCAAGAAATCAAGAGCAGTAGGGGTTTGTTTGAACTTCTTTGTTTTGGAAAATTCTGGCGAGCACGTCGATGAGGGAGGTCGGGGTCTTCTGAGATGGTAGAGGACCTTACAGGGTGTCGGAGAAAAATAGTGGGGTGGTCGGCAGGTGAACGTGGCGGCGGCGGCGAGTGATTTATTTCTGGAAACCTAGTTTTGTCGAGGCTATTGGTTTGATTCGTTTGCTCTCTGTAGTTGACCGAGTATCTCGTGGCTTTGGGAGATGTTGGAAGGGTTAACGACGAAGTGATGGCCAGAGTTTGGGATTTTCTGGTGGTCTAGGCGGTGAGTTTGAGGTGAAGTTTGGTGACTGGTTGGTTTTGGTTTAGTGGTGAGTAGCTCGATTTCGATTCGAGGCTCAAGTAAGTGTTTTGGTGGTCAATATGGGTTGCTACGAGGTCAGGCGAAATGTCGAGGGTGTCGTCGATGGTCGAAGGTGGCTCCGGTGAGGGTGCATGTGCATGAAGTTCCTGGTGTGTCAGCGTATGTATTCGAGAAGATGAGGGTCGTGTCTCGAATTCAATATCGAGGAAATGGGGTGTAGGCTCGAGTTCGAGCTCGAGTATTTTAGGGTTGTCGGGTTCACACTTAAACAAAAAAAAATTGAAGTGGAAAAAAATGGCATACGGGTTGTTTTTGGGAAAACTTGAAGTAGGTTTCGAGCAAGACTCGGGTAGGACCCGAAGTAGGCTCTAAAACCAATTTTAAAAGTTTTTAAATCAAAGTTCTGAAATTTAAATAAATTTAATTTAATACTTTTCTTAAAATAAAAAAATTCATTTGTAAATGTATTCTTTAAACATTTGATTTAAGAAGTTATGCAACTGGTTAACTTAAATTTGTTAAGTTAAAATTATTTTATTTAATTTAGTAATATAATTAAGTGTAAATCAAGATAAGATATTAAATCTAGATGATAATGGAAATTAAGAAATTAATGGAATAAATGATTTATCCTAAAGTTAATTTAGTTTAAATGATTTAAGATTTAATTAATTAATCAGATAATTAAGGAGTGAATAAATAATTTAATTAATTAATGATTAAGGATAAATAAATTAATAATTAAGGAATTAATCAAATGTGTTTTAATTTGTTAACTTAAAAGTTAAGTTAATTTATATTGTTAATGATAATTTAATTAGAGATTAATTAATAAGTAATTAAAGATTAATTAACTTGTAATTAAAAATGATAAATCTAAGATTAATTACTTAGGAGAAGTAATTAAAAGTTTGTTAATAGTAAATGAAGATCATTAACTTGATATTAATGTGATTAATTTCAATAATTAATTATATTAATTAATTAGAGGTAATCATTTGTGAAATTACTCAAGTAAAATTACTCAATAAAAATAATTAAGGAATTAATTATCCAACGTAATTAATTGAATGATGATTAGTAACTTGAGTATAATTATTTGTTAGTAATCAAAGGATTAATTAATGAATGTGATTAATTAAGATTTATTAAATAACTAAAAGTTAATTGATTCAATTAATTAAGGATGATTAGTTAATAATTAAAGATTAACTAATCAATGATGAAAGGGAAACTTATTTCGGATAATTAGTGATTAACTTATGATAATTAACCCGGATCTGATAATTTGTTCATAAGTAATACATCTGATTTAAATTAATCAGTTGATTAATAGGTTCACTTGTGAATGTTTGGACTTGACTAATGATTGAATTGTTGATATTCCTTCATTTGTGATGTTGTGTGATATATTCTGATTTGTGTGTGATCTGTACTGTAGTTTATTTATCTGTAATTTATATATCTGTGATCTGTGAATAAAGGATAAGCGTTATAGTTATACCACTTATCAACTATATTTCTATATTCTGATATGTGATGATTGAATGTTGTTGCAGTATCGTGTGTAAAACCCCTGGACTACACCATACACACACAAATATGGATTTCACGAGGAAATCGGTTAAGTCACAGATAATTTAAATTTAATATTTTTGAAATTGAAATTTTAATTTCAATTGATTTTGGAAATGGATTTGGGTTAAATGTTAAAGCTTTTGAAAAGGTGTTTTCAAAGATAAAAGCTATTTTGAATAACTTGGTTAAGATGTTATAAATGTGTTTAAACCATTTTGAAAGTATTGTTTGAGAATTTGAAATTAACCCAAAGACTTTAACTCGTATAAAAGAATTAGATTTTCCGAAATGAAAACTGTTTGTTTTCAAATGATAAAAGCTTTCATATAAGAAATGAAATTCCAGTTTAAGTTAAAGGAATTTCATGTTTGAATTGAAAAATGGTTTTCCAAAATATGAGTGAATTCTTTTTGAAAGCTATGAATTAAATCTTGGTTTAAAGATTGGACGAGTTAATCCAAATTGAAATGGAAATCGATTTGAAATCTGTGAATGGATCTTTGTGAAACTGGGTGAACTTTGTGGATTAAATCTTTTATTTAAAAGATTTAAAATGGTAATGTGTTTAAACCATTTAAAGAGGAAAATTGGGTAATAAGTTGTGACTTAATCGAAATCCCATATCCATATGTTTTTAAATATGCGCTCGTTATTCGGTTAACCGGGAGAGGACCTTTGTGTCATATAATCCATTCCGAATAGTGATACGACGTATATGGATCGCATTTGCTATATTACAGCATGATAGGGGGTTCTCGCTTCGCGGTTTGGTGGCGAACGGGAGACTCTTACCCCTACATGTCCCTGAGTGGGAGGGGTTGGTTGTGACAGTCGAGAGGCTGGCCATAAAAGTAAATGCGAGGTACCATTGTATGCTACGGTGGTGCTGGGATGGTTGCAAAGCCTACCGGTTACCACTGCCTCGTGGGGGTCTTTACAGTGGTATCAAAGCTAAGGTTGAACTTTAGCTCAGGAGTATAACACATTAAGTAACTCATTAGAGATAGGGTGAAGTATACCCTAGAATGAGTATCTTTAAGATATCCGTTCGTATACCTTAGTAAATTCTCTTGCTATCCACTAATAGCAAGTATGAGTGCAAGAAGAGGATGAGATGGGGGCAGGGGGATACGACTATAAATGGTCAATACCCTGTAACAACAAGGAAACAATCTTTTCTCTATCAATCTCTTTTGTTCGTCAACTTTTCAATTCTTCGATAGTTTCTGGTAGGTCCAGAAAGAAGATTCGATATATTAATATGGGACATAAACTCCGGATGGACCAAAATTGTTTATTTGGATGAATTGGTTGCTTTGGTTGCTATGGTTGATAGATATACTTTAGTTCTAAATTAAAAGTTTTGGAATTGTATCCATATATCTATCTATTCTTTGGGTCCCAATATACTCTACGAATGGTTAGTTATCCCTTCGAACTAACCAATGCCCCTGCATATTTCGTAGATCTGGATAACCCGAGTATCTTGTGAAATTTTTTTTAAAAGATTTGTTCTTGTATCTATTATTGATATTCTACTTTGGTAAGCCAAATGCAGAATAGATATTCTGTTTGATTTGATGAAACATTCTTCATCTAACTTTGTGTCTCTCTGGCAAATTTCGAGGACGAAATTCTTTTAAGGGGGGGAGGTTGTAACGACCCCGGGTTTTATAAATATTTAAATTGATAATAAATTTAATTTTTTGAATTAAAATTGTATAATTAATTGTAAATTGATGCGAGTTTCCCCAAATTCAAATAAAATATATGTTAAATTTAAATATTGTATATATATGTGAATCTATACAGTTTTGCCTATATGAATAGATTTGAAATGATATATATATATATATATTGATAATTGAATTTAAATCTTAATATAAATGGTTTAAAGATAAATATAAAAAATATAGATAATTGATACAAGTATAAGAATAAATAATTTTAAAATTTAGAATTGATGGTTAAAAATAATTTGAATTTATAAAATAAATATAAGACAACAAATATAAAGTAAAATAATAATAATAAATATTTAAAATAGAGATATAAATATATATATAAGATAAACTATATAGGTTTGTAAAATATAAAGTAAACATTAGCTAAATTCTAACAACATATTAAAAATAGAACTTCACCTATATTACAAAATAATAAGATTTAAAGAAAATAAAATGTATTCAAGTATGAAACCAAGCAAAAACAACACAAATTCAACTATGTACAAGCAAAAATGTAGATAAGTATGCAAACATGAAAACAAGCCACCAATTATCTTCATACCATGTTCAGCCGAAGTGAAGTAAAAATTATAAATATGGTACAACACAAATTAATGCAAGGTACCTCAGCCTCCATTTGCTAGTAAATATCACCGACTATGGTACAAAAGAAAATTTATTACCCGTACAACAAAATTATATCACCTGTAAAACTTCTTTTCTTTATATCATCTTTGTATCTCAGTTCGTCCATCAAGAAAACTAAGTAACCATTATTTCAAAAACTTAAGCAATAATTCAATTAAAACAATCAAATACAAATCAGAGATCAAAGAAAAGAAAAGTTTCCAGCTTGCAAACTTTCAAGCCTGTTTCAACATAAAAGCATGCTCTGTTCTTTCTTCAAACCACTGTGAGTAACATTACTTGTGAAATCTTAAATTTAATCTGGTGCATGCTATTCCCTGAAATAAATGTTTTTATATGAAAATTTTGGTATTTTCCATGAATGTGTATAAAGTGGATATGCTGACTGAGTATCAGTGTCTTCTGTTTGTTCCGAGGCTCAAGTTTTTAAATTCAAAATTTATATTCTCTTGATCTAATCACTGATAGAACAAAGTATATGAATAAAAGAGGTTTGTTTTATCATAAACTAAAGATTTAACATATATGTAAGTTAAAACAAATTTGTTAATAGCTCTAAATATCAAAGAACTGAGGAAACTCCATATATATCAAAAATTCAAATTTCTTAATTCGCGAATTCGAATATATAGTCTAAATCCTGATACCTTAACTTGATTTTTAAAGCAAGAATTATAGTTTCTAGACCAAGAATTCAAGAGCAGTTGGGGTTTGTTTAAACTTCTTTGTTTTGGAAAATTCTGGCGAGCACGTCGATGAGGGAGGTCGGGGTCTTCTGAGATGGTAGAGGACCTTACGGGGTGTCGGAGAAAAATAGTGGGGTGGTCGGCAGGTGAACGTGGCGGCGGCGGCGAGTGATTTATTTCTGGAAACCTAGTTTTGTCGAGGCTATTGGTTTGATTCGTTTGCTCTCTGTAGTTGACCGAGTATCTCGTGGCTTTGGGAGATGTTGGAAGGGTCAACGGCGAAGATATGGCCGGAGTTTGGGATTTTCTGGTGGTCTAGGCGGTGAGTTTGAGGTGAAGTTTGGCCACTGGGTTGGTTTTGGTTTAGTGGTGAGTAGCTCGATTTCGATTCGAGGCTCAAGTAAGTGTTTTGGTGGTCAATATGGGTTGCTACGAGGTCAGGCGAAATGTCGAGGGTGTCGTCGATGGTCGGAGGTGGCTCCGGTGAGGGTGCATGTGCACGAAGTTCCTGGTGTGTCAGCGTTTGTATTCGAGAAGATGAGGGTCGTGTCTCGAAGTCGATCTCGAGGAAATGGGGTGCAGGCTCGAGTTCGAGCTCGAGTATTTTTGGGTTGTCTCGGTTCACACTTAAACAAAAAAATTTAAAGTGGAAAAAAATGGCATACGGGTTGTTTTTGGGAAAACTCGAAGTAGGTTTCGAGTAAGACTCGGGTAGGACCCGAAGTAGGCTCTAAAACCAGTTTTAAAAGTTTTTAAATCAAAGTTCTGAAATTTAAATAAATTTAATTTAAGACTTTTCTTAAAATAAAAAAATTCATTTGTAAATGTATTCTTTAAACATTTGATTTAAGAAGTTATGCAACTGGTTAACTTAAATTTGTTAAGTTAAAATTATTTTATTTTAATTTAGTAATATAATTAAGTGTAAATCAAGATAAGATATTAAATCTAGATGATAATGGAAATTAAGAAATTAATGGAATAAATGATTTATCCTAAAGTTAATTTAGTTTAAATGATTTAAGATTTAATTAATTAATCAGATAATTAAGGAGTGAATAAATAATTTAATTAATTAATGATTAAGGATAAATAAATTAATAATTAAGGAATTAATCAAATGTGTTTTAATTTGTTAACTTAAAAGTTAAGTTAATTTATGTTGTTAATGATAATTTAATTAGAGATTAATTAATAAGTAATTAAAGATTAATTAACTTGTAATTAAAAATGATAAATCTAAGATTAATTACTTAGGAGAAGTAATTAAAGGTTTGTTAATAGTAAATGAAGATCATTAACTTGAGATTAATGTGATTAATTTCAATAATTAATTATATTAATTAATTAGAGGTAATCATTTGTGAAATTACTCAAGTAAAATTACTTAATAAAAACAATTAAGGAATTAATTATCCAGCATAATTAATTGAATGATGATTAGTCACTTGAATATAATTATTTGTTAGTAATCAAAGGATTAATTAATGAATGTGATTAATTAAGATTTATTAAATAACTAAAAGTTAATTGATTCAATTAATTAAGGATGATTAGTTAATAATTAAAGATTAACTAATCAATGATGAAGGGGAAACTTATTTCGGATAATTGGTGATTAACTTATGATAATTAACCTGGATCTGATAATTTGTTCATAAGTAATACATCTGATTTAAATTAATCAGTTGATTAATAGGTTCACTTGTGAATGTTTGGACTTGACTAATGATTGATTTGTTGATATTCCTTCGTTTGTGATGCTGTGTGATATATTTTGATTTGTGTGTGATCTGTACTGTAGTTTATTTATCTGTAATTTATATATCTGTGATCTGTGAATAAAGGATAAGCATTATAGTTATACCGCTTATCAACTATATTTCTGTATTCTGATCTGTGATGATTGAATGTTGTTGCACTATCGTGTGTAAAACCCCTGGACTACACCATACACACACAAATATGGATTTCACGAGGAAATCGGTTAAGTCACAGATAATTTAAATTTAATATTTTTGAAATTGAAATTTTAATTTCAATTGATTTTGGAAATTGATTTGGGTTAAATGTTAAAGCTTTTGAAAAGGTGTTTTCAAAGATAAAAGCTATTTTGAATAACTTGGTAAAGTTTCAATTTAGATAATTCAATTTGAATTCAAAATTTGGAACTGAATTCCATGATTGGAAATTTTGGTTAAGATGTTATAAATGTGTTTAAACCATTTTGAAAGTATTGTTTGAGAATTTGAATTTAACCCAAAGACTTTAACTCGTATAAAAGAATAAGATTTTCCGAAATGAAAACTGTTTGTTTTCAAATGATAAAAGCTTTCATATAAGAAATGAAATTCCAGTTTAAGTTAAAGGAATTTCAAGTTTGAATTGAAAAATGGTTTTCCAAATTATGAGTGAATTCTTTTTGAAAGCTATGAATTAAATCTTGTTTTAAAGATTGGACGAGTTAATCCAAATTGAAATGGAAATCGATTTGAAATCTGTGAATGGATCTTTGTGAAACTGGGTGAACTTTGTGGATTAAATCTTTTATTTAAAAGATTTAAAATGGTAATGTGTTTAAACCATTTAAAGAGGAAATTTGGGTAATAAGTTGTGACTTAATCGAAATCCCATATCCATATGTTTTTAAATATGCGCTCGTTATTCGGTTTAGCGGGGAGAGGACCTTTGTGTCATATAATCCATTCCGAATAGTGATACGACGTATATGGATCGCATTTGCTATATTACAGCATGATAGGGGTTCTCGTTTCGCGGTTTGGTGGCGAACGGGAGACTCTTACCCCTACATATCCCTGAGTGGGAGGGGTTGGTTGTGACAGTCGAAAGCTGGCCGTAAAAGTAAATGCAAGGTACCATTGTATGCCACGGTGGTGCTGGGATGGTTGCAAAGCCTACCGGTTGCCACTGCCTCGT
The DNA here is from genome assembly GCA_030737815.1 of Allium fistulosum. NCBI lineage: Eukaryota > Viridiplantae > Streptophyta > Magnoliopsida > Asparagales > Amaryllidaceae > Allium > Allium fistulosum. Next base: position 1,217,417,895 of record CM060902.1, read on the forward strand.
GGGGGTCTTTACAGTGGTATCAGAGCTAAGGTTGAACTTTAGCTCAGGAGTATAACACATTAAGTAACTCATTAGAGATAGGGTGAAGTATACCCTAGAATGAGTATCCTTAAGATATCCATTCGTATACCTCAGTAAATTCTCTTGCTATCCACTAATAGCAAGTATGAGTGCAAGAAGAGGATGAGATGGGGGCAGGGGAATACGACTATAAATGGTCAATACCCTGTAACAACAAGGAAACAATCTTTTCTCTATCAATCTCTTTTGTTCGTCAACTTTTCAATTCTTCGGTAGTTTCTGGTAGATCCAGAAAGAAGATTCGATATATTAATATGGGACATAAACTTCGGATGGACCAAAATTGTTTGTTTGGATGATTTGGTTGCTTTGGTTGCTATGGTTGATAGATATACTTTAGTTCTAAATTAAAAGTTTTGGAATTGTATCCATATATCTATCTATTCTTTGGGACACAATATACTCTACGAATGGTTAGTTATCCCTTCGAACTAACCAATGCCCCTGCATATTTCGTAGATCTGGATAACCTGAGTATCTTGTGAAATTTTTTTTTAAAAGATTTGTTCTTGTATCTATTATTGATATTCTGATTTGGTAAGCCAAATGCAGAATAGATATTCAGTTTGATTTGATGAAACATTCTTCATCTAACTTTGTGTCTCCCTAGCAAATTTCGAGGACGAAATTCTTTTAAGGGGGGAAGGTTGTAACGACCCCGGATTTTATAAATATTTAAATTGATAATAAATTTAATTTTTGAATTAAAATTGTATAATTAATTGTAAATTGATGCGAGTTTCCCCAAATTCAAATAAAATATGTGTTAAATTTAAATATTGTATATATATGTGAATCTATACAATTGTGCCTATATGAATAGATTTGAAATGATATATATATATATATTGATAATTGAATTTAAATCTTAATATAAATGGTTTAAAGATAAATATAAAAAAATATAGATAATTGATACAAGTATAAGAATAAATAATTTTAAAATTTAGAATTGATGGTTAAAAATAATTTGAATTTATAAAATAAATATAAGACAACAAATATAAAGTAAAATAATAATAATAAATATTTAAAATAGAGATATAAATCTCTACTATTAATAATGAGAATTCAACCAACTATTTTCAACCGTGTCTTTTGGGATTTCCAGAAATACCCTTTTACTCGACTTCTATCCTTTCGTCTTCATTCCGCTTCAAATCTCGCATCTACCATCTCTTCGAAACTCTAATTACCAAATCGTTACTTAACTCATAGTCGACGATCGGGTGTACACGCAAAACATATGCCCTCCCTCATCGCTGAAGCTATCAGCAGCAAGAAATTTCAACTGCTGCACCGTGACATGCTTCCCAATCGAACGTTCGTCATAGTTTGCAATCGACAACTGCTGCTCCGAATCCTCAACTTACCTCGCTTATTCATTTGTTCAAACTTTGGTATCATTTGTCCCTTCAGTCACGATTAATACTTTTTCTATCATTTATGTACATGAATCTGTCTAATACTTAACTTCCCCTAATCTATAGTGAAATAAATTACACTTCCCATATTATATATCTATATGTAGACTGTTTAATTATATATCTATATGTAGGTAGTTTAACAACCATATTCTGCTATGCATGATGTTTATCAAATTATCATATTTTAATTGGTCGAGATCTTTCTTTCTCTATTGTGGAATTTTTTTTTGATGAACTTTGTATGGGTTGCAGATATTCACTGTTATTGATAAATTTGTATTTGTACTTTCATTCCAAAGAAGTAGCTATAAATTGAGCACAGTATTGCTACACAGCCATTTGTACACGAAAAATACTATAGGCATATAACCATAACATACTACTTTTGGTTCATTCTATTTTATGTTCGCCTTCTATTTTTGTAATGCAATTCATCTTACAAATCATAAATTTGTGATATATGCCTCAAATTGTTTGTTTTTTTAAATCTGAATAGCAGCTTTATTGATAACTAAAAAAGTCCAATACACAAATCATCAAATGTAGGTGGTACCCATAATCTTTGCAGCATTAACCATGCTATAGTATGTGAAACAAAAGTATAGACTAATGTTCGTTGCCCATCATTTCCATTAGAAATACCTACAAAAAATACACACACAGAGTATAGATAGTCTAAACCATGAATTAACTCAAAAACATAAGAAAATACTGTTTTTGAAGGTATTTTTTCTCACTTTAAGAAACTTAGTGTGTGTAGATATAAATATAGGTAGAAATACACACATTTTTTCCGTAATGGTGAATTATACCAAATCTTTTGTTCTTCAGTTTGATTTTAATATATAAGGATACAAGGCCACTAGATGCCTGCAATGTTTGAGCACATTCTCCTTTTATTATATTTTAGAAATGAAAATTGAGTTAGAAGAGTTAAGTATGCAATATGTATCCTACATGTAACCTTTTATCATATGTCCTTGATGAAATATCGCTGCTATGAAAAAAGGAGAGTGAAGATAACAGAGCATAAAGGAGGGAACATAAAAATGTATATAATAAAAGTTAGTTCCTTATACAGCATTACATTTCTTTGATTTATAATGATTTAGAGGTTCATAGCACACTATTGTTGCAGTTAGGACACCGCTGTCGTAGACAATGAAGAGAAGAACAGCCACTCGACTTGAGAATGTGAGAGTTTCTACTGGTGGTAGCGCAATGACACTTAAGAAGGTAATGGTTAAAGTAGTGAATAAGAGAGAAGACAGCACAGAAGTCGAGAATGGATAAAGAATGAGGATGAAATCATAGGACTTTTTGAAAAACTCCCTTTAACAGATTTTTTTAGGGTGTTGAGGCCAAAGTGGTAGGGGTCATGAATGTAGCGATGGTTAACGTAGCTTCCATGGAGTGCTGCCCAGTTGCATAAATTAAGGAATGCAACTAATTTAGCCTACCGGTTATAACTGGGCTGGACTTATGGGCCGATGTTGAGTTAAGAGGCCCGTTTGTACAGAATTAAATGAAGGTTGTATGTGGGTTTAGAATAGAAGGAGAGTGGGTTATGGGTCCATGAGCTGGGGATAAATCTATTGGGTTAAGGGCCTGTGAAATGGGGTTGAGGAGGTGATGGATTATGTGGTGGAAATAAAAGCAGTTGTTTGAGAGGAAGTTAGAAGGCTGGGCTAATTCAATAGGTATTATGGGAAAAGAGAATTGGGTTTGAAGGGATAGGCCTGATTTTGGGCTAGGTTGAAAAGCAACATAGCTTGAAGCATAAGGCTAAGGTAGCGGGAATAAGGATGAAGATGGGATCAAAGTGGATAACTGCTGAAATGAAATATAATCTCAAATGAAAGGACAAAAGAGGGGAGGTTTCCTACTGATGAATCAGTACCAATAGATTAATCGTATGAATTTCAAAAGAATAATAAGGTTATGTTTTCTATGTAAGAACGAGAACAATATTAGTTACCTGTGGCTTGCACTACTCTTAATATAAGAACTCCAATTAGTATGATAGTGGCAACAATGAGAAAGAAAGCAGCGCCTGGGTGTTTAGATATCATAAGATGGGTATCAGATGATGACTACATTCGCAAAACTGCCAACATCCCTGTACATTTGAATATGAGTTGCAAGTATGAAATTAATGGCCGAATGGGTAAAATGTGCTTGAAAAAAATTCCAAGAATTCTTTAAAATGTAATATATTAATTTCTTAAGGCCTCCAAAAACTATTTCAACTGCATAAAATTTAAAAGGCAATAGTTTACACTGAAGCCCTACAATGAAAATGTTTCAAAAAAAACTTTCCAAGAATATTTGATGAAATATAGCCAGATATTAAAGAGGTTTATGAACAGTAATGGAAGCTACAAGAAATGCTAGAAAAGGAAGATGGGATGCATATTTTTTTGGAGAATTGGTTGTCCTACTACATGAGGAGTAGGCAAGATTGATGCAGTAAATTGTGAGGATGATGACATGTGCTCTGGGCTTGAATATTCATAATGACGTTTTGGTTTCTCTATGAAGACAGAACTGAGCAACTTCTATTGTTGTATTAGTAGTATATTTGAATGTTTGATAAATGTCATGTTGAGATTATATGAGATATATTTTGAATTTGGTTATTGTCCTGTAGTCTTTTGTTTATCAGTTTCATTACTGCATAATATACGGTATATTTGATTGTTTATCAACTGTCATGTTGGGACAGTTTCGGTTTTAGTAGTGCATATATGAATACATGAGAAATTTGAGTTTTTTCATGTTGAGAGAATTTAAAATTCAGTTATCAACTGTCAAAGTAATATATATCATGTTCAAGTCATGTATTCATGCACGTATGAATTTGAAAGCAATTAAGAGTTTTGAGACAAGTTTTGAAAGGTGCAAGTGCAATCAAAATGAGAAGATGCTTCGTCTTTTGTTATCCACAGTTGCTTGTTACAAACTGTATTGGATTGAACAACGAAACCAAGGGGATGCACAATACACAATTTTTTTTACTATGTAAGAAAGGCAGTAAACATAAAAACTTGGGAGTTAGTTCGTAAATGTTTCCTTTTTTGTTCAAAGTCGGATCCACTAATTCATTTTTGAGAATAGGGAAAGTTAAAGGGAAAAAAATGAAAATCAAAAGTTAAGCATATGTTTTTTTAAACCGCCAGCAAGATATTTAAAGCAAAAGAAATCACAGAATCAAAAGGTTTAAGCACCGACTGGAAATTGAATGAATACCAAAACAAACTTTGAGTCACAATCAAAAATAAGAAACAACGATTGAATCAGATTAGTATAAACATTTAAACAAAAATGAAAAGATTTCAGAGCATAGAGTTTTTGATACCACGGAATGAATACAAATGTAATATGGATTCACAACACGGTTCATATAGCTACTCAACCTGAGTTGGATGAATCGTGCAAGTTATGTAATAAATGATTTGCCGGATAACAAGTACAAAGTCTTTCTAAAAACCCAACTAAAATCAAAAGGACTCCCTTGAGTAACAATGAGAAAAAGCAGCCGATTCATACTTTCGAGTTCTTTTGTAAACATCTGCAACTTGAAAAAGCAGCTTATATTCAACACCTTTGGAAACTTCATTCATTTCTCCATGAAGCATTTTAATGAAGATAAGAATTTCCTTGACTCCTCCAGTAAAATGCTTGATACATGCAAACTAGGCTATATCCGCCAAATAAAATAATTCATATTGTTGAATTAATACATGCACAACAAGATTAGATGCAGGTCCACCTAGACGTGCATATATACTCGTATATATAAGATAAACTATATAGATTTGTAAAATATAAAGTAAACATTAGCTAAATTCTAACAACATATTAAAAATAGAACTTCACCTATATTACAAAATAATAAGATTTAAAGAAAATAAAATGTATTCAAGTATGAAACCAGGCAACAACAATACAAATTCAACTATGTACAAGCAAAAATGTAGATAAGTATGCAAACATGAAAACAAGCCACCAATTATCTTCATACCATGTTCAGCCGAAGTGAAGAAAAAATTATAAATATGGTGCAACACAAATTAATGCAAGGTACCTCAGCCTCCATTTGCCAGTAAATATCACTGACTATGGTACAAAAGAAAATTTATTACCTGTACTACAAAATTATATCACCTGTAAAACTTCTTTTCTTTATATCATCTTTGTATCTCAGTTCGTCCATCAAGAAAACTAAGTAACCATTATTTCAAAAACTTAAGCAATAATTCAATTAAAACAATCAAATACAAATCAGAGATCAAAGAAAAGAAAAGTTTCCAGCATGCAAACTTTCAAGCCTGTTTCAACATAAAAGCATGCTCTGTTCTTTCTTCAAACCACTGTGAGTAACATTACTTGTGAAATCTTAAATTTACTCGGGTGCATGTTATTCCCTGAAATAAATGTTTTTATATGAAAATTTTGGTATTTTCCATGAATGTGTATAAAGTGGATATGCTGACTGAGTATCAGTGTCTTTTGTTTGTTCCCATGATCAAGTTTTTAAATTCAAAATTTATATTCTCTTGATCTAATCACTGATAGAACAAAGTATATGAATAAAAGAGGTTTGTTTTATCATAAACTAAAGATTTAACATATATGTAAGTTAAAACAAATTTGTTAATAGCACTAAAAATCAAAGAACTGAGGAAACTCCATATATATCACAAATTCAAATTTCTTAATTCGTGAATTCGAATATACAGTCTGAATCCTGATACCTTAACTTGATTTTTAAAGCAAGAATTATAGTTTCTAGACCAAGAATTCAAGAGCAGTTGGGGTTTTTTTGAACTTCTTTGTTTTGGAAAATTCTGGCGAGCACGTCGATGAGGGAGGTCGGGGTCTTCTGAGATGGTAGAGGACCTTACGGGGTGTCGGAGAAAAATAGTGGGGTGGTCGGCAGGTGAACGTGGCGGCGGCGGCCAGTGATTTATTTCTGGAAACCTAGTTTTGTCAAGGCTATTGGTTTGATTTGTTTGCTCTCTATAGTTGACCGAGTATCTCGTGGCTTTGGGATATGTTGGAAGGGTTGACGACGAAGTGATGGCCGGATTTTGGGATTTTCTGGTGGTCTAGGCGGTGAGTTTGAGGTGAAGTTTGGCGACTGGGTTGGTTTTGGTTTAGTGGTGAGTAGCTCGATTTCGATTCGAGGCTCAGGCAAGTGATTTGGTGGTCAATATGGGTTGCTACGAGGCAGGCGAAATGTCGAGGGTGTCGTCGATGGTCGGAGTTGGCTCCGGTGAGGGTGCATGTGCACGAAGTTCCTGGTGTGTCAGCATTTGTATTCAGGAAGATGAGGGTCGTGTCTCGAAGTCGATCTTGAGGAAATGGGGTGCAGGCTCGAGTTCGAGCTCGAGTATTTTTGGGTTGTTACGGGTTCACAGTTAAAAAAAAATTGAAGTGGAAAAAAATAGCATACGGGTTGTTTTTGGGAAAACTCGAAGTAGGTTTCAAGTAAGACTCGGGTAGGACCCGAAATAGGCTCTAAAACTAGTTTTTAAATCTAAGTTCTGAAATTTAAATAAATTTAATTTAAGACTTTTCTTAAAATAAAAAAAATTCATTTGTAAATGTATTCTTTAAACATTTGATTTAAGAAGTTATGCAACTAGTTAACTTTAATTTGTTAAGTTAAAATTATTTTATTTTAAATTAGTAATATAATTAAGTGTAAATCAAGATAAGATATTAAATCTAGATGATAATGGAAATTAAGAAATTAATGGAATAAATGATTTATCCTAAAGTTAATTTAGTTTAAATCATTTAAGTTTTAATTAATTATCAGATAATTAAGGAGTGAATAAATAATTTAATTAATTAATGATTAAGGATAAATAAATTAATAATTAAGGAATTAATCAAATGTGTTTTAATTTGTTAACTTAAAAGTTAAGTTAATTTATATTGTTAATGATAATTTAATTAGAGATTAATTAATAAGTAATTAAAGATTAATTAACTTGTAATTAAAAATGATAAATCTAAGATTAATTACTTAGGAGAAGTAATTAAAGGTTTGTTAATAGTAAATGAAGATCATTAACTTGAGATTAATGTGATTAATTTCAATAATTAATTATATTAATTAATTAGAGGTAATCATTTGTGAAATTACTCAAGTAAAATTACTTAATAAAAATAATAATTAAGGAATTAATTATCCAGCGTAATTAATTGAATGATGACTAGTAACTTGAGTATAATTATTTGTTAGTAATCAAAGGATTAATTAATGAATGTGATTAATTAAGATTTATTAAATAACTAAAAGTTAATTGATTCAATTAATTAAGGATGATTAGTTAATAATTAAAGATTAACTAATCAATGATGAAAGGGAAACTTATTTCGGATAATGGGTGATTAACTTATGATAATTAACCCGGATCTGATAATTTGTTCATAAGTAATACATCTGATTTAAATTAATCAGTTGATTAATAGGTTCACTTGTGAATGTTTGGACTTGACTAATGATTGAATTGTTGATATTCCTTCATCTGTGATGCTGTGTGATATATTCTGATTTGTGTGTGATCTGTACTGTAGTTTATTTATCTGTAATTTATATATCTGTGATCTGTGAATAAAGGATAAGCGTTATAGTTATACCGCTTATCAACTATATTTCTGTATTCTGATCTGTGATGATTGAATGTTGTTGCACTATCGTGTGTAAAACCCCTGGACTACACCATACACACACAAATATGGATTTCACAAGGAAATCGGTTAAGTCACAGATAATTTAAATTTAATATTTTTGAAATTGAAATTTTAATTTCAATTGATTTTGGAAATGGATTTGGGTTAAATGTTAAAGATTTTGAAAAGGTGTTTTCAAAGATAAAAGCTATTTTGAATAACTTCGTAAAGTTTCAATTTAGATAATTCAATTTGAATTCAAAATTTGGAACTGAATTCCATGATTGGAAATTTTGGTTAAGATGTTATAAATGTGTTTAAACCATTTTGAAAGTATTGTTTGAGAATTTGAATTTAACCCAAAGACTTTAACTCGTATAAAAGAATCAGATTTTCCGAAATGAAAATTGTTTGTTTTCAAATGATAAAAGCTTTCATATAAGAAATGAAATTCCAGTTTAAGTTAAAGGAATTTCAAGTTTGAATTGAAAAATGGTTTTCCAAATTATGAGTGAATTCTTTTTGAAAGCTATGAATTAAATCTTGTTTTAAAGATTGGACGAGTTAATCCAAATTGAAATGGAAATCGATTTGAAATCTGTGAATGGATCTTTGTGAAACTGGGTGAACTTTGTGGATTAAATCTTTCATTTAAAAGATTTAAAATGGTAATGTGTTTAAACCATTTAAAGAGGAAATTTGGTTAACAAGTTGTGACTTAATCGAAATCCCATATCCATATGTTTTTAAATATGCGTTCGTTATTCGGTTTAGCCGGTAGAGGACCTTTGTGTCATATAATCCATTCCGAATAGTGATACGACGTATATGGATCGCATTTGCTATATTACAGCATGATAGGGGTTCTCGCTTCGCGGTTTGGTGGCGAACGGGAGACTCTTACCCCTACATATCCCTGAGTGGGAGGGGTTGGTTGTGACAGTCGAGAGGCTGGCCGTAAAAGTAAATGCGAGGTACCATTGTATGCCACGGTGGTGCTGGGATGGTTGCAAAGCCTACCGGTTGCCACTGCCTCGTGGGGGTCTTTACAGTGGTATCAGAGCTAAGGTTGAACTTTAGCTCAGGAGTATAACACATTAAGTAACTCATTAGAGATAGGGTGAAGTATACCCTAGAATGAGTATCCTTAAGATATCCGTTCGTATACCTCAGTAAATTCTCTTGCTATCCACTAATAGCAAGTATGAGTGCAAGAAGAGGATGAGATGGGGGCAGAGGAATACGACTATAAATGGTCAATACCCTGTAACAACAAGGAAACAATCTTTTCTCTATCAATCTCTTTTGTTCGTCAACTTTTCAATTCTTCGGTAGTTTCTGGTAGATCCAGAAAGAAGATTCGATATATTAATATGGGACATAAACTCCGGATGGACCAAAATTGTTTGTTTGGATGATTTGGTTGCTTTGGTTGCTATGGTTGATAGATATACTTTAGTTCTAAATTAAAAGTTTTGGAATTGTATCCATATATCTATCTATTCTTTGGGTCACAATATACTCTACGAATGGTTAGTTATCCCTTCGAACTAACCAATGCCCCTGCATATTTCGTAGAACTGGATAACCTGAGTATCTTGTGAAATTTTTTTTAAAAGATTTGTTCTTGTATCTATTATTGATATTCTGATTTGGTAAGCCAAATGCAGAATAGATATTCAGTTTGATTTGATGAAACATTCTTCATCTAACTTTGTGTCTCCCTAGCAAATTTCGAGGACGAAATTCTTTTAAGGGGGGAAGGTTGTAACGACCCCGGATTTTATAAATATTTAAATTGATAATAAATTTAATTTTTGAATTAAAATTGTATAATTAATTGTAAATTGATGCGAGTTTCCCCAAATTCAAATAAAATATGTGTTAAATTTAAATATTGTATATATATATGTGAATCTATACAGTTGTGCCTATATGAATAGATTTGAAATGATATATATATATATATTGATAATTGAATTTAAATCTTAATATAAATGGTTTAAAGATAAATATAAAAAAATATAGATAATTGATACAAGTATAAGAATAAATAATTTTAAAATTTAGAATTGATGGTTAAAAATAATTTGAATTTATAAAATAAATATAAGACAACAAATATAAAGTAAAATAATAATAATAAATATTTAAAATAGAGATATAAATATATATAAGATAAACTATATAGATTTGTAAAATATAAAGTAAACATCAGCTAAATTCTAACAACATATTAAAAATAGAACTTCACCTATATTACAAAATAATAAGATTTAAAGAAAATAAAATGTATTCAAGTATTAAACCAGGCAACAACAATACAAATTCAACTATGTACAAGCAAAAATGTAGATAAGTATGCAAACATGAAAACAAGCCACCAATTATCTTCATACCATGTTCAGCCGAAGTGAAGAAAAAATTATAAATATGGTACAACACAAATTAATGCAAGGTACCTCAGCCTCCATTAGCTAGTAAATATCACTGGCTATGGTACAAAAGAAAATTTATTACCTGTACTACAAAATTATATCACCTGTAAAACTTCTTTTCTTTATATCATCATTGTATCTCAGTTCATCCATCAAGAAAACTAAGTAACCATTATTTCAAAAACTTAAGCAATAATTCAATTAAAACAATCAAATACAAATCAGAGATCAAAGAAAAGAAAAGTTTCCAGCTTGCAAACTTTCAAGCCTGTTTCAACATAAAAGCATGCTCTGTTCTTTCTTCAAACCACTGTGAGTAACATTACTTGTGAAAGCTTAAATTTAATCTGGTGCATGCTATTCCCTGAAATAAATGTTTTTATATGAAAATTTTGGTATTTTCCATGAATGTGTATAAAGTGGATATGCTGACTGAGTATCAGTGTCTTCTGTTTGTTCCTAGGCTCAAGTTTTTAAATTCAAAATTTATATTCTCTTGATCTAATCACTGATAGAACAAAGTATATGAATAAAAGAGGTTTGTTTTATCATAAACTAAAGATTTAACATATATGTAAGTTAAAAAAATTGTTAATAGCTCTAAAAATCAAAGAACTGAGGAAACTCCATATATATCAAAAATTCAAATTTATTAATTCGCAAATTCGAATATATAGTCTGAATCCTGATACCTTAACTTGATTTTTAAAGCAAGAATTATAGTTTCTAGACCAAGAATTCAAGAGCAGTTGGGGTTTGTTTGAACTTCTTTGTTGTGGAAAATTCTGGCGAGCACGTCGATGAGGGAGGTCGGGGTCTTCTGAGATGGTAGAGGACCTTACGGGGTGTCGGAGAAAAATAGTGGGGTGGTCGGCAGGTGAACGTGGCGGCGGCGGCGAGTGATTTATTTCTGGAAACCTAGTTTTGTCGAGGCTATTGGTTTGATTTGTTTGCTCTCTGTAGTTGACCGAGTATCTCGTGGCTTTGGGATATGTTGGAAGGGTTGATGACGAAGTGATGGCTAGAGTTTGGGATTTTCTGGTGGTCTAGGCGGTGAGTTTGAGATGAAGTTTGGTGACTGGGTTGGTTTTGGTTTAGTGGTGAGTAGCTCGATTTCGATTCGAGGCTCAGGCAAGTGTTTTGGTGGTCAATATGGGTTGCTACGAGGTCAGGCGAAATGTCGAGGGTGTCGTCGATGGTCGGAGGTGGCTCCGGTGAGGGAGCATGTGCACGAAGTTCCTGTTGTGTCAGCATTTGTATTCAGGAAGATGAGGGTCGTGTCTCGAAGTCGATCTTGAGGAAATGGGGTGCAGGCTCGAGTTCGAGCTCGAGTATTTTTGGGTTGTCTCGGGTTCACACTTAAACAAAAAAAATTGAAGTGGAAAAAAATTGCATACGGGTTGTTTTTGGGAAAACTCGAAGTAGGTTTCAAGTAAGACTCGGGTAGGACCCGAAATAGGCTCTAAAACCAGTTTTAAAAGTTTTTAAATCAAAGTTCTGAAATTTAAATAAATTTAATTTAAGACTTTTCTTAAAATAAAAAAATTCATTTGTAAATGTATTCTTTAAACATTTGATTTAAGAAGTTATGCAACTAGTTAACTTTAATTTGTTAAGTTAAAATTATTTTATTTTAATTTAGTAATATAATTAAGTGTAAATCAAGATAAGATATTAAATCTAGATGATAATGGAAATTAAGAAATTAATGGAATAAATGATTTATCCTAAAGTTAATTTAGTTTAAATCATTTAAGTTTTAATTAATTATCAGATAATTAAGGAGTGAATAAATAATTTAATTAATTAATGATTAAGGATAAATAAATTAATAATTAAGGAATTAATCAAATGTGTTTTAATTTGTTAACTTAAAAGTTAAGTTAATTTATATTGTTAATGATAATTTAATTAGAGATTAATTAATAAGTAATTAAAGATTAATTAACTTGTAATTAAAAATGATAAATCTAAGATTAATTACTTAGGAGAAGTAATTAAAGGTTTGTTAATAGTAAATGAAGATCATTAACTTGAGATTAATGTGATTAATTTCAATAATTAATTATATTAATTAATTAGAGGTAATCATTTGTGAAATTACTCAAGTAAAATTACTTAATAAAAATAATTAAGGAATTAATTATCCAGCGTAATTAATTGAATGATGATTAGTAACTTGAGTATAATTATTTGTTAGTAATCAAAGGATTAATTAATGAATGTGATTAATTAAGATTTATTAAATAACTAAAAGTTAATTGATTCAATTAATTATGGATGATTAGTTAATAATTAAAGATTAACTAATCAATGATGAAAGAGAAACTTATTTCGGATAATTGGTGATTAACTTATGATAATTAACCCGAATCTGATAATTTGTTCCTAAGTAATACATCTGATTTAAATTAATCAGTTGATTAATAGGTTCACTTGTGAATGTTTGGACTTGACTAATGATTGAATTGTTGATATTCCTTCATCTGTGATGCTGTGTGATATATTCTGATTTGTGTGTGATCTGTACTGTAGTTTATTTATCTGTAATTTATATATTTGTGATCTGTGAATAAAGGATAAGTGTTATAGTTATACCGCTTATCAACTATATGATGATTGAATGTTGTTGCACTATCGTGTGTAAAACCCCTGGACTACACCATACACACACAAATATGGATTTCACGAGGAAATCGGTTAAGTCACAGATAATTTAAATTTAATATTTTTGAAATTGAAATTTTAATTTCAATTGATTTTGGAAATGGATTTGGGTTAAATGTTAAAGCTTTTGAAAAGGTGTTTTCAAAGATAAAAGCTATTTTGAATAACTTGGTAAAGTTTCAATTTAGATAATTCAATTTGAATTCAAAATTTGGAACTGAATTCCATGATTGGAAATTTTGGTTAAGATGTTATAAATGTGTTTAAACCATTTTGAAAGTATTGTTTGAGAATTTGAATTTAACCCAAAGACTTTAACTCGTATAAAAGAATCAGATTTTCCGAAATGAAAACTGTTTGTTTTCAAATGATAAAAGGTTTCATATATGAAATGAAATTCCAGTTTAAGTTAAAGGAATTTCAAGTTTGAATTGAAAAATGGTTTTCCAAATTATGAGTGAATTCTTTTAGAAAGCTATGAATTAAATCTTGTTTTAAAGATTGGACGAGTTAATCCAAATTGAAATGGAAATCGATTTGAAATCTGTGAATGGATCTTTGTGAAACTGGGTGAACTTTGTGGATTAAATCTTTTATTTAAAAGATTTAAAATGGTAATGTGTTTAAACCATTTAAAGAGGAAATTTGGGTAATAAGTTGTGACTTAATCGAAATCCCATATCCATATGTTTTTAAATATGCGCTCGTTATTCGGTTTAGCCGGGAAAGGACCTTTGTGTCATATAACCCATTCCGAATAGTGATACGACGTATATGGATAGCATTTGAAGACCGGTGGTGAAGACCGGTGGTGAAGACCGGATACTTTCGAAAACGAAAGGATTACCATTGATTGTCTCTGCATCGGCTGATCCCCGGTATAGAGATTTTAAAACCCTTTGTGATGGGAAGTCCGGACGTGATTAGAAATTATCCGAATTTGCAAGGGCTTCTTCGGAAGTGCCTTCGGTTCTGTTCGAACCTGTAACAGACTTGTATGGTTGTATGTCTGACATTACACTTTGAGATATAAAGTTGATTTCTTTCAAATACATTTCTGTTTGTGGCGGAGAATTTATTCTCTTAGCTTAACACCCTTCTTTGAGACGTACGAGCTCAGAGGTTATGTAGTTGAAGGTTATCAGCGATATATTCCCAATTTGGTAATGTGACATGCTGAGTGCTGCTGTGTGTTTATCATTTATTGATCATTTGTGATCAAAGCATGGCTTTTGTGAAAAAGCGTAGCTTTGTGGACGAAACCTCATCGAACCTCACAGACCGGAAATGGTCGAAACAGGAATGATGCGGCAAGGTTACGAGGGTCGGTCCCTTTAGGGTATGTCATTTCCTTCTGGAAAAGGGTGGTATCAGGTATGGAGCCCTGGTATTTAACCTATGTGGATACTCCAATCTCATTTACTGTGTGATTGTGTGTTGATCGAGGCGCCTCGGATAAAGGTTCCAAAGGACCGGGGGGTGGCATATTCATGTAGTAGTTACCTAGTGACAGAGGTAACCCGACCTTGTGTTGGCAGAGATCCGGTTAGGTTCTCGGGACGTCGATCCAGAGGCGATCCCATTGGCAGTAGGAAGTTCCTTAGCCTGACCATTTGTTGGAAATCCAAAGAAACAATACGAACCTTGTACGGTTTTAGTTGTATAACCTACTATGGAATGTGGCGGTAACCTGCTATTGAACATAGTAGCTATAGTAGGCATACAATAATGGTTGTATGTTGGCTAAGATTAATATTGTATTTTCGAAATGTTTTCCACTATGCACTAATAGTAATAATATCGAATGATTTTGCGTAGTAAGCATGTTTGACTATCATAAGAAGAAATCTCCTCCAATTCTACGTTTGCATTGTGTGTGTGGCGGGAGGTCTTATGGTAGTTTCATTTTCCAAAAGCATTGCGGATTTCAATGTTTTAAATTCTTTTGTTGTTTGTATAAAGATAAACTGTTTTTGTTACTCACACCAGTCCCATGACTGACCTGGAGTTTATTGTTCCCTTCCTAAACTCTGGGTGCCCATAAATTTCCACACGGGCAGTCTAGAGTTGGGGTTTTTCAGATAGTCAGGTTCAGTAGATTATCTGGAGTTAGTTCACTTCATCGGAGTTGATGACTGCACCTACTTATCTTGGTACATCGTCTTGGTGTTTCAAGCTTGATGTTAGAGTTGTTGGAGTCATTCTTTTTGTAGATCATTTGGAGTGATCTCTTCCATTGTTGTTATTTCCGCTGTAGCATTGTATCATATCTCTGATATTGCTGTATATTATTGATATCATTATTGTGTATCATTCTGGATATTGTATTCATTGGAGTTGTATATGATATCATCTATTTATTTCTTCCGCTGTGTTGTTATACTTACTGTGTTATAAGCTCCGAGGAGCCAGATTCGGCGTTTGAATCTACGGCATTTGAGTACAAGTGAAGTACGGGTGCCGATTTTCGAAGGCCGAGTCCGGGATCTTTACAGGTTTCCATACAAATGACCAGGTGAAGGGACTACCTTCCAGCAGTATATCTCTAGAGGAATGTACCAACTCCCAACAGATGGTCCTCTACCAACACAAGACCGGCCTACCTCTTCCTAGATAGTAACGAATATGTCATCACCCCGGTCGTTACCAACCTATCTGAGGGCCCTCACAGCATACATCCACAATAACTTAAGTCCTGAACGTCATAGCAGGAATAAATATATATAAAAGGGGATGATCATATCCTAATGGTTGCGAACCATATAGCCTTGCCGCATCTACCTTGTTTCGACCATTTTCGGGTGTGAGGCTTGAGGTAACGATTACCTATTCACATAGCACATCATCTTCCTTTGAATGCCACATTCTCATTCCATCGATCACTATTGACTTCCACAAACATAAAACCTCCAAGCTCATACATCTCAAAGAAGGATGTTAAGCTGAGAGAAGTTGCCTTCTCGGCCACCAAATAGATGTATACTTATAAAAGTCAACGATGAAATCTCAAGAATGCGATGTTAGACATCCGTCCATACAAGTTCGTTTTGGGACTGAACAAAACCGAAGGCACCTTCCTACCACATCCTATCGGGATTTAACCCTAGGATTAGTATCGAAAAGTCCTTATAACCCAAAGAGATTCAGAAATGAAGGGACCACTGCTACTTTAGTATTTGGGAGCTAACTAGAATTATCAACAAGCAGTCCTTTCATCCCGAAGATCTTTGATCTTCATCCATCATTCTCTCTATCAGGTCTTTACTTTTCGAATGCATGCATTGGTTCGAAGTGGTTTTCGGATAGCCATTACCCAGATCCGACCTCGGCTCCTTCGATCCAATCATCGGTAAAACGAGGTTCTGTGAATAGGGAATCATTCTTTTTATCAAAATCTCTTTTGGAGATATATTTTTCTAAGACTTTCTTTTTGGTATATACAGAATCATTAAACCTCTCTTAACACATCTTTTGGTTACTTATAATCCTTTTTAATTCCAAATTCTTTCATCTTTTCCTAGGAAAATATTTCCAAATCATTCATTTAAATCTTAACAAAGATTTCCAAATCATAACCTTTAAAATGGATCAAAAACAATGTTATTCAAGACATCGTTTACTATAGATCCAAACCAATAAATTTCAACTATAGAAATTTAAATTAATTCCAAATCATTACATTTAAATCATTACAACGATTTCTTAATTCAAAACTCATACTTTTGATTTAGTTGAAACCATGTTATCTAGGATGTTAATCCAAAACCAGTAAATATTAAGTGAGCAGAATCTATAGAATCATCTAATTCTACTCAATATCAATTCCTATATTCAACAAATACTATGGGTGGAATAACGGTGAAATCACCTTTTAAATTCCACGAATAGTACGAGTTCCCTCTTCGGGCTTTAATACCAAGTATAAGAAGATTATCTCTATACAATCAAAGTTGTATTTAATTTAAATTTGGAAAATTTAGATCTTTTATACTTAACTCGTTTCCGACATTTCGACCTTATCTATCCCTCGCCCAGGGATGAGGTTAGGTGAGCGAGGGCACTGGTTGCTCCTAAACTTCTTCTTAGTTTAAGCACCTCACATCCGAATCTCACGAATAGGAAAATCCATTCTACTCATCGACTTTTTGAGCGAAGATTAAATCACTAAATTTGTAATAACTTTTCTTGAAATCATTTATTTAAAATTTTCAAATAAACTATAAAACTTCCAATTAACTATTAAAGCACTTAATTATTCATTTGAAATCATTTATAAAAGATTTGGAAAAGAATTGTTAAGTTTAAAGCTATATTTCAAATGTTATAGAAAAGTGCCGTGGAAAGTGCTTTTTAAGCTATATTGATCAAAACGACTTTTTACCACTTGAAATTCATTTTTATTATTCACTTTTAAAACATTTTAAAGTATTTATAAGATTTATTCCACATTTTTAAACAATTTTAAAACATCATTTCCTAAGAAATCCAGTTTTGGATCCCGAACTGCAAAACTGCGATTTTTCAAAAAGCTTGTTTTACTCATATCTCAAAATCTACCTATCAAAATCTCGATTTTCATTCTTCATTGGAAAATATGGATATTATAGTTTGGAAAATTATTATCTTGAAGAATTCCTAGTTATATTCCATCTTTTACACTTGTTTGATTTTTATGGCGCGAAATCGCGAACTACCGTTACGCGACGCGCCTATTTTTGACTAAATTTTCTATTCTCTTTCAAACTTCAACAAAACACTTTCAAATGCTTATAAAACATTTCAAACTCATTTTAAACCATTTTTTAAGAGGTTTAACATTCCATATACACCCATTCATTAATTCAAGGAAAGTGATTTCCTTTGTGCTTATCGAGGTGTATTTTCGTGACTTTCATATATATTCAATATTCATATAAAAACATCCAAACTTGATAATCAAAGCATAATAAACATCCATTGTAAACATCATATCATCATTCAACATATAGTATATTAGTTTTAGGAGTTCTCACCTTCATTTTCTCTTCGAGCTAATATAAAATCGGCTATAGCTCCGCTACGATCGAACCAAAGCAAATAAAACCAAGCCTACGACCCAAGGAGGAGCTTGGCCTAGCCTTGGTGGAGATGGTACTCATGGACAAGGTGGTGTGGGGTAGTGGTCATTGATTTTGAAAGAGAAGTGGAGGAGTTTCAGACTAGTTTTGAAGTGGATTGATATTATAAACTAGTACATATCTTTTTCTTCTTTTATTTGCGGTATTTTTTTTCTAATTTTTTTTATGAATAAGAAGCCATTAGAGGTTCTTAGAAATATTGAAAAATAAGAGGAAGAAGAAGTGAAATGGTATTAGGAAATTGTGAGAAAAGAGGTGGTATTTATAGGAAAAACCTTAGGATAAAATATTGAATTGTATAATTACCTAAATGCCCCTAGCCCACACTCTCCTCCTAGCTCCTAGCGCATGGCTCCCGTCCCCTCAAAGCCATGTGATGGTGTGATGTTGTGAAGTGATGGTTGCTTTATGGTTATTTAAAGGTTAAGCTTTTGAATCATTTAATCATTTTTGTGATATATATATATATATATTTTTATATGTATTCATGTATATATGTGCATGTTGTCATATGAATGTAACATATATATGTGTGTACATGTAGGTGCAAAACACTTCGAACGTCTTCGAACAACTTTCGTTTGTTAAATCGTTGAAATCCGGAGAACCGATTATCGGTCACATTTTCACTTATTTATTAACGTACATATATTTGTAAAAAAATTCAAAATTAAATTTCTTGTCATTTTAAACTAATTAAAATGATCACATCTGAATTACAAAACCATATAATTTAATATTAAAAATTATTTACAAAAATTGCCTTATACCGATAAAGCGATATCGATTTTTTCCTTATGTTTTCAAATAAAATATATCTCTTTATAAAACTATTATAAATGATCCATTATCACTTTATAACTATTCAAAATGAATTATAATCATTTAAAATAATTATTTGGATAATTAAAATAATTATTAAATTATTAAATCTTAATTTAAATTAAATAAATCAATTATTTAAATTCAATGTTATCTCATCGATATAAATTTCGAGGAAAATATTTTATTCAAAATAAGATTACTATTACTTATTATCACTTAAAACAATATTATTTGAATTATCATCCTTTTATTTGCATATATTTTAAAATAAATACAATTTATTAATGTGATAAATTAGCGGGTCATTACAGACTCCCCTCATTAAAAGAATTTCGTCTCCGAAATTACCCAAAACATAAACCAAAAGGTTTTGCCCAAAATATTTTTTTTAAAACGTACACCCGTACGATGTATATAGATCATCCGTATGCAATATCTGATTCGATCTTCCATTCAAATTCACAACTTTACTTCCAACTTAGCATTGATCCCCGATCCTTTAATGCGGACTCTAACCAGGCTTTCTGATCAGAACTTTAGTTCTCCTTGTATAGCTCTCTACTATTATAGAAAACTCAAGTATCCAACCACAAACCCTCATGAATGTTCGTCGTCGAGAATCGAGTGATAAATCCTCTTTCGGGTAAGTGTCTATCACATCAAAGTTTTGTACTCGAATCTTAGATTAAATAATGCGACGAAATAATCCATGTACTTCATTAATATTTCAAAAAAATTTATGAAAAAATTTCATAAAACTTCCATTCTTTATTCAAACTTTTTATAAAGATACTTCTTTATACATAATCACTTTATATATTTTTCCAAATATTTTTTCCTAAAAACACAGTTCTTTTCAAAAGATAACTATCTTTTTATTATAATACATTTCTAAATATATCTTCGTGGTTTTCTGAAAAACTTATTTTTGAAATAATTCATTAAATTAGTAAATTACCATAAACTTCTTTTGACCAATATTGAATGTGAAAACTTTCTTTATTTAGTTAAAACTTTCTTTATTAATACTCTTTTATTAATTAAAACTTATTTATATATATTCTCTTTACTTATACCAGTTTTTATACTTAAAAAGTATTTATATACTTATTTAAATGTTATAAGTATGTTCACAAATTACTTAACAAGTTTCTTTTTCTTACCTTTAAAATATAATCAAAGAGATTAAAACATTTACTACCAAAACATTGTTATAATGATCTTTTTTTATAATTTGAACTCGTAACATTTCTATCTTTATATAAAAGATTCCAATATTTGTTATTATCTTTAAAATCCCATTGTTAAAGATCTAAATATACCCATAAGATTTCTTCCAAACAGTCATTCAAGGGTTTAAAAACAAATGTTGCTAAAACATCGTTTACTACAAACCTAAAACCATTCATTATTAACTTTAACTATTTCTTTTAAAGATCAAAGCATACCCATGCTTATCAACTAAGATAATGCACTTTGATAAAAATCGACAATCATCAATTAACTCATCAATTAATGACTCACATTATTCTTTTTACTTTAAAAAATTGTATTGATCGAGTAACTCAAAAATGATACCAAGAAACTGGGTACTACCAATAATATCGCATATTTCCTTAATAAGAAAGGGAATACTTAAGAGATGCGTTTACCACCCGAACACATCTCTTGCACATTTTTAGTTACTTTCGAGCCACCTGAATCAATTAATCATAAGATTTTTGTTCGTTTTCTAATCCCTTTTTAGAAATAATACTATTATTATTCCTTTTCCAAAAAATCATTTGAAATTCCGTTCAAAAATACTGAAATTTAAATCCTCAAAAATTACTTTATGAAGCATGTTTTATAAATTCAGTTTATAAAATCACTTATATAAAACATATTCATAAGATTTATTTATCATAAATAAATTTCTTTAATAAACATTTATTATTTATTGAATACCTCACAGTCAAATTGTGAAATTAAATTCACAAGGTGTTCGTACTTAAACTTTTAAATTAAACAACCCATCAATTAATGATAATAACCGAGTATTATCATTTTGTTAAACAAATAACTATATTACTTGAAAAATATTCTTTATATTCAAAATATAATCCTATATAAAATTATTTCATTTATAAAGTTTCAAAACCAAAAGCATTTGTATATAATATTAACAAGTACGCACTCATATATATACATATATATATATATATACATATATATATACACTCTCAAACTCATTCTAGGGTTGTTACTACCCATATCTCTAATGAGTTACTCATCCTAGGGTATTGCTAACCCTATCTCTGATGAGTTTTTTACCCCTATTAGGCTTAGGTATTCGCTCAACCTAAGCTCTGATACCACATTGTGAGGACACGTTTCTTTGACTCTCGAAAATCAACACTAATACATCCCCGGTATTCACGTGCCGTAAATCCAAGTGCCAGAGAAGCGAATTCTGAAGTGTAAAAAAGAAAAATAAAGATAGAACAGAATCTCACATATGTTATTTCAATATAAACTTTATAGCAGAAATTAATATACATTTACCAAAATTAAGAACATGGACAGTTATAAATTTCTATCCTTACAAATGTGGAATACTATAGTACAAGAGTGCAGTCTGTAGAGTGTTCTGATTCCATGCTTCGAGCTCCGTCTAGATTTCTTCGAAACTAAGCCTGACTACTAGGATGCCCGGGAAAATTAGGTCACCCAAAGTTTAAGGAAAAGGGAAAAATAAGCTCAGGGTCAGTTACGGGACTGGTGTGAGAACTCAAAATACACGTTTTGAAAACAAAAAAGGTATCTCATAAGACCATGCCACACATAAACATGAAACTGGTTTTTACCTTATGATAACCAAATCATTATTACATAAAATCACTTGATATTATTTTTAATGACATACCTTTGAAAACATTTGCAAGTAAACTTATCAATCTTAGCCGAAATTGTTACATTATTAAATTCCAGCATACATCTTGTAATACAAGGCTTTCTACATCTAAAATCGTACAGGCTCTTATTGGAGAATGGGTTTCCATACAAATGACTGGGTGAAGGGACTACCTTCTAGCGGTACATCTCTAAAGGAATGTACCGAGGCCCAACTGATGGTCCTTGTTACCCGGTGTTTTGACCCGGCTACATAGGTCTGATTACGAGGACCAAACTCGACAGTTGATGGAAAAGATGATCACGAGATAATAGCCACATGACCAAAATATAATGTCCATGCAACTATATCAGATTGAGGATAAATGGAGTTAGTAGATGGATGATGTGGGATGTCGGATTATGGGGTTTAGTTTGGTTGGAATAGGGGTCGACATGAATGTTTGACAAATTGGATGAAATATGGATGGATCGATATAGATGTGATATGGCCGCGGATCGGCATAGGTTGTAAAACCAGTGGGATCAACATATTGATGGTCAATGGAAGGGGTCGGCATGATGTTCGTAAGCTATGGGCCTGTATGATAAAGCTAGAGGGGTTGGCATGTTGATAGTCAGGGAATAAGGGTCGGTAGGATGAGGCTAGAGCTATACGGATTGGCATGGTATAGTTAAGCAAAAGGGATTGACATGTTTCATTTGGAGAATATGGGTCAGCATATTACACTCCAGAGATGGAGGTCGGCATGAAACCTAGTTAAATCTGGTGAGATGCGTATGGGTCGGAATATACTTAGTGTGGTGACGGGTCGGCATAAAGTGTTTGGAGGATACGGGTCAGCATATTGTGTTCAAGAGACACGGACCGGCAGTGAACAGGTTGGATCGGCACAATCCAGACTAAGTTAAGGTTCCAACTAAAATATCACGAGAACTAGAGATCCATGCATCCAATCGCCTTGATAATTGAAATGCCATCATTATAGACCAAGAGGAAGCTACCATAGGGATCGCTAGCCCGAACTCGATTCATGGAGGGGTCATTAACGACCCCTATCCATTGAGAGTTGGGCCTAGCCCTCCCTATGGTTGGCCCATATGGTCTGGAGATCCAGATGATGTGCAGTTAAAGCGCTCGGTAGATTCAAAGCGGTGGAGGTGCAAAAAGTCATAGCGGGGATACAGCGAGGATATAGCGGGATATAGCGGATGACTCTAAAATAGCATATAAAACTCGTACTTAATGTTTTTACATATATATAAATGGTAATTAAATGAAAAAAATATCATTCAAATGAATTATAATTAATACATAAATAATTTTAAATAAAAACATGTGCGAATATACTTTAAATAAATGTAAAACTGTTATATAACATAATTGAATTTAGTAGAATATTAGAGTATTTTCATTCTGAAAATATATTAAAAATTAAATCAAATAAATCAGTTTCATAATTTTTATAATGTATAAATGCAATTTTTCAGTTCATTTTATTAAAGAAGATATAGCGGAAATAGCGGAATATAGCGGGAATAACGGGATATAGCGGGAATAGCGGGGCTTAAAGCGGAAAGGCTATATTTTGGGGCTATATGGAAATATCGTAGCGGTAGAAATCCGCTATGAGATATAGCGGGGTTATAGCGGGGTAACAGCGGGGCATTAACTACATAGTCCAGATGCCGAAGTTTCAGTCGGATTGAACGCTGCCTTCATCTATAAATAGAGACATAGGGGGCCATTTTGAGGGACTTTTAGGTTGCAAGTGAAACTCTACCATTATGATAACTAACTTCCTTTATCCCTTTCGAATCTCCTGCAATTTCTTACTGATTATAGTTGTAATCAAGAAATCAAGTGAATTGTGAAGCAATAAAGAGAGTATTCAAAGTGGACGTAGGCAATCAACACTGAACCACTATAAATCTTGTTTTTTTTGCTTTCTACTGCATTTTTCTTGATATTTAGTGTTATCCCTTTGTTTCCATTTAATTTCTTCATTTATTTCACTACTTAAATCTATTCTCGGGTGTTTGTGGTCAATTTGGTTGCAAACATTTTGGTGCTTTCATTGAGAGCGTTGATTCTCAGGCTATTAGGATCACCTTTGTTGCTACTAGATTGTAGAAATCCCCTAAAGGAGATCCAGGTTCATCTTTAGAAGCTTACAGATACTCTTTGGATTTCCCAAGATCTAAGCAAAGTAATCCAGGATGGTAAGGCGCACCAGATCTACTTCCCACAATGTTGATGCCAACGAAACTGCTAGTGTCCAACAAGGGGGCCCAAGCAACCAACCTGCTAATGTGAATATGGAGCCTGCTGTAGTTCGGAACCCCGTTGATTCCATTACCCGAGCCGAATTTAATGACTTAAAGTGAGTTGATGGAAATTCGTATGCAGCTAAACGAGCAAATTCAGGCTAATGCCAATCTGATGAACTAGATTGCTCAACAATCAAACACTCTTACTATGGAAGAATAGATAGCTACAATTTATATTGAAGCAAATGGATATCTTGATTCGTTAGAAATTGGACAGATAAAGAAATTTCTCATTAAGTTACGTACCTACTTAAAAAATAATAAACCTCAATTTCAAGAAATTTTATCTTCTACCAGCAGTGCCAAGGCGCCGAAGGAGGTCTCCCTTCGTACTTGGCGTCAGATGTTCGACTTCTTCGGATGAACATCACAGCCGAAGGCGCCGTAGAGTTGAAGCTGCATGAGCGGGAACATCGGAGTAGCACTTGGCAGACCACCGTGGCCTACCAAGCCGGGTCAGTGCCGACCCCTCAATAGGGGTCGGTACCGATCCCTCAACCAGGGGGACGACTCCTCAACTGCAGCTGGGGGGTCGTACTCGACTTGGATCCGGGAATTTGGACGCTGGAGCACGCTTGGATGCTGACCAACTACCTCTCCAGAATGATAATGAAGTGAATGCTCAGAATTTACATCAGGAGGATGGTAGGCCAAGGAGGTGTGAAATGGTCCAGAGACACCGACCTGAACATTCACGCGAGGTGGAGCAT
This sequence comes from Allium fistulosum, assembly GCA_030737815.1. Classification (NCBI taxonomy): domain Eukaryota; kingdom Viridiplantae; phylum Streptophyta; class Magnoliopsida; order Asparagales; family Amaryllidaceae; genus Allium; species Allium fistulosum. The sequence goes on from CM060902.1 coordinate 1,217,443,070, forward strand.
GACCATCACTTGGCGCCACCTATCTAGATACCGGATTTATCCGAAATGGTCAAACAGCAAATGAGGGAGAACCGGGGCTTGACAAATGATGACTGGGGAATTCCTAGGAGCCACACCCTATTTACCAATACTATTTTACTTGCGAGTATCCCAGAAGGTTTAACATGCCTACAATGCCTACTTATGAATGGAAAACTGACCCCATGTCGCACATCATGAGGTATGAATGGTTAATGGACTCGGAAAGAGCGAATGATGCTACAAAGTGCAGAAGCTTCCCTATAACTCTTTCTGGGATCTCTATGATGTGGTTTACAAGACTGCCCCCATGATCAATCTCAAGATTTGATGAGCTAGTAACGAGATTTGTGGAGCAGTTCAGGATTCACGCTACTCGCCCTAAAGATTTGATGTCATTGTCCAGTGTAATCCAGGCTCCGGGGGAATCATTGAAGGACTACTTGCAGAGATTTCACGTTGCTGCCACTGAAGTTAGTAACCCTAATGACCATGCGATACTTATGGCTATGACAAGAGGGGTTGACCTCGAATCCGATGTTGGTGATTGGCTAGCTGGAAAACCGCCGGCCATGCTGGAGCGCTTCGACTCAAAGGCGGCCCAGTTCATGAGAAAGGAAGAGTTCAGATTTTCTAGAAAAGCAATGCTACAGGGCCAAGCGGAGAAGCGGTATAGAACAACATCGCAGTAAAGCAGTCTGGCGAGAGTTCTGGGAAGGTTCAGGTCAATTTTCAAAACAAGCCGAGTTAACAAAAAAGGAGTAGAGAAGGGAACTGGGACCGGAAAAGGGAGCCCGAAAAGTGGAGGTCCAAGTTTCCTTTATATGACGACTATATACCTTTGAATGCATCCCTGGAGAACATCTATCTATCCACCTATAATACTTTCCAATATCGGAAGTCGCACCTAAAAGAATCGACTGAGGCACAAAAGCAAACCGGGAAGTATTGTCGGTTTCATGAATGTTACGGGCACAATATGGACGAGGGTAGGCACATCCATGATGCCATTTAGAAATTGATTCGGGATAAAATGTTGCAGCAATTTGTGAAAAATCCGCAGGATGGTGGACAGGGGACGTCTGACCCCAATCGAGGGCAGGCTCCGTGCATGATTGAGGAGCCTGCACGGACTGGTGGAAGGTTGGTAATAAACACGATTCTTGGTAGACCACATCCTGCGGACAGAAGTTGGCAAGAAATGGAGCGCTATGCTAGTTCGGCGAGACATGTGGATTTTGAATGTTGCTCGAATATGGAGGATGGGACTCCGGCCAAGCAGCAGCGTACGATGACGGATGATATAGTATTCATAAGCAGAGATGCCGATAGAGTGGAGGCCCCTACTATTGCTCTAATGGTTATCTCCGCCATGATTGGCCCCGCTCTGGTGAGAAGGATTTTGATTGATTGTGGAAGCTCTGTGAACATTATCTTTAAGAAGGCATATGATTAAATGAGCATGGATGCTAAGGACTTGAAACCATCTAAAGCTCATATACACCGTTTTAATAGTGTGGCTACCGAGGCAGTTGGTTTTGTAGAATTACCGGTTGAATTGCAAAAAGGTGAACATATGAGGGTGCAGATCCTACCGTTTATCGTTTTGGATGTTGATTCACCGTACAATGTTTTTTTGAGGCGTTCGGCCTTTGCTAAATTTCGGGCAGCTCTTGCCCCGTGGTCTTTGGCATTGAAATTTCCAAATGATAACGGAGTAGGTGTTGTGCATGGTGATCAGGCGACTGGGCGTGCCTGTTATGTAGCCGAGTTGAGAGAGGCTCAGTGGAAAGAGAAGGGAAAGGGTGTGGACAAGCCTATCTGCATCCAAGTCACTGAAAATTGACAAATGGCGCCCAAGCCTTGGCTTGGGCATAACAGTCGGTTCTACAAAGATAAAAATCCAATGGACGATGAGGAGGAACCCAAGGAGGCCAAGGTAGCGCCGGCTAAGCTGACGATTGATATCGCAGTCAATCACGATGACTCGTCGCGGGTACTCAAGATTGGATCACAACTCAACCCTTCGATGATGAGAGAACTTACTGATTTCCTCCGAGCAAATCTGGATGTATTCGCTTGGACTCATTATGACATGTGTGGGATCTGCTGCCATTGTGAGCCATGCATTAAACATTGATCCAAAGTACATTTCGGTGAAACAGAAAAGATGAGACATGGATCCGGAGAGATCCGTTGCACTTAAAGAGGAGGTGGATAAACTAAAAGCCAATGGGTTTATTCGCGACGCCCTCTATCTCGAATGGATATCTAACCCCGTGTTGGTGAAGAAGGCAAATGAGAAATGGAGAATGTGCATTGACTATTCAAACCTGAACAAGGCGTGCCACAAGGATAGTTTTCTCCTGCCTAGAATTGATCAGCTAGTTGATTCAACTGCAGGGCATGAATTGTTATCATTTATGGATGCGTACTCGAGGTATAACCAAATCGCGATGCACGTCCCAGATCAAGAACATACCAGTTTTGTCATGGATGTTGGGTTATACTGTTGTGTAGTAATGCCGTTCGGATTAAAGAATGCAGGAGCGACCTATCAAGTTTGGTTAACTGAATGTTTAAGGATCAGATCGGGAGGACGATGGAAGTCTATGTAGAAGATATGTTCATGAAGTCACGACGATTAAGTGACCACATTCGAGACTTAGCGGAGATGTTCGATATCCTTTGATTATAGCATGAAAACCAACCCCTTGAAGTGCTCATTCGGTGTTGCATCAGGGAAGTTCCTGGGCTTTATTTTCAAATCATGAGGAATTGAAGTGGATCTGGAAAAGATTCAAGCTATTCGGGATATACAAGCACCCAGAACAATTAAGCAAGTGCAAAGTCTGAATGGGAAGGTCGTTGCTCTAAGTCAGTTCATCTCCAAGGCGACCGATTAATGCATTCCTTTCTTTGATTTGACAAGGAGAGGGAAGAGGAATTTTGAGTGGACGCAAGATTGTGAAGGCGCATTCCGAGCTTTGGTGAGTCATTTGGAGAAACCCTCAGTTTTGTCAAAGCCAGTAGATCATGAGGAGTTGTACATTTACTTAGCTGTATCACCACATGCTACAAGTGCTTCTTTAATTCCTGAGGAGAACCGGATTCAGAGACCGGTATACTACATCAGCAAAAGATTAATGGGGGTAGAAAGAAACTACCCGAAGATAGAGAAATTGGTGGACTGCTTGGTGATCGCATCGTGCAAACTTCGCCCGTACTTCCAGGCACATTCAATTAACGTCTATACTGACCAATCTTTACAACAGGTCCGACAATGACCTGAGACGTCTAGAAGACTACTTAAGTGGAACATCGAGATTAGTCAGTTCGACATTACATATCAGCCTTGAAGAGCTATCCTGGGACAAGCATTGGCGGACTTCATAGCAGAGTTTACCATGAAGGACGAGCCCCCAGAGAATGGTGTAGTTCCTACCGTACGATGGATGCTATATACCGATGGAGCATCCAATGATCATTATTCCAGAGCGGGCATCATTCTTGTAACCCCTGAGAACCGGTCAATTTTCTGTGCTTTGAAGCTTAATTTCCCTGCTATAAACACCGAGGCCGAGTATGAGGCATTAATTTTCTGTGCTTTACTCTCTTTCCCGTTGAATCGTGGGATCATGTAAGTCGATAGGAGACTAGGTCTCGCCTATCTTGGATTTTATCGTGGTTTTTCATTCCAAGAGGAATACTTCGATGCCACGTAAGTTTCAGGGCGTAATTTGGACAGTGGATGGTCATCCACGTCCACTTTGGTTCATGCTCTGTAATTAGATCTCGGGGTAAAGTTGGCTACAAATGCAGTCGGGTTATGCTCATCCAGTTTCATACTCCTCCTGATGAATCGAACGAGGGTGCTGGAGAATTTTTGACCAAGTATTCGTGGTTTGCCCTCCTTTCCATACTCTGGGGGTCATATTTTTCAAAAAACAAACATCCGAGTCACATTCGTATGTGCTTGGTGCGGATCGGCATTGACCCTTGGTCTGAGGTATGATATAGTAGGTTGCTCGTAGCTTTGGATGCCGTTTCGATTGGTTCTGTATTGAGGCCTCCATGCAGTCGCTGCCTCAAGTTATAAAGAACGCCACGCTAGAGCTATAGTAAGTTGTCGTATTCGGCTTTTTAGTGTTTTGTACCCCTGCCCCCAGCATTGATTTGGCCAGGTCACTAGTTGGATGTTCAAACTCCATCCTCAGCGGGTTAATAATCCTCCTGTCGATTCCAGGCCGAAGTTTGCGGAATAGAAAATGGTCGGAATCCACTCGTCTATTTATTGATGTTTAAACACCACTCTACATTCTGGTGACTTAGTGTTATTCTCCCTCCGGTTTACTCACGCCCAATTTGTGTTCATGCTTCGGTCCACGCTCCGGGGACTTAGAGATTTGTCGAACGGTTTACGCTTTAGTCCACAGTTCGAGACGCAGAGATTTTCGTCAACTCGTTTATACTCTAGTTCGCACTCTGGGAACTTAGAGTAATCTGGTCCGCTTTTGGGATTTAGGGATTTTTCTGAAGTCGTCTATAATCTAGTCCATGCTCTGGGGACTGAGAGTACTGTAGTTCGCACTCTGGGGACGTAGAGGTTTTTGAGTCATTTATACTCTAGTCCGCACTCAGGGACTTAGAGTACTTTAGTCCGCATTCTGTCTCCCATTCCAGAGGGTGAGACCTCTCGGATGGCTGAGAGTTTGCCCGAACCTGGTAGATAATCCTTCTCTTTAAGGTTCTCTTTAAGATTTCGAAAGTCGTTATTCTTTATGCAGGACTATTGCATTCTTGTTTTCCACGATTTTGTGCGGGCCGTTCTGACCCCGAGCCCACTCCGAGGAGCGATGTCGCCAAGGAAGTGGGGGAGAAAACAAGTGAAGCTACTCACGCAGGGGAGGCTTCTGGTCCAGACGCTCAGGTGATCGGAGCGCTTGACGAAGACAAGTCTGAAACCTCCTCTCCTACCGATGGGGGTTATGAAGTAGAAATTACAGGGGCCTCTGAGCACACATCCGGATTGAGCATGGAGGAGTGGCTCGAGAAAGAGAGGGAGGAGACGGTCAAGGTCATAGTAGATCCCCGAGTTGTGGACTTGGACGATCCTTTGAACAAGCCGTTGAAGGTCATCCTTCATGGCGGGTCCAAGCCCATGGAAGGCCCCCGTACTCCTTTAGTTGCTACCCCTCTATCAAAGAAGAGTACCAAGGGTAAATGCTCTGGAGAGGAGCCGTCTGGAAAGAAGTTGAAGAAGCACAAGAAGTGATTACTATCCTCGTTCAACGAGGGTTAGTTTAAGTCATGTAATTATTTTCATCTATTTCCTTAGTCCTTGTAGATGGAATGTCGACTCTGAACTTTGGAGGGGTTGTAATAGAAACTCATTTCTGAATAAGGTTTAGTTCCTTTTTCTGTCTTACAAAAGACTCTTATTGTTCAGTTTTCTTTGTGATTGTGATTTTAATCCAAGAAGTTGTGAGTAACATAGACTTCTCAGTCCATCTTCATATAACTCGGAAACTCTTCGGGAGTCGTTGAACTTCCATTCTGTGCTTCGAGCACTTAGAATACTTTCTAGCCCGTATGTCAGGGATTTGACAAATTCAAGTCATTTGTGTCATAGTTCATATTCAGGGAACTTGGAGATCCGATTCGCTTATATTCGAGTCTGCACTCTGGGGAGTTAGAGTACTCTAGTCCGCACTTTGGGGACTTGGAGGTTTAAGTCGTTTATACTCTAGTCCGCGCTCTGGGGACTTATAGTACTCCAGTCCGCACTCTGGGGACTTGGAGGTTTTAGTCGTTTATACTCCAGTCCGTGCTCTGGGGACTTAGAGTACTCCAGTCCGCACTCTGGGGACTTGGAGGTTTTAGTCGTTTATACTCCAGTCCGCGCTCTGGGGACTTAGAGTACTCCAGTCTGCACTCTGGGGACTTAGAGGTTTAAGTCGTTTATACTCTAGTCCGCGCTCTGGGGACTTAGAGTACTCCAGTCCGCACTATGGGGACTTGGAGGTTTAAGTCGTTTATATTCTAGTCCGCGCTATGGGGACTTAGAGTACTCCAGTCCGCACTCTGGGGACTTGGAGGTTTTAGTCGTTTATACTCCAGTCCGCGCTCTGGGGACTTAGAGTACTCTAGTCCGCACTCTGGGGACTTGGAGTTTTTAGTCGTTTATACTCCAGTCCGCGCTCTGGGGACTTAGAGTACTCCAGTCCGCACTTTGGGGACTTGGAGGTTTTAGTCGTTTATACTCTAGTCCGCGCTCTGGGTACTTAGAGTACTCCAGTCCGCACTTTGGGGACTTGGAGGTTTTAGTCGTTTATACTCAAGTCCGCGCTTTGGGGACTTAGAGTACTCCAGTCCGCACTCTGGGGACTTAGAGTACTCCAGTCCGCACTCAGGGGACTTAGAGTACTCCAGTCCGCACTCTGGGGACTTGGAGGTTTTAGTCATTTATACTCTAGTCCACGCTCTGGGGACTTCGAGTACTCCAGTCCGCACTCTGGGTACTTGGAGGTTTAAGTCGTTTATACTCTAGTCCGCACTCTGGGGACTTAGAGTACTCCAGTCCGCACTCTGGGGACTTGGAGGTTTTAGTCATTTATACTCTAGTCCGCGCTCTGGGGACTTAGAGTACTGCAGTCCGCACTCTGGGGACTTGGAGGTTTAAGTCGTTTATACTCTAGTCCGCACTCTGGGGACTTAGAGTACTCCAGTCCGCACTCTGGGGACTTGGAGGTTTTAGTCATTTATACTCTAGTCCGCGCTCTGGGGACTTAGAGTACTCCAGTCCGCACTCTGGGGACTTGGAGGTTTAAGTCGTTTATACTCTAGTCCGCGCTCTAGGGACTTAGAGTACTCCAGTCCGCACTCTGGGGACTTGGAGGTTTAAGTCGTTTATACTCTAGTCCGCGCTCTGGGGACTTAGAGTACTCCAGTCCGCACTTTGGGGACTTGGAGGTTTTAGTCATTTATACTCTAGTCCGCGCTCTGGGGACTTAGAGTACTCCAGTCCGCACTCTGGGGACTTGGAGGTTTTAGTCGTTTATACTCCAGTCCGCGCTCTGGGGACTTAGAGTACTCCAGTCCGCACTCTGGGGACTTGGAGGTTTAAGTTGTTTATACTCTAGTCCGCGCTCTGGGGACTTAGAGTACTCCAGTCCGCACTCTGGGGACTTGGAGGTTTTAGTCGTTTATACTCCAGTCCGCGCTCTGGGGACTTAGAGTACTCCAGTCCGCACTCTGGGGACTTGGAGGTTTTAGTCGTTTATACTCCAGTCCGCGCTCTGGGGACTTAGAGTACTCCAGTCCGCACTCTGGGGACTTGGAGGTTTAAGTCGTTTATACTCCAGTCCGCGCTCTGGGGACTTAGAGTACTCCAGTCCGCACTCTGGGGACTTGGAGGTTTAAGTCGTTTATACTCTAGTCCGCGCTCTGGGGACTTAGAGTACTCCAGTCCGCACTCTGGGGACTTGGAGGTTTTAGTCATTAATACTCTAGTCCGCGCTTTGGGGACTTAGAGTACTCCAGTCCGCACTATGGGGACTTGGAGGATTTAGTCATTTATACTCTAGTCCGCGCTCTGGGACTTAGAGTACTCCAGTCCGCACTCTTGGGACTTGGAGGTTTAAGTCGTTTATACTCTAGTCCGCGCTCTGGGGACTTAGAGTACTCCAGTCCGCACTCTGGTGACTTGGAGGTTTAAGTCGTTTATACTCTAGTCCGCGCTCTGGGGACTTAGAGTACTCCAGTCCGCACTCTGGGGACTTGGTGGTTTTAGTCGTTTATACTCCAGTCCGCGCTCTGGGGACTTAGAGTACTCCAGTCCGCACTCTGGGGACTTGGAGGTTTAAGTCGTTTATACTCTAGTCCACGCTCTGGGGACTTAGAGTACTCCAGTCCGCACTCTGGGGACTTGGAGGTTTAAGTCGTTTATACTCTAGTCCGCGCTCTGGGGACTTAGAGTACTCCAGTCCGCACTCTGGGGACTTGGAGGTTTTAGTCATTTATACTCTAGTCCGCGCTCTGGGGACTTAGAGTACTCCATTCCGCACTCTGGGGACTTGGAGGTTTAAGTCGTTTATACTCTAGTCCGCGCTCTAGGGACTTAGAGTACTCCGATCTGCACTCTGGGGACTTGGAGGTTTAATTCATTTATACTCCAGTCCGCGCTCTGGGGACTTAGAGTACTCCAGTCCGCACACTGAGGACTTGGAGGTTTTAGTCGTTTATACTCCAGTCCGCGCTCTGGGGACTTAGAGTACTCCAGTCCGCACTCTGGGGACTTGGAGGTTTAAGTCGTTTATACTCTAGTCCGCGCTCTGGGTACTTAGAGTACTCCAGTCCGCACTCTGGGGACTTGGAGGTTTTAGTCGTTTATACTCTAGTCCGCGCTCTGGGGACTTAGAGTACTCCAGTCCACACTCTGGGTACTTGGAGGTTTAAGTCGTTTATACTCTAGTCCGCACTCTGAGGACTTAGAGTACTCCAGTCCGCACTCTGGGGACTTGGAGGTTTTAGTCGTTTATACTCCAGTCCGCGCTCTGGGAACTTAGAGTACTCCAGTCCGCACTTTGGGGACTTGGAGGTTTAAGTCGTTTATACTCTAGTCCGCGCTCTGGGGACTTAGAGTACTCCAGTCCGCACTCTGGGGACTTGGAGATTTAAGTCGTTTATACTCTAGTCTGCGCTCTGGGGACTTAGAGTACTCCAGTCCGCACTCTCGGGACTTGGAGGTTTTAGTCATTTATACTCTAGTCCGCGCTCTGGGGACTTAGAGTACTCCAGTCCGCACTCTGGGGACATGGAGGTTTAAGTCGTTTATACTCTAGTCCGCGCTCTGGGGACTTAGAGTACTCCAGTCCGCACTTTGGGGACTTGGAGGTTTAAGTCGTTTATACTCTAGTCCGCGCTCTGGGGACTTAGAGTACTCCAGTCCGCACTCTGGGGACTTGGAGGTTTAAGTCGTTTATACTCTAGTCCGCGCTCTGGGGACTTAGAGTACTCCGGTCCGCACTCTGGGGACTTGGAGGTTTAAGTCGTATATACTCTAGTCCGCGCTCTAGGGACTTAGAGTACTCCAGTCCGCACTCTGGGGACTTGGAGGTTTTAGTCGTTTATACTCCAGTCCGCGCTCTGGGGACTTAGAGTACTCCAGTCTGCACTCTGGGGACTTGGAGGTTTAAGTCGTTTATACTCTAGTCCGCGCTCTGGGTACTTAGAGTACTCCAGTCCGCACTCTGGGGACTTGGAGGTTTAAGTCGTTTATACTTTAGTCCGCGCTCTGGGGACTTAGAGTACTCCAGTCCGCACTCTGGGACTTGGAAGTTTAAGTCGTTTATACTCTAGTCCGCGCTCTGGGGACTTAGAGTACTCCAGTCCGCACTCTGGGGACTTGAAGGTTTAAGTCGTTTATACTCTAGTCCGCGCTCTGGGGACTTAGAGTACTCCGGTCCGCACTCTGGGGACTTGGAGGTTTAAGTTGTATATACTCTAGTCCGCGCTCTGGGGACTTAGAGTACTCCAGTCCGCACTCTGGGGACTTGGAGGTTTTAGTCGTTTATACTCCAGTCCGCGCTCTGGGGACTTAGAGTACTCCAGTCCGCACTCTGGGGACTTGGAGGTTTAAGTCGTTTATACTCTAGTCCGCGCTCTGGGTACTTAGAGTACTCCAGTCTGCACTCTGGGGACTTGGAGGTTTAAGTCGTTTATACTCTAGTCCGCGCTCTGGGGACTTAGAGTACTCCAGTCCGCACTCTGGGGACTTGGAGGTTTTAGTCATTAATACTCTAGTCCGCGCTTTGGGGACTTAGAGTACTCCAGTCCGCACTATGGGGACTTGGAGGTTTTAGTCATTTATACTCTAGTCCGCGCTCTGGGGACTTAGAGTACTCCAGTCCGCACTCTGGGGACTTGGAGGTTTAAGTCGTTTATACTCTAGTCCGCGCTCTGGGGACTTAGAGTACTCAAGTCCGCACTCTGGGGACTTGGAGGTTTAAGTCGTTTATACTCTAGTCCGCGCTCTGGGGACTTAGAGTACTCCAGTCCGCACTCTGGGGACTTGGTGGTTTTAGTCGTTTATACTCCAGTCCGCGCTCTGGGGACTTAGACTACTCCAGTCCGCACTCTGGGGACTTGGAGGTTTAAGTCGTTTATACTCTAGTCCGCGCTCTGGGGACTTAGAGTACTCCAGTCCGCACTCTGGGGACTTGGTGGTTTTAGTCGTTTATACTCCAGTCCGCGCTCTGGGGACTTAGAGTACTCCAGTCCGCACTCTGGGGACTTGGAGGTTTAAGTCGTTTATACTCTAGTCCACGCTCTGGGGACTTAGAGTACTCCAGTCCGCACTCGGGGGACTTGGAGGTATTAGTCGTTTATACTCTAGTCCGTGCTCTGGGGACTTAGAGTACTCCAGTCCGCACTCTGGGGACTTGGAGGTTTTAGTCATTTATACTCCAGTCCGCGCTCTGGGGACTTAGAGTACTCCATTCCGCACTCTGGGGACTTGGAGGTTTAAGTCGTTTATACTCCAGTCCGCGCTCTGGGGACTTAGAGTACTCCAGTCCGCACTCTGGGGACTTGGAGGTTTAAGTCGTTTATACTCTAGTCCGCGCTCTGGGTACTTAGAGTACTCCAGTCCGCACTCAGGGGACTTGGAGGTTTTAGTCGTTTATACTCTAGTCCGCGCTCTGGGGACTTAGAGTACTCCAGTCCGCACTCTGGGTACTTGGAGGTTTAAGTCGTTTATACTCTAGTCCGCACTCTGAGGACTTAGAGTACTCCAGTCCGCACTCTGGGGACTTGGAGGTTTTAGTCGTTTATACTCCAGTCCGCGCTCTGGGGACTTAGAGTACTCCAGTCCGCACTCTGGGGACTTGGAGGTTTAAGTCGTTTATACTCTAGTCCGCGCTCTGGGGACTTAGAGTACTCCAGTCCGCACTCTGGGGACTTGGAGGTTTAAGTCGTTTATACTCTAGTCTGCGCTCTGGGGACTTAGAGTACTCTAGTCCGCACTCTCGGGACTTGGAGGATTTAGTCATTTATACTCTAGTCCGCGCTCTGGGGACTTAGAGTACTCCAGTCCGCACTCTGGGGACATGGAGGTTTAAGTCGTTTATACTCTAGTCCGCGGTCTGGGGACTTAGAGTACTCCAGTCCGCACTTTGGGGACTTGGAGGTTTAAGTCGTTTATACTCTAGTCCGCGCTCTGGGGACTTAGAGTACTCCAGTTCGCACTCTGGGGACTTGGAGGTTTAAGTCGTTTATACTCTAGTCCGCGCTCTGGGGACTTAGAGTACTCCGGTCCGCACTCTGGGGACTTGGAGGTTTAAGTCGTATATACTCTAGTCCGCGCTCTAGGGACTTAGAGTACTCCAGTCCGCACTCTGGGGACTTGGAGGTTTTAGTCGTTTATACTCCAGTCAGCGCTCTGGGGACTTAGAGTACTCCAGTCTGCACTCTGGGGACTTGGAGGTTTAAGTCGTTTATACTTTAGTCCGTGCTCTGGGTACTTAGAGTACTCCAGTCCGCACTCTGGGGACTTGGAGGTTTTAGTCGTTTATACTCTAGTCCGCGCTCTGGGGACTTAGAGTACTCCAGTCCGCACTCTGGGTACTTGGAGGTTTAAGTCGTTTATACTCTAGTCCGCACTCTGAGGACTTATAGTACTCCAGTCCGCACTCTGGGGACTTGGAGGTTTTAGTCATTTATACTCTAGTCCGCGCTCTGGGGACTTAGAGTACTCCAGTCCGCACTCTGGGGACTTGGAGGTTTAAGTCGTTTATACTCTAGTCCGCACTCAGGGGACTTAGAGTACTCCAGTCCACACTCTGGGGACTTGGAGGTTTTAGTCATTTATACTCTAGTCCGCGCTCTGGGGACTTAGAGTACTCCAGTCCGCACTCGGGGTACTTGGAGGTTTAAGTCGTTTATACTCTAGTACGTACTCTGGGGACTTAGAGTACTCCAGTCCGCACTCTGGGGACTTGGAGGTTTTAGTCGTTTATACTCCAGTCCGCGCTCTGGGTACTTAGAGTACTCCAGTCCGCACTTTGGGGACTTGGAGGTTTAAGTCGTTTATACTCTAGTCCGCGCTCTGGGTACTTAGAGTACTCCAGTCCGCACTCTGGGGACTTGGAGGTTTTAGTCATTTATACTCTAGTCCGCGTTCTGGGGACTTAGAGTACTCCAGTCCGCACACTGGGGACTTGGAGGTTTAAGTCGTTTATACTCTAGTCCGCGCTCTGGGGACTTAGAGTACTCCAGTCCGCACTTTGGGGACTTGGAGGTTTAAGTCGTTTATACTCTAGCCCGCGCTCTGGGGACTTAGAGTACTCCAGTCCGCACTCTGGGGACTTGGAGGTTTTAGTCGTTTATACTCTAGTCCGCGCTCTGGGGACTTAGAGTACTCCAGTCCGCACTCTGGGGACTTGGAGGTTTAAGTCCTTTATACTCTAGTCCGCGCTCTGGGGACTTAGAGTACTCCAGTCCGCACTCTGTGGACATGGAGGTTTAAGTCGTTTATACTCCAGTCCGCGCTCTGGGGACTTAGAGTACTCCAGTCCGCACTCTGGGGACTTGGAGGTTTTAGTCGTTTATACTCCAGTCCGCGCTCTGGGGACTTAGAGTACTCCAGTCCGCAATCTGAGGACTTGGAGGTTTAAGTCGTTTATACTCTATTCCGCACTCTGGGGACTTAGAGTACTCCAGTCCGCACTCTGAGGACTTGGAGGTTTTAGTCATTTATACTCTAGTCCGCGCTCTGGGGACTTAGAGTACTCTAGTCCGCACTCTGGGGACATGGAGGTTTAAGTCGTTTATACTCTAGTCCGCGCTCTGGGGACTTAGAGTACTCCAGTCCGCACTTTGGGGACTTGGAGGTTTAAGTCGTTTATACTCTAGTCCGCGCTCTGGGGACTTAGAGTACTCCAGTCCGCACTATGGGGACTTGGAGGTTTAAGTCGTTTATACTCTAGTCCGCGCTCTGGGGACTTAGAGTACTCCGGTCCGCACTCTGGGGACTTGGAGGTTTAAGTCGTATATACTCTAGTCCGCGCTCTAGGGACTTAGAGTACTCCAGTCCGCACTCTGGGGACTTGGAGGTTTTAGTCGTTTATACTCCAGTCCGCGCTCTGGGGACTTAGAGTACTCCAGTCTGGACTCTGGGGACTTGGAGGTTTAAGTCGTTTATACTCTAGTCCGCGCTCTGGGTACTTAGAGTACTCCAGTCCGCACTCTGGGGACTTGGAGGTTTAAGTCGTTTATACTCTAGTCCGCGCTCTGGGGACTTAGAATACTCCAGTCCGCACTCTGGGGACTTGGAAGTTTAAGTCGTTTATACTCTAGTCCGCGCTCTGGGGACTTAGAGTACTCCATTCCGCACTCTGGGGACTTGGAGGTTTAAGTCGTTTATACTCTAGTCCGCGCTCTGGGGACTTAGAGTACTCCGGTCCGCACTCTGGGGACTTGGAGGTTTAAGTTGTATATACTCTAGTCCGCGCTCTGGGGACTTAGAGTACTCCAGTCCGCACTCTGGGGACTTGGAGGTTTTAGTCGTTTATACTCCAGTCCACGCTCTGGGGACTTAGAGTACTCCAGTCCGCACTCTGGGGACTTGGAGGTTTAAGTCGTTTATACTCTAGTCCGCGCTCTGGGTACTTAGAGTACTCCAGTCCGCACTCTGGGGACTTTGAGGTTTAAGTCGTTTATACTCTAGTCCGCGCTCTGGGGACTTAGAGTACTCCAGTCCGCACTCTGGGGACTTGGAGGTTTTAGTCATTAATACTCTAGTCCGCGCTTTGGGGACTTAGAGTACTCCAGTCCGCACTATGGGGACTTGGAGGTTTTAGTCATTTATACTCTAGTCCGCGCTCTGGGGACTTAGAGTACTCCAGTCCGCACTCTGGGGACTTGGAGGTTTAAGTCGTTTATACTCTAGTCCGCGCTCTGGGGACTTAGAGTACTCCAGTCCGCACTCTGGGGACTTGGAGGTTTAAGTCGTTTATACTCTAGTCCGCGCTCTGGGGACTTAGAGTACTCCAGTCCGCACTCTGGGGACTTGGTGGTTTTAGTCGTTTATACTCTAGTCCGCGCTCTGGGGACTTAGAGTACTCCAGTCCGCACTCTGGGGACTTGGAGGTTTAAGTCGTTTATACTCTAGTCCGCGCTCTGGGGACTTAGAGTACTTCAGTCCGCACTCTGGGGACTTGGTGGTTTTAGTCGTTTATACTCCAGTCCGCGCTCTGGGGACTTAGAGTACTCCAGTCCGCACTCTGGGGACTTGGAGGATTAAGTCGTTTATACTCTAGTCCATGCTCTGGGGACTTAGAGTACTCCAGTCCGCACTCTGGGGACTTGGAGGTATTAGTCATTTATACTCTAGTCCGCGCTCTGGGGACTTAGAGTACTCCAGTCCGCACTCTGGGGACTTGGAGGTTTTAGTCATTTATACTCCAGTCCGCGCTCTGGGGACTTAGAGTACTCCATTCCGCACTCTGGGGACTTGGAGGTTTAAATCGTTTATACTCCAGTCCGCGCTCTGGGGACTTAGAGTACTCCAGTCCGCACTCTGGGGACTTGGAGGTTTAAGTCGTTTATACTCTAGTCCGCGCTCTGGGTACTTAGAGTACTCCAGTCCGCACTCTGGGGACTTGGAGGTTTTAGTCGTTTATACTCTAGTCCGCGCTCTGGGGACTTAGAGTACTCCAGTCCGCACTCTGGGTACTTGAAGGTTTAAGTCGTTTATACTCTAGTCCGCACTCTGAGGACTTAGAGTACTCCAGTCCGCACTCTGGGGACTTGGAGGTTTTAGTCGTTTATACTCCAGTCTGCGCTCTGGGGACTTAGAGTACTCCAGTCCGCACTCTGGGGACTTGGAGGTTTAAGTCGTTTATACTCTAGTCCGCGCTCTGGGGACTTAGAGTACTCCAGTCCGCACTCTGGGGACTTGGAGGTTTAAGTCGTTTATACTCTAGTATGCGCTCTGGGGACTTAGAGTACTCTAGTCCGCACTCTCGGGACTTGGAGGTTTTAGTCATTTATACTCTAGTCCGCGCTCTGGGGACTTAGAGTACTCCAGTCCGCACTCTGGGGACATGGAGGTTTAAGTCGTTTATACTCTAGTCCGCGCTCTGGGGACTTAGAGTACTCCAGTCCGCACTTTGGGGACTTGGAGGTTTAAGTCGTTTATACTCTAGTCCGCGCTCTGGGGACTTAGAGTACTCCAGTCCGCACTCTGGGGACTTGGAGGTTTAAGTCGTTTATACTCTAGTCCGCGCTCTGGGGACTTAGAGTACTCCGGTCCGCACTCTGGGGACTTGGAGGTTTAAGTTGTATATACTCTAGTCCGCGCTCTAGGGACTTAGAGTACTCCAGTCCGCACTCTGGGGACTTGGAGGTTTTAGTCGTTTATACTCCAGTCCGCGCTCTGGGGACTTAGAGTACTCCAGTCTGCACTCTGGGGACTTGGAGGTTTAAGTCGTTTATACTCTAGTCCGTGCTCTGGGTACTTAGAGTACTCCAGTCCGCACTCTGGGGACTTGGAGGTTTTAGTCGTTTATACTCTAGTCCGCGCTCTGGGGACTTAGAGTACTCCAGTCCGCACTCTGGGTACTTGGAGGTTTAAGTCGTTTATACTCTAGTCCGCACTCTGAGGACTTAGAGTACTCCAGTCCGCACTCTGGGGACTTGGAGGTTTTAGTCATTTATACTCTAGTCCGCGCTCTGGGGACTTAGAGTACTCCAGTCCGCACTCTGGGGACTTGGAGGTTTAAGTCGTTTATACTCTAGTCCGCACTCTGGGGAGTTAGAGTACTCCAGTCCGCACTCTGGGGACTTGGAGGTTTAAGTCGTTTATACTCTAGTCCGCCCTCAGGGGACTTAGAGTACTCCAGTCCGCACTCTGGGGACTTGGAGGTTTTAGTCATTTATACTCTAGTCCGCGCTCTGGGGACTTAGAGTACTCCAGTCCGCACTCTGGGTACTTGGAGGTTTAAGTCGTTTATACTCAAGTACGTACTCTGGGGACTTAGAGTACTCCAGTCCGCACTCTGGGGACTTGGAGGTTTTAGTCGTTTATACTCCAGTCCGCGCTCTGGGTACTTAGAGTACTCCAGTCCGCACTTTGGGGACTTGGAGGTTTAAGTCGTTTATACTCTAGTCCGCGCTCTGGGTACTTAGAGTACTCCAGTCCGCACTCTGGGGACTTGGAGGTTTTAGTCATTTATACTCTAGTCCGCGCTCTGGGGACTTAGAGTACTCCAGTCCGCACACTGGGAACTTGGAGGTTTAAGTCGTTTATACTCTAGTCCGCGCTCTGGGGACTTAGAGTACTCCAGTCCGCACTCTGGGGACTTGGAGGTTTAAGTCGTTTATACTCTAGCCCACGCTCTGGGGACTTAGAGTACTCCAGTCTGCACTCTGGGGACTTGGAGGTTTTAGTCGTTTATACTCTAGTCCGCGCTCTGGGGACTTAGAGTACTCAAGTCCGCACTCTGGGGACTTGGAGGTTTAAGTCCTTTATACTCTAGTCCGCGCTCTAGGGACTTAGAGTACTCCAGTCCGCACTCTGTGGACATGGAGGTTTAAGTCGTTTATACTCCAGTCCGCGCTCTGGGGACTTAGAGTACTCCAGTCCGCACTCTGGGGACTTGGAGGTTTTAGTCGTTTATACTCCAGTCTGCGCTCTGGGGACTTAGAGTACTCCAGTCCGCACTCTGAGGACTGGAGGTTTAAGTCGTTTATACTCTATTCCGCACTCTGGGGACTTAGAGTACTCCAGTCCGCACTCTGAGGACTTGGAGGTTTTAGTCATTTATACTCTAGTCCGCGCTCTTGGGACTTAGAGTACTCCAGTCCGCACTCTGGGGACTTGGAGGCTTAAGTCGTTTATACTCTAGTCCGCACTCTGGGGACTTGAAGGTTTAAGTCGTTTATACTAGTCCGCGCTCTGGGGACTTAGAGTACTCCAGTCCGCACTCTGGGGACTTGGAGGTTTAAGTCATTTATACTCTAGTCTGCGCTCTGGGGACTTAGAGTACTCCAGTCCGCACTCTGAGGACATGGAGGTTTAAGTCGTTTATACTCTAGTCCGCGCTCTGGGGACTTAGAGTACTCCAGTCTGCACTCTGGGGACTTGGAGGTTTTAGTCATTTATACTCTAGTCCGCGCTCTGGGGACTTAGAGTACTCCAGTCCGCACTCTGGGGACTTGGAGGTTTAAGTCGTTTATACTCTAGTCCGCGCTCTGGGGACTTAGAGTACTCCAGTCCGCACTCTGGGGACTTGGAGGTTTTAGTCGTTTATACTCTAGTCCGCGCTCTGGGGACTTAGAGTACTCCAATCCGCACTTTGGGGACTTGGAGGTTTAAGTCATTTATACTCTAGTCCGCGCTCTGGGGACTTAGAGTACTCCAGTCCGCACTCTGGGGACATGGAGGTTTAAGTCGTTTATACTCCAGTACGCGCTCTGGGGACTTAGAGTACTCCAGTCCGCACTCTGGGGACTTGGAGGTTTTAGTCGTTTATACTCTAGTCCGCGTTCTGGGGACTTAGAGTACTCCAGTCCGCACTTTGGGGACTTGGAGGTTTAAGTCGTTTATACTCTAGTCCACGCTCTTGGGACTTAGAGTACTCCAGTCCGCACTCTGGGGACTTGGAGGTTTAAGTCATTTATACTCTAGTCCGCGCTCTGGGGACTTAGAGTACTCCAATCCGCACTCTGGGGACATGGAGGTTTAAGTCGTTTATACTCTAGTCCGCGCTCTGGGGACTTAGAGTACTCCAGTCCGCACTCTGGGGACTTGGAGGTTTTAGTCATTTAAATTCTAGTCCGCGCTCTGGGGACTTAGAGTACTCCAGTCCGCACTCTGGGGACATGGGGGTTTTAGTCATTTATACTCTAGTTCGCGCTCTGGGGACTTAGAGTACTCCAGTCCGCACTCTGGGGACATGGAGGTTTAAGTCGTTTATACTCTAGTCCACACTCTGGGGACTTAGAGTACTCCAGTCCGCACTCTGGGGACTTGGAGATTTTAGTCATTTATACTCTAGTCCGCGCTCTGGGGACTTAGAGTACTCCAGTCCGCACTCTGGGGACATGGAGGTTTAAGTCGTTTATACTCTAGTCTGCGCTCTGGGGACTTAGAGTACTCCAGTCCGCACTCTGGGGACATGGAGGTTTTAGTCATTTATACTCTAGTTCGCGCTCTGGGGACTTAGAGTACTCCAGTCCGCACTCTGGGGACATGGAGGTTTAAGTCGTTTATACTCTAGTCCGCGCTCTGGGGACTTAGAGTACTCCAGTCCGCACTCTGGAGACTTGGAGGTTTTAGTCATTTATACTCTAGTCCGCGCTCTGGGGACTTATAGTACTCCAGTCCGCACTCTGTGGACATGGAGGTTTAAGTCGTTTATAGTCTAGTCCGCGCTCTAGGGACTTACAGTACTCCAGTCCGCACTCTGGGGACTTGGAGGTTTAAGTTGAGAGCAGTCGTATTTCCACTCTTTAATTTGTATTCATCTACTGTATCGAGGCTAATGTCGTCGAATGAACAATCGAACCACGTTTGCTCACGGAATGGGATTCTGCCCCCCAGGATGAGGGACGGAATTTGAAAAATGGACGATCGATTCTCGTCCGCTTGGTGATTATAGCTCTTCCAATCAAGTCAAGGAAGGAGCTATATGGCAGATGGTTGAATCACATCCATGTTGGGTTAGATAGCCAAATCTCTTACAATTTGCTCCGTATCTCCTTCTAGAAAATAAGGATAATAGATTGTTGAGTAGACAAAGTAAGTTGCATATGTTCCAAGGTGCAGTCGTGTCCATATATTGACAGCGATGGTTAGCGAGTACGCAGTCTACCATAGCTACTTCAAGTTGGGCTTTCAAACAACCTTTCGTGTTCAGAGTAGGATTTGATGTGTAGATGATCAAATCACGTCCACTTTAGACGGATCCCGACGTCACTGAGCTTCATGAGGGGTATTTTGTCGAACTTTGTTCTATGACTCGATTGGAGTGGATGATCGGGCCATATTCATTCCAAGCAGTTTAGGTCTCCAAGTCAAATGTGGAGGTTGATGGATGGATGGTCGGTTGTTCGAATCGATCATAAGTTAAGCATACGAACTCGGATCGTCTTGAAACTTGGAACATTGGCTTCCCTGGCTTTTATTGTTATGTCTTGTTAATCGTGGCTCGATCCAGACTCGGACAAAATCCATCGATATCCATAGTGAGCCTTTGTGTAATCGATCTCCAAGACGAACTGTCACTGGTTTCTAATCAAGTTCTTGGTGTCACGGCCTTGCCAAAAGGCGGGATAACATTTTCCCCCCAAAGGACGTCTTCTGTAAACATGACGTGCTTTGAAAAACCGCAGTCTTTCATGCTGAATATTTCCGTTCAGTTGATTGCTTGACAGTCGTCTTTTAATCGTTTCGTTGCAATCTTCTTTTAGACAAATGTTCAACTAGCGTGCTTTGCTTTGGTTCTGCCCCCAGTTTTGGGGATGAGTATGGAGTTGATGTATGTTTATACTCCATCTCGCACTCTGGGAGTACGGAGTTGAGTAGATGTTTATACTCCGTCTCGCACTCTGGAAATACAGAGTTGATTAATGTTTATACTCCGTCTCGCACTCTGGAAATACAGAGTTGATTAATGTTTATACTCCGTCTCGCACTCTGGGAGTACAGAGTTAAGCGAATGTTTATACTCCGTCTCGCACTCTGGGAGTATGGAGTTGATTAATGTTTATACTCCGTCTCGCACTCTGGGAGTACGGAGTTAAGTAGATGTTTATACTCCGTCTCGCACTCTGGGAGTACGGAGTTGATTAATGTTTATACTCCGTCTCGCACTCTGGGAGTACGGAGTTGATCAATGTTTATACTCCGTCTCGCACTTTGGGAGTACAGAGTTAAGTAGATGTTTATACTCCGTCTCGCACTCTGGGAGTACGGAGTTGTGCGAAGGATCGTCGTGTATCAACCCATTTTTAACCTTGATGTGATGGCTTGCCCCCGAGCTCGAGTTTCACTTAGCGAGTGGCTGGCCGTATCGCAGCCGCTCTCTACTTGAATAAATTCCACTTGCAGGATGGAATTCAGCTCTCTGTGCATCGTGATGTTGTACATTGTATTTAATCCATAGCCCCAAATCAAAGGCATATGGTTGATGATGAGCAATAGAATTATTCTCGTCCAGATGTAACTCCACACGTCCGATCATGGTCTGCGTAGATTGGTTGGCAACCAAATCTGAGTACCTGGACACCTCGGAGATGTTTGTAATCGCCCGTGTTAGGATCAGTAAGCATTTGGGAATATACAACATTCCCCTGATTTTCTTTAGACTTTGGTGTACTCTCTCGAGGTTGGTTTCCAGTACCACTCCGAGTCGTGAGTCTTCAAGTAGAGGTTGTCAATTGAACCTTTCAAAGAGCATATGAGCTGAATTCTGAAGTGTTGTTTCGGCTACTGGGATCTACATCCTTAGCCAACGGGCCTTCATTGCTATTTTTCTTAGTATGCTCCACTCCACCTCACTTTAGTTCTGATTCATTTTGTAAAAGAAACGATCCATAGTCGTAGGAGGCTCTTTAGCTAACTAGCTGCCAAAATATATCTGGAGGTCGACTTTCCTCAAACGCGATCAGTATGATACCCTTGTTAGTATTTGGAATAAATTGCTTAGAGCATTGGTTTGCTTGGGGTCATTAAATTCGAAGTGTTGGGTCAGCGAAGAATGGTGCTTGGAGTCATCTTGGCGTTTGCTAGAGTCATATCATCTATGTTCTCCAACCTTTGGGAGTACCGTTTGAATAGGGGTTGCTTGTCTGTTCCCTTGATGCCGTTCATAAGCTGCCGCTAGATCCTCTATGCCCTGGTCGATCATGGGATGTCAGGGAAGTAGATAGAATGTTCCTTTATTAAGTTGAGTTTTGAATTCACTATCCGGAGGCACTGCGCTGCGGCTAGGGTTCAAATAGTAGTGGTTTCATGAAGACACATACATACACAAAATGAATACAAAGGAATGAAGATGGAAATAATTCAAAGTGAAGAACATGGAGGACCCCACCTACCCACCTAACTCAATGTACAAATTAGAGGCTAATGCACATGCTTATGGGATTAATGGCTTCATGTACACTTAAAAGATGATTAGTAGAAGCTAATGATTACTTGGCCTCCACACTTTCTCAAGGGTAGTTTGGGCATTCACCAAATTATGGATTAGGGTTTTGTTAGCACCAAAATTGGTCACTAACCTCATAGAGAAAGATTGTGTAGAGATATAAGTGATGAAGATAAATTAAACAAGGAAGAGAATGCTAATTTAAATGCAGAAAGTAAGAACACCAAATTTATAGTGGTTTAGCGTAATTGCCTACGTCCACTTTGAGGTTAAACTTTATTGATCTTCTTAATAGTTGATTACAAATACAATTCGTGAATCAAATGCTTGAATTAAGTTGTTAAGTAGAGAAGATGAGTCTCAAAAATGGCAGAGTCTCCCCAGTGTTCTCCAAAAAGGATCCATTTCATTGTGCCCCTGCCCTTCTATTTATAGAGGAAGATGGGTTGGACTTCCTTCATGGGCTTAGGAACAAGGTGCCTCTGCCCATAGTGGGTGAATCTGCGCACCAGGCCAGGCAGGCCGAATGCTCTTGCTTTATTGTGGGCCTGACAACTTGCTACCACCTCCAGTCTCTCCTTGATCAGAATCTTGTCTAGTGCTAATAATAATTTCTTCAACCATCGTTTTGTAACCGGGCCAAGATGCCGGTTAACAGGTTTCATGCTTGTATAAATAACCCATTATGTTCATGTAACTTTTTCTACCTTCTACCCTCTTTAAGCCCTCTTATGGAGGCCATCTCTTCTCTTAATTTAGCTTAGTTCTCTTTTATTTCTTTTCATGGCTACTTGGACATTCATTGTTACTTTCATGTAATTATCTTTTTATTGCAATTTAATACATGCTCTTTCCTTTTCATGCTTATTTACTTTAATGTTTGTAGTGTAGATTTACTTTCATGCAAGTAGAATAGTTCTAATTCTTGTTAATTAGCTCTCTTTTTCATTAAGCTTTTATTGTCCTTTCATTTTGCTTTCATGTTGCTAGCTACATTTGTTAATCAAATGACAAATATGAGAGGCTAAACCCCTTCAATTTAGGGGTAATGAAGCTCTCTAATTATGTAGATTCAACTATTTGTTAAATCATGCTCTCTTTTTGTTCTTAATGATGATCAATGAAGTGTTTTATTTGTTGTTCTTGCTTTGAATTTGATAGCCTATATTGTTGACACCAAATAGGCTATGCTTAAACAATCACTAAAACAAATGCCTCTTCATCAAAATATGATTATGGCATAAGAAAGTGATTTGAAATTCAAATTTGATGGTCTATATTTTTAATCAATAGTTAATAGGCCATACTTAAAATAGATTTCATTTTCATTGTCAAGTTTCATGAAAGTTAGTAAGTGGTTTAAGGGGTGTGTTAAAGTTTGATGGCTTATGTTGGCTAACTAATAGCACAAATATGCCATACTTATGATAAACACATCAATTAACGCACTAATGACCATAAAAGAGAGATCATGATTTCATATTTGTTGAACTACATGATCTAAAGAGTGGATTTATTCTCTAAATTGTCATTTAACTCTTATATTTGCATCTCTTTTCTTTTAGTTAGTTCATTCTCTAATTCTCTAGCTTAACTTTCACTTGAAATTGATATAATTTGATTTAATTGAATTTTTAAAATCATTAATTCCCTGCTGATCGACCCGTATTCGCCACGTACTACAAGTGTACGTCGTGCGCTTGTGGTTATTTTAATTTAAAAAAATTCGACTATTTTCTAAACCGATAGAAAATTAGCCGATTAACATAGTCAATCGGGGAGCAGCTAGAAGAAGTATTAAGGTGGGTAGTAGGGAACTCGAGATCTTTGAACTGACCTTTACATGAGCCACTATTATTACATTTAATGCTAAGTATGCGATGGAATTGGTTGATATTGATATATGCGATGTGTGAACAGGTTCGCAAAGTTTGAAGACGATATGTCATACTGATCCTCGATGAGATCGAACGGGGGAGGGGGGGTTGTAAGTTTGCTCAACTGGCGATTCCTGCTGATGAATCAAAAAAGCAAAGCCTGCAATATCGAATAAAGGCCGCCGATGGAAGGAGGACGACCGAAAAACTCTAAGTCCCTGACTGTGGACTAGAATACTCTATGTCCCCGACTGCGGATTAGAGTATAAATGATTTGACAAAAAATCTCTAAGTCCCTGACTGCGGACTAGAGTATAAACGATTTGACAAAAAACTCTATGTCCCTGACTGTGGACTAGAGTACTTTGAGTCCCTAACTGCGTACCAGAGTATAAATGATTTAACAAAGATCACCAAGTCCCTGACCGTGGACTAGAAAGCTCTAAGTCCCTGATTGCAGACTAGAGTATAAACCATTTAGGCAAAAACACAATCGGCCACGATGAAATTTCTAGGCCCCTGACTACGGACTAAAAAAATTGTAAGTCCCCATACCATAGGCTAACTCGAAAACCCAAGGGGTGGACGTACGAGTTTTCAATTATTCTATATCCCACGAATTCCGGTTCCAAATCAACAGAAGAGACTCAAACTGTTGGCGGTAGGATACAACCGTTAGTTAAAGTTCCGGCTCGGTATTACTCACGACTTAAGATAGTGCCTTCGAAGAGGATTCGAGATCGAGATAGTGGATTATGAATGAGACTTGCAAAAATTATAAGTACATGAAATGGGAAGTAATTATTCACACGATGTTTATATACAAGAAAAAAAATTATTCACTATCTCCCAAAATTCCTTGCAAGTTATTCAAAAAGTTTGGGATCCACACCCGTGCACATCCTACCAAGAAAAGAAACGCATGCCTAACTTCTCTAGACTATGTACAATAACTCAAAACACTAATTATTTCTTCGATTTCTTCTCCTTCTTCGTTTTTTCAGGAGTTGAATCAGTCGAGCATTATTTCCGGGATCCCTTGCCACCCTTGGCGGAGATGCTCAATGAAGGAGGAGGAATTTCAATAGGAATTGTCCCGCCAGGTGGAATGACCTGCAAAGGCGCAGGGATAGGATCTTTGGTCGCGACCTCAACGGGCTCCGTTTTAACTTCGTGCTTTGACTCTCTTCTTCTTCGATCAGCTCCTTCATACTGCTCTTGGCAGTGTGCTCCATGGTACCCATGATCACTATATCGTCCCACTCCTCGCCGAGAGACGGGTCCTCAAGCTTATCCTCCTCGAGCGCATCGATGACCCGAGCATCGGGCCAGGAATATCTGCAACAGCTGGAGCCTTAGCCACTTTCTCTTGCTGCTCCATGGCGACATCGCTCCTAGGAGTTTGCTCTGGACCGGGGTTGCCTGCAAAAGTTAGTCAAAGCATAGGCGTTAGTCGATGACTGTTATGTGCCAAAAATAACAACTTTTTTAATTCAAGAAAATCCAGTACGATACCAACATTTGGTTGGCATTTTGTTGTCATCGGAGTGCTCCCTTCAAGTATGGGAGACAATATGTGTGGGCCAAGTCTGGGCCTGTTTGGATCATAACCGACGTGTTGCTCCATGGGTAGAGAAGATGATGTCCCGGCCAATTGAGTAGGAGAAGGACCCTTAGGCTCAGTTCTAAAAGACCCTATGATATCTTCTCTTTCTTTAGCCGGTGTAGAAGCTTTGCAAAATTGAAGTTTCGCGGCAGCCAAGTTAGACGGCTCGTTTCCTCGAAGCACTTCTTGCACAAGTACCCCGTCATCAAGCTCTACCACTCCCAACTCTTCTTTCTTGATTTTTGTGATGATCTCCCAAGCTTCGGCGAGCGATTCAAGAAAACCTTTGCCTAGGAAGGTCAAGTCACGGTGAAGGAGAACTTTTGCATTATATTCGGCAATGAGTGGGTCGAATAAGTTCATGATCTCTTCCCTACCAGACTCGGTGGCAGCCTCAACTTGGGAGTTGGCCTTCTGCGAGCACCTCTTTTCTGTCCTCTTCACGGGCTGCTTCTTTCAAGACTTCAATCTGGGCGAGTTGCTCATCAAGTTTCATTTTTAAATTCCTTGTTTCAACAATCTCCTCACAATATTTCTACGACTCTTCCTATGCCTCAAGTTTTCCCCCCTTTCTTTAAACAATAATTTTTCTAGCTCCTCCACATGGCGAGCTAAGACGTCTTTCTCCTTTTGTAAGGAGTCATTCTCTAAAGCCAAGGTGCCACTATGATGGAGTGCCGCATCTAGTTCCTTTTTATGCGAAGTTTCCAAACAACTTACTGCCTCAGCCGTTTCCTTCGCGTTCTTCCCTGCTGCGGCAAGTTGAGCTTTATATTCAATCAGCTCAGCATCTTGATGTTTGATGATGTCTTTGTCATGGATAGCCTCCAGCTTGAGGTGATCAATTTCATGCTAGCACTCAGTGGAAACTTCAGAGACTTTCTCGGCTAAGTAAATAAATGCTTCATGCTGGACATACACGTCATTCATGCATGCTAATGAGCTCTCTTTGGCACTTCCAAGAATAACTTGTATGGAAGGGAGGAACTTGAGCCCGTCGAAGCAGATTTTTGGGAAGGTAGCTTTGAGTTTAGCTAATCTCTCCGCTACGGTAGGATCATGGGCAGGAACCGACGGGAGTTGTTCAGAAGAAACTAGCAGCTGCTTATGGCACTCGCGTGATTGCCTTGTACTTGATGGCCCGGAGTACTGATCGTGGGGAGCAGCAGCTTGGGAACCTCGATGAGAGGATTTGTCTCCGCTGTGAGCAGGAGGGTTTGGTGGATCGATATGGCGGGGAGCGTGTGTTTGAGATTTCCGTCTGGATGGGGAAGAGGATTCTCGAGAATAATAATCTTTGTCTCGCCCTTCGTCTTTGCCTTTGCGACTCCCAGATTCAAAATCTCGCCCCGAGCGATAGTAAGTAAAAGAGCCTCGAAGGCGATCAATAGCATGCTAGTGTGACATAGCACATGTAAAAAGAGCCGAATAGAAGTATATTAGAAGTTATAACGTGAAGATTATATCACAAGTGGATGGTGGAGTGCGAGCGTTTGTGTGTATCCTAGTGTTTCCCCTCGACGGACCAGTAACATTAGCTTTACTCATTAGAGTTTACTTCCCCCGGTAGAAGGTTGCACGCCTTCGCTGCTTCTCATGGGAGAGTTAAGCCCTTCGACGTTAAGGTTAGTGAAGTTGTAATTTAATAAATCATCCGGAATCGGAATGTCAGAGAGTCCCTTCAATGAACTTTCTATTTGCTGGGAAGACGATTCCTTTTCGATTGGGGTTTTGACGAATTCCGGGTTTGCCCCGGCCTTGCTTTTCCGCAACTTGTACACCAACCTTTTTCTCCTCTTCAAGAGAGTTTGCATTTGGCTAGTCTATGGCGCTTCGACTATCGGCACTTTTCTGGGGCTTACGCCTTCGCCTCTCAACCCCGCATCTTGAGTCCTCTTATCTCTCCTTCTTAAATATCTTCCCGGGTCCGCCCAATTGGGGGCACCATGGGGTCACTTGCTTCTACCCTTCTTTCGACGGCAATTCTCGGGACCACTTTGCTACCGAGAAGCCCATTTTTGCGGCCGTCTTCCAACAGCATGAACAATGAGAGCAGCTCGTTAGTGACAAGGAGTTTGATGTCCCAATCCTCAATGCGGGTGGCACGAATGGCCGCGACAATCCTGGAATAATCGACGCCTTCAGGTAGAGGGTGGACACCTGAAAGAATTAAAGGTATTAGTACGATTAAGAAAGAGGCTGCGACTTGAATCTGTGAATTAAAGACGAAGGCAGAAATAACTTACATCCTTCCAACCATCTTCTTGCGAAGTCGGGAGGGCGCTGCACATAGAACCATTCGTGTTTGAATAGGAAGAGCTTATTCCATGCGCCTATTAAGACCTGGCATTTGGGCAAGGGTTCAAGAATGACGTACTAAGGACTATCAGCCCGTCTTTTGAAATTGTAGATGTATTGGACATCTTCGGGAGCTGGCGGACGAAATAGGACGTTCATGAAGATAAGAAAAGTGCCATGTACAAAAGCATAATCGTTGGGGTGCAGTTGAGTGGGAGCGATCCCCAAATATCCCAATATTTCCCGAACGAAAGAATTGAAGGGAGGCACGCATTCGGCCTAGCACATGAACTTGTTACAAGCAGTATGTCCAGCTGGGGGCAAGTGAGGTCTATCTTGCCTCAATGGAACTAGAACATCTTCGAAAGGAATCCCATGGATGTAACATAATCGACGAAGAGCGGCTTCGCCGATTCTAGATGCTTGTGAGTCAGCCGGATTGTTCAGGATAATAGCGCTTTCAACGGCATTGGGAGCTGGGTCAATAACTTCTGTAGGAAAAACTGGAATGTCAGAAAAGAGATTTGCTTGTGGGTCAAATGCCTCTACTTGTTCTGCTTAGTGACTCAGAGCAAGTTTGTCTGATAGGGTGGAAGAGCTTGATTTCGCAGCCAATTCAAAAGACATTATGGTTGAGCGCTTAGTGTGGCTTGGGATCTATGTCAGCTATACTCAAAGACAATCAATATTAGAAATAATAACCTATCCCCTCGTGTCGTGTGTGAGCTAGTGCAGTGCAATATGAAATAAACATAAGCAGCTTTAAATCAGAGAAGAAAATGTAAAATGTCAAAGCTTGGAGGTTTCGTCCAGAGAGACTGTCATCGCTGACCATCACGAATGACGTGAAAGTTGATCGGCAACCTGAGCTTTAGGATCGGATGATGATGTTTTGATTTATGGATTCTATTGTTCAAGTTTGTTTAGCCGATTTTGTGCTTAGTTCATGTTAGGCAGACCGAGAATTTGTTCGTTCAAACTTAAGTCCTTTGGTCTAAATATGCAAGTTGCGTTGTTATCAGTCATTTTATTTTCGGGCAATATAGTATGCAGTTAAATGTTTGGATGACTTGAGTTAAGCTGGTCTTTATAATCAACACCGATCCCTGCCTTAGGTGCTGACCCCTATATAGGCCTGTCAATGGGCAGGATTCGGTCCGGGTATTATTAAACCCAGACCCGAGTCCAATTACAATTATTAAACCCGAGCCCGGCCCGAACCCGCAGGGTATTTCAACCCAATATCCGAGCCCGGCCCATCGGGCTTTTTAAGCCCGTTGGGTAATAACTATATACTTAACTCAGAATATTTATGTCAAAACCATATTTTAAAACTGCAACTTTGGTAAAATTTGTATACAAACAATGTTAACATATAAATTGGACGGTGATGTAGTCAAGCTTATAACAAAAGTATGCAAAAACATCTACATGTAAACAAACAAAATGGTAAATAAATAACATACGCACTCATGTTTTGATATGACGAAAAACTAATAGTCGGGTCGGGCCCTAACCGGGCCGGGTTTTGATAAAACCGTACCCGGATCGGGCCTGAGTCGGGCTTGGATAGTAAAAGGCAAAACCCATACCCGTAGTCGACCGAGTATCTCGTGGCTTTGGGAGATGTTGGAAGGGTTAACGACGAAGTGATGGCCAGAGTTTGAGATTTTCTGGTGGTCTAGGCGGTGAGTTTGAGGTGAAGTTTGGCGACTGGGTTGGTTTTGGTTTAGTGGTGAGTAGCTCGATTTCGATTCGAGGCTCAAGCAAGTGTTTTGGTGGTCAATATGGGTTGCTACGAGGTCAGGCGAAATGTCGAGGGTGTCGTCGATGGTCGGAGGTGGCTCCGGTGAGGGTGCATGTGCACGTAGTTCCTGGTGTGTCAGCGTTTGTATTCGAGAAGATGAGGGTCGTGTCTCGAAGTCGATCTCGAGGAAATGGGGTGCAGGCTCGAGTTCGAGCTCGAGTATTTTTGGGTTGTCTCGGTTCAAACTTAAACAAAAAAAAATTAAAGTGGAAAAAATGGCATACGGGTTGTTTTTGGGAAAACTCGAAGTAGGTTTCGAGTAAGACTCTGGTAGGACCCGAAGTAGGCTCTAAAACCAGTTTTAAAAGTTTTTAAATCAAAGTTCAGAAATTTAAATAAATTTAATTTAAGACTTTTCTTAAAATAAAAAAATTCATTTGTAAATGTATTCTTTAAACATTTGATTTAAGAAGTTATGCAACTGGTTAACTTAAATTTGTTAAGTTAAAATTATTTTATTTTAATTTAGTAATATAATTAAGTGTAAATCAAGATAAGATATTAAATCTAGATGATAATGGAAATTAAGAAAGTAATGGAATAAATGATTTATCCTAAAGTTAATTTAGTTTAAATGATTTAAGATTTAATTAATTAATCAGATAATTAAGGAGTGAATAAATAATTTAATTAATTAATGATTAAGGATAAATAAATTAATAATTAAGGAATTAATCAAATGTGTTGTAATTTGTTAACTTAAATGTTAAGTTAATTTATATTGTTAATGATAATTTAATTAGAGATTAATTAATAAGTAATTAAAGATTAATTAACTTGTAATTAAAAATGATAAATCTAAGATTAATTACTTAGGAGAAGTAATTAAAGGTTTGTTAATAGTAAATGAAGATCATTAACTTGAGATTAATGTGATTAATTTCAATAATTAATTATATTAATTAATTAGAGGTAATCATTTGTGAAATTACTCAAGTAAAATTACTTAATAAAAACAATTAAGGAATTAATTATCCAGAATAATTAATTGAATGATGATTAGTAACTTGAGTATAATTATTTGTTAGTAATCAAAGGATTAATTAATGAATGTGATTAATTAAGATTTATTAAATAACTAAAAGTTAATTGATTCAATTAATTAAGGATGATTAGTTAATAAATAAAGATTAACTAATCAATGATGAAGGGGAAACTTATTTCGGATAATTGGTGATTAACTTATGATAATTAACCCGGATCTGATAATTTGTTCATAAGTAATACATCTGATTTAAATTAATCAGTTGATTAATAGGTTCACTTGTGAATGTTTGGACTTGACTAATGATTGAATTGTTGATATTCCTTCATCTGTGATGCTGTGTGATATATTTTGATTTGTGTGTGATCTGTACTGTAGTTTATTTATCTGTAATTTATATATCTGTGATCTGTGAATAAAGGATAAGCGTTATAGTTATACCGCTTATCAACTATATTTCTGTATTCTGATCTATGATGATTGAATGTTGTTGCACTATCGTGTGTAAAACCCCTGGACTACACCATACACACACACATATGGATTTCACGAGGAAATCGGTTAAGTCACAGATAATTTAAATTTAATATTTTTGAAATTGAAATTTTAATTTCAATTGATTTTGGAAATGGATTTGGGTTAAATGTTAAAGCTTTTGAAAAGGTGTTTTCAAAGATAAAAGCTATTTTGAATAACTTGGTAAAGTTTCAATTTAGATAATTCAATTTGAATTTGAATTCAAAATTTGGAACTGAATTCCATGATTGGAAAATTTGGTTAAGATGTTATAAATGTGTTTAAACCATTTTGAAAGTATTGTTTGAGAATTTGAAATTAACCCAAAGACTTTAACTCGTATAAAAGAATCAGATTTTCCGAAATGAAAACTGTTTGTTTTCAAATGATAAAAGCTTTCATATAAGAAATGAAATTCCAGTTTAAGTTAAAGGAATTTCAAGTTTGAATTGAAAAATGGTTTTCCAAAATATGAGTGAATTCTTTTTGAAAGCAATGAATTAAATCTTGTTTTAAAGATTGGACGAGTTAATCCAAATTGAAATGGAAATCGATTTGAAATCTGTGAATGGATCTTTGTGAAACTGGGTAAACTTTGTGGATTAAATCTTTTATTTAAAAGATTTAAAATGGTAATGTGTTTAAACCATTTAAAGAGGAAATTTGGGTAATAAGTTGTGACTTAATCGAAATCCCATATCCATATGTTTTTAAATATGCGCTCGTTATTCGGTTTAGCCGGGAGAGGACCTTTGTGTCATATAATCCATTCTGAATAGTGATACGACGTATATGGATCGCATTTGCTATATTACAGCATGATAGGGGTTCTCGTTTCGCGGTTTGGTGGCGAACGGGAGACTCTTACCCCTACATATCCCTGAGTGGGAGGGGTTGGTTGTGACAGTCGAGAGGCTGGCCGTAAAAGTAAATGCGAGGTACCATTGTATGCCACGGTGGTGCTAGGATGGTTGCAAAGCCTTCCGGTTGCCACTGCCTCGTGGGGGTCTTTACAGTGGTATCAGAGCTAAGGTTGAACTTTAGCTCAGGAGTATAACACATTAAATAACTCATTAGAGATAGGGTGAAGTATACCCTAGAATGAGTATCCTTAAGATATCCA
Organism: Allium fistulosum; assembly: GCA_030737815.1. Classification (NCBI taxonomy): domain Eukaryota; kingdom Viridiplantae; phylum Streptophyta; class Magnoliopsida; order Asparagales; family Amaryllidaceae; genus Allium; species Allium fistulosum. Next base: position 1,217,474,455 of record CM060902.1, read on the forward strand.
TTCGTATACCTCAGTAAATTCTCTTGCTATCCACTAATAGCAAGTATGAGTGCAAGAAGAGGATGAGATGGGGGCAGGGGAATACGACTATAAATGGTCAATACCCTGTAACAACAAGGAAACAATCTTTTCTCTATCAATCTCTTTTGTTCGTCAACTTTTCAATTCTTCGATAGTTTCTGGTAGATCCAGAAAGAAGATTCAATATATTAATATGGGACATAAACTCCGAATGGACCAAAATTGTTTGTTTGGATGATTTGGTTGCTTTGGTTGCTTTGGTTGCTATGGTTGATAGATATACTTTAGTTCTAAATTAAAAGTTTTGGAATTGTATCCATATGTCTATCTATTCTTTGTGTCCCAATATACTCTACGAATGGTTAGTTATCCCTTCGAACTAACCAATGCCCCTGCATATTTCGTAGATCTGGATAACCCGAGTATCTTATGAATTTTTTTTAAAGATTTGTTCTTGTATCTATTATTGATATTATGATTTGGTAAGCCAAATGCAGAATAGATATTCAGTTTGATTTGATGAAACATTCTTCATCTAACTTTGTGTCTCTCTGGCAAATTTCGAGGACGAAATTCTTTTAAGGGGGAAAGGTTGTAACGACCCCGGATTTTATAAATATTTAAATTGATAATAAATTTAATTTTTTGAATTAAAATTGTATAATTAATTGTAAATTGATGCGAGTTTCCCCAAATTCAAATAAAATATGTGTTAAATTTAAATATTGTATATATATGTGAATCTATACAATTGTGCCTATATGAATAGATTTGAAATGATATATATATATATATATATATATATATTGATAATTGAATTTAAATCATAATATAAATGGTTTAAAGATAAATATAAAAAAATATAGATAATTGATACAAGTATAAGAATAAATAATTTTAAAATTTAGAATTGATGGTTAAAAATAATTTGAATTTATAAAATAAATATAAGACAACAAATATAAAGTAAAATAATAATAATAAATATTTAAAATAGAGATATAAATATATATAAGATAAACTATACAGATTTGTAAAATATAAAGTAAACATTAGCTAAATTCTAACAACATATTAAAAATAGAACTTCACCTATATTACAAAATAATAAGATTTAAAGAAAATAAAAGTTATTCAAGTATGAAACCAGGCAACAACAATACAAATTCAACTATGTACAAGCAAAAATGTAGATAAGTATGCAAACATGAAAACAAGCCACCAATTATCTTCATACCATGTACAACCCAAATTAATGCAAGGTACCTCAGCCTCCATTTGCTAGTAAATATCACTGACTATGGTACAAAAGAAAATTTATTACCTGTACAACAAAATTATATCACCTGTAAAACTTCTTTTCTTTATATCATCTTTGTATCTCAGTTCGTCCATCAAGAAAACTAAGTAACCATTATTTCAAAAACTTAAGCAATAATTCAATTAAAACAATCAAATACAAATCAGAGATCAAAGAAAAGAAAAGTTTCCAGCTTGCAAACTTTCAAGCCTGTTTCAACATAAAAGCATGCTCTGTTCTTTCTTCAAACCACTGTGAGTAACATTACTTGTGAAATCTTAAATTTAATCGGGTGCATGCTATTCCCTGAAATAAATGTTTTTATATGAAAATTTTGGTATTTTCCATGAATGTGTATAAAGTGGATATGCTGACTGAGTATCAGTGTCTTTTGTTTGTTCCCATGCTCAAGTTTTTAAATTCAAAATTTATATTCTCTTGATCTAATCACTGATAGAACAAAGTATATGAATAAAAGAGGTTTGTTTTATCATAAACTAAAGATTTAACATATATGTAAGTTAAAACAAATTTGTTAATAGCTCTAAAAATCAAAGAACTGAGGAAACTCCATATATATCAAAAATTCAAATTTCTTTATTCGCGAATTCGAATATATAGTCTGAATCCTGATACCTTAACTTGATTTTTAAAGCAAGAATTATAGTTTCTAGACCAAGAATTCAAGAGCAGTTGGGGTTTGTTTGAACTTCTTTGTTTTGGAAAATTCTGGCGAGCACGTTGATGAGGGAGGTCGGGGTCTTTTGAGATGGTAGAGGACCTTACGGGGTGTCGGAGAAAAATAGTGGGGTGGTCGGCAGGTGAACGTGGCGGCGGCGGCCAGTGATTTATTTCTGGAAACCTAGTTTTGTCGAGGCTATTGGTTTGATTTGTTTGCTCTCTATAGTTGACCGAGTATCTCGTGGCTTTGGGATATGTTGGAAGGGTTGACGACGAAGTGATGGCCGGAGTTTGGGATTTTCTGGTGGTCTAGGCGGTGAGTTTGAGGTGAAGTTTGGCGACTGGGTTGGTTTTGGTTTAGTGGTGAGTAGCTCGATTTCGATTCGAGGCTTAGGCAAGTGTTTTGGTGGTCAATACGGGTTGCTACGAGGTCAGGCGAAATGTCGAGGGTGTCGTCGATGGTCGGAGTTGGCTCCGGTGAGGGTGCATGTGCACGAAGTTCCTGGTGTGTCAGCATTTGTATTCAGGAAGATGAGGGTCGTGTCTCGAAGTCGATTTTGAGGAAATGGGGTGCAGGCTCGAGTTCGAGCTCGAGTATTTTTGGGTTGTCTCGGGTTCACACTTAAACAAAAAAAAAATTGAAGTAGAAAAAAATAGCATATGGGTTGTTTTTGGGAAAACTCGAAGTAGGTTTCAAGTAAGACTCGGGTAGGACCCGAAATAGGCTCTAAAACCAGTTTTTAAATCAAAGTTCTGAAATTTAAATAAATTTAATTTAAGACTTTTCTTAAAATAAAAAAATTCATTTGTAAATGTATTCTTTAAACATTTGATTTAAGAAGTTATGCAACTAGTTAACTTAAATTTGTTAAGTTAAAATTATTTTATTTTAATTTAGTAATATAATTAAGTGTAAATCAAGATAAGATATTAAATCTAGATGATAATGGAAATTAAGAAATTAATGGAATAAATGATTTATCCTAAAGTTAATTTAGTTTAAATGATTTAAGTTTTAATTAATTATCAGATAATTAAGGAGTGAATGAATAATTTAATTAATTAATGATTAAGGATAAATAAATTAATAATTAAGGAATTAATCAAATGTGTTTTAATTTGTTAACTTAAAAGTTAAGTTAATTTATATTGTTAATGATAATTTAATTAGAGATTAATTAATAAGTAATTAAAGATTAATTAACTTGTAATTAAAAATGATAAATCTAAGATTAATTACTTAGGAGAAGTAATTAAAGGTTTGTTAATAGTAAATGAAGATCATTAACTTGAGATTAATGTGATTAATTTCAATAATTAATTATATTAATTAATTAGAGGTAATCATTTGTGAAATTACTCAAGTAAAATTACTTAATAAAAATAATTAAGGAATTAATTATCCAGCGTAATTAATTGAATGATGATTAGTAACTTGAGTATAATTATTTGTTAGTAATCAAAGGATTAATTAATGAATGTGATTAATTAAGATTTATTAAATAACTAAAAGTTAATTGATTCAATTAATTAAGGATGATTAGTTAATAATTAAAGATTAACTAATCAATGATGAAAGGGAAACTTATTTCGGATAATTGGTGATTAACTTATGATAATTAACCCGGATCTGATAATTTGTTCATAAGTAATACATCTGATTTAAATTAATCAGTTGATTAATAGGTTCACTTGTGAATGTTTGGACTTGACTAATGATTGTATTGTTGATATTCCTTCATCTGTGATGCTGTGTGATATATTCTGATTTGTGTGTGATCTGTACTGTAGTTTATTTATCTGTAATTTATATATCTGTGATCTGTGAATAAAGGATAAGCGTTATAGTTATACCGCTTATCAACTATATTTCTGTATTCTGATCTGTGATGATTGAATGTTGTTGCACTATCGTGTGTAAAACCCCTGGACTACACCATACACACACAAATATGGATTTCACGAGGAAATCGGTTAAGTCACAGATAATTTAAATTTAATATTTTTGAAATTGAAATTTTAATTTCAATTGATTTTGGAAATGGATTTGGGTTAAATGTTAAAGCTTTTGAAAAGGTGTTTTCAAAGATAAAAGCTATTTTGAATAACTTGGTAAAGTTTCAATTTAGATAATTCAATTTGAATTCAAAATTTGGAACTGAATTCCATGATTGGAAATTTTGGTTAAGATGTTATAAATGTGTTTAAACCATTTTGAAAGTATTGTTTGAGAATTTGAATTTAACCCAAAGACTTTAACTAGTATAAAAGAATCAGATTTTCCGAAATGAAAACTGTTTGTTTTCAAATGATAAAAGCTTTCATATAAGAAATGAAATTCCAGTTTAAGTTAAAGGAATTTCAAGTTTGAATTGAAAAATGGTTTTCCAAATTATGAGTGAATTCTTTTTGAAAGCTATGAATTAAATCTTGTTTTAAAGATTGGACGAGTTAATCCAAATTGAAATGGAAATCGATTTGAAATCTGTGAATGGATCTTTGTGAAACTGGGTGAACTTTGTGGATTAAATCTTTCATTTAAAAGATTTAAAATGGTAATGTGTTTAAACCATTTAAAGAGGAAATTTGGGTAATAAGTTGTGACTTAATCGAAATCCCATATCCATATGTTTTTAAATATGCGCTCGTTATTCGGTTTAGCCGGGAAAGGACCTTTGTGTCATATAACCCATTCTGAATAGTGATACGACGTATATGGATAGCATTTGAAGACCGGTGGTGAAGACCGGATACTTTCGAAAACTAAAGGATTACCATTGATTGTCTTTGCATCGGCTGATCCCCGGTATAAAGATTTTAGCACCCTTTGTGATGGGAAGTCCGGACGTGATTAGAAATTATCCGGATTTGCAAGGGCTTCTTCGGAAGTGCCTTCGGTTCTGTTCGAACCTGGAACAGACTTGTATGGTTGTATGTCTGACATTACGCTTTGAGATATAAAGGTTATTTCTTTCAAATACATTTCTGTTGGTGGCGGAGAATTTATTCTCTTAGCTTAACACCCTTCTCTGAGACGTACGAGCTCAAAGGTTATGTAGTTGAAGGTTATCACCGATATATTCCCAATTTGGTAATGTGACATGCTGAGTGCTGCTGTGTGTTGATCATTTATTGATCATTTGTGATCAAAGCATGGCTTTTGTGAAAAAGCGTAGCTTTGTGGACGAAACCTCATCGAACCTCACAGACCGGAAATGGTCGAAACAGGAATGATGCGGCAAGGTTACGAGGGTCGCTCCCTTTAGGGTATGTCATTTCCTTCTGGAAAAGGGTGGTATCAGGTATGGATCCCTGGTATTTAACCTATGTGGATACTCCAATCTCATTTACTGTGTGATTGTGTGTTGATCGAGGCGCCTCGGATAAAGGTCCCAAAGGACCGGGGGTGGCATATTCATGTAGTAGTTACCTAGTGACAGAGGTAACCCGACCTTGTGTTGGCAGAGATCTGGTTAGGTTCTCGGGACGTCCATCCAGAGGCGATCCCATTGGCAGTAGGAAGTTCCTTAGCATGACCATTTGTTGGAAATCCAAAGAAACAATACGAACCTTGTACGGTTTTAGTTGTATAACCTACTATGGAATGTGGTGGTAACCTGCTATTGAACATAGTAGCTATAGTAGGCATACAATAATGGTTGTATGTTGGCTAAGATTAATATTGTATTTTCGAAATGTTTTCCACTATGCACTAATAGTAATAATATCGAATGATTTTGCGTAGTAAGCATGTTTGACTATCATAAGAAGAAATCTCCTCCAATTCTGCATTTGCATTGTGTGTGTGGCGGGAGGTCTTATGGTAGTTTCATTTTCCAAAAGCATTGCGGATTTCAATGTTTTAAATTCTTTTGTTGTTTGTTTAAAGATAAACTGTTTTTGTTACTCACACTAGTCCCATGACTGACCTGGAGTTTATTGTTCCCTTCCTAAACTCTGGGTGCCCATAAATTTCCACACGGGCAGTCTAGAGTTGGGGTTTTTCAAATAGTCAGGTTCAGTAGATTATCTGGAGCTAGTTCACTTCATCGGAGTGGATGATTGCACCTGCTTATCTTGGTGCATCGTCTTGGTGTTTCAAGCTTGATGTTGGAGTTGTTGGAGTCATTCTTTTTGCAGATCATTTGGAGTGATCTCTTCCATTGTTGTTATTTCCGCTGTAGCATTGTATCATATTTCCGATATTGCTGTATATTATTGATATCATTATTGTGTATCATTCTGGATATTGTATTCATTGGAGTTGTATATGATATCATCTATTTATTTCTTCCGCTGTGTTGTTATACTTACTGTGTTATAAGCTCCGAGGATCCAGATTCGGCGTTTGAATCTACGGCATTTGAGTACAAGTGAAGTACGTGTGTCGATTTTTGAAGGCCGAGTCCGGGATCTTTACAGGTTTCCATACAAATGACCAGGTGAAGGGACTACCTTCCAGCAGTACATCTCTAGAGGAATGTACCAAGGCCCAACAGATGGTCCTCTACTAACACAAGACCGGCCTACCTCTTCCTAGATAGTAACGAATATGTCATCACCTCGGTCGTTACCAACCTATCTGAGGGCCTTCACAGCATACATCCACAATAACTTAAGTCCTGAACGTCATATCAGGAATAAATATATCTAAAAGGGGATGATCATATCCTAATGGTTGCGAACCATATAGCCTTGCCGCATCTACCCTGTTTCGACCATTTTCGAGTGTGAGGCTTGAGGTAACGATTACCTAATCACATAGCACATCATCTTCCTTTGAATGCCACATTCTCATTCCATCGATCACTATTGACTTCCACAAACATAAAACCTCTAAGCTCATAAATCTCAAAGAAGGATGTTAAGCTGAGAGAACTTGCCTTCTCGGCCAACAAATAGATGTATATTTATAAAAGTCAACGATGAAATCTCAAGAATGCGATGTTAGACATCCGTCCATACAAGTTCGTTTTGGGACTGAACGAAACCGAAGGCACCTTCCTACCACATCCTATCAGGTTTTAACCCTAGGATTAATATCGAAAAGTCCTTATAACCCAAAGAGTTTCAGAAATGAAGGGACCACTGCTACTTTAGTATTTGGGAGCTAACTAGAATTATCAACAAGCAGTCCTTTCATCCCGAAGATCTTTGATCTTCATCCATCATTCTCTCTATCAAGTCTTTACTTTTCGAACGCATGCATTGGTTCGAAGTGGTTTTCGGATAGCCATTACCCAGATCCGACCACGGCTCCTTCGATCCAATCATCGGTAAAACGAGGTTCTGTGAATAGGGAATAATTCTTTTTATCAAAATCTCTTTTGGAGATATATTTTTCTAAGACGTTCTTTTCGGTATATATAGAATCATTAAACCTCTCTTAACACATCTTTTGGTTACTTATAATCCTTTTTAATTCCAAATTCTTTCATCTTTTCTTAGGAAAATATTTCCAAATCATTCATTTAAATCTTAACAAAGATTTCCAAATCATAACCTTTAAAATGGATCAAAAACAATGTTATTCAAGACATTGTTTACTATAGATCCAAACCAATAAATTTCAACTATATAAATTTAAATTAATTCCAAATCATTACATTTAAATCATTACAACGATTTCTTAATTCAAAACTCATACTTTTGATTTAGTTGAAACCATGTTGTCTAGGATGTTAATCCAAAACCAGTAAATATTAAGTGAGCAGAATCTATAGAATCATCTAATTCTACTCAATATCAATTCCTATATTCAACAAATACTATGGGCGGAATAATAGTGAAATCACCTTTTAAATTCTACGAATAGTACGAGTTCCCTCTTCGGGCTTTAACACTAAGTATAAGAAGATTATCTCTATACAATCAAAGTTGTATTTAATTTAAATTTGGAAAATATAAATCTTTTATACTTAACTCGTTTCCGACATTTCGACCTTATCTATCCCTCGCCCAGGGATGAGGTTAGGTGAGCGAGGGCACTTGTTGCTCCTGAACATCTTCTTAGTTTAAGCACCTCACATCCGGATCTCACGAATAGGAAAATCCATTCTACTCATCGACTTTTTGAGAGAAGATTAAATCACTAAATTTGTAATAACTTTTCTTGAAATCGTTTATTTAAAATTTTCAAATAAACTATAAAACTTCCAATTAACCATTTAAGCACTTAATTATTCATTTGAAATCATATATAAAAGATTTGTAAAAGAATTGTTAAGTTTAAAGCTATATTTCAAATGTTATAGAAAAGTGCCGTGGAAAGTGCTTTTTAAGCTATATTGATCAAAACGACTTTTTACCACTTGAAATTCATTTTTATTATTCACTTTTAAAACATTTTAAAATATTTATAAGATTTATTCCACATTTTTAAACAATTTTAAAACATCATTTCCTAAGAAATCCAGTTTTGGATCCCGAACTGCAAAAGCGCGATTTTTCAAAAAGCTTGTTTTACTCATATCTCAAAATCTACCGATCAAAATCTCGATTTTCATTCTTCATTGGAAAATATGGATATTATAGTTCGGAAAATTATTATCTTGAAGAATTCCTAGTTATATTCCATCTTTTACACTTGTTTGATTTTTATGGCGCGAAATCGTGAACTACCGTTACGCGACGCGCCTATTTTTGACTAAATTTTCTATTCTCTTTCAAACTTCACCAAAACACTTTCAAATGCTTATAAAACATTTCAAACTCATTTTAAACCATTTTTAAAGAGGTTTAACATTCCATATGCACCCATTCATTAATTCAAGGAAAGTGATTTCCTTTGTGCTTATCGAGGTGTATTTTCGTGACTTTCATATATATTCAATATTCATATAAAAACATCCAAACTTGATAATCAAAGCATAATAAACATCCATTGTAAACATCATATCATCATTCAACATATAGTATATTAGTTTTAGGAGTTCTCACCTTCATTTTCTCTTCGAGCTAATATAAAATCGGCTATAGCTCCGCTACGATCGAACCAAAGCAAACAAAACCAAGCCTACGACCCAAGGAGGAGCTTGGCCTAGCCTTGATGGAGATGGTGCTCATGGACAAGGTGGTGTGGGGTAGTGGTCGTTGATTTTGAAAGAGAAGTGGAGGAGTTTCAGACTAGTTTTGAAGTGGATTGATATTATAAACTAGTACATATCTTTTTCTTCTTTTATTTGTGGTATTTTTTTTCTAAATTTTTTTTATGAATAAGAAGCCATTAGAGACTTCTTAGAAATCTTGAAAAAGAAGAGGAAGAAGAAGTGAAATGGTATTAGGAAATTGTGAGAAAAGAGGTGGTATTTATAGGAAAAACCTTAGGATAAAATATTGAATTGTATAATTACCTAAATGCCCCTAGCCCACACTCTCCTCCTAGCTCCTAGCGCATGGCTCCCCTCCCCTCAAAGCCATGTGATGGTTGATGTGAGGTGATGGTGTGATGTTGTGAAGTGATGGTTGCTTTATGGTTATTTAAAGGTTAAGCTTTTGAATCATTTAATCATTTTTGTGATATATATATATATATATATATATATTTATATATGTATTCATGTATATATGTGCATGTTTTCATATGATTGTAACATATATATGTGTGTACATGTAGGTGCAAAACACTTCGAACGTCTTCGAACAACTTTCGTTTGTTAAATCGTTGAAATCCGGAGAACCGATTATCGGTCACATTTTCACTTATTTATTAACGTACATATATTTGTAAAAAAAATTCAAAATTAAATTTCTTGTCATTTTAAACTAATTAAAATGATCACATCTGAATTACAAAACCATATAATTTAATATTAAAAATTATTTACAAAAATTGCCTTATACCGATAAAGCGATATCGATTTTTTCCTTATGTTTTCAAATAAAATATATCTCTTTATAAAACTATTATAAATGATCCATTATCACTTTATAACTATTCAAAATGAATTATAATCATTTAAAATAATTATTTGGATAATTAAAATAATTATTAAATCTTAATTTAAATTAAATAAATCAATTATTTAAATTCAATGTTATCTCATCGATATAAATTTCGAGGAAAATATTTTATTCAAAATAAGATTACTATTACTTACTATCACTTAAAACAATATTATTTGAATTATCATCCTTTTATTTGCATATATTTTAAAATAAATACAATTTATTAATGTGATAAATTGGCGGGTCATTACAGACTCCCCTCCTTAAAAGAATTTCATCCCCGAAATTACCCAAAACATAAACCAAAAGGTTTTGCCCAAAATATTTTTTTTAAAACGTACACCCGTACGATGTATATAGATCATCCGTATGCAATATCTGATTCGGTCTTCCATTCAAATTCACAACTTTACTTCCAACTTAGCATTGATCCCCGATCCTTTAATGCGGACTCTGACCAGGCTTTCTGATCAGAACTTTAGTTCTCCTTGCATAGCTCTCAACTATTATAGAAAACTCAAGTATCCAACCACAAACCCTCATGAATGTTCGTCGTCGAGAATCGAGTGATAAATCCTCTTTCGGGTAAGTATCTATCACATCAAAGTTCTGTACTCGAATCTTAGATTAAATAATGCGACGAAATAATCCATATACTTCATTAATATTTCAAAAAAATTTATGAAAACATTTCATAAAACTTCCATTCTTTATTCAAACTTTTTATAAAGATACTTCTTTATACATAATCACTTTATATATTTTTCCAAATATTTTTTTCCTAAAAACACAGTTCTTTTCAAAAGATAACTATCTTTTTATTATAATACATTTCTAAATATATCTTCGTGGTTTTCTGAAAAACTTATATTCGAAATAATTCATTAAATTAGTAAATTACCATAAACTTCTTTTGACCAATATTGAATGTGAAAACTTTCTTTATTTAGTTAAAACTTTCTTTATTAATACTCTTTTATTAATTAAAACTTATTTATATATATTCTCTTTGCTTATACCAGTTTTTATACTTAAAAAGTATTTATATACTTATTCAAATGTTATAAGTATGTTCACAAATTACTTAACAAGTTTCTTTTTCTTACCTTTAAAATATAATCAAAGAGATTAAAACATTTACTACCAAAACATTGTTATAATGATCTTTTTTTATAATTTGAACACGTAACATTTCTATCTTTATATAAAAGATTCCAATATTTGTTATTATCTTTAAAATCCCATTGTTAAAGATCTAAATATACCCATAAGATTTCTTCCAAACAGTCATTCAAGGGTTTAAAAACAAATGTTGCTAAAACATCGTTTACTACAAACCTAAAACCATTCATTATTAACTTTAACTATTTCTTTTAAAGATCAAAGCATACCCATGCTTATCAACTAAGATAATGCACTTTGATAAAAATCGACAATCATCAATTAACTCATCAATTAATGACTCACATTTTTCTTTTTACTTTAAAAAATTGTATTGATCGAGTAACTCAAAAATGATACCAAGAAACTGGGTACTACCAATAATATCGCATATTTCCTTAATAAGAAAGGGAATACTTAAGAGATGCGTTTACCACCCGAACACATCTCTTGCACATTTTTAGTTACTTTCGAGCCACCTGAATCAATTAATCATAAGATTTTTGTTCGTTTTCTAATCCCTTTTTAGAAATAATACTATTATTATTCCTTTTCCAAAAAATCATTTGAAATTCCGTTCAAAAATACTGAAATTTAAATCCTCAAAATTTACTTTATGAAGCATGTTTTATAAATTCAGTTTATAAATCACTTATATAAAACATATTCATAAGATTTATTTATCATAAATAAATTTCTTTAATAAACATTTATTATTTATTGAATACCTCATAGTCAAATTGTGAAATTAAATTCACAAGGTGTTCGTACTTAAACTTTTAAATTAAACAACCCATCAATTAATGATAATAACCGAGTATTATCATTTTGTTAAACAAATAACTATATTACTTGAAAAATATTCTTTATATTCAAAATATAATCCTATATAAAATTATTTCATTTATAAAGTTTCAAAACCAAAAGCATTTGTATATAATATTAACAAGTACGCACTCATATATATACATATATATATATATACATATATATACACTCTCAAACTCATTCTAGGGTTGTTACTACCCATATCTCTAATGAGTTACTCATCCTAGGGTATTGCTAACCCTATCTCTGATGAGTCTTTTACCCCTATTAGGCTTAGGTATTCGCTCAACCTAAGCTCTGATACCACATTGTGAGGACACGTTTCTTTGACTCTCGAAAATCAACACTAATACATCCCCGGTATTCACGTGCCGTAAATCCAAGTGCCAGAGAAGCGAATTCTGAAGTGTAAAAAAGAAAAAGAAAGATAGAACAGAATCTCACATATGTTATTTCAATATAAACTTTATAGCAGAAATTAATATACATTTACCAGAATTAAGAACATGGACAGTTATAAATTTCTATCCTTACAAATGTGGAATACTATAGTACAAGAGTGCAGTCTGTAGAGTGTTCTGATTCCATGCTTCGAGCTCCGTCTAGATTTCTTCGAAATTAAGCCTGACTACTAGGATGCCCGGGAAAATTAGGTCACCCAAAGTTTAAGGAAAAGGGAAAAATAAGCTCAGGGTCAGTTACGGGACTGGTGTGAGAACTCAAAATACACGTTTTGAAAACAAAAAAGGTATCTCATAAGACCATGCCACACATAAACATGAAACGGGTTTTTACCTTATGATAACCAAATCATTATTACATAAAATCACTTGATATTATTTTTAATGACATACCTTTGAAAACATTTGCAAGTAAACTTATCAATCTTAGCCGAAATTGTTACATTATTAAATTCCAGCATACATCTTGTAATACAAGGCTTTCTACATCTAAAATCGTACAGGCTCTTATTGGAGAATGGGTTTCCATACAAATGACCAGGTGAAGGGACTACCTTCTAGCGGTACATCTCTAAAGGAATGTACCGAGGCCCAACTGATGGTCCTTGTTACCCGGTGTTTTGACCCGGCTACATAGGTCTGATTACGAGGACCAAACTCGACAGTTGATGGAAAAGATGATCACGAGATAATAGCCACATGACCAAAATATAATGTCCATGCAACTGTAATGACCCTAAAAATGAAAGTTATATTTACTTTGAGAATTTCTGAAGAAAAAAAAAGTAGAGAAATATATATATAAATATATATATATATATATATTAAATGACATATTAAAATGGAAAAGCTTGTTAATAAATTAAATATGCATGGGAGTTCTGCTGGACAAAAATGCAAGGGGTTAAGGTGATTAAAAATTGGGATTTAAAATAAATATAGTTTCATGCCTAAAGAATTACATAAATACATATATTTAATATATGAGGAGTTTCCTGTTTTATCTAAAAATAAAATAAAATAGAGTTTTATAAGGACCAAATGACTTATGTATTTATGCTAGAAGTAATTACCATGATATATGTTATTTATACCACATAAATGTGTATGAGGAGTTGTTGTTTTCAATTAAAGTCAGAATAAAAACAAATGCAGGATCAAATAAGAATTTCTATATCTTATAATCATTCCCAGCAAACAATATAGTGAGACAGATTTCTTACATCACATGATTATGTATGATAGTGTACTTGATTAAATGGAGATAATAGCTAGAGAGAAAACACAAGAAGTTTACAAATTCTTTAAACTTGAAAAAAAAGAATGAATAAAGGATCACATGCATATGGCATGAATAAAATGGAGACATGAAAATAGCATGCAGTGTTTAAAATGTTTGATTCCCAAAATAACCAATTAAAGTAACCTAACGTGTTCATTTCCAATTTAGGACCACACAGGAATGTGATATGTACATGAACATCTAAGGGTATCAGGGGAATTACCCATTTTCTTAAAACCTAGAATGATTTTATAAATAACTGCACATAACCATATCCATCATTCTCTCGGGATCAAAACAAAAATAAAGTAAACTAGGAGAAACATAAGCTTGAGACTTTGGAGGATTTGCTGTTCAAGGGATTAAGACAGTAAAAGAAAAACACTAGGTGAGCATTAATCCTTTTTTTATGCTATGGCACTAAGTCCTCTGGTAGGCAGCCTATAATGTTATGATTCATTTAAAAGAAAAAGATCCTTGAAATGATTTATTATGGGAGAGATGGATGTTTGGTTGTGTATTCTTGTTTGGTTGTGCTTTATTGTTTGGAGTTTTTAAATCTATATGTGGGTTTTTCAAAGACAAAATGGTTTGGGAACTTTTGTTCTGTTTTATTATTATGAAGTATGGATCTACATTATTTAGGGAATAGGCAGCAAGATAGTGATCTTGCTTATGTCTATTTCTTAGATAATGAAGCATGAAGCTCAATATTAATATCACAAGTCAGAAGAGAATTTCTGGGTTTTTTTTTGAGGGACTTCCTTAATAAAACCCTTATCCATTTATTCACAATAATATAGCAGGAACATGATGCTCAAATTATTTTTAGGAAGACCAAAGGAATGTTGTATTTCCTGTAATAAGGCTAATAAATAAAAATCATGGGGTTGAACCAGAAAGTATACAAGCAGTTATATCTTTCTGTAATATGAATGAATGAAAGAGAAACTAAATTGGTCACTTGGGAGTTAGTCAATGATCTGCTTGCTTCAGGTGGGAGCAAGTATATGCATGGTGCAACTGCACCCTGAGGCCTTTGTGTGTTGGAATAAATTAAGTAACCTGGGAGTTTCCTTCACAATGCATACATAGTGTTCATTTGACAAGGAGATGTAGACCATAAAATAAATAAGGAATGGGATTTATAAATTTGGGTTATGAATATCTAGACAGGGAGTTAAATTAATCAGGATTAATGTGATGTTCTGATTAATTGCTGGGTGAGATTGGGAGAATAAAATCTGAGTTTATTTATCTAGAAATGGAAGTATGAATATGTGTATAAAATTTTGATTAATGTTCATACCAGTATAAACTGACCCTTTTGGTTGCCCTTGCAATCATCTGGGTGTCTCAAAAATTCTTTGGGGCAGCTAAATGAATTGCTTGTAGGAAATTGAAGTTGGCTTGATGAGTGAAGAAGGCATTAGCTGGTAGTATAAATAAAAGAGACTTGTTTTAAATTTGCAGATGCTTGTAATGATGTTAATAGTCAGATCACATGTGGTAGTTGGAGTTAATTGTAGGGAGTTTTTTGAGTATTTGGATTAAAACTTGTACTTAAGTAAAACTTATTTTAAATGATTTTTGATGGAGTTTGATTACCTATTGATTTTATGATTATCTGATTTTGAGAAAACAAGGGGATGGACATAACACATAAATATAAAATGTGTATGTGATGATCTCTGGTTTTATTGCCTGAGCTTATTATATAATTTTTGAAAAAAAATGATGGAGTTGACAAGATTTGGATAAGAAATATTCAAGTGGAATAAATGTATGCATGGCAGATAATTGATACTGATTTGTGCATATATTCTGATGAGTCTATAACATTGCATTAATGTACCTGATTTCAAGATAAAAAAAAGATTATAAAAGAAACAAACCTGGAAGCATTTTGTTTTTTTGGTTGTTAGCATAAATGGATGAATTCTCAGGAATATACATAAGGAAGAAATATGCTGGTGTTAGGAGAAGCTTTTGAAGAAGTTTATTTGAGAAACATGCGTCTGAAAGTGGTAAATAAGGGTCTATGGCCGGCCTAGATGGATATGGGTCAAACTCTTGGAGCCTGGAACCACTTCATTTCAATTAATGAAGTGTAAGTGCTTCCGGGACAAAACAAAGAAAACACCAAGCAGCCCTTAAATAACACCAAGCATTTCCAGTAAAACACCAAGCATTTAAGTCTGCACCATGTTAAACTTAAAAATGCAATCTAACTTCAATTGTTTAATTTGAAATGGTGATTAGGAAATCAACTCTTAATGTTCATAACTGCAAGTAGGATCTTAAAATGATTTCATGCATGAGCTTAATAACTGTCACAAGAACAATTAATTGCTAATAGGTTTATTTAGGCAGGAAGTCTAGAAAACCAAGAAAAGAAGTAGAAAGATGCACTGTGCATGTCCATATCACACATGTAAGTATTCTAGGTGTTAAAGATCTACTTCATATAGTAGAATAAAACTTAGAAAAGAAATAAATGGCTATGTCAATAACTTGTATGGTATTTTGATTTCTGTTTGATTTAAATTCCCTTTGATAAAAAAAACAATTGTATATCATCAAATATATAATTGTCTTAAAGTGTTTTATGAACTGATATGAATATATTGGTAATCCAGTGTCTTGGGAAAAATATAATTGGGAATTATCTAAATATTCAAATATAGAAAAAAAATCTATGTGTTTTGGAGTGAGGGTCACCACAGTTGGTATCAGAGCTATGTTTTAAATAACATAGTAAATGTTGTTGTATGCATATGGATGTTTGAATGCATTGTTTGAATTATTGGTGTTGAATGCTTTTGTTTTATGTTAAAAAAATGTGATTGCATGTGATACATGCACAGTGTGCACAGGAATAAAAATGAACAAAGTAAAGACACCAAGAATGATGGGGGTAAATAAACTAACATAAAAATCACATTTATAGCATTATGGTAGGACCAAGGCATCACACAGGTGCAGGATCATCACGTGAGCCACATGTGGTGAGCATGGAGGATTTTGTGAGAGCTTTAAGGGATGGAATGGCACCAAGGCAAGACAATCCTCATGAGGAACTCTCCAAACTGCTTAAGACATGTACTACTTTGGGAGGAAAGGATTTTGAAGGCACTGAAGGAGCTATAGGTGTCCAAACTTGGATAAGAACTATGGAGAGGGTCTTTACAGATATGCAAATCAATGACCAAAGGAAGAGACAGATAGCTTCAAGGAAATTGAAGGGGGTTGCACTGGATTGGTGGGAGGTTGTGACAGCAGGAAGACAAGAGGATACCATCACTTGGAATAATTTCAAGGACATGCTTGAGGCCAGATTTGTCCCAGCATCTGCCAAGGCCACACTGCTTGAAGACTTTATTAGGTTAAGGCAAGGAGGCATGAGTGTAAATGAATACACTCAGAAGTTTGAAGCATTATCCAAGTATGGAATGGTGTTAATAGGGAATGCAGAAGCAAAGAATGCAAGGTACATTCAAGGCTTGAACCCTAGTCTGTCAAGGGCAATGTTGCCATACAAGGACAAAACCTTTGATCAAGTAATTGATCTAACTCTCTCATTTGAGCAACATGACACCGCAAGGGAGAAATTCAGGAATATGAAGCTCAATAAGAAGAAGGGTGGTCAGAACAAAGTGCAACCTTATGACAAGAGAAATGCAAGTAAAGGAGTTAAGAAAGGGGAAGGAGCAATAGCACCAAAAAGCAAGAAATTCACTCATTGTTTTAACTGTGGAAAAGCTGGACATTATAGTAACCAATGCCCTGACCCTAACATACCTAGAGGAGGCTGCTATAATTGTGGAAAGATGGGTCATCTCAAGAAGGATTGCCCAGAGACCAATAGGGGAACAGCAAGGGTAGGAGCTTTGGCAGCAAGCAACACTGGGAATGTTGGGCAACTTGAAGGTATAATTCTAATTAATACCCAACCAATATCAGTAATATATGACACTGGTGCCTCACATTCACTAATATCTTTGGAAATTGTAAAGAAGTTAACACTTGCTCGTGTTTTTATTGAGCAACCCTTAACTGTACACAGCCCCATAGGGAGTCATTGTATATTAGGAATGAAGTGTGTGGGTCTGAAATTAATTATAGGGGGTTATGGCTTTGATTCAGATCTATATACTTTAAATTATCCTGGTATTGGGATTATTTTGGGGGTAGATTGGTTAATGAAAAATAAAGCAATTTTAAATTTAGAAAACCTTACTATTTCTTTGGAGACAAATGAAGGCAAAAGAATCACAGTTCTAAGTGAAACAGCAAAGAACACATGTTTTAATAAAATCTGGAGTATTAATGAAGTCCAAAAGGAATTAAAAATATAGGAAATTCCGGTAGTTAATGAATTTATAGATGTGTTTGGAGAAGTGAGAGGAATTCCTCAGAATAGACTAGAAGAATTTAAAATAAAGTTAATGCCAGGAACAAATCCAATCATTAAGAAGCCTTATAGGATGGGTCCAAAAGAGTTAGTAGAATTAAAACATCAACTAGAAGAATTAGAAGAGAAAGGATTCATAAGATCAAGTAGTTCCAGTTGGGGTTCCCCGGTGCTCTTTGTCAAGAAACATGATGGAACAATGAGGTTGTGTGTAGACTATAGGGATTTAAACAACGTAACCATTAAAAATAAGTACCCACTGCCTAGAATAGATGACCTATTTGATCAATTGCATGGAGCTAAAATATTTTCAAGGTTAGATTTAGCCTCTGGATTTCACCAAATGAAAGTTGCAGAGGAAAGCATTGAGTACACAGCCTTTAACACAAGATATGGCCTTTATGAATTTCTAGTAATGCCATTTGGCTTGACCAATGCTCCCTCCTATTTTGTAGACTTGATGAATAGAATTTTTAGAGACTTTTTGGATAAGTTTGTCTTGGTATTTATAGATGACATATTAATTTATTCAAAAATAGAAAATGATCATGCCATGCACCTACATTTAATATTATCCAGGCTTAGAGAACATGAATTAAAAGCCAAGTATTCAAAGTGTACATTTTGGCAACATGAAGTGAAATTCTTAGGACACATAGTGTCACAGCAAGGGGTGAGTGTGGATCCAAGCAAGGTCATTGCAGTTCAATCATGGAGTAGACCCAAAACAGTGACTGAGGTGAGGTCATTCTTAGGTTTGGCAGGGTACTATAGGAGCTTCATCAAGGATTTTTCAAGAATAGCCGCACCAATGACCAAGCTAACAAAGAAGAACCAACCATATGTGTGGATTGAGCAGTGTGAACAAGCTTTTGAGAAGTTGAAACAAGCACTGGTGGAAGCTCCTGTCCTACAAATCCCAGAAGCAAATGAAGGAATGGTTGTATATACTGATGCTAGTGGGTCTGGGTTAGGTGCAGTGCTTATGCAACATGGCAAGGTGGTGGCATATGCATCAAGACAGCTTAAACCCAATGAAACCAAATATGCAACTCATGATCTAGAATTAGCTGCAATAGTGTTTGCATTAAAACTTTGGAGGCATTATTTGCTTGGAGCAAAATTTGAATTATTCACAGATCATCAAGCATTGAAATATTTATTTTCTCAAAAAGATTTAAATATGAGGCAAGCAAGGTGGTTGGAGTTTCTAGCTGCATATGATTTAGATATTTTGTACACCCCTGGAAAAGCCAATAGGGTGGCAGATGCCTTAAGTAGGCATCAAGTTAGGTTAGCAAGTCTAATGATTGATGAATTTAAAAACCTTGTAATGCTTGGGGAGGCAGATATATATAGCAAGAATGAGAAGAATTTTAGAAAACATGATGATATGGTGGAGTATGGTACACTGGGAATAATCACAGTGAAGTCTAATTTGGTGGAGAAAATTGGTGGCATGCAAGATCAAGATCAAAGTGTAAAGGAGAAGAAAGAAATGTTATTAAATAACATTGAGTCAGAGAATTTTAAAATAGATTCCCAGGGTTATTTGAGGAAAAATGATAAGCTTTGTGTACCAGACATTGCAGAGTTGAAGGAAGAAATCATGAATGAGCATCACAAGACCAAGTACACCATACACCCTGGTGGTACTAAAATGTATCATGATTTAAAAAGAAGCTACTGGTGGCCAGGAATGAAGCAAGCAGTGGCAAGATATGTGGCAAAGTGCTTCACATGTCAACAAATTAAAGCAGACTACCAAAAACCCTATGGCATGTTGCAATCTTTGGATGTACCTCAGTGGAAATGGGAAAGTATTTCCATGGATTTTGTGGATGGTTTGCCTAGAACTAAGAAAGGCAATGATAGTATATGGGTAATTGTTGATAGACTAACCAAATCAGCTCACTTTGTCCCTGTCAGGTCAGATAGAAATGCATCTAGGCTTGCACAATTATTTATTAAGGAAGTGGTGAGGCTACATGGTATACCCAAGACTATTGTAAGTGATAGAGACACTTTGTTCACCTCAAGATTTTGGGAGAGCTTCCAAGAAGCAATGGGAACACAACTTTGTTTAAGCACTGCCTACCATCCTCAAAGTGATGGGAAAACAGAGATAGTGAATAAAATATTGGAAGATTTACTTAGAGCATGTGTGCTTGATTTTAGGGGTAATTGGGAGGATCATATCCACCTGGCAGAATTCACTTACAACAATAGCTATCAATCAACAATAGGAATGGCTCCCTTTGAAGCCTTGTATGGGAGACCCTGCATGTCTCCTGCCTGTTGGTTGGAAGCAGGAGAGGGTGTAATATTGGGGCCAGATCATGTTAAAGAAACTTCCAACATGATTGAATTAGTTAGGCATAGAATGAAGGCAGCACAATCAAGACAAAAGTCTTATGCAGATAGAAAGAGAAAGCCAATGGAGTTTGAAGTAGGAGAGCATGTTTTTCTGAAGGTATCACCAATGAAGAAGGTGTTCAGGTTTGGGAAATCTAGTAAGCTATCACCAAGATTTGTAGGACCATATGAAATTATGCAAAGAATCGGTGCTATGGCCTACAGACTTAAGTTACCTGAGGAGTTGAGTGGTGTGCATCCAGTGTTTCATGTCTCAATTGAGAAAATGGGTGCATGATGAAGGGGCAATTCTGGAGTCACCTACTCAAATTCAAGTCCAAAAGAATTTGGTTTATACAAATGAACCAGTAGGGATAGTTGCCAAGGAAGAGAAAAAGTTGAGGAACAAGGTGATCAAACTGGTAAAAATTCAATGGAGCTTGGACACTAATGATTGTACATGGGAGGTTGAAGATAAAATGAGGGCTAAATACCCCAATTTGTTTACTAATGGAGAGGTATGTTTAAGCATCTTATGATGATTTTTGTAAATATTCTTATATATTGTTTGCTTTCATAAAATGTGAGTATGGGGTTATGGAGTTAAAACGGGCTATAGATTAGTGCTTTTAATTGGAGAAATTAGGTGAAATTATGGGGACATAATTCCTTTAAGGGGGAGGGTATGTAATGACCCTAAAAATGAAAGTTATATTTACTTTGGGAATTTCTGAAGAAAAAAAAGTAGAGAAATATATATATATATTAAATGACATATTAAAATGGAAAAGCTTGTTAATAAATTAAATATGCATGGGAGTTCTGCTGGACAAAAATGCAAGGGGTTAAGGTGATTAAAAATTGGGATTTAAAATAAATTTAGTTTCATGCCTAAAGAATTACATAAATACATATATTTAATATATGAGGAGTTTCTTGTTTTATCTAAAAATAAAATAGAGTTTTATAAGGACCAAATGACTTATGTATTTATGCTAGAAGTAATTAGCATGATATATGTGATTTATACCACATAAATGTGTATGAGGAGTTGTTGTTTTCAATTAAAGTCAGAATAAAAACAAATGCAGGATCAAATAAGAATTTCTATATCTTATAATCATTCCCAGCAAACAATATAGTGAGACAGATTTCTTACATCACATGATTATGTATGATAGTGTACCTAATTAAATGGAGATAATAGCTAGAGAGAAAACACAAGAAGTTTACAAATTCTTTAAACTTAAAAAAAAGAATGAATAAAGGATCACATGCATATGGCATGAATAAAATTGAGACATGAAAATAGCATGCAGTGTTTAAAATGTTTGATTCCCGAAATAACCAATTAAAGTAACCTAACGTGTGCATTTCCAATTTAGGACCACACAGGAATGTGATATGTACATGAACATCTAAGGGTATCAGGGGAATTACCCATTTTCTTAAAACCTAGAATGATTTTATAAATAACTGCACATAACCATATCCATCATTCTCTCGGGATCAAAACAAAAATAAAGTAAACTAGGAGAAACATTAGCTTGAGACTTTGGAGGATTTGCTGTTCAAGGGATTAAGACAATAAAAGAAAAACACTAGGTGAGCATTAATCCTTTTTTTATGCTATGGCACTAAGTCCTCTGGTATGCAGCCTATAATGTTATGATTCATTTAAAAGAAAAAGATCCTTGAAATGATTTATTATGGGTGAGATGGATGTTTAGTTGTGTATTCTTGTTTGGTTGTGCTTTATTGTTTGGAGTTTTTAAATCTTTATGTGGGTTTTTCAAAGACAAAATGGTTTGGGCACTTTTGTTCTATTTTATTATTATGAAGTATGGATCTACATTATTTAGGGAATAGGCAGCAAGACAGTGATCTAGCTTATGTCTATTTCTTAGATAATGAAGCATGAAGCTCAATATTCATATCACAAGTCAGAAGAGAATTTCTGGGTTTTGTTAGGGACTTCCTTAATAAAACCCTTATCCATTTATTCACAATAATATAGCAGGAACATGATGCTCAAATTATTTTTAGGAAGACCAAAGGAATGTTGTATTTCCTGTAATAAGGCTAATAAATAAAAATCATGGGGTTGAACCAGAAAGTATACAAGCAGTTATATCTTTCTGAAATATGAATGAATGAAAGAGAAACTAAATTGGTCACTTGGGAGTTAGTCAATGATCTGCTTGCTTCAGGTGGGAGCAAGTATATGCATGGTGCAACTGCACCCTGAGGCCTTTGTGTGTTGGAATAAATTAAGTAACCTGGGAGTTTCCTTCACAATGCATACATAGTGTTCATTTGACAAGGAGATGTAGACCATAAAATAAATAAGGAATGGGATTTATAAATTTGGGTTATGAATATCTAGACAGGGAGTTAAATTAATCAGGATTAATGTGATGTTCTGATTAATTGCTGGGTGAGATTGGGAGAATAAAATCTGAGTTTATTTATCTAGAAATGGAAGTATGAATATGTGTATAAAATTTTGATTAATGTTCATACCAGTATAAACTGACCCTTTTGGTTGCCCTTGCAATCATCTGGGTGTCTCAAAAATTCTTTGGGGCAGCTAAATGAATTGCTTGTAGGAAATTGAAGTTGGCTTGATGAGTGAAGAAGGCATTAGCTGGTAGTATAAATAAAAGAGACTTGTTTTAAATTTGCAGATGCTTGTAATGATGTTAATAGTCAGATCACATGTGGTAGTTGGAGTTAATTGTAGGGAGTTTTTTTGAGTATTTGGATTAAAACTTGTACTTAAGTAAAACTTATTTTAAATGATTTTTGATGGAGTTTGATTACCTATTAATTTTATGATTATCTGATTTGGAGAAAACAAGGGGATGGACATAACACATAAATATAAAATGTGTATGTGATGATCTCTGGTTTTATTGCCTGAGCTTATTATATAATTTTTGAAAAAAAATGATGGAGTTGACAAGATTTGGATAAGAAATATTCAAGTGGAATAAATGTATGCATGGCAGATAATTGATACTGATTTGTGCATATATTCTGATGAGTCTATAACATTGCATTAATGTACCTGATTTCAAGATAAAAAAAAAGATTATAAAAGAAACAAACCTGGAAGCATTTTGTGTTTTTGGTTGTTAGCATAAATGGATGAATTCTTAGGAATATACATAAGGAAGAAATATGCTGGTGTTAGGAGAAGCTTTTGAAGAAGTTTATTTGAGAAACATGGGTCTGAAAGTGGTAAATAAGGGTCTATGGCCGGCCTAGATGGCTATGGGTCAAACTCTTGGAGCCTGGAACCACTTCATTTCAATTAATGAAGTGTAAGTGCTTCCGGGACAAAACAAAGAAAACACCAAGCAGCCCTTAAATAACACCAAGCATTTCCAGTAAAACACCAAGCATTTAAGTCTGCACCATGTTAAACTTAAAAATGCAATCTAACTTCAATTGTTTAATTTGAAATGGTGATTAGGAAATCAACTCTTAATGTTCATAATTGCAAGTAGGATCTTAAAATGATTTCATGCATGAGCTTAATAACTGTCACAAGAACAATTAAATGCTAATAGGTTTATTTAGGCAGGAAGTCTAGAAAACCAAGAAAAGAAGTAGAAAGATGCACTGTGCATGTCCATATCACACATGTAAGTATTCTAGGTGTTAAAGATCTACTTCATATAGTAGAATAAAACTTAGAAAAGAAATAAATGGCTATATCAATAACTTGTATGGTAATTTGATTTCTGTTTGATTTAAATTCCCTTTGATAAAAAAAACAATTGTATATCATCAAATATATACTTGTCTTAAAGTGTTTTATGAACTGATATGAATATATTGGTAATCCAGGGTCTTGGGAAAAATATAATTGGGAATTATCTAAATATTCAAATATAGAAAAAAAAATCTATGTGTTTTAGAGTGAGGGTCACCACAGCAACTATATCAGATCGAGGATAAATTCAGTTAGTAGATGGATGATGTGGGATGTCGGATTATGGGGTTTAGTTTGGTTGGAATAGGGGTCGGCATGAATGTTTGACAAATTGGATGAAATATGGATGGATCGATATAGATGTGATATGGCCGCGGATCGACATAGGTTGTAAAACCAGTGGGATCAACATATTGATGGTCAATGGAAGGGGTCGGCATGATGTTCGTAAGCTATGGGTCTGTATGATAAAGCTAGAGGGGTTGGCATGTTGATAGTCAAGGAATAAGGGTCGGTAGGATGAGGCTAGAGCTATACGGATTGGCATGGTATAGTTAAGCAAAATGGATTGACATGTTTCATTTGGAGAATATGGGTCAGCATATTACACTCCAGAGATGGAGGTCGGCATGCAAACTAGTCAAATCTGGTGAGATGCGTATGGGTCGGAATATACTTAGTGTGGTGACGGGTCGGCATAAAGTGTTTGGAGGATACGGGTCAGCATATTGTGTTCAAGAGACACAGACCGACAGTGAACAGGTGGGATCGGCACAATCCAGACTAAGTTAAGGTTCCAACTAAAATATCACGAGAACTAGAGATCCATGCATCCAATCGCCTTGATAATTGAAATGCCATCATTATAGACCAAGAGGAAGCTACCATAGGGATCGCTAGCCCGAACTCGATTCATGGAGGGGTCATTAACGACCCCTATCCATTGAGAGTTGGGCCTAGCCCTCCCTATGGTTGGCCCATATGGTCTGGAGATCCAGATGATGTGCAGTTAAAGCGCTCGGTAGATTCAAAGCGGTGGAGGTGCAAAAAGTCATAGCGGGGATAAAACGAGGATATAGCGGGATATAGCGGATGACTCTAAAATAGCATATAAAACTCGTACTTAATGTTTTTACATATATATAAATGGTAATTAAATGATAAAATATATCATTCAAATGAATTATAATTAATACATAAATAATTTTAAATAAAAACATGTGCGAATATACTTTAAATAAACGTAAAACTGTTATATAACATAATTGAATTTAGTAGAATATTAGAGTATTTTCATTTTGAAAATGTATTAAAAATTAAATCAAATAAATCAGTTTCATAATTTTTATAATGTATAAATGCAATTTTTCAGTTCATTTTATTAAAGAAGATATAGCGGAAATAGCGGAATATAGCGGGAATAACGGGATATAGCGGAAATAGCGGGGCTTAAAGCGGAAAGGCTATATTTTGGGGCTATATGGAAATATCGTAGCGGTAGAAATCCGCTATGAGATATAGCGGGGTTATAGCGGGGTAACAGCGGGGCATTAACTACATAGTCCAGATGCCGAAGTTTCAGTCGGATTGAACGCTGCCTTCATCTATAAATAGAGACATAGGGGGCCATTTTGAGGGACTTTTAGGTTGCAAGTGAAACTCTACCATTATGATAACTAACTTCCTTTATCCCTTTCTGATATCCTACAATTGCTTACTGATTGTAGTTGTAATCAAGTAATCAAGTGAATTGTGAAGCAATAAAGAGAGTATTCAAAGTGGACGTAGGCAATCAACACCGAACCACTATAAATCTTGTTGTTTTTGCTTTCTACTGCATTTTTCTTGATATTTAGTGTTATCCCTTTGGTTCCATTTAATTTCTTCATTTATTTCACTACTTAAATCTATTCTCGGGTGTTTGTGGCTAATTTGGTTGCAAACATTTTGGTGCTTTCATTGAGAGCGTTGATTCTCAGGCTATTAGGATCACCTTTGTTGCTACTGGATTGAAGAAATCCCCCAAAGGAGATCCAGGTTCATCTTTAGAAGCTTACAGATACTCTTTGGATTTCCCAAGATCTAAGCAAAGTAATCCAGGATGGTAAGGCGCACCAGATCTACTTCCCACAATGTTAATGCCAACGAAACTGCTAGTGTCCAACAAGGGGGCCCAAGCAACCAACCTGCTAATGTGAATGTGGAGCCTGCTGTAGTTTGGAACCCCGTTGATTCCATTACCCGAGCCGAATTTAATGACTTAAAGTGAGTTGATGGAAATTCGTAGGCAGCTAAACGAGCAAATTCAGGCTAATGCCAACCTGATGAACTAGATTGCTCAACAATCAGACACTCTTACTATGGAAGAACAGATAGCTACATTTTATATTGAAGCAAATGGATATCTTGATTCGTTAGAAATTGGACAGATAAAAAAATTTCTCATTAAGTTATGTACCTACTTAAAAAATAATAAACCTCAATTTCAAGAAATTTTATCTTCTACCAGCAGTGCCAAGGCGCCGAAGGAGGTCTCGCTTCGTACTTGGCGTCAGATAGTTTGACTTCTTCGGATGAACATCACAGCCGAAGGCGCCGTAGAGTTGATGCTGCATGAGCAAGAACATCGGAGTAGCACTTGGCAGACCACCGTGGCCTACCAAGCCGGGTCAGTGCCGAC
The DNA here is from genome assembly GCA_030737815.1 of Allium fistulosum. NCBI lineage: Eukaryota > Viridiplantae > Streptophyta > Magnoliopsida > Asparagales > Amaryllidaceae > Allium > Allium fistulosum. The sequence goes on from CM060902.1 coordinate 1,217,501,306, forward strand.
CCCTCAATAGGGGTCGGTACTGATCCCTCAACTAGGGGGACGACTCCTCAACTGCAGCTGGGGGGTCGTACTCGACTTGGATCCGGGAATTTGGACGCTGGAGCATGCTTGGATGCTGACCAACTACCTCTCTAGAATGATAATGAAGTGAATGCTCAGAATTTACATCAGGAGGATGGTAGGCCAAGGAGGCGTGAAATGGTCCAGAGACACCGACCGGAACATTCATGCGAGGTGGAGCATGACCATCACTTGGCGCCACCTATCTAGATACCGGATTTATCCGAAATGGTCAGACAGCAAATGAGGGAGAACCGGGGCTTGACAAATGATGACTGGGGAATTCCTAGGAGACACACCCTATTTACCAACAGTATTTTACTTGCGAGTATCCCAGAAGGTTTAACATGCCTACAATGCCTACTTATGAATGGAAAACTGACCCCATGTAGCACATCATGAGGTATGAATGGTTAATGGACTCGAAAAGAGCGAATGATGCTACAAAGTGCAGATACTTCCCTATAAATCTTTCTGGGATCTCTACGATGTGGTTTACAAGACTGCCCCCACGATCAATCTCAAGATTTGATGAGCTAGTAACGAGATTTGTGGAGTAGTTCAGGATTCACGCTACTCGCCCTAAAGATTTGATGTCATTGTCCAGTGTAATCCAGGCTCCAGGGGAATCATTGAAGGACTACTTGCAGAGATTTCACATTGCTTCCACTGAAGTTAGTAACCCTAATGACCATGCGATACTTATGGCTATGACAAGAGGGGTTGACCTCGAATCCGATGTCGGTGATTGGCTAGCTGGAAAACCGCCGGCCATGCTGGAGCGCTTCTACTCAAAGGCGGCCCAGTTCATGAGAAAGGAAGAGGCCAGATTTTCTAGAAAAGCAATGCTATAGGGCCAAGCGGAGAAGCGGTACAGAACAACATCGCAGTAAAGTAGTCTGGCGAGAGTTCTAGGAAGGTTCAGGTCAATTTTCAAAACAAGCCGAGTTAACAAAAAAGGAGTAGAGAAGGGAACTGGGACTGGAAAAGGGAGCCCGGAAAGTGGAGGTCCAAGTTTCCTTTATATGACGACTATATACCTTTGAATGCATCCCTGGAGAACATCTATCTATCCACCTATAGTACTTTCCAATATCGGAAGTCGCGCCTAAAAGAATCGACTGAGGCACAAAAGCAAACCGGGAAGTATTGTCGGTTTCATGAATGTTACGGGCACAATATGGACGAGTGTAGGCACATCCATGATGCCATTTAGAAATTGATTCGGGATAAAAAGTTGCAGCAATTTGTGAAAAATCCGCAGGATGGTGGACAGGGGACGTCTGACCCCAATCGAGGGCAGGCTCCGTGCATGATTGAGGAGCCTGCACGGACCGGTGGAAGGTTGGTAATAAACACGATTCTTGGTAGACCGCATCCTGCGGACAGAAGTTGGCAGGAAATGGAGAGCTATGCTAGTTCGGCGAGACATGTGGATTTTGAATGTTGCTCGAATATGGAGGATGGGACTCCGGCCAAGCAGCAGCGTACGATGCCGGATGACATAGTATTCATAAGCAGATATGCCGATAGAGTGGAGGCCCCTACTATTGATCTGATGGTTATCTCCGCCATGATTGGCCCCGCTCTGGTGAGAAGGATTTTGATTGATTGTGGAAGCTCTATGAACATTATCTTTAAGAAGGCATATGATTAAATGAGGATGGATGCTAAGGACTTGAAACCATCTAAAGCTCATATACACCGTTTTAATAATGTGGCTACCGAGGCAGTTGGTTTTGTAGAATTACCGGTTGAATTGCAGAAAGGTGAACGTATGAGGGTGCAGATCCTACCGTTTATTGTTTTGGATGTTGATTCACCGTACAATGTTTTTTTGAGGCGTTCGGCCTTTGCTAAATTTCGAGCAGCTCTTGCCCCGTGGTCTTTGGCATTGAAATTTCCAAATGATAACGGAGTAGGTGTTGTGCATGGTGATCAGGCGACTGGGCGTGCCTGTTATGTAGCCGAGTTGAGAGAGGCTCAGTGGAAAGAGAAGGGAAAGGGTGTGGACAAGCCTATCTGCATCCAAGTCACTGAAAATTGACAAATGGCGCCCAAGCCTTGGCTTGGGCATCACAGTCGGTTCTACAAAGATAAAAATCCAAGGGACGATGAGGAGGAACCCAAGGAGGCCAAGGTAGCGCCGGCTGAGCTGATGATTGATATCGCAGTCAATCACGATGACTCGTCGCGGGTACTCAAGATAGGATCACAACTCAACCCTTCGATGATGAGAGAACTTACTGATTTCCTCCGAGCAAATCTGGATGTATTCGCTTGGACTCATTATGACATGTGTGGGATCTGCTGCCATTGTGAGCCATGCATTAAACATTGATCCAAAGTACATTCCGGTGAAACAGAAAAGACGAGACATGGATCCGGAGAGATCCGTTGCACTTAAAGAGGAGGTGGATAAACTTAAAGCCAATGGGTTTATTCGCGACGCCCTCTATCCCGAATGGATATCTGACCCCGTGTTGGTGAAGAAGGAAAATGAGAAATGGAGAACGTGCATTGACTATTCAAACCTGAACAAGGCGTGCCACAAGGATAGTTTTCTCCTGCCTAGAATTGATCAGCTAGTTGATTCAACTGCAGGGCATGAATTGTTATCATTTATGGATGCATACTCGGGGTATAACCAAATCGCGATGCATGTCCCAGATCAAGAACATACCAGTTTTGTCATGGATGTTGGGTTATACTGTTGTGTAGTAATGCCGTTCGAATTAAAGAATGCAGGAGCGACCTATCAAGTTTGGTTAACTGAATGTTTAAGGATCAGATCGGGAGGACGATGGAAGTCTATGTAGAAGATATGCTCATGAAGTCACGATGATCAAGTGACCACATTCGAGACTTAGCGGAGATGTTCGATATCCTTCGATTATAGCATGAAAACCAACCCCTTGAAGTGCTCATTCGGTGTTGCATCAGGGAAGTTCCTGGGCTTTATTGTCAAAGCATGAGGAATTGATGTGGATCTGGAAAAGATTCAAGCTTTTCGGGATATACAAGCACCCAGAACTATTAAGCAAGTGCAAAGTCTGAATGGGAAGGTCGCTGCTCTGAGTCAGTTCATCTCCAAGGCGACCGATTAATGCATTCCTTTCTTTGATTTGACAAGGAGAGGGAAGAGGAATTTCGAGTGGACGCAAGATTGTGAAGGCGCATTCCGAGCTTTGGTGAGTCATTTGGAGAAACCCTCAGTTTTGTCAAAGCCAGTAGATCATGAGGAGTTGTACATTTACTTAGATGTATCACCACATGCTACAAGTGCTTCTTTAATTCGTGAGGAGAACCGGATTCAGAGACCGGTATACTACATCAACAAAAGATTAATGGGGGCAGAAAGAAACTACCCGAAGATAGAGAAATTGGTGGACTGCTTGGTGATCGCATCGTGCAAACTTCGCTCGTACTTCCAGGCACATTCAATTAACGTCTATACTGACCAGTCTTTACAACAGGTCCGACAATGACCTGAGACGTCTAGAAGACTGCTTAAGTGGAACATCGAGATCAGTCAGTTCGACATTACATATCAGCCTTGAAGAGCTATCCTGGGACAAGCATTGGCGGACTTCATAGCAGAGTTTACCATGAAGGACGAGCCCCCAGAGAATGGTGTAGTTCCTACCGTACGATGGATGCTATATACCGATGGAGCATCCAATGATCATTATTCCAAAGCGGGCAACATTCTTGTAACCCCTGAGAACCGGTCAATTTTCTGTGCTTTGGAGCTTAATTTCCCTGCTATAAACACCGAGGCCGAGTATGAGGCATTAATTGCTGGACTTAAACTTGACAGAGAACTGGGGGCGAAGTCTCTTGAAATATTTTGCGACTCGCAACTGGTGGTGAACCAGATTAGAGGGGACTACCAAGAAAAGGGGCAATGACTTGCCCTATATCTTACTCCAGTTCAGGAGTTGCTAGCGGATATGGAATACTATGACATTTCGCATATCCCACTTGAGCAGAAAGGAGAAGCTGACTCGTTGGCAAAGTTCGCGAGTACTGGTGATGCACAACAGAGGGGCTTGGTTCTAGTCGAGATACTACATACCCCGAGCATAAATGTGATGAAAATTGATCGAGTACTGGGGACGGAACCCGAAAGGGGATCATGGATGACTCCATTTAAAGAATACCTATTGCATGGAATCTTGCTAAAGAAGAGAAACGAAAAGTGACAAGTTCTCCGTAAAGCTTCACGACATATTATGCAAGAAGGAACTATGTATAGAAAGGGGTTCTCTGTTCCCATACTCTGGTGTATCTCTCATAACGAGATAAGTCGTGTCTTGAAAGAAGTCCATGAGGGAGAATGCGGTGATCACACTGGGGGCCAAATGCTAGCAAAAAAGATACTCTGTTATGGATACTACTGGTCGACTGTGAACCGGGATGCTGTTGATTATGTGAGACGATGCGACAGATGCTAGATATATGTGAAAGTCCCAGAGCTCCACCGACAGAGATCACGCAAATGGTTAGTCCATGGCTATTCGCTATGTGGGGAATCAATATCATCGACTCTTTGCCAATTTCCAAAGGTGGCGTGAAATATGCAATTGTCGCAGTTGACTACTTCACCAAATGGGCCAAAGCGGAGCCATTGGCCACAATCACAACTAAGAAAGTTATCAACTTCATTGGTTGGAACATTGTGTGTCGTTTCGGTCTTCCGCAAACTATCGTGATGGATAATGGGACTCAATTTGACAGTGCTGAGTTTAAAGAGTTTTGCCGGAGATATCACATTGAAAAGAGATTCGCGGCGGTCGCTCACCCTCAGGCGAATGGACAAGTTGAAGCTGTAAACAATATTATTAAGTCAATCCTGAAAAAGGGTTTGGAAAAGGCTAAAGGCAAGTGGGTGGATGAACTCCTTACGACACTTTGGGCCTACAAGACCACTCATAAGTCTACGACTGGCCACACTCCATTCTCTTTTGCTTACGGAACTAAAGCAGTTATTCCAGTGGAACTTGAAGTCCCTTCTTATCGGGTGACTTACTACGACCCCAGAACGAACCAAGATCTTCTTTTGGAATCTCTGGACTTTATCGACGAGAAACTCGAGGAGGCCGATTTGAGAGCAACTGCACACCGACATCGGATCGCCCGATATTATAACATGAAAGTCCGATCGAGAACTTTCAAAGTTAGCGATCTTTTCCTAAAACGAGTTTTCCCGATCCCATCGTACATGATTCCGACATGGGAAGGACCATACGTCATTGAATAGAGGCTTCAAGAAGGAATTTCAAGCTAGCAACTGTTGATGGCGTGACACTTCCGAGAGCGTGGAATAGCGAACATTTGCGACACTATTTCACTTGAACTGTCTCTTTTGTTTTTCAGTACTGTTTACTTCAACATTTTCTTTGATGTTTGATTTCTTTCAATGTGAAATAAGACGAGTTATTCGGATCCTTTTCATTTGATGAATAACATCTTGTGCAGCGACATCAAAAGAAACTCAAACTTCCACTTCCCTTGCAATTTGATCAAGGGGAACTAGTACAAGGGATTCTCTTAGCAATGTAACCGAACTCCCACTCAATGTTCACACTAAAATGGGCCCGGTGCAAGATGTCGTCGATGATTACATTCAGTTAGTCTGATGTGCATGTAAATGTGCATATTTTTACCATCATATTTAATCTATTTAAATTAAATAAATGATCATATCGGGTATTTTAACTTGTTTTAACCAAAATCCATATTAGTTCCAAATTGTCACATATCCATCTTCATATGGGGGCAAAACGGTCATTTGTGAGCATATATTTATTTGCGAAAAATTAATTGGAAATTTGTATATATTTGTGTAGGAATTTGATCTCAAATAGTAGTGGTTTCATGAAGACACATGCATGCACAAAATGAATACAAAGGAATGAAGATGGAAATAATTCAAAGTGAAGAACATGGAGGACCCCACCTACCCACCTACCTCAATGTACAAATTAGAGGCTAATGCACATGCTTATGGGATTAATGGCTTCATGTACACTTAAAAGATGATTAGTAGAAGCTAATGATTACTTGGCCTCCACACTTTCTCAAGGGAAGTTTGGGAATTCCCCAAATTATGGATTAAGGTTTCATGCTTGTATAAATAACCCATTATGTTCATGTAACTTTTTCTACCTTCTACCCTCTTTAAGCCCTCTTATGGAGGCCATCTCTTCTCTTAATTTAGCTTAGTTCTCTTTTATTTCTTTTCATGGCTACTTGGACATTCATTGTTACTTTCATGTAATTATCTTTTTATTGCAATTTAATACATGGTCTTTCCTTTTCATGCTTATTTACTTTAATGTTTGTAGTGTAGATTTACTTTCATGCAAGTAGAATAGTTCTAATTCTTGTTAATTAGCTCTCTTTTTCATTAAGCTTTTATTGTCCTTTCATTTTGCTTTCATGTTCCTAGCTACATTTGTTAATCAAATGACAAATATGAGAGGCTAAACCCCTTCAATTTAGGGGTAATGAAGCTCTCTAATTATGTAGCTTCAACTATTTGTTAAATCATGCTCTCTTTTTGTTCTTAATGATGATCAATGAAGTGTTTTATTTATTGTTCTTGCTTTGAATTTGATAGCCTATATTGTTGACACCAAATAGGCTATGCTTAAACAATCACTAAAACAAATGCCTCTTCATCAAAATATGATTATGGCATAAGAAAGTGATTTGAAATTCAAATTTGATGGTCTATATTTTTAATCAATAGTTAATAGGCCATACTTAAAATAGATTTCATTTTCATTTTCATTATCAAGTTTCATGAAAGTTAGTAAGTGGTTTAAGGGGTGTGTTAAAGTTTGATGGCTTATGTTGGCTAACTAATAGCACAAATATTCCATACTTATGATAAACACATCAATTAACGCACTAATGACCATAAAAGAGAGATCATGATTTCATATGTGTTGAAATACATGATCTAAAGAGTGGATTTATTCTCTAAATTGTCATTTAACTCTTATATTTGCATCTCTTTTCTTTTAGTTAGTTCATTCTCTAATTCTCTAGCTTAACTTTCACTTGAAATTGATATAATTTGATTTAATTGAATTTTTAAAATCATCAATTCCCTACTAATCGACCCGTATTCGCCACGTACTACAAGTGTACGTCGTGCGCTTGCGGTTATTTTAATTTGAAATTTTTCGACTATTTTCTAAACCAATAGAAAATTAGCCGATTAACAAGTTTTTGTCGCCGTTGCCGGGGAATTGCTTTGATTTTAGTTTTCTATTCTTCGAATTATTTTGTTTGATTTCATTGTGTGTTTGTTTTATGTGCATTGCAATTTAAAAAAATAAAATTTGTTGTGTGATTTTTGTGTGTGTGCATCTTTTGTTTTCTATTTGCATTTACATTTGCATATTAAAAAAAAGAGCATACACAATTAAAAAAAATTCACTTTCATTTACATTCTTTTTTTTAATTTTACAATTGTTGATCCACTAATGCATTGCTGTGTTCTTTACACTATTACATTGCCATTCTCTGTTTCATTGTCAAACACCACTAGATTCTCTGGATCAAACAATTTCCTCTTCACTTCAATACCACACCACAACACAGACCAACTGAACTCTCCTCCAACTTGCTACCATCAACCAAACAAAAACCACTCATCCTCTCATACTTCACATCACAGCACCATTCACTTCCAAGCCTTCCTACCATATATTGCACTGCTACTCAAAAAAGTACCATGTGCACATTATTCCAATTGCACAAATTCCTCTATCTCACAAACCACTTCATACATTACAAACTCGGATTTGAAATTTCAGTTAAGCCATTACAAACTTGATTACATTACAAACTAAACCGTCATTGCATTACAAACTCGATTCAATACTGTCAAATTTGAGTTTCACTTCAATACATTACAAACTCGATTACAACCACCACCTAAAAACCATATCAGTGCCTTGACCACCATATATCAATATCTGCCTTGTACAGCCACTAACTGCCTCATCTTCAAATCCACCATCTACTTCAGATCCACACTCTTCAACCCAGCTGCTACTCGACCTCTTCAACAATTTTCAACCAACTTCTGACAAAGAACCACCATCATACACATTTCCCATCTCCACATAACAACAATTCGCATATCACTTATACCCCTCAATCGAACTACAGCCAGAACAGAACTGAACTCCGATACCCAACAACCACTAGTGTACACTTCTACTCAACAGTCATACAATCATTCCATTCGCCACAAACGACCAAGAACCACAAACGACAGTTCACTAAAAATTACTGTCATTCTCCCCTTCCTCTGCCTTGCCATAACTCACCATACAACTGCAAAATTGCTGCATTGCAAATTCATCTATACAACTCCTCACATACCCACACCACTGAAAACTGCCTTAAAACCGCCTTCATTCGCTTCATCACCCAAATTTCAACCCGCGACATCCACACCAACATCCTCTTCCTCGAACCCCACGAACTCTCATCACCATCACAGAACTGCCCTGTGCCTGTGCATGTGCAACCTTGCAACTGAACACATCAATTCCCTCCTCCACATTACAGTTGCATCACTCCATTCATTAAACACACCACTGCATATTCACTTCTCCAGCAATTTATTAACCACCCACACTTGAATACCCAACCTCATTTCTCCATTAGCAACACAGTACAACAAAAACCACTGAGCTACCACCGAGTCACCACCACCATCTGCTGCTCTACAATTTTCCAGTACCACGCACTCAAAAATAAGCTGCCATCTTAATATCATCAATTCAAACACAACATTACTCACCATACAACATCGCCACAAACTGCCACTACCCCACTGCTTCACAACTGCCTGCTTCGACCACATAGCATATACGAACGGCAGCTCCATCAAGCCTTGCAGTGTGACATTCAGCTATCGCCTACAACAAATTCCACTTCGAACCAACTTCCTCCAACAAACTCACTCGAACACGAACTACTTTCCACTACCATCCCCAATCACTCGCGACCATACTTCAAACCCAATCGACAATTCGAACAACATCACCCAAAAACCACAAATCTCCTAATTCTCCACTGCGACAACGTTTGAAATGAGATTTTGGTTTGGGATTCTCTTTGGCATTTTTGATTTCGGTGAATTTCGATTTGATTTTGGGGAAGTTCGATTGTTCTTTTTTTTTTGCGTCTGGGTAAATATTGAATGGTTTGGGCCGATTAAAGGTTTTTGTTGTTTTAAAGGTTAAAAGTTTTTTTTAAGTTAGTGATAAGTTTTGATTTGAGCCGGGTTTGATCTGATAAAAAAAACAAAAGATAAGGGTTGTTCTTTCTTTTAGTTCTTTAGTTTTTTTTTCAATTTATTCTCTTTAAAAGAATAAGAATTCTTTTTTTTTCTCGTTCTTTTCGTTCTCTTAAAAAACATTGTTTTAATTTGTTTTGAGTTTCATCCAAAATATATATATATATATCATGTTTTTATTTCAGGTTGCAGAAGCAGATAAGAAAGAATAAGTTGCTTGCTTCGCTTAGCTTGCCAAAAAATAATGGCTTGCTTATAAAAATCTTGCTGCTTTTAACTCCTATCTATTGCTTTTATTTGTCTTGCATTGTTGTTTGCTTGCATTTTAAAAAAATTCAAAAAATAAAAATAAAAATTCATTCATAGTTGCATTGTTAATACACGTTTAATTTCTGCTTTGCATTTCATCTTAGAATTTTGATTAATAATAATGGTTAGACATCGATAACTTTTAATTGTATATTGACAATTTGTCTTCTTTGAACAATTTACTTTCTTGGTGTCTAGGTTACGGTAGAGTAATAACCATTTATAAATATTAGGGTGATTCGTAAATATTATAGTGGTTGTTCCTCTGAAGGTACTTAAACCTTCGGTTGCATTGCTACGGTGATTCGTGGTGCACTGATAAATCCTGTCTGGTACCTGGCCGAGAACTATCTTGTTGATTTAAGACAGAGTGTGATCATACAATTTTGGGTTAGCTTAGGATAAATCATTTGTAATTAACCTCTGCATTCATTTAGTTGCATTAGTTCATGCATACTTAAAAAAAATTAAAATCCAAAACAAAAAAATTGTAAATATTCCTTTGAAATTTTTAAATCCTTTTTCTTTGAAATTTTAGAAAATTAAAAAAAAATTAAAAAACCAAAATCCAAAAAAAATTAAAAAACCTTTTCAAAAACAAAAATCAATCTCCCTTTTGAAAAATAAAATTTATTTGTAAATATTTTTCCTTTATATAAAAAAACATTCTTGAAAATGTCCGAGTTTCCCCACTCACTTGAATTTTACAATAGTTGTGAAAATCAATATAATCCATATGATTTCACTCCAAATTCGTATGGATATTTTAACAACTATTCTTTAAACAATTCGAATTTTGAACAACAAAGTTTTCAAAACAAGGACCAACCCTCGAATCTTGAAAATAGCATTTCATCTCTACACAACAAAATCAAATGAGAAATGATTTGTGTAATTCATATTTTTGTAACAACTCGAGTCAAGGATTTCAAAATTTGAACTTAATTCAAAATTCAAACGATTTTGATTATAACCCATGCCAATTCAATTTCGAACTCCAAAATGAATTTCAAACTCAAAATGAAAATGGAAACAACTTTTCAAACGAATTTGGCAATGGGAATAATCTTAACCATGTTACAATTGAAAATTTTTGTTCTCAACAAATCCAAATCGAAAATTCTCAAGTTAATAATTATAAGTCGGATTTTGTTGAACAAATGGACGAAATTTAGAATGATCACATGGACTCGTTGTTTGAAACATATATGAAACAACATGATAAACAAAATCAAATCCCAACGTATGACGAGTCAAATAATAATCCATCTTTTACCACAATTGACGATTTTCAAATAACAACTTTTGGAATTGAAAACGGCAATCTTAATGAAGTTGTTGAAAATACAATAATTGAGTTGGATTTCAATTCTTTTGAGGGTGTGGAACCCAATTTAAAATTTGATCTTCCTTTTCTCGATTTTGAACTTGAGATACGCAATGAAGTTGTTGATAATCCAATAAAGGAAGACGAATTTAATGAACATGATTTCTTTGGACTTTTCGAAAAAGAGTTGTCAAATTCTGAAGGGGAAGATTTAAATCACCAATTTGATTTTGAAATCAACAATTTTGAAGAAGTTTTCAATGATGAATTTGAATTTCAATTTGGTAAGAATAAACTTCAACTTCAACCAATTTTTCTATCAACCCCGAAAATTATCGAAAACAAAACAACTCGTACGATTTTAAATAAAACGACATTCGTTTTTCCAAATCAACATTCAATTCCTAAATCTTTTACGATTTGGTTTTCCGAGCTTAAGCCGTATCTCGCATATTTGACGAGACAAATGAATCGATCGTTGGAAGACCGTTTCATTTACATTTTGACGATATACTTTCTGATCTCGTGTAAATACCGTTAATTTTCATTTAAATAAAGGTCATGTTTTCATTTTTATTTTTCTCCTTTCACTTGGGTTGACTGTGGTGACATAGTCAAAATCAAGTGTGGGGGGAGACTCATCTTCTTTTTTATTTTTCTTCCAAAACTTAAAAAAAAAAAATTCAAAAACAATTTTTTTTAAGCATTTTGATTTATTTTTAAAGAAACACTATAGGATAAATATATGGTTTTGGTTTATTAAATTGAAATTTTTGAAAATTTATTCGTCTTAACAAAATAAAAATGAAGTTTGATTACAAATAACAATGGTTTAACTAGTATATAGGAAGATTCATACGTGTTAATTATGAACTCTCCTAATTGAAGATCTTTGTTTTAAAAAGTGGTGAATTCAAATAAAAGGATATAACATTTTTTTTGTCTTCTAAGTTAAAGGGTGCTAAGATGATTTTGCAAAACTCTCTCTAAAAAAAATATATATTTCTTATATGTATGTATATTTTTAATAAACACCTAGAGTCATGTGTTCACACTCGTGTGTTCACTCGCCATGCTCTGTACCCTTCTCACGTAAGTCCGAAAGGCAGTGCATGATCGGTATATCTAGCCTTAATTTATCTGAGTTAGGTGTATGTATATAAAAATTCTTTTTAATAATGCCTACAATCGGTAAGTGTTCACACTTGTGTGTTCACTCACCACGCTCTATATTTCCCTCACATCAGTCCGCAAGGCAGTGCATGGGTAATATATCTGGCCCCAGTTTACCTGAGTTAGGCATATGTAAATATTGTTAATATAAATAAAATTTTCAAATAAAAATTAGAGAGAGTAAGCAATTGAAATCCAAGCACTATTTTAACTTATTTGATTTGACTTATTATTGAAAAGAAACGAAAATACCACTATGATAAACGTTGATAACCAACTAAGGATCTATTTCATAATTACACTACGTAATCAACCGAAACAACAAGTTAAACTATAGTCTATTTGCTTTGATAACTTGATTTTTATTGGAAATTTTGACGAGTAAAGGACTTAAATTTCTTGAAAATAACCAAAACTTATATTTAACTTATTTGTGTTAATTTAAAAATAAATCCTTCATTTGTAAATATTTTCGAAAACTCGCATTCGTCTATTTGTAAATAATTTTGCATTTTGTAAATATTTTACATTTTTTTACTTTGCATTTGGATTTTGTGGGTAGTATCTGCTGAAAACCCTCACGAGACAACACTCGTCCTACTGGGGACACCCAGAGGTTTAATGGCTTGTTGCATACGCTCAATGAAATCGTGCTCCCTACAAAAACGGATTTATCTTAGTTTTTTTCCTTTATTCGAGGACAAATAAAAAGATAAGTGTGGGGGTATTTGACGTGCACGTAAATGTGCATATTTTTACCACCATATTTAATCTATTTAAATTAAATAAATGATCATATCGGGTATTTTAACTTGTTTTAACCAAAATCCATATTAATTCCAAATTGTCACATATCCATCTTCATATGGGGGCAAAACGGTCATTTGTGTGCATATATTTCTTTGAGAAAAATTAATTGGAAATTTGTATATATTTGTGTAGGAATTTGATCTCAAATAGGAGTGGTTTCATGAAGACACATGCATGCACAAAATGAATACAAAGGAATGAAGATGGAAATAATTCAAAGTGAAGAACATGGAGGACCCCACCTACCTACCTACCTTAATGTACAAATTAGAGGCTAATGCACATGCTTATGGAATTAATGGCTTCATGTACACTTAAATGATGATTAGTAGAAGCTAATGATTACTTGGCCTCCACACTTTATCAAGGGTAGTTTGGGCATTCCCCAAATCATGGATTATGGTTTCATGCTTGTATAAATAACCTATTATGTTCATGTAACTTTTTCTACCTTCTACCCTCTTTAAGCCCTCTTATGGAGGCCATCTCTTCTCTTAATTTAGCTTAGTTCTCTTTTATTTCTTTTCATGGCTACTTGGCCATTCATTGTTACTTTCATGTAATTTTATTTTTATTGCAATTTAATACATGCTCTTTCCTTTTCATGCTTATTTACTTTATTGTTTGTAGTGTAGATTTACTTTCATGCAAGTAGAATAGTTCTAATTCTTGTTAATTAGCTCTCTTTTTCATTAAGCTTTCATTTTCCTTTAATTTTGCTTTCATGTTGCTAGCTACATTTGTTAATCAAATGGCAAATATGATAAGCTAAACCCCTTCAATTTAGGGGTAATGAAGCTCTCTAATTATGTAGCTTCAACTATTTGTTAAATCATGCTCTCTTTTTGTTCTTAATGATGATCAATGAAGTGTTTTATTTGTTGTTCTTGCTTTGAATTTGATAGCCTATATTGTTGACACCAAATAGGCTATGCTTAAACAATCACTAAAACAAATGCCTCTTCATCAAAATATGATTATGGCATAAGAAACTGATTTGAAATTTAAATTTGATGGTCTATATTTTTAATCAATAGTTAATAGGCCATACTTAAAATAGATTTCATTTTCATTTTCATTGTCAAGTTTCATGAAAGTTAGTAAGTGGTTTAAGGGGTGTGTTAAAGTTTGATGGCTTATGTTGGCTAACTAATAGCACAAATATGCCATACTTATGATAAACACATCAATTAACGCACTAATGACCATAATAGAGAGATCATGATTTCATATGTGTTGAACTACATGATCTAGAGAGTGGATTTATTCTCTAAATTGTCATTTAACTCTTATATTTGCATCTCTTTTCTTTTAGTTAGTTCATTCTCTAATTCTCTAGCTTAACTTTCACTTGAAATTGGTATAATTTGATTGAATTGAATTTTTAAAATCATCAATTCCCTGCGGATCGACCCGTATTCGCTACGTACTACAAGTGTATGCCATGCGCTTGCGGTTATTTTAATTTAAAAAAATTCGACTATTTTCTAAACCGATAGAAAATTAGCCGATTAACATAGACAATCGGGGAGCAACTAGAAGAAGTACTAAGTAGGGTAGTAGGGAACTCGAGATCTTTCAACTGACCTTTACATGAGCCACTATTATTACATTTAATGCTAAGTATGCGATGGAATTGGTTCATATTGATATATGCGATGTGTGAACAGGTTTGCAAAGTTTGAAGTCGATATGTCATACTGATCCTCGACAAGATCGAACGGGGGGGGAGGGGTTTGTAAGTTTTCTCAACTGGCGATTCCTACTGATGAATCAAAAAAGAAATGCCTGCAATATCGAATAAAGGTCGCCGATGGAAGGAGGACGACCGAAAAACTCTAAGCCCCTGACTGTGGACTAGAATACTCTATGTCCCCGACTGCGGATTAGAGTATAAATGATTTGACAAAAAATCTCTAAGTCCCTGACTGCGGACTAGAGTATAAACGATTTGACAAAAAACTCTAAGTTCCTGAATGTGGACTAGAGTACTCTGAGTCTCTAACTACGTACTAGAGTATAAATGATTTAACAAAGATCACCAAGTCCCTGACCGTGGACTAGAAAGCTCTAAGTCCCTGATTGCAGACCAGAGTATAAACCATTTGGGCAGAAACACAATCGGCCATGATGAAATTTCTAGGCCCCTGACTACGGACTAAAAAAATTCTAAGTCCCCATACCATAGGCTAACTCGAAAACCCAAGGGGTGGACGTACGAGTTTTCAATTATTCTATATCCCACGAATTCCGGTTCCAAATCAACAAAAGAGACTCAAACTGTTGGCGGTAGGATACAACCGTTAGTTAAAGTTCCGGCTCGGTATTACTCACGACTTAAGATAGTGCCTTCGAAGAGGATTCGAGATCGAGATAGTGGATTATGAATGAGACTTGCAAAAATTATAAGTACATGAAATGGGAAGTAATTATTTTACTGTTGATGTAATTATTCACACGATGTTTAATTACAAGGAAAAAAAAATTATTCTCTATCTCCCAAAATTCCTTGCAAGTTATTCAAAAAGTTCGGGATCCACACCCGTGCACATCCTACCAAGAAAAGAAACGCATGCCTAACTTCTCTAGACTATGTACAATAACTCAAAACACTAATTATTTCTTCGATTTCTTCTCCTTCTTCGTTTTTTCAGGAGTTGAATCAGTCGAGCATTATTTCCGGGATCCCTTGCCACCCTTGGCGGAGATGCTCAATGAAGGAGGAGGAATTTCAATAGGAATTGTCCCGCCAGATGGAATGACCTGCAAAGGCGCAGGGATAGGATCTTTGGTCGCGACCTCAACGGGCTCCGTTTTAACTTCGTGCTTCGACTCTCTTCTTCTTCTTCGATCAGCTCCTTCATACTGCTCTTGGCAGTGTGCTCCATGGTACCCATGATCACTATATCATCCCACTCCTCGCTGAGAGACGGGTCCTCGAGCTTATCCTCCTCGAGCGCATCGATGACCCGAGCATCGGGCAAGGAATATCTGCAACAGCTAGAGCCTCAGCCACTTTCTCTTGCTGCTCCATGGCGACATCGCTCCTAGGAGTTTGCTCTGGACCGGGGTTGCTTGCAAAAGTTAGTTAAAGCATAGGCATTAGTCGATGACTGTTATGTGCCAAAAATAACAACTTTTTTGAATTCAAGAAAATCCAGTACGATACCAACGTTTGGTTGGCATTTTGTTGTCATCGGAGTGCTCCCTTCAAGTATGGGAGACAATATGTGTGGGCCAAGTCCGGGCCTGTTTGGATCATAACCGACGTGTTGCTCCATGGGTAGAGAAGATGATGTCCTGGCCAATTGAGTAGGATAAGGACCCTTAGGCTCAGTTCTAAAAGACCCTATGATATCTTCTCTTTCTTTAGCCGGTGTAGAAGCTTTGCAAAATTGAAGTTTCGCGGCAGCTAAGTCAGACGGCTCGTTTCCTCGAAGCACTTCTTGCACAAGTACCCCGTCATCAAGCTCTGCACTCCCAACTCTTCTTTCTTGATTTTTGTGATGATCTCCCAAGCTTCGGCGAGCGATTCAAGAAAGCCTTTACCTAGGAAGGTCAAGTCGCGGTGAAGGAGAACTTTTGCATTATATTCGGCAATGAGTGGGTCGAATAAGTTCATGATCTCTTCCCTACCAGACTCGGTGGCAGCCTCAACTTGGGAGTTGGCCTTCTGCGAGCACCTCTTTTCTGTCCTCTTCACGGGCTGCTTCTTTCAAGACTTCAATCTGGGCGAGTTGCTCATCAAGTTTCATTTTTAAATTCCTTGTTTCAACAATCTCCTCACAATATTTCTACGACTCTTCCTATGCCTCAAGTTTTTCCCCCCTTTCTTTAAACAATAATTTTTCTAGCTCCTCACATGGCGAGCTAAGACGTCTTTCTCCTTTTGTAAGGAGTCCTTCTCTAAAGCCAAGGTGCCACTATGATGGAGTGCCGCATCTAGTTCCTTTTTATGCGAAGTTTCCAAACAACTTACTGCCTCAGCCGTTTCCTTTGCGTTCTTCCCTGCTGTGGCAAGTTGAGCTTTATATTCAATCAGCTCAGCATCTTGATGTTTGATGATGTCTTTGTCATGGATAACCTCCAGCTTGAGGTGATTAATTTCATGCTAGCACTCAGTGGAAACTTCAGAGACTTTCTCGGCTAAGTAAATAAACGCTTCATGCTGGACATACACGTCATTCATGCATGCTAATGAGCTCTCTTTGGCACTTCCAGGAATAACTTGTATGGAAGGGAGGAACTTGAGCCCGTCGAAGCAGATTTTTGGGAAGGTAGCTTTGAGTTTAGCTAATCTCTCCGCTACGGTAGGATCATGGGCAGGAACCGACGGAGTTGTTCAGAAGAAACTAGCAGTTGCTTATGGCACTCGCGTGATTGCCTTGTACTTGACGGCCCGGAGTGCTGATCGTGGGGAGCAGCAGCTTGGGAACCTCGATGAGAGGATTTGTCTCCGCTGTGAGCAGGAGGGTTTGGTGGATCGATATGGCGGGAAGCGTGTGTTTGAGATTTCCGTTTGGATGGGGAAGAGGATTCTCGAGAATAATAATCTTTGTCTCGCCCTTCGTCTTTGCCTTTGCGACTCCCAGATTCAAAATCTCGCCACGAGCGATAGTAAGTGAAAGAGCCTCGAAGGCGATCAATAACATGCTAGTGTGACATTGCACATGTAAAAAGAGCCGAATAGAAGTATATTAGAAGTTATAACGTGAAGAGTATATCACAAGTGGATGGTGGAGTGCGAGTGTTTGTGTGTATCCTAGTGTTTCCCCTCGACGGATCAGTAACATTAGCTTTACTCATTAGAGTTTACTTCCCCCGGTAGAAGGTTGCACGCCTTCGCTGCTTCTCATGGGAGAGTTAAGCCCTTCGACGTTAAGGTTAGTGAAGTTGTAATTAATAAATCATCCGGAATCAGAATGTCAGAGAGTCCCTTTAATGAACTTTCTATTTGCTGGGAAGACGATTCCTTTTCGATTGGGGTTATGACGAATTCCAAGTTTACCCCGGCCTTGCTTTTCCGCAACTTGTACACCAACCTTTTTCTCCTCTTCGAGAGAGTTTGCATTTGGCTGGTCTATGGCGCTTCGACTGTCAGCACTTTTCTGGGGCCTACGCCTTCGCTTCTCAGCCCCGCATCTTGAGTCCTCTTATCTCTCCTTCTTAAATATCTTCCCGGGTCCGCCCAATTGGGGGCACCATGGGGTCACTTGCTTCTACCCTTTTTTCGACGGCAATTCTCGGGACCACTTTGCTACCGAGAAGCCCATTTTTGCGGCCGTCTTCCAACAGCATGAACAATGAGAGCAGCTCGTTAGTGACAAGGAGTTTGATGTCCCAATCCTCAATGCGGGTGGCACGAATGGCCGCGACAGCCCTGGAATAATCGATGCCTTCAGGTAGAGGGTGGACACTCGAAAGAATTAAAGGTATTAGTACGATTAAGAAAGAGGCCGCGACTTGAATCTGTGAATTAAAGACGAAGGCAGAAATAACTTACGTCCTTCCAACCATCTTCTTGCGAAGTCGGGAGGGCGCTGCACATAGAACCATTCGTGTTTGAATAGGAAGAGCTTATTCCATGCGCCTATTAAGACCTGGCATTTGGGCAAGGGTTCAAGAAAGATGTACTAAGGACTATCAGCCCGTCTTTTGAAATTGTAGATGTATTGGACATCTTCGGGAGCTGGCGAACGAAATAGGACGTTCATGAAGATAAGAAAAGTGCCATGTACAAAAGCATAATCGTTGGGGTGCAGTTGAGTGGGAGAGATCCCCAAATATCCCAATATTTCCCAAACGAAAGAATTGAAGGGAGGCACGCATTCGGCCCAGCACATGAACTTGTTACAAGCAGTATGTCCGGCTGGGGGCAAGTGAGGTCTATCTTGCCTCAATGGAACTAGAACATCTTCGAAAGGAATCCCATGGATGTAACATAATCGACGAAGAGCGGCTTCGCCGATTCTAGATGCTTGTGAGTCAGCCGGATTGTTCAGGATAATAGCGCTTTCAACGGCATCGGGAGCTGGGTCAATAACTTCTGTAGGAAAAACTGGAATGTCAGAAAAGAGATTTGCTTGTGGGTCAAATGCCTCTACTTGTTCTGCTTAGTGATTTAGAGCAAGTTTGTCTGATAGGGTGGCAGAGCTTGATCTCGCAGCCAATTCAAAAGACATTATGGTTGAGCGCTTAGTGTGGCTTGGGATCCATGTCAGCTATACTCAGAGACAATCAATATTAGAAATAATAACCTATCCCCTTGTGTCGTGTGTGAGCTAGTGCAGTGCAATATGAAATAAACATAAGCAGCTTTAAATCAGAGAAGAAAATGTAAAATGTCAAAGCTTGGAGGTTTCATCCAGAGAGACCGTCATCGCTGACCATCTCGAACGATGTGAAAGTTGATCGGCAACCTGAGCTTTAGGATCGGATGATGATGTTTTGATTTATGAATTCTATTGTTCAAGTTTGTTTAGCCGATTTTGTGCTTAGTTCATGTTAGGCAGACCGAGAATTTGTTCGTTCAAACTTATGTCCTTTGGTCCAAATATGCAAGTCGCGCTGTTATCAGTCATTTTATTTTCGGGCAAGATAGTATGCAGTTAAATGTTTGGATGACTTAAGTTAAGCTGGTCTTTATAATCAACACCAATCCCTGCCTTAGGTGCTGACCCCTATATAGGCCTGTCAATGGGCAGGATTCGGTCCGGGTATTATTAAACCCAGACCCGAGTCCAATTACAATAATTAAAACCCAAACCCGGCCCGAACCCGTAGGGTATTTCAACCCAATATCCGAGCCCGGCCCGTCGGGCTTTTTAAGCCCGTTGGGTAATAACTATATACTTAACTCAGAATATTTATGTCAAAACCATATTTTAAAACTGCAACTTTGGTAAAATTTGTATACAAACAATGTTAACATATAAATTGGACGGTGATGTAGTCAAGCTTATAACAAAAGTATGCAAAAACATCTACATGTAAACAAACAAAATGGTAAATAAATAACATACGCACTCATGTTTTGATACGACGAAAAACTAATAGTCAGGTCGGGCCCTAACCGGGCCGGGTTTTGATAAAACCGTACCCGGATCAGGCCTGAGTCGAGCTTGGATAGTAAAAGGCAAAACCCGTACCCGCATAAATAGGGCGGGTTCGGGCCGGGCTCGGGCCGAAGCCCGTACCATTGATAGGCCTACCCCTATACCCTAGCTTCACAGCCAATCCTTATGCTTAAACTCATCTGGCAACACCGACCCCTTCCTGTTGGCCTACATACCGATCCCTATGTTTTGACTCTAACTACCAAACCCTATGATTCCTTCTAGCCTAAATGTCGATCCCTATACTTAACCTCTTTCAAGATGAACCCTAAGTTTTAATTCCTAAGCCGATCCTTATGGATAAGCCTCTACACCAACCCCTCACAAGATCCTTATCAGTACCGATCCCCTACGCTAGCTCTTCCCATTGCATCACCAAACAGCCAAGTACAGCCTAATACTGATCCCTCCATCTACCTCCCTCTTTTCCTCATCGCTCTTTCTTCCTCATTCCCTATCCCTTTCTCTTCCTTCTCCAGCGCCTTCTTCTCCTCCCTCAAACTCACCTGATCTAACTAAGCCAATTGACTCGCTCGCCTAAGATCAAACGTACGTGACACCCTAAATTCACGACTCAGCTAATGTAATTATGAGAGGAGATTATACATATTTGATGTAGATTGCGAGATCGAAACTTGGATTAGGGACGAATTGATAGTGGTGAAATTCGAAAGTGTGGTCTCGCACTTGAATTTAAGTTCACAAGAGAAGCTTGTCTTCTTTTCAGAGCGATCGGCTGGGTAAAGAACAAAGGAAAATAGGGCTAAGTATTGGAGAAGCAAAAGTGAAGAAAGAAAGGTGCGGGTTTTTATATGGATAATGAAGAGGAGGAGACGAACTGGTCTTACCAGGTGACTCGGTCACAAGATTAAAGAGGGATCAGCCCCGAGGCTAGCCGACCCCTATCCATGTAGACACACCGAGGGATCGACATACCAAATGTCGGCTCCTCATATTATTTAAAATAATAATAATAATATAAAAAATATATGAAATGATGTAATATACAAAGGAAAGCAGAAGGAAACAACGGATGTTTGAAAAACTGAATGGCAACCGATATCGTGAAGGTTAGACTGTAAATGGAAGCATACAGAATAAAACAACTTGGCAAAGACCAACGAACGTCCGAACCCATCCAGAAGTCAATGATAGAAACATGTGTATAAGCATGCATGGAAGAGATTTATGAATTCAACTTTTTGAAAGTCACTGGAGTGGCGGTTTAGCTTTAGACGATCAAGCTTGATGTCAAATCAGGAGAGAATCTAAAGACCTCCTACGACCAAATCTGTGCATAATAATGTAATACAACGTTAGATTTGTATCATCGAAGGTTAATGGAGGAGAAGCTAACAACCAGCAAGTCGGATAGGCTAGTTCCTGGAAAACTGGATTTTCTTCAATTCAAAGCATGTCATGTTATTCATAATACGACAATTGTTACCCAGTGTTTTGACCCGACTACATAGGTCTGATTACGAGGACCAGACTCGATTGCTGATGGAAAAGATGATCACGAGACAACAACTACATGATCAAAATATAATTTCCAGGTAGTGGTATCAGACCCAGGATAAATGGAGTTAATAAATGGATGATGCGGGATGTCAGATTATGAGGTTTAGTTTGGTTGAAATAGGGTCGGCATAAATGTTTGACAAATTGGATGAAATATGGATGGATTGGTATAAATGTGATATGGCCGCGAGTCGGCGTAGGTTGTAAAACCAGTGGGATCGGCATATTGATGGTCAGTAGAAGGGGTTGGCATGATACGTTCGTAAGCTATGGGTCGGTATGATAAAGCTAGAGGGGTTGGCATGTTGATAGTCAGGGAATAAGGGTCTGTAGGATGAGGCTGGAGCAATACAAATCAGCATGGTATAGTTAAGAAAAAGGGATTGGCATGTTTCATTTGGAGAATATGGGTCGACATATTACACTCCAAAGATGGAGGTCGGCATGAAAACTAGTCAAATTGGGTGAGATGCGCATGGATCAGAATATACTTAGTGTGGTGACAGGTCGACATAAAGTGTTTGGAGGATACGGGCCAGCATATTGTGTTCAAGGGACACGGACCGGCATCGAACAGGAGGGATCGGCACAATCCAGGCTATGTTATGGTTCCGACTAAAGTATCACGAGAACTAGAGCTCCATGCATCCAATCACCTTGATAATTGAAACGCCATCATTATAGACCAAGAGGAAGCTACCATAGGGATTGCTAGCCCAAACTCGATTCATGGAGGGGTCGGTACTGACCACTATCCATTGAGAGTTGGGCCTAGCCCTCCCTATGATGGGCCCATATGGTAAAGGAGATCCAGATGCCGAAGTTTTAGTCAGATTGAAGGCTGCCTTCATCTATAAGTAGAGGCATACAGGGCCATTTTAAGGGACTTCTGGGTTACAAAGTGAAACTCTGTCATTATTGTAACTAACTTCCTTTATCCCTTTCTAATCTCTTGCAATTTCTTACCGATTGTAATTGTAATCAAGTAATCAACCGAATTATGAAGCAATAAAGAGAGTATTCAAAGTGGACGTAGGCAATCAACGCCGAACCACTATAAATCTTGTTGTTTTGCTTTCTACTGCATTTTTCTTGATATTTAGTGTTATCCCTCTGTTTCCATTTAATTTATTCATTTATTTCACTACTTAAACCTATTCTCGGGTGTTTGTAGCCAATTTGGTTGCAAACAGTCCTATACCAACACAAGATCGGTCTACCTCTTCCTAGATAGTACCGAATATGTCATCACCCCGGTCGTTACCGACCTATCCGAGGGCTCTCACAGCATACATCCACAATAATTTAAGTCCTGAAAGTCATAGCGGGAATAAATATATCTAGAAGGGGGATGATCATATCCTAATGGTTGTGAACCACATAGCCTTGCCGCATCTACCCTATTTTGGCCATTTTCGAGTGTGAGGCTTGAGGTAACGATTACCTTTTCAGATAGCACATTATCTTCCTTTGAATGCCACATTGCCATTTCATCGATCATTATTGACATCCACAAACATACAACCTCCGAGCTCATACGTCTCAGATAAGGGTGTCAAGCTAAGAGAAGTTGCATTCTCCGCCACCAAACAGATGTATATTTATAAAAGTCAACGATGAAATCTCAAGAATGCGATGTCAGACATTCGCCCATACAAGTTTGTTCTGGAACTGACCGAGACCGAAGGCACTCTCCTACCACATCCTGTCGAGATTTAACCCTAGGATTAGTAGCGAAAAGTTTTCGTAACCCAAAGAGTTTCAGAAATGAAGGGACAACTGCTACTTTAGTATTTGGGAGCTAACCAGAATTATCAACAAGCAGTACTTTCATCCCGAAGATCTTTGGTCTTCATCCTTCATTATCTCTATCAGGTCTTTACTTTTCGAACGCATGCATTGGTTCAAAGTGGTTTTCAGATAGGCGTTACCCAGATCCGCCCCTGTTCCTTCGATCCAATCATAGATAAAAAGAGGTTCCGTGAATAGGGAATCGTTCTTTAATTGATTAAGTTCTTTTTATCAAAATCTCTTTTGGAGATATATATTTCTAAGATATTCTTTCCGGTATATACGAAATCATTAACCTCTCTTAACACATCTTTTGATTACTTATAATCCTTTCTAAATTCCAAATTATTTCATCTTTTCTTAGGAAAATATTTCCAAATCATTCATTTATATCTTACCAAAGATTTCCAAATCATAACCTTTAAAATGGATCAAAAACAATGTTATTCAAAACATCGTTTACTATAGATCCAAACTGATAAATTTCAAGTATAGGAATTTAAATTAATTCCAATTCATTTCATTTAAATCTTAACAAAGATTTCTTAATTCAAAACTCATACTTTTGATTTAGTTGAAACCATGTTCTCTAGATGTTAATCCAAAACCAGTAAATATTAAATGAGCAGAATCTATAGAAATCATCTAATTCTACTCAATATCAATTCCCATATTCAACAAATACTATGGGCGGAATAATGGTGAAATCACCTTTTAAATTCCATGAATAGTACGAGTTCCCTCTTCGGGATTTAACACCAAGTATAACAAGATGATCTCTATATAATCAAAGTTGTATTTAATTTAAATTTGGAAAATTTAAATCTTTTATACTTAACAAGTTTCCGACATTTCGACCTTATCCATCCCTCGCCCAGGGAAGAGGCCAGGTGAGCCAGGACACTGGTTGCTCCTAAACATATCCTTAGTTTAAGCACCTCAAATCCGGATCTAACGAATAGAAATATCCACTTTACTCGTCGGCTTTTAGAGCCAAGATTAAATCACTAAATTTGTAATAGCTTTTCTTTAAATCGTTTATTTAAATTCTTTTCAAATAAACTATAAAAATTTCCAAACCATTATTTAAACACTTAATTATTCATTTGAAAATATTCATAAAAGATTAGGAAAAGAATTGTTAAGTTTAAAGCTATATTTCAAATGTTATAGAAAAGTGCTGCGGAAAAGTGCTGCGAAAAATGTTTTTAAGCTATATTGATTAAAACAACTTTTATCACTTGAAAATTTATTTTTATTATTCAAATCACTTTTAAAACATTTTAAAAGCTTTATAAGATTTATTTCATATTTTTAAACAATTATAAAACATCATTTCCTAAGAAATCCATTTTGGATCCCGAACTACAAACCGCGGTTTTTCAAAAAGCTTGTTTTACTCATATCTCAAAATCTACTTATCAAAATCTCAATTTTGTTTCTTCATTGGAAAACTATGGATATAATAGTTCAGAAAATTATTATCTCGAAGAATTCCGAGCTATATTCCATCTTTTGCACTTGTTTGATTTTTATGGCGCGAAATCGCGAACTACCGTTACGCGACGCACCTTTTTTTGACTAAATTTTCAATTCTCATTCAAACTTAACCAAAACACTTCCAAATGTTTATAAAACATTTCAAACTCATTTTAAACCATTTTAAAGAGGTTTAACATTCCATATGCACCCATTCATTAATTCAAGGAAAGTGATTTCCTTTGTGCTTATCGACGTGTATTTCCGTGACTTGCATATATATATATTCAATATTCATATAAAAACATCCAAACTTGATGATCAAATCAAAATAAACATCCATTGCAAATATCATATCATCATTCAACATATAGTATAATAGTTTTAGGAGTTCTCACCTTCATTTTCCCTTCAAGCTAATATAAAATCGGCTATAGCTCCACTACGATCGAACCAAAGCAAACGAAACCAAGCCTACAACCCAAGGAGGAGCTTGGCCTAGCCTTGGTGGAGATGGTGCTCATGGCCAAGGTGGTGTGGGGTAGTGGTCGTTGATTTTGGAAGAGAAGTGAAGGAGTTTCGGACTAGTTTTGAAGTGGATTGATATTATAAACTATTATATATCTTTTTCTTCTTTTATTTGTGGTATTTTTTTCTAACTTTTATTTATTTTATTTTTATGAATAAGAAGCCATTAGAGAGTTCTTAGAAAGCTTGAAAAAGAAGAGGAAGAATAAGTGAAATGGTATTAGGAATTTGTGAGAAAAGGGGTGGTATTGATAGGAAAAACCTTAGGATGAAATATTGAATTGTATAATTACCTGAATGCCCCTAGCGCACGGCTCCCCTCTCCTCAAAGCCATGTGATGGTTGATGTGAGGTGATGGTGTGGTGTTGTGAAGTAATGGTTGCTTTATGGTTACTTAAAGGTTAAGCTTTTGAATTATTTAATCATATATATATATATATGCATGTATATATGCATGTTATCATGTGCATGTAACATATATATGTGTGTACATGTAGGTGCAAAACACTTCGAACAACTTTCGTTTGTTAAATTGTTGAAATTCGGAGAACCGATTATCGATCACATTTTCACTTATCTATTAAAGTACATATATATGTAAACAAAATTCAAAAATAAATTTCTTATCATTTTAAACTAATTAAAATGATCACATTTGAATTATAAAACCATATAATTTAATATTAAAAATTATTTACAAAAATTGCCTTATATTGATAAAGCGATATCGATTTTTTCCTTATATTTTCAAATAAAATATATCTCTTTATAAAACTATTATAAATGATTCATTATCACTTTATAACTATTAAAAATGAATTATCATCATTGAAAATAATTATTTGGAAAATTAAAATAATTATTAAATCATTAAATCTTAATTTAAATTAAATAAATCAATATTTAAATTCAATGTTATCTTATCGATATAAATTTCGAGGAAAATATTTTATTCAAAATAAGATTACTATTACTTATTATCATTTAAAACAATATTATTTGATTATCATCCTTTTATTTGCATATATTTAAAAATAAATACAATTTATCAAAGTGATAAATTAGCGAGTCATTACAATACCTTTATTTTGAAAGGTTTTATAACGTTAAATATCCATTTGATTTGTGCTTCTCACGCTGTTGTACCAGATTGACCCGAGCATTATTTTCTTATAATGCTCGGATCAGCCCGAGCATATTTCCAGATTTAGTTATGGATACTTTGGAGCTTCAGGGGATGAGACGGATGCCTCTAAGATGTATTTAAGTATTTTATTTTCTACTGCAATTCTTGTTTTTTAATTATCAACATTATGAGGACGAGTTGTTATAACTGTCCAGCTTGATGATATATTAGTTTACTCTAATTGATGTTTGTATATTATGGTTTTCATTTATAAATATCTGTGCATATTATATATCAGTCGTCACGAGGTGAATAAGGCTTAAGGTAACGTTTTACCTTTCACATAGCACATTCCACTTTGAATTCCACATTACCATTCCTTCGATCACTATTGACTTTCATGAACATACACCTCTAAGCTCGTACGTTTCAGAGAAGAGTGTTAAGCTAAGAGAAGTCATCTTCTCCGCCACCAAACAGATGTACGTTTGTAAAAGTCAACGTTATGATATAAGAAATGCAATATCAGACATTTTTCCATACAAGTTGTCCAGGAACAGGACAAACCGAAGGCACTCTCTTACCATATTTTATCGGGAATTACCCTTAGGATTAATGGCTAGAAGTCCTTGCATATCGTAGATTTTAATAATGAAGCACTACTGCCACCACATATATATATATATAATATGCATCGTGGGTCTAGTGGCAAGCAGCCCTGCATCATGAAGATCCATGTCCTCCAAATAATCATCATAAACCTGCACTTTCGAATGCATACATTGGTCCGAAGTGGTTCTTGGATAAATCCGACCCTGGCCTCTCCGAACCAATAACGATAAAGAGGCCCTCAACCTCATACGGATACCAAATCTCATAGACTTATCATGTTTCCAACTCTCAACTTGCTATCTTTAGGCCAAGGAGGAAACCCGATAGATTGGAGTACCATAGACACTCTACACTACTCGAATCAACATTCTTAATCCCAAATGATAATCAAGCCTACTCAGTCGGCTTCGTGCTAAGTGCACGACTAATCTGTTCACACATCAAGTCAAGAAACCAAAAATGGCCAAATTTGATAGTCGGTTATTTAACTATCAAAGCAACAAACAATATCTAGCACATAAGCAGTCACTAGGCCCATTTACTTAATCTTTTATTAATTAAATCAATTTCCAAATATTTACTTCAAATTATCTTAAAAGATATATTCTCAAAACCATTTCAATCTTTTGATATTGGAAAACATTTCCTTATACTTATATCAACGGTATAAGCATATTTAATAACACTACCATTTTGGAGACACACCAAATAGATTTCTATAACCGTACAACTCTAGAGTTCGTACGCCTCCATACGGGTGTTAAGTATAAGAAGCAATGCTTTCCACACCACCAAGTCTTTAGTACAATCATAAGAACCAATTCGTGTGTTTTACAATGGAAGATGAAAACATCATTTATTGGGTCAAAACGAATGTTGCGTAAAACATTACTACGACAACCCAAAAACACTAGTATAGGGATTCGATTTAATTATGTGTGTATATGTGTGTCTATATATATATACACTATATATATACTATATAAAACACTCCCCTTCGGAAATCATTTACTATAACAACAGTGTTATAGTCCATGCCTTCCTTACTTCCTCGAAAACGTCTATTACAATAATAAATATTGAAATCTATGTTTTCGATACATATCACATTTTAAATCATTTTTCAAACTATTAAATTCCATTTGGAATTATTATTTTCCAAAACATTACTTTAAAAAGATAAACTACTTTAAAAGCCATTAACTCCATCAAAATATTACTTTCAAACATTCCTTTAAAAGATTGTTTAACTCTTAAAAACTAGAATGTATTTACTTTATATAAAAATCCATATTTAAATCTCAACATAAATCATTTTCATATTTATAAAACTAGGTTTATAAATCTCTATTCTACTTTATAAAACTTCTATTTTATAAAAACTCTTTATTTATATAATTCTATTTATAAATCATTCTTTTATAAAAAATCATTTTACTATCAAAATCCATTTATAAATCCATTTCTTTATAAATCTAATTTATTTATAAAATCCATTTATAAATCCATTTACCAAATAAATTTGAAATCCATTTAAAAAATATTTACAAAGCCAACTGTGACGACCCGACTTTCCACTACCAGAAAGTCGCATCGTCGATAATAAATAAAGGGGTGAGAAATAGAAAAGATAGAGAAGAAAGAACAAAACAACATCAGAATCTCAACAGCGGAACGAATGAAATATAATATATCACATAAGAGATTACATAGTATCATATACATCAGAGTTACACAGATAATACAACACATACTAGACAGTTATAAACATCTGTCTAGTTAATACAACTCGATACAACACAGCGGAAATACAGATAAACACTAACACAGCAGAACCAATATATATCTATACGCTGAAGCCTCCTGCTCCATTGCTCCTCCAGAATTTGTCAAAGCTAACCTGATACCCTTGGCTACTCGTAAAAAATTGAGTACCCGAGAGTTTAAGAAAAAAACCGATTACATATCTATTTCTTTATTTAAAATATCACTTTCAAAGTATTTCTCAAAAATATACTTTCATAACATCAAAAATCATACTTTTTATCTGTTTTAAAAACAAATTCATTCCTTTTAATAATTAAAAAATTATTAAAACATATATACTTCCAAAATCACTTTGAGAATCATTTCAAATCAAAATCACTATTTTATAATATTTCGAAATACTAAAAATTATGGCCCAGTGCTACTATAGCACTAAATAAGCAAAAACATATACATGTCATCAAATATGGCATCCAACACATCATACATCAAAATATATGAAAAGTAAAATCAACAATATGAGGAATCCTATTGGATCCCTCTAACATGTCCCCCTGCATCACATACAGTATATAATCAAATAATATAAATCAACCGCTTCGAGGCGGGACCGTATACAAAGAGTCATCCGCTCACACACGGGAACGTAATAGGGTCTCATCCGCTCCAATAGGCAGGAATATATCCAAACCAACTACTAAATATAGTAAATCATCCAAACAAGCCACAAACAACATACATAAAATTATCCACACATATAAAAATAGAAGTGGGCCATAGAGGTGAGTTAACTTATAGAAATTCCAGAAATCGCTAAAGCGCTTCGGTTTGGATTAATATTGAACGGTCGTTCAATTTGACCCAAATTTCTACTAGTTCCAAATCCATCTAATCCAACTCCATATCGTAGTACTCGCTGATACGATTGCAGCGCAACTTGTCGTGCTTGATTTGGACCTCGTACAAATTAGATATGAAATAATGAATGTTGATATCATTTATATTATAATTAAATTAAAATTAATTAGGTTTTAAATTCTCAATTACCTTCCCCTTTCTCCCTTTCATGCTTGTTCCAAGCAACGTGCTTCTTTTTTTCTTTATTTCATCTTCGTTGATTGCGCAACTAAGAACGCCGCTGCTTGCGCTGCTGCCGCTCCGCCTGCCTCGCCACCGTCAGGCGCACGCCTTGCACAAACCCAAAAAATGACCCCTTGCTGCCAATGAACGCAGCCCCTAGCCGCCCTGGTTCATCGATCGACGATCGATTGGTATGGATGAACTCGTGGAGTCGAGATCTCCAACTTTCATGTTGAACGTTTCAGCTAATTTCGCTCCTAACTCGCCGTGAATTGATGGTCATTGGATCGAGCTATATATTTAATAGTTGCTGAAGGTTTTAGGGTTAAGGTTTGGCAAATGAAGAAAGGTTAATGCCCTTTTATAGAAACTTTTCACGGCACTACTCATTTCTAGAAATTTTGAACTCCAAACGAAGCGTACCGCCTGTTGTTCTATATGTTATACCCCTACTCCAAACACAATGGAATATATATCGGGAGCCAATTCTATTATATACAGAAGTCAGCTTTTCAAATCGAATTTTATTAATTTAAATTCCTTTAAATAAATTCTATGCATTTTGAACTTGCATGATCAAACGATACGTCCGATCGCCATGAAATTCGATGGTAATAATTCACTATTATGGATCCAATGAAACTGGTTTCGTCGAAATCCAAGACAGTGCCTCAGAAGGCTATTTTTACATGTTTAAAATGAATTATTTCCAAAATCAGTTTAAATCACTTTTAAATCCAATTTAAAAGTTTACCATCCTCTTTCTTATTCAAATAGAATTTAAATCAACTTTCAAAATCATTTTTATTCATATTAAATTCAAGGTTTAAAATTTTAAACAATCCCAAAAATTAAATTTAACAATTTAGTTATCAAATAAATCGCTATATTTGAAATATGACTTATATAACTTATTAAATTAACTTTTCAATATTTAAAATTAATTAATATTCCAAATTCAAATGACTGAAATTCTGAGTCGTTACAGTGTTGAAGCATTGGAAGTGTAACACTATACGATAGAGAATTTGTCTCCTCAGTTATATGAGATTAGTGTCATGGTCAACTATAGTCAGATCGAAATCAAAGTCCCTGGCCAGAGTAGTACGGTTGATAATAATTGTTATTATTAAACCAAGTACTTTTTTTGGACTAACTAAATTGAATGTGGATGTGATGGAATTTTGACCAAAACCAAATTCCATAAATCCTAATGTGATGTAGCGTTGACGAAGAGAACTTGTGTAAATAATTGTTACTACCGAGTAATGCATACAATAATAAAATTAGTTTTTACCAAAAACAAGTGTAAGTGGTAATTTCGACCAAAATTTCAATCCACTGGCTAAGGTGACAAGTGAACGTTAATATTCGAATAGTCCGATATTAATCATCGAATGAATTTACACCTGCGAGTCACACAACCACATTGATAGATTCTCCAAAATGTCACATGATTTAATTGATTTATAAATTAATTATAGTAATTAATATTTTGGAAATATTATTTATTTATTTAATGTATTGGATGCCATTAGTATTTTTTTTGGATATCATTAGTATTTACTCTGGTGTGTATATAAAAGTTGTATATGTACAAATTAATAAAAGGTATCTTTGGGTGTTTAAAATTTGATTTAAATGTAACTATTTGCTAAGTGTTATTGAATAAATTGAAGGGCCATCTAGATTCATTCAATTATAGGCCATAGGAAGAAAAATGGGTTTTGAAATCCAATGGTTGGGTCTAGAAATGAAGGGAGGAGGTTAAGGAAGAGTAACTTTATAAATACCTTGCCTTTCATTCACACGCCTCTCATAACCAATTTTTCATAACCTTAGCCTATGCCTTCATTCTTCCGCTTTCATTGTCGAATTTCAATGAAATAAAAGAAAAAATACTTTTTAATGACATCCAGTTAAATCAATCAAAAAAAGGTGGCACTCCAACCTACTGCAAAGCTAGGAACTAAGAGATCAGATCTAGGATTAAATCTACCAATCAAGGTGCATTCAAAAGGGCAACATCAACTAGGTATTTTTCATTTAATTTTTTCCATATACACTATTATATTGTAGTTCTAGAAATTTATTTACTTTGATGAATTTGTGTATGCTTTTAATATCCTTTTTACATGTATGTGTAGATCTGAAAATTTTATAATTTTGTCAACGTTTAATCTGGGTTTGAAATTGATAATGATGGTTCCTATTGATAATTTTTATTGATGGTGTTGTTGTTTCAAATCTAGATCTAAAATTTAATTTACTATTTTATGTATATTTATTTATTTAAATATAAAGGTTAATTTCCATTTATTCATAATTGGTTTTCTATTTCAAAACAAACATATATGTGTGTGTGTATTAAAATTAATTTGAAAATTATATTGCATTTAGTCTTGTTTCTATAAGAAAAAAGAACTACACACACATGTTAATATTAAAAGAGATTCATCTTAGTGCATAAACATACATAAATTAACATCTTAACCTTTTTTGATAAAACTATTCTTTTGGATTAAAAAATGAAAGGTTATGGTTTTGGAAAATAAATATTATTAACAAAATCTCTTTATTTTCATTTTATTTTATTTTAAATTATTGATACATAATTTATTTTGAATTTGTTGATCTTGATCTTTTTTCATATTGTTTTACCAAATCAAACAACATAATATTTTGGAAACAAGATTTAGAATTTAGATTTGTTGATTTGGTCAAGACCAACTTATATTTATTTAGAGATTTAACTAAAAAGAAAACTTTTGAAATATTCAAATGTGCATACATACATACATAGATACATACATACATACATACATATATGCATACTTATTTGCAAATAATGTTTTGAACAACAAATGCATATATAGTGTGAATGTGTCCATAGCGGTGTAAATGCCAACACCTAAACATATACGCATTAACTATATATACAATTTGAAAAGTTGCACTTGCACTGTATACAGTTGAGTATATTTAGATATGCTCACAAAATATACCAAGTATAAATTTTGGAAAACTATCATTTAAAAAAATCAACCAATTAATTTAATTAAGAGAGAGGATTGAAAAGTTTCTTTCTCTAAATAAAACAAAACCTTCCTCTATTTAATGAGAGAGTTTTAAGAGAGAGAGAAACAAAAGGTTTCTTTCTCTAAATAAGATAAAACCTCCTTCGTTCATTTAATTAAATTTGATTATGTAACGACCCGGATTTTTTGATGTTTAATTTCTAATATTTAAATGGTTTTAAATATTGGATTTGGAATTATAATTTTGTTAGTAAGATTTTAAAACTAAAATTTTATGCGATTTCGTAAAAATTTGGAATCGTCAATTTAATCAACGCGTTTAATTAACGATCTAGGGCACAGTCTCAGAATTCGACGAAACCAGTTCCATTGGATCCGCAATAGTGTAATATTATCGGATTTCAAGTTTCGTAGCGTTTGGATTTATCATTTGGTCGTATGATCTGAACACGCCTAGAAATAATAAAATTTAATTTAATTTAAATTGTCGATTTAAAAATCTATCTTTTCCGTACGATCGAATTAGGCATCGAAACTTGTTCCATTGCGTTCGAAATAGGGGTATAACATTAGGAACGCCAGGCGGCACACTACCGTAGGGGTTCAAAAATTTCAAGATATGTATAACGAGATATTTTATTGATATTATAAATTGGAAAAGTCAAAGCCGTTCCTTCCTTCTAAAGCAAGCCCAGTTTATACACAAGCTCTCCCCTCTTTCATTTCAATCAAATCGTGCCTCCTTCCTCTTGAAAATCATGTCTTCTCCTTCACTTCCCAGTTAAAAACGATGCAAGCAAAACAAAACAAAAAAAATTAACGGGAAAGAAAATGAAAAAAATGAAATCGCGTACGAGCCTTCCTCCTTCTTGTTTATACCGCGATTTCACTTCCCTCTTCCCAGTTCGAAATCGACATACGAAAAAAAGGGTAATCACGTGGGGTGACTTACCTCGGCGTCTTGAACGGAGAAAGGAGGAGCGGCCGTTGATAGTGTTGTGGTAGGAAGCGTGCGAGGGCGGCATACTATTAGGGTAGTCGATTGATTTGGGGGTCGAACGACAACTAGGGATTGAGTTGCACGAGGCACGCTCGTTGCTTGGAGGCAGAAGTATCCACGACAAGTTTGACGTCAGTGAAGGCGGAGCGGCGAATGATCTAGGTAGCGGTAGGGAGGCTCGCATGGGTGCTGGATGGTTAATAGGGGGATTGCGATCGAAGGAAGGTGCGGAAATTGATGGCATAGGCGGACTGGGTATATGCGTAGGGGGAGAGCAGTTTTTGCGAGCACTGGGATGAGCCGCAAGCGGCCGGTCCTTAGCTATAGGCGCGGCAGAGGAAGGCGAAAGACGTGGTGGCGCGGGGTGTTGCGGGCAAAGCAGTGAAGGGTGGTTCTTGGCGGCGATGGTTAGTGGGAGGGCGTGGATCGATTGAGTTGGTCGTCGTTCGCATTTACCAGCCTGGAACGATGTCTGGGAAAGGTAATTAGCTAGTTTAAAAGTAATTATTAAATCTAATTATAATCAAAATTTATGAATCGTTAATTATATAATTTGAAATTTGCTTATACGAAATTTAAATCGAAGGGAATCAGTCGTGTGGGGTTCGGAGCTATGGAATTTGGGAAAAAGGTTTAAATTGGAACAGTTTGCAAATTAAAAATCAAGGTGAGTAAATCTCACTCATCTTGGATTACTATTTTAATTTAAATTATTGAAAATTAATTATTGAATGATTAGATGAATTTATAAATTATTATATGTTGGATGTGATATATATATAGTAGTATATATATTAGTAGCTGGATTGATATTCCCACATATATTTAGCGGATGATACCTTATGTGCCTCGCATAATAGCGGATGACCCTATATACCGCGATATCCCCCTCGAAGTGGGATTGGTATTTTTATGTTGTATTAACATCTGTGGATGCAGGGAAATAGATTGAAGGGATCCAACTGGATTCCTCAAATTTCTATTGATTGTTTTTCATATATAGTAATATATGATGTGTTAGAATAATCTGTTATAGATTATTGTTGTGATGTGAATTATTGGATGCTATAGTAGCACTGGCCTGAATTTTGGTATTTCAGATACCATAAATATTATTTTTGAATTTGAAGGAATTAAAAGGAGGTTTTGAATATAAAAATATGTATATAGAAATTTGGTACATTTTTAAGAAATTGATTTAGATAAAAACAATAATTGATTTTGGTTTGTATTTAACTATTCGTAAAAATATTTTAAATATAGATCTTAAATAATTTATATAGAAAATTTTTAAACGATGGACTTTTAAACGATATTTCTGGAAATATGAAGAGGAGTGAAATCGATATTTTAAATAGATTGTGAAATAAATGGAATTTATTAAGAAATGGATTTATAAAATGAGATTTTATAAATGGAATTAGCTTTATAAACAAGTGAAACTCAAAGGAGTTATAAATTTATAAACGATGTTTATAAATAAAGGAAAAAGAAAATTAATTGGTAAATTGGAATATAATTTCACAGGGTGAATTTATATCGAGATATGGAAAATAGATTTTGGGAAAAATAGTGAATTCTATTTTTGAAAAGTGAGGATGGTTAGAAATTCAGAATGGGGTCGATGTGTGGTAAATTGAGAGGATTTATAAATTGAATTGGTTATTGGGATTTTAAAATTATATTTTATTAAGAGGTTAAGTTTGATTTAAAAAGGGAAATTCTATTTATTTAACTATGTAATCTTAAGCTAGTTAGTATTGGAATACTTTAGAAGTGAATTTTTCAAATATATAATATTAATTGAAATTAAATTCTAATTTTAATAATCGGCTTTGAAAATTGATCAGTTGTCTAAAAATGGATTATTGATGTTTATATAAAGTGTTCGATATTTTTAAATAATTACTTGAACATGTTTTTAAAATAAATTATTATTCTTTTAAATACTTATTTATTTATTTATTATATATATAGAGAGAGTTTTGTAATGATTGAAATTTAATTATAAATCTTCTCGAGAATCTGGAAACGGGGTTTATTCAACAGATGGGATTTATAGGAGAAATTCCCAAAAATGGAATTTGGGAAGAAGTAGGAAAAATTTATGAAATAGTTTAATAAAAGCAAACTTCGAAAAATGAATTAGAATTCATAAAAGAAGTTAGAAATGGATATTTGGAATTTAGATCAAGTGTTGACTTGGAAAATATTAAAGGGAATAAATTAAGGAAACTGAAACTTATAGAATTCGTTCTAAACGAGTTAAAGAATTTACAAATAAATTTGTAAATGATTTTGAGAAAATAGTAAAATAAATGGAATACTTCCTAAGTGTTAAACATAAAAATGGAGTTGGAAAAATATTCTAAGTATTGGAAAGGTTTGGGAATATTCCGTTGAAGATATAAGGATTTGAAATCGTTTCAAATGTTGGAAATTTTGGAAGGGATTTGAATATATATCTTATAAAGATATTTTGAAATAATTTTTTTGGAAAACTTATAATAAGGCCTGATGTCTGCTTATGGATGTTTTATTGATAACCGACTATCAATATTGGCCAATTTCTTTAGTCGTTTCGAAGAGATCGGGATCAGATTTAATTATCCGAAAACCACTTCGATCCGATTTGAGCGTTACAAATGGATATCGTGAAGATAGTGAAGACGGTGATTCGGTTTGTCCAGACCCAGGACAACTTGTATGGACGAATGATATCAGAACATCGTCATTGGAGGATGATGAGCATTCTAAGTGAAACTGTTCTTGAAAGGTAATCGTAGCCTCAAGCTTCATCAACCGGAATGACTGAAATTCAGGGGAGATGCAGCAAGGCTAAGTGGGTCGCACCCAATTAGTGTATGTTATCACCTTTCTAGATACACTTGGATATATTATATATTACGGATATAATGGTGCATGGAAAAGGAGCTCTCGTTAAGGGTGGGAACACCCGGGGTGATAACATATTCGGTTCTATCCAGGTTAGGGATAGAGCCGGTCTTGTGTTGTAGGGGATCCCGACGAGGTCCTCGGTACATTTTTCTAGATGTGTGCCATGATAGGTGGTACCCCAGTGCCTAGTCATTGTATGGAATCCATTCTCCAATAAGCATCGTACGGTTTTGATTGTGCCCAACTATATTTAAACATGAGATGCAAGCATTTTGGCTATTTTCTATTTACTTTCTATAGACACTATTATAATATCATATGATTTTGATAAAAATTGTTTTTGTTATCGTAAGGGAAAAACCCGTCGTGTTTATGTGTGACGTGGTCTTACGAGATTCCTTTGTTTTTCAAAGGATTTTGAGAATAATAATAATCCAAATTGAGTGTGTTTTCTCACGCTGGTTTTCTAGACTGACTCGGGTGTTATTTTATTATAATGCTCGGGTCAGACCAAGCATTACAGATTCAGGATAGGATGCTATGGAGCTCGGTAGACGAGCTGGATGACAGAGACGTATTTCCGTACTTGATTTATATTTCCGATGTATGAGGACAATTTATTAAAATGTCTAGATTAATGTATTGATTGTTGTACTCTGATGATTGTAAGTATAAAACAGTTACAGATTCTTTTGTATAAAAATCTGTTATTATATATTGTATTTTTTTCTACCGCGATTGTAAGATTCTGTGTTGATTGTTTCTAATTTTCTTCTACCTTTTTCTTCTTCACCCCTAATGATTTGGTATTTCCGGCACTCGATTGCTCGGCATGCTATACAGTGAACGTATTGATGTCGATTTTTTAGGATCAGAAATCCAGGCCATTATAGATTCACATTAAATGCATTTGCTTAATGAGATTAATAAAATATGGCATTATATATTCAAAATAAAATTTTATTTTATTAAAACAACTAGACTGGATCTAGTGTTAGACATTAGACTTCAAAGGCCCACTATGATCCAAATAGAGATTTTTTTTGAAATTCACTCATTTAACCCACTTTCGACTGGCCTGGTTCCATCAGTTTGGTGCTAATGATCTACTGTTGATGTCATCCCACTAATGTTTCTGAGGAGTGGCTTGATTTTTTCAATCTATAGTTATTGGTCATTTATCATTTTTACTAGACTCTAGTTTATGTATTTACACACACATATAGGTTTTTGCCTATGTTTATTATTTTTTATTTTTTCATTATGGACCTTGTTTATTAGAATTTGGAAATTTTTATTTTTATTTTCATTGTACGTGGGAGGGTGTAGGTATCGCTATCTACCAGGCATATTGGCAACGATATTTTTGGTGTATAATAAAATGCATGAGTGCTTTGCTCCTCGAATAGGGGATCACTCATTTTTCAAAATAAATAAATTTACTCTCGACTAATATTTAAAAATTTATATTCTTTCATTCTCAATTTTAATTAAAAAGCTTATTTTTAATTTCAAAGTTCAACACACATACAGTCACACACACAACCATAAATTTATATACAAACATTAATATATATAATTCATAGTTTATAAATTAAAAAATATTTTATGCCCACGGCTTCAGAAAACTATTTTTCAGCTCTTGAAAGAGTCAAATTATTTAAAATTCAAATCTGAAGTTAAATATATAGATTTTAATATATATTTATATTTATTACGTTTTTAATTTGAAAATTAAATTATTTTATATTTACGGCTTCAATAAAATAAAAAATAGGGTTTTATCTTGAAAGAGTCAAATAATTTAAAATTTAATATTTACATAAATATACATATTTTGAGATGTAATTATATATACATATATATATTTAAAATTTATATGTACGGTTATTAATTTTAAAAAATATTATATATATGTATCAAGAATAATATATATACATAAATAATTTTAATAAAATGAAATAAAATAAAATAATTATTAATGGCCGAATAAAGTTATACTTATACACACACACATAGAAATTCTAAATATAAATATAAACATACATACATACACGCATGTGTAAAGGTTCGTGGCATTATTATTAACCTATGACATGAAACTCTATTTATTAACCATAAATCGCAGTGGTTAATAATACATCAATGACATACGTTCATCATGTTTACCCTAGATTTGATCACTGTAGTCAATATAGTAACATTATTCGTAATATGAATACAAATATGTTGTAAAATTAAAATATGAAATTAAATGAAATAATAACATATATATTATTCCCAAAGTACAAAATATTAACAAAAAAGGTTCAATATATATAAATAAATTAAATTACATTAAAAACCCAAAACTCCTTTATTAATTAATATTAAAAATGAATAGTATGAAAGTATTATTCATATAAACACAATATATGATCTTATTATGCAAATAGTTGACGGATTATAGGTATTTTAAGACTAAGGTTGATTCAAATAAGTGCATTTAAATATTAGAAAATAAATTTAAAATTGTTTAAAGTATTACATAATTTTATTAAGAATTATATAACGCAAAATTTAAATTGTTTTAATTTTTTTATGAAAGAGTGGTCCTCTTGTGAGGAGAGCACTCGTTATTAATAATTAAAAATCCAAAAACCATACAAATGTCTGGCTGGTGTTATCAATTACAGATATATATATATATATATATATATATATATATATATATATATATATATATGAGATCATCCCTTAGATGATCCGCGAAAGAACCAAGCTAGAGTAAATACAATACTATATAGATATAATTATCAGTAAATTGAGAACCATTAAGACTATAGACGGTGTGGGGTAATACGTCAAAAAGTGTATTACTGCAAAATGAAGAGCTGAGAGCTGCTGAAAATGAAACCCTTGTTGCTGAGGTGGGTGAACTGAATGCGGGGATTGGGGACCATCGACATACCGGGGAAGACGTTAGAGTGATGAAAAGCTATGAGCAGCAACTGGCTATCAATGCATGATCTTTAAAAGAAGCTGAAGTGTAAAGAAAAGGCAGGGATGCAAACTTCAAATAGTGTGCTAAGAAAGAGTGTGGAGAAAGTGATGCAAACTTCAAATAGTGTGCTGAGAAAGAGTGCTGAGAAAGTGATGCAAACTTCAAAGCTAGGCATGCAAACTTCAAAATCTAGTGTGCAGAAAAAGTGATGCAGCTATTGTGCTGAGAAACTGCTGCTATTCAATCTTCAGAAATGAGCGATATAACACACGAGCCTCAAC
This sequence comes from Allium fistulosum, assembly GCA_030737815.1. Classification (NCBI taxonomy): domain Eukaryota; kingdom Viridiplantae; phylum Streptophyta; class Magnoliopsida; order Asparagales; family Amaryllidaceae; genus Allium; species Allium fistulosum. The sequence goes on from CM060902.1 coordinate 1,217,541,533, forward strand.
ATGAGAAACGGGAGCAGCAGTTAATTCAAGCCTGTAAATGAGAGGGCGAGAGTCTAAAGCCATATATAACCTGTCAGAGCTGCACATGAAATTGTATCCATGCTATTGAACTCTGCTGGAGTGTCTTCTACAAACCATGGGCAGCTGCTGAGAGGCAGATAGAAGTCTGAAGCGATCTACAGAGATGAAATGTCCTCTAGAAGGTGCTGATTTTTAAAACTGATAGTGCAGGCAAGATGTGAAGTGTATGCACACACCGGGCTTCATGAAGGTGTTGCTGGTGAGTATGACGAAAGGTGCTGTAGCAGTCGAGATTGCATGGATAATCAACATTTTTAAATTGGTGAACATGGAACGAGGCAAGTCTCATCTAATCTCTGAGCCGATCTTCCAATAGGAGGAGTGAAAAAATCTTAGGATGCAACGTCGTACATGATCTGATTAGTAGATGGTCTCCAATCATCATGTCTTATACTGGCACATGTCCAAAGAGAGATATACTAGGCAATAAAATATAGAATAGCATAAGAATATCTATATGAGCCGTGGAATAGTCATTGATTTCTTTCATTCCAAAGACGCAAACATGTTATAGAGTATGTTGTATCTAAAAAATTTCTAAGCGAACGGTTATAGTTAAATCTGAAGCTGGTCCAGAATTCTTATGGGGAAGGGATATTATTATTCATATCAAGGTCAAACATAGAAAATACACTAGTGATTATATGTTGAGTGAAATTACATCCGAAGAACAAATGCATGGTGGTTTCGAGAGCCGAATTACAAAAATAGCATGGATTATTATTAGCGTTATCTATTGGTCTAATAATGGTGTTGAGTTTATCTTGTAATACAATCCACATATGAATTTAATTTTAGGTGGAGCATCAATTTTCCAAATAGGTTTGAAATACTATAGGGTCAAGTTTCTAGAGAAAATTAAGAATCTATACATAGATTTTGAAGTGTATTTTTCCTTTTTGTCCCAACACCATATCAACTGGTCACGATGTTCGTCCATGTTGATAGTATTGATAATATTTATAAGTCTATGGTATTACGTGAGGATGTTCCCTATTGGATTTTTGTTAAAGGAGATATTCCAGTTAAAAATATCATGAGGCCTAAATACGTCTATAATGAGATCGTTAATGTTATTTGAAGCTAAGAAAAGTTCTGGAAATTCATGCTTCAAGGCTATTTGAGAAGCTTAAGGGTCATTCCAAAAGGATATTTTGTATCTAGGGTGTGTATTAAAATAAAGGCCCAACACAAGCTGGAAATGTTTTTTCCCAAAAGGGGGATTTGGTTTATATAAATTTGTAGACACATTGTAACAGAAATTGGTGATTATCTCTTTCCATGTTGTTGAATTATTATCTAGGAATGTCCAAATCTATTTAACTAGAAGAGAAATGTTGAGTACTTTTAGATTTGTAATACCTAGACTCCTTGAGTTTTGGGCTTGCACACAATATCCCATTTAATAAGGAAGTTTAGGCTATAGTAGTCTGATCCCACTTTCTATAAGAAATTCCTTCTTATGTTATCAATTTTATCAATTACCGATGAAGGGAAACGGTAATAGGATAACCGATATATCGAAATTATCATCAAAACTGAATTAATAAGAAAGGCCCCGCCTGCCTTTGAGAGGCAGTTGGCTTTCCATGAAGGCAGTCTTTTATTAACTTTATCAATAATGATTTTCCGGTCTTCTCTTTTCGGTTTGGTTTGTCTAATTGGAATACCTAGATAATTAATAGGGTAGTTCATGGTCTTACAGTTTAGTGTATTAGCCACTTCCAATGCGACACATAAAGAGTCATTAATGACAAATACTGAGCTGTTATGAAAGTTGATACTAAGGCCTAAGTGCAATCCAAAGTTATATAATATAAGCTTAAGGGACGCTCTGTGATGAGGGAGACGAGAGCAAAATAAGAGCGTATCATCAGCATATTGTAGGGTAGACCCCTAATCTTGGTAAAATGTTATTACTAAGTGCCAATTTTATAATTTTGTTAAAGACATCAACTGCAAGGTTAAAAAGCAAGGGTCGGAGAGGATCACCTTGATGCAGACTCTTTTGGATTGGATTTTTTTATCCTTAACCCCATTAACTAAAGTAGAAGACACACTGGATTTGAAGATGAGCTCAATCCAAGAAATCCACTATTCGGTGAATCCTCTAGCTTTTAGGGTGTCTAGTAGAAAGCCCCAGTCAATCAAATCGAAAGCCTGGGAAAAATCTGGTTTAAGGAGAGCATAGGTGTTGTTTTCCTTTTGATAATAATTAATAAATTCTTGAACGGTAGTTACTCCATCCAAAATATGTCTTTCTTGAATAAAAGCCGTTTGAGATTCATCAATCAAAAAATCCATTTTATTCTTAAGCCTATTTGCTAGAACTTTGGTTATAATTTTAACCGAGTAAATTAGGGATATCGGTCTAAAGTTCATAAGTTCTTTTGGGCTTTCCTTTTTAGGGAGTAGTATAACCTTTGTGAAGTTAAACCTACCCAACTGAAGGGAACCTCAGTAGAGTTCATCAAATATTTGCATTATGTCATACTTGATAATGTGCCAAAACTTTCGAAGAAAAGCATTAGGAAGCCATCGAGATCGGGGGCTTTGTCACTGGCTAGGTCCATAATAGCTATCCAAACTTCCTCCTCAGAGAATCGGGAATCTAACTCGTAAAGGGAGGGATCTAAGTTCGGATATAGAGATAGCCAATCTGCTTGAATTCTTTGACAACATTTGCTAACATATATGTCCTTGTAATAATTAGTGAATTCAGCTTGTTCATTAATTTCAATGTCATTAACTTTAATTAATTTGATGGTATTATAGCGGCGTCTTCCATTTTCCATGCAATAAAAAATTTGGTGTTCTTGTTGCCCTGTTTAATCCATTTTACATGAGAGCATCGCTTTCACATAATTTCTTCTTGGTCCATTAGTTTGTTTAAATCTTTTTTTAAGTTGTCCAATTTTGTCTTCTCTTCACTATTTAAATTTCTGTTTTCCCATGTTTTATCTAAATCTAGGATCTCATTAAGAATTATATCCTTTTTAATACCAATATGACCAAACACGTTAATGTTCCAATTCATTAAGAAAGATCTTAACTCATGAATTTTTAAAATAAAGTTTTTTTGCTGCGTTATTGCTAAATTGACGACTGAAGGATTTCATTTTGCGATAACAAGGTTTTTGAATTTGTCCTCTACAATCCAATTTTTCTCAAATTTAAAGGGTTTGTTTTTATACAATTGTTCGTGTGAGTTAAGTAAAATAGGGCAGTGATCAGAGATGAGATAGGCTAGGCTACAAGCTTTGGATAGAGGAAACTTATCTTCCCAAATCCCATTCATAAAAAACCTATCCAACAAGGACATTGAGGGATTCTCTCTACCATTAGACCAGGTAAATCTCCTACCTATAAGGAGGAGCTCGATAAGGTTATTTTGGTTAAACGAAGTCATTAAATTCTTCCAAGTCGGGATAGACTCCCTTTCTTGGCTATTGCTCCCCAATGTGCCTAATAACATTCAAGTCGCCTCCTATGATCCAAGGGCCGTAAGAGAGGTTTATAAAGTCGGAACATTCAGTCCAAAGCAGCTACCCAAGAGTTTTATCAGTAGGCGCGTAAATGTTAGATATGTTAATTATTTGGTTATCTTGATAGTCTTGAAGAATTACGTGTAAAGGAATACAACTATAGATTGATTGAAGGAGTTTAAAATTGTCTACCCGCCATATTGTTATTATTCCTCCCGAGCTATCTATAACTGGGACGAATGCCCATTCAGTTAAATCAAACTCCCAAATATTTACTTTCAAATAATACTATTATTATTTTCTCCAAAAATCTTAAAAAACATTTTCAAAGACACCGGGATTTAAGTTTTCAAATTCTCTGTTTAAATCCTTTTCATTTATAAACCACATTTTATAAACCGTACTTATATAGAATTACTTTCTTATATAAATCTTTTCACAAATATTTATTTCCAAAATATTCTATATTTCCATTGGATTATAGTGAACATTCTTTAATAAATTTTAACTTCTAACCCAACATTATTACCGAACGTCTTATAGTCAAACTGTAAAACATAATTCACAAGGTGTTAGTTCAATATACCCATAATTACTGTATACCCAACCCATAAGGTAGAAAGATTAAGCTGCTCATAAACTGGTTGAGCACAAATCAACAACAAACAATAGTCAATGTTCCTCAACTGACCGAGCATGATTTAAATAATCGTCAAGGTTATGGGATAAGAAACTATTAGAGTCAAACAAACATGAATAGGAAAGCCGGATAGTATACCCTCAAGAATCTGCTGCCTATTCTCAGTTGTAGAAATAGCTAAGACTCTAGGTCGTACTTCCTTCTTGATTATGGGACCATCTTTACCAAAATGGCTAGGCTAATGGGAACTGTAGCAACTCTTTAATGCAAACTACGGTACCTACCCTATTGATGCCTTTGTTATCTTCTCTCCCTCACCCTTCTTACAGTTTTTAGCAAAGTGACCTTTCTACCCACACTAATGGCAAACAAGGTTGGACATATACTTTAATTGCTGAAACTTCCTCTTATTGATCCCAGTTGGTAGAGAAGCAAGAGGTTTTGATGCAGAAACAATAAGCTTCGGTGCCAAACTCTCGAACCTCAAACCCATATTCACCAAATTTGCAAAAGACCCTATGAAGTGATTAGTCATATCCTTTTGGAACTCAAGATGCATACCCGCAGTGAACATTTCATACTTCTTCAGCGGCGTATCAACCAATCCTAAACCGCACTGAGACAAAGGAATGAACTGATTCTCATACTCTGCCACGGTCATGGCCCCTGCTTCAGATTTAAGAAGCTCCCAAATAACAAAGTATTTCTGGGTTCCGGAACAAACTTCATCTCAAACTCATCTTTAAATTGGGCCTAAGAGAAATCTTTCTCTTGGACATCTGCAGTGATAGAACTCCATACATGGCTGCATCCACCAGATGTCGTCATGCCAATCTACGCTTCATTGCATTATCTACCTCCATTCTCCAAATATCTGATCACACAATTTGATCCAGGTCTAGACTTCTATGATCGTCTCTATACCACCAAACCCCTTACCCCTCAGCCTCTAATAATCACGGCAGAGCAAAGAAAAATTCACTTGAGGCCAGACCTGTATGACCTCTTCCATAATATCCACTATTGGTTCCCTGACCGGAGCAGCATTCCTTGGTGCTCGATTTCCACCATTTGTGAAGGTAGTACCTTGACCACCTTTACCTATACCTCTTTAAGCATTAACAGCTCTAGTACTCCTAGTTCTTACAACCTAATCAAAGAATAACTTCTTTAGAAGACTAAAGGATGGTGTTTTCAAGGAAAAGATATTAAGAAAGGACTACTTAGAAGGAGATATTCCTAAGGGATAATTTCAAAAGTCTAGTTTTCAAAATACAAATACGCTCTCATATATATAATACACTTGACTCATTTTAAGGTGTCACTTACTCTATCTCTAATGAGCCATAACAAACCAAAACCAAGGGGTTTGCTCAACCTTGAGCTTTGGTACCAAATGTAACGACCTGAATTTTTGATCCTCGAATGTCGACACTAATACATCCATGGTATTCGTGTACCGAGCACCCATGTACCGAAAAGGCAGAAAGTTAGGGTAAAATAAAAGAAATGAATAGAATAAGCAAAGAAGAATACAATATCAGAATCCTACAATGGAACGATAATATATAATATCAAAGGAATAGTACAAAGAGTTACTCTGAATACAAAAATATCAGAGTTACTAAAACCTAAGTACTATCATCAGCCTGGACGGTTATAACTTCATGTCCTCACAATGTTGATATATACAATACAAAAATACAGCGGAAATAAGAATACTACAGAAGGTAATCATGCAGTTTCTCTCCATAAGCTCCAAAGCGCCCGTAGCTAAATCTGGAAACATACATGGGGTTGACCTAAGCATTATAAGAAAATAAAATCCGAATCGGTCTGGTAAACCAGCATGAGAAACACAAGAAATATGTAACAAGTTATAGTAACCAGTGAGACCATACGGATTCCCATAATGGTTTTCCCCTCAAATGAAACCAACCATTTATTAAGTTTAAAATATAGTGATATGATAGATAATGTCTAGTGTATAACACATAAATCATATCAAATAGTTACTACGTGAATGCCACAACAATTATAGGTATACAATCAATACCGCTAAGGTGCGTTCGCATAATGGATTTTTCCGTTGAGATCTCCTCGATCTTGCTGCATCCAAACTCTATGACAAGAATAGAAACTACCTTCCGAGCATCGTATATCTCTAGATAGGATTCTATAACAACCCGAATTTTTGAGTTAATTATATAAAATAGTTAATGATTTAAATTGGAGAATTTAAATCATTAGTTGGAATTTGTATTCTTTTGTAAAAGATAAATTATTTTAGAATGATTAACTCTAAATCTTGTGAAATTGGAAAATATTAGTATTTTCAAAGTGTTAAAAATCACTTGGAAACATTATTAAGATTTTAACTAATTATGGTGAAGTCTAAATTTGTAGAATACTGGAAAATTAAAATATGGTTGAATATTTTGGAATTTGTAAATAAACCTAATCTATAATGAAGAGGAGAGATTTTGTTCAATCATTGACTAAAAGTGTTTGGGAAACAATTATTTTGTTAATAATCATTTTAAAAATGGATTTGGTAATTGAGTTTACTTCGCAATTTTGTGTAAAGCTTTAAAATGGGAAAAGAAGCCTTTTGATTCAAAAAGATGGTTAGGCTTTAGAGACTTAATAAATAAATAGTGGAAGCCTTTGGAAAATAAAAGAATTCATTTTAAATATTTTTGGGTTGGTTAGTAATTTGAGGCCCAAACTAAATAAAGAAGACAAACCCAAATCTCCTTCTCAATTACATTATACAGTACGTACTAATTTCTAGAAGAAAGATTAGCTGCTAGGTTTTCATGTTCCTCTTTCTAACTTTATCAAGATTTGCAATTGTAAAATACAAAGAAATTTCTAAATATCCTTAACATATGTAAATTTACCTCTTATCTATCCTCTAATTCAATCAATTTCAGTTCTTAAGTAGGTTATTGAGCTCTTTTGTATTTCTTTGGAAATTGAGTTCTAAGTTTAACTTCAAGTGAGAAATCGAGTTGGATTTGGCTGCGGATTAACTAAAGAATAAGGAGAAAATGTGAGTTAATCCTCACACAACCTATCTTTGAATATCTAATTACAAGCTTAGAAATTTTATGTTGGTTGATTGAGAATTGGATTGGTGATTTGTGTTTCTGTAGTTGAAAACTTGTTAATTCATTCCCTGAACTCATCATAGTTAGTATTATGGTCATATCTTTCACGTTTCTCGTCGGAATGTGATAATATTTGATTTTCAGGAAAACTTAAATTCTAATCTACAACTTTCATGTTTTAGTTTTTGGAAAATTTCGTGGTCTATATAGTCAAAATAGCATTCCTTTGTCACTGGCCTGAGAATAAACGATAGAGACAATTAATTTAAAACCCGAGAATTGTTTTGGCCATAACATTTGAACCGTAAGTCCTAATTTGATGATCTTTTTATTGTTTGAAAGAAAGAACTTTTATCTCTAACTTTTATGTTTTGAGTTTTGGAAAAGTTTGTGGTTCATATGGTGGAAATAACATTTCTTTGTCACTGGCCTGAGAATAAACGATAAAGATAATTAATTTAAAATTTGAGAATTGTTTTGGCTATAAATTTTGAACCGTTAGTCAAAATTTGATGAACTTTTTCTTGTTTGAAATCATAGACTTTTATCTACAACTTTCATGTATTAAGCTTTGGAAAAGTTTATGGTTTACATGGTTGAAATAGCATTTCTTTATCGCTAGCGTGAGAATAAATGACAGAGATAATTAATTTAAAACCAGAGAATTGTTTTGGCCATAGCTTTTGAACCATAAGTCCAGATTCGATGATATTTTTTTGTTAGAAAGCTTAGACTTTTATATACAACTTTCATGTTTTGAGTTTTGCAAAATTTTGGGATTTAAAGGGTCGAAACTGCACATTTTTTCACTAATCGGGGAGTGTTTAAGGTTGTGCCAGTAAACCATCCTTTTGCTCTTGTTTTTCTTGTTGAGTGCTTGATTGAATTTCGATGTTTTGGTGTATGATTTTGATTCCTATTTTCTGATAGTTTCCAATGTTTATTTTTGGGTTTTAAATCTCGAGAATAAATTTTGAGACCCTTAATTCTATAATATGAGGAGTACTAATAATCAACTTAGTATTATTGATTGGTATAAATGCTCTCAAGTAACGCTTCATCGAATATGGTATAACTCTTTGAATAGAATGTTTAAGTGGAATTTACTAACCCATTGGCAATACTTGAATTTCACCGGGTAGTATGGGATGCTTTGGTTAAATCCTTGTGATTGCCTTTGGGAAATATTTAATACTTTAGGGTTGTATTCCCTTTTGGTGTTTGGCATTTGTGTAGGCTGATAAATCCTTAAGAGATATATAGTTTAGGTTTTCCAGTTATATCTGTAATGAGTGAGATTTACTAGCTTATAGTAAATACTTGAATTTCACCAAGCGGTGTGGGACATTCTAGTTAAGTTCTTATGATTGCTAAAGTGATAGTATTTGAAACTTTAGAATGTATTCTCTTTTGGTGTTTGGATTTTAGACTGATAATTCTTAAGAGATATACTCTTGGACTTTTATACGATCCTTGTGATCGGTATGAGTAATATCTTCTTTGATCTTTGATTTATGTTTCTACGATTAACTTGATCGGTATGGACAATCATTATGATTGGTATGGATGATCCTTGAGATCTGTTGGTATTTTGTTTTTTCACGGTATGGACGATCCATAATATTGGATCGGTATAGATGATACCAGATTTTGTTTTTCACAATATGAGTACAATCATGGTGATTGGTATGGACAATCATTGTCACTGGTATGGACAATCATTGTGACTATACTGTGTTTCATGATTCTGTGTCTTGAGATGGATTCCGAGGTTTTGTGATTTGTCTGTGTTTCATAATTTAAAATATTCTTGTGCTTAAAGATGAATTTCAGGTTAAATTATTCCAGTAACTTGTTTATACATGACATCTGTATTTATTTGTATGTCATATATCCTTATGTTATATCTTGTTCTTACCCTTTGGATATTTAGAGATAGACTGACCCATTTATTTTATAATACTTGGGTCAGGCCGAGACTTTTCAGGTTATACGACATGTAGACTTTTGGATGGATGTGCTAGCAGGGAGATAAACCATTTTGACTTTTTAGTTTATCTCATGTAGGATTTTGTATATGTATAGGAGATGTACATTTTAAGGTAGTGACTTGTATTGGATGCATATTATGTGGGTCTAGTATTGTATTTGTAGACTCACAATATGTATTTGTATAAGATGTATTTTTATTTCGCTATGTTCTGTGACTATTGTTTTATACGCTATACTGTTCTGATTTTGAGAAACTAGTATGTTTATTACTTTAAACTAAGACTGTACACGTCAAATTTTATTCCGAAGATTAAGTAAAATAGTAAGTATAATGTGTCAGTGTTAATTTAAAGATATATTCACATTCTATCGCCCTTAAAAAGCCGTATTCTCCGTGTTATTAGACGATATTAATTATAATGTTCTTTAATAATATGGGTATAGTGGTGGAGTCGTTATAGATATACCCTAAGGTAAACATAATTGGATCACCCTCGGTGTGTCATCCAGATCATACAACTCCCGCTAGCAACAATTGATAAGCATCTCTAGATATGGAGTTGATATACCCTTGAGGTCAGCTAAACTCCCCTGGCCATGCCCCTTCCCTATTTTCTATCATTTTCCCGATGTAAAGGCTACGTTCGGCATCTTTCAAACAAGTATTCATTACTCAAACATAACACGGATCCCCAATTGGATTCCATCATCTCGAACAGATTATGAATCACTACATGGATTCGAGTATCTCGAATAGATCTCGAACCACCACATAAGTTTTCTGCATATGTCCTCCAATGAATGCTAACGCCGTCCTCTCTCTTGGAATACTCCTCATGATAGACAATCCCATATGATAGCGTCATTTGAAATGTTCCCTTGGATTTAACCTTAGGATTGATAGTTAAACTCTATAACATTTCACTACACAACCGCTTCTAAAACATAGATCGCGTATATGGTTTTGAAGTGATTGCGAGCTTCAGTCATCTCATATAAGTACACTCTTTCTGCTTGCCAGACTGTCCAAAACCAATATGAGTTACTGGTTAACTCAATTTCGGTTCTCTCAGAGGTAAGCGAAAGCTAGAGACATTTCGTACCAACACTCCTCTCAGGGGATTCTTATTGGTATGAACTCGTGAATCCATTTGATAACTTCTTCAGTCAATATTAGGTCAAGTTTGATAATCGACTAATCAATTATGTGGTCAAAACAATTGCTGATACAAATCACGATTTATACGCTAACTCATTTCTGACATTTCAACTTTACTATTCCTCGTTCAAGAGTGAAGCCAGGTAAGTTAAAGCACTAGTTGCATCAAAACCTTGCATAGATACTTCACTCTTGAATCTCACAAACAAATAAATCTACCTCATCGGCATTTTGTGTTAAGTATAGTATTAATGATTTCCATAGACAAGAAGAAATCAACACGATTAATGCATTTCCTACATTTTTCGACTTACTATTCCTCGGTCAAGAGGGAAGCCCGGTAGGTTTGAGCTCTATTGCTCTATTGATTTAGTGATTATATTATGTTTTGATTTTTTGGAATGCTCTCTGTATAAAGGAGACTCTATCGAAATATTTTGAAAAATCTGACGCTTAGAAAGTTTTCACAATATTTTTGTCGTATATGAAAATAGAAAGTCATCAAATGAGTATATTTGAACTGTAGCATACGATAAGATAAATAGGAAGTAGAGCCACATAGAGCATTCAATTACGCTCAATTTTGTTAGAAGATCGTAGATACGAAGAAGTCAGGGTACGAGTTGTTCGACGTCTTCCTATAAGAAATGCAAGGGCGCAATTTTCATAAGGGGGAAGTCTGTAACAACCCTACTTTCTATGCCATAATAATAAATAAATTTAATTAAAATAAAAATTGTTCGAATTCGATATTTAATAAGTTATATTTTGAAAATAAATTTTTGTTTTAAATTCTATTTAATATATGATTTTTTTTTAATAAATTGAAATAAATTAATAACTTCTTTTCGGATAATTATTGAAATTGAATAAAATATTTTAATTAAAATAAAATATTGTGTGGTGTGAATAATTTCTATAGGATTGAAATGGTGGGAAAATAAATTTATTTTGTAATAATACAATGAATAATTAAAGGGAAAAATAAAGGAGTATTAAAATGAATGAAATTATTCGGTTATCAAAATATATTGTGTAAACTGAAGTATAAAACAATTTTAAACTGGATTGAAATATCTCTATAAATAAATATCAAGAATTAAAATTAGAATTTGAGTGGAAAATGAAGTAAAATTTATATTGAATTGGAATTTAAATGAAATTGAAATTGGGACTGAAGTAAATAAAAGGCTAAGCCCATTTCTAATTTATTACTTTCTCTCTTTCTCTAGATACTTCTCTTACCTGCTTTGTTCACATGCCTAATTCCTGAATTCAGTAAATCGTGGCTCAAATGGATAAAAGAAGAAGAAAAATATGCACGACTTGGTAGGCGGCCAGAAGTCGCGAGGCAGTTCATCATCAGGCCGAGCGACGTGCGGTGTACGTGAATTGGAGCAAAGTGTGAGCATGAGTAGTTGCATTCTGGTGGTTGTGTGTATGTTTCAGGTTGAAGTGGAGGGATGGCGATTCAAGTGCATCAATGATAGGGTAGTTGCGATGTTGGTGCTGGTGATTAGAGAGCATGCATGTACTTGGAGGTTTGGGTACTGTGCTAATCAATTTGGGTGGCGTGAGCGAGTTGAAGGCTGGTGGTGATGGTAGGAACGTTGGGCTGCAGTTGATTGAGGTAATGAAGGCTGGGTTGGCGGTAAAGAAGCATGGCAATTGATGATGGAGGAGGTGCGGTGATGTGTGTGTGTGTGTATGTGTAGTTGCTGGCAGCAAATGTCTTCGCATGGAATTTTAGTGAGTTTTCTATCTCACAACTGTATCTATTTTATCGCCTGCTAATTATATATTTATCCCGATAGTTAATTTCATTACTTGGTTAAATTAACTAAGATCATTTATTAAATTGTTTAGATGAATTGTTTATTCAGGATATTGGACTAATTGTGTGAAATTGGATGTGATTTTGGATTTATTAGGAGATTTGTATATGTTGGATTATCAAAAATGCAATGGAGAAGCTGTCCATTTGCATTTTAATTCATGTAATTTATTTATGTTGTGTGCGTTGTTTGGATGGGTGGAATTTGATGGAATTTGACTCGGCCACGTGATATAAATTGTATTGATGGTTGTGGAGTAATTTTACTCCATAATTTATATATTCAGATATTTATTTACTTTCTTGTTTTAAAAAGTTATTTGAAAAGTTTTGAAAATTTATTTAAGGGTTTTGAAATTTTATTAGAAGTGTTTTATAAATAATTTGCTAAATTTTATTTGGTTAGCTATTTTTATATTTACAAACATAATTTGAATTATAATATAAATTTAGCTTTCTATTGGTTAAAAAACTCATTTTAAAATCAATTTTATAATATATTATAATTTTTGGATTTATTTTAAAGGAAAATGTAATATATTAATATTTTATAAAACAAAATATGAAAATAATAATATTTTTTAAGTTATTTTTATTATAAAGGTTATTGAAATATTATTGAAGAAGTTTTCAAACCTTAGAAAAATATAGAATTTTATTTATGAAATAATTAAATGATTTTGGATATGTTTTGAATGTATCAAAAATCTCTTTCTATAATATGAGAATTTCAAATATAATACAGTATAAAGGAAAATGTCACATTTCTAATTAGTTTTGAGTATTAAGAGAAGATTCTAGATTATATTTTATAATTTGAATAAACATATTGTATTTTGGTAGTTTATAAACCAATTTAAAATAAAATTTTCAATATGGTAATTTCTTTAAGTTATATTCGATTGGTAAAGTGATTATGAATGTTTTATAAGTACATAAACAAGACTTTGAAAGTAAATTATAGTGTTAAATCTTTATTTTTGATATTATATAAATAATCTGAAAGCATTTAATATATGCATGTTTACTAGTTTTATTAGTTTCTAGAATATAAAGTTTGATTGAGGAAAAGTGTTATTAATATTAATAATTTATTGAAAAGAAAGCAATAGTTGGTTTTAAATATTTTTATAATAAGTTAATATAATTTCTAGAAAAAAGATATGTTCTCTGATTACTATTTTAGATATTTTAAAGTGTACTTTCATAAATAATGTGATTATTTTTGAATTAAATAGTATGCTTTATGTGTGTGTGTGTGTATCTGAATATTTGATTTAATTGTTTAAAGGAAGATTTTGTTGAAATTTATTATTATTTCCTTTTCTGAATTGAGTTGGGGATTTTTTAGTACCATTTCTATATTTCGGATTTCTCATTTTCCTACATTGATTTCTATACCATGAGTGATTCACCGTTATATATTTTTTTTATTTTTTTTATGTTATTTTATACGGTGATGACATATTTTATATGATTTCACAGCATTTAATTCTGTGTGACGTGGAATTTGAATAAACAGAGTAATAGTACTGTTTGAGATGTGGCATTCGGTAATATTTCTTCGATTATTCTTTGGAATCATTGAATAGAATATTGTGGAGACTAAATGTAGTTTATAAATAGTGAATAAACGTTTGTGTATCACGTGGTGGTATGAGATGTTGTTGTGATATTTATTCGGTTATTCATTGTAAGTAGATGGCATTCACATGATGGGAATAGTATGATGAGATTGTGCTTACATGAGGTGATGCTCATCGGTGCGAGCAAGATAAGTTCCCTTATATTTATAGATATTATGTGCCACTACCATGATGTACTCCCGTTATTAGCGTTAGAGAGAACCAGATGGCTAGAATCCACCCTAGCGGCCAGATGTTGAGGTCATGCCCTAGATCCATGGCACCATTATTGGATATTATTTTTGATGCGCATCACATGATTTGGGTCAGGTGACCCATTAAGTAGGTGCCTACATCACATGATTTGGGTTAGGTGAGCTATAGGGTAGGTGCCCTACATTATGGTATTTAGGTTACGTGGCCCATAGGGTAGGTGCCCTATAGCCCCTTTATGTTGCATAGGCCAGCAGTTTGTTACCTATAGGGGCAAAGCAGGGTCGTGACTAAGAGGCTACGCGTTGACGAGCTATTGGTGGATATGTGTCGTGATGTCCATCAAGGTAACTGAAGACTGTAGAAGCAAATTAGCTTAGGTGACCCTCGGCTCTTGGAGCAGAAAAACAGCCATCAGTCTCCCTTCTGGTTCTAATGGAGTGGTAGATTGGCATATTCTACTGATACACCTCACTTAATTATAGGTATGAGTTAGATGACCGAGGGTTATGTGACCCACATATTGATGTATATTGATGACTCCACTTGGGACTTCATGTCTGTTATACAGTCATTCACCCATTATGATTTATTCTGATTTTTTCCTATATGAGGATATAAGATTATGTCTTGATAGGTGTCCAAACTATAGTGGATTCTTATATATTTTATTATATATGATTTCTTTGATAGGAAGCCTATGTTTATATTGATGTTGGTATTTTATTATTCGAGATTGAGAGTTATACATGGGCGATGCTGTTTACTAGCCTAGTAATTCCTTATGACATCTCATATTTGATGATTTATGGATTTTGATGATGATTTTGGATATGGATGATTCACCCGTCTGATATTGTTTTAATTGGATAGTATTGATGTGAGTTTATATGGGTGATGACATCTTTATGATTGGTTTCATGATTGTTGATATTTTGTTATACTATTGTTTATATGTCATCACTATTATACAATGTATCATCTATATCTATATATGCATTGACCTCTATATTTACACGTATGTTATTTATATAATACTCGGGTTAGTCCGAGACATTTCAGATTCAGGGACAACGAGACCAGTTTGTATTTTCTGGGCATTGAGGAAATTATTCTTTATTGTATATCATCATCATGTATTGTATAGTCTCTTGTGTGTATATTATTGTGGTGTGTATTATACATATGTTGTATATTTATACTATATATATTATCGCTGCGATATTGACTCCGTGACTTCTGTTGTTTACTGTATATTGTGTATTGTTCTATCCTGAAGGCACACGTGTTTGTTGCTTTGTGTCGATATTGTGTACGTATAGGTGAGTTATTTAGTCGATGTTTAAATACAACCAGTGTAAGCCTAAGGGAATATTCATGTGTGTACCCCTTATTGCCTCATTCTCCGTATTATCTAATAGTATTACTTAGTAATACTTCGGGATAGTATGGGTATAGAGGTAGGGGTGTTTACAGTGTACATATCCTTAGTTATCAATTATACACAATAAAACTAGCAAATGAGTATAATACCAAAATTACATAAATGTATATAGTATAAACCGGCCATGTGTACTTATCCTTATCTAGCAGTACTACATTATAATATTGGCAAAGTGTACTTGACCTTACATGTTATCTGTACACTGTAAAACTGACAATGTGTATTGTAACACCCCTAATTTAATTTAACATTATTCAGGATATTTAATCATACATATTAAATAGAATAATTAAATGGTTAAGGAGAATGAGATTATAAAATTTATAAGTTTGAGCCATTAGTAATTGGTTATTATGATTGTTTTAGAACTTAACTTATAAGAGAATATATGTGTTATCCGACATTCTAGCCTAGTTATATTGAACTAATTATGCGAGCTAGACCCAACTGCTATCAAGGCCGATGATTCTGGAGCAATGATTGTAGGACCCAGAAGTCAAGTTTAAATGATTATACGAAGTCAGAATTTAATGGAATTGGTGGATAAACAATGCAAAATGCTTAAAGTATGGAATATAGCTTAGTAAATGGGAGGGATCGGCATACTTCAGTTCATAAAGAAGGGCTTTGCATAGTTTAATGACAAGGATCGGCATGTTTTATAGGAGAGGATGGATCAGCAAATTTTATGGAAGATGTTGGGTCGGCATATTTTATGGAAGAGGATAGATCGGCGTACTTCATTGGATAAGGGTCGGCGTTCATCATAGTCCAAGTACATTCTCGCATACAACAATCATTATCTCGAGATCCATGAGTTCAAAGCATATGTGATTTGAAGAGTAAGGCATATGGAGCCTAGGGAACATACCCTAGGGATCGCATATTAAATTGACAGAGAAGGAGGGATCGTTATACATCCCAAGAGAGGGATCGACAAAAGATAGCACACAAGCAATGCTGAATCAATGATCGTGCAATAACTTGAGCTCCTTTAGTCCAAATGACATGAGAGTTGAAGGGCCAACATACTTAAGCATATATAAGCCACCATAGAGATCGGTGCCAAAAAATCAAAAAATAAAGAGATCGGTACGGATCCCTCTTCATTGGGATTTGGGTCTAGTGACCCATCTGGTGAGCCCATGTGGGTTTGAAGGTCCTATAGCCAAAGTTTTAGAGAGATTGGTGGTCGTCTTTACCTATAAATACTGGCCTAATGGGTCATTCTGAGGATCTTTACGTTGCTGGTTACTTTTGACTCCATTGTAGTCAAGTGTTTTCTATTCTCAATTGTTGTAATCAGATTTGTAAGTGATCAATAAAGTTAATCTTCAAAGTGGACGTAGGCATACAATGTCGAATCACTATAAATCTCTGTGTTTCTGATTATTGCTTTTTATTTGTTGTTAGCTTACTCTATTCCACGATTTTAATTTTACTTTCTTCAATTACTTTTCTATATAAATCTATTCTTGGGTGTTTTTGACCAATTGGTTGCATACATTTTGGTGTTTTCACTGAGAACGTTGATTCTCAACTTGCTAGGATCCCTTTATTGCTACTGGATTGGATAAATCGCCCGAAGGAGGTCTGTGGTTATCTTCACAAAGTTGGTGATACTACTCAGATTTGCTGAAATCTAACCAGGGACATTAATAATGGTGAGACATACTAGATCTACTTCTTTGAACGTGGATGGAAATGAGACTGTTAGCATTCAACAAGGAGACCCAAGCAATCAACCAACAAATGTGAATGCTGATCCGGTTGAAATTCAGAATCCCATTGATTATATTACCAGAGCTGAATTTCATAATCTAATGATAGAGTTGATGGAAAGCCATAGACAACTAAACCAGCAAATTCAGACTAATATTAACTTGATGAACCAAATTACTCAGCAGCAGCATGGGAAAGCTAGGATCCCATTCCTTACTCGACTTCCCAAAGTTCTAGCTTATCGGATGAATATCATAGGCATAAACATCGCAGGATCGAAGAAATCGCACAAAAACTTCGGAGTGTCGCTTGGTAGACCGTCGCGGTCTTCCAAGATCGATCGGTGCCAATCCCTCCCTAGGGATCGATACCAATCCCTCCTCTAGAGGAGGGATTCTCCCATACACTTGGGAATCATGGTGGAACCATCTCTAAAGGTTTGGATGATGGAGTTCGATTGAATGCTGACCAGTTACCTCCCTGGAATGATAACGGAGTGAATGTACAAGATGTACATCGGGAAGATGGTGAACCAAGAAGGCGTGAAATGGCCCGCAGACATCGACCAGACCATTAATGTGAGGTGGAGTGTGACTACTTGTTGGCACCAACTATCCAAATGTCGTACTTATCGGCAATGGTCAGACAGTTGGTGAGAGAGAACCAAGGCGTGACTAACGATGACTGGGGAATCTCGAGAAGCCATACTCTGTTCACTGATAATGTTCTATATGCAGAATATCCGAGAAGGTTCAACATGTCAATGCCTGCCTACGAGGGAAAAACCGACCAAGGGCAACATATTATGAGATACGAATGTCTGATGGATTCTACGCGAGCCTATGATGCGACCAAGTGCAGATGTATTCCCATAACTCTTTTTGAAATAGCGATGATGTGGTTCACAAGACTACACCCGTGATCAATTTCTAGATTCGATGAGTTAGAAACCAAGTTTGTGGAGTAATTTAGGATGCACGCGACTCATCCTAAAGACGTGATGTCCATTTCTAGCATGATCCAGGCTCCAGGGGAGTCGTTGAAAGATTATTTGGAGAGATTTCACATGGCTGTTACGGAGGTCAGTAATCTGAATGATCATGCGATACTCATGGCTGTGACAAGAGGGCTTGATTCAGAGTTTGAATTTGGCGATTGGTTAGCCAATGTTGGAGCGCTTTTATGTAAAGGCGGCAAAATACTTAAGGAAGGAAGAAGCCAGGTCATCCGAAAAAAGAATGTTGCGGGACCAAGTGGAGAAGGAGTACAGAGTAACATTGCAATAAAATAGTCCGATGACAATTCTAGAAAAGTCCAAGTGAATGTTCAGAATAAACCTAATCAGCAAAAGAGAGGCGGAGATAGGAACCGAGAACGACAAAGGGATTCTGGAAGCCTAAAGCCTAGGATTTTAATGTATGATAATTACACGCCGTTAAACATGTCCCTGGAGAATATCTATTTGTCTACTTGCAGTAAAATGTAGTACAAAAAGCCGCCTCCAAAAGAGTCATTAGAGAAGCAGAAACATACTGGGAAATATTGTCGGTTTCATTAGTGCTATGGGCACAATACAAATGAATGCGGGCTTCTCCAGAATATTAAAGAAAAGCAGATTCGAGAAAGGAAATTACAAAAGTTTGTGAAAACCCCGTAGGATGGTGGGAAGGGGACATATGACCCCAATCGAGGGCAAGCTCCGCATAGGGCTGAGGAGCCTGCGCGGACTGGTGTTAAATACAACAGTCGGAGGACCGCATCTGGCAGATAAGAGTTGGAAAGAGATGGAGTGTTATGCTAGCATGATTAGGCATGTGGATTTTGAATGTTGTTCGAATACGGAAGATGGAGCTCCAGCAAAACAGCAACGTACAATGAGGGATGATAATGTGTTTAGGAACATAAATGCAGATAAATTAGAGGCTCCAACAATCGATCCAATGGTCATTTCGGCCATGATTAGCCCTAATTTGGTGAGAAGGATTTTGATTGATTATGGAAGTTCGGTGAATATAATCTTCAAAAAAGCTTATGATCAAATGAGGATGGAAGCCAAAGATTTAAAACCATCTAAAGCTCGTATACATGGTTTTAATGGCGTTGCAACCAAAGCTGTTGGGCATGTGGAATTACCTGTTGAATTGGGAGAAGGTGAACGAAGGAGAGTATGGATCTTGCCGTTTCTTGTTTTGGATGCTGACTCTCCATACAATGTTTTTTTAGGCTAACCGCCCTAGCCGAATTCCGGGCAGCTCTTGGCCTATGGTGTTTGAATTTGAAGTTTCCGATGGATAATGGTGTAGGAGTTGTTCATGGAGATTAGGCAAATAGACGTGCATGTTATGTTGCCGAGTTGAGGGAAGCTTAGCGCAAAGAAAAGATAAAGGTGTGGACAAGACTGTCTGCATCCAAGCTACCGAAGATTGACAAGTAACGCCTGAGCCATGGCTCGAGTGCCATAGTCGGTTCTATAGAGATATAGATCCAAGAGATGACGAAGAAGAATCCAAAGAGACCAAGGCTGCACCGGTTGAGCTGACAATTGATATTACGGTCAGTCATGACAACCAATCACGAGCCCTAAATATTGGATCATAGCTCAGCCCCTCGATGATGACGGAACTTGCTAGTTTTCTCTGAGCGAATCTAGATGTATTCGCTTGGACTCACTCTAACATGTGTGGAATCTCGCCTGCCATTGCGAGCCATGCATTGAACATTGACTCAAGGTATGTCCCCATGAAGCAAAAAAGACGCGGTATGGATCCGAAGAGATCAACCTCTCCCAAAGAGGAGGTGGATAAACTAAAAGTCATCAAGTTAATCCGCGACGCCCTCTACCCTGAATGGGTATATAATCATGTACTTGTGAAGAAAGCGAATGAGAAATGGAGAATGTGCATTGATTATATTGATTTGAACAAGGCATGTCCAAAAGACAGTTTTCACCTTCCGAGGATTGACCAGCTGGTGGATTCAACCACAAGACACGAATTGTTATCTTTCATGGATGCATACTCATGATATAACCAAATCCTGATGCATATCCCAGATCAGAAGCACACAAGTTTCATTATCGATGTTAGATTGTACTGCTATGTAGTAATGCCATTTGGATTAAAGAATGCAGGAGCAACTTATCAGCGCTTGGTCAACAGAATGTTTAAAGATCAGATTGGAAAGACAATGGAGGTGTATGTGAATGATATGCTCGTGAGGTCATGATGATCAAGTGACCACATTGGAGACTTGGTAGAAATGTTTGACATCCTCCAACATTATAAGATGAAAGTCAATCCTTAGAAGTGTTCTTTTGGTGTTGCATCAAGAAAATTCTTGAGCTTTATTGTCAATGCTCGTGGAATAAAAGCTAATCCCGAGAAGATTCAGGCTTTTCGTGATATCCAAGCGCCAAGAGCTATTAGAGGCAAAGTCTGAATGGAAAGATGTTGCTTTAAGCTAATTTATCTCCAGAGCTACCGACAAATGCATTTCTTTCTTCGATTTAATTAGGAAAGGAAAAATAAACTTTGAATGGATGCAGGAATGTAAAGATGCGTTACAAGCTTTGGTGAATCATTTGGAGAGACCGCATATTTTGTCAAAACCAGTGGATCATGAGGAGTTGTACATTTATTTGGCCGTATCGACACACGCTACAAGTGCCACATTGCTTCATGAGGAGAATCGAACCTAGAAGCTGGTGTATTACATCACTAAACGATTAACAGGAGCTGAAAGTAACTATCTGAAGATAGAGAATTAGCATACTGCTTACTAATTGCATCACGGAAGCTCCGTCCGTACTTTCAGGCAAATCCAATCAATGTTTACACCGACCAGCCGTTATGATAGGTCCTACAGCGACCTGAGACGTCTGAAAGGTTACTCAAGTGGAATATTGAACTTAGTCAATTCGACATTACTTATCTCCCTCGGAAGGCTATCCAGGGTCAGGCGTCGGTAGACTTTATAGCAGAGTTTACTATGCAGGATGATTCTCCAGAAGACTATGAAATCCCTTTCGTACGGTGGAAAGTGTATAATGATGGAGCATCTAACGATCATTGTTCCAGAGATGGGATTGTGCTTGTAACTCCTAAAGTCGATCAATCTGTTATGCATTAAAGATTGTTTTCCCAGCAACAAACAACGAAGCTAAATATGAAGCTCTGATTGCTGGACTTAAACTCGCTAGAGAACTTGGAATAAAATCTCTTGAAATCTTTTGCGATTTGCAGTTGGTGGTGTATCAAGTTAGGGGAGATTATTAGTCTAAAGGACAATGGCATGCCTCATACCTTATCCAATTCCAAGAGTTGTTAATAGAATTTGAGTACTATGACATTTTGCATATTTCACGAGATTGAAACATGGAGGTGATTCATTGGCAAATTTTGCTAGTACCACCGACGCACAACAGA
This sequence comes from Allium fistulosum, assembly GCA_030737815.1. Classification (NCBI taxonomy): domain Eukaryota; kingdom Viridiplantae; phylum Streptophyta; class Magnoliopsida; order Asparagales; family Amaryllidaceae; genus Allium; species Allium fistulosum. Next base: position 1,217,563,265 of record CM060902.1, read on the forward strand.
TGGGCTTGGTTTCGGTCGAAGTATTAAATACCCCAAGTATAAACATGATGGAAATCGACCAGACACCGGAAATGGAGCTTGAAAGAGAATCATGGATAACCCCGATCAAAGACTATTTACTGCACGAAGTCCTACCGGATAAAAGAAATGAAAAGCGATAGGTCCTTCGCAAAGCTTCACGGTATATTATGCAAGAAGGAATTATGCACAAGAAAGGCTTCTTAGTCCCTCTACTTCGGTGTGTCGCTCATAATGAGATAAAACGTGTTCTAAGAGAAGTTCATGAAGAGGAATGCGGCGATCACATTGGGGGGGGGCAAACTCTGGCAAAGAAAATACTCCGTTACATGTATTATTAGCCAACCATAAATCGAAACGTCACTGATTATGTAAGACGATGTGATAAATGCCAAATATAGGAAAAAGTTCCAAGAGCTCCGCATACAGAAATCACGCAGATGGTCATTCCATGGCCATTCCCCATGTAGGGTATAGACATTATCAGGTCATTGCCAATCTCTAAAGGTGGCACCAAGTACGCTATCGTTGCAGTTGATTACTTCAGCAAATGGGCCGAAGCAGAACCTTTAGCCACGATCACAACCAAGAAAGTAATCAACTTTATTGTCCGAAACATCATATGCCACTTCGGTCTTCCATGAACTATTGTAACGGACAATGGGACCCAATTCGACATTGTTGAATTCAAAGACTTTTTTCAAAGATATCGTATTGAAAAGAGATTTGCAGTGGTTATTCACCCTCAAGTAAATGGACATATTGAAGTTGTAGATAAAATCATAAAGTCTATTCTGAAGAAGCGTTTGGAGAATGCCAGAGGCAGGTGGGTGGATGAACTCCCTACAGCACTGTGGGCTTACAGAACCACCCACAAGTCCATGACTGGCCATACTACATTCGCCCTCGCTTATGGTTCCAAAGCTGTTATTCCTGTTAAGCTCGAAGTCCCTTCACATCGAGTGACTTACTACGATCCCAAAGAGAATAAAGATCTTCTCTTGGAGTCTCTTGACTTTATAGATGAGAAGCGCTAAGAAGCTGATCTGAGGGCAACTGCACATCGACATCGAGTCGCTCGGTATTACAACATTAAAGTTCGACCTAGAACCTTCGAGATTGGCGATCTCGCCCTGAAACTGGTTTTTCCTACCCAATCGCACATGAATCCAATCTGGGAAGGACCATCTGCCATTGAACAGAGGCTTGGAGAAGGAACTTTCAAGCTAGCGACTATCGATGGCATCACACTTCCAAGGGCGTGGAATAGCGAGCATCTGCGATGCTATTTCACTTGGTTTATTTATTTTTTCATTTTAGTTGTATTTGATTTCAGAATTAGTTCAGCATTTGATTTTCCAGATGTGTAATAAGATAGTTTATGTTATTCATTTCCATTTAATGAATAAAGTTTCAGGCTTCCTTTATATTTATATTTGATGTTGCATTTTATACTAATTACATAGCGAAACTGATTAATGTCGATATGTATAAACATGCTCCTAGAGTTTGAAATCAATCAATCATGCTAACTCCCAATGGGATTAAACAAGATGAGCTCAATCTACTTGTTTATTTAACAACTCTCGTTCACAAACCAAAGGACGGGATACATAATAAGGAATACATGTGATCGGCAATCTGAGCTTAAAAACATTGCGCGCGAAGAATAAAAATTTTCATAAACTGAAGAGTAAAGTGCAATACCCGCATCCAGGTGGCTCTCCGTAGTTGCTAGGGTACCTCCTTCTAAAATAGGGGACAACACCATGGATTGGTAGTCGGGCTTGTCTGGATCATAGCCCAAGTCCCGCTCCACGTCGAGGGAGACTGATGCTCCGGCTTCTTAGGAAGAAGAGGGGCCTTTAGGATCGGCCTCTGAAGATCCAGTAATATGTTCCCCTTTCTTGGTAGGTGCAGAAACATTGAAGTATCGGAGTTTCGTGGTAGTTAAATCCAAGGGTTCGTTTCCATGAAGAATTTCCCGCACTAATGCTTCCTTATTGAGTTCAGCTCCACCCAATTCTCTCTTCTTCATCTCAATACTTTTCTCCCAAACTTCAACAAGTGATTCGAGATAACCCTCACCAAGAAAACTTAAATCTCGGTGGATAAGGACTTTGGCATTATACTCGATGATCAATGGATCGAACAAGTCCTTAATTTCATTCCTACCGGACTCTTTAGCGACCCTCCACTTGGGATTCAATTTATTCAATCATTTCTTTGCTGCCTTTTTCTTGAGCTTCCTCTTTAAGAGCTTCAATTTTAGCAAACTGCTCATCAAGTTTAACTTTTAGGCTCTTGGCCTCGACAGCTTCTTCGCAGTACTTTTGTGATTCTTCTTGGGCTTCAATTTTCTCCTCCTTTCTTTTTTGAGAAGCTCTTCGAGTTCCTCGATGCGGTAGGCCAAAACGTCTTTTTTCTTTTGCAAGGAGTCTTTTTCTAGAGAAAGTGCCCTGCTGTGATTGAGGGCAGCATCGAGTTCCTTTTTATGTGAAGTTTCTAAATGGCTCACTGCCTTTGCCGTTTCCTTAGAATTTCTCTCTACTTCGGCAAGTTGTGCTTTCAATTCTAACAATTCAGCATCTTGATGTTTGTTTATATCCTTATCATAACGACCCCGGATTTTATATATATTTAAATTGATTATTAATTTATTTTTTGAATTAAAATTGTAAAATTAATTGTAAATTTATGCGAGTTTCCCCGAGTTCAAATAAATTCTATGTTAAATCATTTAAAATTTAAAATTTAAATATTGTATATATATGTATATATGTGATTTGAATTTAAATCTTAAATAAATGGTTTATGTTAGAAATCAAAATAAATAAATAAATAGAAATATAAGACAATAAATATTAAAGTAAAACAATAGTGATAAATTAAATTAGAAATAGAAATCAATATATAAAGGATAAATTATAATAAAAATATAAAAACATTAGCTAAAAATTTAACAACAATTAAAATAGAAATAAATGAAAATAATAAGAAAAATGTAATATAAAATTTATTTGAAAGCTTTTAATTCATGAGAAATACAATACCTATGTACAAATACAAATAAAAACAAAAACATAGCAAGTGTGTTTGCTGTGCAAAGCAAGTAGAAAAAATTTTGTAAACAAGAAGATAATGAAAAAAAAGAGAAAGAATGAAATACTGGAAACATGCAAAAGTAGAATACCAGATATAGTCGTAGAACCTGATTTTGCTTTAGAATTGATGTGTTACATCATCAAATTAGAAGATATACCAGCTAAATACTCTGAGCGTCTGGAATCCATATTAGCTATACTCAGTAGATAATCGGGGTTAGAAAATTTATCATGTTACCCCCGTGCTAAGTGTGAGCTAGTGCGGTGCAATGTATAACAGATATAAATAGTTTAAAATCAAAAAAACGAAGTAAAACGACGAGACTTGGAAGTCCGACCAGAGTGACCGTCATCGCTGACCGTCTCAACTGGGGGGGAGATTGATCGGTTGTAAAAGCTTTGGGATCAACTATCGGCATATCGGAGTGTGAAGTTTGTCATTTAAGTCCATATGCAAATTTTTAGTCTATTGAAAAGTCTAGGGATTTGATTGTTCAATCTCAAGTTCAACAGTGAATATGCATGTTTTATTGTTCGTCGTCATCGTATGTCCAAGCTCGTTGAGATAAATTAATGGTAATTGTTCAAAAAAGTTAGGTTGGATTAGTTTATAAGTTCAAAGAGCCAGTCCTTAAATCTATGTTGATCCAAATGTATATGTCGATCCCTATCCCAAAGCTCCTCTACCGATCCCTCACTTTGATCAAGACCTGCCGACCCCTAAGTCCAGCCGAACCCCATGGATAGGCCGATCCATTTTCCATGGCTTCACAACCGAGCCTTCTCCCCTTAAACCATCGATCCCTTCATCGAAACATTCCCTGACATCCCTCACCCGGGCTCACTAACACCGATCCCTTCCTTCATAACTCAATACGACCGATCTCTCAACACTTTAACTCCACCGTTTTCACCGAACCCTCTCGTGCATCGAAAACTACTAGGCTTTACTCATGACAAGGGATCGGTCCATGCCCGAACCTCCAACGCCGATCTCTCCTTCGCTCTCTCTTTTCCTTCCCCCTACATCATTCTGCCAAACCCTACTCCTTCCCACACCTTATATTCCTCAAACAACCAGTGCCTTCCGTCATCCACCTCGTCGCATATTAAACTACTATCAACGGCATAGAATCTGTTGTGTTGTCTTAAAATCAAAAGCAGAAAAGGAGCTTACATAAATTAGTCGAAGGAAAACTGTGGAAAGGGACAAGGATTGGGATGCAATTTGATTGAAGGTGGAGCTATGATTTAAGACTGGGTGGAGAGATGTGTTAACAGGTTAGAGTGATGGTTGAGTAGAGGGGGAGAGTTTGGTTTCTCCATTTTGGAAGGAGAGAGTTCGGTTGTAGAAAATAAGAGGATGACAGGAAAATAAAGCAAGTAAAGATTAGAGAGGTTTGGAGTGTTACTTTATATATATAAGCTATGGGATCGGCTCGTATTCATGGCACGAAGCATGGAAAGAGGGATCGACATGGAGATACCGACCCCTATTGGCATCCAAGCAACGCATCGATCAGCATAATGTATGTCGATCCTTACATATTGAATAAAAAGGAAGAATAAAACAAAAATGGTTGTAGGAGTTTAGTTGTAAGCAAGAACTATAAAATGTTATGAAAATTGGCAATGACCTGTATGTGTGTCTGAACATGTTCGAGAGCCAACAACAAAAATGTGTATATAAGCACGCCCGTGTATGACTTAATAGTTCAGTTTTTGAAATCGACAGAAATTGAAGTCAAGCCTGAAACCTTTGAGTTTGGGGCTGGATCAGATAATGAAAAATCGCCAGTCTTGCAGAGCCGGATTCATATATATCAGTTAATGGGATTTGATACTGGATTTATATTATTGGAAATCCAGCAAGCGTCATGACGATAAATGAAAAATTCAATGCCTTGGAAAAATGATTCGACAAAGGAATAGCAACAATTCAAAAAGCTAAATAGACCTCTTTTCGGCAATTTAGGCTTGTTTCGATTCAAAGCACGTCATGTTAATCACAAGACGTACTTTTGGGAGGCAACTGTAATACGACATTCTAGTCGGCTATATTGAACTGATTGCATTAGTTAGATCCGACTGCTATCAAGGCCGATGATTCCGGAGAAATGGTTGTGGGACCCGAAAGTCAAGTACAGATGATTATATGAAGTCATAATTTAATGGAATTGGTGGATAAACAATGCAAAATGCTTAAAGTATGGAATATAGTTTAGCAAATGAGAGGGATCGGCATACTTCAGTTCATAAAGAAGGGCTCGACATAGTTGAATGACATGGATCGACATATTCTATGGAAGAGGATGGATCGACATATTTTATGGAAGAGGATGAATCGGCATACTTCATTGGATAAGGGTCAACGTTCATCATAGTCCAAGTACATTCTCGCATACAACAATCATTAACTCGAGATCCATGAGTTCAAAGCATATGAGATTTGGAGAGCAAGGCATATGGACCCTAGGAAACATACCCTAGGGATTGCACATCAAATGGACAAAGACGGAGGGATCGGTATACATCCCATGAGAGGGATCGGTAGAAGATAGCACATAAGCAGTGCTGAATCAAAGATCGTGCAATAACTTGAGCTTCTTTGGTCCAAATGACATGAGATTTGAAGGGCCAACATATTTAAGCATGCAGAAGCCACCATAGGGATCGCTGCCCAAAAATCAAACAATGAAGGGATCCGTACCGATCACTCTTCATTGGGATTTGGGCCTAGCGACCCCTCTAGTGGGCCGATGTAGGTTAGAAGGTCCTATAGCCGAAATTTCAGAGAGATTGGTGATCGTATTCACCTATAAATACTGGCCTAATGGGTCATTCTAAGGATCTTTATGCTGCTGGTTACTTTAGACTTCATTGTAATCAAGTGTTTTCTATTGTCAACTGTTGTAATCAGATTCATAAGTGATCAATAAAGTTAATCTTCAAAGTGGATGTAGGAATACAACGCCGAACCACTATAAATCTATGTATTTCTGATTATTGCTTTTTATTTGTTGTTAGCTTAATCTATTCCTTAGTTTTAATTTTACTTTCTTCACTTACTTCTCTACATAAATCAATTCTTGCGTGTTTGTGACCAATTTGGTTGCAAACAATATGAGAGGAGAAAAATAGGTAAATCCATATTCTAATCCTTAAACCCTCTCCCCTTATATGATTCTCATTTTTCACAAAACATAAATAATCAAAGTTAAGAACTTAAGGCCGACCATTAAACTAGCTAAGGAGGATCAAAAAATCAAAGGGGATATAAGAGAAAGGTAAGAGGAACTAAAGCAACCACAAATCTCAACTCAACCAATTAACTTAAAGATGAATAATACATGAACCATATCTTTTCTTGTGTTTATATTTAGTTATGGATAGTACCCGAATTATTATTGTTTGTTTTACTAAGATATTATTGTATAATCATTGTTTGGTTAGAATAATGATTTATGGAATTTTTATGAAATTATTTAAGTGGGTTTTAAGGGTAAAACCTAAGTTTTTAGTCTCCAATAGATTTTGTTTTTTGGATACGTGATATAAAATGTTAATTTTGAGATGTATTTTAATTTCATAATTTTCCAAGTTATATTAAATATTTTATGAATTTCCTAAGGAGGAAATAACTTTTTTTTGGATTTTAATTATTTAAAATAATTAAGTATGGTTTTTGGCTCTGAAATTTTTATATGGTAAAGAAAATAATATTTTTGAATTTCTATGATTTTTTTGGGATTTTTCCCAAATGATTTCGAATTATTATGGATTTATTTTGCTAGAGAAACACTTAACTTAGTAATTAACAAAGATCATTAAGCAATTGGATTGACAAATGATTTGGAGCTTTAACTTAGGTGCAGCAAGTTTTAGAGAAAACAAATTTTTTAAAGTATTTTGATATCCAATAGAAATCAGACAAGAGATTGGATTTGGTGAAAAGTAATTGCCTTTAGTAGTAATAATACGTTTTTTTATAAAATTTACTATGATGCCACTGATGTGTGGTAACCCCATGAAGTTCAACGTCGATAATGAAGTGCGGCAACGACATGGAACAACACATGGGATACTTAGTATTATAAGTATGTGATGCATTGGGCCATGCATGCGGCAACAATGCCGCATACAGTGTCGCCAAGCATTAATGACGTCACTTGTCATAGTGCCGCATTCCATTATCTCATCTCTTTGTCGTCTTTTAGTGCCACAAGTGTTATCATCATAGTTATATACTATACAACGCCCCATCCCACTATGTTGATCATTTTCTTTAACAACTATAATAAGGCGGCGACGCCACTTATTTCACTTCGACCTTATAAAATTAGCGGCATAGTAGCTGAAGTATGCTAAGTAAAAGGTTTTAAAATGACGCCGCTGGTCTTGTTGTCGCCATTCATCAAAGTAAGCAAGTTTTTAAATTATACTGGTTTTGCAACGACACATCATAGCATCAATGCCGTGTTACTTCAATGGCATCGATGAAGGCTGGTTAGGCCTTGTCGCCTTGTTTTGGGTTAAACGAAGTTTGTTTTTAAGTAGGTGCGCAACCTACAGGATATGTAAGTCGACAACATCATTTTTGAATTGAAATTTGTATAGTTGAAAGAGTCTGATTTTTGTCTTTGACCTTGGATAAAGGTCGACAATGTCTTAATATTGTGTGTGTTGTATGTTACCTTATTAAAGGTGGAGAGCCTTAAGCCTCTTTGTTGACATTGTTATTGATGTCGACATTGGTCTATATTAAACTATTTAATACCAGCGAGCCATATGTTTTATGATTTTGACTATAAACCTTGGGGAAACCAATGTATATTTTTAATAAGTTGAACAAAGATCATTTAGAGATACCAATGTATGCCATTTTGAGGTGTTATAACTTTAAGGGGAGATAACCTAGTTGGTGACACCAATAGACATAGGTTAAACATGTGAGTAACATGAATTAAATTGTTAAATGATGAGTTCATAGTTATCTTAGGAAAACTATGGCATGTGGGATTGATAGTCAACATCATGCCGAGGATGGATAGTCTCTATATGGTTATGGAAGGGTTCATAGTTATCCAAAGAAAACTATGAGATTGTGATGGATAATCCATATCATTTTAAATAGATGAAACCATATGTGATGGGTAGTCCATATAGGAGGGGATAGATAATCCATAAAAAAATGTTTATATGTGAAATGGATAGTCCACATAACTATGACAATAAGATCGTGTGTGATGGGTAGTCCATATGGTAGGGAACGGGTAATCCAAGTAATCATATGTGAGATGGGTAGCCCAAATTGGTATAAGACAAAAAGTCAATGCAAACTTAGATAGGTAGTCTAATAACTAAAGGAACTGGGCCAGCCCGCAACGGAAGAAATAGGTGAATTTCAAAAAAAAATAGACATTTTGAATCTTTAATGAGCCCATGAAGTCTAAATTTATTTTGAAATTTTCTAAATTTGATTTAAATAAAATCATGTATTTTATTTAAATTTACAAATAGTAGTTTTAGATTTGTTTAATTTTGGTTTTTCTTTTGTATTTGTGTATATATATATGTATCAGATACATATATATATATACATGTGTGCATGTGTAACATAGCAACCGGTGCAGGGTATAACATGCCCATATATAGACGTTGGGATTTACATCGCAACGGACACATTAGCTCATTTTGTATGTATTGTATGTTGTCAAATATGTGCATAAATATATAACTATGAATTTCATGTGATTATTTTGAAAAAATATATATATATCTATTTTATGTATGCATAAAATTTACTTTTATCATTAAAATATTGTAGAAAATATTTATTTATTTATATGACAATATATTGAACCATAAATAAATATATATATATAGGAAGAAAAAAATTAAAACTCCTTTCATTTACAATTACTAGTTATAATATATACTAGATCTAGAATTCCAAAGATTCTATTACTTAATATACATATATATTTAATATATTGAATAAAAGATATTTAGCCATAATAAATTATCATAAAATAACCAAATGATAAAGTTATAAATTTTATAAATTTAGAAAATCTAGAAATACTTTTTTGGCTTTAGGAAATTTTTGGAAATTTTCCTAATTAAAATAATATTTTAAATATATAATTTATTATAGACCCGAAATAAAATTAATTATTAAAATTATAAAATTAAGCTATAAAAATATGAAACTATTTCTGAGGTTTCTATAACATATTTTGGGTCTTAATAAAAATTTCCAGAATTTTGCAAATTAAAATGATATTTTTATTCAATAAATGGTTTTCAGGTCCGAAATAAATTAATTTTTAAAATTATTATTTTAAGTTCAAAAAATATGAAATTTTTCCTGAAGGCTTCTAACATGAAGGATGAATTTTAGAAAATATTAAACTGAAGTTAAGAAACTTTTATTATTCCATATGAATTTATTTGTTCAGATAATCATTAAATATTAAAATTAATAATATATATATAAATAATTCAGCACTTATAATTCATAATAAACACAAACAAACATTTTAAAATATTCAGATCTATATATACAACATATAATAAAACATATCTCTTAATTCAAATTGTTTGTGAAGATTTAACACAAAAAATTAACATATAAGATTTACATGTAACGACCCGTATTTTCACGGATCAAAACATTGTAAAACAGTTATCATTAGGTCGCATTGTTGATAAGTCATCCATAGTCTAAGTCCTAGGTCGTACAATAGTTAGGTCGGAGTAGACGACCTAAGAAAGTGGAGCGACCTAAGGAAGTTGGCGACCTAAGGATTTTGGGGATAGGTCGATTAGAAGATAAGTCGTATGGTAGCTTAGTCGTGGGGTAGGTTAGGTCGGTTGGAGCGACCTATAGGAAGTTGGCGACCTAAGAATTGGAGCGACCTATAGGAATTAGCGACCTAAGGAAGTGGACGACCTATAAGTTAGCGACTTAAGAGCTAACGGTATAAGAGTTAGCGAGTTAGCGTAGTTAGGTCGTGAGCGACCTAAGTTCAGTAGTGGAGTAGTTAGGTCGTTAGACGACCTAAGGTGTTAAGTCGTATCCTAGCTAAGTTAGTTAAGTCGTGATCCTCTGTGTTGAGTTAGGTCGTGGGCTTCTGTGTGTGTTAGGTCGTGTGTGTGTTAGGTCGCGTAAGAGCTAAGCCGTATGCGTTAGGTCGTAGAAGCGCAAATGTGTTAGGTCGTTGGATCTGTAAGTCGCGCGCATGCGTTAGGTCGTGGGTCGTAGGGTTTCGTTAGGTCGTGGATGCGCATGTGTTAGGTCATAGGTTTTAGGTCGTGGGTTCTTAGGTCGTGGACGACCTAATAGCGAGCGGACGACCTAAGGGAATTTCTGCCTATAAATAGGCGGGTTCTTCTTCATTTTTGAGATCCGGATTTTGAAGCGACGAAGTGCTGCCATTTTGAGAGCTCGAGTTCTACACTTCTTCACTTCTTTTCTCTACTTTAATCTTGTGCTTCCTTCCATCCAAATCGAAGATCGAATTGAAGATTCAAGAGCTTAGATTGAAGATCTACATCCATCAAAGAGAGATTTCATCGTTTGAAGCGGATTTGTGATAGATCGAGTTAGATCCTTCGCTGTCCAGATCTGAAGTGTGTTGCTTTTGAGGTGTTTAGGTGATTTGGTGAGTGGTGATTATCTCTCACACGGATCCAAAGGAGTATATCGGATTGTTGGCTTGATTCGGTGTTAAAATAGTGATTTCCATGCATTTTCTTAAACCTAAGTATAGATCTATTGTTCATGATGATTTGACATCCATTTTACTACATGATTAACCTATGCAAGTTCATTCATCAAGGTATAGAGATATTACTCATGTTTCATGCTTGTTAGATTTCGACTCTTTATTTACAAGATTGCCATTATTGTTATAATTGTTTATTAGATCATGTTCGAATGTTTGATTACTTGGATTAATGATTGACTTGATTGGTTGTTATGAATTAGTTGATTGATGATTAGATTTAGACAAGATGGTCGAAGATGATTCAAAAGCTAAGTGAAAGGCTTTTGAATTGGGAAAGCTGCTTGTGGCATATGTAGCGGATGATGAAGCTCATATGGATAGGTTTGATGATGATGATGTTGAGATGAGGCTTTTCTAGGATGTGATGAAGCGAGGCATGATATGAGATAGTCTTGGTCTAAGACAGACGGGATCATTCCAAGCATGTTGATAACTCGGTGAAATGGTTCGAGTTTGAGGATAATGGTTTGCTCGAGAGGCGCTTGAGCTAGTGTGGAAATAGTCGTCGAGGAGGATGACTAGAAGGCTGAGATTTCATCGTTGTTGAAGGTTCTAGCATGCTCAAAGCAAGAGTACGTTGGGCAGATTCGATAGTCCCCAAAGACTACTGATTGGTAGTCAAGTACTCTGGGCAGATTCGATAGTCCTAGGCACGGGTTTTGACGACGTGCGGAGTTATGTCTAGAACCGGGGTTTCCATTAGCCCTTGACGGACGGCTGAAAGAATGTGCCGGTCATTCAATTAACGGTGGTATCGAGGCAATGATAATAGTGATAGCCAGAGTCATGGATGTTTGGTTGTATCGTCATTCGGTCTCAAGAGCAGTGTTTTCTGGGTGCTTATCTGATCTTGGTTTAGGCCTTGGGGGTTTGTACTTGGAAAACACCGCCCTTGACTCAAGTGATAATTGCTTTACTTTAAGTGTTTGCTTTGCTATGTTTGCTTCTGCTTAGTGTGTGTCTAGGGGCTATCATTGTAGAAAGAGGTGGAGTGGGAGGGTTGGATTCCTATTCCTTTTTCCTTATGCTCTTTTGGTATGTTGTTAGTTAATTTACCGCTCACTAAGACTGTTGTCTGACTCAAGGCTTTATGTTTTAACTCTTATTGCCTTTGGTTGTTCGTCCATTTTGGGATGGGCAGACTAGGTAGCAGGTGACAGGTGTTGTTCTTGCTTCCAACGATGCTGATGACGAAGACGAGCTGGAGGCTTGCATATTATTTCTTATTATATGTACTGGATGTTCCGCTACTTGTATAATTCTCTGAGTGATATGTAGTGAGGCTTGATGTATTGACTATTCAGATGTTGTATTCAACTATTATGAAGTTTTATATGATGACATCCTATTCTGTAAAGCTTCACTATATATATATATATATTCTATTGTATTTTGTCCATGCGCTGTGAGTTATACGATAGATTCTGCTGTTTTTAATTTACCCTGACAATCGTCCATGGCTGCCTGGCACACTTTACAGCGCACTATCTCTAGGTTCAGTGCGGGGGTGATGGGCGGTCGTCACATTTGGTATCAGAGCTTTGGTTTATCGATTTTACCCAACGCCCGTTGACGTAACTACGTATGAGAGACGTAATTGTATTTTGATGGATGATTACTATATATAATATAGTAGTTTAGAAGGATTTGAATTCCTTATGCAGTTGTTTCTCAAGGTGTGCTGACCATTTCTTTTATAGATATTAAGAATGAGTCGAAGAGGGAGACCAGCTGCTAGGGAAGGTCGTGCTACTGAGGGGGCTGTATATTATGCTGCTATGTTCGAGGCTATGATGACCTCGATCATGAGAAGGATGCCAGCCCCGGGGCCATCGGTAGATGTTGGAGTTCAAGTTCAGGCTCCAAGACCGGTGGATTTTGCTAAGCTGTGTAAGGATTATACTGCTCTTGGAGGAAAGGTTTTCTTAGGAACAGAGTCAACTATTGAAGTCCAGAGGTGGATAGATGCTTGTAGAAGAATCTTTGGTGATTTGGGAATTGAGGATGCGACTAAGAGGAAGTTAGCATCAAGACAGCTTCAAGGAAGAGCTTCTGATTGGTGGAATTCTATCACCATTGATACTCCGGAGGAAGAAATTACTTGGGAGCAATTCCAAGTCAGATTTGAAGCTAAGTTCATTTCTACAGCTCAGAAGTCTGTTCTGTTCAAGAAGTTTGCGGAGCTCAAGCAAAATGGAAGACCAGTTCTTGAGTATGTTTCTGAGTTTGAAGCTTTGTCCAAGTATGCCCGGTCGTATATTGAATCTTCATATCAGAAGAACGAGAAGTTTGTGACAGGCATGGACAGTTATCTTGGGAGGCAATTGGTGGATCATTTGGACGATTCTTTTGAGAAGCTTGTGGAAAAAGCTCTCAGGCATGAGAATCTGTTTCCTAAAGAGGGATCTGTTGTTGCTGTGACCAAGGAAGAGTCTAGACCACAGCAGGGTGGAAACAAAAAGAGGAAGCAGCAGCAGCAAAAGGGTAAGGATGGCCAGAAGAAGCCAAAGGGCGAAGTGACCTGCTACAATTGTCAGTAGAAGGGCCATTTCTCCAGGGATTGCAAGAATCCGAAGGTGCCGGTGAAGTGCCACAACTGTGACAAGCTGGGGCATGTTAAGAGGAATTTCCCAGAACCGCGGAAGGACAAGCAGATTGTGCAAGCTTATGCTTTGGGAGCTGTTCCATCATCTTCGAAAGCTCCTACCGTTGAAGAGAAAGGAAAGAGTGTGGTGGTTCAAGGTACTCTTTCCATATGTGGTGTTCCAGTTAGAGTTCTATTTGATACTGGGGCGTCGCATTCTTTTGTTTGTAGTGAACTTGTAGGCCGGTTGGGTTTAGAACCGGATATCGTTGATAGGCCATTGGTTGTGACTAATCCAGTTGGGGATTCGTCTTGTTTGTGTATGTTATGCCGTGGTCTGATTGTATCGAGTCATGGTTGCTCTTTTGTTTGTGATTGTTTTGTTCTGAACTTTGCGGGGTTCGGAATTATTTTGGGTATGGACTGGCTTAGGAAGTATGCGGCAAAGGTTGATTGTGATAGGTTGGAGGTGACAGTCGAGAATGTGGAGGGGCCAAAGATTGTGATACGATGTAAGCATGAAGAAGGCGTCTTCATGAGCTTCATGTATTCGCTGGTTGTTCCACGGGATGGACTGTCATCTGTGCCAATCGCTAATGGATTTGAGGATGTCTTTGACGAGGTCAAAGGGTTACCGCCGCATAGAGAGATCGAGTTTCGTATAGATCTAGTTGAAGGAGCCAGACCTGTTGTGATGCCTCTTAGGCGGATGGCGCCTAGGGAGCAGCAAGAGTTGAGGGTGCAGGTTGATGATCTTTTACAGAAAGGATTCATTCGGCGTAGTGTGTCCGAATGGGGTGCACCAGTTGTGTTCGCAACCAAAGCAGATGGATCGTTGAGGTTGTGTGTGGATTATCGTGAGCTGAATAAAGTGACTAAGAAGAACAAGTATCCATTGCCGAGAATAGATGACTTGTTTGATCAGCTTCACGAAGCTAAGGTGTTTTCTCAGATGGATTTGGCAACGGGATTTCACCAGTTGAGAGTGGCTAAGGATAGTGTGCCGAAGACTGCTTTTCGGACACCATCCGATTTCTTTGAGTGGCTGGTAATGCCGTTTGGATTGACTAATGCGCCAGCATATTTTGTGGATCTTATGAATAGAGTGTTCAGAGATCAGTTGAGTAAGTTCGTGCTAGTGTTCGTGGATGATATTTTGATTTATTCCAGAACTGAAGAAGAGCACAAGACGCACTTGCGTATTGTTTTGGAAATCTTATGGAAACATCAGCTGAAGGCTAAGTTTTCGAAGTGTCACTTCTGGAAGAGTGAAGTGAGGTTCTTAGGCCATATTATCTCTGGAAGTGGAACAGCGGTTGATCCCGCTAAGGTGGCAGCAATCCAGGATTGGGTTAGACCTAAGAATGCATCGGATGTGAGAAGTTTTCTTGGATTAGCAGGATATTATCGTCGATTTATCAAAGAATTTTCCAAGGTAGCTGCACCGTTAACAGGATTGACGAAAAAGAACCAAGTATTCAGATGGGATGCTAAGTGTGAGCAAGCTTTCGGAATCCTGAAGGAGCAATTGATAAGTGCTCCTGTTTTGACTATTCCTAGTGGAAATGATGAGATGGTGGTTTACACCGACGCATGTGGTACTGGACTTGGAGCAGTGCTGATGCAGAAGGATAAAGTTGTTGCGTATGCAAGTCGACAACTTAAGCCGCATGAAAGGAATTACCCGACTCATGATTTGGAGTTAGCGGCGATTGTATTTGCTCTGAAGATGTGGAGACATTATCTATTGGGAGTTCGATTCGAGTTGTTTACTGATCATAAGTCGTTGAAGTATCTTTTCTCCCAAAAGGATTTGAATCTTCGTCAGCAACGATGGCTAGAGTTTTTAGCATCATATGATTTTGATATAGCCTATACTCCGGGAAAGGGTAATGCAGTGGCAGATGCGTTAAGTCGAAGACATGCAGGATTGGGAGCCATGTTTTCAGAATGGAAGAATCTCGAGTATTTAGCTGGATTTGACTTCAGGCCCAGATGTGAATTGGAACCTGAGATGTTGGCAAACTTATCGATAAGACCGACTCTTGTGGAAAGAATTGGCGAGAGCCAAAAGCAAGACGATAAGCTTGTCAAGATTATCCATGATTTGGAATCTGGATTGGATCCAGAAAAGGATAAAGGATTCGAGGTCGATCGAGAGGGTTGGCTTCGGAAGCAAGGACGACTAGTTGTTCCCGATATAGATGAATTGAGAAATGAAGTTCTGAAGGAAAGTCATCATTCGAAGTTGACAATTCATCCAGGTGGAAATAAGTTGTATCGGGATATGAAGAGAATCTATTACTGGGAAGGTATGAAGAAGGATGTTGGAAATTTTATTTCCAAGTGTATGAACTGCCAGTTGGTAAAAGCCAAACAGAAGAAGCCAAGTGGATTGCTTCAGCCATTAGAAGTTCCTACATGGAAGTGGGAGCAAGTATCGATGGATTTTATTGATGGACTACCTAGAACAAGAACGGGAAATGAAGGGATTTGGGTCATCGTAGACCGTTTGACTAAGAGTGCAAGATTCATTCCTGTTCGATCGACTAGGACTGCATCAAAGTTGGCTGAGTTGTATGTTAAGTGGATAGTTCGATTCCATGGTATTCCGAAGAGTATAGTGAGTGATCGAGACCCGTTGTTCACTAGTGGATTTTGGAAGAGCTTCCAGGAAGTTTTGGGAATCGAGTTGTGTTTGAGTACAGCTTATCACCCTCAAACAGATGGTCAGACCGAGAGAGTCAACCGAGTTTTGGAAGATCTCCTTAGAGCTTGTGTTTTAGATTTCGGAGGATCATGGGAAGATCACCTTCATTTGGTAGAATTTTCGTATAATAACAGTTACCAGTCCAGCATTGGTATGGCAGCGTATGAGGCATTGTATGGAAGACCGTGTAACTCTCTGACATGTTGGTTAGAAACAGGAGAAAAGCTGATACTTGGGCAAGAGATGATTCGACAGACTTCGGATTGTATAGAGATCATTCGGCAACGAATGAAGGCAGCCCAAGACCGTCAGAAAAGTTATGCCGATAAGCGTCGTAAGGATTTGGAACTCGACGTAGGTGATATGGTTTTTGTGAAGATTTCTCCACTGAAGAATGTTATTCGATTCGGGATGAAAGGAAAATTGACTCCGAGATTTGTCGGACCATTCCCGATCATCGAGCGAATTGGAAAGCTCGCTTACATATTGGAGTTACCAGAGAAGATGTCGGGTGTGCACAATGTTTTTCATGTATCGTATCTACGGAAGTATGTGCACGACTCGAATACAGTGGTTTCTGCTGATAGCTGTGAAGATTTTGAAGTTGATCCAGTCGATAAGAGACCTCGTAAGCCGCTTCATGTTGTGGAAACTGACACAAAACAGCTTAGGAGGAAGGTAGTTAGGTTGCTCAAGATACAATGGAGTGATGATGATAACGACTGTACATGGGAGGTGGAAGAGAGGATGAAGGCAGCTCATCCTGGACTCTTCAAGGTATGGCCCTAAGGTGTCGTGTCATCTAACGACATTGTAACTTGTTCTAGTTTTAGAATTCTGCATGCTAAGCTAGAATTGGATGCATGGTTTGTTGATTGCAATGGATGGTAGGCATGCAGAATAGTCTTTGATTGCTCTGTTTGTTTGGAATTTCGGGGGCGAAATTCCTAAGGGGGAGAGAATGTAACGACCCGTATTTTTACGGATCGAAACATCGTAAAACAGTTATCATTAGGTCGCATTGTTGATAAGTCATCCATAGTCTAAGTCCTAGGTCGTATAGTAGTTAGGTCGGAGTAGACGACCTAAGAAAGTGGAGCGACCTAAGGAAGTTGGCGACCTAAGGATTTTGGGGATAGGTCGATTAGAAGATAAGTCGTATGGTAGCTTAGGTCGTGGGGTAGGTTAGGTCGGTTGGAGCGACCTATAGGAAGTTGGAGACCTAAGAATTGGAGCGACCTATAGGAATTAGCGACCTAAGGAAGTGGACGGCCTATTAGTTAGCGACTTAAGAGCTAACGGTATAAGAGTTAGCGAGTTAGCGTAGTTAGGTCGTGAGCGACCTAAGTTCAGTAGTGGAGTAGTTAGGTCGTTAGACGACCTAAGGTGTTAAGTCGTATCCTAGCTAAGTTAGTTAGGTCGTGAGCCTCTGTGTTGAGTTAGGTCGTGAGCTCCTGTGTGTGTTAGGTCGCGTGTGTGTTAGGTCGCGTAAGAGCTAAGCCGCATGCGTTAGGTCGTAGAAGCGCAAATGTGTTAGGTCGTTGGATCTGTAAGTCGCGCGCATGCGTTAGGTCGTGGGTCGTAGGGTTTTGTTGGGTCGTGGATGTGCATGCGTTAGGTCGTAGGTTTTAGGTCGTGGGTTCTGAGGTTGTGGACGACCTAATAGCGAGCGGACGACCTAAGGGGATTTCTGCCTATAAATAGGCGGGTTCTTCTTCATTTTTGAGATCCGGATTTTGAAGCGACGAAGTGCTGCCATTTTGAGAGCTCGAGTTCTACACTTCTTCACTTCTTTTCTCCACTTTAATCTTGTGCTTCCTTCCATCCAAATCGAAGATCGAATTGAAGATTCAAGAGCTTAGATTGAAGATCTACATCCATCAAAGAGAGATTCAATCGTTTGAAGCGGATTTGTGATAGATCGAGTTAGATCCTTCGCTGTCCAGATTTGAAGTGTGTTGCTTTTGAGGTGTTTAGGTGATTTGGTGAGTGGTGATTATCTCTCACACGGATCCAAAGGAGTATATCGGATTGTTGGCTTGATTCGGTGTTAAAATAGTGATTTCCATGCATTTTCTTAAACCTAAGTATAGATCTATTGTTCATGATGATTTGACATCCATTTTACTACATAATTAACCTATGCAAGTTCATTCATCAAGTTATAGAGATATTACTCATGTTTCATGCTTGTTAGATTTCGACTCTTTATTTACAAGATTGCCATTATTGTTATAATTGTTTATTAGATCATGTTTGAATGTTTGATTACTTGGATTAATGATTGACTTGATTGGTTGTTATGAATTAGTTGATTGATGATTAGATTTAGACAAGATGGTCGAAGATGATTCAAAAGCTAAGTGAAAGGCTCTTGAATTAGGAAAACTGCTCGTGGCATATGTAGCGGATGATGAAGCTCATATGGATAGGTTTGATGATGATGATGTTGAGATGAGGCTTTGCTAGGATGTGATGAAGCGAGGCATGATATGAGATAGTCTTGGTCTAATCCAGATGGGATCATTCCAAGCATGTTGATAACTCGGTGAAATGGTTCGAGTTTGAGGATAATGGTTTGCTCGAGAGGCGCTTGAGCTAGTATGGAAATAGTCGTCGAGGAGGATGACTAGAAGGCTGAGATTTCATCGTTGTTGAAGGTTCTAGCATGCTCAAAGCAAGAGTACGTTGGGCAGATTCGATAGTCCCTAAAGATTACTGATTGGTAGTCAAGTACTCTGGGCAGATTCGATAGTCCTAGGCACGGGTTTTGACGACGTGTGGAGTTATGTCTAGAACCGGGGTTTCCATTAGCCCTTGACGGGCGGCTGAAAGAATGTGCCGGTCATTCAATTAACGGTGGTATCGAGGCAATGATAACAGTGATAGCCATAGTCATGGATGTTTGGTTGTATCGTCATTCAGTCTCAAGAGCAGTGTTTTATGGGTGCTTATCTGATCTTGGTTTAGGCCTTGGGGGTTTGTACTTGGAAAACACCACCCTTGACTCGAGTGATAATTGCTTTACTTTAAATGTTTGCTTTGCTATGTTTTCTTCTGCTTAGTGTGTGTCTGGGGGCTATCACTGTAGAAAGAGGTGGATTGGGAGGGTTGGATTCCTATTCCTTTTTCCTTTATGCTCTTTTGGTATGTTGTTAGTTAATTTACCGCTCACTAAGACTGTTGTCTGACTCAAGGCTTTATGTTTTAACTCTTATTGCCTTGGGCTGTTTGTCCATTTTGGGACGGGCAGACTAGGTAGCAGGCGACAGGTGATGTTCTTGCTTCCAACGATGCTGATGACGAAGACAAGCTGGAGGCTTGCATATTATTTCTTATTATATGTACTGGATGTTCCGCTGCTTGTATAATTCTCTGAGTGATATGTAGTGAGGCTTGATGTATTGACTAATCAGATGTTGTATTCAACTATTATGAAGTTTTATACAATGACATCCTATTCTGTAAAGCTTCACTATATATATATTCTATTGTATTTTTTCCATGCGTTGTGAGTTATACGATTGATTCTGCTGTTTTTAATTTACCCTGACAATCGTCCATGGCTGCCTGGCACACTTTACAGCGCACTATCTCTAGGTTCAGTGCAGGGGTCATGGGTGGTCGTCACATTACACATATGATCAATATGTATAAACATAAATAAATTCAAACTTAGAATTAATTTTAATGTTTAATTTCCGATATGAAACATAATCATGGAATAGATCTTTAATTATTATACACATATCCAATCTCTATTGTGACAACATAAATACGTACAAAAATCTCACCTAACTAACAAAACATCAATCTAATTATACACATATGTTCATATGATTAAAAAATTATGAAAGCACAATAATATGATAAAATAGAATCAAAGTTACCCAAATTAGATGCCCTAAAGTCCACCTTGAATAATCAATTCCCTTCTTTTGAAATGTTTTGATTCTTCAAATTGCCGATCTGGAATCTACGACCAATTACTATCAAATAGCTTTTAGTTTTGATTTGAATTTGAGATGAGAATTTTAGGATTGAATTAGAGGAGGGTTTCAGCCATAAAAGAGGAAAGAGGGTGGTGGCTCAAAAATGAACATAAAGATTTCTTAAATAAATTAGGGTTTTGAGACCGTTTATTTATATGGTAAGATAAGAGAGCAAACCACTAAATCTTAACCACACATCTCCAAACCCTAACCATTTATTCAAGCCACCTCCAATCCTAGCCATAACCAACGCCTACAAATCCATAATTTCATGGGTTGTTATCCCATTTAACGCAAATTAAATATGTACAATCATATTTAACTCAATTTCTTATCGATGTCTTATATTGACCAATATATTTACAACTATTATAAATATATGCAATAAATTTATTCCTCATATCATATTCAAGTTTCATAATTCATATTTCATAAATATTGATTAATTTAATTAATTTATAACAGTTATAAATCAATTAAATCGTTTGGTCTAAAGAGAATTAATTATTTCGGCTGTGTGACTCTTGGATGTAATTCGGTCAGCGATCAACTTCGAACTTTTCGAATGTCAACGTTCACATGTCACTTAGCAGGTGGTGTGACATTATGGCCACATTTATCGCTTACTAAACTTTGGTAAAATCCAATTTCACTTTATTAAGCATTACCCTTTTGTGACAATTATTTACGCCAATTCTCTTCGTTATAACTATATCATTTTGGACTTATTGAATTTGGTTATGGTCAAAATTCCAATATCATCCATATTCAACTCTATAGTCTAAACACAAAGACCTTGGTTCAATAATAACAATTATTATTAACCGAACTACTCTGGCCAGTTATTTTGACTTTGTGTTGACTTAAGTTGACTGTGATACTAACCCCATATAACCGAGTAGACGATTTCTCTCTTGAAGAGTGTTTCACTTCCAATACTTCCACTCGACCCAACTATAGTCACTTGATGGACATCATGCCATAATTTGACTATAATTAAAGCGGAGCTTCCATATTGAAGATCTACAGTATTCTCAAGTCAAAAGAACTATGTAAATTAATCGCAACGATATTTTCTATTTGACCTTAGTTTTATTAACCAGCATAAATCTATCGAGTGAGTCGTTCCATAGTTATCCAATAACTATTGGTACGTAACTTCTAGGTGCCCCCCAGCAATCATGAGTAATACACTACCCAACATTTGGAGAGCGTTACATACTCTAGTCTCAATGGATACACCGATATCCAGTCTCGATACATCTTGACTAGGAACATTTAAAATGGTATATTTGTTTTATTGTGATAAATTACTCACGGTTACAACACTTTGTAACTACTATCACAAAATATGCCATTTATGGATTTTCTATTAAATATACATTTAATTAAATCAATTAATTAATATAACTACATTATATCAAGTATATAATAGAAAGAAACACCTTTAATATGAACAAGATTGTTCAACAAGTTAGATATATGTAACAAATGACATAATTGCCCCTAAGGCAAACCCCTAACTCTATCAATCTCTCACTTGCACTTGTGGTCAATTATGGAATCTTATTCCAACTTCTCCAATCGGTTTCTCAAAACCAGTTGGATCGGTCCCTTTGTGAATGGGTATGCTATTATGTTTCAATTATCTACTCTGTCAATTAACTCTCTCCGACGGTGATAAACTGCTTTATCATGTGTAACAATTCGGAGTATGTCTCTCGACATCTAGTGAGCTATAAGTTCTGTTACAAACTATATCGTGACATTGTTATCATATAACAATGTTACGAGATTCTCAACATTTGAAATTGGTGCAGTTATAAATTTGTGCACTTTTATTTTTTTTATATACATTGTCATTATTGTGGCACTATTCTAGGCGATGTACTTAGCCTTTTATATTGAATTAGCCACGATATTTCATTCGGAACATTTCCAACTTAAAATTTTTGTTATTGACATATTATACTCAATATTACTTGTGAAAGTTTGAGTCTGAACATTCCTTCATAAGGAATTTTTGTTTCTGTAAACAATTCTCTAGTATTTCATAAATACACGAGAATAATTCAAACAACTATTTAGTGATATCAATTTGGATTTAATATTTGCTTCATGTATCAAATACATAAACAAATCATGATATCGTAGACAATATAACATGTATGATAATTCCTTTTGCCAATGCAACAGAGTCAATCTTACATGTTCCATATTAAACATTTTAATAAGGTGTCCTTGCATATCATTTGGGACATTCCCGACATCTTTTATACTTACTATAAAAATCATCATTTATTAATCCAATGTTGAGTATTAAAAAAACTAAGGCTAATTTTAACCCAAGTACATCGTTAAAATCAACAACGTGTTGTTTACTTATAGTTTAGAAACATCAAAGTACCTTTTAATGTTCTTTCTTATGAACACATGCTTCCTCTACACTTTGATTGAAAATCAAGCTATTTGATATTCCTATCAAAGTACTTATTCAATCTTGATGCTTACAAAATGATGCTTTTGTATCATTTCTTGAATTATATCCAAAGACTCACAAACTCAGTATATCTCCCACCGACTTTGAGACATTTTGGTTATTATGTGTAAACAGTTTACTCTAAATCATTATTTAGAATTTTCTGTTTCAATACATATGTACCAAACATAAAGTCATATCAAGTGGTAGTTTTGTGAGTAAATCTAAATTAACTTGAGCACGTTGAATACCGAATCTATTATGCTAATTTCAACAATTGAAATTTGCAATATTATTCTCATCAACGTTGCTCATTTAATTCCAACTGCATTAGTCTCGCTTATAAAGACATAATCACGGCGATGGATCACATCCCTTTGGTTACGACTACCAAAATCATATTTTGATAGCGTACTTGGAATTTTTTAGATTTGCGCATCATACCATATGATAGAGTAAACACTCTTAGTGGTTTAATTAAACAATCGAGGATTATATATTTTCGACATTAACAAGAAACACATAGTTTCTTTCAATGAGTGAGAATACTTATTAGACATTCTAATGCAATGTGTTCGTTTAGGTTAGTCAATTTTATTTCATCTCATCTAATCGGTTCTATCTCTGGATCGTATCCAAATCCTTTTTGCTACCAATAATTTATCAAGGAAATTCCTTCACAATGAAGTTGGTATTTCTCAAAATGTTTCTCAGTGCAATAGAGTAGGTCTTCACACACGTTTTATGAATTTCCTTATTCATAAAACTTATTTGGTTTTAGTTTACAAAAATTATGTTCGAAACATAAATATGTCATCCAATGATAGTCTTTTCAAAGTCCTTTTGGAAAGATTCATACAAAATCCTTCATGAACAATTATTACGTACAATCTTCCGACTCGCACAACCTGCTAACTTCTTGGCCTAGGATATGATGGAGTTTCTTATAAACCCTTATCTTGTGTGATTTTGTAAACCATTATTCAGATGAAATAACATTAACCTTGTGTAATACCCTTAAGTACATAACCTTATAGAAAGAAACTAACTCAACTTCACTCATAATTAATCGTACAATGTCCAACAAAGTTTGATTACTCAATATCGATGCATCATTATGTATCACATGGAGGAGTAATTTTGAGATTGAATATTTATTCAATTTAGGTACGTTCGGAACATTTTCCAATATACTCACTCATTCGATCAAATCAAATCATTTCTATTGCATGTTATTTTATTTACTTCTGTTTTATATTATATAAGTTTACCATAGACATACTACATGTGTATCAAATACACATGTCGACGATAACTCATCGGTGAATATGACAAAGTACATGGAACCGTTTTGGTATTTATAGAATTATGATTGCATACATCTATATGTATCAATCCGAAGAGTTCATCAACTCTTATGATAGTCCCACTAAATGGGTGTATAGCCCTTTATTGTTTGAGATATAATTAACAAGTATCATATGATTCAAAATCATACAATAAAATTATTTCTCAAAACTACGGCTTAGTCTATAATTCCAAAACAACTATAAATAATAGTAGATACTTTTTGTATTTTCCAATGCATCACTTTTGTTATAATTTTTTTTACCACATTATAGTTTTATTTCACACAGAATATTCATAATATTCATATTGAAATATAGCTATGTCTATTTTTTTCAATCGATACCGAAAAATAATCATTATTTCATAAATAATGTATGGTAAGTTTTAAGAAAACAATTTTTGTACAATGATGCACTTAATAAATGTCATATGGCATGCTCCCACTATTTCCAACATTACTATAATAGTGTACCAAATTCGGAGGTCCATCATTCCTTAATACAATTTGTTTAATTCATACACTGTAACTATTTATAGTGGATAGTTCATTGATCAAATATCTTGAGCTCAAAGAAATAAATCTCATAGAAAATAATTTTCTATATGAAAATACATTGTGGAATAGAAATCATATTTCTTATTCTAATATTAAGTATCAATTATTATTACAATTCCCATTTCCAATGTTTCTCTATGAAGCAGAAGTGATTATTCATTCTCTTCATCCCAACTGTATGTTAAATTACATCTATTCTTATACATTCGTTTTCCTTTCAAGTGGTTAAACTATTCAAAAGAAAACCATACTACAATATCATAACAAACTCTTTACAAAAGCACATTCGATTATCCTTAACATTTAAGGACATCAAATAAGTTGCACTTTACGTAAACCAATCAAAATGACATTTCAGCGATCGAGTTCTTAGATATATCTTGTAGTTTTTGGTCTTGAGTTACATTAACACAACATGATCCTTTTTGTAATCAATCAGATTGAATACTTTATCTAGCACTAAGGTTTATTTGGTTTTTCGGATGAACTAATTTCATCGAAATATTGTACATTACAAACTTTGATCGTTCACCCTATAACATTTATATGCAATTATATATGGATCAAATATCCATAGTCTTGCATTGCTTTCAGAGTTCGAAACTCTTAGAATTCAATACATGGTCTTGACCAAATAAATGCGTAGTGACCAAACCACGAATGTATTCAGTAGTTGTAAAATCAGGCACTTGCATGGGTGTAGAAACGTTAACATGCAATAGAAAATTAATAGTGAGTATTATATTATATTTCCATTTGTTAATTTTCAATTTAGTTCATTTGTATATATTAATTGATAAACGTTTTACCAATCATATTAAATGCACAAATTTATCATTGTAGATAATTATAACATTATTTAGCATATGTTCTTACAATATTAGAAAGGTTAAATGTTACCATTTCATTTTTCTAATAAGGCTCCCATTAGTCTTTAATATTTCTCCAAACCCTAAGATGAAACATAGAAGTCTCTCGACTTCATAGGGGGTGTTAGGACTCATTTGTCTTGGTACTCTGACCTTGAGTTTTCTCAACAAATAATAGCCCCACAGACGATGGATAACTCCTTATCGATTGTATCACATACAACTCCTAACCCATGTTTCATTGTCCTAATCTCATTTCAACCTTGAGTTTGCTCAACAAATCGAAAGAGATTATTCAGTCGTACCTACCATATCATGATGGCCTAAGTATAGTATATGTACCTTAATTTTGCTCAACAAATACAAATAGTTATCTTACCTCATCTGTTCAATATGTTAATAATACTACACATAACATCCCCAGCTTGAGTTTGCTCAACAACTAAGGAGTATGCAAGTAATTTATTAATATATATATATGGTAGAGGACAACATTATATTGAAGATTCATAATCCTCAATATATTATATTGAGTGATATCGACTTATGGAATAATGTATTTCTTATGAAATACCCTCGTGATTCAACTGTCAGACACATCAGAAATCACAGTATATGTACATTTACGTATGTGTTTATTCCTTAAGTCTATTTGGGTTTCTTTAATGTTCCACTTTTAGTTTACACATTCATATCATATAAGTTTTGTTGTTAAATGACTTTTATATTTCATATTACTTATATGATAGTCTTATGTATAATATTTCATTAATTAAACCTTATTTAATTACCTCTTTAATTAATTTTATATTAGTATTCCAATACAACTTTTATATTGGACATATCTACTATAACCTTTATAGTGTATCACATATATCTTATATATGTGTGTTTTTATTTAATTAATTAACCTTTAATTAATTTATTAATTAAACAATTTTAATTAAATTATATTAATTTCAAAATTTTATCTTATATACATACATGTATGCTTATGTTATCTTAAACACTTTAAAATAACATAACATATATCAACATATATAATACATGCGTCTAAGTATTAATTAATTAACTCATTTAATTAATTTATATTATTAATTTTATTAATAATTTTAAATTTCGAAATCAATATTTACATAGTTTCAAACATTTTGAACTTTTTCATTACATTTTCAAACATTTTGAAAATTTATGTTATATTATAACCTTTTATAATAAACATATTTTAAATTTAACTTTTAAATTTAAAATCATGTCTTAATTTTCAAAACTATTTTTAAAATTAGCCCAAGGCCCAATTCAAATTGGGCCTTTTCTATTAGGGGCAATCTTTGGGCTCACGTCACCTTTCAGGCCAGGCAGGTAACCAGGTAGGATAGGGTACTTGATTACCCAATTCCAATCCTAGACATCACTTTTCCAAACACCGTACTAAGTGCACAAGCTTATTTAGTTAGCCCTAACATGACTAATTTAAACTGCATAGGCTATTGGACTCTAATACCATTGAAGGAACTAGGGCCAGCCCGTAGTGGAAGAAATGGGTGAATTTCAAAACAATTAGCCATTTTGAATCTTTAATGGGCCTATGAAGTCTAAATTTATTTAGAACTTTTCTAAATTTGATTTAAATAAAATCATGTATTTTATTTAAATTTACAAATAGTAGTTTGAGATTTGTTTAATTTTGGTTTTGCTTATATATTTGTGTGTATATATATATGTATCATATACATATATATATATATATATATATACATGTGTGCATGTGTAACATAGCAATCCATATAGGGTATAACATGCCTGCATATAGATGTTGGGATTTGTATCACAATAGACACTTAGCTCATTTTATATGTATTGTATGTTGTCAAATATGTACGTAAATATATAACTATGAATTTCATGTGATTATTTTGAAAAATTATATATATATCTATTTTATGTATGCATAAAATTTACTTTTTATTATTAAAATATTGTAGAAAATATTTATTTATTAATATGACAATATATTGAACCATAAATAGAAATAAATAAATATATATATAAGAAGAAAAAAAAATTAAAAATTCCTTTCATTTATAATTACCAGTTAGAAAATATACTAGATCTAGAATTCCAAAGATTTTATTATTTAATATTCATATATATTTAACATATTGAATAAAAGAGATTTGGCCATAATAAATTATCATAAAATAACCATATAATAAAATTATAAATTTCAGAAAATCTGGAAACACATTTTTGGCCTAAGGAAAAATTTCTGAATTAAACTAATATTTTAAATATATAATTTATTGTAGACCCGAAAGCAAATTAATTATTAAAATTATAAAATTAAGTTATAAAAATCTAATTTTTTTTTGAGGTTTATATAACATATTTTAGGTTTTTAGTAAAATTTCCAGAATTTTGAAAATTAAAATAATATTTTTATTCAATTAATTATTTTCAAGTCCGAAGTAAATTAATTTTTAAAATTATTATTTTAAATTCAAAAAATTTGAAATTTTTCCTTAAGGCTTTTGACATGAAGGATGAATTTTAGAAAATATTAAACTGAAGTTAGGAAACGTTTATTATTATATATGAATTTATTAGTTCAGATAATCATTCAATATTAAAATTAATAAAATATATAAATATAAAAAAATAATTTCAGCAATTATAACTCATAAAAACAAATAAACATTTGCAAATATACAGATCTATATATACAACATATAATAAAACATATCTCTTAATTCAAATTGTATGTGAAGATTTAACACAAAAGATTAACATATAAGATTTACACATATGATCAATATGTATAAACATAAATAATTTCACACTTAAAATTAATTTTAATGTTTAATTTCAGATTTGAAACATAATCAAGGAATAGATCTTTAATTATTATGCACATATCCAATCTCCATTGTGACAACATAAATACGTACAAAAATCTCATCTAACTAACAAAACAACAATCTAATTATACACATATGTTCATATGATTAACAAATTGTGAAAGCACAATAATATGATAAAATAGAATCAAAGTTACCCAAATTAGATGCCCTAAAGTCCACCTTGAATAATCAATTCCCTTCTTTTGAAATGTTTTGATTCTTCAGATTGCTGATTTGGAATCTACGACCAATTACTATCAAATAGCTTTTAGTTTTGATTTGAATTTGATATGAGAATTTTAAGATTGAATTAGAGGAGGGTTTCAGCCATGAAAGAGGAAAGAGGGTGGTGGCTCAAAAATGAACAGAAAGATTTCTTACAAAAATTAGGGTTTTGAGACCGTTTATTTATATGCTAAGATAAGAGAGCAAACCACTAAATCTCAACCATTTGTTCAAGCCACCTCTAATCCTATCCTTAACCAATGCCTACAACTCCATAATTTCATGGGTTGTTAGCCCATTTAACCCAAATTAAATATTTACAATCATATTTAGCTCAATTTCTTATCGATATCTTATATCGACCAATATATTTACAACTATTATAAATATATGCAATAAATTTATTTCTCATATCATATTCAAATTTCATAATTAAAATTTCATAATTAAAATTTCATAATTAAAATTTCATAAATATTAATTAATTTAATTAATTTATAATAATTATAAATTAATTAAATCGTTTGGTCAAAAGAGAATTAATTATCTCGGTTGTGTGACTCGTGGGTGTAAATTCGGTCAGCGATCAACATTGAACTTTTCGAATGTCAACGTTCTCACATCACTTAGCAGGTGGTCTGACATTTTGGCCAAATTTATCGCTTACTAAATTTGGTAAAATACAATTTCGCTTTATTAAGTGTTAACCTTTTGTGAAAATTATTTACGCCAATTCTCTTCATCAAAACTATATCACTTTGGACTTATTGAATTTGGTTATGGTCAAAATTCTAATATCATCCATATTCAACTCTGTAATCCAAACACAAAGACCTTGGTTCAATAATAACAATTATTATTAACTGAACAACTCTAGCCAGAGATTTTGACTTTTTGTTGACTTAAGTTGACTGTGATACTAACCCCATATAACTGAGGAGACGATTCCTCTCCTGAATAGTGTTTCGCTTCCAATACTTCCACTCGATCCAACTATAGTCACTTGATGGACGTCGTGCCATAATTTGACTATAATTAAAGTGGAGCTTCCACATTGAAGATCTACAGTATTCTCAAGTCAAAAGAACTGTGTAAATTAATCACATCGATAGTTTCTATTTGACCTTAGTTATATTAACCAACAGAAAACTATCGATTGAGTTGTTCCATGGTTATCCAATAACTATCAGTACGTAACCTCTAGGTGCCCCCAGTAGTCATGAGTAATACACTATCCAACATTTAGAGAGCGTTGTATACTCTAGTCTCAATGGATACACTGATATCTAGTCTCGATGCATGTTGACTATGAACATTTAAAATGGTGTATTTGTTTTATTGTAATACATTACTCACGGTTATAAGACTTTGTAACTACTATCACAAAATATGTCATTTATGGATTTTCTATTAAATATACATTTAATTAAATTAATTAATTAATGTAACCACATTATATCAAGTATATAATAGAAAGAAACACTTTTATTATGTACAAGGTTGTTCAACGGGTTAGATATATGTAACAAATTACATGATTGCCCCTAGGGCATACCCCTAAAACTTGGGATAATTAATCCAGTGTATGTTGCATATTTGCATATTGTTATATTATTATGTTATAATCATTATGGAAGCAAGAGCACAGTATATTGTTAGATATATTTTAGTTAGGATATTAGTGAGGGAAAACCCGTTCCACTCAGTGGCGTGATCTCACTAGATATCTATTTGGTTTGAGATGGTAGGATAATATTCACACCAGACTGTTTATTTGACCCGAAGTTTTTGTTTTTCTCCTTAAACTCTCGGGTACTCATCTTAGTAGGTCGGGAGTAAGGGTTTCAGGTTCCAATCAGACGAATAAGCTTCCAAAGACATGTAGGAGGCAATCTAGCTATTAGGAGCTTTTTCTATTTCCGTTGTGTTTGTCTATTTAAATGTATGTAATGATAGAAGACTCTAACTATCAAGTAGTAGTAATAGTAGTAGTAGAAGACTCTGATCAACCAAGAGGGCATCTTCATATGTCGCTCTTGGAGTATTTTGTAATAGTCATATTTTCTCTGAACGTGGAATCACAAATGGGATTATGTAATGAATATGAAATCTTATTTTGAAATGGAATGTAAAAGTTATTTCTAAATTGTGTTTGAAAATTTTTCATATTCATGTGCTTCTGATTATTGATATGATTGGCATAGCCATGTTTTATCATCAGAAATTAATACTATGGATGACTGCAGCATTCGTAGTGCTTAGTTTCGGGCCTCAAAATGGGGGCTGTTACATGTACATAACCTTATCTATCATTTATAGACAATAGAACTAGCAAATGTGTGTATTATAAATACCATTGAATGTACTAATATAAACCGGAATGTGTATAAATGATGTATTTCTAATAAGAGTAGGGTTTTCACTACTTAAAATAATATTTTTCTTATCAAATACGGAAATGGTTAATTAAGTATTTCCAACCAATAAATGTTAAATGTTCAACTAAGAAATAGTCTACTGAAATTTGTGACAGTTGGTAGCCACACTGGTTAGCAGACTTCTGTCACAATTGTGAATGCTGGTAGCCATACTCGTGGGCAAACTTTCGTTATAAATATCATATTAATCCTACTAAATTATCAATCCATACAAATGATCTCTAAATTATGGTTAGGGTGTATAGAAAATTCTAATCGTCACAACAACATTATCGGGTCATCAATTATAACATTAAAAGGTCATTAACATATTAATTACAGGATTATATATACAAGTTATCATTTTTTCCCATAATTCAATACCTATTCAAATGTGTGAATAATTTGTATGAAAATAATTTATACGTCATAACTATCCTAATGATGTGAGTCGCGTCTCAAACGAATCTCGTACAAATAAGATATTAAATATTTAAATTAGAGGGTCTTATTAATGATTTATATAAATTTAAATGAATAATTATATCTACCATATGCAAATAATAAAATCGTAGGGACTTCTCAACAATTTACCATCTTCTCCTTCATCCTTTTCCCGCTTAACTTCCTGAAACTTTAAGTTTAGCACCTTATTTCGCCTTCTCTGGCCACAAGAAGCCATCCTGTCACCAGCACTAAACTCTCGATCCAAACACACACTGACCGATGCCTTCCTAAGCCAAAACGAAACACTCTTTGATGCATCTAGATCCTACCTTTCCTCCACTTCATCTCATTACCGCAACCAACAGAGATCGTCGAGGCAAGCAAACACCATCGGAATTTTGAGATCATTGAGATAGGCTTCTCCATGCCCCCAATCTTCACTTCGTTCATCCTCCACCACAGTCAAGGACCCATGGCCTCAAGTTTGACCATGAACTGCACCTATTTCTGAAGACCTGATGCCATACCCCCTCCTCCATTGAATTAGGATTGGTAGACAGATGCATTGGTATAGCTACCTTCCAGTTCGACAACCATCGCATTAGCCATCTAAACCCATAGCTAAACTAGTCTTTCTCTTCCCATGGACAACCCCGGTTACCAAATACCTGTCACCATTGTTAAAAGCTTTGCTTCAAAAGATACACTACCTAGTAATTGTAGTTAGTAGTATGGTCTTTTCCCATAAAGGATCGCCTTCCTTCGTCGAAGGTGTCTATCTTCACCATCATCATATATACCATACTTTGAGAAACAGTAAGATCAAAATAAAGCTTAGGTGGAAGTGGATTGAGTTCTTTAGTTGGTTATATTCATAAATACCATACTCTGGCAATTATAGTATAAATATAGACAAAAACCGCCTTGCGGCCTGATAGAATCATGGTTTTACCTTTATCCGCTACGCACTCTGATTAAAATCCAGTTGAAGCAATGTAACATCACAATTCACTTCTCAAATTTCCACTACTTTTCCTTATCTACTTCACTTTAAGCACTTACGTTGCCTTCCATAACCATTAGAACATGAGCTGTCAACATTTAACATTGCTATAAAATGGGAATGTTACAAGAATGAGATAGCGATATAGAGAAAATTATCATAAGTTTCAAGTACGTCATACGAATTTATGCAAC
Source organism: Allium fistulosum (assembly GCA_030737815.1). Lineage (NCBI taxonomy): Eukaryota > Viridiplantae > Streptophyta > Magnoliopsida > Asparagales > Amaryllidaceae > Allium > Allium fistulosum. Next base: position 1,217,595,906 of record CM060902.1, read on the forward strand.
CCATAACCCAGTTGCAAGTATGATCCCTTTTCCTATCCATCCTATTATAAATTATGGGTAGTTTCATACCTAGGTTAATTTTAACTTAGACATCTAACCTAAGCACTGATACCACGTTGTAACAACCTGATTTTGGACCCCTGTTTGAAGCGTCGAAAATCGAGAACGTTAACCAAACAAAATACTCAACTACTCATTAATAGCATAATATAACTGTGAGATATAGCATAACTTATATAGTGATCAGCTAAGATGTGATAGGATCCATATAGTCAACACTATAAGTAAGTATCATAGCGGTGCATCGTTATTGACTAAAAAGGTGTACTTTAATCATCTTGTAATATAAAATCATAATTAATACTCACTCGTATTTTTGCTTATTCTATCCCAACATAGAATCAATACCCATGTTGGGCGTATTCTCACCACCGAACCACTCCTTACCGGACCAACCCATTTCTCCACTCCCTACCGGACCAGTCACCTACTGAACCACTCCCTACCGGACCACTCACTGCCGAGCCAAGGCCCTACCAAACCACTCCCTACCGAGTCAATCACCTACTCCCACCACCGGACCAACCCATATCTCCACTCACCACCGGACCAAGGCATCGCCGGACCAAATCGCTTGCTTCCAAAGCCTAGCCGAATCAGCACCAATCCTCTACTACTGGATCAATCCATGCCTCCACCCATGGCGAACCAAAGCACTACCGAACCAACGTTGCTAGGCCAGATTGCATCAGCCCAGGCCCACCAGCAGTTACATACATCCAAGACCCCTACTTCCAACCTCACTCTATAAATAGAGGGGCAAGGGTACAACAATGGGGGACGAGTTTGAGAGCTCAAGAACGAACAGAACTTTCAAACAACTTTCATACACTTGTAATCAAAGATTTGTACTTGTAATCTGAACAATAAAGGAGAATAAAATATAAAGTGGACGTAGGCACATTCTGGCCGAACCACTATAAACCTGTGTGTCTTTTACAGTTTAGTCCCTGCTTTTTACATATTTGCATAAAGTATCCAAATCACTAAGAACAACAGAAAATCGACTAAATCATACGACTTGGAGGTGTTTGCCCATTTTTTGTGCAAACAACCCATTTATCATGCAATCTCATTATACGAATATATATACAAATACAAGATACTAAATGAACGGAAAGTGGACGGTCATGGTACCAATGTGACTGCTTACATACCCATTACAGGATCAAGCCCAATGTAGTTCTTATATTACTAACTAACAAAACCCAATTAAGGGTAATAATATATGAAGGGTACCTACAATCACAAAATTAGCATCCACACTATATAATTATAATGGAACATAACATAACATCTAAGAGGATAACAAACAAATGAGCTAGAAAGCTCGCAACCGCGTAATTTCTTACTTATCTCATGCATCATAGAGTAAGCACATATACAAAATAATATAATATAAAAGAGCATATACATAGCATATGATAAAAATGATAATATCTCAATGATAAGGGTTATATAAACTTCTGGCTAAATGCTCTTCTGATGCTATAATGACGCGATAACCTACAATGTAAATGTTACTAATAACCAATACTTAGGTTTACACTCCCAATATACCTATTCACTTATTGGTTGTCATGCTATAGTGGCTCCATGTATATTTTTCTGAAAATGTCTTTACACAAAATTTCCAAATATTTCAAAACCCAATTTCTCAGTTATCAAAACCCCAAAGCTTATACAAACTGATTTTCCATAAAATTTAAATATCCAAAGCTTGTATAAAATTCCCAAATGCCTTCAAATGCTTTCCAAAGCCAAATACTCAAATTCTCCAAAATTAAATATCCAATCTTGTAAAGATCTAAATATTTGGGTATTTACCAAAATTCAAATGATTATTTAAAATCTCAAAATCAAAGTTTGTATAAATGTACCAACCCAAATTTTCCATGTCAATTATAAACCTAATACATATACATATAGTTGGTAGAACTCCAAATAACAAAATACAATAATCAGATGGTAAATACCACTCAACGGTAAATGCCAACACATGGTTCTGCCAACATCTAGTAGGCTGACAAAAAAGTAATAACAATGCATGGGAAAATCTCATCTCAATCGCAATCAGTATCTTAGCGGCAATTACTATTTCCATACCAATACCCGTTAAAGTACCAATACATAACAAGAGCCAATGTAACGACCCGTAAATTTCAACCGTTTTAATAACGTAATTAGTTGAAATTTTGCGAAATTTTAAACGATAAAATTTCGAAATAAAAATTTTATATTTGGAATACGTCTATTTAAACATAGCAACTGGTAAATTTTCGTCCAAAAATATGAAAGTTTATTTCGCGCGTAAATTCACTTCAATTTAATCAGTTAAAAAGCGTTGAAAATAAAACGTTTTCAAAACCTAAATATTTTTACATAGAAAAATTCTAAACCATCTTATGAGCAAAATATCAGTTCGTCATTTTTCCAAATTCAGATATCTATTGCTCCGTCGTTCTTATTTTCTGCAAAATAGCAGCATTCTGGTACCGATATTGATTTTTATTGGATGATCGTACCACTGATATCTGTATACCGTTTTGATCGTCCCGTCGTGCTGATCTCTGCGGAATATTAAATTGTGTGTTTTGACGCTCAATACACCGCGAAATCGGTAAAACAAATAACCGTATCGGTACGACTTTTGTGACCATTCAATTATCCACTGTATTCTGAAATCTATGGCAATCAGTCATCAATATTTGTAGCATTCAACCACCAGAATTTATTTCTCCTGAATTCCAATAGACCTGACCCTTGGTTTTGTTTATTTAAAAAGAAAAGAAAAAGAATGGTTCATTTCTTGTTCGTCATCATATTTGAGAAGCCTAAACTGTTAACCTCCTTTGTCAATTTGACATTTCCAAAAGCAAACATCTCCAAGTCACCAAGCCTCGTCCCCTTCCCTCAGTCTTTGCCGACCACGTCCTTTCCAGCAGCCCTCTTCCACAACCGAGGCCACCCTCCGCGAACCACCTCCCACTTGTTCATCCGCCACCATAGTAGCTTGCATTCACGTGAAGCCTCCACCTAACTCGCGTCACTCAGGCTCTACTGCCTTTCCACTGTAAACACCACTGAACCCATCACCTTGTTGTCCCTTCTCTTTGCCTATTTCATGTTTTGCCTTGGAAAGGTAAACGTATACCAATATATATGTTGTTTGGTGAAACCTCTTTAATTGTATATAGTATTCATATAAAAGGAGTATATAGGTTATAGTATATAATATACAGGAAAGTTATAAAATAAAACAAAACATTTTTTGATTGTTCATGTATGTAGAGGTTTACATAACTCTATACATGATTAAATTGAATTATATATTTACGTATGCCAGATAACTTGTTATGTACGTATGCTATGCTAGAGAGGTTGTATTCAAGCCATGTTATGCTGTGAAAACTACGTCAGTCATGTCTCTGTTTATATATTGCTGCTATTATAAATTGTAAGTATATGTAAAGGGTACTTATAATTAGTATATAAGCGATTATACTTATGTGCGTTGAGAGTGTTCGAATATATATATAAATATATTTTGTCCAGATTTTGAAATTTTACAGTGAACTGTCTATAAGTTAGTATGCATGTTATGTAACGGGTCATTTATGTATATATATATTTTTTTATAGTATATCTAGTACAATGTACATTTGTTTATAAATATACAATTTTGGATTAATGTACAAGTTCCGATAGTTTATATATATAGTCCCCAAAACTAAAGTTGCTGCAGTTTTATATAAACGTAAGCTTGTTCTTTTATATATTTTATTGTATATTAAGTTGTTCTCAATGTAATGATTGAGTTTGGTTTTTCAATGTCTAAATTTATGATAGTTTATATATATATATTAGTTATAACTGAAGTTTATAAAATAAGTTTATCTTACTACAAGTATGCGTGTATGACTTTTTATATAAAGTTTTATATACATGTATATGTGTGTTACAGCATGTTACTTTATGAGTCATATTATATATTTTTTTATGTATATGACGTTTTGAAAGAAAAAAATTAATATAAGTATTTCAAATGTATGATGTATATATGTTGATTTTTTTTATGTGTTTTCATTTAAAACAATGGATTTTGAAATACATATATAATTAATTTAAATATATTTGAATTTAGTGTGTGTATATATATATATAGTTATATCTATCTTCACTTATACTATTTATCGTTATCGATGCAGTTCTGATTTGATTTCATCCATTTCTATTTTTCAGCTTCGTCCATCGAACTTGTGTCCATCGTGCTTTCCTTGAAATTCGTGCTTGGATTCGTAACTCAGCTCGTTCACATTCGTCTCTAACCTCGAAAGGTGAGCACTCACTCACGATTAACGTTCTTTTATTTATTAGATCTGATTTCAATTGAAACGACAATTGAAATATGCTGTATATGCTATTGCCTGTATCAGTTCACCTGTGACATCTGACACCATTATCTGTTAATTATTTATGCGATGATAATACAGTTTGGCTGATAATTGATTGATTGTTGATGTTTATATTAGACGTTAAATCGTTAATGTTAAAAATGATAAATAGTATGAAATTGAACTTGATATAGGATAGTTAAATGTTAAATTTGATTAACTGACATTTGTATAATATGACCCCTTTAAACTGTTAAATTTATTGACACGTAGGATTGTTTAACTACACCTTGAACCATCAAATGTATGTTGTTAAATTGATGATGTATGAAATTGAAATTGAATGACAAGTGAAAACCGTATAAACTGTAATGTGAAAATCTTTAATCTACATGAAATGATAGTGTAGATTCTAGAAATAATTATATTAATTCGTACAAATAACAATGCGAATTAATACGTTTATTTCGGGATTATTTGAATTGATTATTGGATTGATATTGGTTGTTATTATTGCTTGTTTATTTACTTTGACACCATCCTAGCTATCACACTGCAAGTTCCCTTTGTTATGCTTTGATTTTGAATTGAATTGAAATCGGGTTGAAATGATAAATACCCAAATTGACTTTGACCTAGGATATAGAGAATTAAATAAAACCCGATTGGTCAATAATTTGATTTAAAAATAAAATGAAGATTTTATTTGAATAAATAATATGGTTTTGAAACGAAGTTGGAAATTGAATTTAATGAAATTTAAACGTGAATATTTAATAATCTGAAGTGAAATATTAATAAAGAAATTGATGAAAGAAGGTTGTTTAATTTGAGAAATGATTGAATTAAGTTTGAAATTATTAAACTTTGAAATTATTTAATAATTAAGTTTTGAATTATTTAATAATTAAATAAGATTGAATTATTTAATGATTAATTGAATTGAATTCTTTAATAAGAAAATTGAACTTTTGAATAAGTGAATTTACTTCGTAAATAATTGAAATTGAGTTTTCGTTATTAATTAAGTTTTGGAAAATTATTTAAGTAAGTAAATAAGTGAAATTGAATTTCTTTAACAAGAAATAAATGCGATTTATTGAAATTGATGTAAGACTTGAAATTTAAAGAATTTGATTTGACGAATTTAGTTTAATTCAAAATTGTAAGTTTTGATTTGATGAAGTTGAACTTAAGAATTGATTAATGATTTGGAAATTTAATAGAAATTGTTTGAATGATAAATTTACTCTACGAATATTTAATGAAATCGATAAATGAATTAAATTGATTTGAATGTCAAATTAAGTTAATTTTAATGATTTCGGAATGAATCTTATATACGAACTTGAATCAATATTGAATTGTTTTAAATAAAATTGAAATTGTATTATAGAATTTTGAAATGATAATTTGGAAGTTTTGAAACGTAAATTATTGGAAATTGGTTTTGAAAGACAAATGAAATGTTGATTTACGAATTCTAATTGAATTGAATTTGATTTGGTTTTTGAAATATATAAACGACCAATCGGTGTAATAATTACGAAAGTTATTAAAGAGACCGGAATTCGGTTATGGGTATACTCTCTATCTAAACCGAAAACCACTTTAATAACTATACGCGGAGTGATGATCCAGAATGAAGTGGTTGGAATGGTGTTCGTGATGACTGAAGAAAGAGAACGATAATGGATAGCCTTGACACTTGTGTCAAATTGGAAATGACTAAAACAGGAGCTGTGCCGGGCCAATGGAGGATTGATACCTCAAGTGGACACACTTCTTCGAACTACTTATACTTATTGTCGATTGGTGCACCCTTGATTTTGGGAGTGTTGTCTCACGGTGTTGCGGGCGCTGCGGCGTTGCGTTCTCACCAGTCCGGATCAGGCGAACGGTAGTATCACTACCTTGGGTATTGCCTCATGTGCCTTGTCATACTTGTATTCCATTTATGCGCGACCACTATGAATTTGTTTTGTACCTTGAGTATATGGATTGCCCTCTGGTGACTTCCGGTTTTGGGGAAACTACGGTCTTGTATATGCTTGTGGGAATAAAAATGTGTTAAGGGTGGAATGGGCCATGACTTAACGCTATTTTGATATCTTTTATATTACTGATAGACATTATCTACTTATCGTACATTACTACATAGTAGATAGTTTGACGGATCCTTAAAGGATGGTTATTCCAACATCCTTTGAGTTACTTGTATTTCAATTGCTATTTCACTTGAGTTGGATTTATTAATATGAGAATGTTAATCCTGACTCGAGTGTTTTGTGTTTTGCTTTACGCTCGGGTCAGACTGAGTAGTTCAGCTTTCGAGACTCACCTTTGGAGTTGGAGCTTCGCTTGGAGATTCAGCTATCTATCCAGCTTTCAGATATTCGATGATTCCAGTGATGTATTCTGATCTGTATCTGTTACTCTTCCGTTGTATCTAGTTTAACTCTGATGTATCGTATTACTCTTCTGTTGTAAACTCTGATGTATTTTATATATTTATATAGTAGCTTCATGAACTACTATCTCTTTTAATTTCGCTGCACTTATTACTCTGTGTCTGTGATCTGTGATTATATTTATTTACTGTATATGTTCAGTTTTGCCAAATTTAATTAACAACGCGGTATTTTGAGCAATTCAACTCCGGCATGAGTGTCTACCTATACACTTATAATGGACGCGAATGGTCCAAAATGGCGGGTCGTTACAGTTGGTATCAGAGCTTTGGTAGCTCTAGGCAAAACTTAACATATATGGTAAATGTATTTACAGTATCACTCGCATTCGAGTTTCAATCTCTTCCTTTCGACTCGATTTCTTTGAATTTTGGAACGTTCCCTACGGTTCCAAATTTCATTCGTGTCCCTCACTATTCATCTCCTTTCAATTCTGGAGCATCACATAACTCCACTTCGAATGACCCTTATAGTGAATCGGCGGTCTCGCCAAACTTCGAATGATTCGTAAAGGAGCAAAACTCCTTTATAATAGGCATTGATTTACCGGAGATTTCTGTATCCTCGGTTTACGATGCTATCTATTCCCTGCTATACCTGAATTCCATCTCTTGAGATCGAGTGTTGATTTACCTCGGAATTCAGCATCGATCTTATTCTTGAAGTTACGGACGATCCGGTTAAGGTTGCCCGTGAATTAAATAAACTCCTCCATCTCCCGATTTTGGAAATTAAATTATCTTATCTTCTGTTTCGAACTTATTATCGAATTAAAATTCTCTTTGATTTAAGTCCATCAAATTGAATCTCTATCCTTGTTTTGAAAATCCATTCTTGTATCGTCGAGCGAGGAAGTGTATTCGTAAATTAATATTTTAAAATGTTTAATATACATTGTGTTGTTTGAATTATTGATGTTGATTTGGGTTTCCGATCGATTCGTCTGATCAACGCTATCGATAGGATTTTCAAAACACTTGAACAGAGCAAACTGACACAATATTATTTTCAAATTTGGAAATTGAAATAACTTTGTTTGATTATATTGTGAAAATATAAGTAAAATTTTCTGGAATTTAATAGGTTAATTAAATTGTTTGTTTGAAATGATAATATTTGATTATCATTTATTGTTCTAAATAAATTTATAAATACGGTTTATAAATTGATTTGGAATTTGAAATGAATTTAATTCAGAAATTTGAGAATTTAGTTTCCGGTGATTTCGAACTTTGATTTTATAATTTTAAGGTATATATTATTGGAAGTATTTTCGAATAGAAATCGTTTCAAAGAACTTTTAAAATATTGAAATCAGTGCTCTTCTCTTTGTCGCTGGAAAATAATCTCGGTGATGGCGGCCGCATCATCGACATTCATTTTCGAGTTTCGAAGTGGAGATACTATTCTGTAGCCTTGCTACGGTTTCGTTTTGAAAAATATTTGATTTGAATTTCTTCAATATAATTTGAGTTATATATATATATAGGTAGCTTATTTTAAAATTTAATTTGATTCGATATAAATATATTATATATATCTCTAAATTGTTTAAAGTTAATCGGAAATCTAATTCTTAAATTTTGTTAAAGGATGATTTTAATTATAAACAAAACCAAAATTTTGGATAAATATTTAAACTAGAATAATTGAATTGGGAAAATTTTATTTGTATATTGTTCAACTGCATTCTAATACAACTTACCTAAATCATTCAGAAGTTGAATATGTAATTGGATAATATATAAGATAAATTGAATTTATAAAGAAAATTTGAGTGTTTATAATAAATATTATACACTGAATTTTGATTATAAAGATGTTAATAGGGTTAGATGTGATAATAAATAAAACTCAGTTAATAATGAAATAAATTTGTTTTGAAAGAATTAATAAATTGAAATTTGATCAACATATGAAAATACCTTGAATTTAAAAGAAACTAATAGATGTAAATTAATTTAAATCAAACTTTTATGTTTTAAATTAATTTATATGGGTTAAATATATGTGAGTAGATATATTAAGTAGAATAAATTTAACAATAATTTGGAATTAAAGAATTTAATCCGTTGAAAATGAAATATGATTATAATAAAAGATTATTCAGATTTATGGTTTTAGAAATTGTAAATTTAGGATAATTGGATAGTAAAATAATGAATTTAGAAATAGTTGAGATTGATTTTAGTGAAATCAAATGGATTCAATCAATTATTGAATATCAATTAATTTAAATTTGAATTTATATGGTTTAAATGAATTGTTATTTGTATTTCAAATCTGTTTTTCTTTCTGGTTGTTTCTATTCTCCTACCTCGTTCCTTTTCGGGGACGAAAAGTTTTGAGTGGGGGAGAGTGTAACGACCCGTAAATTTCAACCGTTTTAATAACGTAATTAGTTGAAATTTTGCGAAATTTTAAACGATAAAATTTCGAAATAAAAATTTTATATTTGGAATACGTCTAGTTAAACATAGCAACTGGTAAATTTTCGTCCAAAAATATGAAAGTTTATTTCGCGCGTAAATTCACTTCAATTTAATCAGTTAAAAAGCGTTGAAAATAAAACGTTTTCAAAACCTAAATATTTTTACATAGAAAAATTCTAAACCATCTTATGAGCAAAATATCAGTTCGTCATTTTTCCAAATTCAGATATCTATTGCTCCGTCGTTCTTATTTTCTGCAAAATAGCAGCATTCTGGTACCGATATTGATTTTTATTGGATGATCGTACCACTGATATCTGTATACCGTTTTGATCGTCCCGTCGTGCTGATCTCTGCGGAATATTAAATTGTGTGTTTTGACGCTCAATACACCGCGAAATCGGTAAAACAAATAACCGTATCGGTACGACTTTTGTGACCATTCAATTATCCACTGTATTCTGAAATCTATGGCAATCAGTCATCAATATTTGTAGCATTCAACCACCAGAATTTATTTCTCCTGAATTCCAATAGACCTGACCCTTGGTTTTGTTTATTTAAAAAGAAAAGAAAAAGAATGGTTCATTTCTTGTTCGTCATCATATTTGAGAAGCCTAAACTGTTAACCTCCTTTGTCAATTTGACATTTCCAAAAGCAAACATCTCCAAGTCACCAAGCCTCGTCCCCTTCCCTCAGTCTTTGCCGACCACGTCCTTTCCAGCAGCCCTCTTCCACAACCGAGGCCACCCTCCGCGAACCACCTCCCACTTGTTCATCCGCCACCATAGTAGCTTGCATTCACGTGAAGCCTCCACCTAACTCGCGTCACTCAGGCTCTACTGCCTTTCCACTGCAAACACCACTGAACCCATCACCTTGTTGTCCCTTCTCTTTGCCTATTTCATGTTTTGCCTTGGAAAGGTAAACGTATACCAATATATATGTTGTTTGGTGAAACCTCTTTAATTGTATATAGTATTCATATAAAAGGAGTATATAGGTTATAGTATATAATATACAGGAAAGTTATAAAATAAAACAAAACATTTTTTGATTGTTCATGTATGTAGAGGTTTACATAACTCTATACATGATTAAATTGAATTATATATTTACGTATGCCAGATAACTTGTTATGTACGTATGCTATGCTAGAGAGGTTGTATTCAAGCCATGTTATGCTGTGAAAACTACGTCAGTCATGTCTCTGTTTATATATTGCTGCTATTATAAATTGTAAGTATATGTAAAGGGTACTTATAATTAGTATATAAGCGATTATACTTATGTGCGTTGAGAGTGTTCGAATATATATATAAATATATTTTGTCCAGATTTTGAAATTTTACAGTGAACTGTCTATAAGTTAGTATGCATGTTATGTAACGGGTCATTTATGTATATATATATTTTTTTATAGTATATCTAGTACAATGTACATTTGTTTATAAATATACAATTTTGGATTAATGTACAAGTTCCGATAGTTTATATATATAGTCCCCAAAACTAAAGTTGCTGCAGTTTTATATAAACGTAAGCTTGTTCTTTTATATATTTTATTGTATATTAAGTTGTTCTCAATGTAATGATTGAGTTTGGTTTTTCAATGTCTAAATTTATGATAGTTTATATATATATATTAGTTATAACTGAAGTTTATAAAATAAGTTTATCTTACTACAAGTATGCGTGTATGACTTTTTATATAAAGTTTTATATACATGTATATGTGTGTTACAGCATGTTACTTTATGAGTCATATTATATATTTTTTTATGTATATGACGTTTTGAAAGAAAAAAATTAATATAAGTATTTCAAATGTATGATGTATATATGTTGATTTTTTTTATGTGTTTTCATTTAAAACAATGGATTTTGAAATACATATATAATTAATTTAAATATATTTGAATTTAGTGTGTGTATATATATATATATAGTTATATCTATCTTCACTTATACTATTTATCGTTATCGATGCAGTTCTGATTTGATTTCATCCATTTCTATTTTTCAGCTTCGTCCATCGAACTTGTGTCCATCGTGCTTTCCTTGAAATTCGTGCTTGGATTCGTAACTCAGCTCGTTCACATTCGTCTCTAACCTCGAAAGGTGAGCACTCACTCACGATTAACGTTCTTTTATTTATTAGATCTGATTTCAATTGAAACGACAATTGAAATATGCTGTATATGCTATTGCCTGTATCAGTTCACCTGTGACATCTGACACCATTATCTGTTAATTATTTATGCGATGATAATACAGTTTGGCTGATAATTGATTGATTGTTGATGTTTATATTAGACGTTAAATCGTTAATGTTAAAAATGATAAATAGTATGAAATTGAACTTGATATAGGATAGTTAAATGTTAAATTTGATTAACTGACATTTGTATAATATGACCCCTTTAAACTGTTAAATTTATTGACACGTAGGATTGTTTAACTACACCTTGAACCATCAAATGTATGTTGTTAAATTGATGATGTATGAAATTGAAATTGAATGACAAGTGAAAACCGTATAAACTGTAATGTGAAAATCTTTAATCTACATGAAATGATAGTGTAGATTCTAGAAATAATTATATTAATTCGTACAAATAACAATGCGAATTAATACGTTTATTTCGGGATTATTTGAATTGATTATTGGATTGATATTGGTTGTTATTATTGCTTGTTTATTTACTTTGACACCATCCCAGCTATCACACTGCAAGTTCCCTTTGTTATGCTTTGATTTTGAATTGAATTGGAATCGGGTTGAAATGATAAATACCCAAATTGACTTTGACCTAGGATATAGAGAATTAAATAAAACCCGATTGGTCAATAATTTGATTTAAAAATAAAATGAAGATTTTATTTGAATAAATAATATGGTTTTGAAACGAAGTTGGAAATTGAATTTAATGAAATTTAAACGTGAATATTTAATAATCTGAAGTGAAATATTAATAAAGAAATTGATGAAAGAAGGTTGTTTAATTTGAGAAATGATTGAATTAAGTTTGAAATTATTAAACTTTGAAATTATTTAATAATTAAGTTTTGAATTATTTAATAATTAAATAAGATTGAATTATTTAATGATTAATTGAATTGAATTCTTTAATAAGAAAATTGAACTTTTGAATAAGTGAATTTACTTCGTAAATAATTGAAATTGAGTTTTCGTTATTAATTAAGTTTTGGAAAATTATTTAAGTAAGTAAATAAGTGAAATTGAATTTCTTTAACAAGAAATAAATGCGATTTATTGAAATTGATGTAAGACTTGAAATTTAAAGAATTTGATTTGACGAATTTAGTTTAATTCAAAATTGTAAGTTTTGATTTGATGAAGTTGAACTTAAGAATTGATTAATGATTTGGAAATTTAATAGAAATTGTTTGAATGATAAATTTACTCTACGAATATTTAATGAAATCGATAAATGAATTAAATTGATTTGAATGTCAAATTAAGTTAATTTTAATGATTTCGGAATGAATCTTATATACGAACTTGAATCAATATTGAATTGTTTTAAATAAAATTGAAATTGTATTATAGAATTTTGAAATGATAATTTGGAAGTTTTGAAACGTAAATTATTGGAAATTGGTTTTGAAAGACAAATGAAATGTTGATTTACGAATTCTAATTGAATTGAATTTGATTTGGTTTTTGAAATATATAAACGACCAATCGGTGTAATAATTACGAAAGTTATTAAAGAGACCGGAATTCGGTTATGGGTATACTCTCTATCTAAACCGAAAACCACTTTAATAACTATACGCGGAGTGATGATCCAGAATGAAGTGGTTGGAATGGTGTTCGTGATGACTGAAGAAAGAGAACGATAATGGATAGCCTTGACACTTGTGTCAAATTGGAAATGACTAAAACAGGAGCTGTGCCGGGCCAATGGAGGATTGATACCTCAAGTGGACACACTTCTTCGAACTACTTATACTTATTGTCGATTGGTGCACCCTTGATTTTGGGAGTGTTGTCTCACGGTGTTGCGGGCGCTGCGGCGTTGCGTTCTCACCAGTCCGGATCAGGCGAACGGTAGTATCACTACCTTGGGTATTGCCTCATGTGCCTTGTCATACTTGTATTCCATTTATGCGCGACCACTACGAATTTGTTTTGTACCTTGAGTATATGGATTGCCCTCTGGTGACTTCCGGTTTTGGGGAAACTACGGTCTTGTATATGCTTGTGGGAATAAAAATGTGTTAAGGGTGGAATGGGCCATGACTTAACGCTATTTTGATATCTTTTATATTACTGATAGACATTATCTACTTATCGTACATTACTACATAGTAGATAGTTTGACGGATCCTTAAAGGATGGTTATTCCAACATCCTTTGAGTTACTTGTATTTCAATTGCTATTTCACTTGAGTTGGATTTATTAATATGAGAATGTTAATCCTGACTCGAGTGTTTTGTGTTTTGCTTTACGCTCGGGTCAGACTGAGTAGTTCAGCTTTCGAGACTCACCTTTGGAGTTGGAGCTTCGCTTGGAGATTCAGCTATCTATCCAGCTTTCAGATATTCGATGATTCCAGTGATGTATTCTGATCTGTATCTGTTACTCTTCCGTTGTATCTAGTTTAACTCTGATGTATCGTATTACTCTTCTGTTGTAAACTCTGATGTATTTTATATATTTATATAGTAGCTTCATGAACTACTATCTCTTTTAATTCCGCTGCACTTATTACTCTGTGTCTGTGATCTGTGATTATATTTATTTACTGTATATGTTCAGTTTTGCCAAATTTAATTAACAACGCGGTATTTTGAGCAATTCAACTCCGGCATGAGTGTCTACCTATACACTTATAATGGACGCGAATGGTCCAAAATGGCGGGTCGTTACAGTTGGTATCAGAGCTTTGGTAGCTCTAGGCAAAACTTAACATATAGGGTAAATGTATTTACAGTATCACTCGCATTCGAGTTTCAATCTCTTCCTTTCGACTCGATTTCTTTGAATTTTGGAACGTTCCCTACGGTTCCAAATTTCATTCGTGTCCCTCACTATTCATCTCCTTTCAATTCTGGAGCATCACATAACTCCACTTCGAATGACCCTTATAGTGAATCGGCGGTCTCGCCAAACTTCGAATGATTCGTAAAGGAGCAAAACTCCTTTATAATAGGCATTGATTTACCGGAGATTTCTGTATCCTCGGTTTACGATGCTATCTATTCCCTGCTATACCTGAATTCCATCTCTTGAGATCGAGTGTTGATTTACCTCGGAATTCAGCATCGATCTTATTCTTGAAGTTACGGACGATCCGGTTAAGGTTGCCCGTGAATTAAATAAACTCCTCCATCTCCCGATTTTGGAAATTAAATTATCTTATCTTCTGTTTCGAACTTATTATCGAATTAAAATTCTCTTTGATTTAAGTCCATCAAATTGAATCTCTATCCTTGTTTTGAAAATCCATTCTTGTATCGTCGAGCGAGGAAGTGTATTCGTAAATTAATATTTTAAAATGTTTAATATACATTGTGTTGTTTGAATTATTGATGTTGATTTGGGTTTCCGATCGATTCGTCTGATCAACGCTATCGATAGGATTTTCAAAACACTTGAACAGAGCAAACTGACACAATATTATTTTCAAATTTGGAAATTGAAATAACTTTGTTTGATTATATTGTGAAAATATAAGTAAAATTTTCTGGAATTTAATAGGTTAATTAAATTGTTTGTTTGAAATGATAATATTTGATTATCATTTATTGTTCTAAATAAATTTATAAATACGGTTTATAAATTGATTTGGAATTTGAAATGAATTTAATTCAGAAATTTGAGAATTTAGTTTCCGGTGATTTCGAACTTTGATTTTATAATTTTAAGGTATATATTATTGGAAGTATTTTCGAATAGAAATCGTTTCAAAGAACTTTTAAAATATTGAAATCAGTGCTCTTCTCTTTGTCGCTGGAAAATAATCTCGGTGATGGCGGCCGCATCATCGACATTCATTTTCGAGTTTCGAAGTGGAGATACTATTCTGTAGCCTTGCTACGGTTTCGTTTTGAAAAATATTTGATTTGAATTTCTTCAATATAATTTGAGTTATATATATATATAGGTAGCTTATTTTAAAATTTAATTTGATTCGATATAAATATATTATATATATCTCTAAATTGTTTAAAGTTAATCGGAAATCTAATTCTTAAATTTTGTTAAAGGATGATATTAATTATAAACAAAACCAAAATTTTGGATAAATATTTAAACTAGAATAATTGAATTGGGAAAATTTTATTTGTATATTGTTCAACTGCATTCTAATACAACTTACCTAAATCATTCAGAAGTTGAATATGTAATTGGATAATATATAAGATAAATTGAATTTATAAAGAAAATTTGAGTGTTTATAATAAATATTATACACTGAATTTTGATTATAAAGATGTTAATAGGGTTAGATGTGATAATAAATAAAACTCAGTTAATAATGAAATAAATTTGTTTTGAAAGAATTAATAAATTGAAATTTGATCAACATATGAAAATACCTTGAATTTAAAAGAAACTAATAGATGTAAATTAATTTAAATCAAACTTTTATGTTTTAAATTAATTTATATGGGTTAAATATATGTGAGTAGATATATTAAGTAGAATAAATTTAACAATAATTTGGAATTAAAGAATTTAATCCGTTGAAAATGAAATATGATTATAATAAAAGATTATTCAGATTTATGGTTTTAGAAATTGTAAATTTAGGATAATTGGATAGTAAAATAATGAATTTAGAAATAGTTGAGATTGATTTTAGTGAAATCAAATGGATTCAATCAATTATTGAATACCAATTAATTTAAATTTGAATTTATATGGTTTAAATGAATTGTTATTTGTATTTCAAATCTGTTTTTCTTTCTGGTTGTTTCTATTCTCCTACCTCGTTCCTTTTCGGGGACGAAAAGTTTTGAGTGGGGGAGAGTGTAACGACCCGTAAATTTCAACCGTTTTAATAACGTAATTAGTTGAAATTTTGTGAAATTTTAAACGATAAAATTTCGAAATAAAAATTTTATATTTGGAATACGTCTAGTTAAACATAGCAACTGGTAAATTTTCGTCCAAAAATATGAAAGTTTATTTCGCGCGTAAATTCACTTCAATTTAATCAGTTAAAAAGCGTTGAAAATAAAACGTTTTCAAAACCTAAATATTTTTACATAGAAAAATTCTAAACCATCTTATGAGCAAAATATCAGTTCGTCATTTTTCCAAATTCAGATATCTATTGCTCCGTCGTTCTTATTTTCTGCAAAATAGCAGCATTCTGGTACCGATATCGATTTTTATTGGATGATCGTACCACTGATATCTGTATACCGTTTTGATCGTCCCGTCGTGCTGATCTCTGCGGAATATTAAATTGTGTGTTTCGACGCTCAATACACCGCGAAATCGGTAAAACAAATAACCGTATCGGTACGACTTTTGTGACCATTCAATTATCCACTGTATTCTGAAATCTATGGCAATCAGTCATCAATATTTGTAGCATTCAACCACCAGAATTTATTTCTCCTGAATTCCAATAGACCTGACCCTTGGTTTTGTTTATTTAAAAAGAAAAGAAAAAGAATGGTTCATTTCTTGTTCGTCATCATATTTGAGAAGCCTAAACTGTTAACCTCCTTTGTCAATTTGACATTTCCAAAAGCAAACATCTCCAAGTCACCAAGCCTCGTCCCCTTCCCTCAGTCTTTGCCGACCACGTCCTTTCCAGCAGCCCTCTTCCACAACCGAGGCCACCCTCCGCGAACCACCTCCCACTTGTTCATCCGCCACCATAGTAGCTTGCATTCACGTGAAGCCTCCACCTAACTCGCGTCACTCAGGCTCTACTGCCTTTCCACTGCAAACACCAGAAAATCGGAGACGGAATTATTCATGAGACAAAGGAAATACATATGAGAGATTCTCATTAAAGCAAACATGCACCTAGCCAAGTCATTGCCAACTCCTATGATCAGCAATCTACAACTTTCAAAAGACAAAGGTGAACCTATAAGCAATATAAAACTGTACAGAAGTGTTGTTGGTGCACTACAATACGTAACTATAATAAGGTCAGACATATGTTTCAGTGTAAATAAAGTATGTCAATATATGCAGAAGCCCTTAGACGAACACTGGAAATCTTTCAAATGTATACTGAGATAAAAGGCACACAAAATCATGGACTGCTCTTAAAAACATCTAAAGAGCTAAATATTCAGGCTTACTGTGATGCCAACTGGGCTACAGACCCAGCTGATCGAAGATCGACATTTGGGTACTGTATTTACCTGGGGACGAATCCCATATCCTGGTGCTCTGAAAGCAGCCAACAACCTCTCGATCTAGTATTGAAGCGGAGTACAGATCTGTAGCAAGCACCACAGCCGAAGTCATTTGGGTTGAATCGCTACTGAATGAACTGGGAATCAGATCCACTAGGAAACCGATCTTCTGGTGTGACAATCTTAGCACTATATCGCTATTTGCGAACCCAGTCTTTCATTTGTGTACAAAACACATCGAAATTGATTTGTATTTTGTACACGAATATATTCTCAAGGGAAAGCTGGAAGTAAATCATGTTCCAGCCATCTATCAGAGAGCAGATGTATTAACCAAGCCGCTCTCATATGGAAATTTTCTCAAATTAAAGTCCGAATTAAAAGTTGAAGATGGGGGCAGAAAGAAAGAGTAGAAGATGAAAACCCTAGATAAATTTAAGGAGGGGTGTTAAAGGATCTAAAGTGAAGCGGTCAAATTTATCTCAACAACTCAAGTAAAGCAATATGGGTTCAAGTGTTGTGAAGCCCATAAAGCATGTTGTATTGTTTGTACTGCCGAAACAATATAAATATCAGTGCATATGTAACAATTTTTTGATGTAATAAAACTATCAGCAAGAACAAATACAACATTTCTTTCAGCCACCATTGTCAAAAGCTCCTCTTTGAAAGCTACACTACTTGGTAATTAAATTGGTAGTCCGATCTTTGCCTACAAATGACACCTTCCTTGGTCGAAGGTGACTGTCATCACTGTCATCTATATACCATACTTTGAGAAATAATAAGTGGTTTGAGTTCTTTAGTTGCTTGCATTTTTTTCTCATGAAGAAGGCTATCAATATAGTTAAGGATAAAAGATTGTATTATATAGAAAAGAGGTGATATATGTAGGAAGAATATCCGCATGGATATATATGATCAAGAGAGAATGTATGTGTGGGCTTAGGTGATCAAGATGGACACAAACTTTATTTATAGTGTTATCATCTTTCCACTTTAGCCCGTTTTCTATTTTGTTTAAGCACAAAGTACACTGCTATTTATATTTCCAGATGTCTGAAGTATTTTGCCAAGTGTTTCATGCTTTTCCATTTGTTATCTTTCCAAATTTTAATCAAAGCACGTATTTTTGTTGTACGAGAGAGTGACCGATGTTTATTTCAGATATAAGGGTTTGTTTACAGATCCAATCAGTGCTTACGATAACCGTTTTAGGGTCTTTGTTTATTAAAAAAAATTATGTACTTGTTTAATTTAGTGCGCTGATTATAATTCTACATGGTTTATTTAAAATTTTCAACTTTGAAAATTTATGTTAAAGGCGTCGCAAACATTGAATAAAAAATTACCATATTTTATTAAATATAAAATTGATAAATTCCGACAAAATATGGTACGAAAATGGATTGTTACATCTTTCGAATTGGTTGATTACGATTATGATTTATGTAATAGTTTTCATGTGTTAATTGTTTATAAATGATAACAAAACATTTTAATAATTATTAGGGGTAAAATAGCTTTAGGATGTTTAGCTATAATTCTGATGCAGCGCAAGCTACAAAGTTACAAGGCTTAAGTCGCCCACGACTTAACTTAAGTCGGCCACGACTTAACTTAAGTCGGCCACGACTTAAGGTAGAAACTTTACGACCTAAGGAGGAAGTTATAAGTCATGCGCGACCTAACTTGTTGATGAGTCGAACACGACCTAACAAGGCAAGAGATAAAGGGCTACGACCTAAGGAAAGTTTATGACCTAACTCAAGCGGTCTACGACCTAAGGAAAGTGAAGGCTTAAGTCGTCTACGACCTATCGAGTTAAAGAGAAAGATGCTGGAACGACCTAACATACTATTAAGTCGTATGCGAGCTAACGAGCTGAAGGAAAAAGTGTTTCGACCTAACGAATCACGACCTATGCTAGGTCGTAGAGAAAGGGAACGACCTAAGTTAGGTCGCAGGGAGATCTGGAGAGATAGGTCGCACACTTTAAGTCGCGAGGTCTTAAGTCGCGAGGACTTAGGTTGCAAAGACTTAGGTCGCGCAGTTTTTATGAAGCCGCTCTTTTAAGTCGCTGATGAAGAGAAGCCGTTCATTTTAGGTCGCTCGCTCCAGATACCGTTGATTTGGTTAAGTCGCGGAGAAGGTTATGTCGCGATTGTTGAGTCGTTGGGCCTGTTAAGTCGTAGGTCGCAGGCTATAGGTCGGAAACAACCTAAGTGTTGTAAATTCGTGATGTGTTGTATGTGTTGCATGTAAGTCGCTATGACTGTGTGTTGTAAGCTGTTAAGTCGTGTACGACCTATAGTAAGTCGTAAGTCGTCTGATTTTTAGGTCGAGGGTTGTTAGGTCGGCAACGACTTAAGTGTTGTAATTTTTGTTTTTTTGTTCATGTGTTGTAATTTCTATAAATAGGCCGGTGGTGCCATTTGTAATAGTTTAGTTGATTTGAATAAAATTTCGTTTTGTTAGCTTTGTGCTTTCATCCAAATTGGTAGTCGAGTGTAATCTCCTATCTCCACCTTCGACATTCGAGTGCGCTCGAATCTTCGATTGTTGAAGCCGATTCGCGGAATCAAGTGTACTTGATCAACGCTCGAAGAATTGAAGATCTCTTTTCACGGTATCGTGCGCGATCAACGTGTCAGAGATAGCTAGAATTCGGTATCTTCGGATCAACGAATTTGGGCATTTCAGTATTCATCAATCCATCGATTGCTACGTTCATCGATCTACATTGTTTTGTGTAATCCGCTGCGTCAGTTTGGTATCAGAGCTTGTTTTAGCCAATCATAGCTAAATCGAGTCCTTGGAGCCAATTATTTTGAAAAAGTTTGAAGAGATCAAGTCGAGCTGAGCAAAATCATTCAAGACCGAGAAGTTGTTGTTCATCGTAAATTGCAACAAAGTGGGAGTTTTCGATCCATTTCATTTTGGATCTAAATTCGAAAGGTGTTTGAAATTTGTAGTGGAGCCGAAAGTCAAAGTTTTGAAGAATCAACCATGCCGCCGAGAAGAGCTAATCGTCACCAAAACGTAGAAGCTTTGTATAGAAGAGAAGAAGCTGATGAGATGGAGCAAAGAATAAATGAAAACTTTAGTGAAAAGCTTAATGAGGGGATTGGACGATTAGATAAGATGATGTTAGAGATGAATCAGAATCGGAGAAGGGTATCACCTGAATCTAATCATGGGGGAAGTAGAGTCTCACCACAATCCAATCGAGAAAGAAGTGTTGATGATGATCAAAGGCGTGGGAGGAACGTGAATGATCGAGAACGGAGGAATGTAGATAGAAGGGATGTTGGTGGAAGACATGATGGTAGTAGAGATGTTGGTCGTCAGGATCGACATCGATATACATCTGATTTTGAAGAAGAGTATGACGGTGGTAGTGTTCATGGACAAGGACGTGGACAAGGAAGGAATCGGTCGGAGTATGATCACAAGTGGGAATCTGGGATGAAGGCTGAAATACCAGAATTCAAAGGAGGTATGCAAGCTGAAGAGTTTTTGGACTGGTTGTCTAATGTGGAGGAGATTTCTGATCATAGCCCACTTATTTTATCATGGGGAGAGGTTGCTAAAGCTAAGTATTCTTCATTTAAATTTTTTAAATCTTGGACTAATCATGTTTCTTTTCAGGACTTAGTAATGCAGGTTTGGCAAGAAAAGATCAATGGTAACCTCATGTATATCTTGAAGACAAAGCTTTTAAAACTTAAGAACAAATTGAAAATATGGTTTAAAAAGAATTTTGGAGCTGGCTCTGATATATCATGTGAATTGAGGGAAAATCTTTCAATGGTACAAAAAGCTTTACTTTATGATCCTTTGAATTTATCTCTTGCTAGGGAGGAAGCTGATATATCCAACTCATTGCAAGATATGTTAGAATATGAACTGTCTATGTCTAAAGAGTTACTCCATGCTAAATATGAGAAATATGGTGACAGGAATACTAAATTCTTCCATAATTCGATTAAGATCAAGCAAGCTAAGGATAGAATAAATTGCATCTATGATATCAAGGGTATAAAGCAAGATAATGAGGAGAATAGTTCCAGTGCATTTGTAGATTACTTTACATCCATTCTAGCTAATCCTAGGCCTTATATTACTGATGTGATTCCTTTTTTTCACCTACAAACTCCTCATTTATCAGATGCTCAGGCTAATAGTACTATTGAGGAAATTACTAATGAAGAAATCGAGTCAGCTGTTTTTAATTTGAATAAGGAAAGTTGTGGAGGACCAGATGGTTTTAATGCCTATTTTTTTCAGTATTGTTGGAAGATAATCAGGTTTGATGTATTAAAAGCTGTGAAATTCTTTTTCATGTCTAATAAACTTCCAAAAGGATTTAATTCTACTTCAATTACACAAGTGCCCAAGATTGATAATCCTACTAATGTTTCAGAATTCAGACCAATTTCATGTTGTAATGTAGTTTATAAGCTAATATCAAAAATTATATCTTCTAGATTGCAAGCTATTCTCCCTTACATTATATCAAAGAATCAGGTGGCTTTTCTTCCAAATAGGAATATAAGTGATAATATACTTCTGACTCATGAGTTACTAAGGGGTTATGGATCTTCGAATATTTCTCCTAGATGCATGTTAAAGCTAGATATTAGAAAAGCATTTGATTCTATTTCATGGACTTCTATTATTGCAATTATGGCTAGGATGAATTTTCCAAAACCTCTACTTGCTTGGATATATACTTGCATATCTACTCCTTATTTCTCTATCTCTAGAAATGGATGTTTAAATGGGTACTTCAAGGGCACACAGGGGGTTAGGCAAGGAGATCCAATTTCACCTTATTTGTTTATCATCGTAATGGAATTGCTAAATGTTTTAATAAAGGAACAGGTAGAAAATAAATCCTTGGAATTGCATCCAAAATGTAAGAATCCTTTAATCACTCACCTTCTATTTGCGGATGATTTGGTAATATTTACAAAGCCTACTGTTTCAAACATACAGTCAATATTGGATGTTCTTGATAAATTTCATATTATTACTGGGCTTCAAATTAACATCAAGAAATCAAATATTCTCATAGTTGGGGTTGAAGAGGATTTCAGAAATGAGTTGATTAAATTTTCTGGTTTACGGATTATGGAATCTAATGCAACTTATTTAGGTTTACCCCTTGTAACATCTAGGCTTTATGAAGCTAATTGTTTACCTTTATATGAGAAAATCACAGAAAAACTTACCTCTTGGCCTAGCTCAAATTTATCACAGGCTGGAAGACTTGTTATAATACAATCCATTGCTACGGCTATGTCTACATATTGGATGAGGAATTATATTTTACCTGTTAAACTTATTTCGATGATAAACAGTGCTTTAAATAGATTTCTTTGGCATGGTGATCCTTTCTCCAAGAAAATCATTCCTATTTCATTCAAAAAGATTATACTACCAAAATCTAAAGGTGGATTGGGTATCACTAATTTACAAATCTGGAATCAAGCTGCTATCTCAAAATACTTTGATAAAATTTTGAGTGATAGTGAAGACTTATGGACATTATGGATAAAAGAAAATTTGATAAAGAGGAAGAATTTTTGGGATATGCAAATTCAGCATAATAGTAGTTGGAGTTGGAGGAATATATTAAAGCTAAGGGAGAAATTCTTACCATTGATACAAATCAACCCTAAAAAGAATTTAGATTGCAGGTTTTGGTCTGATCCTTGGGTAAAACCTGGATTAATTCTAAAGAATTGTATGAATTACTCTAATATAATATCCACCGGCATTCCTCTATAGACCAAAGCTTCAAATTTTTTACATGACAGTGGAGTTGTACTGCCATATAGTAGTTCAATGGAAGTTAGAAAGATTTGGAAAGAAGTTGCTAAGATAAGAATTCCAGAAAGTGAACTCTCAGTTTTATGGTCAGAATAGAGGAAAATACATTCAATAAATCTAGTATACAACTTGCTGTTGGATAATGTTTGCAATGAAAAATTTGCTTGGAATAATAGAATTTGGAACTCTGATAGTCCAGCAAAAGAAAATTTCATGCTATGGAAAGTTATGGCAAATGCTTTATTAACAAAGGATAAATTAGAGGACTATGCTTTATTAGACAATAGTAAATGTGTATTTTGCAATGACCAAAGGGAAAATAATACTCATCTGTTTTTTAGTTGTGCGTTTACAGGTAATATTTGGAGCAAATTGATGACTGTTGGTAAATTTCACAGTCCTGACAAGAATTCAAAAGAAGAATGGTTCAATATTTACAAGGCTACAAGATGGAAGAACCCTAAATCCAAAGCATTGCTGGCAGTCCTGAAAAACTTTGTTTATGTAATTTGGAAGGAAAGGAATGAGAGAATTTTTCAAATAAATTTAATTCAGCAAATGATTTGTTTACAAGAATTAATAATTTGATTGTTAGAAGAGCTAACAGAGGAGCGGATCTCTAAAATGATGGGATTAGGCTGACTAAACAGTTGGTACTACAGATTGCTGTTTGGATCTTCTAACTGTGTCTGATCATAATGGTGCATAATGATAATTACATGAACTCTGTAGTTCAAGCAAAGGTATAATGTAAGATAAGCTGATACAATGATGTGTTTCTAATGATAAGAGATAGTAGCATGAGCATAAAGAAAAGAAGAGCAGGCTATTTCTAGAATTTGCTGATTTGTAATATCATTACTTTTCTTTGTTTGTATGTGTAGATATAGGAAGGAATGTATAATGTTGAATGTATTACTGATGTAAATGATTTGTGATATAATGAATGGGCAAGGCTCCCTTAGCCTATTGATTTTCAAAAAAAAAAGAACATCGTAGAGTGAAGTTGGTTGCTACAAGGTTGAGGGGTAGAGCTTTGGCGTGGTGGCAGCAAACCAAACTTACACGTGAACGGATGGGGAAGTCAAAGGTTGAATCATGGGGAAAGATGAGGAAAATGATGAAAGCCACATTCTTACCTTATAATTATCAATCGCTTATGTATCAGAGGTTGCAAAACTTGAGACAAGGGACGAAAACTGTGAATGACTATGCTGACGAATTTTATCAACTGATTGCAAGGAATGATATTATGGAGACAGAAGAACAATTGACAGCTAGATTTGTTGGGGGTTTGCGAATGCAGATTCAGGATATGGTTAACATGTTTGATCCCAGATCTGTAGCGGAAGCACACCAGAAGGCGTTAGCTTGGGAGAAACAGGGAAGACGAGGAGGTGGTGTGTTTACAAATTCCAACAATCCAGTGAAGGGTGTTAGTGGAAGTTCTAATGTTTCGAAAGCTGTTGCAAAACCAGTTGTGAATGAGGTTGGGAAGACGAAAGTCAATAATGGTTTCAAGTGTTATAATTTCCAGGAATTGGGTCATAAAAGCAACGAGTGTCCAAAGCCGAAGAAACGAACTATGATTGCTGAGCTTGAAGATGAGGATGGTGATGGAGAATATTCTAGTCCAGTTGAGGAGGATGAACAGGATATTGCGTCAGGAGATGAAGGTTGTAATCTAATGCTGAGGAGATCGTGTTTAACACCGAAGCAGGAAGAAGCTAGTTGGTTGAGGAGTAATATCTTTCAGTCGACATGCACTATACTGGGAAAGGTGTGTAAATTTGTGATTGACGCAGGAAGCTGTGACAATATAATTTCAACCGAAGCTGTAACAAAGTTGAAGTTGAAGACAGAGAAGCATCCGAATCCGTACAAGTTAGCATGGTTGAGAAAAGGAGGAGAGGTGAAAGTGGATAGACGAGTTCGTGTTCCATTCTCTATTGGGAAGAAATACAAAGACGAAATCTGGTGTGATGTAGTAGAGACGGATGTTTGTCACTTACTTTTGGGAAGACCATGGCAGTATGATCGAGCAGTACAGCATGACGGTCGGACCAATAGCTACAGTTTTATGTTTGAAGGTACGAAGATTATCTTAGTTCCGAAGAAGAGACAACAAGGAGAAAGTAAGTCGGAAGAGATTGAAGAGCTGAAAACTTTATTATCTTTGAAGGAGTTTGTTAAGGAGGTTGAGGAAGAGCCTGAAGTGTACTTGTTGATTGGGCGAGAGAGTCAAGAAGTGGTTGAAATTCTAGAGAAAGTGAAACCAGTATTGAGGATGTCTTTCTAGAGGAGTTACCAAAGGAGTTACCGCCACTGAGAGACATTCAACATCAAATTGATCTTATTCCGGGAGCAATGTTGCCACATAGACCACATTATCGAATGAGTCCGAAGGAACATGAAGAATTGAGGAGGCAAGTGGAAGAATTTCTTGAACAGGGGCGTGTGCAGGAAAGCTTGAGTCCGTGTGCTGTGCCAGCTTTGTTAGTACCGAAGAAGGATGGGACGTGGAGAATGTGCACTGATAGTCGAGCATTGAATAAGATTACTGTGAGATATAGATTTCCAATGCCGAGGTTGGATGACTTGCTAGATCAATTGAGCGGAGCTACTATCTTTTCGAAGATTGATTTGAAGAGCGGATATCATCAAATTCGTATCAGGCCAGGTAATGAGTGGAAGACTGCTTTTAAAACCAGGGAGGGTCTATACGAATGGTTGGTAATGCCATTTGGCTTATCAAATGCGCCAAGTACATTTATGCGGGTGATGAACCAGATTTTTAGACCATTCATTGGGAAGTTTGTGGTGGTGTATTTCGATGATATTCTGATATATAGTGGAAGTCCAGAGGAACATTTGAATCATCTGAGAGAAGTGCTGATGGTACTGCGACAAGAACAATTTTATGCTGCAACGAAAAAATGCGTGTTCATGACGCATAGTGTTTTATTTCTGGGGTATGTTGTATCGGAGGAAGGGATACAGGTGGATCGGAGTAAAGTAGAGGCGATTAGAGATTGGCCACAACCCAAGACAATAACAGAGGTTCGGAGTTTTCATGGGTTGGCTTCATTTTATAGAAGATTTATTCCACACTTTAGTAGTGTGATGGCGCCTGTTACAGATTGTATGAAGGGTAAACAGTTTTCATGGTCAGAGGAAGCAGGGGATGCTTTTGGGAAGATCAAGGAGTTGCTGACGTCTGCACCAATTCTAGTTTTACCAGATTTTCAAGTGTTGTTTGAGTTACATACTGATGCATCCAAGGTTGGAATCGGGGGAGTGTTGAGCCAGAGGGGACGTCCGATTGCATATTTCAGTGAGAAATTATCAGGAGCGAAAATGAGATATAGTACATATGATGTGGAATTTTATGCTGTTGTGCAAGCTATTAAACATTGGAGACACTATCTCTTTCAGAAAGAGTTTGTTCTTTACACTGATCATGATGCGTTGAAGCATTTACAAGGGCAAGAAAAGATTTCAGCAAGACATGCATCATGGATTGCCTATCTACAACAGTTTACGTTTGTTGTGAAACACAAATCGGGAGTGACGAATCGTGTTGCGGATGCGTTAAGCAGAAGGAATCATTTGTTGACTACAATGAAGGTCGAAGTGACAGGGTTTGATGTGCTACCAGAATTATTTGTTGAAGATCCTTACTTTATGAAGTTTGTAGATAAAGTCAAGAATGGGGGGACGGATGAGTTCGTGATGGTGGGTGGTTTTCTGTTCAAAGGAAATCGATTGTGCATACCTGATTGTAGTTTGAGAATGAAGATTGTGAAGGAGCTACATGAAGAAGGCCACGTGGGGAGAGACTGTACATTACAGTTGATTTCACAATCTTATTTTTGGCCATCGATGAGAAAAGAGGTTGAGAGATTTGTGGAACGATGTCATATCTGTCAAGTGTCAAAGGGAACTGCTACAAACGCAGGATTATATATGCCGTTACCTGTGCCTACTAAACCATGGGTTGATGTGAGTATGGACTTTGTGTTAGGATTGCCGAGAACGCAGCGTGGTAATGATTCCATTTATGTGGTGGTTGATCGATTTTCGAAAATGGCACATTTTATTGCTTGTAAGAAGACGGCAGATGCTGTTCATGTTGCTCAGTTATTTTTCAAAGAGATATATCGACTTCATGGATTGCCAGAATCTATTGTGTCGGATAGAGATACTCGTTTTCTGAGTCATTTTTGGCTAAGTTTGTGGAAGATGGTCGGAACGAAGTTGAAGTTTAGTAGCGCTTACCATCCACAAACTGATGGGCAAACAGAGGTAGTTAACAGATCGTTGGGAAATTTGTTGAGATGCCTTGTGAAGGATAATCTGAAGAGTTGGGACATGAAGTTATGCCAGGCAAAATTTGCTCATAATCATGCTGTAAACCGTAGTACGGGTTTCAGTCCATTTCAGATAGTGTATTCAAGCTTACCAAAGGGACCGTTGGATTTAACGGTCATACCACACTCGAAGGGGACAGTTAAGAAAGCTGCTGATTTTGTTGAAGGGTTGACGGAATGTCATAAAATCGTTCAGGAACGATTGGAGAAGGCGAATGAGAAGTATAAACACTCTACAGATCTGAAGCGAAGAAGTGTTGAGTTCAATGAAGGAGATATGGTATAAGCTGTATTAACAAAGGACCGTTTTCCAGTGGGCGCTTATAACAAATTGAAAGCCAGAAAAATTGGTCCTGTAGAAGTCGTGAAACGGATTAATGAAAATGCTTATAAGTTGAAGCTGCTAGAGGATGTGTACACGTCTAACGTATTCAATGTTAAGCATCTCGTACCATATCATGGGGATGAATTTGTTGTGGAAGAAGAGAGTGCAAATTCGAGGACGAATTCTTCTCAACCTGGGGAGGATGATGCAGCGCAAGTTACAAAGTTACAAGGCTTAAGTCGCCCACGACTTAACTTAAGTCGGCCACGACTTAAGGTAGAAACTTTACGACCTAAGGAGGAAGTTATAAGTCGTGCACGACCTAACTTGTTGATGAGTCGAACACGACCTAACAAGGCAAGAGATAAAGGGCTACGACCTAAGGAAAGTTTACAACCTAACTCAAGCGGTCTACGACCTAAGGAAAGTGAAGGCTTAAGTCGTCTACGACCTATCGAGTTAAAGAGAAAGACGTTGGAACGACCTAACATACTATTAAGTCGTATGCAAGCTAACGAGCTGAAGGAAAAAGTGTTTCGACCTAACGAATCACGACCTATGCTAGGTCGTAGAGAAAGGGAACGACCTAAGTTAGGTCGCGGGGAGATCTGGAGAGATAGGTCGCACACTTTAAGTCGCGAGGTCTTAAGTCGCGAGGACTTAGGTCGTGAAGACTTAGGTCGCAAAGACTTAGGTCGCGCAGTTTTTATGAAGCCGCACTTTTAAGTTGCTGATGAAGAGAGGCCGTTCATTTTAGGTCGCTCGCTCCAGATACCATTGATTTTGTTAAGTCGCAGAGAAGGTTATGTCGCGGTTGTTGAGTCGTTGGGCCTGTTAAGTCGTAGGTCGCAGGCTATAGGTCGGAAATGACCTAAGTGTTGTAAATTCGTGATGTGTTGTATGTGTTGCTTGTAAGTCGCTATGACTGTGTGTTGTAAGCTGTTAAGTCGTGTATGACCTATAGTAAGTCGTAAGTCATCTGATTTTTAGGTCGAGGGTTGTTAGGTCGGCAACGACTTAAGTGTTGTAATTTTTGTTTTTTTGTTCATGTTTTGTAATTTCTATAAATAGGCCGGTGGTGCCATTTGTAATAGTTTAGTTGATTTGGATAAAATTTTGTTTTGTTAGCTTTGTGCTTTCATCCAAATTGGTAGTCGAGTGTAATCTCCTATCTCCACCTTCGACATTCGAGTGCGCTCGAATCTTCGATTGTTGAAGCCGATTCGTGGAATCAAGTGCGCTTGATCAACGCTTGAAGAATTGAAGATCTCTTTTCACGGTATCGTGTGCGATCAACGTGTCAGAGATAGCTAGAATTCGGTATCTTCGGATCAACGAATTTGGGCATTTCAGTATTCATCAATCCATCGATTGCTACGTTCATCGATCTACATTGTTTTGTGTAATCCGCTGCGTCAAATTCCCTACTAAAATGATTTCTAAATGGCATAAGAATTTAATATGATGTTCTTAATATATTTTTAGAACTGAGTTTCAATTTTTGAGAATTTTTCCACTATAACATAATTAGTTATGTATGTTTGAAGGATTCATAAATAAAGTAAATAAGAACACACAGATTACAATAGAACATTTTGGTTGTAACAAATTTGCATAGGAATTTACTTACAAGTTTCTAGATTTATTGTCAAAAATTTCCTAAAGTGAAACACTAATTTCCAAATGCTTAAAATTAATGTTGAAACCATTTATCATGATTACCAAGGTTAATTTATACATATAAAATGTAAGTTAAGTGTTTGCACAAAAAATGGACAAACACCTCAAAGTTGTATGATTTAGTAAATCTTATGTTGTTCTTAGCGATTTTGGAGGTTTATGCAAATATAAAAAGCAGGGACTAAACTGTAAAAAGACACGCAAGTTTATAGTGGTTCAGCCAGAATGTGCCTACGTCCACTTTATATGTTATTTCACTTCTCTAGTTCTGATTACAAGTACAAAGCTTTGATACGAATAAAAGAACGTTGTTTGAAGAGTTCCTTCCGTGCTTGAGCTCTCAAAACTTGTCCCCATTGTTGTACCCCTGCCCCTCTATTTATAGAGTGAGGTTGGGGGCAGGGGTCTTGGATGTATATAGCTGCTGGTGGGCCTGGGCTGATGCAATCTGGCCTGGCACACCTTGGTTCGGCATACCATGGTTCGGTGGTAGGAGTGCGATGGTGTGGACCGGTAATGCTTGGTCCGGTGGTTGGTTTGGCGAGGCCGGATGAGAGTTGGTTCGGTGGGAGACCGGATGAGAGTTGGTTCGGTGGGAGACCGGATGAGAGTTGGTTCGGTGGGAGACCGGATGAGAGTTGGTTCTTGCCTTTTGGTTCGGTGGTAGAAATGCACACAACACTTGCCCCCCAAAGTAGGGTATGTGCGTGCGCATGGCGTGCTTTGCTTTAAGTTTGGAGGAGCTTTCTTCCGGTTTTTCATTACCGAGCCAACCGGTCCGGTAGTCCACTTTCGTCTATAAGTAGAGGCCATGTGCCACCGTTATTCCCTACCAAGTGTAACAGCTGAACCAGATCCCTCCCAGCCGAATCAACTTCTTTGCCAAATCACGTTGCTAGCCGAATCAAGGTGAGGTTCTTTTTGCCGAATGAATTTTCATTCTTGTACTACCGAATGAACTGAGGTATTGTATTTTGCCGAATGAACTCACGAGTTGAGTGCCGAATGAACTTTATATCATACTACCGAATGGACTGAGGTATTGTATTTTGCCGAATGAACTCACGAGTTGAGTGCCGAATGAACTCACGAGTTGAGTGCCGAATGAACTTTATATCAAGTGAACATGTGTTTCATACTTCGAATTTTTAAGCGAAATTCCAGATTACGCTGCTTGTATATTCTAACGGTATACTTTTCCCATGTTTGCAGATAAATGTCTCGAAAAGTTGAAACTCGATCAGATAAGAGGAGATCCGGGGGTGAAGGAGAGTCCTCGGCCGTGCCCCCAGCTCAATCAGGATCGGAGCGTCATGGGCCCGCCCCGAGGTCATTAGTGGATGGGTATGGTCCCCAGGAGCTGCTGGATTCCCCGCCTGACTGCTTTCCTAGCTCTCTCAAAGAGGAGCAACTCGATGTTATATCCCGTTCCTTTAGGATCGATAGAGCCCTCATGCTGCTGCCGGGCCCAGGAGTCATGCCATACAGTCCTCCCGAAGGATACTTTGCTTATAGTAGGTACCATTGCATGTGTGGTGCTATCCCGCCTCTCAATGCTTGGGTAGTCAGCTTCCTCACGTATCTGAAGGTGGCCCCATTCCAGCTTCAGCCCAACTCTTATGCCATACTAGTGAGCCTTTTCGTTATTTTTCGGAGGAAGTATGGTCGCGCTCCCTCCAACCGGGAGATCCGGTACTTGTATAATTTAAGGGGCTATAAGAAGGGGTCCCCATATATTAGCTTGGAGTCCGCTGTGACCTTCAAGCCGGTCCTGGACCTGTACTCTAAATTCAGCATGTTCAAGAAAGAGTGGTTCTTTGTTAGGGACGACTCCGTCTCCATCCGGCGCTTTACCTCTGGATGTAAGTTGATGCTTTTACTTATAATTTCTATTCCGATTGCGATGCTTCTTCTCATACTTTCTCCTTTTTGCTAGCGACAGGTGGCTTTCCGGTTGTGGAGACTGACCGCCTGGTTTAGACGGCGGCTGAGATAGAAGCCATTCTTGGGAAATACAGATCATCTGCCTTCTTGATTAGAAATGCGATTCTTCTGGAATATAACTTGATCCTTTCGCAGCAGTCTGTAGTTAAGTTGAGGGAAACGGCGGAAGAGAGGGCGGCTGCTCAGGCTAAGGGAGGCGTTGCGGCAGAGGGTGGAAAGAGAAAACCATTCACGAAACCTCCAGCCGTCGGAGGTAAGAAACTTAAGAGGTCGGACGGTCCTTCTCCCAGCAATTGTCCACTTACTCAGGGGGAGATAGATGCGGAGGAAGAAAGAGGTGAGGCGGAGGGCGGAAGTGACGTTGAGCGTCTTGGTGATGATGGTGGCGATGGACAGGGTGGTGATGGTTCCAGGGCTCTGTCTTCTGGGCAAGTAGGTGAAATGCAAGAGTGGATGGATGATGCTCTCCGCCAAGCTTTTGAGGGGTTGGATGATGATCCGGCTTTGGTAGAGAAGACCGGGGAGGCGGACAAAGCCGGGACTGGTGCAAGTGAGTCTTCTCCGACCATTCCGGCCAAGGTGGCTATGACGACTCAAGGTGAACTCTTGACCCCTGCATGCTTCACTAATGATAGGGACTTAGAAATATTTTATGACCCGCTCCCGTCCTGGAATGAAATCCAGGACTTATTGCAGTATTCCACTCCTCCCCAGGGTTTGTACAATCACAGCTGTGTTTCTTTTCCCCTTTTTTTTTTAACTTGTAATTTACCGCGTTTCTCGAATCGTATAGTAATGTAAGATTGTAACACTTGTACTTTATATCAGGAGCAGGCAAGACGTCCAAAGCTTCAGACCTCCGACACAGGCTTGAGCAATATAAACTTTCCAAAATTTCTGCTAAGCCAAAGCCCTCAACCCAACGCTCCGGGGATGTAGTCGGATACCGTCCTCTTCTTGGGGTCATCGAAGAGGGTATTCAGCAGAGGAAGAGGAGTCATCTTTTATCTGAAACTTCGCCCGGTCCTCAGCCTCCGGCTCAGCCTATCCATGATATTACTGAGGAGGGTAGCGAGTTTGTACCCTCTCCGCACCCGTCCGGAAACCCTTCTGTTATACATATCGACCGTCCCGACTTGGCCCGTAATCCATTTGCGGGTCATCCTGATCTGGATCCAGGTTCTCATGATATTACTTTTGACGAAGTCACTGGCGAACACCTTCTCCCCCGTAACCCCTTGGTACGAGTACTTGATGAAGCCAAGTCTTTGGATCTCGATCTACTCACTACTCGTATAGTCACTATGGGAGACGAGGCCAAAGCTAATATTGATCGGGTGGCCGAGGAGACCAAGAAGCTGATGGGGCATCATGCTCGGCTGGTTAAGGCCGGAGAGGAGATTGGGAGTGCCAATATCCGACTTCGATTGGTGGTTTCGGATCAGGCCAAACAGCTTGCGGATCAGGCTATCCAGATTTCTCAGCATGAGGCTGCTACTGGGCGACTAAGGAAAACCATGGAAGAGGCCAGTCGGGCCGAATTGCGGAAAATGGAAGATGCTTGCAAAGAGCGGATTGACATGGCTATTGCCACGGTGGATGAGGTTCGGAGAGCGGATCTCGAGCAGGTGGAGGAATTGTCCGAGAAACTTGAGGCTGCAGAGCTTGCTCAAGCTAAGTTGAGGGAAGAGATGGAGGTGATGCGGAGGTCCCTTCAGGCTGATTGCTCGAGATATAGACTGGAGAGAGATGCTGTCGTCGAAAGGTTGTCGGCTTCCGATGCCCGGATGAGGGAGTTTGAGGAGAATGAGGGAATGATGGATGACATGCTCCAGGACATGTATTTCCGGACTTGGAAGCAGGGCAATCTCTCTTGGATGGATGATTATCCCAGGGTCATGGCCAAGGTCTATCTTCGGGCTTTGGAGGAGGCTCAGGCTGACGCAGATAAAGAGGGTGGGACGGTCTTCAGTATGGATGTGGTCACTGCCCAGTTCACCAAGGAGGAGAAAGTGGCGGTAAAGGAGGGTATGCGGCTGCTTGCTGCTGAAGAGGCAGGTGTGCAGGTAGAGGATGACGACCAGGACGGTCAAGAAGCAGGTGCTGGTAAGTCTTCCTTTCTAGTCTTTCCGTTAACTTGGTTACTCATCACTAATGAATCCTTTTTATGACCGGACAGGCGGGCAAAAGAGCAAGGACAAGACTTCGACGCAACCGGCTCCCTGATTGGACCTGGAAAATTCTTTTTGTAGGCTTGGCATGGTTGTATCTGTTAGTCTTAAGACAGTAGAGTAACTTCTAAGTTGTAATTCTTGCTACTTGTAATAACATTATTCTTGACGTGTAATTTTTTAGCTTAAGCTGATTTTGTCGTTTCTTGAATATTTGTTGCTATTTCGACATATCGTACGAGAAATGTAGCTATGTATATTCTTGTAATTAAATTGTGTTTGATGTCAGATTCTGGTTTTAAATCATAATCTCATGACTTGCAATGTTAGCGTGTGGTGTGAAAAAATTAAATTACAGTCATGCATCTGCACATAAAGGAAGAAAATACCGCCTTTCATGTTCTGTTTGTAAATGGCAGTTTCGAATATCTTGTATGACCAAGCATGGAAAGCAGTTGAACGCCCTGCCATCTGATTGTGAATCTCTGCATCCATTGGCGGGTATCTCTTACCCTGCATCCTGTACTTTATGGTTTGTTATAGAGGATAGGAGGAATTTTTTTTAAGTAAAATTGAAATATGTGAAATAGTAAAACTTCCAGTCATGGAAGGCCTTCGATGTGCTTAAGTTCGTGGCAAACGGGTTTTGTAGTCACTTTCCCTAGCTGTGGGTCTTGGAGACATTTGTCACCCATCTTACGCCTCCGCGGGGAGTTAATTCTTTTTTACCACAGCCGCACTTAAGACACACCGGAGCCGAGATCGCGCACAGTAACTACCCGGGCCATTATGGCCCGTACTCATGGGTATTGTTCGACTTACTATGGCCGGCTAGCGTGGGTGCCGATCGTCAACTGTGAACTGCCCCTGGCTGGCCACACCTTATGTTGGGGCTTATAATCGGTTCACAGTTGCCGGCGAGCCTAACGCCGTAATGAGCTGCCTCGGCTATAGTCGGCCTTCTCGGTGGCTTATAATCGGCTCATTACAGTTGGCTTTAAGGGCCGTCGCGAGCAATGAGTTAACCCGCAGCAGAGGGATGCTGGAGCAAAAGTGTCTCATTGGCGAGGGCATAGATTCGCATAGTACCTGTTGGGTCTTGTCCACGTGAAGTTGCATCGTGGAGTGCTTTGAATAGAAATGCTATATGCTCAGGATTTTGTTCAACAGAAAAGGATAAAGTTAACAAGCAGCCAAGATACAAAGGAACAAGTTAAAAAAGAGACAAGGCTTTTTTAAAGTGGTTCGGCACGAAAAAATGCCTACGTCCACTGATTCTCTTTGTTAATTCACTTCATATGGGCAATACAAGTTAAGAAAAGTATCGACGGAGGTGTCGGATGTTCCATGCCCTCTGGAACACCTCTCCATCCACTGTTGACAAAATATAGGCTCCGTTGTGGAGATCTTTATGAATTACATATGGTCCATCCCAGATTGGGTCTAGTGCTCCGGGGCGAGGGAAGATTCGCTTGAGGACAAGATCCCCTTCTCGTAAGGTACGATGCTTGACTTTGGAGTTGTATTGTGCTGCCACCTTTTGCTTGTGGGCTGCTGTTTTCAGGACTGCATCATTCCTTCTCTCCTCGACTAGATCCAAAGACATGTTGAGGAGCTCTTCGTTTTCTTCTGGGCTATAGTGGATCCTACGGTGGGAAGGCACAATGGTTTCAACTGGGAGCATAGCCTCCGATCCGTATGCCAAAGAGAAAGGAGTGTGTCCTGTTGATGTTCTAAAAGATGTGCGGTAGGCCCATAGTGCCGTAGGGAGTTCATCCACCCAAGCGCCCTTTGACTTTTCGAGCTTCTTTTTGATCAGAGTTTTCAGAATTTTGTTGACTGCTTCGACTTGTCCGTTTGCTTGGGGATATGCTACGGATGAGAAGCTTTTGTGAATTCCATGTTCTTGGCACCAGTTGGCGAATTCCTCGCTGTCAAACTGAAGTCCATTGTTTGATATGATTTTTAGTGGGACTCCGTACCTGCACAGAACATTTTTGATTAAGAAGTTGATAACTTTCGCTGAAGATACTTTATTTAGAGGTTCTGCTTCCACCCATTTGGTGAAATAGTCGACTGCTACTATAGCATATTTGGCGCCGCCTCGACCCATTGGCAGTTCACCGATTAAGTCAATTCCCCATACTGCAAAGGGCCAAGGGCTGGTCATCTGAGTAATCTCGGTTGTTGGTAGCCGAGGGATCTTAGCAAATTTTTGGCATCTGTCACACTTCTTGACGAAATCTAAGGCGTCCTTGCTTAAGGTGGGCCAGAAATATCCGTATCGGAGTATCTTTTTTGCTAACGTTTGCCCTCCGGTGTGATCTCCGCAGCTTCCTTGATGAATGTTGGATAAGATTTCCTTGGCTTCCCTTCCGGCGACACACCTTAACAATGGGTTAGAGAACCCGCGCCGATAGAGGATGTCTCCTTGTATTGTGTAGCGGGACGCTTTCCTCAAGATTTTCTTGACTTCGTTACGCCCGTCGGGTAGTGTGCCATTTTGTAGGTAGTCTCGGATGGGAGTCATCCAAGTTGCTTCTTCGGTTGCAGCTATCAGATTCACTTGCTCAAAACTTGGGATCGTTTGCTTTGAGACAGTTACTGCCCCGAAGATGGCGACGTCTCTCATACTTGCTTGCTTTGCCAATTCGTCGGCCTCTTGGTTCTCTTCCCGAGGGATGTGTTTGACTAAGTAGTGGTCCAATCGGCTGAGAAGTGACTTGGTCTTCTTTAGATATGCTATGAGTCGCTCTTCTCGAGCTTGGAATTCCCCTAGTATTTGATTAACAATAAGCTGAGAATCGCTGTGAAGACACAAAGAATTGGCTCCGATCTCGATAGCAATTTCTAATCCGGCTATTACGGCTTCATATTCTGCATCGTTGTTGGTGGCAGCGAACTCCAACCTTATAGCATAGTGCAGTTTATTTCCCCTGGGAGTGATTATTACCACACCTGCCCCCGAGCCTTGTTCGTTAGATGCACCGTCCATAAAGAGATTCCACTTGATATCTTATGTTATTTCCAGTTGCTCCTTATCCTCGTTGGTAGTGAATTCTGCAATGAAATCAGCCATGGCTTGTCCCTTGATGGCGGTGCGAGGGTGATAGGTGATATCATATTGACTCAGCTCAATACACCATTTAAGTAGTCGCCCGGAAGTGTCGGGACGATGGAGTACCTGCCTCAGTGGTTGATCGGTCAGAACTTTGATGGAATGGGACTGGAAGTAGTGACGTAGCTTTCGTGAAGTGATTAGTAAACAGTATGCTAACTTTTCAAGCTTAGGATATCTGACTTCTGCCCCAGTAAACCTTTTACTGACGAAGTAAACTGGTCGTTGCGTGCGGTTGTCTTCCCTTACCAAGGCAGCGCTTAGAGCGTGAGATGACACAGCAAGGTATAGGTATAATTCTTCGCCTTCGCTTGGGGTCGAGAGTACCGGTGGTTTCTGGAGGTGTTCGATTAGGTTAAGGAAAGCGGTTAAGCATTCGTCCGTCCATTCGAACTTTCCTTTATCTTTCTTTAGAGCTTCGAAAAAGGGGACGCACTTGTCCGTTGCTTTGGAGATGAATCGGCTTAGGGCAGCCACTTTTCCATTTAGGCTTTGCATTTCTTTTCGGGTGGAAGGTATCTTGATGTCCCTTAATGCTCGGACTTGTTCAGGGTTTGCTTCTATCCCTCGGGCATGGACGATGAATCCTAAGAATTTTCCCGATGACACTCCGAAGGAACACTTTAGTGGATTCAACTTCATTCCATACTGTCGAAGTACCTGGAACATTTCGCCTAGGTGGCTTACGTGATCTTTGGCTTTCCGTGATTTTACCAGCATGTCATCTACATATACTTCCATTGTTCGTCCTATTAGCCCTGCAAACATCTTGTTGACGAGGCGCTGGTAGGTGGCTCCTGCATTTTTAAGTCCGAAGGGCATCACTTTGTAGCAGTATAAACCCCGGTCGGTGATGAAACTAGTGTGGTCTTGGTCGGGAGCATGCATAGGAATTTGGTTATATCCTGAGTATGCATCCATAAAAGACAGGAGTTCGTGCCCGGCTGTGCTGTCTACAAGTTGATCGATTCTGGGAAGCGGGAAGCAATCCTTTGGGCAGGCGTCGTTTAGGTTGGAGAAGTCAATGCATGTCCGCCACTTCCCATTAGCCTTCTTTACTAGTACCGGGTTGGCGATCCATTCTGGGTAAATAGCTTCTCGTATGAAGTCATTGGCGAGTAGATTCTTTACTTCTTCATCGAGGGCTGCTGATCGCTCTGCCCCCATACTTCTCTTTTTTTGTTTTACAGGCGCCTTGGTAGGATCAATTTTTAATACGTGGCACGCTATGTCGGGGGAGATTCCGGTCATGTCAGCGTGTGACCAAGCGAATACATCCAAGTTGTGGCGGAGAAAATCAATGAGTTGTTCCTTCAATTCAGCTTTCAGCTGGGACTCAATTTTAAGTAGCCTACTTGAGTCGTGCTTGTCTACAGATATAAATTCCATAGCCTCTGCAGGCTCGGCGGTGGCCTCCTCCTCTTTGTCCCTAGGGTCTAATTCATTGAAAGGGTCGCTGGTGTATCGAAGAGGAGGGGCTTTCTTTAGTTGCTATGCTTCAAGGCTTTTTGTGCAGAGGGCAATCTCTACACCTTTCCCTTTATCTCTCCTGTGGTTGTTGCGAAGTTCGGTTACATAGCAGTCTCGTGCAATATCTTGGTCTCCTTCCACTTCCCCTACCCCATTGTCTGTTGGAAATTTCATTTTCAGGCACCATGGGGCTAGGACAATCTGGAAGTCAGACAAGGCTGGTCTTCCTAAGAAGGCGTTGTAGGCCGAATGGTTCTCTACCAGCACAAACGTCTGTTTCCTTACCACGGAGCGGGGATGACTTCCAATCTCAACAAAGAGGTCCAGCTGCCCGAGGGGCATCTTCGCATCTCCAGTGAAACCGTGTAGTGGTTTATCGCAGGGAGATACATCCTTTATTGATAGCTTCATTTTGTCGAATGCGTGTTTGAACAGGATATTTACAGAGCTTCCAGTGTCTACCAGGATTCGGTAAACTTCGGCGGGACCGAGTCGGGCAGAGATAACCATGGGATCCATGTGAGGGTACTGTCTTCCTTCTAGGTCGCGTTTACTGAATGTGATGTCATCACTTTCTTTCCGCTTTGGGTGGCGCTCTTCTACAACCGTATTGACACAGTCTCTATTGTCTCTAAGCGACTTCCCATATCTTTCCATCTCTCTCCAACTTCTGTCTGCGATGTGCGGACCTCCTGAGATGGTATGGACCACTATCTTCTCTTGACTAGAGCTGCTAGCGTTGCGGTCGCCTCTGCCGGTCCCTGGTGAGGGTAGCCTTGGGTTTTCATTGGCAGGAGCTGGAGTCCTGTCTTGACTTTTTACATAGCGTTCCAGTTTCTTCCTTCTGATGTGTTCCTCAATCAGATCTCGGAGATGATGGCATTCGTTGGTATCATGTCCGTGAGATTCGTGGAAGCGGCAGAATTTTCCAGATTTCTGTGCGTTATCTGATTCCTTCTTGTATGGAGGGCGTTTGTATCTAACTTCGCCTTGGGTGGCAAGGAAGATATTTTCGACGGTCTCGTTCAAAGGGGTGTAAGAGTCGAATCTTGGTCCTGGCCGATATAGGCGTTTTTCTACCTTCTTGCCCCCAGCATTGTCTCTGGAGTCATTTCTTCGAACGTCCCTCGCCACAGCAGGGGCGTTGCCATGGGTCGTCTTACTTTGCTGTCCTGACTGCCCCTCAATGGCAGCATCCTCAAGCCTCACGTATTTCCCGGCTTCATGGAAGAAATCGGGTAAAGTAGCTGGTTTTTCTTTTGTCAATCTTCTAGCAAATTTAGTGTCCGGATGCACCCCACTGCAGAGGGCCATTAGGATAAGCTTCTCATCGGCATCTTGAACTGCGGCTGCTGCGGCGTTGAATCTGGTTAGGTACTGCTGCAGCTTTTCTCCAGGTTTCTGCTTGACGCTGGATAAGGAATAAGCGTCCTTAGGTTGCTCCACATGAATGCGGAACTGACTGATGAATTTTTCTTTCAACATTTCCCATGAGCTGATGGATCCTTGGGGTAGATGACAGAACCAGGAGGTAGCAAGATCTGCTAAGAAGAGCGGAAAGCATTTGCACAGTACTCCCTCTGTTGCTCCACTCATGAGCATATGCTGTGTGTACCTTTGTAAGTGTACAACGGGATCGGAGGTTCCTTTGTAGGGTTCCATTGTCGGCATCTTCCATTCTCGGGGGGTGATAGCGATTTCGATATTGCGGGCGAAAGGGCTGGTTACCCTAGCGCCTATCCCTCGATCTCTTTGCTCCCGTTGGACACACTCTCTGAATAAGTGTGCCATCCTTTCATCAGAACTTGGAGCAGATAGAAATGAGTTTGGTTCTGTTCTGTGGGATTGATTCCGTCCAGATAACCTATAGGGATGGTATCGTCTATCATTCCTCATATTTTCCAGTGGTTGCCTTTGATCTTCTGGGAGCATGCTTGGGTCAGCTACAGTTGGCCCTTGCCTTGATCTCCCCCTGTTGGGTTCTGATCTAAGCACTTCCTCGGGTCCAACTTCGGGCTGAACTCTAGCTCGGCCCCGTTCACTGGTGTTTCTGTGGTTAGGCAGCATGACAGGCTCAGCTACAGTTGACCTTCGTCCGGTACCTTCCCTGTTGGGTTCGGTACCAAACGTTTCCTCAGGCCTAACTTCGGGCTGTGCTTGGTCTCGGCTCCTACCACGGCTACTTCTGCCGTTAGCTCCTTCGAAGAAGGAAGATCTTTGCTGTCTCTGAGATCCTCCAGACTGGGACTCGCCCCATGATTCGGTGTTGCGGTTGGATTCTTCAGCGTCCCTCAAGCGTGACATGAGATGGTCCACCAAGGCTTCCTGCTGGGACGTGAAGCGGTTAGTTACTTCAACAACAACTCTGTCCAAATCTGCCCTAGTAATTGCTGCAGGCTGTTCTGTGGCAGGAGTGGTTGGGTTAGCCTGTCCTTCATTTGTTACCGTTGCTGGAGGAGGACGATTTACTTGATTCGCGGCAGCTGGATCAGGAAGACTGCTGGATGCGATGTTTTTTCCTTTGTTAACATCTTTTCTCTGTTTGGGAGGCATGTTTTCCAAGTGGCGAACGATGTGTCAGGAAAACTTGTTTAAGCGGATGAAGCTGAAGCTTCGAGCCTTATTCTCAGTGAAAGCACCAAAAATGTTTGCACAAAAAATGGACAAACACCTCAAAGTTGTATGATTTAGTAAATCTTATGTTGTTCTTAGCGATTTTGGAGGTTTATGCAAATATATAAAAAGCAGGGACTAAACTGTAAAAAGACACGCAAGTTTATAGTGGTTCAGCCAGAATGTGCCTACGTCCACTTTATATGTTATTTCACTTCTCTAGTTCTGATTACAAGTACAAAGCTTTGATACGAATAAAAGAACGTTGTTTGAAGAGTTCCTTCCGTGCTTGAGCTCTCAAAACTTGTCCCCATTGTTGTACCCCTGCCCCTCTATTTATAGAGTGAGGTTGGGGGCAGGGGTCTTGGATGTATATAGCTGCTGGTGGGCCTAGGCTGATGCAATCTGGCCTGGCACACCTTGGTTCGGCATACCATGGTTCGGTGGTAGGAGTGCGATGGTGTGGACCGGTAATGCTTGGTCCGGTGGTTGGTTTGGCGAGGCCGGATGAGAGTTGGTTCGGTGGGAGACCGGATGAGAGTTGGTTCGGTGGGAGACCGGATGAGAGTTGGTTCGGTGGGAGACCGGATGAGAGTTGGTTCGGTGGGAGACCGGATGAGAGTTGGTTCTTGCCTTTTGGTTCGGTGGTAGAAATGCACACAACATTAAGTAATAAGGGGATAAAATCATATGAAAGTACTATTAAGTATATAAAGGACATTGTCACTAATTAAAAGTGGAGGCGAAACAAATCTGGAGGCAACACATGCAAACGGAAGTGGCAGGCACGTATAGATGTCAAGCTTTACTACTTGTAGTAGAATTGAAGTGGTAGAAGAGAGTACAGTTGACATGTGTGATTGCTTATATATTTTTTATGCTATGTTTATAGATGTGTTTGAGATGAATTGGCATGTTTTAATGTATGATTTCTTTTTTGGATAATGATTGAATGTTGTTTGAAGCTTGTTTTGATGTTATTTGCATGTTTGAATGGTTGTAAATGCTCATTGGAGCGAGATGGAGGTGATGATCGATTCTATGATCAAAGGTCTCTATGTAGAAGGAGTAGCGACGTGCTCTACGATTCGATACACAATGGATGAGAGATTTGTAAACGTAGATCAATCTTCGACAAATCGACTCTAGAGTGCATGGGGTTGTAATGATCATATGGGATGCATGTCGGTCAAAGTGGTAAGTAGCGATCGAATCAACATAAATGTTGATGTGCTGGAAGTGCTATGGGTTTTTGTTTTGTGTATGGTGGCCGGTTGGGGCATTTTTTGTGCTTGGCTTCAGGATGGGGGATGGATTTGCGTAGTGTTAGCTTCGGGTTGGTGGTAGAATTCCGAACAAGAAATGTTGCTCGATGGTGGCTTCACTTCGATGGTGGAAGAAATTCGGACTAAGCATGGGTGTGTGCGATAGTTACTTCAATCTGATAGAAGTGACGAATAAGAAACAATGTTCAGTTGTAGGGGCACCGACCAAGGTTTCGTGTTTGGAGTGTACTTTGATCCGGTGATGGTATCACTTTAGGCTAGTTGTGTGTGTGGAACCGAGCAAGATGCGCAAGCTTTAGATGACTTCGCATTTTTTTAAGGGAAACTACATGCTTTCCCTATAGCTGCTTCAGAGATTTTAGGAGTTGGCTTCGAGCAGGGGCGGATAACTCTGGGACAACTCAAGATGACTTTGCGGTTTTAGTGGCAACAAATGAAGTGTGGTGACTTTGATGACATGATGTGGCAAGTGAGTATGGCATTCGGTGATAGGACAAGCGAACAAGTTTTGTATGATATCTTGTAGAGTAGAACAAGAGGTGGTTCTATTATTGGTACGTGTGCTAAGGGATCGATGGGTAACTCTAAGGTTTTGATGCCTGTTGTGTTAAGATAGGGTAGTCTATGTGTACCCAGGGTAATCTATGTGTACCCAGGGCAATTGTGTATATCTATGTTGTTGGACGTCTATGTGTGTCCTGTCTTTAGCCATTTGTGTGGGCATGAGTTGAGCATCAGCGACATTAAGTAGCCGCGAACCATCTGTGTGAGTCATAAAGTTATCATATTGTTGTGTTATATAACCCAATACTCTATATTGTACTTATTGTAATAAACCAATATATGTTAGTAGTTTAACATATATAGTGTTTATGTGCTAACTTGTTGGATGCAGGGACATGTCAGGTATGGTTCTACATACCATATGTCCTTATTACTATATACAGTTTATGGTATTTTGAGATGCTATATTGCTCAAACCAGACTGTTGTTTGACTCGAGGTTTTATAATTTGCTTCTCATTTTCTCAGTTACACATAAATGATTAGACTTGGGATAAAAGGTCTGGATTGCACATGGAGCTGTAAGAAGTACAAGCAAGAGGCTGTGGTTTCAAATATCTATTCTTTGGAGCTTACTATCACTTTTATTAAGTTGTATAATACTGTGGAGCTACGTCGGTACTTTTTGTATTTTAGAGGCAATCACTAGAGTTTATTTAGAGATTTGGAATGTATAAACTATATTATTTCTATATTGTATAGTCTTGTGAGCCTATTGCACTCCAATGTTCTTATTTATGATTCATGTGATTATATCACCGTCTCATCTTTTTTGCATCTGTTTGATTACTCTATTTTGTATATGCACTGTGAGAAGTTCTACAGGTTCTATGATTTGTATTTTTTACTTCGCCACCTTGACTATTGTCCTACATCGGTTGGGTACCATCGTCGTGCACTATATTGGTTATACTAGGTGCTGAAGGTATAGGGCGGTTGTCATAGTCTAAGACAAATGAGAGGGTATAGATAGGTACACATA
Source organism: Allium fistulosum (assembly GCA_030737815.1). NCBI lineage: Eukaryota > Viridiplantae > Streptophyta > Magnoliopsida > Asparagales > Amaryllidaceae > Allium > Allium fistulosum. Next base: position 1,217,639,986 of record CM060902.1, read on the forward strand.
ATAATGTACATTAAATAACAAGGACACTATTATTATGCTATATCATTCCCCAATTTATTCTTTCAATTTCATTTGGGATTGGTTTTTCAAAAATCTTATTGAGCTTTATATAAGCCTATACTCTGATACAAAGTTGTAATATCCCCCATTTTGAGGCTTGAAAATAGATATTGTTGATGTTGCATTCATCCCTAGCATTATTTCCCAGTAACGAAACGAGATCAGTTATTGTACCATTAACATCAAGAGCACAAGAATTTACAAATTTCAATAAACCATTTTTCATTAATTCATTTTAAATTTCATTACATTTCAGTTAAATAACCTCACGATTACATCATTTAGATAAAATATAATAAATACAACATAATTCTATGAGCGACATATGAAGATGTCTCTTTGGGTGATCAGAGTCTTAACTTCCTATTACAAACCTTTTCATTATAAACAACAAACTATTAAATGCAGTTAAACTGCCCAACGAGAATACTTCTAATATTAGCTTGATGCTTGCACATCTCTAAAAGCTTTATTCATCCAAACCTGCAAACCTTACTCTCAGCTTACCTAGTTTCAATTGAGTACCTAAGAGTTTAGGGGATATCAAAAACTTCAGGTCAGAAAAATGTCTACTATGAATAATTTATACCATCTTAAACCAAATTAATTATCTAGTTAGACCACGCCGCTGAAGCACAGAACGAGTTTCCCTCACTATTATCTTTACGCTCAATATGTCAATCATAACATGTCCTTCAACCAAAAAAATTAGAACATAATAATAATATCATCATGCATAAATGGGTAGAACGGATAGTTCATCATTCACTAGAGTCATAGGGTCACACATTCCTATAATTACCCAATCCCATAAAATAGTCCATTCAACGGCATAGTTTTCAAGGGTCACTATGAACCTATTAGTTTCTATAAGTTAACTAAAAACCTACTAGGCTGACCCGGGCCAAAAATATACCAGATAATCCAACAGTCTTCTAGTCCATTCAAGAGATATTTACCTCGGTCTTCTAAGATCGATAGGAGAAGATAACTATAATCTTCTAAATACGATAGGAAAAAATAATAACAATCTCATAAATACTGCAAGAGAAATACAGGTAAGCTTCTCTGCTATAAGTTCCTTCAGATGCATAACATAAATTTTAGCCTTAAATCGGAAAATCCCTATGCATTAAAATTGCGGATCCAACCAATAAGGGGCTAATGATTTGGGTGTAGGGCACGATCCTACACTAATCTCTACCATTGGATCTAGTTTTAAAAATGTCAACAAGCCATGTCTTTTGGTCAGTTCGAGTATCCTAACACAATTTGATCTTCATGGTCTCGTCGATGCAGTTCTACTCACTCAGGAGTTTAAGTCTGGCCGTACCTACTATTAGAACAATCCTAATTGGTCATCAATTCCCAATCGTTAAGGTCATAAATATTGGGTGATAACATATAACATATAAGTGAGCATGTGAACAGTAAGCATATGCAATAATAACAGATCAAGATATAAAATTTGAACAGATGGCACATCATCATCCATCACAGTATATGTATGATAGCCATTTTATACCTAAAAATTACTTGTATTTAAGTAATAATTTCCTTAACAAAATTCTTTAGAAGTGAGCTAAACTATCTTTTCTTTTCTTTGCAAACCTTGTCAAAATAATTAATAAAAACTATATTTTTATTCCATTAACTCCCCTATGTTAATGCCCTCCTATCTTTTTTACTATTATATGTTATAAGTTTTTCTCTTCCCTTTTGTCATCAACGAAAATGGGATAAAAAAATTCGTATAAAATTTTAATTAATATTAGGGTGATGAGATGATAGGAAATTCTTTGAATAAGTCATGAGTATATAGGCATGTTAGTTATCATCGTAAAAGTTTAAATCCTAAAATTTTGATTATATGTTGGTATGTCTTAAATTGTATATCAACATACATTGCATTTTTCTGCATTTATGTCTAAATGTAAACATATATTTATATAAATATTTGTCATATTTTTGCTGATAGTAGGTTGTAAACATGGCTTCGTTAAAATTTCATTGTACATAACATATTACCATAAAAGAATGAAAACAACAAATGTAAATAAAAACAGTTAACAAAACGAACACTTAATGTCAATGATCCTTAACTATTGGGCACCTGTGGCTATGATAATTTGGGTAGGAGGCATTGAAGTTTCCCTTATATTCAATAAGATTCCCTTAAGAGTTAAGAATGATCTCTCCTACACATTGAACATCATTAACAACAATTTCAACTTCCTCCTCTTCTTCCTCATTATCTATTATAGGGTTGTGGATGACTATGTTTGCTTCAGCCCTTAGTTCTTTAATGATTATTCGATCATCCATATTGTTGAGTAAATGATTATGGATGGTCCCAATCATTCTTCTACATCCTTCTTGCTTGGTCTTCATTTTGATCTTCAGAACTCCAATTTTAGTAAGCATGTTCAGGACATGCCTTATTTGCTCTTCTATTGTACCAGTTATAGAAAGTGAAAAATCCTGAATGGTGATGAATTCTTTATTATGCTTTTGGAATTGGTATGATCCATTATAATAAATTTTAGAATAAGTTTTCAGATGATAGATGTAGAAGAAATGGAACCATGAAATTAAGTGGTTAAACAATCAGTTTTAAATTTTGAAATTATTAGGGAAAATTGGTTATGGTTGAAATGACATGTATGTCAACATATGCATTTGTGTATGTTGACATATCTTAGAATTTTGTTTTTCAAAAAAATTTTATGATGTCTTTCCTTGTAAATTTTTTAATATTTCTGATAACGAACATATACCTAACTCTTTTCTTAATTTAATAAAAGTATTTTAAATGAGAGGTTTAATTAAAATATCTGCGATTTGATTTTTAGTATTTATGAATTCTAAAGTCATGTCTCCTTTATTTATACGATCCTTTAAAAAATGATGCCTTATGTCTATGTATTTTGTCCTTATATGATTAAAGGAATTTTTTGATAAATTTATTGCACTTGTATTATCATAATATATAGGTATTTGATTAAGTTTCTAGCCAAAATCTTTTAATGTCTATTGCATATATAAAACTCTTGCATATGCCAATGCTGTAGATATATATTTTGCTTCTGTTGTGGATAAAGAGACGAAATTTTGCTTTTTACTGAGCCAAGATACAAATGGGTGTCCTAAGAAGTGACAAGTTCACTTATACTTTTTTTGTCAGATTTGCATCCAGCATAATCTGCATCACTATAAAAGATTAAGTCAAATGTATCTCCCTTAAGGTAAAATAGTCCATAGTCTAGAATATTATTTACGTATCTTAGGATACATTTAAAACTTTGAGGTGGATTTCCTTTGGAATAAACTGATATCTCGCCCCTAGACATACATTATGCATTATATCACGTCAACTTGCAGTGATATAAAGTAGAAAACTTATCATTCCATGATATAATTTTTGATCCACATCTTTAGAATTTTCTTTTTTACTTAAATTTACTCCATATGTCATTGGAGTGGGTTTTCCACTTGTACTTGACATTCTAAATCTTTTTACTAGTTCTCAGGCATATTTTTCTTGACTAATAAATATTCCATTATTTAATTGTTTAATTTGAAGTCCTAAAAAGAAGGTTAATACTCCCATATGGCTCACTTTGAATTCTTTTGTCAATATTCCTGAAATATTAAGTTTAGTTGTTCATTGGTTGAACCAAAATAAAATCATATACATAAATCTATATTACCTTATAACATTATTAATTCCTTTTATAAAGACTGTTGTATCTACTTTACCTATTTCAAAGCCTGATTGGATTAAGTAAGATTTTAGTTTTTTATACCAAGCATGGGGTGCTAGTTTTAAACCATATAAAGCTCTTTTTAACTTATAGCCGTGATTAGGATATTTTTCATCCTCAAACACTAGGCGTTGCTCAACATATACATCTTCTTTTGTTATACCATTTAAAAAGGCACCTTTAACATCCATTTGGCATAATTTAAAATTGTTATAATTGGCGAAAGCTAATATTACACCTATGGCTTCTAAACATGCTATGGGGGCAAAAGTTTCATCATAATCTATTCCTTCTTTTTAATTTTATCTTTGAGCTACTAATCATGCTTTATTTCTCACTACCACTTTGAGCTCATTTAATTTATTCTTATTAACCCCTTTAGTTGCAATAACTTACTGATCTTTATGTCATAGTACAAGTTCCCAAAAACCATTTTTTATAGATTAATTTAATTCTTCTTACGTAGAAAGAATCCATGAATCATCAAATGATGCTTATTAGGATTTTTGGGTTCATTTGTTGATATAAATGCTACATTACTCATTTCATTTAGTTGATTTCTCATTCTTTCAAAAGATTCTATATTTCTTAAGATATTTTCTATAGGGTAGTCTTTTAAGATAATAGTTTTAGGTAGCCTATTTTCATTTATATCATTATGGTCATTATTTTCATTAATATTTTCATTATTTTTAGTAGTTCAAAAATCTCATCTTTATCTTTTTCTATATTGGTATTTTAAAACTTTCATCGAAGGAAACATGTAGAGTTTCTTCAATAGCGTTGGTTCTAGTATTATAAATTCTTTATGTCTTGCTTCTGTTAGAATAACCAATACATATTCCTTTATCGAATTTAGTATTAAATTTATCTAATTTACTTTTTTTGTTTAAAATAAAACATTTACTCCCAAAAACAATAACGTATTATACTTTTGGCTTTTTGTTGAAATATAACTCATATGTTGTTTTCTTTGTTAGTGGTCTAATCAAAATTCTACTCAAAATGTAAAAGTTGTTGCTATTGTTTTAGCCTAAAATATCTTAGGTAGATAACTATCACTTAACATTTTCCTAGCATATTCTTGAATTGTTCTATTTTTGTGATCCACTACTCTATTTTTCTATGATATTCATGGAAAAGAAAATTTGTGAGTTATTCCTTTCTTATTACAAAAATTATCATTTTCAAATTCTTCTCTTTGATAACTTCTTATGGTTTTAATTTTCAATAATTTTTTATTTTGAAATCTTTTAACGAAGTTTTTAAACATTTCAAATGTATCAATTTTATTTTTTAAGAACATTGTCCATGTATATCTTGAAAAATCATCTATAATTAAGAAAACATATTTACTATGAGTAATTGATTGTATTTGAGATGGTCCAAAGAGATCTAGATGAAGAATGTTTACGTGGTTGTGAAGTAGACATAATATCTTTTTATTTAAACGATTCTTATGAAGTTAACCATTTTGCAAGCATCAGAAAGATTATCTAACTTTTGATTTATCTTTGGTAATCCTCTTACTAATTCATATTTTAAATTTTTTGATGAATGTCTGAAGTTTAAAAGACTAAGACATTCATGCCAAATTCAGGGGTCATTTGTGTAATACCCCAAGATTTTGAGGAAAATTCTTTTAATAAATGATTAAAATTCTGGGGGAAAATCAGAATTATTATATAGGTGGGATTTTCAGTGGTGCAAGGTTGTGTGCATGTGTGCACGTGCACACTAGTTATGGCACTAAGAGAAAATCCAGAATTCCTGAATAATAAAACAAGGAAGGAAAACATTTAGATAAAATGTTTTAAATAAAGAAAATATAGACTTAGACATGAGTATTAAAAATTCCTGAGGATGTGTGTATATATATATATATATATCTATATATATATGCCTATGTATGACTTGTCTGAAAATTTAGACAGAAGAAAACATTGATTTATAATGAATAAGTGAAATTTTAAATAGGTGTAGAAATGCACATAAGTATGCACATGTTTTCTGCAAATAAATGGTTAAAATTAAATTAACACCCATGATTGTATAAATGTATACATATCCAGATATTATGGAGCAGAAAATAAATAAAGGAAGCACTAAAACAGTAAGAACCAAAGTGCAAGAAAGAAAATGTACATAGGCAGAAAATAGAAAGTCACACCATTATCATGTTTGAAGTAAATATAATAAAAATACTTAAAGTTATCACTTTCTGAAAAGAAAGGAAAATAGGCACAATTTAGTCTTGTTTTAAAATATTGGCCGGGACATTAAGGGTTAGGAGGGAAGGAATGTGCAATGCCAAATGCATGATTCTGGTCTGGGCTAAAATAGGGATTTTGCATCACCCAAAACCCTAGACAGAACCCTTATTTAAACCAAGAGCCCAATCAGAAAAATGCTCTCTCTCACTAATTAATTAACCTAAGGAAGAAGAGGAAGATAAGGCTAAAGATTGGAAGGGTTTTCTGGTTTGAGTTTGTGTAAGCATTTAGGTGAGTATCCTCACTCATATACATGGCATTAAGACCTGGGATTAGGCAGCCAAGCTTTTATATGTTATATTTTGCATGTTTTGATTTACAAACTATGTTGGCTGCTGATGGTTTCATAAATGTTTGATGAGATATGATCTGCTATGCTGGATGTTTAACTTTGTTATTCTATTTTCATCTCTGTATATTATACCAAAACCTTAAGGAACATATAACAGAGTATTTGTAACTAGTTTGAATAATGGCTTAAGACAAAGAATGAAAAGATAAAGAAAACTATGAGCTGCATATACATTGGTATGGTGCTGAGGCTTGAAATAATTGGTTAAGGGTGCAATGGAGTTTTTCTCTATAAGTGCTGAGCCCTAAACTAAACAGAAACTTACAAGCCTAAAAACTATGTTTAAACAAGATTGAAAATCTGGCTAAATATAGTTGCTTGAAAAATCAAAATAAACTCAATAGAGCCATGTATTTATTCTCAGTTGCAAACATTCTGGTATATGCTTGAATAGGGTGTTTCTATGATAAATAATGTGAGATGGAATGACTGGGGTGTTATATCTCTAGAAAGTAACCTTTAACTTGCTTGCAATATTATGTCTGCAAGGTAACTAGTATGCTTCATAAGTACAGGTGGTATGTACACCTAGCTATCATTGATAGAATGAACATAAATACACTTAGTGATATAACTAAGGATTTTGTGCCAAGAAGGCTGCTGGAATGCTTGTCCTATTTGAAGTAGACAAGTTGGCACATGGCTTGTTTAAGTCCTGAGATCTTTGTGCCATAATGTTAATTAGTTCATGGCAATGTGTCCCTTTGATTCCTTATAGCAGATGAGGCCAGGAATTTATAAGAAAAAGATAAGGCAACCTAGTAGTTCCAGATAAAAGTTGTTTTATTGCATATGTTTGCTCTTATGTATTGTACATGATAATACCTGTCAAGTATGCAAAGTATATCTATGCTGTATCCTTAGCTTAATATCATGGATATGTTAGAAATGCTCACACCAGATCATAGATCTGACCCTTATTGCTCATGGCACATGGGGGTGTCTCATTTATAATGAGGCAGCCACTAATGCTTTTGCAGGTTATGATGGAGCTAAGTAAGCAAGATTAAAAAGATATGGAATAGAGGATGCTAAGATAATTAGAAATAAAAGCTAAAATGTGTTAATTCATGCATGTATTCCCTGATTAATATGGCTATCTAAATGTATTAAGTAGGAAGAACTTGTAAGAGACATGTGCTATGTTGTTTCTGGTTATTTCTGATTTGGTATGTACTAAGGATATTGATGTTGAACTGATTTGAAAACCTATTTGCTAAAGTTGTTTTGATTTAGAGGTAAAACCTGGATTTTATAAGCATAATCATTTTATGATGATTTCAGTAATCCTGAGTTCTTTCAAAAAGAATATAGATATACAGAAAATAATATTGGGAAAACCAGAAAAGAATTAAACTGCTATATCTTCAATTTATGATATTGACATAAGTCCAGATGCAAGAAAAAGTGTTTATACTTTAAAGATGTATTTTTAAAAGAGAAGTATGATTAGGAAGAATGATATATATCTGATCACAAAATGTCTGATTCATACAAATATATATATACATGCTTTTGAAAAGGAAAGGTATCAATGTTTTGTGTATAATCTGGGTTGTAAAAATGCAAACAAAAGAATGGCCAGAGTAACCACATGGTTAGGCATAGGTCAGGCCAAATGCTCCACTTCAGATCAATGAAGCAAGGGAACATTTGAGCTCAGTTTTCTGGAAAATGAACAAAGACCCTGACATGTACATGTATATCTGTGTACATGTAGATATTGGGCAAAAATATAGATGTAAATTCTTAAAACAGTTGAAAGAATGGATTTCAAAAATAGTTATGCAAGAAGAATTGTTTTGTATGATAGGTTATAGCCAAAAATTAAATATATATGTACAATTATAGGTAGGTATCAGATTTCAGCCATACAGGAGAAAATAAAAAGAAAAACAAAAATTGTGTTTGAACCGACCAGCATAGTACTCGAACTAGTGACCTTGCGTGAATAAGTTAGGCGCGTTTCCATTACGCCTAGATGTTGCTTGTGTTCACTTAGGATCCACTTTCTTTTAATCTGAGTTTGATAATATTCAGACTTTAAGATAATCATCCATATTATAAGCTTGCTTTCCACTGATCATTGCTTGGTTATTTCTTAATTATAATAACAGTCTAAGGTACATATTTCCAGGGGACTCTATAGTCAAAAATCTGGATACAATAAGTTTTAATTTAAAAGGGAATTTATCACATTTATGCAAATTTAAAAAGGATTTCTACTTATTATTATGCTCTGATTCAAGTAGAATATAACATAGATATCTTCATATATGTATGTTAAAAATGATTTAGAATTAAAACAATATTTCTATATTGTGAAAGATCCTGGATATATTTTTGTTTATTAGAGAAAAGAAAATGACCCTGGGAAATATATTTGTAATAGATGATATATCTATATATCATCTCTATTGCAAAAATAAAAAATCACCAATAAAATTAGTGTGTAAATAGGAGGGTCATTTCATTTGGTATCAGAGCTATGTTTTAATTAACATAGCAAATGTTTGTATGCTTATGTTTATACTAGGTTTGTTTGCATATTTGACTGTTTATAAGTATTCCCTGAATATATGTATGTGTGTGCATGTGACATACACAATGATTAAATAGGAAAGATACAATCAATTCAAAATTAAAGCTAAGTGTTATAAACTAATAAGATGAAATACATATACTTTTAGAAATATGGTAGGAAGAGGGTCTCATCATCAAGGAGGATCTAGCACACCACAAATGCTTGACATGCAGGAATTTGTGAGAGTTTTGAGAGATGGAATTGGGCACAGACCTGAGAACCCACATGAGGAGCTCTCCAAGTTAGTGAAGACTTATACCAACTTGGGAGGCAAGAGCTTTGAAGGAACTGAAAGTGTAATGGAGATTCAAGCATGGCTGAGGACATTAGAGAGGATCTTCACTGATATGCAACTAGATGACCAAAGGAAGAGGCAAGTGGCCTCAAGGCAATTAAAAGGTGCAGCTTTGAGTTGGTGGGAGGTGATCATAGCTGGCCGGAATGAAAATGATATTAATTGGAATCAATTTAAGGAGATGTTAGAGGCAAGGTTTGTTCCAGCCTCAGCAAAAACCACTTTACTTGAGGAGTTCATCAAACTTAGACAGGGGACTATGAATGTCACAGAGTACACCCAGAAGTTTGAGGGATTGTCAACCTATGGGGCAATGTTAGTGGCTGATGAAGCATCCAAAAATGATAGATACATCAAGGGGTTGAACCCAGGGCTTAGCAGGGCTATACTACCTTATGCTGACAGAACTTTTGATCAAGTGATAGATTTGGCTCTGAAGATTGAGCAGCATGACAAGGAAAGAGATAAGTTCAGGAACTTCAAAAACAATAGTAACAAGAAGAACAAAGGGAAGTACCATCCTTATGATAAGAAGAAAGGAGAGGCAGATGGTAAGAAGGCAGTAGATGCAAAGCCCAATGAAGCCAAAAGAAAAATAGTTTGCAACCATTGTGGGAAAGAAGGCCATATTAAGCCAAGATGCCCAGAGCTTAAAGGGGGAGCTTTCAAATGCTATCTATGTGGAAAGGAAGGGCATATGAAAAGAAATTGCCCAGAAAACAAGCAACAAGGGAAAGTGGCAAACCTGGAAGGTAGGGGCAAGGCCATAATTGAGGCTAATGCTGAAAACCATGGTCAAGTGGAAGGTACACTATTTATTTGTACCATACCTTTAGCTGTAATATATGATACCGGGGCAACCCACTCACTCATTTCCCATGAAATAGTTAAAAGGTTGAAAATGAACTGCAATTTGGCTGAAATACCTCTGTTAATACAAAGCCCTTTAGGAAGTTCTAGTGTATTAGATATGATCTGTGTGGATGTGAATTTGAACATAGGAGGAAACACATTTGTTTCCAATTTGTATGTTCTAAATTTCCCAAATATAGGAGTTATATTAGGGGCAGATTGGCTAAGACAATTCAAAGCCATAATTGACCTAGATGCATCCACCATTTCACTACAAAATTCTAAAGGCCAAAGGGTTACAATTCTATGTGAACCTATCAAAGAAAACAGTCTAAATCATTTAATTGAATTAGAAAATAATCCCAAGGAAATAGCTATTAATGAAATCCCCATAGTTAAAGAATACTTGGATGTATTTGGGGAAGTAAAAGGTGTCTCACACCATAGACCTGTTGAATTCCAGATTAACCTTATGCCTGGGGCTAGCCCAGTTATCAAAAAGCCTACAAGGATGGGGCCAAGTGAATTAAAAGAGCTAAAGAACCAGCTGGAAGAATTAGAAGCCAATGGGTTTATAAGGCCAAGTAATTCATGCTGGGGTGCTCCTGTAGTATTTGTTAAAAAGCATGATGGTACTTTAAGAATGTGTATAGATTACAGAGAATTAAACAAAGTAACCATCAAAAACAAATACCCATTACCCAGGATAGATGATCTCTTTGATCAACTCAGTGGAGCTAAAGTGTTTTCTAGGCTAGACTTGGCATCTGGGTTTCATCAGATGAAAGTTGAGGAATCAAGTATTAAATATACAGCATTCAACACAAGATATGGTTTGTATGAGTTTCTGGTTATGCCATTTGGGCTAACAAATGCCCCTTCTTACTTTGTAGACCTAATGAATAGGATATTCAGAGATTACTTAGACAAGTTTGTTCTGATTTTTATAGATGATATTCTAATCTACTCTAGAACAATAGAGGAACATGAGAACCACTTACATTTGGTCTTATCTAGATTAAGAGAAAAAGATTTGAAAGCAAAATTTTCCAAGTGTGTGTTCTGGCAAGAGGAAGTACACTTTCTTGGACATGTTGTCTCTGCTAGGGGAATTTCTGTAAACCCCAATAAGATAGTAGCAATCCAAGCATGGAAGAAGCCTAACAATGTTAGTGAAGTAAGGTCATTCATGGGGATGGCAGGATACTATAGGAGGTTCATACAAGGATTTTCTAAAATAGCAATGCCACTCACTAACCTGACTAGGAAGAACCAAAAGTTTATATGGACTGATAAGTGTGAACAAGCTTTCACCCAGGTCAAGGAGGCTTTGGTAAAATCACCAGTGTTGAGAGTACCAGAAGGCAATGAGGGATTGGTTGTATATACAGATGCATGTGGGTCAGGGCTAGGGGCTGTGTTGATGCAGCAAGATCAGGTCATAGCCTATGCATCTAGACAACTAAAACCCCATGAAACTAGATATGCAACTCATGATCTTGAGTTGGCAGCAGTAGTTTATGCCTTGAAGCTTTGGAGGCATTACTTATTAGGTGCAAAGTTCATTTTATACACTGATCACAAGGCCTTAAAGTATCTCTTTTCACAAAAAGATTTAAATATGAGACAACACAGATGGGTTGAATTTCTTGCTGCTTATGACTTAGATATACTTTATACACCAGGCAAGGCTAACAAAGTGGCAGATGCATTGAGTAGGCAGCATGCAAAAATGGCCATGTTAATGATGGAGGAGTTTAGAGATTTGACCATGCTCACTGATTTGGAAATAGATGAGAGCAGTGGGATAAGTATGGAGATAATTGAGGAAGAAAAGAGTAAAGGAAGGTTAAGTTTAATTACTTTACAATCAAATTTGGCCTTGAAGGTGGCAAAAATGCAAGAAGAAGATCAAGACTTAGCAGAAAAGAAGTCTCTCCTATTAAAGAAGGAAGAAGTGAAGGATTATCACATAGATGTAAAAGGATACTTAAGGTACAAGGGAAGGATATGTGTCCCAAACATCATAGAATTGAAAGAAGAAATCCTTAATGAGTACCATAGGAGCAAATATTCAATACATCCAGGCAGCACCAAAATGTACCAAAACTTAAAAAGGGACTATTGGTGGAAGGGAATGAAGTCTGATGTAGCCAGATATGTTGCTAAGTGCATGGTTTGTCAACAAATAAAAGCTGAGACCCAAAGACCTTCAGGGTTGTTGCAGCCACTTAGCATACCACAGTGGAAGTGGGAAGACATATCTATGGATTTCATAGATGGCCTTCCTAGATCCAAGAGGGGAAATACAAGTATTTGGGTGATTGTAGATAGGCTGACTAAAGTAGCCCACTTCATACCAGTGAAAGCAGACAGAAATGCACCTAGGTTAGCCCAAATTTTTATGAGAGAAGTGGTAAAACTGCATGGTGTTCCTAAAACTATAGTGAGTGATAGGGATACAATCTTCACTTCAAGGTTCTGGAGGAGCTTCCAAGAAGCTATGGGGAGTGAATTGTGCCTAAGCACTGCTTATCACCCCCAATCAGATGGGCAAACAGAAGTGGTAAACAAGATTTTAGAGGATTTGCTTAGGGCATGTGTGTTAGATTTTGGAGGAAATTGGGAGGACCACCTCCATTTGGCTGAGTTCACATACAATAATAGCCACCAAAGCACAATTGGAATGGCACCCTTTGAAGCCCTATATGGGAAGCCATGTCTATCACCTATGTGTTGGGCTGAGGCAGGAGAGAAAGCTATCCTAGGGCCAGAATATGTCAAAGACATCACAGAGAAAATAGAACTGGTGAGAAAGAGGATGGCAGTAGCTCAAGATAGGCAAAAGAAGTATGCTGATGCAAAGAGGAAGTCAGTGGAATTCAAAGTAGGTGATTATGTCTTCATTAAGGTTTCACCAATGAAGAAAGTCTTGAGATTTGGCAAGCAGGGGAAACTCAGACCCAGATATGTTGGACCATACAAGATTTTGGAAAGGATAGGCTCACTAGCCTATAAGCTGGAGCTTCCCGAGAAGATGAGTGCAATGCACAATGTGTTTCATGTGTCACAACTAAGGAGATGGGTACATGACAAGGAGGAAATCTTAGAAAAGCCTACTGAAGTTCAGATTAATCCAGATCTAATCTATGAGAAAGAGCCAGTGGGAATTGTGGCAAGGGAAGAAAAGAAATTAAGAAACAAGACATTGAAGCTTATAAAGATTCAATGGAGTATAGATCCTAGTGATTGTACTTGGGAGCTAGAGGATAAAATCAGGATGGATTACCCTAGGCTCTTTGCAAATTTGAAAGGTAAATTCTTAGATTACTAAGAAAGTTTGATATGTATGATAGACAGTGACTATTTAAATTGCTCATGCATATTTGAATAATTTTCCTAAGAAAGTAGGAGTACTCAAAGAATATGTTGTAAATTGTGAGGGCACAATTCCTAAAAGGAGGGGTGATTGTAATACCCCAAGATTTTGAGGAAAATTCTTTTAATAAATGATTAAAATTCTGGGGGAAAATCAGAATTATTATATAGGTGGGATTTTCAGTGGTGCAAGGTTGTGTGCATGTGTGCACGTGCACACTAGTTATGGCACTAAGAGAAAATCCAGAATTCCTGAATAATAAAACAAGGAAGGAAAACATTTAGATAAAATGTTTTAAATAAAGAAAATATAGACTTAGACATGAGTATTAAAAATTCCTGAGGATGTGTGTATATATATATATATCTATATATATATGCCTATGTATGACTTGTCTGAAAATTTAGACAGAAGAAAACATTGATTTATAATGAATAAGTGAAATTTTAAATAGGTGTAGAAATGCACATAAGTATGCACATGTTTTCTGCAAATAAATGGTTAAAATTAAATTAACACCCATGATTGTATAAATGTATACATATCCAGATATTATGGAGCAGAAAATAAATAAACGAAGCACTAAAACAGTAAGAACCAAAGTGCAAGAAAGAAAATGTACATAGGCAGAAAATAGAAAGTCACACCATTATCATGTTTGAAGTAAATATAATAAAAATACTTAAAGTTATCACTTTCTGAAAAGAAAGGAAAATAGGCACAATTTAGTCTTGTTTTAAAATATTGGCCGGGACATTAAGGGTTAGGAGGGAAGGAATGTGCAATGCCAAATGCATGATTCTGGTCTGGGCTAAAATAGGGATTTTGCATCACCCAAAACCCTAGACAGAACCCTTATTTAAACCAAGAGCCCAATCAGAAAACTGCTCTCTCTCACTAATTAATTAACCTAAGGAAGAAGAGGAAGATAAGGCTAAAGATTGGAAGGGTTTTCTGGTTTGAGTTTGTGTAAGCATTTAGGTGAGTATCCTCACTCATATACATGGCATTAAGACCTGGGATTAGGCAGCCAAGCTTTTATATGTTATATTTTGCATGTTTTGATTTACAAACTATGTTGGCTGCTGATGGTTTCATAAATGTTTGATAGATATGATCTGCTATGCTGGATGTTTAACTTTGTTATTCTATTTTCATCTCTGTATATTATACCAAAACCTTAAGGAACATATAACAGAGTATTTGTAACTAGTTTGAATAATGGCTTAAGACAAAGAATGAAAAGATAAAGAAAACTATGAGCTGCATATACATTGGTATGGTGCTGAGGCTTGAAATAATTGGTTAAGGGTGCAATGGAGTTTTTCTCTATAAGTGCTGAGCCCTAAACTAAACAGAAACTTACAAGCCTAAAAACTATGTTTAAACAAGATTGAAAATCTGGCTAAATATAGTTGCTTGAAAAATCAAAATAAACTCAATAGAGCCATGTATTTATTCTCAGTTGCAAACATTCTGGTATATGCTTGAATAGGGTGTTTCTATGATAAATAATGTGAGATGGAATGACTGGGGTGTTATATCTCTAGAAAGTAACCTTTAACTTGCTTGCAATATTATGTCTGCAAGGTAACTAGTATGCTTCATAAGTACAGGTGGTATGTACACCTAGCTATCATTGATAGAATGAACATAAATACACTTAGTGATATAACTAAGGATTTTGTGCCAAGAAGGCTGCTGGAATGCTTGTCCTATTTGAAGTAGACAAGTTGGCACATGGCTTGTTTAAGTCCTGAGATCTTTGTGCCATAATGTTAATTAGTTCATGGCAATGTGTCCCTTTGATTCCTTATAGCAGATGAGGCCAGGAATTTATAAGAAAAAGATAAGGCAACCTAGTAGTTCCAGATAAAAGTTGTTTTATTGCATATGTTTGCTCTTATGTATTGTACATGATAATACCTGTCAAGTATGCAAAGTATATCTATGTTGTATCCTTAGCTTAATATCATGGATATGTTAGAAATGCTCACACCAGATCATAGATCTGACCCTTATTGCTCATGGCACATGGGGGTGTCTCATTTATAATGAGGCAGCCACTAATGCTTTTGCAGGTTATGATGGAGCTAAGTAAGCAAGATTAAAAAGATATGGAATAGAGGATGCTAAGATAATTAGAAATAAAAGCTAAAATGTGTTAATTCATGCATGTATTCCCTGATTAATATGGCTATCTAAATGTATTAAGTAGGAAGAACTTGTAAGAGACATGTGCTATGTTGTTTCTGGTTATTTCTGATTTGGTATGTACTAAGGATATTGATGTTGAACTGATTTGAAAACCTATTTGCTAAAGTTGTTTTGATTTAGAGGTAAAACCTGGATTTTATAAGCATAATCATTTTATGATGATTTCAGTAATCCTGAGTTCTTTCAAAAAGAATATAGATATACAGAAAATAATATTGGGAAAACCAGAAAAGAATTAAACTGCTATATCTTCAATTTATGATATTGACATAAGTCCAGATGCAAGAAAAAGTGTTTATACTTTAAAGATGTATTTTTAAAAGAGAAGTATGATTAGGAAGAATGATATATATCTGATCACAAAATGTCTGATTCATACAAATATATATATACATGCTTTTGAAAAGGAAAGGTATCAATGTTTTGTGTATAATCTGGGTTGTAAAAATGCAAACAAAAGAATGGCCAGAGTAACCACATGGTTAGGCATAGGTCAGGCCAAATGCTCCACTTCAGATCAATGAAGCAAGGGAACATTTGAGCTCAGTTTTCTGGAAAATGAACAAAGACCCTGACATGTACATGTATATCTGTGTACATGTAGATATTGGGCAAAAATATAGATGTAAATTCTTAAAACAGTTGAAAGAATGGATTTCAAAAATAGTTATGCAAGAAGAATTGTTTTGTATGATAGGTTATAGCCAAAAATTAAATATATATGTACAATTATAGGTAGGTATCAGATTTCAGCCATACAGGAGAAAATAAAAAGAAAAACAAAAATTGTGTTTGAACCGACCAGCATAGTACTCGAACTAGTGACCTTGCATGAATAAGTTAGGCGCGTTTCCATTACGCCTAGATGTTGCTTGTGTTCACTTAGGATCCACTTTCTTTTAACCTGAGTTTGATAATATTCAGACTTTAAGATAATCATCCATATTATAAGCTTGCTTTCCACTGATCATTGCTTGGTTATTTCTTAATTATAATAACAGTCTAAGGTACATATTTCCAGGGGACTCTATAGTCAAAAATCTGGATACAATAAGTTTTAATTTAAAAGGGAATTTATCACATTTATGCAAATTTAAAAAGGATTTCTACTTATTATTATGCTCTGATTCAAGTAGAATATAACATAGATATCTTCATATATGTATGTTAAAAATGATTTAGAATTAAAACAATATTTCTATATTGTGAAAGATCCTGGATATATTTTTGTTTATTAGAGAAAAGAAAATGACCCTGGGAAATATATTTGTAATAGATGATATATCTATATATCATCTCTATTGCAAAAATAAAAAATCACCAATAAAATTAGTGTGTAAATAGGAGGGTCATTTCAATTTGGTTTGGTCATAAGACCAAATTTATTATTAGATATTTTCATTCTTAATACATAGATGTTTACTTTTCTAATACCTTCAAAGGTATTTTTAGAATTTTGATCTAAGATATGGCACATGTCTTTATCAAAATTTATCCTAAATCCTTTATCACATAGTTGATTTACACTTAGGATTATGTTTCAAATTCCTAACTCACAAAACTATTAAGTAGTATGAGTTTCAGAGTTAATAATGTTGTCGATGTCAATTACATATTCTTTTCAGTTATCTCCAAAGTTTACTTCTCCCCCATCTTTGTAAATGATGGTCATCAATAGTTTCGAGTTCCTAGTCATATATCTTGAAAATCCACAGTTCTGTATCCACTTGTTCTTTTTGAACTTTCGTACCTGTTTATTGTTAGCTATAAAACATACCTCATTACCTTAATTCTTTGAATCGGTATTACTAAATGTGGTGTCATAGTCTTCCTAAGTCGTTGTGAGTGCTCGTTCTCTTTTTGATCGAATCTGTTTTTAGAGAGTCTTTTGGTTTCTTCGGTATTGGGCAGTCCCTTTTCAGATGTCTAGTTTTGTCGCATTCAAAGGATTTTACTGGTTTCTAGAGTTGTTTTTATTGTTGTCCATCCTTCTACATTTGTTCCTCTTTCTATATTTTAGGAATCCTCTGAAATTCCTTGCCATAAATGTTATCTCTTTATTGTCATCGTCTAATCGTTTTCTTCGGTTGTAGCGTTGAAAGTGAGTGACTTCTTTCATTCGCCTAGCTTTCCTTTCTTCTCTTCAACAAAACTTCATATGACATTAAATTACCTATTTACTCTTCTACTCTCATAGTACTTATCTGTTATCCTCTTCAATCACCAACATCTTTTGATCTCATTCACTTAAGTGGATTTAAAAAAATTCGAACATGGTCTTCCTCAATAAAAAAAATTTCAAGTGAAATTAAAGCATGCAATATGTCTAGAAATCAAGAATACATGTCAGAAATAGACTCATTAGGTTTCATTTTAAGTGACTGAAATTGGATAGTAAACATAGAATTCTTGGTTTTCTTAATCTTACTAGTGCCTTCATATGCATATGCACTTTTAAAAATAGATACTCTATCGAACTCATTTTTATCCAAGGTGTAGAATAAAATATTCATTGCTTTTGAATGTAAAGTGCTTGTGCTTTTTGACCACTAGACCATTGTGCATTATAAGTTAGAGGCTCGATGTATTCAGTTTGTGTGATATTCCATATATCTAAGCCATTGGACCATAAGTAGTTTTTCATTCTACATAACCAATAAGCATAATTACTACCATTAAAGAGTGGTGGTATAGTAGTAGATTATCCTTCTACAAAAGTGTTAAAAATGGTATTTGTGTTATTAAAAATTTAAACCTTTCAAAACTCAAATTAAAAAATTTTGAAAACCCTAAATCTCTACAACCAATTGTGGAGTTTGATGCGCTACCCTAATTATTCATTATGGATTTGAAGGCTAATGTAACACTGGGGGGTGAATAGTGTTTTCTAAACTAATTACAAAATTATACTATGATTATCTAACTTATCGAAACAGATTTAGATTCATAGGTAGTAATATAGTAAATGCAGAAAGTAAATGCAACAAAAGTAAAGAGAATACATCAAGAAATTTTATACTAGTTTGGATTCCGATTCCTGCATCTAGTCATGTATCATGTACAATACTTCCACTGTAACAAACTTGCAATTCCACAAGTGGCAACTCTACCTTTACAACTTGATTTTGAATTAGGTGACAAGCAACACATATCCTGATTTTCCACGGGTGGTAGGACACACCTAGACCTTCTTGACTTTGAACCTAGTGGCAAGAACACCTATCTTGCCTTTCCACAAGTGGCAGGACACACCTATATAATCCTAACTTTCTAAAGGTGGCAAGACGCACCTTTACTACAAGCTATAGAGTAATATCTAAAAGAAATTGAATCTTTCGATCATAATTTCAAATAGTCCTCAATATAAGTTCCTATAAACCTCTAATAGCATTTATCTTTAATTTCTTTGGGGAATAGGGTAAAAACAGAGAGTAAATAATGGGGAATTTTTATGTGGTCTCTCTAACTTTTTGTAGATTGCTAATCTTTGAAGAAATAGAGAGAAAGAGAGAGGATTTGCGAAGTATAAGTGTATGTAAATAAATGGACTTACCTACAAAATGTGAGAATGTAGAGGGTATGAGAAATGAGAGAGAAATTTTTGAAAAATTCATTGTCCAAAACCTTTAATAAAAGATGAAGAGAAGTGAATTTTCATGAAGGGGTGAAAGGAAGAGTTCGTTCGTTTAAAATGAAAATTTCAAATTAACAACTAGTATGTCAACATACACTTTTGGATATATTGACGTATCCTAGCGTAAAATGGCAATAATTTTAAGGAAATTATTTTAACTCTTTTAACTTGTAAAACCAATATTAAACTTTTATAAAAATGTTATGGAGGATAAAATAAAGAGTTTTTAAAGAGAGAATTGAATGTATTGCTATGGGATCTACAACAACTAAATCTAAGACTCTATATACTTTGAAAAATGACTGACTATTGTCTTGTACTCTTACTTCCTTTGTTCCTTGAGTCTCCCATGTATTTCTAGCCTTGCCTATGAATCTCCCTTGTTCTTCTACTCTTGTTTTTTTTGATCTTGATTCTTCTTGATCTACCTAGTCTTGTACTTGAGTTCTTATACTGATCTGCCTTGATATTTGTACTGCATCTCTACTTGATTGTCCTGTAAGTTGTATTGATAGTACTCGTATATTTCCTTTACTATATCATACTTAAATTTCAAAAACATCAGTACCAATATTTATGTGGTTGTTATCATCAAAACCACTAACCATGGTTCTAACAACTTTTGTATCTCCACCCTCTCAAGCAATAGCTCCATTCAAAAATCCAATGCTTCCCAGTTGTCATCCACCGCACCTCCAAAAGGCTTAAAAAGGACAATTTACCACTGCCACCACTTGTACGACTCTCCCTAAATCCCCAGCCACCAAAACATTATTGGAGTGAGACCTCATTCACCTTGGTATAAACATAACGGGGATACAATTTATGTACAATGTGGAGGGACTTCCCTCCCAAGCCCTTGACACGGGATTGTCTCTTTACCGGAAGCTGGTGAATAGTATAACTATGGAGGAAGCTTTCCAAGTGCCCTAGTTGACTTAAACAAGAAGAACTGCCATAACTTCATAATGATAGAGAAGGAAAGTGAGAAAAATAAGAGAATAAAAGGAACCACTCTAATCAGCTAGAGAAGCTTGAAAAAGAAATGCAAGCCAAAGCTAAGGCTATTGAGGAGATTGTAGAAAGTATAAGGCTGAGTTCCAAACATTTTAGGAGAGAGTAATGATACTCAATGAAAAAGTTCAAACAACCCATGCTTTCTCCACCGATCTGGCCAGTTAGAAGATTGCACTTAAAACTATGATTGAATCCTTAACACCGAGCCGCGCCATGGCGAACGCCATGATTGCCATCTTGGAACTCAAGCTGATGAATGAAAATAGAGAAAAAGATGATGCTTTAACACTCGTCGAGACATGCATGCATAAAGTTCTTGATGCGAAAGAAGCCAAGGAATCGCTCGAGAAAAGAATCGAAGAGCTTAAAGCTCGCGCTTTCGAAGCCGAAAAATAATAAGAAGAGGTTATTGACAACATCGATGCCACCTTGATACGCTTCTATGAAGACAACATAAAGATAAGAAATATAAGGTGGTTAGATGAAAGATGCCCCAAGACATTGGCTAAAGTCTGGGATGAAATTCTATAGTATGAGAGGGAAACAAATGAGGATGAAGAAGAGATTACAGCTCCTCTCTTCGACAAGTTCAATTTGGAGGCCCCAGCCAAGGGCTAGGCAAAAAGGGCTGCAAATACTTCGACATCCACACTAGTGCCTGCTAGAACTCCTATTGACTCTAACTCAGAAGGAGTCCAAGGCAGAGACCATCACTCCTGTAATAGCCAGCTCTATGGCTGTTGTGATTCCTACGCATGTGTCCTTTGCACCAGAAATTGCTACTACTACCTCACCTTCTAAAGGGTATAACCCTAAAGATCAACGCTTTGTTCCACTCTGACCGTACCCACACTTCCAATCTTACATGTATCCGTGAAGAGGGGTAGATCGTTGAGTCTCCCTAAGGAATTAATAAATTAATACATAATTGACTAAATGATTAATTATGTGAATAAAGGTTTAAATGATTTAACTATAAAATTGGATAATACAGTGTGACAAGTGCTTGGGTGTACATTTACTTATCATGATTTTTGTTTAGAAAACTTAACCAAAAAAGAATTAAATGAAGAACAGGGAATGAGGGAAATGGGTTGGTGGCCCAATATTCATTGGAATAAAAATAACCATTTTCCTCTTTTTATTTTATAAAACCCTCAAAACAAAAATAGAAGCTTTAAGGCTCTTTAACGGTGATTGCGGCCTAACTAAGAAAGAAGAGGAAAAGAAAATCAACTAAAGACACCATCAACTTCGAAATACACGTGAGTAATATAATTTCTAATTCCTTCTTCCCTAATAAATCTTTTATGTCCAAATTAATATTGAATTTTACTCATAATTATTCTATTCTTTATGATCTGAGAATTTAATATGATGTTAGAAAGTATTATTGGACTTGTGTTTTGATTTATTGTATTTTTCTGTATGTACATAAATTACGATGAATTAATTGAGTGTTACATATTTTGGCAAATCGATGAAAATAAGGTGTTTAAGGAATTATATAAAGGAAAACACAAAAACATATTTTCCATGATTTGCTCGAAATAAAATAAGTAATTTCTGGGAGTAATTTAGGCATGGCGAAAGGAATAAATTGGGTGTCGAAAGGCAAATGCATGGGACTGGGAGGTAATTAACTAAATTAAGTATTTAATAATGGGTCAAAAGACCAGATCTTCATTTTATGTTGAATGTGTTGGTAAAAGTACTAAATAACGGTAAGAAAGGACTAAGTCAAATGTATAAAAGTCAACATGTGTAAAGCTAGCAACATATATGTTAATACCTCAGTTATTGATTTTAATGATAACAATCTTGATAACTACAATATACATTTATATAAAATATGGATATTAATATTTTGCCAAGTTATATAGTATATAGTACATGATATTATACAGGTGTTGAATCGAAGACTATACAATATAAAGACTCAAGAAATGGACGTGAAGACTCATGAGTATAAAGACCAAGATATGAAGATATCAAGAATATAATATAGTGTATAGAGTCATAGAATTGTGTTAAAGTCCCTGGTAGAAATCCTTGATCTCTATCTTCAATTTTCTTATCTTTTATATATTTAAACAAAATATATTTTCAAATATATTTAAAAATATTTTATAAAATATTTCCACAGTTTAAAATGTTTATAAACTATGTTTAAATTATTTTACAAAGTATCAAATTATTTTACAAAGTACAGTATTTTCAAAATGTTTTAAAAAGAAAAGGGTTTTCAAATTTCATAAGAATATGTTGACATATACCTAGATGGTATGTCGACGTACATACTGCAAATCAGTTTTTCAAATTTTGAATTGAAGTATCTATTTATCGCAAATCTTCATGAATGGACACATCGTTTATACACTATATATATGAAGTTTCAAACGAATTTTTAGTTAGTTATTATTTTACTTTCTTTCCTCCTTTTCTCTCTTGAAAACTCCATTAAAATTATATTAAATTCTCTTCAAAACCAAGTAGAATAATTCATACTTTTATGTATTGATTCAATACTACTTTCTTACTCTTTTGGAATCATATCTCTCTCAAATCAATGATCAAAGTATTGTCCAAAAGGCTATAGGATCCATTGTATCCAAAGTTCAAGAAATTAAAAAACCATCAAACTCTATTTGCATTTGCTTGTGTGTGATTGTAGCCCGTTCAAATCAATTAGGTTGGTAGCCTGCAAATTCGAATGGGTGTGCTTGTAGCCCATCCAAATCAAGTGGGTGTACCTTGAGCCCGGAAAATTAAGTGGGTGTGTTTTGTAACCTCGAAATCGAGATTGTAGTTAGATTTTCTTTCTGGTCGTTTAAAGATTGGCATTTGAAAAGAAATTTGTATAGGCAATTGTACGGATTGGATATAGGAGAAATCTAAAGCAGTATAAAATCCCTGGTGTCATCTCTCTAACTCTCTACATTACTTTATTGCTTTATTTTTATCTGTGATTGCATCTGTGATTGATTGTTGATATAATTCTGTGTTAAAAATCTGTGATTTAATATTAAACTTGAAAGATATTAAAAAGATTTACAAAAGTTAGAAAACACTATTCACCTTCCTCTAGTGTTAAATTAGCCTTAAGATCCATAATCCTGCAACCCATAATATATGTAGAGAATTGTTCCCAATATATACTGTGAAGCAATGTCGAAGTATGTGGAGTCAAACTGAAAGTAAAATGAACCAGAACCTTAAGTATAAGTACTTAAGTAAGAAGCTAAGAAAAGTTAAGTAAAAAGGCTAGGGTTAATAAACCGAAGGCATTAGCCGAGGGCTAAAGCTAAGGTGGAATTAGGGTAAAGAAGGTGATTTCGGGAAATTAATGATTTAAATATCATAAGTCACCAAAGTTAAACTAAGACAAGCTTCCCAAGTCAAGACTGTGGGTAGTGATGGTCGAGGATAGTGTAGCTCTTGACAAGGTATTGAAACCAGAACTAATTAGCTTTCGAAAGAGAATTTATGATAAGGGTTAAGATGGATGAAACTAGCACTTAAAACATTGATGATAACGTAGTAATAATATTATTAGCTGGAAGTGGTTAGACTAAATGCTAGCTTAATGAATAGCAAAGTGAAAAGTCTAAGAATGAATGATTAGGTAATGTATTCGATGGTTAAAGTAAGTCCCGAGGTGATAATCAAGGGACCAAAATGAAGGAATAAGGTCTCATTGGCATTCGTAAATGAAAACAAAGTAGGTGTGAGACTGGGAGTGGCACCCAAGTATGAAAGCGTTGGTGTAAGTCCTAAAATGGAAACCGTTTGGACCACGGAAGCAATTGATGTAAGGTCGAGGGTGGTAATCAAGGGAACGGTTGAAAACGTAAGGTAGAGAGTGGTAGTCTAGAAAAAAGAGTGAAGTTGATGTAAGGCCTAGAGTGGAAATCGATATGTGTAAGTGTTGGTGTAAGCCTTGAATTGGAAACCAAAAATGAAAGCATAGGCGTGAGACTAGACGTGGCTGCTGAACACGAAAGCATAGGATGTGTAAGGCCTGAAGTGACAATCATAACTGATAGCGAGAATCTATTAGGATAAGGAAACAGTGAAGGCATAAGGCCTTAATGGCAACCAAAGACTAAATCTATATCTTTCTTAAGTATGAAGGCATAAGGACTTGGTGGCATCGAAAGTTAACTTATAACATTTTTTTATATATATGGCATAAGGCCTCGGTGGTAGTTGAAAGATATATGATTGGGTTTTGATAGGAAATAGAATGATTATTAAGTGGTCGTAGCTCTCAGTTGGTGCTTTACGACTTGAGTGTAACACTTAAAATGAACCAATGACTTATGCTTATATTTTAAATTGATGAATGAACGTTTGGATTATAGGGAGGGGAAAATTCGTTCCGTTCTTTGGCATGCTCTTACTATCGCACATATGTAGGGTAATATATTACTCATACTAGGCTTTATGTATGACCTATGTTTTTATTATTGTATTCCCTACAAAATTACTGGTAGTCGTTCGAGTAGGTTGATTTTTTGAGTTTAGACAGAGAGCATTTTTGAAGTAGGCGAATAAGGAGCCAAAGACGAAGTAAGAGGCTTGAGAGTATTATCTGTAATTTTGATTTCGCTAGACTAGGCGTTTTTGTCTGCATCTTCATATGTTAGGCATAACACTTGTATTCATTTTGTATTATTTTTTTGACCCCATGTGGGCACGAATATTGGGAACTAAATTGTCAAATGTAACCTACAAGGACGTGTTTCTTACTTTTTGTTAATAACTTCTCCATTTACTTAGGACCATATAATATAACTGATATCATCTCTATAATCGAATGATAATTCTAAGGTGATTGCAGCACATTGGAATTCCATATTTATATCTCAAAATGATGGATGTTATAGTTGGTATCAAAGCTTAGGTTAGGGGAACTTAAGTAAAACAAAGTTAAGTAAAAACTTTAGGTGAGAGTAGATGTTAGAAAACAAACACCTTGGGGAGGGTATACGCTACTACCTAACGTAATTATAATTACTGTATAGATGTATATGTAGATATATCTATTCCTCTATTGTTGCTTCACTCTCTTTCTTTATGATTCTAATGAAGGCTTTCTTAGTAGAAATGGATTTGAGAAGTGGAAGAGTTACAATAGAAGGAACCAATGAAAGGAGGGAGAATGGTAGTATGCAGATCGTCGAAGGTAATGGTAGAGAGGAGCCTCTGGCAGCAGTAAATGAGGTAGTCCTATCTGTTGTGGGAATGGATGTGAATGTGTTGTTCTGATAATTCATGGAACATATGATGAGGGAGAACATGCATGAAGTGGTTGAGTTGCGACTCATAGCTAGGGCAGACTTCTTTGAGTTAAAACAAGATCTAAAGAAATCTTAGAAGCGTATATTTATCGGGAGAGAGTTGGCAAATGAATTGTTAATTAGTTGAAGGTGAGTGAACATATCTTTAGAGACTTAGGACTGGATGATTCCAAAATGAGACGGTTAGCCTCCATGCAGTTGCATGAAAACATTTTGGATTGGTAGGAGACGGTGATGGTCGAGACTCCTAAAGAGGAGATCACTTAGGAGCAGTTCAGAGAAAGGTTTGAGGGTTAGTTTATTTTTAAGTCTTAGAGAAGTTATTGTTGAGGGAGTTCATTGATCTCAAACAAAGATATCTTTCTATCGAAGAATATGTTTGGGAGTTCAATGTCGTAGCGGAGTATGACTTAGAATTTATTAACACCTCACTGAAGAAGATTGAGAAGTTTATCTGGGACTTGAAGCAAGGCTTAAATCATAAGGTGATGGCATATCTGGCATCTCCTTTTGAGTTGTAGTTGATACGGAGAAAGGTATGATAGTTTGTACCAAGCACAGAGAAGGGTTGAAGGGAAGCCCAAGTCAGAAGCAAAGAAGAGATTTACCCCATATTAGAAGGGGAATAAGGGGCGACACCCAAGAAAAAAGGTTCTGGAAGGGGGACATCGAAGGGATATTTTGGAGGTTACTTGTTACAACTATTGGCAGAGGAGGCACCGTGCTTCGAGGTATCCGCAACTGGAAGGGACTATTAAGGTCAGGTGTTATAATTATGAAAAGCTGGGCATAAGAAGAAACTTTGTTCAGAGATGGAGTGGGCAAAGGTATTTGCTTTAGAGGGATCGAGAGGAGGACCTTCTACCAAGGAGAAAGGCATGGATGCTATGTTGGAAGGTATGATTTCCTCTTCCAGTGTTCAATTAGAGTTATGTTTGATACTGGGCTATACATTCCTTCATTTCTAAAAATGTGGTAGATAGTTTGGGTTTAGATGTTACCTATCTAGTTACTTATTTGTGTTTGATTAATACGATTGGTAGATATGCCACTCTCGTGTTAAAGTGCACTAGTTTTGAGTTTATTTTGTGTTAGTGTCTTTTTCCTGTGACTTATTCGTGTTTGACTTTGTGGGGTATGAGGTAACTTTGGGTATGGATTGGCTACTGCAAATGGCGCATGGATCTATTGTGCAGAGAGAATTATTGCCTTACAGAATCCAAAGGGACGAGAAAGGGTCCTAGTATTATTGAATGAGAGGAAGCGAAGGTCTGAGGTTTTGTTCTGTACAATGGAATGTCTGGAAGAGGAGGTAAATAGAGTTTCCTGTGGTTTATTAATTTGCTGAGGTTTTTTTGTGTACAATGGAAAGTTCGGAAGAGGAGATAAGTAGGAGTTTCTATGGTTTGGAAATTTGCTGATGTTTTCAAACCAGTAATGGGATTGCCTTTGAGAAGAGAAATCGAGTTTCATATAGATTTGGTATTAGGGGCATAATCTGTTAGTAGGCCACCTAATAAAATGTCGTCTATGGAGATGGAAGAATTGAAGAAGCAGCTAGCGGAACTTGAGCATAGGATTTTTAGTAGGCCTAGTAGTTCGCAATAGGGAGCTTCTGTGGTATTTGTGAAGAAGTCCAATGGATCACTTTTGAAGTGCATCAACTATAGGAAGTGGAATGAGCTGATCGTAAAGAAACATTATTAATTATCAGAGATATATGATCTATTTGATCAATTAAAGTGGATCCAGAGTATTTTCACAATTAGATTTGGCTATGGAGTTCCACTAACTAAGAGTTTCTGAAAGGAGTATTCCTTTGACCGTGTTTAGGACTAGGTATGGTTTATATAAGTGGTTAGTCATGCCTTTTGGACTATTCAATGCTCAAGCATTCTTTGTAGATCTTATAAACCGAGTCTTTTGCGATTAGTTAGACATATTTGTGTTGGTCTTCGCAGATGATATTTTAGTGTATTCTAAGGATGAGCGAAACCATGAAGTTCATTTTAGGCTAGTACTATAGACCTTAAGACAAAACAAGTTTAAAGCGAAGTTTTCTAAATGTCAATGTTGGGCGTAGAAAGTTAAGTTCCTAGGCTATATGGTTTCAAAGGAGGGACTGCCTGTAGAACTTTCGAAGGTTAACCGCATGAATGATTGGAAGAGACAAGAGACTATTATTAAAATATAGAGTTTCTTGGGATTGGCTGGATACTATCGGAGGTTCATTAAGGACTTATCTAGGATAGCAATGCCACTGACTAGACTTACTTGAAGAATGAAAGGTATGTTTTAATGAGGGTGTGTGAGGTAGCCTTTCGAAAGTTAAAGCTTCGGCTATCAGAAGCTCCGACTTTAGTAATTTCGAAAGGGAATGAAGATATGGTAGTGTACATGGATTCTTCAAGATCAGGATTAGGAGTAGTGTTGATGCAGAAAGGAAAGGTTATAACTTATGCACCTTGGCAGTTGAGACCATATGACATTCTTTATCTAACTCGTGATTTAGAGTTAGCACCAGTTATTTTTGCGCTAAATAATTGGAGGCATTCCCTTTTACGGGATAGATTTAAGTTGGACCATAAGTCTTTCAAGTATTTTCTCTCTTAGAAGTAGTTGGACATGAGACAACAAAGATGGTTAGAGTTCTTGGCATCGTATGATTTTGGAATAGAGTATACCCCAGGTAAAGGAAATAAGGTTGTAGATGCCTTAAGCCGAAAGCGGAAGAATTATGTTTTTACTATGATGAAAGAGTGGTATGTTTTAAAGACTTTAGATAGTTGGAATGTGTAATTCTGGTTGAGTGCTCTAAGCCAAACTTTTGGGACATTGTCATTCTTAGATGTTCAACCAGCTCTCATTAAGAAGGTTGCTGAAGTATAGAAGGAAGATCTGTTATATGCCGAAAGGATCTAAGGCTTTAAGAGTGGTGCCAAGATCAAAGAGTTGGAGGACTTCAATATTGATGAGAGAGGATGACTTCAGAAGGAGGGAGTGTTTTATGTTATGGATAAAGGAGACCTTCAGAATTAGTCTTAAATGAATGTCATAGTTCAAAGTTCGTTATTCATCCTAGAGGCATTAAGATGTACCGAGATATGAAGCACAACTTCTATTGGGAAGGGATGAAGCAGATGTTGGGGAATGTGTGAACATATGTTTCACATGCCAACATGTTAAGGCAGAACATCAGAGGCCAAGTGGACTCTTGCAGCCTTTGGAAGTTCCAATGTGGAAGTGGGATTCGGTTTTGATGGAATTTGTTGAAGGTTTATTGTGGCAAGAGTAAGTAATAAAAGTATACGGGTCACAGTGAATAGAAAGACTAAGATTGCCCATTTCGTTCCAGTAAAGCCCACAAGGATGGTATTAGGGTTAGCCAAAGTATATGTTAAGCCTATAGTAAGGCTTCAAGGAATTCCAAGTACTATAGTTAGTCAACGAGATGTGTTATTTTCCAGTGAATTTTAGCGGGGCTTTCAGAGTGCATTGGGTTTGAAATTGTCTATGAGTACCACTTACCATCCTCAGACAGATGGCCATATTATGATGGTCTACTAGATACTTGAAGGCTTGCTAAGAGCATGTGTATTAGACTTCGATGGATCTTGGGAAGATCATTTGCACTCAGTGGAATTTTCATACAAAAATAGTTATCATTCCAGTATTTGGATGGCACCTTTTAGGGCATTGTATGGAAGACCTTGTAAGTCTCCAACGAGATGGTGCGAGAATAGAGATAGACTTATCCTAAGGGAGGACCTTGTAGGAGAAGCTTCAGAGAAGGTTGAGTTGATTCAACAGAGGATGAAGGATGCCCAAGCAAGGCAGAAGTGCTACGTCGGTAGGAGGCGAAGGGATTTAAATTTGATCTAGTGGACCATGTATTTGTTAAAGTTTCGCCAATGCATGGCACTATAATGTTTGGAAAGGCCAGAAAATTGGTGCCGAGATATGTTGAGAGAATCAGCAAAGTAGCTTATAGAGTTGAATTGCCAAGTGCTTTTACAAGGGTCCATAATGTGTTTCATGTTTCACATCTTTGGCAATGTGTCTGAGACCCTAAGGATGTTTTATTCCGAGAGTAGTGAAAGATTTGGTTGTTGTATGACTTAAGTTAGGAAGCCCATATGTTGATCGAGATGAGAAAAGGCTTCGGAATAAGGCGGTGAAGCTTGTTTGGGTCTAGTGGACTGAGGATCGAGATATTACTTAGGAGACGGAGGATAAAGTCAAGAAGCCTTATCTTGAGTTGTTTGTTTAGATTAGTACAAATGTTTTCTATGTTTATTTTAAACTATACACACACACACACACACACACATATATATATATATTATGAATGGTTTTGCAATGTATTGGTAGATGCACTAGTACATTTGTTTAAGACACAAGGGTAGGGAACATGTTTGTTTATGCTATAGTAGGCATGGGATGATTTGGGAATCATTATTGTGCCTTATTAGAATATCGAGGATAAAATTCATATAAGGGGAAGCCTATAACACCGCATAGATTAATAAATAATTAAATAAATGAATAATTATGTGGATAAAGGTTTAAAGGATTTAATTATGAAATTGAATAATAAAACGTGATAAGTACTTGGGTATACATTTACGTACCAATATTTTTGTTTAGAAAACCTTGACTAAAAAAGAATTAAATAAAGCAGAAGGGAATGGGCCGGTGGCCCAATTATTTTTCGAAATAAAAATAATCACTTTTCATTTCATTCTACCCTCAAAAATAAAATAGAAGCTTTGTAGCTCCATAATGGTGATTGCGGCCAAATCAAGAAAGAAGAGGAAAAGAAGAAGACTGACTAAAAACATCATCCAATTATGAAATATAGGTGAGTAATATATTCTCTAACTCCTTCTTCCTTCATAAATCTCTTACATCCAAATTAATATCAAATGCTTCTCATACGTCTTGCAATCTATAAGATCTGAGAATTTAATATTATATTAGAAACCTGTTATCGGAGATGAGTTTTGATTCATAGTATTTTTCCCATAAGTGCATAAATTAAGGTAAATTAATTGAGTGTCGTATATTTTGGAAAATTGTTGAAAATAGGTGGTTAATAAAATATATAGAGGAAAACACAAAAACATATTTTCCATTATTTTCTGGAAATAAAATAAGTAATTTCTAGGAGTAATTTAGGCTTGGCCGAAGGGATATATTGTGTGTAGGAAGGCAAATTCATGAGGACCAGAAGGTAACTTAACTAAATTAAGTATTTAATAATGGGTCAAAAGTCTATATCCACATTTTATGTTGAACATGTCAGTAAAGTACTAAATAATACTAAAAAATGAACAAAGTCAAAAGAATCAGAAGTCAACATTTGGAAAGCTTGTGTTAGATGTGTAGAGAACAGTTCCTAACATACGCCAAGAGGTGGTGTCGATGGATGTAGAGTCGAACCAAAACTAAAATGAACTAGAACCTTAAGTATAAGACTTAAGTAAGAAGATAAGGAAAGTTAAGTAAAGAGGCTAGGGTAATTGAACCAAGGCAATAGAAGAGGCCCGAAGGCGGTCGAGGGCTAAAGCTAAGGAGGAATTCTTGGTAGATGAGTAAATTTCGAAAAGTTAAAGATTTAAATATGATAAGTCACTAAAGTTAAATTAAGACGGGCTACCCCAGGTGAGACCATGGGTTGTGATTGCCAAGGTTGTGTAGCTCTCGGAAAAATGTTGAAACTGAAACTAATTGTCTTCCGGAAGAGAAATTATGATAAGGCTTAAGATGGTTGAAACTAGTACTTAAAACATTGATGATAATGTAGTAAGTAATATTGTTAACCGGAAGGTGGTTAAACTAAATGCTAGCTTAATAAATAGCAAAGTGAAAACCTAATAGTAAATGGTTAGGTATTGTATTCGGTAGTTGATGAAAGGTCTAAGGTTGCTATCATGGGACCAAAAGTGAAGGAATAAGGCCTTAATGGCATTTGCATATGAAAACAAAGTAGGCGTTTGATCGGGAGTGGCAGCCGAAGTACTAAAGTGTTAGTGTAAGGCCTATAATGGAATTCATTCAGACCATAAAGAAATTGGTGTAAGCCCTAGGGTGGCAATCAAGGGATAAGGCCAAGAGTGGATGTCAAGAAACCAAGAGTGAAGTAGGTGTAAGGCCTAAAGTGGAAGCTGAAACACGAAAGTGTTGGTGTAAGACATGAAGTGGCAACCGAAAATGGAAGGCGTCGTCATGAGGCCAGGCATGGCATCCGAACACGAAAGTGAAGTTGGTGTAAGGACTGAAGTGGCAACCGAAATTGATAGTAAGAATCTGTTAGGCTAAGGAAACAGCGAAGGTAAAATGCCTTAGTGGCAGTCAAAAGCTAAATCTAAATCTTTGTTAAGTATGAAGGAATAAGGTCTTGATGGAAACTGAATGTTAACTTATAGCATTTTGTTTATATATAAGTCATAAGGCCACAGTTGCAGCCGAAAGATATATAATTGGATTTTGAAGGAAATAGAATGACTACTGATAGTCGTTGTCTTGGTTAAGGCTTTATAGCTTAAGTCTAACACTTAGAATAAATCAATGACTTATGCTTATGCTTAAAATTGATGAATGAATGTTTGGATCATAGTGAAGGGAAAACCAATTCCATGCTTTGGCGGTGTGGCCTCACCATCTCGCATGTTTAGAGTAAAACATTACTCATACTAAACTTTATGTCAGACCTACATTTTTATTTGTTTTTGCTAAAAACACACGGGTACTTATTCAAGTAGGTTGAGTTTATGGGTTTATACAAGGAGCATGTTGGGAGAAGACAAATAAAGGAGCCGAAGATGAAGCAGGAGGCTCGGGAGTATTATTTGTAATATCGATTCTTCTGCATTTATATCAATATCTTCATATATTGTGCATAACAGTACTATTTATGTCGTACTATATTTTTGATCCATCGTGGGCATGAATGCTTGGAATTAAATTGTTAAACGTAATCTGCAGCGATGTGTTTCTTACTTTTAGTTAAAGCACTATAAAAGTCGATATAGTAAAACAGGAACACTGAGTATGAGAAATTATACATGACCTGTATCTACATCCAACGACTTAGCACATAACACAATATATATGTTACACTATCATTGCATGGGTATACTACACTAAGTATAATATCGAGTGTCATGATACCTAACTCAATAGTACCTATATCACAAGACATCCATCCAAACCTCACAACAATCACACCAATCATAGCAAACACATAATAAACGCACAACAACCATCACCAAGGTTACACATTGCCACAACTAAGACCAAGGTCTCGCATCAACATAGCGATCACTAAGGTACCAACTTGTCATGACCATCACTAAGTACAGCACCATCACGACCATCATAAAGGTTTCACATCACCATAACAATCACTAAGGCTTCGCATCATCACAACCATCACAAAGGTAAAGCACCACCACTACCATCATGAAGGTGCAATTCCATCATAACCACCACCCATATCCCACGTCACCATAGCCATCACCAGGGTTTCGTACCACCACTAAGATGCTCTCGGAGACCGGATATCTCATACGACCATCACATAGGTCGACGATACACTATTTTGTAATTGGATTAGGTGCTCGATCATATACCATCACATGGTACTTCCTTTATTAAGGCAGGCTGGACCATCACACAGATCCAGAGTACACAAATGAGCATATCCTCACATACCCTTGCCCATAGCAATCGCACATCACATCTAGATTTACCAGCGATCACTTAAGCACATGATTGATAGTAGTACACGCTACATTCCATACTATCGCTTCACCTTGTAAAACATGCGTTCTCAAACCATCACTAAGTCTTACCACCACTTCTCACTGGAAGTATTTAACCCAAACAACTCACATTGTCAACTCGTCGAGGTCTCTCCATTTCCTTAGTTGCCACACAAAACCTTAAGTCATCTCGATTTGGCCTAAAGTCAACCTAGGAAATCCTAAAAACCCTAGGTCGAGCCCGAACTCAACCTCGCATATGCCATGAGTCAAGCCAGTGTCATGTGAAGCTTCCAACTTCATGCATCTTTGCTTAGTTTTTTTTCATTGTAGGCCATGAGTTTTTAGGCCACCAAAAAAAAGTTATTGAAGAGCCAGCCTGAAGTCACCTCAAAATTCCATTATCTATTCAGTGACACACCGTGTGAACACCTTTTCATGTTCGACCATGCACCCGGACCGTAGTTTTCCCGCTTTTTCTCTTGCCTGACCCAAAGTTCTCCTTCCCCTGACCCGAAGTCACCATCGAACAACCAAGTGCCAAACCAAATTTCATCAGACCCAAGTTCACCCTGCATTTTTTTATTCCTAGCCCGAAGTTTTCCTGAGTTTGCCTCCAAGTCACCCCCGTCTTCCTCCAAGTAGAATCAAAAACAAAAAGTGCCAAACAGAATTTATCGATCACAACATGTCGAACCAAACCAAAGTACCAAATACTTATCCAATTTCCTCACCGTTTTCTTCATCATTTTCTACATGTAACAACCCACACCTCTAAACACATCTATTCAAAGCCTAAAACGGTGTTTGAACTGCGTCATGCTAAGAAGTATGAATCATTAGGTTTATGATGATTTACGTTGTACAAAGGTAAATATAAATTTTGATCATTTAAAACTTTTAGACCTCACAGTGGAAGAAATAAAATATAAATGCCGAAGATATTCCAAATTCATTATTATTCCAAAATACAACAAGAGTCTAACTAATAGATACAATAAGATACATAGGAAAATGACTATAAATAAATATATCTCCAAAACACCTTGTCACCTTCTCCACGCATCTTATCTTCATCGACTTATCTACTACCCTGTCTCCCTATAATAGGCATAAAGAAGGAGAAATTGAGAGGATCAAACAAGGTACAGTGAATGAATTTTATCACTAGTGGTATGGTGTTAAGAAGTAATTAAATTTCATTTATAATCTACACAACCTAAGGTTGTTTATTTGTGTTTGTGGACTATGTACAAGGAACTAGTCGATCTACACATAAGATGTAGTAACCCTTAGTATACCTAATCGTGCATCGAGTAAACATCTTGAATGATAAACCGCTAACAAATACACTAAGTGGAAAATATTCAATGCGAACCTCGAGTGCACAATTCTGATATCAACGTGTCCTACTGAGTATACCTCACATTGCGTAATCCCACATTGCCCCCAAAAGCATTGAGTAAACTCCTCGTTAATGTCCATTATCATATGCAAAACACGGGGTATACATCACAATGCATGAGCCTACTTGCCCCCAAAAACACTAAGTAACCTCCCTGTTGGTACCCGATATCCTATTTTCTATGCACAACACCGGGTATACATCATAATGTCTGAGCCTAATTGCCCCTAAAACATTGAGTAACCTCTCTGTTGGTGCGTGATATCTTATTTTTTATGCACAACACTGAGTATACATCACAACGCTCGAGCCCACTTTCCCCTAGAACATTGAGTAACCTCCTCTTTAGTGCTTGTAACTATACACAACACCGAGTACACATCACAATGCCCGAGCCAATTTTCACCTAAAGCATTAAGTATCCTCATCGTTAGTCCTCGTATGATCCAAAGCATTTAATTAGGATAGAATCATATGCCATGTTGACTGTCAAATTTAACAACTTTATGAAGTGAGAACCTCAGATGTCACCAAGTGTGAAACTATTCCATTTCATTGCACGCCAACATTCAATTACGCAAACTCCCCAAAATCAAAGAAGTGGGGACATGTTTATCTGATATGTCATACTTAACCTGCACCAGGTTTAGGCTCGACCTAGGCTTACTTCAGTCATTTAGACATCTAGACTTTGGTCCAGACGTTTGATTAACTGTACGAAAATTAGCTATATGTATTCAAATATCTGACCAACTATTTAAACATCTGACTTTGATTCTAGACGTCTAAATATAGGTTTAGACGTTTGAATCTTGCTAGATTTAATATTTTTTCTTTTTGTTTCACACTGATAAAAATTAAAACGTCTGTTTTTTAGTCCAAATGTCTGACTTGGGTTCAATTTCATTATGTTAGATGTTTTACTTTTTTAATTTGTTTCAATTTTGTTGCAGAATTAGATATAGTCGAAAAGTTCATCTTTAATAAACATTTCAACGCACAATTCCTGTTTATTTCGTTTCCAACTCCATATAATTTACCCGTTTGATTGTGTGTTTGTATATATATGTATGTATGTATATTCACTAGTTTATCTATGTATAAATCAAAATTTATAGAGTTAGACCTAAATAAATTTCCAAGGTATATGTGTAGATCTACTTTTTATCCTTTAAATCAACTGAGCATTTCTCATGATTTAATCAATATAGTCTTATAAGTGGCTTTTGTTCGATCTACTCTTTTTCCCAAGTTTCAACAATTTGCATGGCTAAAGTCATTACTTAGGGGTTTTTTACAACATATTAATCCATGTGAATCAATAAATTTAAAATTAGTAATTCAATCAAAATCATGTTTTCAATTTGAAATAGATATATGAAAAAAATTCAATTACCAGTTTACATCATAAACACATCGTAATAAATCCACTCACCTTGGAACGATGTTTAAGAAAATATCCAATTGTAAACTTTCAACTGTCTTCCCTTAATTTTATTTGTAAATTTGCCTCACTTTTCCTATACTCTTTGCTAAGATTTTAAGATAGACCTCTATTTTCTTTTTATTTAATTGAGGTTCTTTGTGAAGAATTTAAATTAAGAAATATGGAAGGGGAAGATGATGAAAAGGATGGAGTTTACCAAATAGAGGCTAGAGTTTAGAATGAAAGAGTGAAATTAAGCATGTATTTATAGGTAGGAAATTAAATATAGTCTAGGCGGGGAAAAATTATTACTTTACTCGTATCCCTTGCCCTTACATATATGCAAAACTCCTTTTTCATTTACTTTGTTAAATAACGTTTATTCTACCTCAATTAATGTCATTACTTATTTCAAATTAATATCATTAATTGATATCCAATATATATATATATATATACCATTTTGGGGAATCATGGATTAATATTTAAACATAAAGAAATTCGATTGCTGGTATTTATATTTTCAAATTCAAAAATAAATTTTCTCTAATTCTTTATAAAGAAATGGATAACATACCTTTTCATTAATTATAGCAATAAATTCCATTATCCAGGTAATTAATGCTTTCCCCTTAAAGCGATTTAAAGTTGGTGTATGTTAATATCTTTTCTCCTTTTCTTTTAATGCGCATTAAAACAATTATACTCCTTTTAAAGTAATTCAAACATATTCAATTAATCACTTACTAAATAAATTTTGATTTGTTTCTATAATTAATTCTTAAACTTAAATTTCAAAATAAGCGTAAAATACAAGAAAAAACGTGCTACAGTAAACATTCCATGTCTTCTTCATCCAGTATCCATTTCTGACATTTATTTATGAGTTTGGATAGAAAAATCTACTTAATACAGCGGAAAAATCAAACCTCCCAAATTCCTTCGTTTGTGACAAATTCATTTTTTCAGCTTTATGTAAACTTACTAAAATGTCATTTTTTAATTAATTATTTGTTTTTGTTAAAAATATAGGATGTTACACTCTCCTCCTAAAAGAATTTTCTCCCTGAAATTCTAAGAGACGGAAAGTGCAACTCGTGAACTCAACCATACAATAGCAACCATGTGCATTGCAATACATACACTCAAATCACTCCATGCACTAAGCATAAAAAAAGCATTCAAATAATTCATATAAAATATATACATTCCCTAACGTTTCTACCAATATAAGACATGATATCCATATGGATACCAACTATAACTAGAATCCAGTAGAAATATATAGTGATGGAAAAATAGGTGTAAATAAACAATACAGAGCAATAGTAAAATAAATGCAAACAACAATGTACATCCATCAATCAACTTATGTCATGAACATGGCATATGAATAATGCATAATACTAATGCAACTTCTATATGAATGCAAGATCATGGCATACAGGATGGGCGCAAAATATTCCGAAATATACTGATAATCCTATATATACGCAACATGATATATAATGAGTCAAGTCATACCTCAAACATAAGCCACACAGCAAAGCATATCATACCACCCAGTTTCCTTATTTAATAGTAATAATCTATAGTAACCATTCATCCATACCTAAATAAACTAATCATCCTAACAACAAGCAATAGAAAGATCCTCTAATGAAGAGTTGAAATGAAAAGATCGGATTCTCTCCTCCACTTTCTAAGTACTCTCAACTGAATCGTTCTTCCAACCTAACTTAACGACCTTACTACTAGCCTATAAAACCAATCCAAATTACTACAAACGTATGTGCACTGGTAAACTTCTACAATTCATACTACTAACTCAAATAAACTGATGTTGACATGCACTACAACTACTAACATCATCATAATATGCCCCAATGGAAAATGTCGCCTCATGCAAATCTCAATGCATATACACAATACCTTAAATCATCCATTAATTTCCAATCAATCTTTTGGATACTAGGACAAGACAACTCGAAGGTGGGCGGTTTTTCACCTAGCATCAAATAAATTGAATCATTTACTATTTCTCATTTTCACTTAAGAACATCAAAATCCGATGATGCCCTAAACTGGCGAAAATAATATAACTCCTCTTTTAATCTTGATTCAACTTAAGTTGTATCGTTTCACTTATGATGATGCTGCCCCAATTCTCTAGCAATTTTAATACCAAGGTATCATATTTCTTGTCTACAAGAATTTTATTCTAAGTTCTACAACATACAGTAGTAATCTTATTCAATTAATCTATTCAAACATAGCAACCAATATCGTAAATCTAGGTGTAGCCCTAAATTTAAGTGAAATCCTATATTTTTTATTATAAAAATTAATCGATTGGGTGATACAACGTTCACATGCAACTGTTACGCAACATAACTATGTATCCTGAAGTCAATACTTAATGATAGCTTTCTTAAATAAATAGTCTCCTTTGACATGATTGAAAAGAATTCCACTATCCTCTTTCCAAAATCTTACCAAAATCTCTAAATATCATTTTCAATGAAAATCGCCTCTTCATTCTCGGTGCGTGCAAATTTTAATATCTTTACTTAATGAGAACCAAAATTCTTAAATTAACCATTCCTTATGTAACCTTAACTTCAACTTCATCTAGTTTATCTTTTGAAATTTGGACTTACAAAATTTATCATTCCTTAATGCAATCCCATTAGTAGGATCTTTCCTAAACATAACTTCTCACCATTTTACTTCAACTGTACTATGGTCAAGATGACTCAAGATGGGATGGTCTATTGGCATATTAGTTTAATAGACATAATTTTCAGTACTAAAATAAGGTCATACCCACAACTCATCTAGGAACATCTAAAATGGATAATGTCCTAGTTTAGTGAACATGATATGGAACTCATGCCACCTTAGCCCCAAACGATGTACTTACAATTGCGACGAACACTCAAGGATCGATATTTTAGGTACTTATGATCTATAAAGAACTCAAACTACCTTCAAGACTTGAGAGAAAAATAATAGTTTTCATCTTAAGGTCACTGGTTGGATATTTCTTCTCATGTACTTTCAACTATTGACTAGTATAATAAACAACTCTACCCTCCTACATCAAAAAAGTGCCATGTCCTGTACAACAAGCATCGGTACATAAAACAAACGCTTTCAAATCATCAAGGAGTACTAAAGTTGGTGTACTAGTCAATAAGTGCTTTAGCTTACTAAAAGCATGCTCATATTCGAGTTCCATGAGAAAACTAAATTCTTCATAGTAAGGCATGTCGGAGAAGCTGAAATCTTTACGAAATCTTCAATGAACTTCTTATAGTACCAGCCAAACCAAAGAAACTTCTTGCCAATATAGCATTTTTCAATATATGCCAATCCTTATCTAATTTTCACCTTCCAAACCATCTTGCACTAAGATTGGGCAACTCAAACCATATTTAGGTAGAAAAGCACAAAGGGTGTTTACTCTTTGTTATTACAGAAAATTTGATTTAGTACTCATCCCTTCTAATTTGAATGTCGTTTGAAAAGGCCACCAAATCCCTAATTTAATTTCTTTCTTTTACCCCAAATCTTCCAATGCTTCATAATTCCCTAACATTCAATACTAGCAAGTCTTTAGCACCGACATATTGACTATTCTAGCTAGTTTACCATAATCGATTTAATCTTTGTAGGTTGTGTAATTCTATTTAACTAAATCCAATTCAAATTTTTGAGTTTAAGTGATAATCATGTGGCACTTCCATTTTTCTTTTTAAATAAAAAATCTTTGATTTCTAATCTTATTTTTCACAAAAATAGTAAGCTTCAAAATCATAAAATTCTCCATCACTTTAACCACCTTTTCCTTTAGACAAAAATTAGGATGAATTTTTCTACTTAAATCTTATCTAAAATGGATTAACTTAAAAGGGTGGACATGTAAACATAACTTTGTAAGTTTTCTTTTATAAATAAGAAATTTTCACAATGGTTTACTTTAATTGAAAAGGTAATATTTTAACTTTTTTTCAAAAATAAAATTTTAAAATAATTCTGGAAAATTGCTTATTATTAATAATTTCTTTCAATTTTTGAAGCTTAAAATAAAGAATTGCTTATTTAAACTTCAACTTCTATAGTTCCCGAAAAATTTCAAACACTAGTGCTTCAAATTCATTTTGAAAATTCTTTCAATTTTACTTTTTAAATAAA
Organism: Allium fistulosum; assembly: GCA_030737815.1. Taxonomy (NCBI): domain Eukaryota; kingdom Viridiplantae; phylum Streptophyta; class Magnoliopsida; order Asparagales; family Amaryllidaceae; genus Allium; species Allium fistulosum. Next base: position 1,217,680,510 of record CM060902.1, read on the forward strand.
TCTTCATAAAGTTTGTTTAAACATCAACTACCTTGTCAATTCATAAATATATCTCTAGAGTGCCATGTCGCCTTCTCAATGCATATCCCAGTCGACTCATCTACTACCATGTCCTCTTGTAATAGATATAAAAAGGGAGAAATTAAGGGGACCAGACAGGGTGTATCATGGAATATGTTTAAGGAATTAGTCAATTTACACACTAAGGTGTAGCAACCCTAAGTGTACCTAACCATGCATCGAGTAAACATACTCAATGATGAACCGCCTAATGAGTACACTGCATGGATAATCTCCAATGCGAACCTCGAGTATACAATCTCGATGGTCAACATGTCCTGTCGAGTATACCTCACAATGCATGAGCCCACAATACCTTGAAAGCGTTGAGTAACCTCATCGTTAATGTCTGTTATCCTATCCATGACATCGCGTATGCATCATAATGCACGAGCCCACATGCCACTAAAACATTGAGTAACCTCCACATTAGTTCCTGATATACTATGTTCTATGCACAATACCAAATATACATCACAAAGGCCACTTGCCCATAAAACATTGAGCAGCCTCCCCGTTAGTGCCCAATATCCTATTTTCTATGTACAACACCTGACATACATCACAATGCATGAACCCATCTTCCTTTAATATATTGAGTAACCTCCCCATTAGTGCTTGTAACTATTCACAACACTGAGTATACATCCCAATGCCTGAGCCCATTTTCTCCTAAAGCATTGAGTAACATCCTTGTTAGAGCCTATATGCACTAAAGCATTTAATTGCAACACACCATGTTGAGTGTCACATTTAACAACTTCATGAAGTGAGAACCTAGGACGTCACCAAGTGCGATATTATTCGATCTCATTGCATGACTCAATTTAGTTACGCAAACTCCCCAAAGTTGAAGAAGTAGGGACAAGATCCATCACACTTGGCATGTACCATGTTAAGGTTTGACCTAAGCTTACTTCAGCCAATCAGATGTTTGGACTTTGTTCCAGACATCTGATTACCTGTATAAAAATTGGCTATAGGTATTCAGACGTTTGACCATCTATTAAGATGTCTGACTTTGATTTTAGACATTTAAATATATGTTCAAATGTTTGAATCTTGTCAGATTTTCATGGATTCCATTCTGTTTCACAGTGTTAAAATTTAGACATTTAGTTTCTAATCTAGATCTCTGACCTGGGTTCAATTTCGTTCTGTTCAATGTTCTACTTTTTCATTTATGTTCAACTTTGTAGTGGATTTAGATACAGTTGAAAAAATCTTCTTTAACAAACATATCAACATAATTCGAGTTTATTTCATTTCTAACTCCGTATAATTTACCTGTTTGATTGTGTGTATGTGTGTCAAAATTTATAGAGTTAGGTCTAAATAAATTTATAAGGCATATGTGTAGCTCTACTTTTGCACCCTTAAATTAATTTAATCCTTTCCCATAATTTAAATCCATATAGGTTTAATTGTAGATTTTGTTTGATTTACCATTTTTCCTAAGTTTCATCGATTTGCATAGCTAAAGTCATTATTTAAGGCCTTTTTCCAACATATTAATCCATGTGAATCAATAAATTAAAATTTATTAATTCAATCAAAATCATGTTTTCAATTTGAAATATATATATAAGAAATTCAATTGCTTGTTTACATTATAAACACATCATAATAAATCCACTCACATTGAAATGATTGTTTGAGGAAATAACCCATTGAAATCATTAAGCTTTCTTTCCTTAATTCGATATGTAAATTCACATTACTTCACCTATCCTATTTGTTCAGCTTTTAGTCTAGATCTCTCTTTTTGTTTTATTTAATTGAGGTTTATCGTGAAGAATTTAAATTAAGAAATGCGAAAGAGGAAGTACAGGATGGAGTTTACCAAATGGACGCTATGGTTTAATGAGAGAGGTGAGCGTTAAACATGCATTTATATGTAGGAAATTAAATATAGTCTTGGGTGGGAAAAATTATTTCTTTACTCGTATCCCTTACCCTTACATATATGTAAAACTCTTTTCCTTTACTTTGTTAAAATAACATTTTCTACCTCAATTAATGTCAGTAATTATGATTCAAATTAATTAATTATAATTTAAACCAATGTTATTAATTATAGTTCAAATCAATGCACATATGTTGACATTGATTAGGTAATTTACATTTTATCAGTAATTGCTCAATCACTTATAATTATTTAGTATTCATCTTTTCAAATTCAAAAATCACACTTATTCTTTATAAAGAAACAATATCATATCTTTCATTAGTTATAGTAATAAATTTCAATTTCTTGGTAATTGATGCTTTCCCTTTGAAGCGGCTTTAACTTGGTGCATGCATATATCTTTCCTCGTTTTCTTTTAATGCGCATTAAAACAATTAGGCTCTTTTTAAAGTAACTAAAACATATTTAATTACTTATTAAATATGATTTATTTCTGTAATTAATTCTTAAACTTATATTTCAAAATAGGTGCAAAACCCGAAATGTGCGATACATTAAACATTATGTATCTTTGTCATCCAATATCCGTTTTTGACATTTTATATATGAATTCAGACTAGGAAAATCTACTTAACACAATAGAAAAGTCAGATCTTCCAAATTACTTCATTTGTAAAAAATTCATTTTTTTCTCAGCTTTATGTGAAATTACTAAAATGTCCTATTTTAATTAATTATTTGTTTATTTTTGTTAAAAATACGGGGTGTTACGCTACATATACACATTTCTCCTCAACAATCTCTATTTCCAACACTTCGACCCGTGTGCAACTCGGTTGCAATGATACGACTTCAAACACTCTAGAATCGATCTGTCGAAGTTCGTTATATAGCTACCGCCTCACATCCTTTGTGTAATAAATCAGAGAGCATAAAGTAACTACTCTTTCTACATGAAGGCCCTTGCCCATAGAAACAACTACAACTCCCAATTCATTTTGAAAGGCGTTTCTAACCATTCAACATACAAACATACAAAAACAATATATAAACAAGCAGATAAACATAATATCATGAAAATTCATATCAAAACACATTCATAGCCTATCTAACATTCATATGAACAACTATACATCAAATTAACATGTTTGTATCACTTTATTTCATTTAAATTCGTTTTTATTTCGATTTCAAAATCAATGCAGTAGAAATCATATTATTGACTTTAAAAATGAATTCAAAACCTATCAATACATATATATAGTAGGTCTAAAGAGGATAAATCACTTACAAGTCACCCAAAAATCAATGAAAAACATGCCAATCGAGGAAGATCCGGAATGGATAGCAAATATCCAATTAAGAATCATATTTTTATTTTTGAAAACATTTTACAAACACCTTTAAACATATATCAACAATTATAGTAAAGTGAGAGAGCATAATATCTCATATAAGGTGTAGAATCAAACATAAATAACCAAACAAGCGTAGATTCACCATAACAATAGTAGATCTGAATTTGAGCAACAGCTACATGCAGCTAAAGGCACCAATTTTGAAATCTAAAACGCCACTTGCTAATTTTTGCCTAATCCCCTTTTAATTAACCGATTTAGGTTAATTTTATTAAAAGAATAATTAAGTTTTGGTAGATTTTGGTCAATAGAGGCTAAGAGAAAGTTATGAGATGTTTAAAGGTGAATTTATATTGATAGCGGCTACACTTTACCCTAATTTGAAATCACTAGCAGGCCTAATGATATGCCTAGACTTATTACCCATTAATCTGCCTAAAGACAACCCAAACTTAAAATAGTCATACCTCCTAAACCGTAAGCCCAAAAAATCTGTTATGATCACCCTACAGAATGAAAAACTTTCATTTGGAAGTGTTTTGTCATGTAATTCATCAAAAGTTTTAGGCCTTACTAGATTTTTAGGTTCAAACCCATCTATAAAAATTCTAAGGGTGTAAGATGTCACTACTTAATATTACCCATAGTAATAGCCTTATATGACCTGATTTGAATTTTAAAATAATATTTTACAATTTTTTCGATATGTAAAATATGGGTCATTACAAGTTGCATGTTATTGAAAGTCTATTTGAACAAGATATTCACCAAGCTTCCATTATCAATGAGAACTTGGTGCATTGTTGTCAGCCCAATCATAGCTGTAATTGCCATTAGATCGAGCATCAGTGCTCTAACCCCATCGGCATCATGTTGCTGAAGATAATATCATCATCTATCCTCCATTGTTGCTTAGTTGAAGCTCCTTCCTTTACGTTATAACACATCTCTTACAGCGAGTGCTTAGAGCAATCCTATATCGCTCCATCTTGTACCAACTTTTCTCCCTGGGATGTGGACCTCTAGGAATGGTGTTATTCACTAAACCTTTGTTTGGTGGTGTTAGCCGCTCTACCCTAGACCCAGTTGTATTGTCTTGAGTCGGTTGCCTCTATGGCTGGTTATTCCATTGCCCACTCTCCTATAGGATACTAAGATATTGTTGTAGTTTCTTCTTCCAAATCAAATCTTCAATCACATCGTGGAGATGTCCGTACTCATTAGTATTGTGTTCATGTGTCTTGTGGAAGCAACAATACTATACATAGTGCTTCTCCTCTTCAGTGGCCTTCCGGGGGCAAGCTTCTTATAACTTTTAGTACCTTGTGTGGCAAGGTAAATATTCTCTACAGATTCAATCAACTCCGTCTACTTCCTACTGCGATTGTACTTAACATGCTTTTCGGGTCTTATTTATTTGAACAAGCATTATTAGTGTTCATTCTCTTGTTTATATTACCACCTTTTTCCATTGTCACTATCTTACTTGATATCAATGTCAGTCTAAACTATGCTGCTCGATCCAACCTAACCACCAACACATAAACCTTCTTCAAGTTCTGCCATTTCTAAGCGTAGAAGTTGGTTTGTTTTACGATATAAATATTTTATGGAAGCCGACTTCTTCAACCTAACCCATTTTACGAAGTTAGTTTGGCCATAGATTCCTCCTACCAAAGCCATCAAAACACTCTCTTCCCATGGCTCTTCACCTTTGTCATGGTGGTGTTGAACTGCTTCAAAAGCTTTTTTAAGGTCTCATCGGACCTATGTCGTAAATTAGCTAAGGAGATTGCATCCTTAGGATGAACACTATGCACTCTGACATATTCCATGAACTTCTTAGCTAACTCATCAAAAGATGATATGGATCGGAGCTCAAGCCGGTAGAGGAAGAAACATCCACATCTTACTACATCATCTCCTTGTGCAATATCCATATGCCATTTGTGCTTAATAAGATGTTGCATGGGATCAGCCCATTATAGCTCTACATCCATACTTAATTAGATCAGCTCCAATATCTTCAGTGAATGAGCCCCGACTAGCCATAGTTCCCCATCCCTCATCTCGTTGTTGGTTCTATTGCAACAACCTATTTATGTTCTCCGTAATCTGCTCACCATGGCTTACGTTTTTCCTTAATTGGTGTTAATCGTGGTTTGGTTGGGTAAATGATCATGCTTAGCATGATGTGATCTAGGCCTCCTTATCTCTGGGTAGTTCATTCACCCAGTTGTATGGTGACTTCAGCGTGGACTATGCCATCTTCTAAAACCTCTAGCTATGTTTGCTTCAATACCACCATCCGAAGGACCAGCTTCTTATCCATCATCACCAGCATCAACATCCAGCAAATCACCTTTAGATTCACTAAGACCTACCCTCTTATATCAATTGGTACCAACCCATCTTAATCAGTTGGGACCGACCGATGTTTGGGCTGGAAAAATCACTCCATCTTTTTTGGCCTTCTTCCTTGACATTTCAACACCCCCATTATTCATTTTCTATTGTGTTTTCTACAATTCTGATTTGACGAAGATGAATTCTCTTCATCCAAATTTGGAGATGAACAATTCCTTCTTTGCTTGTGACGTTTGCTGGATCCCTCCTGCTGTGAGGGTTGTGCCAGCATAGTAAACTGTTTCTTCATCTCCTCCATGATGGACATCGTCTTCTTATTCATATCTTTCATTACACGGTCTTGTTTTCACTTATTGACAACTTTTTGTAGCTGAGAAGTGTCTCCTCAATCCTATTGATTTTTTTATTAACTTCATGATCTAAAACATCGTGCTCTTCAATCACAACTCCAGGTCTAGTGTGCCTTCTTAGGAGCCATTTTCTATAGATTTGAATAGAGAATTCATTTAAATCTCAGTAGCAATTAGATTCGACCTTTAGTTCCCATTCTCAGTGAAAGCACCAAAAAATGTTTGCATGTGAAGTGGAGAAAGACTTCCAATCGATAAAAAATGAATTAAAATGATAAGAAATTAGAAAGAGAAAGAGAGAACATACAAAATTTAGAGTGGTTCTGCCTAAATCAAGTGCCTACGTCCATATACCTTTTATTACCGAATTGGTTTACAACTATAACTGAAATACAGTAGGATTTCGAGTCTCAAGTTAGTTCATTTAGGATTTGGTTGTAGCTTCATGTAAAAATCGATAAAGAGTCAAAAATTCCACAAAGTTCTATATTATTTATTATAGGATGTCTATTTATAGACGAATTCCACTTCAAAATTGTCGAATCATCTGTTGGATCGCTCAAACATGTTGATTCAAATTTCTAGCAAGAAGAACAAGTCAAAATGTCATTTTCTCCAAAAGTTGGATCCGACATGGTTGACAAAGTATGCACTTCTTTCTTTAATATAGCTTCAAGCTTTAGAACTTCAAGGGAAATTTGGCAAAAACATAGTTCGACACTGAATGTTGTTACATCACCATACTTGTCTTTATCTTCAACTTTCAATATTGAGTCTATATAGTAACATGGTAGAGCCCACAATAATTATCAGATCATTCGATACCGATCCATATCAGTCGGCACCGAACAATAATAGGTGTTTTATACTTAGCCAGAATTCTTGAGTCTTCATTCTTGATCTTTTTCAAGTTTCTTGATCCATTCTTGCATCATTTCATGGTCCAGACCATCGAAATGTTGCCTGGTCAAAATAGGGGATAAAACAATGTAAAATGTGTTTCTCACTATACTTTTTTGGTTTTCAAAAGTATAGGTAGGCACACATTAAGAAGCTAATATAGGACTTAGCATATTGAATCTTAAATGGTACACATACCATATACAAACTAAACATGAAAAATTTCATAATCATAAATTTTCTATTATTTTATCATGTTACTTTCTAATTTATGTAATTTAGTTTTATCCCAGACATAGTTATTTCAAGTAAAAAAATGTTAGCATGAAAAAATGTGTTAGTTATTCTTATTCATCGCTTGCATACCGAAATGATTCTTTATAAAAATGATTTGGTACTACAATAATTATTTACTACATAAATATGGATGAATGGTACCATATCAAATTGAAGAACCATCATAAATGAATAATGGGTGCCTAACAGACGAAACCCATGGATCAAGCTAAAAGAAGATGTACATATATAATAAAGAAACCATATTCACTAATAAAGGAAAAAGGATAAAAAAGTGAATAATATGCACAAAATATATCAATATAATATAAGTTATTGCTACAATAAACTTGTATCTTTACAGTTGGTAACTACCTATTTCAAAAAAAAGCTACCTTTAAAAAAATGTCACAAATCAATAAGTGTTGGATTTGGCGTGTTAGGCAGCAGGAGAATTGGGTGAATTTAAAAAACTCCCTATTTGGATCATAGTGGGCCTATGTAGTCTAATTAGTTTTATTACATCCAGTCTAAATAATTTAAATAAAATTCATTTTATACAATTTTCTAATATAATTAATTAACGAATTAATTAAAATTAATTTGTATATAGTTTATGAGTATATCATTATATACTCATATGTGTATCATATGCATGTGCAACATAATAACATGTACATCGTTAATGTATACATATATAGGTGTTGGGATTTGCATCTACAACATATATGTTCGTCATGTATATGCGTATTGGCTATCTAAAAATATTATATGTGTGCGCGTGCGTGCGCTATGTATATGTATGCACGTGTGTACGTATGAAAATTCAAAAAAAATTTATATCAAATAAATAATTTTGAAATATTTAATTTTATTTGACAAGGACTATAAATTCAGATTCAAATTTAATATCTAAACTGTCAAATTTTTGACTCGGCAAAATATTTTAGATTCAAATCTATATCTACAAAATGATTTAAAAAATATTTAAGTTATTTAAAATAAATATATACCTATATTTCATAAAATACTTTACTACCGAAATAAAAATAATATTTTTTAAATATATATACTATTCAAATTTACATAAAAGAAGTTTACAATAAAATTATTACTAAAATAATATATATTAATATTTTAATTCTCGGCCTGGTTTAAAAAAGAAATTTAAATCCAAACAATATATATAAATAATAAAGATATAATATACATTTACATATACATATGATTACTAAAAAAACATTGTTGACATTTATTAAATATAAATATAATTACACTATAATATATGTAGGTTCAATGAAACTATTTTTTTATTATTGAAACATAGATCCAACTATAGCCAATTAATGATCATATGCCATGATTTAACTATAATCAAAGTGGAGTGTTCGCATTGAAGTTCAATGTCATTCTCACACCAAAAGAACTACGTAACATCGTCACTTCGGATTTCATGTTTGACCGAGAATATTTAAATTAATATGTTATGTTATGTTATGATAATTTTATAATAACTATAACTCCTTGTAAATATTATAACATAAAATATCAATTTAAGGATTTTCTATTTAGTATACTCAAATTAATTACTAAATTAATATATCACAACATAACAAGAATATAATGGAAAACGAAAACATTTTAGTTTGAACAAGATTGGTTATAGAGTTAGATATATGTAACAAATTACATAATTGCCTCTAGGGCATACCCTTAAAACTCTCGGTCTCCCATTTGCACTTGGTGTAAATTATGGAACTTATTCCTTTGATAGGTTTGCTTAAAATGATCGAGTTAGTCCCTTATTGAATGGATATGCTATGTTATCTTAATTATCTACTATATCAATCAACTATCTCCGACATTGATAAATTACCTTTATTATATGGAACTTTTCAGAGTATATTTCTCGACTTCTAGTGAGCTCGAGATTCTTTCGTGATCTATATCTCGACATTGTTATCATATAACAATGTGATGAGATTCTAAACATTTTGAACCACCGTATCTCAATCATAAATTTGTGCATTTATTTATATGTATACACAAACAAACACATTTTTTTATCATTGCACTTATTCAAGGGGATCTACATAGCCTATTTTTTGAACTAGCCACAACCTCTTGTTTGGAATATTTCCAATTTAAAGCTTCTTAACTAAGATAAAATATGAATTTAGGATTAGCATATTATACCATATATCACTTATGAAGTTGGGTCCCAATAATCCTTCACAAGGTGTTCGTTGTTTCCATAAACAATTCCTTAATATTTTATAAATACATGAGAATAACCCTAACTACCATTTAGTATCTTAACTCGGATTTGATACTCACTCACACATAAGTGAATTGTGATATAGTAGGCAACATAACATGTATGAAAATTTCTATTGCCGATGCATAAGGAATCTATATTATATGCTATGTATTATACATTTTAATATAGTGTTTGTGTACATAATTTGGGATATTACAACCCTTTTATACTGATTATAAAAGATCTTTCCAAATCACAATTGAGAATTAAATAACCAGACTAAGACTGATTATAATAGTGTACATCGTTAAGAATCAGCAGTTTGTTGTTTACTTATTGTTATAGAAATATTAAAGTACCTTTAATATTCTTTCTTATAGCCACACACTTCCTCTGCATTATGACCGACAATCAAATTGTTTAATTTCTCTGTCAAAATATTTGCACAATTTCAATGCTTATTAAATGATACCGTTGTATCGATTTTTAGATCCTATCCAATACTCACAAAATTAGTTATCGCTCCCAGTGACGTCGTGACATTTTGGTTGTTATGCACATATAGTCTATTCTAAATCATTATTTAGAATTTATGTTTCAACATATATGTACTAAAACTCAAAATCATATTGGGTGAAAATTTTGCAAGTAAAATCCAAATTATTTTTAGCATGTTGAACTATGAAACTATTACGTTAACTTATACAACTGAAATTTACGATGTTATTCTTATCAACATTGCTAACTATATTCCATTGCATTGGTTTTCTTCTCAAAGACACGTTTGCAGTCGATGGATCATATCCCTTAAGGTAAACTATATAAAGCATATTTTGATAATATACTTGAAATCCATTTTAGATTTGTGCATCATGCCATATGATAGAGTCTATATTCTTAATGGCTTGCTGAAAATTGAGAATATTATTTTCTCGACAATGACATGAAACTCATAGTTTCTCTTTAATGCGAATATTCTTATTAAACATTCTTAAGAGTTTTTCTATTTTTTCTTGGCTAATTTTATTCCATCTTACGCAATCAGTTTTATCATTGGATCGCATCCAAATCCATCTTACAACCAATAATATCGAAAGGAAATTCCATCATCATGAAGTTGGTTATTCTTAAAATGACAATTGATTCTTAGTATGATGAAATAGGCACTCAAAAACATTTTATGAACTCCCTTTTTACATATAAACTTGATTTAATTTTGGGTTTATGGAACTCATGTTCATAGCATAAATTAGTCAACCAATGTTGGTCGTTCCCAAATTCTTTGGGGTTATCCACACAAGATCCTTCATGAGAAAATATTACGTGCAATCTCTCAACTCAGACAGCCTGTTAACTCCTTAACCTAGGATATGTAGGGGTTTCTTATCAACTTTTATCTTGTATGATCTCGTAAACTATACATTAGATGAAATTTAATTTAACCTATGTACTAACTCCTAAGTACACATCCTTATAGAAAGAAGTTGACTTCACTCATCATCAATCTTACTTCATCCAACAAAATATGATTAATCCTTATCGATACATCATTATATGTCATAAGGAGAAGTGGATTTTGGGGTTGGATCTAATTCATTTTTAGGTAAGTTTGGAACCATTTTCTAGCACACTTATTTATTCGATCACATCGAATTCTTTTATTTCCTTTGCTTGTCATGTTTTCTACATTGGTTTATATTTTATGAACTTATTATAGATATACTGTTTATGTGTCAAATACATATGTTCGTGTCCATTATAATTCATTTGTGAATTTAACGAAATAAGTGGATACGTTTTGGATCATTAGACTTTGAATAGCATACATTCATATGCATCAATCGAAGAGTTCATTAACTCGTTTTCCACTCCTACTTGGGGGTGTGAATCGGTCAGACTGGACCGGATAGAGGTGCGTTTAATTTTTGTCCTGAATGAAATCAAATCGGACACGGGCCAGATAAGGTTTATGCTCGTACAAATTTTGTTGTCCTAATTCATGTCCTAAATGAAATCGAACGGACACGAATGGACGTTTTCCGACCATGGAGTCGAGTTGACATGGAAAGACATTGTTGTTTACATCATATTTTATGCTTTTTAATAGCATTTCTAACAACTATATTATTTTTATCAGTGTGTACTGAAGTATAAGCATTTTTTGAAATCTTTACTTAATCTACCAACCAAATAGTTATCATAAATATTTTGAAGAAAATAGTGGATATACAGAGTTATAAGAAATTTAGACGAATTTGAACAAACACGAATCGGATGAGATTTCTGCTCATATAAATTTTGTTCTCCTAATTCATTTCCTAACAGGAAATCGAATGGACTCAGGTCGATGTTTTTTCGCTATGGACTCGAACAGACACCAGACGCTCATACGAAATTAACAGCCCTACTCCCACTAAATGGGTGCTTTGCCTTGAATCATTTGAGATGCAATTTAGCAATACCATATGATTCATAATCATGCGATTCTAGAATTATATCTCTAAGATATGGCTTAGTCCATAAATCTAAAAAAAGAGATACTTATGTATTTTCTGTAGCAACCATCATTAATGTTATAAAACAAATATAATTATTATAATATATTTATTACATAACGAATGTTCATAATATTCATAAAAAGATAAAACTATATATATTGCAGTCAATACTGAAAATAGTTATTGTAACACCCCACACCCCTTAGTATACCCAAAGGGACACACTAAAAGGCATGGAGCATTATTGGTATAACTAAAACTAGCAGAGACTAAGATTCACAAGACAAAATTATATATAAACAAGGGAAATAATTATAATAATAATAATTTATTTAAAACAAAACCTCAGAATTACTTTATAAATCAAATAAGTCGCCAAATACCAAATACATCATATGTCTCAAAAAATCCATACTTGTGTTGTGAAATTAAAAACCATAGTCTTAATAAAATCAGAGTACAAATCATCCCTCAAATAGTGCCAATACAACAGAAGAACTAAAAGTTGAAAATAAAGAAGAGAAATACATAGGAAGAATCTCAGCTCCTGCAACCTCCCTGAATCCACAAATCTACCTCGCTCGCCCTTGATGGCCTATAGGGGAGGAAAAGGGGAAAATAAAGGATTGGGTCAGACTAAAAGTCTGGTGAATGATAGTAATTATTAGAATCTTTAAGCAAAGTAAAGGTAATAGACCTTACAATAGTTCTAGTATATATAAAGGAAACACAGAGAATAGGAAGAAAAAGGAATAAGCTGGAAATAAATATGAATTACCAAATTAACGTAATTGATTAACTTTGATTGTTTGCACTTGTCTTTGTTAGCTGCTTTGATTAGGCTGAATTCCTAATCCTATAATTAGGCTGAAATCCTAATTCTACCCTTTGATCGACCTACTACTCCATAGACCTTACTATAGACTAGATGCTATATAACTCCCTACACATAAGGTAATGGCATCTATGAAAGACACACAAAGTACAATGGTGTCTACGAAAGATGCACAAAGTATTTATTGTGGACTAGACGTTATATAGCTCCCTACACAGAAGGCAATGGTGTCTACGAAAGCACACATACTAAGCGCTTGGAACTCATAACGATTTATGAGCCATCACTGGAAGTCGCACGTGTGACCACCACTAAGCTCGCGTTACCTATTGTTCCATCTGTTGGGTCTTCTTATTACCTCAAGCTCCGGCATAAGCGTGCCCCTCGTCTCACTTCAGGATTATGTGAAACACCATGTCCATAGAACTAATAGAGGAAATGCTGTTGGTACTGGCCCGTCATCCAAACAATATCTAGTTGTGCCCCTTTGCCCAAATCCGCATGATTTGGACTTCTACTTATTGACCAATTACTACCATTATTAGCATAAGCGTGCCAATCGTCTCACTTCAGGATTATGTGAAACACCGTGTCTATAGAAATAATAGGAGAGTGCTATTTGGTACAGGTCCTACTTTACTTCTTTGCTTATTAACTTAGATAAATTATTCAAATAAGCCTTTATTATTGTTCTTACTATCTGTGCTTATTAATTTATCCTAAGTCTTAAAATAAGTCTCATTCTGTTCTGTTTTCTTATTATAACCTTTGTTATAATCATGCTTATTACTTAACCCAAGGTCTAAGTGTGAAAATAAGCTTCTTTCATCTTTTACTCTTTTTAGTTATAATTCTAAGTGATAACTAGGCCAATTTCTTTAATTTAGTCCAATTCTAATATTTACATCACAATTTCAGTCCAATTCCATTTCTTATTACAGTCATTTCATTTTACATCTTATCTTCCGTTATTTCAGTATTCTTATAATTTTAATCCATATTTGCTTTTAATCCATTCTAATCCATACGCGAAGAAGAAGGAGAAACAAAAGAAAACTGAATATAGAAGAAAATCCAAAGCGTATGAAAAAGATGCAAATAACGCATAAATAACAGTAAATAAATTTAAAATACTGTAAATAACTGTAATTAAATGGAAAAGCTATAATTAACATAAATTAGCTACAAATAACTGAAAAGAATAGCTAAAAAGAAATAGACTAAAAATAAATCTAAAACTGAAAATAACTGATAAAAAGGTATTTCCAAAATCGTAGAAAAACTACAACTATTGGAAACCCCTATTATTTTCGATTGCTTAAAAATCTAAATAATTACAATCACTCACCTGTGGTCCTAAGCTCTTCCATTTTGGTCTTCCCGGATCCACTTGAGGGTATTACAATATTTTTATTAAAAAGATTCTCTCCTTGGAAAATTATTCATTTTAAGGTCCTTCCTGAAAAAGTGAACCCAAGCGGAGAAAATCTAGAATGAGAAAAAGTATTAGGCCTAAGGTCTTATTTATAAGGTTGAAGTGGATCTTAGATCGTTGGATTTTGAGATTGAATAGGATGCAACCACGTCATAGGCTGAATGGGAGTCATCGGATGGTAGCACGGAGGGACCAGATGAGCCAAAATAACGAAAACAACGTGTAAAAAAAAACTTGCTAGAACCAATAGGAATGAAGGAAATTTCCTTTGCTTTCCATTCTTAGGCGTGTTGACCTATAGGTTGACGGCCCTTGAAGCCAGGTCGACCGGCCGGTCGACCTAGGCCTTGCAATGGTCGACCTCTAGATCGACCTCCCTATATTTATATATATTTTTCCGTTTTCTTGTTAAATTCATAACTTTCTCATATTAGCTCGAATTCTGACGTTCTATATATGGAAATTGACCAGAAAATTACCACGGACATAATGGTGCAACTCCCATGGCTCAATTCTGATAATTTCACAAAGTTATTTTATCATTTGATTAATTCATTAATTAAATTATTATAACTTAAATCTCGGGTTGTTACAGTTATTATTTCATAAATAATATTCGGTACATTTACGAAAATAATTTTTCATTCCTTGAAGCATTCACTAATAAGTGTTATATGGCATGCTCCCACAATTCCTGCCTTTACAAGAACAACTTATGAAATACGAAGCTCCACTCAATTACTAAATATGGGCTATTTATTTCATTTAGTGTAACTAGTTTACAATCGAGAGTTTCAAACCAAATATCTTCAACTCAGAGGAAAAAATCTTACTAAAAACATTTTCTACAAGAAAAGTACATTTGGAATAGAAATCGCATTTCTCATTCCACGTTAAGTATCTATTAGTATTTTATACAATTCTCATTTTCAACGTCTCTTCATGAACCAGAGATAACCATTCACACTCTTCATCCCAATTTTACATAAGTTACATCGATTCTTGTACATTAGTTTTCATTTTCAATTTGTTTAATCATTAAAAGGAAATCCTTATTACAAGATCGCATCAAATTCTCTACAGAAGTGCATTTGGTCATCCTTTACATTTAAGGATATCAAATAAGTTGCACTTTACGTAAACTGATCGAACTAGTATTTCAATTGTAACGACCCAGGATTTAATCGCTAAATAAATGAATATTTAAATATATTTTAAATAATAAATTAATTAATTTTTATTAACAAATAAAACTATTTTAAATAATAATTAATGATGACAAAATCATTTTCAATTTTTTTACCAATATATAGTTTAGAAAATAATAGAAAATGTGACCAGAAATTATTTTTCGAAATCTTGATTTTTAACTAGTTAAAAGTTATCTAAAATGTCATAACACTATTTTAAACATATATGCACACACTACAAACTATTTTAACATGATGAATACATATGTATATGCATGTATATACTTCTCTTTAAAGTGTGTATATATATAAAGATAAGAGAAAAGATTTTATTTATAATATATATATATATATATATATATAAACATATAAAACTATCCTTTTCAACTCAAAGTACATGTAGCATATTATGAATATTGCATGATGAAGGAGGAGGGGTACAAGAGGAGGACAGAAATGAGGGGGAGGGGAGGGGATGGAGATGCATGCACACACATATATTTTATATAAGCACTTATATATTTTTAAAATAAATTTCCTAAGCCTATATATAACCCTTACCTCTCATATTTCTCATTTTACAATCCTCTTCTTCACTTTAATTTCCTAAGAGCTTGCAAAACACATCCATGGCTTCTCTTCATATTTTTTAAATTGAGAAAAATTACTTCTTTCCACTTAAATCACTTCCACTTCTTGCTAAAACACTTCTACAAGCTCTACAACTCTCCCCTTGCAAAATATAAGCATCCGAACTCCACTAGCCTATATGGTCGAGCCCAAACTCCATATGGACAAGCCTAACTAGGCCCTAGCTGAGCCTAATTAGGTGTTCGAGCAACCAAAGTTTTCAAATTTTGCGAGATCCTAAGTTGTTTTCAAGTTTTAGCAAAAGTTCGCCTTGAGTTAGTAAAGTTTTGGTGAGTAAAGCTCTTGTTTTTGGAAAAAGAAAACAACTTGTTTTTGATTAGCTATATGTTGTGAAAATATAGTGTTTGTTGTGTTGAAAAATCATGTTGTTTTGAATGGCATATGATTATAAGTTTGTGATTGAGCTTGGATTTGTAATTTGGATGTTAAATGATATGTTTGGATATGGATGTAACGACCCATAATTTTCGATAATTAAATTTGTAGATTTAATAAGATTTTGGTAATTAAATATTTGAAGAAATAAATTTTTTGGATTTATCAATGAAATAATAACTAAGATGAAACATAACAATGTTAATTAAAGTTAATCATTAACAAACTTGAATGAAATTCCAATTAATTAAAATAATTTAAATGCTATAACTTGGTTATAAAGTGAATATAAGAAAACAAGTGTAGATATTGAACCAATTTATGAATTAGTATATAATTAATGAAAATTGAGAAAAAAAACAGTGTTATGTAAGCAATTGTAACATTTGTTTGTTAATAATAACTTATAGGTGTAATTAAAAGTAAATGGTAACAACTATTATGGGTTACCTATTTATTTAGTTTATTTAATTTGAATTGAAAATCAATTATATTTTAATGCAATTAAATGTTACATTAATGTGAGTTAAGACAATAACTGAAATTTGTGAATGTAATAAAATGAATGGAAATGTTAATTTTATTCATAAGATAAAATAAAAGAATGAAACCAAGTTGAATAAGTTAATTGAGATTTTGATTATTATTAATGTATAAATTTGACAAAATTTCAATATAAGTGGAAAATACAAATAGAGATGGAAATTGGAATATATTAAGATAATGAAAGGTAAAACAAAGGTTAACTAGGTTTATAGAGTAATAATGGACTTAAAAAAAGATTGGAATTGAATCAAATCAATTTATTGGAATTAATTATAATTAGTTGGGATTCAATCTATAATAAATGGATTTATTGTATTGTAAGTAAATGAAATTAAATACTACGTTAATTGAAATTAGGATGAAATGGGAGATATTAATGTAATAAATATAAACCAATGTTAATTATACTTATAAGATGATAAGTGATTGAATAACAAAATTTAAAATCAAATAAATGGATTTATTGGAATTTCAATTGATAATTAATGAAGTTACTGAAATTGAAATTAAACATTTGTATTAGTAAATTAATCAACATTTGATTGATATAGAAATTGGTTTTAAAGGATTTTAAATTACCAAGTAATCTAAAATGGCAGAAATGGTAAATTATTAAATTGAATTGACAAGGTGATTAATTAATTTAATATTAATATATTTAATTAACTGAAATATAGCCATTTTGGTCACTGACTCGAATTTCGATGAAACTAGTTTCATCGGATCCGAAACGGTGAAATATTGTAGGATTTCAAGTTTTGTAGCGATCAGACTTGTCATTTGATCGTACGGGCTCGAAACGCCTAGAAATTAATTTAATTGAAATCAATTTGAAATAAGCTGATTTTAACATAACTTCTTCATACGATGGAATTAGGACTTGAAACCTGTTCCATTGATTTTAAAATTATCAAAAACATCTATTTTGATATATGGGTTGACCCATTTTCGTTCCGGAGTCGAAACGGGCTTTTCGGGTCGTTTATCGTTCAATCAATCTGGTCCATTCTTTCTGTTTTCAGCTCTGCCTATAAATATCCTGTTATAAACCATAGGTACCTCTTAATTTCATTTGTCTGTACCTACATCTGCTTCTGTCTATTCCTCCTTCTCAAATGGCAGAAATCCAAATTCCAAAATTCAATTGCAAACTAAAATCAAATAAAATAAAAATTCAAACTCCTCAAACTATGTCATATTATATATCGTTGCGAAGCTCTTGGCGAATGGAATCAGCATCTAGTGTTCATTTTTGGAATAGAGGCCAGAGTCAACCAGAAATTATGGTCAAAATCAAAATTTTCGAAACCCTAATGCATACATTTGGGGGTTTTTGATTTTGGCGAGCGGTTGATGTAATCGATGGTGCAAAACAGTAGTGCTCGACGAGTGGATTCCAGATCTAGTTTCGATTTGATGAACGGAGCAATGAGGTGGTGGGAACTGATCCCAAAAGATCACAGTTTCATTGGTTTTTCCAGCAAAATTGAGGCCAACGGCCGCAATCTGGACAGCGCCGCTGGTTGGCGTAGGTGGGGGAGAATATGTACTTCCGATTGCAAGTGGCGGCATGGTTTCAGGTGGTCGGAGCTAGGAGATATTGGCGGTTAAAGCTGCAAGCGCTGTGCGTGATGGCTACGTGCATGCAAATGGGTAAATTGTTATATGTTTATTTTTTTGAATATTAAATGTGTACCAAATGAATATTTTAATAATATTTATTGTAACTTGAATAATTTTTGCATACGAGCTCCGATTGGCGTGCGGTTTCTTCCATTGGGATCGTATCGAAATTCCAGACATTTTGAAGCTAGTTTGGACGAATTCTAAGACTGTCAAATTTTGGGCCTTTATTTGAATTTAAATTCGATTTAAATTCGAAGGTGAGTGTTTTAACCCACTCACAACTTCTAAAATTTCTTATATTTGTTAAATTTAATTTATGATGTGATTAGAAATTTATTTATGACTGTTTGGCATATTTTAAATCATCATCCCAGTTAATTTGAATTTATTTGAATTAAATCATTATTTAATTTATTATTGAATATATATTGCCAGTTAAATACATGTTATTGACTATCAGTTCTATATTGATATTTATTGATTGATTTGGATGATGTTTGTAATGGATGTTGATTGTTGATATTGGATGAATGGATGTTTTATTTTATATTGTTATAAACTGCAAGTTCACTATGGGTTGAAATGATACATACCCGAATGATCAATAGATTAAGGAAAAATCGTTATGGGTTGAAATGATAGACTCAAGCGATTTTATGGATTTTATTATTAATTCAAGATTGCGGTTTGAAATTATATATAACTGTAATATTGTAAAGTGCGGACTGAAATGATAAATATCTGTATCACCTGACCCTAGAGTAGAGAATTATATACGGACACCAGATTGGTTAAATTTAAATGATTTTGAACCCTTAAATTTTGCTTTGAATTAAGTGATATTTTTGAAATAAAAATCCGATTTATATAAATTGAATTTTTACCACATTTCTAGTTTTATATAAAAAGATTGAATTGTTTAAAGGAATGGTTAACGGAATAAAAATTGAAATGTATAGTGAATTTGAAATATAAGTGAAGTTTATCGAAATTGAGTTATTAAAATTTTTGAAGTATAACTTTGAAATATATTGAAACTGGAGTAATTAAATCGATGTTTTAACATGGATTTAAGCGATATTGAATTTAATATTTATTTAGAATTCTGAATCGGAAAAATTTGAAATTGGGTTTTGGGACATTGAAATGGTCAAAATGTGTTGGAATGAAACAAATAGTTCAAATTGATATAAATTTCAAATTCATATTTTCATATAAAATGTTTTAAATATATTATTTTAAAAGACTTTAATTATTAAGATTTTCAAAATTTTAAACTAATTAAACCATTTGACTTATTTTAAATCTAATTAATCTATTTTAAAGCTATTTAATCTATTTTAATTATATTTAATCTATTTTAAATCTATATTAACTATTTATAACTATTGAAAATTATTTTCTTCTAAATTCCAAACTAAGTAAAATGGATGGGTTTATATTCAAATCCTTATTTTTTTTAAAGTGAATATGGTTTATGATGTTAAAACCTAAGTTGGGAATTAAATAACATATTTGGTTTAATATGATATTTTGAAATGAGAGTTTAGCCTATTTTGGAAATATGACTTTTGAAAGGAAATATAATTTCGAACTATGATTTCAAATATGATATGATTTCAAAGGTGAATATGATTTCGAAAGTAAGTAATGATTTCGAAAATGATATAATTTGAATTGAATATGAAATTTTGATATCAATTATGAAATGATTTTGGAAATGTAAAAGAACCATCCGGTGTGTAATAAGCGATTGGTTGTTAAAGAGACCTGGATCGGATATGGGCATACTCTCTGTCGATACCGAAAACCACTTTGACAACTGTGTACGCGGTGGAGATTCCAGAATGAAGTAGGATGGTGGTGACGATCCTATAAGGTATATACGTGGACCTAACTTCCGTGAGTTAGCATAAGGTGGCTAAACTGGAGCAATCGACGGGCTAAGTGAGGTCATTCCTCCGATCGGGCACATTCCATCGTTACCATATTCTGACTTTGCGATTTATTTGGTGGCCACCCTCAATTTTTTTGATTCGGGAGTGTGTTCCGAGGTGGGCGGTAGTAGCTGTTATGCGTTACCACCGGTCCGTAAGTGTAATTGGTATATCTACCCTGGCATTGCCTGGTTGTGCCGTGTCACCTACCCTAGCGCGCCTTCTACGAGTTTGGTCTGTACCATACCTATGGAGTGCCCTCTGACGACACCCAGTACGGGTGGGATTACGGTACTGTATAGACTATGGGAAATAAAAATGTGTTAAGGGGGTAAACATAACGCCTTAAGGCTATTTTAATAGTTTATATTACTGTAGACATATTATATTTTTGAGGAAAATGTGTGATCCTCTATAAATAGACGAGAGCACACATGCAACTATATTTATCACACAAATAAGGCACTGCCAACATGCCTGGCAGGTAACAAAACTAGATAAAAGTATCAAAAAAGCTCAGGTACCCCTAAGATGAGTTCTGGCAAGGCCACCACCAATCACACCCCAATATCGAGCTCCGGCATGGCCACCGCCCGATATTACGGTGTTAGAAGTACGTAAAAACTAAAGAAAAGCCAAAAATACCGGATGTCATCTCAAACTAAGAAGGAAGCTCTGTGCATCTGGTTCGAAAGGAATGGAAAAGCAACTACTCTGAGGTGGAACTGAATATGATGCTGAATGGAAATTCTGCTCTGAAGACTCTGTACAAAAGGAAGAAGTGCCAAGCAGAAGAGTAGATCCTCCTGAAAACAAATGCCACAATGGAGATGATCTGTGGTGGAACTGCTAGTGATCCTGAGAGGGAAACTCTGCTCTGATGACCTCTCTACAATCTGAAATCCTGCAATCTGAAGACATGAGTACCTGCAAAGTGAAAGTGACGCCCTTTCACCCATACCTGTGTCTAAAGGATGACTAAGAAAAAAATTAGAAAGATACATACATATATATATATATAATTTATATACATATATATGTATTAAAGAGGTAGGAAATAAAAACCTAAATAAGACTAACTGGACAAATACTAAAGAATTAAATTACTTATAAACTAATACCAACAATGACTAGTACAATAATTGAAACAATTCTTAAAAAATTCTTATGAACCTTTGATCATAAGTAAGTTATGATTAACAGTGAAATCATCATATAAATTTGAAAAAATATTAATACTATTATTGTGAATGTTAAATATATTATTATTGTGTTTGAAAAAGTTAATATTATAACTAACCTTAATAAGATACCCTTTAAATAGGTTATTTTTAGCTAATTTATATTTGGGATTAGAAATCCAATTAAAACAAAATGAAGAAATTGTAAAAATCAATTTGTTAAAATGACTATTATTATTATTAAAAATTCTTTGATTTCTTTCAAACTAAATATACCAACAAATAATAATGAATAAAGTGTCAAGTAAGAATCTAATATTCTTATTGAACCTAAATCTAAAATTATTCCAGTAGAAGTCGCAATCCGAAATTTTAGTTATTATATTAAAGTTAAAAAATTTAAGAGTATTATTTAGAATGTAATAAGAATCCATGCAATCATAGTATATATGTTTAATATCTTCAAGATGCAGATTACAAAAATAACATTTATTATCATTTTGAATGTTTTTTCTCTTTAAAAATTCTATTGTATTAAGTTTTCCATGCAGTATTAACCACATGTGAATTTTAGATTTAGGAGGAGCATTAGATTTCCAAATAAATTTAAAAGAGTTTTTTATTATACCCGAAAAATTAATAAATCTATAAAAATAATTGGAAGTATATTTCTTACTCTTATCCCATTCCCAACTAATAATATCATTATCATTATCAATATTATAAAGATTTAATCTAGCATAAAGCAAAGAAAGTTGCCTAAGGGTTGAACCTACTAAAGTTCTGTTAAAACTAAAATTACAAGGAGGATCGTTTTCAGGAGAATAAACTTCATTAATTAAAGCAAACTTAAAATTACAGATTTCATAAAGTGGAAATTAGCCATAAGGGCCTCTTTAGCAAGTGCAAATAGTTTCTAGGACACGCAACTGAAATAATTACTTTTAAGGACAAAATGCAAAATAATTAGTTTCTAAGGCCTAAAAACCTATGAAGTTATGTCCTTGAAAGTAATTGAACTGCTGACTTTGTCCTTAAAAGTAATTATTCTGCTGACTTTGGCCTTGAAATCAATTTCTGTGGATGTGTGTCCTAGAAACTAATTGGACTATAAAGTTTGTCCTTCTAGTGAAATGCCCCTTTCATAAAGCTCTTTAAATTCCAACTTAAGAGGTAAGACCGAAATCCAACGGTCGTGCCAGAAAGAAGTACAATTACTAGAATGAACTATCGTATTAATACCTAAGTTAAAAATCTCATGACATTTTAAAATTTTTTTCCAAAAATTAGATAGATTTTGAGTGACTGGAGAAGCAATTTGATATAAATTGCTATTACCATTATAGTAACAAGTACTTTGGCACGTGCGATGCACGTGCGCAGGAGGAATCTGTATTAAAAAATAGTGGTTATAAGTTTTTTTTATCTTACAAAATGTTGACGTGTACCACAAAATTCACATGAATCTTCTGCAACTGAATAAAAACAAAATAAAACAAAATCAGTGAGAATAAAATTGTTATTCATGTGGTAACAACCTAAGAACTACTTTGTGGCCTCAAAAGTACTTCAATAACACTTCTACCATACAATGGCATGTATAAGCAGATATCAGATGCGATGTTACTTATTCTCATAAAGTTATCAGATTGCATATAAAAGGATTTCTATAGATTTATATTCTCAAAACATGAATACTTTCTTTTTATTTGCCAACTTCATAAAATTGACAATTTATTATTTTAAACTATCATTCTTAAACTCAGAAAAACCAACAACTTGATGGAACAATAAAAGAAAGAAAGAAGTTTGAATTTTAACTTACAGTGTAAAGCAACTGGAATATCCTTTTCTATTCTTTTGCAAAAGATTTGATATTCTGGAAAACCTATAAGACAAAATAAAAACAATGTAATCAGAGTTTTTAGATCATGTAAATTTTAGATTTTATCTATAAAACAAACCATGCATGCCTATTATGTCTTAGAATTTTATGCTACATATGCCACTGCATCAATTTTCTTATATAACTGCAATCAAAAATTTACTAAAATGCTCCACACTATTAACCAAAATCTGAAAATGAAAGTGACATTTATACTTCGAAGATTGTATGCTGTCAGGGATGGAGCTGGGATTTGAAATTTCCCTTGGCTTTTTTAGAATTTCTACTTCAGCATAACATAAAGAATAATTGAACATTTTTTCCCAAGTCAAAATTTATGGTTTTAACAACAATAAAATTGAGTAGAAGATAAGAAGATGTGGAATATAAAAGAATAAAGTGAAAAACAATTAATTGAATATGTCTTCAGAAGAGCATGGGTCAATTCTTATTTAATTAGACAATATGAATGTTTAGGCAACAATCTCTATTATGTTGAATCCTAGCATAAAAAGAACATTATAGTAAAGATAAAATAACAATCCATGTGCCTCTAGGTTGAAACAATTGTTTATATTATACTAAATGCAGCGGTACATACATAAGAATGAATTAAACAACTATCTACATGAAATTTATTCCTGAAAATAACTCTTGTTTATTGTATAGCCCATATATCACTCAAAATTAAATTCAAGAAATCTACAATGTTTTAATCTTGCAACTTTATTGGTTAATATAACAACATAATCTACTAATTTATACATTAACACACTAAAGAAAGAATAATGATCTAATAGTCTCCTAAAAGCATGTACTCATTATGATACTTTACAGAAGCATATGGATCATATAATGAGAAAAGCATGCTTTCATCAACCACAGCAATGATTCAAATACTGCCTGCATTCCAATCTTTCAAATTATTACTTGAAAATCAAAAAAGTGAAACAATTGAGTAACTTGTTAAAGCTCCAACGTTTCATTAACTAACAACATGATGTCAATGCCACCTTATTTTCGCTTATGCCATAACAGTTCAATGCAATCTCGTCTAGTAACTAAAAAGAAAAGACATGGTGAGTATTTAGACATTGCATTATCAGAATAAAATTATAGAAATAAAATCACCTTTTTGTTGGGACAATCAGAGTACAAAATAAAATGTTTTTAATAATAACCTAATTAGTCAAATAGTGATCATGTATATATATCAAACAATCATACTTAAGAGAAAAATGCAGAACTTAACTTCTTACTCTTCCATGTGTGTGACTAACCAACAAATAAAATGCAGTTCTGTTCAAAAATAATACTTTTTAGAAAATATTTAGCACAACTATTCAATGATGATGAAACAGTTATTCATATGGTAAACTTCAAAAAGCTGTAGTTTCTAATATACATGTTCACACGTGTATCCTCCTGAAGTTATATTGCATGTAAAAGAAAATGATATTTGTAAATATAAGTTTGAATGTGAATACTTTCTATTTATTTGTCGAAATAAAAAAATTGTAAATGTGTTAACTTTTCTTTTCGGGAAAATTGAAGTACTTTTGTATATAAAAAATTGAAGTATATATGATTAGAAAAGCTAGGCATGGAATATGTGAAATTGTAAGTAAATTACATGTTCATATATATATTCATACAAATAAACAAAAAATATCAAATTACCCGTCATTTTATGTAAAATCAAAGTTCTTAAAACTAAACTATTAACTTCGGAAAGGTATATTATGATTTGACTATTGTTTAACTTACCCATTGTAGTTCAAATTCGAAAAAGATAACAGAGCAGTGAACAAAATTTTGATATTTCTAAGCAACTGTACTAAGTTGATTTACCTAAAAGAGGCAATTAACTATGACAATACTATAAGAATGCTAAGAAGATAAGATAGGAGATCAATTTTGAAAGAAATTGTGATATCTTTGAGTAATTGCACCAAGTTGACTAACCTGAAGCATTTATGTAGGACTATATATCAGTAAAAGCCCACTATATCAGTTGAGGCGTTCTCGAAAGATAAAATAATTTAGCAATTTTTTCACACCTGAGATACCTATGACCTTAAGAATAAGTTAATAATACCCTCTACCACAAAATTCACATGAAGCTTCTGCAACTGAATAAAAACAAAATAAAACAAAATCAGTGAGAATAAAATTGTTATTCATATGGTAACAACCTAAGAACTACTTTGTGGCCTCAAAAGTACTTCAATAACACTTCTACCATACAATGGCATGTATAAGCAGATATCAGATGCGATATTACTTATTCTCATAAAGTTATCAGATTGCATATAAAAGGATTGCTATAGATTTATATTCTCAAAACATGAATACTTTCTTTTTATTTGCCAACTTCATAAAATTGACAATTTATTATTTTAAACTATCATTTGTAAACTCAGAAAAACCAACAACTTGATGGAACACTAAAAGAAAGAATGAGGTTTGAATTTTAACTTACAGTGTAATGCAACTGGAATATCCTTTTCTATTCTTTTGCAAAAGATTTGATTTCTGGAAAACCTATAAGACAAAATAAAAACAATGTAATCAGAGTTTCTAGATCTTGTAAATTTTAGATTTTATCTATAAAACAAACCATGCATGCCTATTATGTCTTAGAATTTTATGCTACATATGCCACTGCATCAATTTTCTTATATAACTGCAATCACAAATTTACTAAAATGCTCCACACTATTAACCAAAATCTGAAAATGAAAGTGACATTTATACTCCGAAGATTGTATGCTGTCAGAGATGGAGCTGGGGTTTGAAATTTCCCTTGGCTTTTTTAGAATTTCTACTTCAGCATAACATAATGAATAATTGAACATTTTTTTCCCAAGTCAAAATTTATGGGTTTAACAATAGTAAAATCGAGTAGAAGATAAGAAGATGTGGAATACAAAAGAATAAAGTGAAAAACAATTAATTGAATATGGCTTCAGAAGAGCATGGGTCAATTCTTATTTAATTAGACAATATGAATGTTTAGGCAACAATCTCTATTATGTTGAATCCTAGCATAAAAAAGAACATTATAGTAAAGATAAAATAACAATCCATGTGCCTCTAGGTTGAAACAATTGTTTATATTATACTAAATGCAGCGGTACATACATAAGAATGAATTAAACAACTATCTACATGAAACTTATTCCTGAAAATAACTTTTGTTTATTGTATAGCCCATATATCACTCAAAATTAAATTCAAGAAATCTATAATGTTTTAATTAATCCATCATAAACATGAACAACCACTCTTTATAAGATATCCAAGCTTGGGTACACAAAGATCAAAAGGTCCCAAAAATGCAAATAACCGTAAAACGTGTCTTAAATAGTTTAGAGAAAAAGCCAACCTCAAGCGCCGTCGATCCTCATTCACGCCGGTCAAATAACCGACATCTAAATCTGAAAAGTAATTTTAATCAGATTATTTTTAAATCGAAAAGGGCAAATGAAGGAGAAATCGATGATTTTACCTGATTGACAATCTGTATATGAAGACGGAATGTACGACCCGTAAATTTAACTGGTTTTAATAACGTTATTAGTTGAAATTTTGCGAAATTTTAAACGATAAAATTTTGAAATAAAAATTTAATATTTGGAATGCGTCTAATTAAACATAGCAACTGGTAAATTTTCGTCCGAAAATACGAAAGTTTATTTCGCGCGTAAATTCACTTCAATTTAATCAGTTAAAAAGCGATGAAAATAAAATATTTTCGGAACCTAAATATTTTTACATAGAAAAATTCTAAACCATCTTCTAAGCAAACGCTATTTTTCGTTTTTCAAAATTCGGACATCTTTAGCTCCGTCGATCTTATTTTTCTACGTTTTTCTTGCATTTTCCACCAGTAGAAATTTCGAATTTTTTTATATAACTCAATCATACCGCTAACATCTGTATACCATTTTGATCGTTTTATCACGTTGATCTCTGCGGTATATTCGTTTGTATATTTTGGTGTTCGGTACGTGGCGAAAACGCGTAAACGAGTCACCATATCGGTATCAATTCTGGACCTTTTGTATGCCCTGTGCCTTTTGATTTTTTCCAACGTTTAATTCAAAAAGCTTTTGCCATTAATATTCTTTTTGGAACTTAACAGTTACTTTAACTATTCCCTATACTCCGATAATCATTCTATTAGCTGTTCATTTGCTTGTATGGTTCATTCATCTTCCTCTGATCTTTCTCCTCATCAATATTTTCGTCCGTTCTAAAATAAAAATAAAAAAAACACTTTGCCAGCTAAGTTTGTCTATTGAAAAACTTTTCTCTTCCCTTCTTCTTAAATATTGGTTTTGCCTGACTGTTCTCATTTCTCACTTCCTCCCAATTCATTTTTCTCACCTTCTTTCCTCCTTCTCACAGAACCCGTGTCACCCTTCCCAAAGACCCGATCCAAATAACACCCTCCCCTTTTCTCCACTTCAATGCGCAAGCCAAAAACCGAGCGCCGCCATCATCCATGCCATGTCACTGTCGAAACCCCACTCCGCCCGCAAGCCATCAGCCTGACCGACCAAGTCCACCGCCAGCATTGTCCCACCTCACCACCTCAGCCGTTAGTCGCCTAACCACCCGTCAGACAACCTCCAACCCCTCGCACATGCCTCCCACCTTTCCTTCTTTGTTCCGCATCCTTCACAGCACAACCGGAACCACACGACCGCCTTGACAACTGATGCAGCCCAGAAAGTTGAAGACATAGGTCGTGTGCGACCTATGATGCTGGTAAGTCGGGTACGACTTAAGGAGGGGGCTAACGAGTTAAGACCTTGTGAAGATTTGTGGAAAATTCAAGTTTTAGGTCGCATACGACCTAACAAAGCCTTTAAGTCGTATCAACGACTTAGTGAAGATCGGCAATGACCTAGTGGGAAGGTGCGAGCTAACGAGGTGCTGGAACGACCTAACATATTCTTAGGTCGCGTTCGACCTAACGAGCTAAGGCATAGGTCGTGGGAACGACCTAACATGTCACCAGGAAAAGGGCTACGACCTAACAAGTCACGACCTATGATAGGTCGCAAGAAGACGTTACGACCTAAGTTAGGTCGCAAGGAGTTAGGTCGCGGAGTTTTGATTCGACTTATACTAGGTCGCAAGAAAAGGTCACGACCTATGATAGGTCGCTGGGTAATCTGGGAAGATAAGTCGCGAAGTATTAGGTCGCAAAGCTTAGGTCGCGAAGCTTCTGAAGCGCTTATTTTAGGTCGCAAAGCTACGGATGCCGTCCATTCTTTAAGTCGCTGAAGTTTGAAGACCGTTGATCTCTTTAAGACGTTGATTTGGGATGCCGCAAAGTTTTAAGTCGTTGAAGCTCTGGATGCCGTAGATTCTTATGCCGAGTTAATCTAAACCGTTAAAGCTTAAGTCACTGGAAGATAGCTGCTAAGTCGCTCCTGGAGTATATGTATGTTGCATTCTTAAGTCGTAAGTCGCAGTATGTTTTTAGGTCGTGAAGACCTTGTAATGTGATGTATTGTAACTCTGTTTAGGTCGTCTATGTTGTAGGTCGTCTATGTTGTTAGGTCGAAGGTTATAGGTCGGAAACGACCTAAGAGTTGTGCAAATTTGTGGCACGTGTTGTAATAAAGACTGCTAGGTCGCTGGGTTTTATAGGTCGCATCATTGTAGGTCGTAGGTCGCGAACGACCTAAGTACTTGTAATATTTTGACGTTTCTGTAGTGTTGAGTTGTAGCCTATAAATAGGCGTGTATGGTCATTTTGTAAAGGTTGTTGATTTTTGAATAAAATTCTCTTTTGATTGCTTTGTGCTTTCATTCCAAATTGGTAGTTGAGTGTAATCTCCTATCTCCTCTTTCGGATAATCGAGTGCGCTCGATTCAACGATTGTAGAAGCCGATTCGCGGAATCAAGTGCGCTTGATCAACGCTTGAAGAATTGAAGATCTTTGAACCCGGTATCGTGCGCGATCAACGAGTTCGGGATAGCTAGAGTTCGGTATCTTCGGATCAACGAATTCGGACATTTCAGTATCCATCAATCCACAGATTGCTACTTTCATCGATTGAAGATCGTTTTGATTAATCCGCTGCGTCAGTTTTGGTATCAGAGCCTGTTCTAGCCAATCATAGCTAGATCGAGACTTGGAGCCTATTCATTTAGAAGTTGAAGAGATTTGCCGAGCTTGAAGTGAAGATTCGAATTTGTTTATCACGGCCGAGAGTAAGAAGGCTTGTTCGAAGATTGATTGACCGAATTTGTATTGGAAGCCGAAGCTTTGTCCATCGTGTTCATCGCGATTTGCTACAAAGTGGAAGTTTTCGATCCGTTTCATTTTGGATCAAAGTCCGAAAAGTGTTTGAATTTTGAAGTGTTGAAGAGTTGTGAAATTTTCAAGTATGCCGCCAAGGAGAGCTAATCGTCACCAAAACGTAGAAGCTTTGTATCGAAGAGAAGAAGCTGATGAGATGGAGCAAAGAATCAATGAGAACTTTAGTGAAAAGCTTAACGAAGGAATTGGCCGGTTAGAGAAGCTTATGACGGAGATAAATCAAAATCGGAGAAGGGTTTCACCTGAATCTAACCATGGGGGTAGTAGAGTCTCGCCACATTCCAATCGAGACAGAAGTGTTGAAAATGATCAAGGGCGTGGGAGGAACGTGAATGATCGTGAACGGAGGAATGTCGATAGAAGGGATGAAGGTGGAAGGCGTAATGGTAGTAGAGATGTGGGTGGACGAGTAAGACAACGATATACATCTGATTTTGAAGAGGAATATGATGATGGTAGTGTTCGAGGACAAGGACGAGGACAAGGGAGAAATTACTCTGAGTATGATCACAAGTGGGAGTCGGGGATGAAGACTGAAATTCCTGAATTCAAAGGTGGTATGCAAGCAGAGGAGTTTCTAGATTGGGTGGCTAATGTTGAAGAGATTTTTGACTTTAAAGAAGTTCCAGAACATCGTAGAGTGAAGTTGGTTGCTACGAGGCTGAGGGGTAGAGCTTTGGCATGGTGGCAGCAGACTAAACTTACACGTGATCGGATGGGAAAGTCAAAAGTTGAATCTTGGGAGAAGATGAAGAAATTGATGAAAGCAACGTTCTTACCATACAATTATCAATCTTTGATGTATCAACGTTTGCAGAACTTGAGGCAGGGCACGAAGACAGTTAATGACTACGCAGATGAATTCTATCAACTTATTATGAGGAATGATATTATGGAAACGGAAGAGCAGTTGACATCTAGGTTCATTGGGGGATTGAGAATGCAGATTCAGGATATGGTTAATATGTTCGATCCAAGATCTGTAGCGGAAGCACATCAGAAAGCGTTGGCTTGGGAGAAACAGGGACGACGAGGAAGTGGTGTGTTTACTAATTCTAACAATCAAGTGAAGGGTGTTGGTGGAAGTTCTAATGTTTCTAAACCTATCAGTAGACCAGTAGTGAAGGAAGCTGAGAAGACAAAGGTTAACAACGGTTTCAAATGTTACAATTGTCAGGAATTGGGTCACAAAAGTAATGAATGTCCAAAGCCGAAGAAGAGAGCGATGATAGCGGAGGTTGAGGATGAGGATGAAGAAGCTGAATGTTCCAATTCACCACCTGATGAGGAGGAAGAAGAAGTGTCGGGAGACGAAGGTTATAATCTCATGATGAAGAGGTCCTGTTTAACACCAAAGCAAGAGGAGGATTGTAGTTGGTTGAGGAGCAATATTTTTCAGTCGACATGTACTATTCTGGGGAAAGTTTGCAAATTTGTTATTGATGCTGGAAGCTGTGACAATATAATTTCTTCAGAGGCTGTGAGGAAGTTGGCATTGAAGACTGAGAAACATCCGAAGCCATACAAGCTAGCTTGGTTGAGGAAAGGTGGGGAGGTGAAGGTTGGACGAAGGGCTCGTGTGAAGTTTTCCATTGGGAAGAAATATAAAGACGAAATCTGGTGTGATGTTGTGGACATGGACGTTTGTCATTTGTTGCTTGGGAGACCGTGGCAGTATGATAGGGCGGTGCAACATGATGGGCGTACCAATAGTTACAGTTTCATGTTTGAAGGCACAAAGATTACTCTAGTTCCAAAGAAACGACAACAGGAGGAAAACAAGTTGGAGGAAATTGAAGAGCTCAAAACTTTGTTATCATTGAAGGAGTTTGTGAAGGAAGTAGAGGAGGAACCTGAAGTGTTTTTGTTAATTGGGCGAGAGAGCAGTAAAGAGGTTGAGATTCCAGAGGAAGTTAAACCGGTTTTGAAAGAATTTGACGATGTATTTCCAGAGGAGTTACCAACGGAGTTGCCACCGTTGAGGGATATACAACATCAGATAGATCTTGTTCCAGGTGCTGTGCTGCCACACAGACCACGTTATCGAATGAGTCCGAAGGAACATGAAGAGTTGCGGAGGCAGGTAGAGGAATTGCTTGAACAGGGGCGTGTGCAGGAGAGTTTAAGTCCTTGTGCTGTACCAGCTTTATTGGTACCCAAAAAGGATGGAACGTGGAGGATGTGCACTGACAGTCGAGCATTGAATAAGATTACTGTGAGATATAGATTTCCAATGCCGAGGTTGGATGACTTGTTAGATCAAATAAGCGGAGCTACTATCTTTTCGAAGATTGATTTGAAGAGCGGATATCATCAAATTTGTATCAGACCAGGCGATGAGTGGAAAACTGCTTTTAAAACCAGGGAGGGTCTATACGAATGGTTGGTCATGCCATTTGGTTTATCCAATGCACCGAGTACTTTTATGAGGGTGATGAATCAGATTTTTCGACCGTTCATTGGGAAATTTGTGGTGGTGTATTTTGATGATATTCTGATTTACAGTGGGAGTCCAGAGGAACATTTGAATCATCTGAGGGAAGTCCTGATGGTATTGCGCCAAGAACAATTCTATGCAGCAACGAAGAAATGCGTGTTCATGACGCATAGCGTTTTATTTCTGGGGTATGTTGTCTCGAAGGAAGGTATACAGGTGGACCAAAGTAAAGTTGAGGCAATCAGAGATTGGCCGCAGCCCAAGACGATAACGGAAGTTCGTAGTTTTCACGGGTTGGCTTCATTCTATCGAAGGTTTATACCACACTTTAGTAGTGTGATGGCACCTGTTACTGATTGCATGAAGGGTAAACAGATTGTATGGACGGAGGAAGCCGGGGTTGCTTTTGAACGGATCAAAGATCTTTTGACCTCTGCACCAATTCTAGTGCTACCTGATTTTCAGTTAGTGTTTGAACTACATACTGATGCATCCAAGGTTGGGATTGGAGGGGTGTTGAGTCAGAAGGGTCGTCCAATTTCATATTTCAGTGAGAAGTTGTCAGGAGCGAAGATGAGATACAGTACGTATGATGTGGAATTCTATGCTGTTGTACAATCTATTAAACACTGGAGACACTATCTATTTCAGAAGGAGTTTGTTCTGTATACTGATCATGAAGCATTAAAGCATTTACAAGGGTAAGACAAGATTTCAGCGAGACATGCATCGTGGATTGCATATCTGCAACAGTTTACTTTTGTTGTTAAACACAAGTCAGGGGTGACGAATCGAGTGGCTGATGCTTTGAGTAGAAGGAGTCATTTGTTGAATACACTGAAAGTTGAGGTGACAGGGTTCGATGTGTTGCCAGAATTATTTGTCGATGATCCTTACTTTGCGAAGGTGGTTGATAAAGTCAAGGAGGGAAAAACGGATGAGTTTTTGATGGAAAATGGTTTTCTATTCAAAGGAAATCGATTGTGCATACCGGAGGGTAGTCTGAGAATGAAGATTATCAAGGAGTTACACGAAGAGGGGCATGTTGGGAGAGACCGTACCTTACAGTTGATTTCACAGTCCTACTTTTGGCCATCGATGAGGAAAGAAGTGGAGAGGTTTGTGGAGCGATGTCATATCTGTCAGGTTTCGAAAGGAACTGCGACTAATGCTGGTTTATATATGCCGTTACCTGTACCAATTAAACCATGGGTTGATGTGAGTATGGACTTCGTGTTGGGATTACCAAGGACACAGCGTGGTAATGATTCCATTTATATGGTAGTTGACCGATTCTCGAAAATGGCACATTTTATTGCTTGTAAGAAGATGGCGGATGCTGTTCATGTTGCTCAATTGTTTTTCAAGGAGATCTATCGACTTCATGGATTGCCAGAATCTATTGTGTCGGATAGAGCTACTCGGTTTTTGAGTCACTTTTGGTTGAGTTTGTGGAAAATGGTGGGAACGAAGCTGAAATTTAGTAGTGCTTATCATCCACAAACTGATGGACAAACGGAGGTGGTTAATCGATCATTGGGAAACTTGTTGAGGTGTCTTGTGCAAGACAATCTGAAGAGTTGGGATGTGAAGTTATGTCAGGCTGAATTTGCTCATAATCATGTTGTGAATCGAAGTATTGGGTTCAGTCCATTCCAGATTGTCTATTCGAGCTTATCGAAAGGACCGTTGGATTTAACAGCGATACCACACTCAAAGGGGACAATTAAGAAAGCTGCTGATTTTGTTGAAGGGCTGACGGAGTGTCATAAAATCGTTCAAGAACGACTAGAGAAAGCAAATGAGAAGTATAAACAATCTGCAGATTTGAAACGAAGAAATGTTGAATTTCATGAAGGTGATTTGGTTTATGCAGTGTTAACAAAAGATCGTTTTCCAGTAGGCGCGTACAATAAATTGAAAGCACGAAAAATTGGTCCGGTGGAAGTTGTGAAACGAATCAATGAAAATGCTTATAAACTGAAGCTTCCAGATGATGTGTATACGTCTGACGTGTTCAATGTTAAACATCTCGTACCATATCACGGGAATGAACGAGCTGATGGAGATGAATTTACAAATTCGAGGTCGAATTTCTCTCAACCTGGGGAGGATGATGCAGCCCAGAAATTTGAAGACATAGGTCGTGTGCGACCTATGATGCTGGTAAGTCGGGTACGACTTAAGGAGGGGGCTAACGAGTTAAGACCTTGTGAAGATTTGTGGAAAATTCAAGTTTTAGGTCGCATACGACCTAACAAAGCCTTTAAGTCGTATCAACGACTTAGTGAAGATCGGCAACGACCTAGTGGGAAGGTGCGAGCTAACGAGGTGCTGGAACGACCTAACATATTCTTAGGTCGCGTTCGACCTAACGAGCTAAGGCATAGGTCGTGGGAACGACCTAACATGTCACCAGGAAAAGGGCTACGACCTAACAAGTCACGACCTATGATAGGTCGCAAGAAGACGTTACGACCTAAGTTAGGTCGCAAGGAGTTAGGTCGCGGAGTTTTGATTCGACTTATACTAGGTCGCAAGAAAAGGTCACGACCTATGATAGGTCGCTGGGTAATCTGGGAAGATAAGTCGCGAAGTATTAGGTCGCAAAGCTTAGGTCGCGAAGCTTCTGAAGCGCTTATTTTAGGTCGCAAAGCTACGGATGCCGTCCATTCTTTAAGTCGCTGAAGTTTGAAGACCGTTGATCTCTTTAAGACGTTGATTTGGGATGCCGCAAAGTTTTAAGTCGTTGAAGCTCTGGATGCCGTAGATTCTTATACCGAGTTAATCTAAACCGTTAAAGCTTAAGTCGCTGGAAGATAGCTGCTAAGTCGCTCCTGGAGTATATGTATGTTGCATTCTTAAGTCGTAAGTCGCAGTATGTTTTTAGGTCGTGAAGACCTTGTAATGTGATGTATTGTAACTCTGTTTAGGTCGTCTATGTTGTAGGTCGTCTATGTTGTTAGGTCGAAGGTTTTAGGTCGGAAACGACCTAAGAGTTGTGCAAATTTGTGGCGTGTGTTGTAATAAAGACTGCTAGGTCGCTGGGTTTTATAGGTCGCATCATTGTAGGTCGTAGGTCGCGAACGACCTAAGTACTTGTAATATTTTGAAGTTTCTGTAGTGTTGAGTTGTAGCCTATAAATAGGCGTGTATGGTCATTTTGTAAAGGTTGTTGATTTTTGAATAAAATTCTCTTTTGATTGCTTTGTGCTTTCATTCCAAATTGGTAGTTGAGTGTAATCTCCTATCTCCTCTTTCGGATAATCGAGTGTGCTCGATTCAACGATTGTAGAAGCCGATTCGCGAAATCAAGTGCGCTTGATCAACGCTTGAAGAATTGAAGATCTTTGAACCCGGTATCGTGCGCGATCAACGAGTTCGGGATAGCTAGAGTTCGGTATCTTCGGATCAACGAATTCGGGCATTTCAGTATCCATCAATCCACAGATTGCTACTTTCATCGATTGAAGATCGTTTTGATTAATCCGCTGCGTCAACAACCCATCACTGGCAAGCATTCTCTTTTATATTTTTATATATATATATTATAGTATAGTCTTTGTTATGTTTATATATATTCTACAAGTCATACGTTATATCTATGGTAGAATAAATTACTTATGTAAGTGGCTGTGAGTATGTTTATTTTGTAAGTCTACTATTTTAGCTACAGTACTATAATATTATAATATAATGGTTTGTTAAACTTTGGGTAATATATTGGGTTGTCCACATACGTTCAGGTTAACATGGAGTTTGGATAACTGGATGCAAGTTATATATTAAGTGTTTATATATCAAGCTATATATATTTATATTCATATATGATCTGCATATATATAAAGCTTAGCTAAGTTTGTACATATATTGTTAAGGCTATATAAGTCATGTACCTGTACTGTTGTTGAATATTTAAGAAAGTTATATATAGTACTATTATATATATGGATCGATGTGTTTACATATTGAGATTTTGATCTTTAAATTATGGGCATAGCTTTAAATTATGATATACATATTGATCGCCTGTAGAGTATATATATTTTAAGTTTGTATATATCTTTGGATTTTTGGTTTATATGTACATTGGTATACTGAATGTAGGTACAAGCTCATATTGATTCTCTAATAAACATTGATTTTAATAAAATAAGTATGTTTTACAGCTTATATATTTAAAGTAATAGGTTACAAGGTATATTATACATCACACGTACATTGTATATTTGTTATACATGTCTATTCAATTCACATACGTCATATATATATATATATATAGGTATATGATTTTATATGTTATATACAAGTGTTCTTTGCACTATTTTAAAGTCTACATACATAACAATCTGCAATTGTACAAATAGTTGAAATTTCATTTGGTAAATGTTTGCATGTTTATTTTATTTATTTATTTTTTTTATTTTTTCTTCTTCTTCTGAACAGCAGTTAGACTTCATGTTCATGATATCATATCTCACTCATGTTTTATCGGAATTGGTTGATTCTATTTTTAAAAAAAAGTCGAAGTTACCTAGTTTATGCCTGTCAAATTTCAGCAAAATCCGACATCGTTTGATTAGTGGTCGAGGATCTGGAAGTTAGACCCAGGCAGCTGTTCTTTTGTACTTGAAATTATTTTACACTATTGCAAACACGACCTGAGTTCATGTTTGACGCATCATATCTCTTCCGTCTTACGTCGGAATACAGTGATTCCCTTTTTGTTTAAAAGATAAAGTTTTCTACTTTCTGTATATAAAATTTTAGCTTCATACGAGATGGTTAAGTCCTCTGTTTCTTACTTGAAAGTCAGACCCAGAGGGGTTTTCAGACCTGAACATTTGACAGTCGCAACATGACCGAGTCTATGTTCGTGACATCGTAACTTTTCCCGTCTCTTGTCCAAATCAAGTGATTCCTTTGCAGTTTGAAATACAAGTTTTGATCTTTATTCATACCAAATTTCAGACCATTTCGATCTCGGTAGCACATAGAATTATATTGTTAAACTTTGACGCAGGACATGTTTTTTTATTTGTTGCTATGTTGAACGTTTTGATTTGATTTCGGCAATTCCTATTTAACAGCTTTGCTCGTCGATTCGTGCCGATTTGTTTTGCTTGGAATCGTAACTCAATCTCTATGTCCGTATCAGTGTGCGTATCCGTGTTATCTTCTCGTGCATCTCTAGCCTCGAAAGGTGAGCAATCACTCACGATTAACGTTCTTTTATTTATTAAATTTGATTTCAATTGAAACGACAATTGAAATATGATGCTGTCAGTTATTTACACTGTTATATGTATGCTACTACCTGTATCAGTTCACTTGTGACATCTGACACCATTATTTGTTAATTATACGATGATAATCCTGTTTGATTGATAATTGATTGATTGTTTGTTGTTTATATTGGATGTTAAATTGAAATGTATAAAGTGATAAATATTATGCAAGTAAATTTGACGTAGGATTATTAAAATTTGAATCGACATATATGTTGAATTTGATTAGTTGAAAATGACCCCTTTTATTTGTTAAATTAATTGACATGTAAAATAGTGATAATTACACTTTGAACCATTGAACGTATATTGGATTAGTTGTTGTAGTGTTAAAATTGAAATCGAATGACAAGTGAAGAACCGTATAAATAATTAGTGTAATAATCTTTAATATACATGAAATGATAGTGTAGATTCTAGAGATAATTATATTAATTCGTACAAATAACAATGCGAATTAATACGGTTATTTCGGGATTATTTGAATTGATTATTGGATTGATATTGATTGATTGTTATTGCTTGTGTATTTACTTTGACACCATCCCAGTTATCACACTGCAAGTTCCCTTTGCTATGTTTTGATTTTGAATTGAATTGGAATCGGGTTGAAATGATAAATACTCAAATTAAACTTTGACCTAGGATAGAGAATTAAATAAAAACCCAATTGGTCAATAATTTAATTTAAAATAAAATAAAGAGTTTATTTGAATAAATAATATGGTTTTGAAACGAAGTTGGAAATTGAATTTTTAATGAAAGGAAAATGTTAATATTTAATAATCTGAAACAAAATATCAACAATGTAATTGATGAAAGAACGATGTTTAATTTGAGAAATGATTGAATTAAGTTTGAAATTATAATTAAGTTTGAAATTATTAAACTTTGAAATTATTTAATAATTAAGTTTGAATTATTTAATAATTAAATAAGATTGAATTATTTAATGATTAAATTAAATTGAATTTTTGAATAAGTGAATTTTACTTCGTAAATAATCGAAATTGAGTTTCTTTATGAATTAAGTTTTGGAAAATTATTTAAGTAAGTAAATAAGTGAAATTGAATTTCTTTAACAAGAAAAAATGCGATTTATTGAAATTAATGTAAGACTTGAAATTTAAAGAATTTGTTTTGATGAATTTAATTTAATCAAATTTGTAAGTTTTGATATAATGAAGTTGAATTTTTATAATGGATTTAATGAATTAGAAATTTACTAGAAATTATTTTGAATGGCAAATTTACTTAATGAATATTGAATGAAATCGATAAATGAAGTTAAATTGATTTGAATGTTAAATTAAATTAATTTAAATGATTTCGGAATGAAACTTATATACGAACTTGAATCAATATTTGAATTGTTTTAAATAAAGATTGAAATTGAATTATAAGATTTTGAAATGATAATTTGGAAGTTTTGAAACGTAAATTGTGGAAATTGTTTTAGAAAGACAAATGAAATGTTGATTTGTAAATTCTAATTGGGATTGAAATTGATTTGGTTTTAAAATAAACAAACGACCGATCGGTGTAATAATCACGAAAGTTATTAAAGAGACCGGAATCGGTTATGGATATACTCTCTATCTAAACCGAAAACCACTTTAATAACTATACGCGGAGTGTGATCCAGAATGAAGTGGTTGGAATGATGTTCGTGATGACTGAAGAAAGAGAACGATAATGGATAGCCTTGACACTTGTGTCAAATTGGAAATGACTAAAACAGGAGCCGTGCCGGGCCAATGGAGGTCAGCTACCTCAAGTGAACACACTTCTTCGAACTACTCATTACTTGTTGTCGATTGGTGCACCCTTGATTTTGGGAGTGTTGTTTCACGGTGTTGCGGTCGCTGCGGCGATGCGTTCTCACCAGTCCGGATCAGGCAAACGGTAGTATCACTACCTTGGGTATTGCCTCATGTGCCTTGTCATACTTGTATTCCCTATTCGCGACCACTACGAATTTGTTTTGTACCTTTAGTATATGGATTGCCCTCTGGTGACTTCCGGTTTTGGGGAAACTACGGTCTTGTATATGCTCTTGGGAATAAAAATGTGTTAAGGGTGGAATGGGCCATGACTTAACACTATTTTGATATCTTTATATTACTGATAGACATTATCTACTTATCGTACACTACTACATAGTAGATAGTTTAACGGATCCTTAAAGGATGGTTATTCCAACATCCTTTGAGTTACTTGTATTTCAATTGCTATTTCGCTTGAGTTAGATTTATTAATATAAGAATGTTCATCCTGACTCGAGTGTCTTGTGTTTTTGCTTTACGCTCGGGTCAGACTGAGTGTACCAGTATTCGAGACTCACCTTTGGAGTTGGAGCTTTGCTTGAAGATCCAGCCATCTATTCTGCTTTCAGTATTCGATGATTCCAGTGATGTATTCTGATTTGTATC
Source organism: Allium fistulosum (assembly GCA_030737815.1). Taxonomy (NCBI): domain Eukaryota; kingdom Viridiplantae; phylum Streptophyta; class Magnoliopsida; order Asparagales; family Amaryllidaceae; genus Allium; species Allium fistulosum. The sequence goes on from CM060902.1 coordinate 1,217,720,650, forward strand.
TGATGTATCGTATTACTCTTCCGTTGTATCTGTTCTAACTCTGATGTAACTTATACATTTATATAGTAGCTTCATGAACTACTATCTCTTTTATTTCCGCTGCACTTATTACTCTGTGTCTGTGATCTGTGATTATTTATTTACTGTATATGTTCAGTTTTGCCAAATTTAAATTAACAACGCGGTATTTTGAGCAATTCAACTCTGGCATGAGTGTCTACCTATACACTTATAATGGATGTGAATGGTCCAAAATAGCGGGTCGTTACACGGAAGCATGAAGTAGTAAGTAAAAGGAGCAGTTTTGAGGCAGTCAGCATGGTTCGAGAGGTTGAGCCGATGGTCGTATTTGAGCGGTCGTGTCGCTGTGAGAGTTGGACCGGGCCACTTGCTGTCGGCGGTCGCATGGAAAGAATTATGGGCGATGGCGTTTGATTTAGCAAAAAACTGATTTAGGAGGATAGTGGAGTTGAATTTAGGAGTATGGTGAAGTTGGAGGTAAGAGTATGGTGAAGCGATTGGAATTTTGGGAGTGGCGGTGGATTTGGAACAGGGTTTGTACAGGACAGCAAATAGGAGGAGAAAAAATGGTTCAGAGGAGAAAATGTTGAGAGCGGTGAGGGAGAAAAAAAAGTAAAAGTGGGCCGAAATTTAGTGGGGATAAAGAACATGGGGAGGATAAAGGACACATATGTCCTCTTCCATTTTTTCTATTTAATTCCTGCGTGAGTGTCTGAAAAGGGTTAGTTGGGAAGTCCAAAAAAGCTTCACCAAATTCAAGTATTTGTATTATTAGTAGAGATATTTAGAAATGATCTATTTCCAAATAGCGTTATCATTTGTATCCTTAAACTTCCATAACCATTTACCTAGTAAGGACAAATTCATATTACGCAAATTAATAACTCCTAAGCCACCTTCCTTTTTGGCTTTACAAATTGTTTCCCAATTTACTAAACATTTTATACTGTTATTAGGATTTTCCCCACTCCATAAGAAATCTCTTCTAATTTTATCGATTTTATCAATAACCCAATCTGGAAAAAGATGCATGGACATCCAATAAATCAGAAGGGCTGATAAAACCGAATTTATTAAGATTAATCTACCTGCTCTAGATAAAAATCTCCCATTCCAGTTAGAGATCTTATTTTTGATTTTATCAATGATTATAAGCCAAGCATCATGTTTGAGTTTGGTAGGTCTAATCATGAAACCTAGGTAATCAAATGGAAAGTTCATAGTTTTGCAATTTAGAGTATTAGCAACTAATTTTTCAACTTTTTCAAAATCATTTAAAACTAAAACAGAACTTTTGTCAAAATTTATTTTTAAACCTGATAGAAGTTCAAAACTGTATAAGATAAACTTAAGTGTGATCATGTGTCTAGGTAAATGGGAAGAAAAAAGCAAGGTATCATCGGCAAATTGGAGAACCGATATACCATTACGTGAAATGTCATTGCCTAAATATCCTAGAGACCCATTATCCACTGCTCTTTTAATAATCTTAGCAAAAACATCAGCAGCTAAGTTAAATAATAGAGGCGATAAAGGATCCCCTTGCCTTAAACCTCTCTTAGATTGAATTTTATTACCTAATATGCCGTTAACCATAATACTAGAGTTACCTGTTCTAAGAAAATTCATAATCCAACTGATCCATCCATGACCAAAACCTCTAGCATGAAAGATATCAACAAGAAAATCCCAATCTACCAAATCAAAAGCTTTTGCAAAATCCAGTTCTAAAATCGCACATGTTATGTTATTCTTACAACAGTGATTAATATATTCTTGAACAACTGCCACTCCATCGGTGATATTTCTCCCTTTGATAAAAGCCGATTGTGAACAATCAATTAAATCATTCATTCTTGTACTAAGTCTATTAGCTAAAACTTTAGAAATGATTTTAACTGAACAGTTAATCAAAGATATAGGTATGAAATCTTTTAAGTTTTTAGCTCCTACTTTTTTATGTAACAAAATAACATTTGCATAATTAAATCTCCCTAATTGCAAATTACAATTATAAAAATCATTAAACATATTAACTAAATCAAGTATTAAAACGTCCCAAAAAGTTTTATAAAATAAAATTGGAAACCCATCAGGGCCCGGGGATTTATCACCTGGCAAATCATTAATAGCTTTTCTATTTTCCTCTACAGTAAAAAGATTATCTAGCTCAGATAAATCAACAATAGAATCGAAGGGATACAAGTCTTTCCATCTAACATTGATTCTATGTTTGATTCTAGTCCCAAAAATATCCTTATAATAGTCTGTAAAAGCCTTGTTAAGATCTCTTTGATCAACTAACTCTTCATTATTAACAATAATAGAGTTAATTGTATTACTACATTTTCTACCATTAGCTATATTATGAAAAAAAATTAGTATTATTATCTCCTTCGTTGATCCATTGGATTCTGGATCTCTGCTTCCACATAACCTCCTCCTTTTCTAAAATAGAATTTAGTTCATCTTTTAAATTGGCGAGAACATTACGTTCACCTAAATTTAGTTGTCTAGATTCTTCTATCTTATTAATTTTAAGCATCTCATTAAGAATATTATCTTTTTTTATTTTTATATTGCCAAAAAAAAATTTGTTCCAATTTTTAAGAAAAATCCTAAGATCCCTAAGTTTTGAAACAACAGATTTTGCAGAATTTTCCTTATTTCTAATATTATGGTAACTCAAAGAAATCCATTTACCATTAACTAAGTCCACGAAGTTAGATTCCAAAAACCACATCTTTTCAAATTTAAAATTATTAATAATAACTCTATGATGCTCGCAGGTGAGGATAATAGGACAATGATCAGAGTACGTGTAAGGTAAACCAAAGACTCTACATATTGGAAATTTATCTTCAATCTCATCACTAACGAAAAATCTATCAAGAAGAGCCATAGATGGAGACTCCCTTGCATTACTCCATGTAAATTCTCTATTTGAAAGGGGAATCTCAATCAAATTAGAGTTAATAATAAGTTGATCGAATTCCTCCATAGCAGAGTAATCCCCTACCCTAGGAGAACGCTCTCCTATGAAGCGCGTAACATTAAAATCACCCCCCAATATCCAAGAACCCAGAGCTAAGGATCAAAAATCTATACATTCTTTCCATAAAATTCTCCGATTGATTTTTGAGTTAGGCCCATAGATATTAGAAATATTTAAAAAAGAATTATCAGAAAGATTAATAAGAATAATATGAAGAGAATGCTGCTTAGTAATACATTGAAGCAACTTAAAATAATTATCACGCCACCCTATCATTAAACCCCCTGAAGTACCCACAGAAGGTAGAAAAACCCATTTTCTAAAATGATACCTGCCTAATCTTCTAAAGAAACGAATGTCAGGACAGTTAATTTTAGTTTCCTGAAGTAAAGCAATATCAATAGAGTAGTCTTTAAAAAAACACTCTAACCTTATCAAATTTGTTCAAATCATTCAAACCTCTAATGTTCCAACTAATGATCCTCATAAACCAACTGTACTAGCCCTCTCTAATTCCTTACATCTAATATACTCCCGATCAATCTCAACATCAGAAAAAATAAAAGATGTATCACAAGCAAGCCGACTAAACTCAGCGGATGATAGACTTCCTAAAGCATAAGTAGAATACGTACTACCCAAGAGCCTGAGTTCGTAGCACCACTCCTGGCGCTCGAACCAGGTAACTCACCCATAGGCCGAGACTGACAACTGTGAATCCTAGCACTTCGACGAACTGAACCAGTAGAAGCCACAGATTTCTTACGCTTTCCTCTCGTCAACGAAGGCATAGGAGCTGAACTACTGCCCCTCTCTAACATTTTTAGCTCTAAAAAATTAACTTCATTTTTCCCAATCAAAAGACCCACACCATTTCTAAGAGCCAAACAACTAATTCCAGAAACAGAGCTAGTAGCAGAAATATTGCTGGAACCAACAATCGAATTACTAGCAACATTATCTATCGCCGCATCTGATAATTCACTCAAAGCCATATGATCCTAACTCATATCAAATTCTCTATATAATTCTGTTACCCCACTGTTTGAGTGATTATTAGTCCAATCTTCTAATAAATCACGTGAAGTCAAGTTATTTATTTCGCCCTCATTCTCACAAGAAGCCATAGACAAAACTGATTTCTCCACCCCAACATTAGAGTTTTGAAATGAAGAAATATTCGATATAATAGGAACAACAATCTCCTGATTAATAAAGACTTCCACATCCAAATTAAACATTCCCTCTATAGACAACAATCTATTCTCATCACCAATATCTGAACTATCATTAATGTTATCACTACTGTCTTCATCAAACATATAGGAAACAACATCTATATGATCTATAAACTTCATATCATGCACACCATGTGCACTGATATCAGTGAGCAAATTAACAGAAGTTGACATTGAACAAACTAGCATCTCATCTAATGCTACAGGCAATGTTGATGACAGAATCCCATCGAGAACCTCACCATGATATGTCTTAGTAACTTCATCTATATTATCAGAAGTTCCAACAATCAAATACATCCCAAAAGAAGGACCCAAATTACTAACCTGAACTGAAGAATCTATGTTATGTTGTATTTCATCACCACCAAAAATGAAATTCTTTTCGATACTAATAGCAAAATCCCCATCTTTATTCTCCTCAATCAAGTTATTATTTCCAGAGTTTTTTGACCAATTCAATCTTGCATCTGATACTCTTCTGTGAGATAAAGTATTTCTGTCTATTGAAACATCAATTGATTCCAATTCTAGATCTTGATCAACTATGTCAGTAGCTAAGCATTCGAATCTGTTGCCAGTTTTTATCTCAAAATTTACCATTTCCTGAGAATTTGTTCTCTTACCACTAACTCGAGTAAAGCCTTTGAATAAATCGAGATCTTCATCATTAACAAGAACATTTAAATCAGAAAAACTCATCTCTTTATTTACCATATGTGCACTTGTACATAGTATCACAGAGGCATCCAATAGCATAAAATCATGTTCTATCATCTCATCTCCGTTATTTGCAGAGATGACAGAGTTTAAAAGTTCTTTTTCCTCTACCCGAACATCAATTATCTCATCGCCATCAACAGATCTATTAAAAGAACTTCGGATTTTCCAAAATATTCATTTGGGTCTCCAAATTTTTCCATATACCTCTTACCTATATTTGGTGAATTAATCACATCGAAGTGAGTAAATATATCTTCTATGAGTTGTAACCCTACATTTCTCTGTTGCCATAAGTTGTCGAGAAGGGTTCCTTTAAGCATCAAGAACTTTAATGTGAATTGAAAACCATGGTAAGTATGTTGTGGTCCAAAGGCTATGAATTTTGATTTCATCAAGTTTCTCTTACGACCGGTATTGTTTTGGGATTCAAGAACTACAAACTTAGGATTTAACAAGCAAGAATCTTTCTTATGACCGAGGTTGCCACAGGTGAAGCACCTAATGGGGTCTCGACATTGATATGCATAGTGATCTTAATCCCCACATCTAAAGCAGCGATTGTTCCTTTTCTTCAAATCGGAGCAGATTTTGAAACACTGACGATCCCAAGAACGACCATGAAATTGAGAAGGCGGAACCGGTAAACTTTCCTTAACAACTTGGGCATAAGAACACTGCTGAGAAACGCATCCAGAAATCTGAAATGAATTTGACAAGTTTGATCTCGAATTTGATTGAAATAGAGGAGGAAAGGATTGATCGCAAGAAGCTGTAAACGGAGGCACCATTGAAATTTAACTTACTATAGACATATTATAATAGCGTATTGTATTACATAGTAGATATTTTAACGGATCCTTGGGAGATGTGAATCTCGAACATCTGTTAAAGTTACTGCACTCACGTTAGACACTGGATAGGAGATGTCAAACCCCGTAAACATCTCTGATGCCGTTCCACTTATATTTATTTACCGTTGATTTAACTTACATAAGATCTTTTAGTTCTGACTCGAGTGTTTTGTCTTTTCAATTCGCTCGGGTCAGCCTGAGCATTTCAGGATTTTGAAGGCCTTATTTCTGGAGGATGAAGACGAAGATTTGTACTATTATTGTTTATATTATTATTCCTCTACATTCATACTATTCCACTGCATTATTTGTTTAACTCTGATATGTGTAACTCTAATTTTTGTATTGTATAAGTATAATCAAATGTTTTATATACAGCTTAATGAACTGTCATTTGATTATTATATTTCGTCATTCCGCTGTGAGATTCTGTTTTGTTTTTTTCTTTCTTTGGTTTTTCTTATTCACCCTAATAATAATTCTCCCTTATGTATGGTTTGAGTCGGCATGTGTGTCTGCTTAAAGCGTACAAAAAGGCAGGATGTTACAGTTGGTACCAGAGCTTTGGTTTAGCGATAACCTTAGCTTTGTGGGGTTTGACTCTTTATTAATAGGGTAGTAATACCTTATGATGAGTCGCTGAGTGTATATATATGAGAGAGCGTATTTGTCAGTGTTATAAAAAGTTTTTATATTGTGTTAATTTGTTCCGTTTTGTATTTATAAATTCTGGTCGGTACATAGGACGCTATGACATCGATAGGAATTTCTAAACACTTAATAAGACAGACCGACACAATATTTGTTTTGAAATATAGGTAAATGAAATAATTTTACATATTGTATATTTTTGTATATAAAATAATAATTTATAAATGATATATATTTGGTTGTAATATGTTGGTTGTTAGGTAGTGAAATTTAAAAATAGGTTGGAAATAAGATTTGAAAAGAAAATAAATGAAATTAGAAATTTAGAACTTAAGTTCCAGGATTTTTGAAAATTTCTTTCAAAGGGTTTTAGAATATAACAATAATATTATTTAGAAATATTTTCTGATATTAATATTTCAATATAATTTGAAAGAACTGTTTTAATGAAATATTGGAAAGAAATAAGTTCTGCACTCCCCTCTCTGTCGCTGGAAAATAATTTCGGTGATGAGTGCATGCATCATCGACGTTCATTTTCGAGTTTCAAAGTGGGAAGGCCATTGTAGTAGTTTTACTACAGATCTATTTTGATAAACAAATAAAAAATTTAAAGTTTAAATATGATTGGATATAAAAGTTATGAGTGTATATATATATATGTATATATGTATATATTATTTTAAATGATTTGAAATGGAATCCGGCATTTAGTTCTTAAATAGCAATAAATTAGAAATGATATGCTAAGTTATAACTGAAATATACAAGGAATTTGAAATTTGTAACTTGTAAACAAAAAGAATATGAAAATAAGAAATGATAATTATTGAACCTTAGGTTAATTAGAATAAGTAAGTCAAACTTGTGTAACTTTCAATTGCATTCTTAAAGACATATATATAACTTACCAATTATAAAAAGTTGAAATGTTAAAAGAATATATAATGGAAATTTTTACAAGTAAAAACTTATGTAATGGAAGTGTTCAATGGAATTTACTTTTATAAATAAGAGATTTGATGTGAAAATAGTTATAAACTTGAGTTAAAATTGTAATACTACTAATTAAATGAAATAGAAAATGAGTACTGTAAGTAAAGGATTTTGAACTTAAGTTAATATTGAAACTATTTATAATTAAAGTAAATAATAAAATGAATGTAATGCAATAAAAGAAATTGACATGATATGAATAAATGAAAATGAATTTTTTAAGTAATAAATGAAAATAAATGAAATAAACACTGAATGAAAGAATGGGAATATAATTTTGTAAGAGATAAATGTAAGTTAAAGAAATAATCCTTGTATGAATGAAAAGAAAAAAAAGAAAAACTGTAAATGTTGTGAAAGAAATTTAATAAAAATAACTCAAGTACATTGTAAATTATTGTTTGTTTTGGTTTAGGGGTAGTTTAGGATAGGATACTTCTAATTGTTTAAGATATATGAATAATCTATTTAGTTCATCTAAGACTGGTTAGTAAATGGTGCACTCAGTAGTTTATTTGTCATTCTAGGCGGTTAAAAATTTCTGAACCCGAACAAACCATTTGTTAGTTTGCTATGGATGGATGTTGATTCTATTGATTTCATATGATGATTGTATGCTGTGGTTACCAGTGATTTTTGTTTATATTGATTTGTTTGTTAGTGGTCAAAACAACTTTAAATATTTCATTTTGTATAATTATTAACTCTTTTAGATTATATAAGTGAAATACAGGTTATGGAAGCAATTGCCACTGCTTTTGGTTTCGTAATTAAGCGTTATTTGCCCGACAAATAGGTACGTTCTCGGATTACGGTTTTATAACGGTATTATATTATTTTTTTCCACTGTTGGGATATATTATTTTGAAAAATTTTAATATATATTATTATTATTGATATTATTATTTTCTCCTGAGCCTCTCCGTACAAAGGAGACTCTACCGAAATTTTTCGAAAATTTTGGACTTAGAAAATTTTATGAAATGTTTTCCAAACTTTTTTAATTTGATTATAAGAGGATTTAATTGTTATAAATTAATATCTTTTATTTAAATTATTTAATTTTGTAAATTATTTTTTTATGAATTTAATATTTTGAATAAGATATATTGATTTCTAAATTCTTCTTTTCCCTCCTTTTTCCTTTTTGGGAACGAAAAGTTTTGAGTGGGGGAGAGTGTAACAACCAGTAATTTTCGATAATTAAATTTGTAGATTTAATAAGATTTTGGTAATTAAATATTTGAAGAAATAAAAACTTTGGATTTATCAATGAAATAATAACTGAGATGAAACGTAACAATGTTAATTAAAGTTAATCATTAACAAACTTGAATGAAATTTCAATTAATTAAAATTATTTAAATGTTATAACTTGGTTATAAAGTGAATATAAGAAAACAAGTGTAGATATGTGATGCAGCGCAGAATGTTGAAGGCATAAGTCGTTCACGACCTAAGGAGTTTATAGGTCGTTCACGACCTAACAAGGTAGAAGTGATGAACGAGTCACGACCTAATGATGAAGAACGAGTTGACTGTGTCAAGTTACGACCTAAGGAGGCATGGGAGCAGGAGCTACGACTTAACTGGAAACCAGGGGAAGGAGTTAACTCGAGTTCGCGACCTAACGAAGGTTTTAAGTCGTCCCAGCGACTTAGTATAACTCGGCAGCGACCTAGTGAAAGCCCGCGACTTAACGAAGCTGAAGGTATAAGTCGTCCACGACTTAACAAAAGGCATGAAGAGGAAGCGAGTTACGACCTAGAAGAATTAACTCGTGAGTCGCGGAAGTTTAACTCGTGAAGTTCTTAAGTCGTAAGTCGCGTGAAGATGGTGCCGTTGATTCTTCTGCAAGTTAATCTAAACCATTGATTTCCTTAAGTCGTTGATGCCGCCTGTTTTTAAGTCGCTGAAGCCTGGTGCCGTTGATTCTTCTGCGAGTTAATCTCTGCCGTTGTTTGTTAAGTCGTAAAGCGTATGAGTCTTATGTCGTTAGGTCGTCTACGACCTAAGTGTTGTAATAAGTCTGTATATTTTTGTAAGTCGTAGAACACATTTGTTTAAAGTCGTAAGTCGTGGTGATTGTGTTGTAATCTGCTAAGTCGTAAACGACTTATGGTGAGTCGTCTGTTTTGAGTTGTTTACTTTTGAGTCATTTCTTTTGAGTCGTAAGTCGTGTACGACTTATGTTGAGTCAGAATCTTTGTTAAGTCGGAAACGACTTAGGAGTTAGTGAAATTTCTGTTGTAAAGTTGTTCGCCTATAAATAGGCCGTGAGTCTCATTTGTAAAGAGGTTGTTGAATATTGAATAAAATTCTCTTTTGTTAGCTTTGTGCTTTCAATCTCAATTGGTAGTCGAGTGTATCTCCTATCTCCACTTACGTCATTCGAGTGCGCTCGAATCATCGTTTGTTGAAGCCGATTCACGGTATCTTGTGCGCAAGATCAACGTCGAAGAATCGTAGATCTCTTTTCCGGTATCTTCGGATCAACGAGTCAGAGATAGCTAGAATTCGGTATCTTCGGATCAACGAATTTGGGCATCGCAGTATTCATCAATCCACCGATTACTAAATTCATCGTATTATCTTGTTTTGTAATATCCGCTGCGTCATTTGGTATCAGAGCCTGTTCTAACCAATCATAGTTAGATCGAGACTTGGAGCCTAATCATTTTGAAATTGTTTGGCCGAGAAGTTTGAAGTTTGAGCCGTGGCCGAGAGGAAGAAGTGTTCATCATTGTTTGAAGTTGTTTGATCGGATTTGAACTGGAGGCCGAAACTTTTTCCATCATGTTCATCGCGATTTGCTACAAAGTGGAAGTTTTCGATCCGTTTCATTTTGGATCAAAGTCCGAATTGTGTTTGAATTTTGAAGTGTTGAAGAGTTGGTGAAATATTCAAGTACGCCGCCAAGAAGAGCTAATCGCCACCAAAACGTAGAAGCTTTGTATCGAAGAGAAGAAGCTGATGAAATGGAGCAAAGAATCAATGAGAACTTTAGTGAAAAGCTTAACGAAGGAATTGGACGATTAGAGAAGATGATGGTAGAGATGAATCAAAATCGGAGAAGGGTTTCACCTGAATCTAACCATGGGGGTAGTAGAGTCTCGCCACATTCCAATCGAGACAGAAGTGTTGAAAATGATCAAAGGCGTGGGAGGAACGTGAATGATCGTGAACGGAGGAATGTAGATAGAAGGGATGATGGTGGTAGGCGTGATGGTAGTAGAGATGTGGGTGGACGAGATAGACAACGATATACATCTGATTTTGAAGAGGAGTATGATGGTGGTAGTGTTCGAGGACAAGGACGTGGACAAGGAAGAAATTACTCTGAGTATGATCATAAGTGGGAGTCGGGGATGAAAACTGAAATTCCTGAATTCAAAGGTGGTATGCAGGCGGAGGAGTTTCTAGATTGGGTAGCTAATGTTGAGGAGATTTTTGACTTCAAAGAAGTTCCAGAACATCGTAGAGTGAAGTTGGTTGCTACAAGGTTGAGGGGTAGAGCTTTGGCATGGTGGCAGCAGACCAAACTTACACGTGATCGGATGGGAAAGTCAAAAGTTGAATCTTGGGAGAAGATGAAGAAATTGATGAAAGCAACGTTCTTACCATACAATTATCAATCTTTGATGTATCAACGTTTGCAGAATTTGAGACAAGGGACGAAATCTGTGAATGACTATGCTGATGAATTCTATCAACTTATTGCAAGGAATGATATTATGGAAACAGAAGAGCAACTGACATCTAGATTCATTGGGGGACTACGAATGCAGAACCAGGATATGGTTAATATGTTCGATCCAAGATCTGTAGCAGAGGCACATCAGAAAGCGTTGGTTTGGGAGAAGCAGGGACGACGAGGAAGTGGTGTGTTTACTAATTCTAACAATCAAGCGAAGGGTGTTGGTGGAAGTACTAATGTTTCTAAACCTATCAGTAGACCAGTGGTGAAGGAGGTTGAGAAGGCAAGGGTTAACAATGGTTTCAAATGTTACAATTGTCAGGAATTGGGTCATAAAAGCAACGAATGTCCGAAGCCGAAGAAGAGAACCATGGTGACAGAAGTTGAGGAGGAAGATGAGGAAGAAGCTGAATGTTCTAATTCTTTATCAGTTGAGGAGGAAGACTTACTGTCGGGAGATGAAGGATACGCATTGATGATGAGAAGAAGTTGTTTAACACCGAAGCAAGAGGAGGAAAGTAGTTGGTTGAGGAACAATATCTTTCAATCTACATGCACTATTCTAGGGAGAGTTTGTAAATTTGTTATTGATGCTGGAAGTTGCGATAATATTATCTCTACAGAAGCAGTGAAGAAGTTGGAGTTGAAAACCGAGAAACATCCTAAACCGTACAAGTTAGCTTGGTTGAGGAAGGGTGGTGAAGTGAAAGTTGGACGTAGAGCTTGTGTGAAGTTTCCAATTGGGAAGAAATACAAAGATGAAATCTGGTGTGATGTCGTAGATATGGACGTTTGTCATTTGTTGCTGGGGAGACCGTGGCAGTATGATCGAGCTGTGCAGCATGACGGACGGACCAACAGTTATAGTTTCATGTTCGAAGGTACAAAGATTACTCTGGTTCCGAAGAAACGCCAACAGGAAGAAAACAAACTGGAGGAGATTGAAGAACTGAAAACGTTGTTATCTTTGAAGGAGTTTGTTAAGGAGGTCAAGGAGGAACCGGAAGTGTTCTTGTTGATTGGGCGTGAGAGCAGTGAAGAGGTTGAAATTCCAGAAGAAGCGAAGTCAGTATTGAAAGAATTTGAGGATGTATTTCCAGACGAGTTGCCTAAAGAGTTACCGCCGCTGAGAGACATTCAACATCAAATTGATCTTGTTCCAGGAGCAGTATTGCCACATAGACCGCATTACCGAATGAGTCCGAAGGAGCATGAAGAATTAAGGAGGCAGGTGGAGGAATTGCTTGAGCAGGGACGTGAAAAGGAAAGTTTGAGTCCATGTGCTGTGCCAGCTTTGTTGGTACCGAAGAAAGATGGGACGTGGAGGATGTGCACGGACAGTCGAGCATTGAATAAAATCATTGTACGATACAGATTTCCAATGCCAAGGTTGGATGACTTGCTGGATCAGTTGAGTGGGGCTACTATCTTTTCGAAAATTGATTTGAAAAGCGGATATCATCAAATTCGGATTAGACCTGGAGACGAATGGAAGACAGCCTTCAAGACGAGAGAGGGGTTGAATGAATGGCTGGTGATGCCGTTCGGTCTTTCGAATGCACCGAGTACGTTCATGCGAGTGATGAATCAAATTTTTAGATCTTTCATTGGGAAATTTGTGGTGGTGTACTTTGACGATATTTTGATTTATAGTAGGAGTCTGGAAGAGCATGTTCAACATCTGAAGGAAGTGTTAATTATTTTACGAGAGGAACAATTTTATGCTGCGACAAAGAAATGCGTGTTCATGACGCATAGTGTTTTGTTCTTGGGGTATATTGTTTCGGAAAAGGGCATCCAGGTAGATCAGAATAAAGTTGAAGCAGTCAGGAATTGGCCACAGCCGAAGATAATTACAGAAGTGAGAAGTTTTCATGGGCTAGCGTCATTCTACCGAAGATTCATTCCACACTTCAGTAGCGTAATGGCACCGGTGACTGATTGCATGAAGGGGAAACAATTTTCTTGGACGGAGGAAGCTGGGATTGCTTTTGGGAAGATCAAGAAGTTGCTGACATCTGCACCAATTCTTGTATTACCAGATTTTCAGTTATTGTTTGAACTGCATACTGATGCGTCAAAGGTTGGAATTGGAGGGGTGTTGAGTCAGAATGGGCGTCCTATTGCATATTTCAGCGAGAAGTTGTCAGGAGCAAAGATGAGGTACAGTACCTATGATGTGGAATTTTATGCTGTTGTTCAAGCGGTGAAGCACTGGCGACATTACTTATTCCAGAAAGAATTTGTTTTATACACTGATCACGAGGCGTTGAAACATTTACAAGGACAAGACAATATTTCAGCAAGACATGCATCGTGGATTGCTTATTTGCAGCAGTTTACTTTTGTCGTTAAGCACAAGTCAGGGGTAACCAATCGTGTGGCTGATGCTTTGAGCAGGAGGAGTCATTTGTTGACGACAATGAAAGTTGAAGTGACAGGTTTTGAATTATTGCCAGAATTGATTGAAGAAGATCCTTACTTTGTGAAATTTGTTGAAAAAGTAAAGGAAGGAAGCACTGATGAATTTGTGTTGGTGGATGGTTTTCTTTTTAAAGGAAATCGATTGTGCATACCGGAGGGTAGTCTGAAAATGAAGATTATCAAGGAGTTACACGAAGAGGGACATGTTGGGAGAGACCGTACCTTACAGTTGATTTCACAGTCCTACTTTAGGCCATCGATGAGGAAAGAGGTGGAGAGGTTTGTGGAGCGATGTCATATCTGTCAGGTTTCGAAAGGAACTGCAACTAATGCTGGGTTATATATGCCGTTACCTGTACCAATTAAACCATGGGTTGATGTGAGTATGGACTTCGTGTTGGGATTACCGAGGACACAGCGTGGTAATGATTCCATTTATGTGGTGGTTGACAGATTTTCGAAAATGGCACATTTTATTGCTTGTAAGAAGACGGCGGATGCTGTTCATGTTGCACAGTTGTTTTTCAAGGAAATCTATTGACTTCATGGATTGCCAGAATCTATTGTGTCGGATAGAGATACTCGATTTTTGAGTCACTTTTGGTTAAGTTTGTGGAAGATGGTGGGAACGAAGTTGAACTTTAGCAGCGCTTATCATCCGCAGACAGATGGACAGACTGAGGTGGTAAACAGATCATTGGGAAACTTGCTGAGGTGTCTTGTACAAGATAATCTGAAGAGTTGGGATGTGAAGTTATGCCAGGCAGAGTTTGCTCATAATCATGCTGTGAATCGAAGTACTGGGTTCAGTCCATTTTAGATAGTATATTCAAGCTTACCTAAGGGACCGTTGGATTTAACGGTAGTGCCACAATCAAAGAAGACAGTTAAGAAAGCTGCTGATTTTGTTGAAGGGTTGACGGAATGTCATAAAGTCGTTCAGGAACGATTGGAGAAAGCAAATGAGAAATATAAACGATCTGCAGACCTGAAACGAAGGAATGTTAAATTTCATGAAGGAGACTTGGTTTATGTAGTATTAACAAAATATCGTTTTCCAGTGGGCACTTATAACAAGTTGAAAGCTAGAAAAATCGGTCCGGTGGAAGTTGTGAAGCGAATTAATGAAAATGCTTACAAATTGAAACTGCCAGATGATGTGTATACGTTTGACGTTTTCAGTGTTAAACATCTTATACCATATCATGGGGATGAGTCTATTGTAGAAGAAGAGGGTGCAAATTCGAGGTCGAATTTTTCTCAACCTAGGGAGGATGATGCAGCGCAGAATGTTGAAGGCATAAGTCGTTCACGACCTAAGGAGTTTATAGGTCGTTCACGACCTAACAAGGTAGAAGTGATGAACGAGTCATGACCTAATGATGAAGAACGAGTTGACTGTGTCAAGTTACGACCTAAGGAGGCATGGGAGCAGGAGCTACGACTTAACTGGAAACCAGGGGAAGGAGTTAACTCGAGTTCGCGACCTAACGAAGGTTTTAAGTCGTCCCAGCGACTTATTATAACTCGGCAGCGACCTAGTGAAAGCCCACGACTTAACGAAGCTGAAGGTATAAGTCGTCCACGACTTAACAAAAGGCATGAAGAGGAAGTGAGTTACGACCTAGAAGAATTAACTAGTGAGTCGCGGAAGTTTAACTCGTGAAGTTCTTAAGTCGTAAGTCGCGTGAAGATGGTGCCGTTGATTCTTCTGCGAGTTAATCTAAACCATTGATTTCCTTAAGTCGTTGATGCCGCCTGTTTTTAAGTCGCTGAAGCCTGGTGCCGTTGATTCTTCTGCGAGTTAATCTCTGCCGTTGTTTGTTAAGTCGTAAAGCGTATGAGTCTTATGTCGTTAGGTCGTCTACGACCTAAGTGTTGTAATAAGTCTGTATATTTTTGTAAGTCGTAGAACACATTTGTATAAAGTCGTAAGTCGTGGTGATTGTGTTGTAATCTGCTAAGTCGTAAACGACTTATGGTGAGTCGTCTGTTTTGAGTTGTTTACTTTTGAGTCATTTCTTTTGAGTCGTAAGTCGTGTACGACTTATGTTGAGTCGGAATCTTTGTTAAGTCGGAAATGACTTAGGAGTTAGTGAAATTTCTGTTGTAAAGTTGTTCGCCTATAAATAGGCCGTGAGTCTCATTTGTAAAGGGGTTGTTGAATATTGAATAAAATTCTCTTTTGTTAGCTTTGTGCTTTCAATCTCAATTGGTAGTCGAGTGTATCTCCTATCTCCACTTATGTCATTCGAGTGCGCTCGAATCATCGTTTGTTGAAGCCGATTCACGGTATCTTGTGCGCAAGATCAACGTTGAAGAATCGTAGATCTCTTTCCCGGTATCTTCGGATCAACGAGTCAGAGATAGCTAGAATTCGGTATCTTCGGATCAACGAATTTGGGCATCGCAGTATTCATCAATCCACCAATTACTAAATTCATCGTATTATCTTGTTTTGTAATATCCGCTGCGTCAATATGTAAGCAATTGTAACATTTGTTTGTTAATAATAACTTATAGTTGTAATTAAAAGTAAATGGTAACAACTATAATAGGTTACCTATTTATTTAGTTTATTTAATTTGAATTGGAAATCAATTATATTTTAATGTAATTAAATGTTACATTAATGTGAGTTAAGACAATAGCTAAAATTTGTGAATGTAATAAAATGAATGGAAATGTTAATTTTATTCATAAGATAAAATAAAAGAATGAAACCAAGTTGAATAAGTTAATTGAGATATTGCTTATTATTAATGTATAAATTGGACAAAATTTCAATATAAGTGGAAAATACAAATAGAGATGGAAATTGGAATATATTAAGATAATGAAAGGTAAAACAAAGGTTAACTAGGTTTATAGAGTAATAATGGACTTAATAAAAAGATTGGAATTGAATCAAATCAATTTATTGGAATTAATTATAATTAGTTGGGATTCAATCTATAATAAATGGATTTATTGTATTGTAAGTAAATGAAATTAAATACTATGTTAATTGAAATTAGGATGAAATGGGAAATATTAATGTAATAAATATAAACCAATGTTAATTATACTCATAAGATGATAAGTGATTGAATAGAAAAATTTAAAATCAAATAAATGGATTTACTGGAATTTCAATTGATAATTAATGAAGTTACTAAAGTTGAAATTGAACATTTGTATTGGTAAATTAATCAACATTTAATTGGTATAGAAATTGGTTTTAAAGGATTTAAAATTACCAAGTAATCTAAAATGACAGAAATGGTAAATTATTAAATTTGAATTGAAAAGGTGATTAATTAATTTAATATTAATTTATTTAATTAACTAAAATATAGCCATTTTGGCCACTGACTCGAATTTCGACGAAACTAGTTTCATCGGATCCAAAACAGTGAATTATTGTGGGATTCAAGTTTCGTAGCGATCGGACTTGTCGTTTGATCGTACGGGCTCGAAACGCCTAGAAATTAATTTAATTGAAATCAATTTGAAATAAGCCGATTTTAACATAACTTCTTCATACGATGGAATTAGGACTTGAAACCTGTTCCATTAATTTTAAAATTATCAAAAACATCAATTTTGATATATGGGTTGACCCATTTTCGTTCCGAAGTCGAAACGGGCTTTTCGGGTCGTTTATCGTTCAATCAATCTGGTCCATTCTTTCTGTTTTCAGCTCTGCCTATAAATATCCTATTATAAACCCTAGGTACCTCTTAATTTCATTTGACTGTACCTACATCTTCTTCTATCTATTCCTCCTTCTCAAATGGCAGAAATCCAAATTCCAAAATTCAATTGCAAACTAAAATCAAATCGAAAAAAATTTAAACTCCTCAAACTATGTCATATTATATATCGATGCGAAGCTCTCAGCAAACGGGGTCAGTGTCTAGTGTTCGTTTTTGGAATAGAGGCTCGAGTCAACCAGAAATTACGGTCAAAATCAAAATTTTCGAAACCCTAATGCATGCATTTGGGGGTTTTTGATTTGGCGAGCGATTGATGCAATCGATGGTGCAAAATAGTAGTTCTCGACGAGTGGATTTCAGATCTAGTTTCGATTTGATGAACGGAGCAGCGAGGTGGTGGGAATTGACCCCAAAAGATCACGGTTTCATGGGTTTTTCTAGCAAAATGGAGGCCAACGGCCGCGATCTTGACAGCGCCGCTGGTTGGCGTAGGTGGGGGAGAATATGTACTTCCGATTGCAAGTTGCGGCATGGTTTCAGGTGGTCGGAGCTAGGAGATATTGGTGGTCAAAGCTGTAGGCGCTGTGCGTGATGGCTACGTGCGTGCAAATTGGTAAAGTGTTATATGTTTATTTTTTTAATATTAAATGTGTACCAAATGAATATTTTAATAATATTTATTGTAAATTGAATAACTTTTGCATACTAGCTCTGATTGATGCGCGGTTTCTTCCACTGGGATCGTATCGAAATTTTGGACATTTTGATGCTGGTTTGGACAAATTCTGTGACTTTCAAATTTTGGGCCTTTATTTGAATTTAAATTCAAAGGTGAGTGTTTTAATCCACTCACAACTTCTAAAATTTCTTATGTTTTTAAATTTAATTTATATATGATTAGAAATTTATTTATGAATGTTTGGTATATTTTAAATCATCATCTCGGTTAATTTGAATTTATTTGAATTAAATTGTTATTTAATTTATTATTGAATATAAATTGCCAGTTAAATACATGTTATTGACTATCAGTTCTATATTGATATTTATTGATTGATTTGGATGATGTTTGCAATGGATGTTGATTGTTGATATTGGATGAATGGATGTTTTATTTAATATCGTTATTGTGACGACCGCCCATGACTCCTGCACTAAACATGGAAAGAGTGCGCTGTAAAGTGTGCCAGGCAGCCATGGATAATCGTCAGGGGTAAGTTAAACAGCAGAATCTATCGTATTACTCACAGCGCATGGATAAAATACAATAGAGAATATACATAGTGAAGCTTCACAAAATAGAATCTCATCAATTAAGCTTCATAATGGTTGAATACAAACATCTGAATAGTCAATACATCAAGCCTCACTACATATCACTCAGAGAATATACAAGCAGCGGAACATCCAGTACATATAGTAAGAAAATAATATGCAAGCCTCCAGCTTGTCTTCGTCATCAGCATCGTTAGAAACTAAGAACAGCACCTGTCACCTGCTACATAGTCTGTCCATCCCAAAATGGATGAACAGCCCAAGGCAATAAGAGTTAAACATAAAGCCTTGAGTCAGACAACAGACTTAGTGAGCGGTAAATTAACTAACAACATACCAAAAGAGCATAAAGGAAAAAGGAATAGGAATCCAACCCTCCCACTCCACCTCTTTCTACAGTGATAGCCCTAGACACACTAAGCAGAAGTAAACATAGCAAAGCAAACATTTAAAGTAAAGCAATTATCAATCGAGTCAAGGGCGATGTTTTCCAAATACAAACCCCCAAGGCCTAAACCAAGATCAGATAAGCACCCAGAAAATACCGCTCTTGAGACCGAATGACGATACAACCAAACATCCATGACTCTGGCTATCACTGTTAACATTGCTTCGATACCACCGTTAATTGAATGACCGGCACATTCTTTCAGCCGTCCGTCAAGGGTTAATGGCAACCCCGGTTCTAGACAAAACTCCGCACGTCGTCGCAGCCCGTGCCTAGGACTATCGAATCTGCCCAGAGTACTCGACTACAATCATAGTCTTTAGGGACTATCAAATCTGCCCAGCGTACTCTTGCTTTGAGTCTGCTAGAACCTTCAATAACGATGAAACCTCAGCCTTCTAGTCATCCTCCTCGACGACTATTTTCATACTAGCTCAAGCGCCTCTCGAGCCAACCATTATCCTCAACCCGAACCATTTCACCGAGTTATCAACATGCTTGGAAAGATCCCGTCTGGATTAAACCAAGGCTATCTCACATCATGCCTCGCTTCATCTCATCATAGCAAAGCCTCATCTCAACATCATCATCAAATCTATCCATATGAGCTTTATCATCTGCGTCATATGCCACGAGCAGCTTTTCTTATTCAAGAGCCTTTCCCTTAGCTTTTGAATCATCTTCAACCAACTTGTCCAAATCAAATCATCAATCAACTAATTTATAACAATCAATCAAGTCAATCAGTAATCCAAGTAATCAAGCATTCAAACATGATCTAATAAACAATTATAACAATAATGGCAATCTTGTAAATAAAGAGTCCAAATCTAACAAGCATGAATCATGAGCAATATCTTTACAACTTGATGAATGAACTTGCATAGGTTAACATGTAGAAAAATGGATGTCAAATCATCATGAATAATAGATCTATACTTAAGTTTAAGAAAATGCATGGAAATCACTATCTTAACACAAAATCAAGCCAACAATCTGATATACTCCTTTGGATCCGTGTGAGAGATAACCACCACTCACCGAATCACCTAAACACCTCAAAAGCAACACACTTCAGATCTGGACAGCGAAGGATCTAACTCGATTCTCCAAAATTCCGCTTCCAACGATGAAATCTCTCTTCGACGGATGTAGATCTTCAATTTAAGCTTTTGGATCTTCGATTTGATCTTCGATTTGGATGGAAGGAAGCACAAGATTAAATGGAGAAAAGAAGTGAAGAAGTGTAGAACTCGAGCTCTCAAAATGGCAGGACTTCGTCGCTTCAAAATACGGATCCCAAAAAGTGAAGAAAAACCCTGTATTTATAGGCTGTTTCCTTAAGTCGTCCGCCCCCCTTAAGTCGTCCACGACTTAAGAAATGTCCACGACCTACGACTTACGACTCAGCAAGTCCTACGACTTAACAAACCTCTCCGACCTAACCATCCCCTTCGACCTACGACCTAGCAGTTCAACGACCTAAGCCATAACACACGTGCGCGACTTACGACCTAACCTAACATACACGCGCACGACCTAGCGACTTACGACTTAGCAACAATGCCGACCTAACGAGTTGACTGGGATACGACTTAACGCGTGCGCGAAAGTGCGCGACCTAACTGCACTCACGATCTAACGACTCAACGACTCATCATCCTTGCGACATAACGACTTAACCACTTACCTCCTTAACTCATCCATGTCTTAACTTTCTTAGGTCGTTATCTCGCCCAATCTCCTAAGTCGCTACTCCTATGCTGCTAATCCTTAAGTCGCCAACTCTTTTAAGTCGCTCTCTTTCTTAGACCACCAACCCCCCTTTAAGTCGCCAACCTTATTAAGTCACTAACCCTTAGATCGTCTACTCTTTAAGTCGTCTACTAACTTAAGCCGTTAACTCCTAAGTCGTCTACCCCCATTAAAGTCGCAAACTTCTTTTGGTCGCTCCACGACTTAATCTTCCACATGACCTAAACTTCTACACGACTTAAGCTTTAGTCGACCTAAATTCTGAACGACTTAACAACATTACGACCTAATGACAACTGTTTTACAATCTTTTGATCCGTAAAAATACGGGTCGTTACATTCTCTCCCCCTTAGGAATTTCACCCCCGAAATTCCAAACAAACAAGAGCAATCAAAAACTATTCCGCATGCCTACCATCCATAGCAATCAACAAACCATGCGTCCAATTCTAGCCTAGCATGCAGAATTCTAAAACTAGAACAAGTTACAATGTCGTGAGATGACACGACACCTTATGGACATACCTTGAAGAGTTCAGGATGAGCTTCCTTCATCCTCTCTTCCACCTCCCATGTACAGTCGTTATCATCATCACTCCATTGTATCTTGAGCAATCTAACTACCTTCCTCCTAAGCTGTTTCGTGTCAGTTTCCACAACACGAAGCGGTTTACGAGGTCTCTTATCGACTAGGTCAACCTCAAAATCTTCACAGCTATCAGCAGAAACCACAGTATTCGAGTCGTGCACATACTTCCGTAGATACGATACATGAAAAATATTGTGCACACCCGACATCTTTTCTGGTAACTCCAATTTATATGCGAGCTTTCCAATTCGCTCGATGATCGGGAATGGTCCGACAAATCTCGGAGTCAATTTTCCTTTCTTCCCGAATCGAATAACATTCTTCAGTGGAGAAATCTTCACAAAAACCATATCACCTACGTCGAATTCCAAATCCTTACGACGCTTATCGGCATAACTTTTATGTCGGTCCTGGGCTGCCTTCATTCGTTGCCGAATGATCTCTATGCAATCCGAAGTCTGTCGAATCATATCTGGCCCAAGTATCAGCTTTTCTCTTGTTTCTAACCAACATGTCGGAGAGTTACACGGCCTTCCATACAATGCCTCATATGGTGCCATACCAATGCTTGACTGGTAACTGTTATTATACGAAAATTCCACCAAATGAAGGTGATCTTCCCATGATCCTCCGAAGTCCAAAACACATGCTCTGAGGAGATCTTCCAAAACTCGGTTGACTCTCTCGGTCTGACCATCTGTTTGGGGATGATAAGCTGTACTCAAACACAGCTCGGTTCCCAAAACTTCCTGGAAGCTCTTCCAAAATCTACCAGTGAACAATGGGTCTCGATCGCTCACTATACTCTTCGGAATACCATGGAATCGAACTATCCACTTAACATACAGCTCAGCCAACTTTGATGCAGTCCTGGTCGATCGAACAGGAATGAATCTTGCACTCTTAGTCAAACGATCTACGATGACCCAAATCCCTTCATTTCCCGTTCTTGTTTTAGGTAGCCCATCAATAAAATCCATCGATATTTGCTCCCACTTCCATGTAGGAACTTCTAATGGTTGAAGCAATCCACTGGGCTTCTTTTGCTCAGCTATCACCAACTGGCAGTTCATACACTTGGAAATAAAATTTCCGACATCCTTCTTCATACCTTTCCAGTAATAGGTTCTCTTCATATCCCGATACATCTTATTTCCACCTGGATGAATTGTCAGCTTCGAGTGATGACTTTCCTTTAGAACTTCATCTCTCAATTCACCTACATCGGGAACAACTAGTCGTCCTTGCTTCCGAAGCCAACCCTCTCGATCGACCTCGAATCCTTTATCTTTTTCTGGGTCCAATCCAGATTCCAAATCACGGATAATCTTGACAAGCTTATCGTCTCGCTTTTGGCTCTTGCCAATTCTTTCCACAAGAGTCGGTCTTATCGATAAGTTTGCCAACATCTCAGGTTCCAATTCACATCTGGGCCTGAAGTCAAATCCAGCTAAATACTCGAGATTCTTCCATTCTGAAAACATGGCTCCCAATCCTGCATGTCTTCGACTTAACGCATCTGCCACTGCGTTACCCTTTCCCGGAGTATAGGCTATATACCAAAATCATATGATGCCAAAAACTCTAGCCATCGTTGCTGCCTAAGATTCAAATCCTTTTGGTAGAAAAGATACTTCAACGACTTATGATCTGTAAACAACTCGAATCGAACTCCCAATAGATAATGTCTCCACATCTTCAGAGCAAAAACAATCGCCGCTAACTCCAAATCATGAGTCGGATAATTCCTTTCATGCGGCTTCAGTTGTCAACTTGCATACGCAACAACTTTACCCTTCTGCATCAGCACTGCTCCAAGTCCAGTACCACATGCATCGGTGTAAACCACCATCTCATCATTTCCGCTTGGAATAGTCAAAACAGGAGCACTTGTCAATCGCTCTTTTAGGATTCTGAAAGCTTGCTCACACTTAGCATCCCATCTGAATACTTGGTTCTTTTTCGTCAATCCTGTTAATGGTGCGGCTATCTTGGAAAAGTCTTTGATAAATCGGCGATAATATCCTGCTAATCCAAGAAAACTTCTAACATCAGATGCATTCTTAGGTCTTACCCAATCCTGGATTGCTTCCACCTTGGCGGAATCAACCGCTATTCCATTTCCAGAAATAATATGGCCTAAGAACCTCACTTCACTCTTCCAGAAGTGACACTTCGAAAACTTAGCCTTCAGCTGATATT
This sequence comes from Allium fistulosum, assembly GCA_030737815.1. NCBI lineage: Eukaryota > Viridiplantae > Streptophyta > Magnoliopsida > Asparagales > Amaryllidaceae > Allium > Allium fistulosum. The sequence continues at coordinate 1,217,744,213 of CM060902.1, forward strand.
TCCATAAGATTTCCAAAACAATACGCAAGTGCGTCATGTGTTCTTCTTCAGTTCTGGAATAAATCAAAATATCATCCATGAACACTAGTACGAACTTGTTCAGCTAATCTCTGAACACTGTATTCATAAGATCCACAAAATATGCTGGCGCATTGATCAATCCAAACGGCATTACTAGCCACTCAAAGAAACCAGATGGTGTCCTGAAAGCAGTCTTCGGCACACTATCCTTAGCCACTCTTAATTGGTGAAATCCCGTAGCTAAATCCATCAGAGAAAACACCTTAGCTTCGTGAAGCTGATCAAACAAGTCATCTATTCTTGGCAATGGATACTTTTTCTTCTTAGTCACTTTATTCAGCTCACGATAATCCACACACAACCTCAACGATCCATCTGCTTTGGTTACAAACAAAACTGGTGCACCCCATTCAGACACACTACGCCGAATGAATTCTTTTCGTAAAAGATCATCAACCTGCACCTTCAACTCTTGCTGTTCCCTAGGCGCCATCCGCCTAAGAGGCATCACAACAGGTCTGACTCCTTCAACTAGATCGATACGAAACTCGATCTCTCTATGCGGTGGTAACCCTTTGACCTCATCAAAGACATCCTCAAATCCATTAGCGATTGGCACCGATGACAGTCCATCCCGTGGAACAACCAACGAATACATGAAGCTCATGAAGACGCCTTCCTCATGCTTACATCGTATCACAACCTTTCGCCCCTCCACATTCTCGACTGTCACCTCCAACCTTTCACAATCAACCTTTGCCGCATACTTCCTAAGCCAGTCCATACCCAAAATAATTCCAAACCCCGCAAAGTTCAGAACAAAACAATCACAAACAAAAGAGCAATCATGACTCGATACAATTAAACCACGGCATAGCATACACAGACAAGACGAACCCCCAACTGGATTAGTCACAACCAATGGCCTATCAACGATATCCGGTTCTAAACCCAACCGGCCTGCAAGTTCATTACAAACAAAAGAATGCGACGCCCCAGTATCGAATAACACTCTAACTGGAACACCACATATGGAAAGAGTACCTTGAACCACCACACTCTTTCCTTTCTCTTCAACGGTAGGAGCTTTTGAAGATGATGGAACAGCCCCCAAAGCATAAGCTTGCACAATCTGCTTGTCCTTTCGCGGTTCTGTACAATTCCTCTTGACATGCCCCAGCTTGTCACAGTTGTGGCACTTCACCGGCACCTTTGGATTCTTGCAATCTCTGGAGAAATGGCCCTTCCACTGACAATTGTAGCAGGTCACTTCGCCCTTCGGCTTCTTCTGGCCATCCTGACCCTTCTGCTGCTGCTACTTCCTCTTCTTGTTTCCACTCTGCTGTGGTTTAGACTCCTCCTTGGTCACAGCAACAACAGATCCTTCTTTAGGAAACAGATTCTCGTGCCTGAGAGCCTTCTCTACAAGCTTCTCAAATGGATCATCCAAATGATCCACCAACTGCCTCCCAAGATAACTGTCCAAGCCTGTCACAAACTTCTCATTCTTCTGGTACGAAGATTCAATATACGACCGGGCATACTTGGACAAAGCTTCAAACTCAGAAACATACTCAAGAACTGGTCTTCCACCTTGCTTGAGCTCCACAAACTTCTTGAATAGAATAGATTTCTGAGCTGTAGAAATGAACTTAGCTTCAAATCTGGCTTGGAATTGCTCCCAAGTAATTTCTTCCTTCGGAGTATCAATGGTGATAGAGTTCCACCAATCAAAAGCTCTCCCTTGAAGCTGTCTTGATGCTAGCTTCCTTTTGGTTGCATCCTCGATTCCCAAATCACCAAAGATCCTTCTACAAGCATCTATCCACCTCTGGACTTCAATAGTTGACTCTGTTCCCAAGAAAACCTTTCCTCCAAGAGCAGTATAATCTTTACACAGCTTAGCAAAATCCACCGGTTTTGGAGTTTGGACTTGAACTCCAACATCTACTGATGGCCCCGGAGCTGGCATCCTTCTCATGATCGAAGTCATCATAGCCTCGAACATAGCAACATAATCAGCAGCCCCCTCAGCAGCACGGCCTTCCCTAGCAGCTGGTCTCCCTCTTCGACTCATTCTTAATATCTATAAAAGAAATGATCAGCACACCTTGAGAAACAACTGCATAAAGGACTCAAATCTTTCTAAGCTACTATATTATATATAGTAATCATTAATCAAAATACAATTACGTCTCTCATACGTAGTTACGTCAGCGAGCGTTGGGTAAAATCGATTAACCAAAGCTTTGATACCAAATGTGACGACCGCCCATGACTCCTGCACTAAACATGGAAAGAGTGCACTGTAAAGTGTGTCAGGCAGCCATGGATGATCGTCAGGGGTAAGTTAAACAGCAGAATCTATCGTATTACTCATAGCGCATGGATAAATTACAATAGAGAATATACATAGTGAAGCTTCACAAAATAGAATCTCATCAATTAAGCTTCATAATGGTTGAATACAAACATCTGAATAGTCAATACATCAAGCCTCACTACATATCACTCAGAGAATATACAAGCAGCGGAACATCCAGTACATATAGTAAGAAAATAATATGCAAGCCTCCAGCTCGTCTTCGTCATCAGCATCATTGGAAACTAAGAACATCACATGTCACCTGCTACCTAGTCTGCCCATCCCAAAATGGATGAACAGCCCAAGGCAATAAGAGTTAAACATAAAGCCTAGAGTCAGACAAAAGTCTTAGTGAGCGGTAAATTAACTAACAACATACCAAAAGAGCATAAAGGAAAAAGGAATAGGAATCCAACCCTCCCACTCCACCTCTTTCTACAGTGATAGCCCCCAGACACACTAAGCAGAAGTAAACATAGCAAAGCAAACATTTAAAGTAAAGCAATTATCACTCGAATCAAGGGCGATGTTTTCCAAGTACAAACCCCCAAGGCCTAAACCAAGATCAGATAAGAACCAAGAAAATACCGCTCTTGAGACCGAATGACGATACAACCAAACATCCATGACTCTGGCTATCACTGTTAACATTGCTTCGATACCACCGTTAATTGAATGACCGGCACATTCTTTCAGCCGTCCTTCAAGGGTTAATGGCAACCCCGGTTCTAGAAAAAACTCCGCATGTCGTCGCAGCCCGTGCCTAGGACTATCGAATCTGCCCAGAGTACTCGACTACAATCATAGTCTTTAGGGACTATCGAATCTACCCAGCGTACTCTTGCTTTGAGTCTGCTAGAACCTTCAATAACGATGAAACCTCAACCTTCTAGTCATCCTCCTCGACGACTATTTTCATACTAGCTCAAGCGCCTCTCGAGCCAACCATTATCCTCAACCCGAACCATTTCACCGAGTTATCAACATGCTTGGAATGATCCCGTCTGGATTAAACCAAGGCTATCTCACATCATGCCTCGCTTCATCTCATCATAGAAAAGCCTCATCTCAACATCATCATCAAATCTATCCATATGAGCTTTATCATCTGCGTCATATGCCACGAGCAACTTTTCTTATTCAAGAGCCTTTCCCTTAGCTTTTGAATCATCTTCAACCAACTTGTCCAAATCAAATCATCAATCAACTAATTTATAACAATCAATCAAGTCAATCATTAATTCAAGTAATCAAGCATTCAAACATGATCTAATAAACAATTATAACAATAATGGCAATCTTGTAAATAAAGAGTCCAAATCTAACAAGCATGAATCATGAGCAATATCTTTACAATTGATGAATGAACTTACATAGGTTAACATGTAGAAAAATGGATGTCAAATCATCATGAACAATAGATCTATACTTAAGTTTAAGAAAATGCATGGAAATCACTATCTTAACACAAAATCAAGCCAACAATCCGATATACTCCTTTGGATCCGTGTGAGAGATAACCACCACTCACTGAATCACCTAAACACCTCAAAAGCAACACACTTCAGATCTGGACAGCGAAGGATCTAACTCGATTCTCCAAAATTCCGCTTCCAACGATGAAATCTCTCTTCGACGGATGTAGATCTTCAATCTAAGCTCTTGGATCTTCGATTTGATCTTCGATTTGGATGGAAGGAAGCACAAGATTAAAGTGGAGAAAAGAAGTGAAGAAGTGTAGAACTCGAGCTCTCAAAATGGCAGGACTTCGTCGCTTCAAAATCCGGATCCCAAAAAGTGAAGAAAAACACCGTATTTATAGGCTGTTTCCTTAAGTCGTTCGCCCCCCCCTTAAGTCGTCTACGACTTAAGAAATGTCCACGACCTACGACTTACGACTCAGCAAGTCCTACGACTTAACAAACCTCTCCGACCTAACCATCCCCTTCGACCTACGACCTAGCAGTTCAACGACCTAAGCCATAACACACGTGCGCGACTTACGACCTAACCTAACATACACGCGCACGACCTAGCGACTTACGACTTAGCAACAAGGCCGACCTAACGAGTTGACTGGGATACGACTTAACGCGTGCGCGAAAGTGCGCGACCTAACTGCACTCACGATCCAACGACTCAACGACTCATCATCCTTGCGACTTAACGACTCAACCACTTACCTCCTTAACTCGTCCACGTCTTAACTTTCTTAGGTCATTATCTCGCCTAATCTCCTAAGTCGCTACTCCTATGCCGCTAATCCTTAAGTCGCCAACTCTCTTAAGTCGCCAACTCTCTTAAGTCGCTCACTTTCTTAGACTGCCAACCCCCCTTTAAGTCGCCAACCTTATTAAGTCACTAACCCTTAGATCGTCTACTCTTTAAGTCGTCTACTAACTTAAGCCGTTAACTCCTAAGTCGTCTACCCCCCTTAAGTCGCAAACTTCTTTAGGTTGCTCCACGACTTAATCTTCCACACGACCTAAACTTCTACACGACTTAAGCTTTAGTCGACCTAAATTCTGAACGACTTAACAACATTACGACCTAATGACAACTGTTTTACAATCTTTTGATCCGTAAAAATACAGGTCGTTACAGTTATAAATAGCAAGTTCACTATGGGTTGAAATGATACATACCCGAATGATCAATAGATTAAGGAAAAATCGTTATGGGTTGAAATGATAGACTCGAGCGATTTTATGGATTTTATTATTAATTTGGGATTGCGGTTTGAAATGATATATAACCGTAACACTGTAAAGTGCGGATTGAATTATATACGGACACCGGATTGGTTAAATTTAAATGATTTTGAACCGTTAAATTTTGCTTTGAATTAAGTGATATTTTTGAAATAAAAATCTGATTTATATAAATTGAATTTTTACCGAATTTCGAGTTTTATATAAAAAGATTGAATTGTTTAATGGAATGGTTAACGGAATAAAAATTGAAATGTATAGTGAATTTGAAATATAAGTGAAGTTTATCGAAATTGAGTTATTAAAATTGTAATGACCCTGAAATCGGCCTTCGAAAATTGGCACCTCATGTACTTCACTTGTACTCAAAATGCCGCAAATTCAAACGCCGAATCTGGTTCACCGGAGCTTATAACATCATTAAGTATAACAACACATCGGAAGAAAGAAATAGATGATATCATATACAACTCCAATGAATACAATATCCAAAATGATATACAACAATAATATCAATATGATACAATAATATCAGAGATATGATACAATGCTACAACGGAAATAACAACAATGGAAGAGATCACTTCAAATGATCTCCAAAAGAGAATGACTCCAACAACTCCAACATCAACTCGAACCACCTTCACGTTGCACCAAGATAAGCAGGTGCAGTCATCCACTCCGATGAAGTGAACTAGCTCCAGATAATCTACTAAACCTGAATATCTGAGAAACCCAACTATAGAATGCCCGTGTGGAAAATTGTGGGCACCCAGAGTTTACGAAGGGAACAATAAACTCCGAATCAGTCATGGGACTGGTATGAGCAAACAAAAGTAGTTGCTTTAAATAAAACAAAATTTAAAAAGAATCCGATATGCTTTTGAAAAATGAAACTACCATAAGACCTCCCACCACACACACAATGCAATCGCAGACTTGGAGGAGATTTCTTCTTATGATAGTTAAATATGCTTACTACGCAAAAGAAAACTCTTTTGATATTATTACTAGTGCATAGTGCAGAAAACCATTTCGAAAGTATAATATTAATCTTAGCCAACATACAACCATTATTGTATGCCTACTATAGCTACCATCTAAACAGTGGTGACCACCATAAGTATATGGCAGGTTCTACAACTAAAACCGTTCAGGGTTCGTACTGTTTCTTTGGATTTTCCAACAAATGGTCAGGCAAAGGAACTTCCTTACCGAAATGGAAACGCCTCTGGAAAGACGCCCCGAGAACCTAACCGGATCTCTGCAAACACAAGGCCGACGTTACCTCACGCTTTAACCAAGATGTAACTAGGTAACTAACACACGAGCTATGTCATCCCCCGGTCATCACCGACCTTTATCCGAGATGTCTCGATCACAAAGCAACAACCACAAAGTATAATAAATTTGCAACATCAACATAGGTAAAATATCTGGGCTCCATACCATGATATCACCTTTTATCCAAAAGGAAATGACATACCCTAGGGGCGCTAACCCTTAACATTTGCCGCAACATTCCTGTTTCGACCATTACCGGGTTGTAAGGCTCGACGAAGTCTCGTCCACAAAGCTACGCTTTTTCACAAAGCCACACTTTTTTCACAAAGCCATGCTTTTTCACAATGCAACGCTTTTTCACAAAGCCACGCTTTTTCACAAAGCCACGCTTTGATCAACAAATGATCAACAGCACTTCGTATGCCACATTACCAAATTGGGAATGTATCACTAGTAACCATCAACTACATAACCTCTGAGCTCGTACGTCTCAGAGAAGGGTGTTAAGCTAAGAGAATAAATTCTCCGCCACCAACAAAAATGTATTTGATAGAAACCAGCTTTACATCTCAAAGTGTAATGCCAGACACACATCCATACAAGTCCGTTCCAGGATCGAACGGAACCGAAGGCACTTCCAAAGAAGCCCTTGCAAATCCGGATAATTTCTAATCACGTCCGGAATTCCCATCACAAAGGGTGCTAAAATCTCTATACCGGGGATCAGCCGATGCAGAGACAATCAATGGTAATCCTTTCGTTTTTGAAAGTATCCGGTCTTCACCACCGGTCTTCAAATGCGATCCATATACATCGTATCATTATTCGGAATGGGTTATATGACACAAAGGTCCTTTCCCGGCTAAACCGAATAACGAGCGCAATTAAAAATCATATGGATACTGGGGTCTCAGTTAAATCACAACTTAAAGCCCAAAACCTTTCATTCGAATGGTTAAAACAAATTACCATTTTCAATCTTTTAAACAAAAAGATTCAATTCACAAAGTTCACCCCATTCACGAAGATCCATTCATGGATTTCAAAACATTTCAATTTCAATTGAATTAACTCGTTAAATCTTTAAGTCAAGATTTAACTTATAGCTTTCAAAACTAGTTTCCAAAGATTCATTCATAGCCTTTCAAAACAATTCTATTTCAAGTTGGATTAACTCGTTCGGTCTTTGAATTAGAGACTCATTTCATAGTTTTCAAAACATTTCAATTCCATTTCAAACTTGAAACCTTTTAACACAAATTGGAAGTTCATTACTTATGTGAAAGCTTTTACTATTTGAAAACAAATAGTTTCGTTTCAGAAAAATCCAGTTATATTTACACGAGTTAAAACCCTTGAATTAAATTCAAATTCCCAAATCAATACCTTTAAAATGATTTAACCCATATATAACTTGTACAGCATCTTTAATCCCTAGTTTCAAATCATAGGATTCAATTTCAAACTTGAATTCAAATTTTAATCAAATTATTTAAATTTCAAAACTTAATCAAGTTATTCGAAATAACTTTTATCTTTGAAATTCCATTTCAAAAGCTTTTCACTTTAAACCCAAATTTCCAATTTCAAAATCAATTGAAATTAAAATTTCAATTTCAAAAACATCAAATTTAAATCATCGGTGACTTAACCGATTTCCACGTGAAATCCATATTTGTGTGTGTAAAAGTGTGGTCCAAGGGTTTTACACAGTAGTGCAACATCATTCAATCATCACAGATACAATCACAACAATATTGATAAGCGATATAATCCTATAACGCTTATCTATATTCACAGAATCACGGATATATGCACTACAGATAATTAATTACATTCATCCTAGATAAATAATTTACATTACACTACAGATCATGACATAAATCAAGATGTATCACTAAGCATCACAGATCAGGAATATCAAACAATCAAATCGTCCAATAGAATCCAAATATCCATAGATAAGGTCAATTTATTTATCTGATTTAATTAAATCAGATTAGTCACTAATCCTGGTTAATTAACATTAACAAATTACAAATTATTTTAATTAATTAACTTTCAATAATAATTTAATTAGCCTCAATTAAAAAATTAATTAATTATCATTTAATTAATTATTTTTAATTAATAATCATCCTTTAATCACTTTAATTTATTAATTAACCTTTAAATTAATCAATTATTCTCAAATTAATTACCTTAAATAATTAATCACATTAATCACCTTAATTACATTAATTAATTATCCTTAAATTAATTAACCTTTAAACACTTGATTAATCAATCTTTAAATCATTAATTAATTTACCGGAATTACTTTCCTTAATTAATTTTAAGAAATTAATTTCCTTTAACAAATAAATTAAGTTAGACTTTAAAAGTTAATTAACCATTAAAACATTCTTTATATCAATTAACTTGTTCAATATTATTAAGTTTATCTAAAATAAACTTTTAAAAAAATAAAAGCTATGTATATTTTAACCCATTTTAAACTTGGTTAATTTAAAAACAATTTTTATTTAAAACCTTCTTAACCAATTTTAAACTTTAGACAACATCTAACATTGAAAGAAAATTGGTTTAACAAAATTTATTTCCAATAAATTAATTTTATTTTAAAGTTTGAAACTGTTTTTATATAAAAATCAACAGACCCGAGACAAATCTCGTTCTACCCGAGCTTGACCCCGAGTAAAACCACGTTCCCACCTACTTCGAGAAAAACACTCGTTTTCACGTGCTTGACTCCGAGACTCGTTCTTCTTCCCAAATCCTTCAAAGCACAGATATATACATATGCACGTACGCGTGCACCAACACCACGACCAGCTCCGATCAACGCTGCAGCCACCCGAGCATCATCGATAAACACCAAAATCGATTCGAACAACCCAAAACACAAAATTATTCCTAAATCAAAATCGAGCAAATTTGAGGCCAGATATTTCTTCCTATAACCCACTCGATCGTTAAAATTCGATTCGCTTCGCCATGATAGGCCATCGGAAGCCACGCCATCCTGGCCGAAGATGCTCCGACCATCAATGAACTCATCCCCCTTGGTCCGATCATTTGAAACGCTGGGTCAACAAAGAAAACGTCTCGCGACTTCAACTGACAAAATACAGGGCTTAAACCCTAGATTAACTCCACTCACCAACCACGATGAAATATAAAATCATCTCGTATTTTTCTTGAAATCATCGATGTTCATACTTGCTTCCAACAAAATTTCAACATTTAAAATTGGTTCGATTGTCAGAAAATGGAAAAAATGCAATTTTTGTTCAAATACGAACTGCTCATAAATTATAAAACTAAAAATTACCATTCTTACTTTAAAAATCCTATTTTCCATTAAAGATTTAGGTTATGAACTTAAATGAGCATTTTATGACAATCAAAATCACAATATTTCTTGTTTGCCTGTAAATCAAATTTCCAGAGTCATGTACAAGTTGTTATAACTTGAATGAATTTTTAAATCTTAACTCATAATCAAACAAACATCATTTGTTTATATCCTATGTTCAATCAATGAGTAGATCAAGAAATAAAGATTTATTTATAAATCTGGGATTGGGAAGAACAAGGACAGAGGCATTTCAAAAATGACAGGCATACATACCTTTACACATTAGCATATATACACAGGAGATTGCAACAACATAATTTCCAGATAAACCCTTGCAAATAACTCAGATACTAATTTTTTTTAAAAGTGAAGGTTACTCACACTTCAATCTAATAAAGACTATAGATAGAGGTTTCGAATGGGTTTGATAGGGTTTTGAAAACCTGGATCTAATGACCGGGAATAATACACCTACACATGAATATGCACAAGCAAGATACAACATATATTCACAGATGGGTGCATGCAAACTAGTGTTCAGACTTGCTTGAAGCATACATTCAAACATCCAGATCAAAAATCAGAGCTTTAAGGGGTTTACTCACATTAGTAGGAAAGAATAGAGTTTGGTCACCTGATTCTCTTTGAACAGAGGAGGTCAAATACTGGAAAGAATTCCGAAGCTTGATGCTCGAAACAGGTTGTAAAAACTAGCAAGCTGAAACCTTTCTTTGATCTCTAGTTTGAACTGATTCAAGTTGTTTTAAGTGGATGTTTTTTTTAAGTTTATATAGTGTTGCTTCAGTTTTTCTTAGCTTTGAAGATGAACGAACTAGAATGGGGTAGATGGATATAAAAGAGATTTACAAGGTGATATTATTGGTTTTGTACAATATGATATGAGTTGTTTGTACAAAAATAGGCAAGGATATTTTTTTCCTTTAGGTGGCTGAGATGATTTGTGATGGCTTCATTAATTATCATGTACAAATCTATATATAAAATTATCTATGTCTTCCTTTGTGTTGTCTGGTTTTGTCCTTGCGTGTACTAGTGTATCTATTGTGAGCCTATATATATATATATATATATATATATATATATTTGTTCAATTTGAATATAAAATATTGTTTGTATTTCCTTTTGCTTTGTTCCAGGTTGTAGCTTGCTTTTATTTTCTTTGTTGTCTTGATTCACTTTGCAATATGGATGAGTTCTAATTTTTATAAGTTGTTAAAATTTTGCTAATGTGTTTTACCTTATATTTTACAATTTATCTTGTATATTTTTATTTCTATTTCTGACTTAAATTATTATTATTATTTTTGTAAGTATATTTTGTTTGTGTTTTATTCTACTTTATAATATTTATCTTTATAGTTTATATAATTCTAGAATTATTTAATATGTTCATTTCATATGTTATATAATTATAAATTTAGTTGTATAACATCAACACTTATTTTAATTCTTTTTAAAGTTTAATTATCTAACATCAAATTTAATTATATCCAAAATCCAAATACAAATTTGTTTTCTAAAATATTTAAATTAAATTTCCAATTCAAATTTAATTCAAATACATTTTTTCCTTCAAGTAATTCATAATTTAACCGATATTTAATATCAATTACCAATTAATTCACAATTTTTATTCAAAAATAAAATTAATTATCAATTTAAACATATTTAAAATTCGGGATCGTTACAGATTCCCCCCTTAAAAGAATTTCGTCCTCGAAATTGCCAAGGAAGACACAAAGATAGATGAAGAATATTTCATCAAATCAAACTGAATATCTATTCTGCATTTGGCTTACCAAATCAGAATATCAATAATAGATACAAGAACGAATTCTTCCAACACTTCACAAGATACTCTGGTTATCCAGATCTACGAAATATGTAGGGGCCTCGGTCAGTTCGAAAGGATAACTAACCATTCATAGAATATACTGGGACCTAAAGAATAGATAGATATATGGATACAATTTCAAAACTTTTAGTTTAGAAACAAAAGTATACCTATCAATCATAGCAACCAAAGCAAACAAGGCAACCAATACATCCAAACAACAATTCTGGCCCATCTGGAGTTTATGTCCCATTTTTATATATCGAATTTCTTCCTGGATCTACCAGAAACTATCGAAGAATTGAGAAAAGATGACGAACAAAAGAGATTGATAGAGAAAAGATTGCTTCCTTGTTGTTATAGGTTATTGACCAATTATAGTCGTATTCCCCTGTCCCCTATCTCATCCTCTTCTTGCACTCATACTCACTATTAGTGGATAGTAAGAGAATTTACTGAGGCATACGGACGGATATCTGAGAATTACTCATTCTAGGGTATACTTCACCCTATCTCTAATGAGCTACTTAATGTGTTATACTCCTGAGCTAAAGTTCAACCTTAGCTCTGATACCAAATGTAACGACCTTGAAATCGGCCTTCGAAAATCGGCACCTGTACTTCACTTGTACTCAAAATGCCGCAGATTCAAACGCCGAATCTAGTACACCGGAGCTTATAACAACATTAAGTATAACAACACAGCGAAAGAAAGAAATAGATGATATCATATACAACTCCAATGAATACAATATCCAAAATGATATACAACAATAATATCAATATGATACAATAATATCAGAGATATGATACAATGCTACAGCGGAAATAACAACAATGGAAGAGATCACTTCAAATGATCTCCAAAAGAGAATGACTCCAACAACTCCAACATCAACTCGAACCACCATCATGTTGCACCAAGATAAGCAGGTGCAGTCATCCACTCCGATGAAGTGAACTAGCTCCAGATAATCTACTAAACCTGAATATTTGAGAAACCCAACTCTAGAATGCCCGTGTGGAAAATTGTGGGCACCCAGAGTTTAGGAAGGGAACAATAAACTCCGGATCAGTCATGGGACTGGTATGAGCAAACAAAAGTAGTTGCTTTAAATAAAACAGATTTTAAAAAGAATCCGATATGCTTTTGAAAAATGAAACTACCATAAGACCTCCCACCACACACACAATGCAATCACAGACTTGGAGGAGATTTCTTCTTATGATAGTTAAATATACTTACTACACAAAAGAAAACTCTTTTGAAATTATTACTAGTGCATAGTGCAGAAAACCATTTCGAAAGTATAATATTAATCTTAGCCAACATACAACCAGTATTGTATGCCTACTATAGCTACCATCTAAACAGTGGTGACCACCATAAGTAAATGGCAGGTTCTACAACTAATACCATTCAGGGTTCGTATTGTTTCTTTGGATTTTCCAACAAATGGTCAGGCAAAGGAACTTCCTTACCGAAATGGAAATGCCTCTGGAAAGACACCCCGAGAACCTAACCGGATCTCTGCAAACACAAGGCCGACGTTACCTCACGCTTTAACCAAGCTGTAACTAGGTAACTAACACACGAGCTATGTCATCCCCCGGTCGTCACCGACCTTTATCCGAGACGTCTCGATCACAAAGCAACAACCACAAAGTATAATAAATTTGAAGCATCAACATAGGTAAAATATCTGGGCTCCATACCATGATATCACCTTTTATCCAGAAGGAAATGACATACCCTAGGGGCGCTACCCCTAAAAAACCTTTGCCGCAACATTCCTGTTTCGACCATTGCCGGGTTGTGAGGCTCGACGAAGTCTCGTCCACAAAGCTACGCTTTTTCAAAAAGCAACGCTTTTTCACAAAGCCACGCTTTTTCACAAAGCCACGCTTTGTTCAACAAATGATCAACATCACTTCGTATGCCACATTACCAAATTGGGAATGTATCACTAGTAACCATCAACTACATAACATCTGAGCTCGTACGTCTCAGAGAAGAGTGTTAACCTAAGAGAATAAATTCTCCACCACCAATAGAAATGTATTTGATAGAAACCAGCTTTACATCTCAAAGTATAATGTCAGACACACATCCATACAAGTCCGTTCCGGGATCGAACGGAACCGAAGGCACTTCCAAAGAAGCCCTTTCAAATCCGGATAATTTTTAATCACGTCCGGACTTCCCATCACAAAGGGTGCTAAAATCTCTATACCGGGGATCAGCCGATGAAGAGACAATCAATGGTAATCCTTTCATTTTCAAAAGTATCTGGTCTTCACCACCGGTCTTCAAATGCGATCCATATACGTCGTATCATTATTCGGAATGGGTTATATGACACAAAGGTCCTTTCCCGGCTAAACCGTATAACGAGCGCAATTAAAAATCATATGGATATTGGGGTCTCAGTTAAATCACAGCTTAAAGCCCAAAACCTTTCATTCGAATGGTTAAAACAAATTACCATTTCCAATCTTTTAAACAAAAAGATTCAATTCACAAAGTTCACCCCATTCACTAAGATCCATTCATGGATTTCAAAACATTTCAATTTCAATTGAATAAACTCGTTAAATCTTTAAGTCAAGATTCAACTTATAGCTTTCAAAACTAGTTTCCAAAGATTCATTCATAGTCTTTCAAAACAATTCTATTTCAAGTTGGATTAACTCGTTCGGTCTTTGAATTAGAGACTCATTTCATAGTTTTCAAAACATTTCAATTCCATTTCGAACTTGAAACCTTTCAACACAAATTGGAAGTTCATTACTTATGTGAAAGCTTTTACTATTTGAAAACAAATAGTTTCGTTTTAGAAAAATCCAGTTATATTTACACAGGTTAAAACCCTTGAATTAAATTCAAATTCCCAAATCAATACCTTTAAAATGATTTAACCCATATATAACTTGTACAACATCTTTAATCCCTAGTTTCAAATCATAGGATTCAATTTCAAACTTGAAATCAAATTTTAATCAAATTATTTAAATTTCAAAACTTAATCAAGTTATTCGAAATAACTTTTATCTTTGAAATTCCATTTCAAAAGCTTTTCACTTTAAACCCAAATTTCCAATTTCAAAATCAATTGAAATTAAAATTTCAATTTCAAAAACATCAAATTTAAATCATCGGTGACTTAACCGATTTCCACGTGAAATCCATATTTGTGTGTGTAAAAGTGTGGTCCAGGGGTTTTACATAGTAGTGCAACATCATTCAATCATCACAGATACAATCACAACAATATTGATAAGCGATATAATCCTATAATGCTTATCTATATTCATAGAATCACAGATATATGCACTACAGATAATTAATTACATTCATCCCAGATAAATAATTTACATTACACTACAGATCATGACATAAATCAAGATGTATCACTAAGCATCACAGATCAGGAATATCAAACAATCAAATCATCCAAAAGAATCCAAATATCCATAGATAAGGTCAATTTATTTATCTGATTTAATTAAATCAGATTAGTCACTAATCCTGGTTAATTAACATTAACAAATTACAAATTATTTTAATTAATTAACTTTCAATAATAATTTAATTAGCCTCAATTAAAAAATTAATTAATTATCATTTAATTAATTATTTTTAATTAATAATCATCCCTCTTTCATTTATTAATTAACCTTTAAATTAATCAATTATTCTCAAATTAATTACTTTAAATAATTAATCACATTAATCACCTTAATTACATTAATTAACTATCCTTAAAATTAATTAACCTTTAAACACTTGATTAATCAATCTTTAAATCATTAATTAATTTACCGGAATTACTTTCCTTAATTAATTTTAAGAAATTAATTTCCTTTAACAAATAAATTAACTTTGTGACATCCCGGAATTTTTGGCAATATTAATTTAATAATCTGCATTAAAATTTAAATTGATTTGATGATATTTGTTAATTAAATATGAATTGATTTAATAATTCTTCTTTTAATAAACATTTAAATTGTGAATTTATCTTTTAAAAGCTAAATAAATTGTTTTCTATTTATAATGTATATAAATTTATATATATATTATAAATAGATGAGCTTTGTTGTAAATTTAATTAATAAGGCATATTTTATAGTTTTAATATATTTTGGTAATTTGGAAATTATGATTTAATTTAAAATATATGGTTTTAAAATATTTAAGGTAAATATTTAATTGATTTAATTATAGCTTAAGTTTAAGATCAATTAAAAGGTTTGTTTTAAAATATTGTTTTATAAATAGGATATATTAATTCATTTAATAAATAGGAATGTATAATCTCTTTTATAATTATTTAAATGTGACAAATTATTATTTTTAAATAACATTATTTATGTATTGTTCTATATATAAATATAAATAGTTTATTTTATATTCTCTAAAAAGTAATTCATATGAATAAAGTTTTAACTTAAAAATAAAATATGTATATAAAGTAAATGTTGATACTTAAACTTTAAACAGAAATAAACAAGACATAAATATATATGTATAGAAATACAAGAAAATAAGTATATAAGTTAGAAATAAATATTAAGTTAGAGATGGAACATAAAAATAGAGTAGGTAAATTCTAACATCATGTTAATATAGCAACTTATTTATAATGCAAAGCATAAGACTAATGTAAGCACATAAACGAACACTTAGATAGTTTTGGGAACATGTGTTTGCAATGCAAGGCTGTAAGACTTAAGGGAAAGTATATCTTCATGTTGTGCAGATATAAATAGTTAGGAACACTTAGACAATTCTGGAAAGACGTAATGGCAATGCAAAGTAAGGTAAAATACATGTTCATGTGTGTACTGGTAGTATAAAATAAGTATGTACCCATAAAAAGAAAAATATACAATATAAGTACATACGAAATAAGATAAGGGATGGTATGTAGACATGAGGAGACAATGGCATTTAATGCTAACATCTCAAGCAAGCAATAAGATCATATCAGCCCATAAGGAAAGGAAAAAATCTCAGGACATTTTGTACAAGTAAAATAGTATCATCCTGTAAACTCTTTCATTTATCAATCTTCTCTATCTCTTTTCGTTCATTAAAAAGAAACTTAGCATTTTCCTGTTTTAAAGTTTTCAAAGACATTAACTACTGATGCTTTATTCAACTAAACTTAAACAACAATTCTACTCAATAAAAATGAAGATCAGATTAAAGAGAGATTTTATCTAGCAGTTTCAAGAGCCTGTTTTCAAAAATCTAGATGCTCTGTTCATTTCTGAAACCGGTGAGTAACATCACACTTTTAAAAGCTTTAATTTGATTTTGGTTGCATGTTAAGTTCTGGAATGTTTGCTTTTTTTTGTGTGAATATATTTGTATGGGGAATTTCTGCATATATACGGATGTGTTGATATGTGTATATGTTTATTTCCTGTATCACCTCTGTCACCAGTTTTTTTCAAGCTCAAGACCTATTCAAAAATCATTATCTCTTGTTCCAATCTATGTTTGGATATAAGTATTAAAAAAAACCTGTTTGTTTGATCCTAGAATAGGTTTAAAAATTTTAATTAAGTTATATAAATTTGAAATGATTTTGGAAACCAAAAAGGACAGTAATACTTAAGTTTTGCCAAAAATTAAAACATGTTAATTTAACAATTCAGTAATATAAACTGAATCTTTATACCAAATACTGATTTTTAAAATGAAAATCACATTTTTTAGTAAGGGTTTGAAAGTGCAATTCTGGGTTGACCAGAATTTGAGTTTTTGGGAATCACTGGTGATCCCAGTGATTGGAGAGGTTGAGTTTCTCTCTGATGGTAGTGGGATTTCTAGAGAGTTAGGCAAAAATGACTGGTCGTTGGTCTGAGCATGGGGGTGGCAGTGGTTGCCATTTTGATTTTCTAAACCTAGTTTGGTTGGGGTGGAGATTTTGAGTCAGTTCGAACTCCATGGAGCATCGAGTTCAACGAGCTCTCGGGGATTGGTTAAGGGGTGATAGTCGAAGTCATCGCCGGAGTTATACGATTTCAGATGGTCGGAGCTGCGAGCACGGTGCGTTGTCAGGTTTTGGGATGGTGATGTTCAGTTTGTTCCAGACTTTGGAATTAGGTGCTCGATTTTGGTTTCTGGGTGTTGAACACGATTTGATGATCGTGGTGGGATGCAGAGTTGATCTCTGATATATTTCGATCATCGTTGATGATCAGTGGTGGCCGGAACCACCGTGCATATGCATGGTGTAGTGATTTATCTGGTGATGTTCTGGTTAGGTTCTGAAAGCAGAGGGGGTTGTTTGAGTTAACTCGAGTGATTCGAGTGTTGGACTCAAAGTAGCCTAGGGTTTTGGCTCGAGGAAATTTAGGTTGACTCGGGTAAATTGTTAGTTACAGGTTTTAACCTGTAAGTTTTTAAAATTTAAAACTGGAATTTAAAATATGAACTAGAGATTTAAAACTAGATTTAAATCAAAGTTTAAGTTGGATTCAAAGGTAGTTTGAATCTCAGTTTTAAAATAAAATAAAGTTTTTAAAAATTTAAATTGTTTGAACAACTTTGGAATGTTAAATAGTTTAAATTTAAAAGTAAAGCTTTAAATAAAAAAATAGAAATTTGAACCTAAGTTTAAATCTTGATTCAAATCCAAATTTGAATCATAATTTTGAAATAAAGGTTTTTAAATGGTTTTAAACTTTGTTGAAGTTAAGTTTGTCTTCATTTTAAATCTTAAATTTAAAATGAGATTTGGAAACAATTTAAAAGTAAATTGTTTTAAATTGTTTTGTTAAAAATAATGAAATCATTAATAAGAAATGTTCTTATTTTAAAGTGAATAAAGATTCAATGAATTGTGATTAAATTAGTAAGGTAATTAAAATGGATAATTAACTAATTTAATTAATTAATGATTTGGATTAATTAATTTAGTAATTAAGAGTTTAAAATTAATTAATTAAGTTTTAAGTTAATTAATTAGGAATAATTAATTTGTAATTAAAGATCATTAATTTGATAAGATTAGATTTTAAATTAATGGTTAATTTATCAAGTAATTAAAGGATAATTAAGTTACAGTTAAAAACTTAAATTAATTAAATAATTAGTGGTTAATTAATGGGTTATTAAGGATAAATTAAATTGTAATTAATATTGATTTATCTAAGTTTAATTTCTTAACGGAAGAATTAAGAATTGTAAATAGTTAATGAAGGTCATTAACTTAAGACTATTTAATAATTAATATATTAATGTGATAAATTTTAATAATTAGATAAATTAATTAAAGATAAACATTTGTGAGAATGTTTAAGTGTAATTACTAAATGGAAGTAATTAAGGAATTTATTACTTAATATAATTAATTGAGTTTAATTTGATCTGTTTAAGTTAATTAATTGAGTTTAATTAATTTAAATTAATCTTTGGATGATTTGATAAGTATAATTACTTAAATGTAATTAATGAAGTGTAATTACTTAATAAAGTAATTAATGGTAATTACTATATGTAATTGATTTAAGATGATTTAATTATGGAAGAAATTTGGATTAAATCACTTTGTAAAATTAATCAAGGGATTAATTGGGATAATTAATTAAGGAATAATTAATTTATTTAATGAAGTAATTAAGGGTAGTTAATTATTGAATATGATTAATCAAGAGTGATTAATAAATGTGGTTTAAGTAAAGATTAATTACTTAATGTAATTAATTGAAATAGAATAATTAAATAGAAATTGTAATTAGAGATCATTAATTATGATAATTAATGCTCTAATTTAGAATAGATTAATTTGGAAATAATAAATAAATGAAGGGATTTATTAATGTAATTAATTAAGTAGTGAAATAAATTTTAGTTAAATAATAAATGAAGTAATTAAAGGTTAATTACTGTAAGTGGTTAAGTATAATTAATTTGTGAAATTCATTAAAGGATAATTACTTGAATGTAATTAAAGGATAATTAATCAGGGATGATTAATTAAGAAGGAAATTAGAGAATGGTTAATTAATTGATTTGTAATTAATTATTGGTTATGTAAGCAAGATTTATAATTATGAAGTAATTAATTTAATTTACTTTAAATTAATTAGAGATTAAGTAATTAATTTAATTCATTTTAAATTAATTATAAATGGTGTGATTATTAATCCTTGCTTATGTATGATGGATGATATTGATTTCCTTGAATGGTTTGAGATCTTAGATATGAGATAAGTAATGTTGTGTGGTATGGATTATCTATTATGATGATATTGTGAATTATCTATCTGTGATATTGTGAATTATCTATCTGTGTGTATATGGATAATGAAATGAATTGTTTTAACTTTAAAACAACTTGGCCTTAAAAGATACAGTTTGGATTTCGATGAGACCGGGTTCGGGTTTCCAGATTTGGATATCCGAAAACCATATCGATCCAAATTAACGATAGGTCATGAATCTCAAGTAAATATGAAGATTCAGAGTGCAAGGGTTATTGTCGTTAACTCTGAGGATGATTCCAAAATGAGTGTAACGAGATAATGCCTTCGGTTTCGTTCAAACCCGGAACGAACTTGTATGGATTGAATGCTTTCAAAACATCGTCAGGTGGACGATGAGCATTCTAAGTGAGGTGTTCTGATAAGGTAATCGTAGCCTCAAGCCTCATCAACCGGGAATGGCTAAAATAGGGGAGGTGCAGCAAGGCTTCGTGGGTAGCACCCACTTGAGAGCGAGATATACCCCTGTCTAGATGTCCCTTATTATTTCGGCTATGTGTGCGGTTGGTCGCGACAACCGTGAGGTTGTTTCGTTCGGGACTGTCCAGTAAGGGATGGTTCCGGCCTTGTGTTGTAAGGGATTGGGAGTAATTCTCGGTACGCTGATCTAGGCCAGGTACTGTGACGGGCGGTACCCCAGTAGCCCTGCCATTGTATGGAATCCAATTTCTAATAAGCGCCCTCAGATTTGATTGTATTACCCACTTGTTGGCTAGTATGCTGGAATTTAATCATGTAACAATTTCAGCTATTTCTTATTTACTTGAAAATCCTAGACCTATTATAATATCACTGAATTTTCTATCAAATGTTTGGTTAGCGTAAGGTAAAAACTTTTCCATGTTTATGTGTGGGAAGTCTTACGTGATACCTTTTTTTCAAAGGATTTTCAAAGTTAAGCAACTTTAACCTGTTACTCATACCAGACCCATGTCTGACCCGGAGTTTATTTCTGTTTTCCTTAAACTCTCGGGTACTCAAATATTTACGAGTAGCCAAGGGATTCAGGTTAGCTTTGACGAATTGTGGAGGAGCAATGGAGCATGAGGCTTCAGCGTTATAGATATATAGTTCCACTGTGTTGGTATCTCTGTGTTTAATTTGAGTTGTATCGAGTTGTATTAACTAGACAGGTGTTTATAACTGTCTAGTATGTGATGTATTATCTGTGTAACTCTGATTGATGTTGTATATTATGTAATACTTATGTGATTAATATAATTTATTCGTTCCGCTGTTGAGATTCTGATGTTGTTTCTTCTTTCTTCTTTATCTTTTCTATTTCTCACCCCTTTGTTTCTTAAAGATGATGCAACTTTCTGGTAGTAGAAAGTTGGGTCGTCACAGTTGGTATCAGAGCGATAGGTTGAGCGAATACCTAAGCTCTGGAGTGTTGTCTATCTGGAGAGAGCGTATTTGTAATTTTGATATATATATATATATTTCTACCTATCTGTTGGGTTACCTGTTCGGGTTTTCCAATATTAGTTATAAAGGTAGATGGGGTAGTGGTGTGTGTAACGCGACTACCAATTGTTGAGGTTGGAAGTGTATCTGCCGAGACCGTAGACCCAATACCGTCTCGAGTGAATTTTTGTTGTGGTGTAAGGATATCACAAATCTCTGAAGAAAATCTATTAGGATTTGGAGTCCAATTTTGAAGTGCAAGTTGGATGAGTAGAATTTGGATTCTGGCAGTTAAGCAGAAGCTAGTGGTGGTATCTTGATACCTCAGGAATTAGTAGCTGTGTGATGAGACACAGTGACTATGGATGTTTCCGAAGATATTTCTTTGGAGCAAGTTTAAGGAAGTGTGTCTGCTTCGGTGTTGTGGCTGAGTTCAGCTGGGTGTTTGTGTTTGGCCTTGAGGCCTGAGTTTCTCGAGGAGTTTGGATTAGGAAGTTTTGGCATCAGTGGCAGCGTCGCAGTTCAGATTGTTCTGTGTGCAGGCAAGGAGGTCATCTGTCAGCAGTTTTCTAGAGGTGAAGTTCATCAGCAGTAGAGTGGATTCATTTCTTAGATGGATTGGCTAGATAGGCTTAAGTTGTTCTGATTGGTAAAGAGAGAACAGTTTTCTTTGGATATTAGTTGGGTTGATCGCAAAAGTGACTTGCGATAGTTGAGTGTTCTCTTGGTTTGTCAGAGATCTTTCAGGATTTCTGAGTTTTCTCTTTATGGATCTGTCGAACCATATTTCTGGGATGTGTTGTCCAGCTTGTGCTCGTGTGTATCATCATCATTTTCATCTACTCCAGATCAGAGTTGTGCAGCGGAAGCAGTTTGGGAGTGCATCTGTTTTCTTTTCCGGATAGGAGAAGTTGTTTTCTACTGATGATAGTAGAGGCTGGGTTCTTGATTGTTTTGGGCTGAGTTGTTTTGAGGCATCAGCGAAGGTTGAGCTGATCAGTAGAGATGTAGACAGCCCAGAATTGTCAAATGAGTTTTGTGGATAAGAGACAGAGTTGGATTTCGAAGTCGGGAATTTGGTTTTGAGTAAGTTTTCTCCGATCGAAGGAGCTTTAAGTTTGGTAAGTTTGGGAAGCTAGCTCCGAGGTATTTTGGATTTTCACTATGTTCTGATGAGAATAAGAGTTGGTCTTCTGGAGTGAATGGTCAGTTTGGATAACTGGGATTCGATGTGTTTCACGTATCTCTGAGGGAGTACTTGTAAGATCCATCTCTGGTTTTGGAATCAGCAGTTCTAGAGGTTTGGTTGTTGAGTCAGACTTGTCTATAGTCTGATATCCTGTCTAGTTTTGTAGATCTAGATGAGTAGGAGCTCTGTGGCTCAGTAGTATAGTTTTGTTTGGGTTCTGTAGAGCGAGTATCCCGGTGTTTATAGTTGGGAAACTCTAGATAGTCCTATACCGATTTTGTCTGGATAGTTTGATTTGTTTGATTGGATGAGTTGGTTGCTATGGTTGTTAGCATATGATAATATATGCTTGTGTTTTTAAAAATTAAATCATTAATGAGATTATTAAATTACCTTTGTTTTAAATTTCGAGGACGAAATTCTTTTAATGGGGGAGGAATGTGACATCCCGGAATTTTTGGCAATATCAATTTAATAATCTGCATTAAAAATTAATTTGATTTGATGATATTTGTTAATTAAATATGAATTGATTTAATAATTCTTCTTTTAATAAACATTTAAATTGTGAATTTATCTTTTAAAAGCTAAATAAAATGTTTTCTACTTATAATGTATATAAATTTATATATATATATTGTAAATAGATGAGCTTTGTTGTAAATTTAATTAATAAGGCATATTTTATAGTTCTAATATATTTTGGTAATTTGGAAATTATGATTTAATTTAAAATATATGGTTTTAAAATATTTAAGGTAAATGTTTAATTGATTTAATTATAGCTTAAGTTTAAGATCAATTAAAAGGTTTGTTTTAAAATATTGTTTAATAAATAGGATATATTAATTCATTTAATAAATAGGAATGTATAATCTCTTTTATAAATTATTTAAATGTGACAAATTATTATTTTCAAATAACATTATTTATGTATTGTTCTATATATAAATATAAATAGTTTATTTTATATTCTCTAAAAAGTAATTCATAAGAATAAAGTTTTAACTTAAAAATAAAATATGTATATAAAGTAAATGTTGATACTTAAACTTTAAACAGAAATAAACAATACATAAATATATATGTATAGAAATGCAAGAAAATAAGTATATAAGTTAGAAATAAATATTAAGTTAGAGATGGAACATAAAAATAGAGTAGGTAAATTCTAACATCATGTTAATATAGCAACTTATTTATATTGCAAAGCATAAGACTAATGTAAGAACGAACACTTAGATAGTTTTGGGAACATGTGTTTGCAATGCAAGGCTGTAAGACTTAAGGGAAAGTATATCTTCATGTTGTACAGATATAAATAGTTAGGAACACTTAGACAATTCTGGAAAGACATAATGGCAATGCAAAGTAAGGTAAAATACATGTTCATGTGTGTACTGGTAGTATAAAATAAGTATGTACCCATAAAAAGAAAAATATACAATATAAGTACATACGAAATAAGATAAGGGATGGTATGTATACATGAGGAGACAATGGCATTTAATGCTAACATCTCTAGCAAGCAATAAGATCATATCAGCCCATAAGGAAAGGAAAAAATCTCAGGACATTTTGTACAAGTAAAATAGTATCATCCTGTAAACTCTTTCATTTATCAATCTTCTCTATCTCTTTTCGTTCATTAAAAAGAAACTTAGCATTTTCCTGTTTTAAAGTTTTCAAAGACATTAACTACTAAAGCTTTATTCAACTGAACTTAAACAACAATTCTACTAAATAAAAATGAAGATCAGATTAAAGAGAGATTTTTGCTAGCAGTTTCAAGAGCCTGTTTTCAAAAATCTAGATGCTCTGTTCATTTCTGAAACCGGTGAGTAACATCACACTTTTAAAAGCTTTAATTTGATTTTGGTTGCATGTTAAGTTCTGGAATGTTTGCTTTTTTTGTGTGAATATATTTGTATGGGGAATTTCTGCATATATACGGATGTGTTGATATGTGTATATGTTTATTTCCTGTATCACCTCTGTCACCAGTTTTTTTCAAGCTCAGGACCTATTCAAAAATCATTATCTCTTGTTCCAATCTATGTTTGGATTTAAGTATTAAACAAAACCTGTTTGTTTGATCCTAGAATAGGTTTAAAATTTTTAATTAAGTTATATAAATTTGAAATGATTTTGGAAACCAAAAAGGACAGTAATACTTAAGTTTTGCCAAAAATTAAAACATGTTAATTTAACAATTCAGTAATATAAACTGAATCTTTATACCAAATACTGATTTTTAAAATGAAAATCACATTTTTTTAGTAAGGGTTTGAAAGTGCAATTCTGGGTTGACCAGAATTTGAGTTTTTGGGAATCACTGGTGATCCCAGTGATTGGAGAGGTTGAGTTTCTCTCTGATGGTAGTGGGATTTCTGGAGAGTTAGGCAAAAATGACTGGTGGTTGGTCTGAGCATGGGGGTGGCAGTGGTTGCCATTTTGATTTTCTAAACCTAGTTTGGTCGGGGTGGAGATTTTGAGTCAGTTCGAACTCCATGGAGCATCGAGTTCAATGAGCTCTCGGGGATTGGTTAAGGGGTGATAGTCGAAGTCATCGCCGGAGTTATACAATTTCAGATGGTCGGAGCTGCGAGCACGGTGCATTGTCAGGTTTTGGGATGGTGATGTTCAGTTTGTTCCAAACTTTGGAATTAGGCGCTCGATTTTGGTTTCTGGGTGTTGAACACGATTTGATGATCGTGGTGGGATGCAGAGTTGATCTCTGATATATTTCGATCATCGTTGATGATCAGTGGTGGCCGGAACCACCGTGCATATGCATGGTGTAGTGATTTATCTGGTGATGTTCTGGTTAGGTTCTGAAAGCAGAGGGGGTTGTTTGAGTTAACTCGAGTGATTCGAGTGTTGGACTCAAAGTAGCCTAGGGTTTTGGCTCGAGGAAATTTAGGTTGACTCGGGTAAATTGTTAGTTACAGGTTTTAACCTGTAAGTTTTTAAAATTTAAAACTGGAATTTAAAATATGAACTAGAGATTTAAAACTAGATTTAAATCAAAGTTTAAGTTGGATTCAAAGGTAGTTTGAATCTCAGTTTTAAAATAAAATAAAGTTTTTAAAAATTTAAATTGTTTGAACAACTTTGGAATGTTAAATAGTTTAAATTTAAAAGTAAAGCTTTAAATAAAAAAAATAGAAATTTGAACCTAAGTTTAAATCTTGATTCAAATCCAAATTTGAATCATAATTTTGAAATAAAGGTTTTTAAATGGTTTTAAACTTTGTTGAAGTTAAGTTTGTCTTCATTTTAAATCTTAAATTTAAAATGAGATTTGGAAACAATTTAAAAGTAAATTGTTTTAAATTGTTTTGTTAAAAATAATGAAATCATTAATAAGAAATGTTCTTATTTTAAAGTGAATAAAGATTCAATGAATTGTGATTAAATTAGTAAGGTAATTAAAATGGATAATTAATTAATTTAATTAATTAATGATTTGGATTAATTAATTTAGTAATTAAGAGTTTAAAATTAATTAATTAAGTTTTAAGTTAATTAATTAGGAATAATTAATTGATAATTAAAGATCATTAATTTGATAAGATTAGATTTTAAATTAATGGTTAATTTATCAAGTAATTAAAGGATAATTAAGTTACAGTTAAAAACTTAAATTAATTAAATAATTAGTGGTTAATTAATGGGTTATTAAGGATAAATTAAATTGTAATTAATATTGATTAATCTAAGTTTAATTTCTTAATGGAAGAATTAAGAATTATAAATAGTTAATGAAGGTCATTGACTTAAGACTATTTAATAATTAATATATTAATGTGATAAATTTTAATAATTAGATAAATTAATTAAAGATAAACATTTGTGAGAATTTTTAAGTGTAATTACTAAATGGAAGTAATTAAGGAATTTATTACTTAATATAATTAATTGAGTTTAATTTGATTTGTTTAAGTTAATTAATTGAGTTTAATTAATTTAAATTAATCTTTGGATGATTTGATAAGTATAATTACTTAATTGTAATTAATGAAGTGTAATTACTTAATGAAGTAATTAATGGTAATTACTATATGTAATTGATTTAAGATGATTTAATTATGGAAGAAATTTGGATTAAATCACTTTGTAAAATTAATCAAGGGATTAATTGGGATAATTAATTAAGGAATAATTAATTTATTTAATGAAGTAATTCAGGGTAGTTTATTACTGAATATGATTAATCAAGAGTGATTAATAAATGTGGTTTAAGTAAAGATTAATTACTTAATGTAATTAATTGAAATAGAATAATTAAATAGAAATTGTAATTAGAGATCATTAATTATGATAATTAATGCTGTAATTTAGAATAGATTAATTTGGAAATAATAAATAAATGAAGGGATTTATTAATGTAATTAATTAAGTAGTGAAAAAAAATTTAGTTAAATAATAAATGAAGTAATTAAAGGTTAATTACTGTAAGTGGTTAAGTATAATTAATTTGTGAAATTCATTAAAGGATAATTACTTGAATGTAATTAAAGGATAATTAATCAGGGATGATTAATTAAGAAGGAAATTAGAGAATGTATAATTAATTGATTTGTAATTAATTAATGGTTATGTAAGCAAGATTTATAATGATGAAGTAATTAATTTAATTTACTTTAAATTAATTAGAGATTAAGTAATTAATTTAATTCATTTTAAATTAATTATAAATGGTGTGATTATTAATCCTTGCTTATGTATGATGGATGATATTGATTTCCTTGAATGGTTTGAGATCTTAGATATGAGATAAGTAATGTTGTGTGGTATGGATTATCTATTATGATGATATTGTGAATTATCTATCTGTGATATTGTGAATTATCTATCTCTGTGTATATGGATAATGAAATGAATTGTTTTAACTTTAAAACAACTTGGCCTTAAAAGATACGGTTTGGATTTCGATGAGACCAGGATCGGGTTTCCAGATTTGGATATCCGAAAACCACATCGATCCAAATTAACGATAGGTCATGAATCTCAAGTGAAGATGAAGATTCAGAGTGCAAGGGTTATTGTCGTTAACTCTGAGGATGATTCCAAAATGAGTGTAACGAGATAATGCCTTTGGTTTCGTTCGAACCCGGAACGAACTTGTATGGATTGAATGCTTTCAGAACATCGTTTGGTGGACGATGAGCATTCTAAGTGAGGTGTTCTGATAAGGTAATCGTAGCCTCAAGCCTCATCAACCGAGAATGGCTAAAACAGGGAAGGTGCAGCAAGGCTTTGTGGGTAGCACTCACTTGAGAGCGAGATATACCTCTGTCTAGATGTCCCTTATTATTTCGGCTGTGTCTGCGGTTGGTCGCGACAACTGTGGGGTTGTTTCGTTCGGGACTGTCCGGTAAGGGATGGTTCTGGCCTTGTGTTGTAGGGGATTGGGAGTAATCCTCGGTACGCTGATCTAGGCCAGGTACCGTCATTGTATGGAATCCAATTTCCAATAAGCGCCCTCGGATTTGATTGTATTACCCACTTGTTGGCTAGTATGCTGGAATTTAATCATGTAACAATTTCACCTATTTCTTATTTACTTGAAAACCCTAGACCTATTATAATATCACTGAATTTTCTATCAAATGTTTGGTTAGTGTAAGGTAAAAACTTTTCCATGTTTATGTATGGGAAGTATTATGTGATACCTTTTGTTTTCAAAGGATTTTAAAAGTTAAGCAACTTTAACCTGTTACTCATACCAGACCCATGTCTGACCCGGAGTTTATTTCTGTTTTCCTTAAACTCTCGGGTACTCAAATTTTTACGAGTAGCCAAGGGATTCAGGTTAGCTTTGACGAATTGTGGAGGAGCAATGGAGCAGGAGGCTTCAGCGTTATAGATATATAGTTCCACTGTGTTGGTATCTCTGTGTTGTATTTGAGTTGTATCGAATTGTATTAACTATACAGGTGTTTATAACTGCCTAGTATGTGATGTATTATCTGTGTAACTCTGATTGATGTTGTATATTATGTAAAAATTATGTGATTAATATAATTTATTCGTTCCGCTGTTGAGATTCTGATGTTGTTTCTTCTTTCTTCTTTATCTTTTCTATTTTTCACCCCTTTCTTTCTTAAAGATGATGCAACTTTCTGGTAGTAGAAAGTTGGGTCGTCACAAACTTAGACTTTAAAAGTTAATTAACAATTAAAACATTCTTTATATCAATTAACTTCTTCAATATTATTAAGTTTATCTAAAATAAACTTTAAAAAAAATAAAGGCTATGTATATTTTAACCCATTTTAAACTTGGTTAAATTAAAAACAATTTTTATTTAAAACGTTCTTAACCAATTTTAAACTTTAGACAACATCTAACATTGAAAGAAAATTGGTTTAACAAAATTTATTTCCAATAAATTGATTTTATTTTAAAGTTTGAAACTGTTTTTATATAAAAATCAACAGACCCGAGACAAATCTCGTTCTACCCGAGCTTGACCCAAGTAAAACTACGTTCCCACCTGCTTCGAGAAAAACACTCGTTTTCACGTGCTTGACTCCGAGACTCGTTCTTCTTCCCAAATCCTTCAAAGCACAGATATATACATATGCACGTACACGTGCACCAACACCACGACCAGCTCCGATCAACGCTGCAGCCACCCGAGCATCATCGATAAACACCAAAATCGATTCAAACAACCCAAAACACAAAATTATTCCTAAATCAAAATCGAGCAAATTTGAGGCCAGATATTTCTTCCTGTAACCCACTCGATCGTTAAAATTCGATTCGCTTCGCCATGATAGGCCATCGGAAGCCACGCCATCCTGGCCGAAGATGCTCCGACCATCAATGAACTCATCCCCCTTGGTCCGATCATTTGAAACGCTGGGTCAACAAAGAAAACGTCTCGCGACTTCAACTGACAAAATACAGGGCTTAAACCCTAGATTAACTCCACTCACCAACCACGATGAAATATAAAATCATCTCGTATTTTTCTTGAAATCATCGATGTTCATACTTGCTTCCAACAAAATTTCAACATTTAAAATTGGTTCGATTGTCAGAAAATGGAAAAAATGCAATTTTTGTTCAAATATGAACTGCTCGTAAATTATAAAACTAAAAATTACCATTCTTACTTTAAAAATCCTATTTTCCATTAAAGATTTAGGTTATGAACTTAAATGAGTATTTTATGACAATCAAATTTATCACAATGTTTCTTGTTTGCCTGTAAACCAAATTTCCAGAGTTATGTACAAGTTGTTATAACTTGAATGAATTTTTAAATCTTAACTCATAATCAAACAAACATCATTTGTTTATATCCTATGTTCGATCAATGAGTAGATCAAGAAATAAAGATTTATTTGTAAATCTGGGTTTGGGAAGAATAGGGACAGAGGCATTTCAAAAATGACAGGCATACATACCTTTACACATTAGCATATATACACATGAGATTGCAACAACATAATTTCTAGATAAACCCTTGCAACTAACTCAGATACTATTTTTTTTTAAAGTGAAGGTTACTCACACTTCAGTCTAATAAAGACTATAGATAGAGGTTTCGAATGGGTTTGATAGGGTTTTGAAAACCTGGATCTAATGACCGGGAATAATACACCTACACATGAATATGCACAGGCAAGATACAACATATATTCACAGATGGGTGCATGCAAACTAGTGTTCAGACTTGCTTGAAGCATACATTCAAACATCCAGATCAAAAATCAAAGCTTTAAGGGGTTTACTCACATTAGTAGGAAAGAATAGAGTTTGCTCATCGGATTTTCTTTTGAACAGAGGAGGTCGAATACTGGAAAGAATTCTGAAGCTTGATGCTCGAAATAGGTTGTAAAAACTGGCAAGCTAAAACCTTTCTTTGATCTCTAGTTTGAACTGATTCAAGTTGTTTTAAGTGGATGTTTTGTTTTAAGTTTATATAGTGTTGCTTCAGTTTTTCTTAGCTTTGAAGATGAACGAACTGGAATGGGGTAGATGGATATAAAAGAGATTTACAGGGTGATATTATTGGTTTTGTACAAGATGATATGAGTTGTTTGTACAAAAATAGGCAGGGATATTTTATTCCTTTAGGTGGCGAGATGATTTGTGATGGCTTCATTAATTATCATGTACAAATCTATATATAAAATTATCTATGTCTTCCTTTGTGTTGTCTGGTTTCGTCCTTGCGTGTACTAGTGTATCTATTGTGAGCCTTTATATATATATATATATATATATATATGTATGTATATGTTCAATTTGAATATAAAATGTTGTTTGTATTTCCTTTTGCTTTGTTCCAGGTTGTAGCTTGCTTTTATTTTCTTTGTTGTCTTGATTCACTTTGCAATATGGATGAGTTCTAATTTTTATAAGTTGTTAAAATTTTGCTAATGTGTTTTACCTTATATTTTACAATTTATCTTGTATATTTTTATTTATATTTCTGACTTAAATTTTTATTATTATTTTTGTATGTATATTTTGTTTGTGTTTTATTCTACTTTATAATATTTATCTTTATAGTTTATATAATTCTAGAATTATTTAATATGTTCATTTCATATGTTATATAATTATAAATTTATTTGTTTAACATCAACACTTATTTTAATTCTTTTTAAAGTTTAATTATCTAACGTCAAATTTAATTATATCCAAAATCCAAATACAAATTTGTTTTCTACAATATTTAAATTAAATTTCCAATTCAAATTTAATTCAAATACATTTTTTCCTTCAAGTAATTCATAATTTTACCGATATTTAATATCAATTACCAATTAATTCACAATTTTTATTCAAAAATAAAATTAATTATCAATTTAAACATATTTAAAATCCGGGATCGTTACAAAAATCGTTGAAGTATAACTTCGAAATATATTGAAATTGGAGTAATTAAATCGATGTTTTAACATGGATTTAAGCGATATTGAATTTAATATTTATTTAGAATTCTGAATTGGAAAAATTTGAAATTTGGTTTTGGGACATTGAAATGGTCAAAATGTGTTGGAATGAAATAAATAGTTTAAATTGATATAAATTTCAAATTCATATTTTTCATATAAATTGTTTTAAATATATTATTTTAAAAGACTTTAATTATTAAGATTTTCAAACTTTTAAACTAATTAAACCATTTGACTTATTTTAAATCTAATTAATCTATTTTAAAGCTATTTAATCTATTTTAATTATATTTAATCTATTTTAAATCTATATTAACTATTTAAAATTATTTTCTTCTAAATTCCAAACTAAGTAAAATGGATGGGTTTATATTCAAATCCTTGATTTTTTTTAAGTGAATATGGTTAATGATGTTATAATCTAAGTTGGGAATTAAATAACATATTTGGTTTAATATAATATTTTGAAATGAGAGTTTAGCCTATTTTGGAAATATGACTTTTGAAAGGAAATATAATTTCGAACTATGATTTCAAATGTGATATGATTTCAAAGGTGAATAAGATTTCAAAAGTAAGTAATGATTTCGAAAATGATATAATTTGAATTGAATATGATATTTTGATATTAATTATGAAATGATTTTGGAAATGTAAAAGAACCGTCCATTGTGTAATAAGCAATTGGTTGTTAAAAAGACCGGGTTCGGATATGGGCATACTCTCTGTCGATACCGAAAACCACTTTGACAACTGTATATGCGGTGGAGATTCCAGAATGAAGTAGGATGGTGGCGACGATCCTATAAGGTATATACGTGGACCTAACTCCCGTGAGTTAGCATAAGGTAGCTAAAACTGGAGCAATCGACGCGCTAAGTGAGATCATTCCTCTGATCGGGCACATTCCATCGTACTATATTCTGACTTTGCGATTTATTTGGTGGCCACCCTCGATTTTTTTTATTCGGGAGTGTGTTCCGAGGTGGGCAGTAGTAGCTGTTATGTGTTACCACCGGTCCGGAAGTGTAATTGGTATATCTACCCTGGCATTGCCCGGTTATGTCGTGTCACCTACCCTAACGCGCCTTCTACGAGTTTGGTTTGTACCATACCTATGGAGTTCCCTCTGACGACACCCAGTATGGGTGGGATTACGATACTGTATATAGACTATGGGAAATAAAAATGTGTTAAGTGGGAAAATGTAACTCCTTAACGCTATTTTAATAGTTTATATTACTGTAAACATATTATAATAGCGTATTGTATTACATAGTAGATAGTTTAACAGATTCTTAGGAGATGTGAATCCCGAACATCTCTCAAAATTACTGCACTCATGTTAGACACTGGATAGGAGATGTCAAACCCCGTAAACATCTCTAATGCCGTTCCACTCACATATATTTACCGTTGATTTAACTTACATAAGATCTTTTAGTTCTGACTCAAGTGTTTTGTCTTTTCAATTCGCTCGAGTCAGCCTGAGCATTTCAGGATTTTGAAGGCCTTATTTCTGGAAGATGAAGACGAAGAGTTGTACTATTATTATTTATTTTATTATTCCACTACATTCATACTATTCCGCTGCATTATTTGTTTATCTCTGATATGTGTAACTCTGATTTTTGTATTGTATAAGTATAATCAAATGTTTTATATACAGCTTCATGAACTGTCATTTGATTATTATATTTCGTCATTCCGCTGCGAGATTCTGTTTTGTTTTTTTCTTTCTCTGCTTTTTCTTATTCACCCCAATAACAATTCGCCCTTCTGTATGGTTTGAGTCGGCATGTGTGTCTACTTAAAGCGTACAAAAAGGCGGGATGTTACAATGGGAAAACAAAAACCAAGTTATGTAATGAAATAGTTTTGAAGTTAGCACCTTGAAAAGTTGCAAGTGACTTGAGATTCGATTTGAAACAAAAGCTTGTTTTTAAGTTTTGGATTTAGTAAATGTTGTTCCAAGTTTTCACCTTTTGTTTAAGTTTTTCAAACTCTTCCATTTGTGTTTAAAAACATGTAGTAGCTAGAGTTACAGTGAGGTTATCACCTAGAAATCAATTCTAGCGAACTGCGCTTATAGCGACAATCGCTATGGATGCAGTTCGGAAAATTTCACGATTCCAAGCATTTAAAGTGTTTTCTTTTGGATTCTTTTTGAAAACTCATTTCGAACTAATGAAGTAAGTAAAGAAGATAATTATATTATTTAATAATTTAATTTAATTAATTACTTAATTTAGGGTTATTATTATTTAATTAATTAAGTAATTAGGTTAAGTAATTAGAATTTAAGAAATTATTAACCAAGTTAAATATTTTAATTAAGGAAGTTTTAAATAATGATTAATTAAGATAAAAGAAATTAATTTTTATTTATTCTAGTTTATTTACTTTAATTAATTATTCAATTAGAGTTAATTATTTAATTAATTATTATTTAATTAAAGGTTAATTATCCACTTAATTATGGTTTAAAATTCTTAAATGAATTTCATTTGTTAAAGGCAATCAGAATATTATTTTTAACTAATTTTTATCCAATTAAGGTTTAATTTTGACTTAACCAAGCTTAATCAAGGTTTAATTATTAGTTAGATAAATTAAGACTTAACTAAGATAGGGTTATTTATGATTTAACTATGATTAATTAAGATCAATTAAATTTTAATTAAGTTTTAAACTTATGATTTAATTGAGGTTTATTTATTTTAAAGTTTTCTTTCAAAACTCTATCGTTATTTATTTTAACCAACTTTCTTGTTTAAGTAAATTGTTTTAAAACTAAAGCATCTCTTGTCCATGTTATTAAGTAACCAAACGAATTAAAGTAGTTGTAATAAAACGTTGACACACTTTATTGAAAGTAAGTCAACTTGTACTTATCACAAATACTGCACTTCGGAAATGTGATGAATACAAGGGGTTAATTTCGATAAGCGGGTCATGATAATCTAAGCATATGGAATGTATGTTCATAAGTAAATCTTACACCCTGATAGTGGAATGGTCCACTAGATACAACTTGACCCTTTAAAATTATCGAACATTGGTTTAGAGAGACCGGGACCGAATAGTAGTTGTTATCCGAAAACCACTTTGAACCAACGTAATCATTTGAATTTGAAATAGTGAAGGCAAGGTCCAAGATGAAGACTTGGAAGTGCAAGGGCTATTTGCTACTAACCCTGAGGGTGATTCCAAAATCAGTGTAGTAGAACTAGTGCCTTTCAACTCATTCATCTCCTAAATGACTTGTATGGATGAATGCTGATAGTTTATCAACATTTGGAAGGCGATGTAGTATTCCAAGTGGTCGTGCACTAGTAAAGGTAAGCGTAGCCTCAGGCCTCATCAACCAAAAATGACCAAAACAGGGAATGCAGCAGGGCTATATGGGTCGCTCCCATCAGGATATGTCATCACCATATCTAGAATTGATATTTGATCCATTCTGTATGCTTCGCTATGGTTGTTGATCCCAACCGTGGTGGTGATGTATTCGGTACTACTAGTCAAGTAGTAGGTCGGTTCTGTGTAGCAGGGGTACAAGTTGTTCTTATCAGACCCCATGTGTATTTTATCTAGAGATGCACCTTCGGAGGTAGTTCCTTACCTGGTCATGTATGGAATCCATTTCCCATAAGTGCCTTCGGTCTTAGTGTATACCTATTATGCTGAAATTTAATTAATGTAATAATTTTGGCTAAGTTAATTATTTATTTGGAAACCCTAGATATTATGATAATATCATCGAATTTATATATAAAGTGTTTTGGTTATCGTAAGGTACAAAACCATCCGTGTTTATATGTGACGTGGTCTTACGAGAAACCTTTGACTTCCAAAGTGTTTTATAAAAGTAAAAATTAAGTTGTTTGAGTTTACTCACACCAGACCCATGTCTGACACGGAGTTTTATTATCTTTTCCTAACACTCTTAGGTACTCAAATTTGTATGAGTAGCCAAGTGATCCAGGTTTCTCATGGACGCGTTATGAAGGAGCTGGAGCAGGTGGCTTCACCATTAGCTAGTTATTATCTTATTCCGCTATGTTTATGTGTGATCTATTTTATATGAGTTGGTAGTTATAACTGTCCAGTTGAAGGTTGCAATGTAATGACTCTGATGTATTATTATTATTATGGAAAAGACTATGTAATATACTATGTTATCTATTATATGTTATTCTGATCAGTGATGAGATTATGTGATCGTGTAGTTTCTTTCTGTCTTACTTTTTCTTCTACCCTTAATCGAATTCCTATGTCCATGTTGTAGCCATTGGTCCAATGCTACATCTAACACAACAAGATCCTTAATGAAATCAATCGTATTAAATACATAGTCTCATGTCATGATTTACTTGCTTATTACAATTGAACTAATTTCATAAAGGTTTTATACATAATCACAACTATTTACCATATAATATTTATATATGATCAAATATGGATCAAATATCCATATTCTTGTACTGCTTAAGAGTTCTAACCTCATAGAAGAAAATACACATTCTCCGGCAAATAAACACCTAAGCAACCAAGTTAAGAGTATATTTGGTAGTTGTATCAATTGGCTCCTGCATGGGTCTTAAATTAACAACATTCCAAAAGATTTATTGTTTAGTATATTTTATATTTCTACGTCAATCTTAATTCAAATCAATTTATATTTTAACCGATAAGCATTTTATCAATTATATTAGTTGCACAAATTTATATAAGTAAGTATTTCAACTTATATAGATATATTCTTAGGATATAAAAATGGTTAAATATGTTTATTTAATTTATAATAAGGCTCCTGCTATATTTTTATTACTCAAAACCCTAAAAGAAATATTGAAATCTTTTGATTCCTCTAGTGAGTCTGATGACTTGCTTGCCTTGAGATTCTAAACCTTGAGTTTTCTCAATAAATCATAGGTCTGCAACCGATATATAACTATTTATTTGTTGTATTATATAAAACACCTAATCATGGTCTTTGCCCTAATCTCAAACTCGACCTTGAGTTTGCTCAACAAATCAAGAGACATTATCTGATCTTACCTACCATTTCACAACGACCTAAGTATAATGCATGTACCGTGAGTTTGCTCAAAAAAATACATTTATGTGTCTTACCTCGTCTAGGTAATATAATAATAGCGCTACACATGAAAATCCTAAATTGAGTTTTCTCAATAAACAGTGCGTATGCAAGTAACGTAGTAATATATAAATGGTAGAGGGAAACTCTATGTACTCATAGTCTTTAATACACACATAAACACACACAATGAGTGATCGATTTTAGAAATAATGCGTTTCATATGAAGTACCCTCGTGATTCAAGTGTCGAAAACATCTAAAATTATGGTACTTGTACCTTACATACGTACTTATTCTAAAAATCTTTTTTGGGTTAAGTTCTACTTACATTATCTTATGCATATACGGTAACATAAGTTTAATTTGGTTATAACTATTATAATATAATTAAATTATATAATGTATATATAAAACTCATTAATTAAATCACATTTAAATAATTTTCATTTTTTTTCAATTAATTTTCATTTTATTAATTAAATCATATTTAATTAATTTAATATATATATATATATATTGGAATTTCATATATTCATCTTAAACTATTTAAGATAAATAATTAACTATAATATTTATAGTGTGTGTGTGTATATATATATATATATATCAATATATATGGAGCTAGGATCCCTAGCCCCTCTTATTTAGCACCATCGCCTAGCCTCCTGATTTCAGCCATACATTTATATTTAAATATTTGGCTTTTCTCTCTCCTCTCACATGTGCTATATATTTAAAATATAAACGTGTGGCTGAAATCAGGAGGCTAGGTGATGGTGCTAAATAAGGGGGGCTATGAATTCTAGCTCATATATGTATACATTTTAATTAATTAATTTTATTTAATAAGTTCATTTATTCAATCAAACAATTTAATTAAGTATTTAAGTTAATTTGAAATTTTAAAATAATTCATCTTTAACAAATTTAAGACAAATATATTATTACGACAATTATGGTTATTTACATATATCAGTATATATTTGATTAAATAACATTTCAATTAATTATTTTATTTTATTTAATTAATTAAATTAATTAAATATATATATATTAAAAATTAGAAATTAAATAACTTATTTTTCAAAATATTTTTGAAAATTTAAATTTATTTTATAACCTTTATAAATTTCACTTTACATTTCATATTTAACATTTAATCTTAAAATATATTTTAAAATTTGAAGATTAGCCCAAGGCCTAAGTAACTTTGGACCTTACATATTAGCCAATCTTTTGGACTTAATTCACCTATTAGGACAGCCCAGTAAACTGGAAGGTGAGATTATTGTAATGATCTACCTTTCTTACTTCTAAAGTCATCACGTAATACATCCTTGGTATTCGTGTGCCAACCATTTAAGTATATGAAAGGTAGGTCATTGAGAGAAATAAGAAGATAGAATAAAGAGGAAACGAGAAACAAACAATCACAGAATCTCACAGTGTAATGGAATAACATATATTAATCAACATAATTCTTTACAAAGTCATTTCCAAAATGATACATCAGAGTTATACTAATACAATTCTACCCTAGGATAGTTATAACAGCTTGTACCAGCCTAAAAAATACAATACACATATAGCGGAAACAAGATAATAACTAGCTATCGATGAAGCCTCATGCTTCAGCTCCTCCAACATGTATCTGTAGAAAACCTGGACTACTTGACTGCTCATAAAAATTTGAGCACCCAAGAGTTTTAGGGAAAGAAAATAAAACTCGGGGTCAGACATGGGTTTGTTGTGAGTAAACTCAAAGCAACTGAATTCTTACATTTAAAACACTTTTAAAATCCAGGGTATCTTGTAAGACCACGCCGCACGTAAACACAGACGGGTTTTTACCCTACGATAACCAAAACACTTTTATTATAAAAATCCAATGATATTATAATAATGTCTAGGGCTTAAAGTATTTAATAACCAAGCAACTGTGATGTGTGTACATGACAGCAATAATAGATATACAACCAAAAATCGTAGGCTTGTATTGGAGAATAGATTTCCAACAAATACCGAGGTAAGGGACTACCTTCCGAAAATCTGTACACCTCTATATAAAATGTACAGTGGGATCGAAAACCTTTCGACCTCTGCCAACACAGGACTGGCCTACCCTTGAACTGGGTAGTACCATATATGATCACCGCTTGGTTGCAATCAACAACTAAAAAACAGGCCCGAAGCATACATAAAGATATCGACACTAGATCTTGGGATGATCATACCCTAATGGGTGTGACCCACATGGCCCTGCTGTATCTACCATGTTTTAACCATTACCGGAATGTGAGGCTTGAGAGGCTACGCTCTTAACATTTAGCAATCTATATTGGAATGTTAACACCGCCCTCCAAGTAGAAATGCAATGCTAGCATTCACCATACAAATTCGTTCTGGGTGAACGAAACCAAAGGCTCTTCCAGGAGCATCGTCTTCAACCATCTTTAAGTTGTCTTCCACTCGAACGCATATGTTGGTTTAGAGTGGTTTTTGGATAACATATCCAATCTCGGTCACTCCAAACCACCAATGATAATTTTCGGTTGACTCATTTCAGTTTTTTTGGAAGTATACAACCAGTATTCGAGTCCTCACCCGAGAACTTGCATATACAATCATACTTCCTAAGTCAAACTG
This sequence comes from Allium fistulosum, assembly GCA_030737815.1. Classification (NCBI taxonomy): domain Eukaryota; kingdom Viridiplantae; phylum Streptophyta; class Magnoliopsida; order Asparagales; family Amaryllidaceae; genus Allium; species Allium fistulosum. The sequence goes on from CM060902.1 coordinate 1,217,783,362, forward strand.
GTCAAGATTTGATAATCGGTTATTTAACTATCAAATAATGAAACAACAATAATTCAAAGATTTAATTACACATAGCAACCACTATGCCTCAAAACAAATCTTTCATTTATTAAATCTCTTTTCAAAACGTTTATCAAACATTCATATACTTATCTCACAGACATAAGTATATTCATAAAACATTTGTGAAAGATTTCTTATTTAAAAATCATATTAAAGGATAAAAACAAATGTTATTTAAATTTGAGATAAAGATAACCTCAAATATTACTCCTTTGGTGTTAAGTTTGGAGCGAATGCCCATACCACAAAAATTAAGAAGGTTAGTTAAAGGAAATCCAATCTCAAATTCTTTTATAATTTACTTCGACAAACCCTTTTAATAAATCTCTTTTATTTATGAAATCTCCTTTAATAAATTTCGAACCTATTTATAAAAATCCAAGTTAATTTACAAAATTCTTTTATAAATTTCAAAACCATTTATATAACACTTTATAAATCTCCAAAATCCTTTTATAGAATTTCTTTATAAATATTCAAAACCCTTTATCAAACTTCTTTTATAAATATCCAAATCATTTATAGAAACTCTTTTCTAAATTACCCTTATTTAAAACAAAACTTCTTTAATACACTTAATCAATTAAGTTCCTTTGATAAACAAAAACGATTATTTAAAACTCCTTTACAAAAATCATTACTTAACTTGAAACCATTGTTAAAAGTATGGTTGACCTTAAAAATTAGAAAGAAGCTTAGTGACCACAATGGTTCTCATTTATATGAGTTTGCTTTTAAAGTTATAACATAGGTATTTACATAACAAGCAGATATGTATAAGGGAATCGGCTAATAACAATCAATCATATAAGTAAATGTCCAAGTTACTAAAATAACAAGAGGGGATTTATTATGTTAATGGAAGTCCATGCAACCAAACAATTTACAATTTAGCAGAACGGTGTTTTATTCTACTAAATAGATGTTCACACAATTCCATTCAACTTTGTATAACTCATTCACATTCGTTTGGTTCTAAATGTCACGGATAAAAGATCCCTTAATAGAAAATCAATTCAATTATAAAAGAAAACCGACTTAAAACATAACCAATAAAGTTTAAAATAACTTTTAATAATTAAATCTTAATTTAAATTATAAATTAAAGCTTAACTAAATCTTAATAAATCATAATTAAACCTTAATTAATCTTAGTTAAGTCCTAATTAATTAATGATTATACCCTAATTAATTAATAATTAATTAAATAATTAATCTCTAATTAAATAATAATAAATTAAATAAATAACCTCTAATTGAATGATAATTAATTTAAATAATTAACTTGATTAATATAAAAATTAATACTTAATTATCCCTTAACTTTATTAATCATTAATTAAAACTTCCTTAACTAATTAATAATAAACTTAGTTAATACTAATTAATTACTAATTACTTAACTTAATTACTAATTAATTAATAAATAATTATTCTAAATTAATAAATTAATTAATTACCAAAACATACTTAATTAAATAATAGTTAACTTATATGCTTACTAATTTAGTTTGAAAATGGTTTTAAAAAACATTTAAAAGAAACACTTTTAAAACTTGAAAATCGTTAAATTCCCCGAACTTCATCCATAGTGACTATCGCTATAGATGTAATAACTTAGAATTACTTTTCTAAGTTACCATCCAAAACTTTTACTTTTCACTTTTGTTTACTTTTAAAACATAATTTAAAAGAGTTTTAAAAACTTTAACTAAAATTAGAAACTAAAATAAAACAAAACATAACATTTACTAAGTCAAAACTATTAAACGATTTGATTTTCAAAATGGATCTCAAGTCCTTTTCAACATCTCAAGTTCTAACTTTCAAACCATTTAATCACATATCCAAGATTATGAATACTAAATCATATCATCACCATGCATCACAAAGATCACAATTTTAAATCCAAACACACCACTTTAATCCATCAATTCGAGTCAAATGCTAAAACACAAGCTACCACATACATATACATCCAAACCATATGATAATCCAAACATTAACATCATATATAAATAACACATAACCATCATATATGCAAAGGCAACAACTTTCCAAAATTTAAAAGTTTACTCACCGAAAATTTGCAAAACCCTTTTGATAACTTGAAATACTTTAGAACTATGCAAAACATGATCTTTGGACTTAAAACTTGGGAATAGGCCTGGCCATGGTAGAGTATGGCTCGGCCATGACATGTATAGGTGAGGTGAGGACTTGTTTTGGAGAGGTGGTGTAACGACCCGTATTATTAACCATTTTAAATTATTAAATTTAATATGATTATTGAATAAAAATGGTTAAAAATAAAAATTTAATGATTTATTAATGTAAGTTATTGAATATGAACGTGAATAAAATTTTGAAATAGCTAATTTCGATAATTTGTGCAATAATCAGTATTGAAATGGAATTCTATATATTAAACGTGTTTATAATCAATAGTTGGAATTGAATAATTAATATTGAATGACTGCAAAATGAAAGTAGTTGTTTTATTATTTGAATTCGTTTTAAAAATTAAATTTTATAAGTTGAATAACTTATATTTGAAATAATGTAATTTATTAGATAATTAAATTGTTTAAATTTAATATTGCAATTATTTAAATAAGTGAATCTTAAATTAATGTGAATGAAAATGATATCGAAAATTGATTTAAATTTTATTTAAATATGAATGAAGATTGTTGACATTTAAAATTGAGTTTAAAAGTGAATAATTAGAAATTGGAAATTTTATATTTTAATTGACGAGTAAAAATAGCCATTTTGGCTACTGTCTCGGATTTCAACGAAACAAGTTTCATAGGATCTGTAATATTGAATTATTGTAGGATTTCAAGTTTCGTAGCAATCGGGCTTGTCGTTTGGCCATGCGAGCTTGAAACGCGTAGAAATTAATTTCGGAATTTAATTAAAATAAATTGATTTTGAAAAGCTATCTTTGGAATACGATCAAATTAGAACTCGAGACTAGTTTCATTGTGTTCGGAATGGGGGTAAAACATTATCAACTCCAGGCGGCACGCTTCGTTTAGGGCTCGATAATTTCGGGCGTTTAAGGACAAGATAATATTATATTCTTTCCCATATCCAACCGTTCGTAAGCTTAGCTACCCATATGTCTCCCCCGTACATCCCACTTCCCTTTTTACTTCAAACTTCCTAGATAGAACGAACGATCAAAAAGAAAAAAAGAAAGAAAACAAAGGGCGCGCGCGATGGAGCTCGAGGCCGGTGGTGCTGTGGTGGTGCAGGCGTGCGTGAGGCGATGGCGCAAGGGAGCGTTCGAGCTGTGGCTTGGGGTTTTGGGCACGGTTAGGGCTTCGTGCAGGCTAATGTTTCTCAATTCGCGTGCGTAGTTGGCTGGTGGTGGTGACGGCGCTGAGGGCCGACTGTGCGACTGGAGCGACGCTGGCGTGGGGGAGGTCCGGTTGCGATGTGGTCGAGGTCATGTAGCTTGAATTCGTGATGGAGGAGGCGGTTGTGAAGGTAGATTTAGGTTAGGATTTATTATATTTTTATTTTGTTAATTAGTTTAGTTAATTAAACGTTATTGTTAATTAAAAAATCGTTATGTTTAAAATTGTGTAACTTTTCCATGCGAGGTCCATTTCGAGTGAAACGAGTTGCAGTGCGTTCGTATCGACGTCGTCTTCGACATGGGATCGAGTTGGAATTTATTTGAAGCTGAGAAATATTTTCAGTTTCAAATAAAAGGTGAGTGATTTAACACTCACAAGTACTAAAATATTTTTATGATTAGTTAAATTAAAAATCATGAAGTGATTTAATTTTATTGATTTTTGTTTGATAATGTAACTAACATAGAAACCGATATAGAAATTCATATGTTAGGAATTTTGAATTAACAATTAAATTGAAATTAACTGGTAGTTAATTCCCAATTGCTAATAAATAGATAACTATTGAGATTTGTTGGATGTTTGGACGATTGTTTGTGATGGAGGCCAATTGATTGATATTTGGATGATTGGATGTTTATTTAATTTTATATATCATGTTATCACCCTGTAAATTATTTACAGTATATAAACTGTAAATTGAATTATTTCAAATAAATTAAGAAATAGGTTGAAATGATATATACCTATGATATTTATCTTGGATTGAAATGATATTTAGCCATCCCTGAAATTAAAATAAAAATAACTGATCACTTGGCCATAGGATAGAAAATTATGTATGGATACCGGATTGGTTAAATTAAATAATTTTAAAAGTCTTGGTTTTGAAATTATTAAAATGATTTAGATTTAAAGAAATGAAAATCGAATTTATGAAGTTTGAATTAATCACGAATTCGAGTTTGAAATGGTGAAATTAGTTTTTGTTAAAAGAAATTGTTTTAAAGAATTTAATTGGAATTTGAAGTCATGATTGAAATATAATTTGAATTATCGAAATTGATTTGTTTAAAAAGATTTGAACTTTTACTTAAAATTTTAATTATTTAAGTAAAGGTAAATTTAAATGGATATTCCAAACTTGAGCTCGGAATTGAAATATTTCGATGATTTGAATCTAAATTCGAACATTGAAGTTTAATTTGAATTAAATGATTTAGGTCGATATTTTGAAATTGAACTCGAAATCGATAAATTTAATGGCTTTAAATTTGAGAATTGAATTGGAAATAAATCCAAATTGGAAGTGAGATGAAATTAATTAATTTGAAATTGAAATTAATTAACTTAAAATCGAAATTGAATTAATGTGAAAAATCGAGGTTGAAATTGGAATCGAAGTAAATTCGGATTGAAATTGGAATGAATCGATTTAAATTGAATTGGATTGAGATTGGGAATGATTTGAATTAGAAGATTTGGAATTGAATCGGTTTGACTTTGAAACTGTTTTAAATAAATTATTTTATTATAAACTGTTTTAAAATCTATCTTTTTAAATATACAAATTATTTTGATTTTTCAAGCTATCTTCCTATATAAACCATTTTCAATACTCAAACTATTTTTTTAAACTATTTTAACTTTTAAACTATTTAATAATTTCAAACTTTTTTCTAAAATTCAAAGCGGTCAGAGTGGGAATCGTTTATATTTAAATCATGGATTTAAATTCGAATTGAGTTAAATGAAGTTATAACCTAAACTGAAATTCGAAACAATTTTGGAAGCGAAATCGAGATATTATAGTGAAATTAATTTGTAAGTGAAATGGTATATTTTGAGTAAATATGATGATTTCGAAATGGGTTTGATTTAGAAGCGAATATGATATTTTGATATCAAGTACGAATTGTTTTTGAAATATAAAAGTATCACGGGTGTGTAAAACGACGTTTGGTTGTGAAAGAGACTGGGGCCTATTATTGGCGTACTCTCTATCAATATTGGAACCACTTTAACAACTGTGTACGCGGAGGAGACTCTAGAATGAAGTGGTTGGATTTGGCGTCGTTTGCTGGTGTCACGTTCCAAATTTCAACGTCCAAAAAATCGACACCCGTACTTCACTTGTACTCAAATGCCGCAGATTTAATCGTTGAAATTTGAGTCATGCCTGAGCTTATAACACCATTAAGTACAACGACAACGGAAGAAAGAAATAGAATATATCAATATATATAACATTGATACATTGATATATACAAAATATGATACAATATGATACAACAGAATGATACAACATATATCAATATACATCAGAGATATGATACAAGAAATAGCAACGGAAAGAAAATAGATAACACCAGCAGCGGATAGAATATCTCCAATAGAATGCTCCAATCCATAGCTAGCTCGAACCAACATCACGATGCACAAAGCTAAGCAAGGTCAGTCGTCCAAGGACTGAACTAGCTCCAGATAATCTATTAAACCTGACTATCTGAAAAACCCAACTCTAGACTGCCCGTGTGGAAAAATTGTGGGCACCCGGAGTTTAGGATAGGAACAATAAACTCCGAGTCAGTCATGGGACTGGTGTGAGTAACAAAAAACAGTTTATCTTTAAACAACAACAAAATAATTTTAAACATTGAAACCCGCAATGCTTTTGGAAAATGAAACTACCATAAGACCTCCCGCCACACACACACAATGCAAACGCAGAATTAGAGGAGATTTCTTCTTATGATAGTCAAACATGCTTACTACGCAAAATCATTGGATTATTATTATTAGTGCATAGTGGAAAACATTTCGAAAGTATAATATTAATCTTAGCCAGCATAGAGATTTCGAACTATGCCTACTATAGCTACCATCTAAACAGTGGTGATCACCATAAGTAAATGGCAGGTTCTACAACTAAAACTGTACAGGGTTCGTATTGGGGATTGGATTTCCAACAAATGGTCAGGCTAAGGAACTTCCTATGCCACGTAGGAACGCCTCTGGAGGGACGCCCCGAGAACCACCTGGCTCTCTGCCAACACAAGGCCGGTTACCCCCCTTCCCGGGTAGTAAACCTGAGATATGCCACCCCCGGTCCTTTGGGACCTTTATCCGAGGGCCCTCGATCACACAGCAACAATCACACAGAGTAAATGAGATTGGAGCAACCACACAGGTAAATATCTGGGCTCCATACCATGATACCACCTTTTTCCAGAAGGAATGGTCATACCCTAGGGGAGCTACCCCTAAAACCTTGCCGCATCTTTCCTGTTTCGACCATTTCCGGTCTGTGAGGCTCGATGAGGTCTCGTCCACAAAGCTACGCTTTTTCACAAAGCCATGCTTTGATCAACAAATGATCAGCAAATGACCATCAACACACATCAACACTTAGCATGCCACACTAGAAAATTGGGAGTATATCGCTGATAACCTTCAACTACATAACCTATGAGCTCGTACATCTCAAAGAAGGGTGTTAAGCTAAGAGAATAAATCTCCGCCACCAAACAGAAATGTATTTGAAAGAAATCAATTTTATATCTCAAAGTGTAGTGTCAGACATACAACCATACAAGTTTGTTCCGGGTTCGAACGGAACCGAAGGCACTTCCAAAGAAGCCCTTGCAATCCGGGTATTCACAATCCCGATCGAACTTCCCATCACTTAGGGAATCTCTATACCGGGCGCTACTCGGTGTAGAGACAATCGATAGGTTATCCTATCGTTCTCGCAAACACCCGGTCTTCACCACCGGTCTTCAAATGCAATCCATATACGACGTATCACTTATTCGGAATGGGTTGTATGACACAAAGGTCCTCTCCCGGCTAAACCGAATAATGAGCGTAATATTTAAAAACATATGGATATGGGATTTCAATTAATTCACAACTTATTACCCAAAACTTTCTTTCGAATGGTTTAAACAAATCACCATTTTTAAATCTTTTTAAACAAAAAGATTCAATTCACAAAGTTCACCCAGTTTCACAAAGGTACATTCATAGATTTTCCAAATCAATTTTCCATTTCAATTGAATTAACTCATTAAATCTTTTAAATCAAAGATTTAACGTATAGCTTTCAAAACAATTCCAAAGATTTATTCGTAACTTGGAAAACTATTTTCAATTCAACTTGAAATTCCTTTAATTCAAATTGGAAATTCATTTCTTATATGAGAGCTTTTATTCTTTGAAACAATTAGTTTCCATTCTGGAAAACTAATTACAATTTACATAAGTTAAAACCATTCAAGTACAAAACTTGGATTAAATTTCCTAAATTTCTAAAACCATACTTTTAAATGGTTACAAAATCCCTATAAAACACATTTATAAATCCCTATAAAACACATTTATAACTGGTGTGGTCTTTTTAGACCATATTTTCAAATCATTGAATTCAATTCCAAATATTGAATTCAAATTTAAATCAAATCATTTAGATTTCAAATTTTATTAAATCGTTTGAACCCATTTCAAAAGCTTTCAATTCCAATTCCAAAACTATTTTGGATTCAAGAATTCAATCTTTAAAATTGTCAAAAAATCTGTGACTTAACCGATTTCCTCGTGAAATCCATATTTGTGTGTGTATGGTGTAGTCCAGGGGTTTCACACAGTAGTGCAACATCATTCAATCATCACAAATCAGAATACTGAAATATAGTTGATAAGCGGTATAACTATAACGCTTATCTTTTATTCACAGATATATAAGTCACAAAAAATAATTTACATTTATCCCAGATAAATAAACTACAGTACAGATCACACATAAATCAGGATATATCACACAGCATCACAGATCAGGGATATCAAAACAATTTGTAACATTCAATAGAATTTAATCATCTATAAATAAGGTTAATTGATCATCTAATTAATAGAAACCAGATTAATCACCAATTTTGGTTGATTATATGTTAATTAATCATCCTTTATTTATTAATCAACCTTAATTAATGAATAAATTAACCTTTCGAATTATTAAAGAATTGATCTTAATTAATTAATTAACCTTAATTAATATTATCATTTAATTAATTAATCCAAATTAATTTAAAATAGGTAATTATCCTTAATTAATGAACCTTTACCATTAATTACTTTTAATTAATTAATTAGTCATAAATCAATCACCTCAATTAAATTAACCTTTAAATTAATTACATAATTAATTAACCCCTAATTATTAAATGAATAACCTTTAATCATTTTAATTATTCTTTATTTAATTAACCTTTATTAATAAATCAATAAATTAATTAAATTAATTATCTTAATTTATTACAATAAGTGATTGTCCCTAATCACTTTCATTAATCGATCCTTAAAGGTAATTATCCAAGGTATTAGCTTTACTTTAATTGCACAAAGTAATTATTCTTATTTAATCACTTAATTACACCCTTTAATCCTTGTTAAATAAAGTAAATCATCATTAACAAAGGATTTAATCCTAAAACCTTTAAGTTGATCAAAAATCAAAATATTATTGGAATAAACCATTTATTTCTATTAATTACTTTATTTTAGTTAGCACATACATTTAATTGCTATGAAATAAAGAGAAAACAATTTGAAATTTTATTTATGCCCAACCAAAATTCCAATTCAACTTGAATTTATCTTTACATTTTGATTTAACCCTCAGTTTAAAACCTTGCTTTATAAATTTAAATTTAATTTAAAATTCCCAAACCAGAAAACAGGTTCAGGTTTGGAAACCTGGAACAAAATTTGACCCGAGCACCTACCACATTTTCTTCGAGTCAAACCCCTAAAAACTTCGAGCAACACCCGACCTTTTCTCGAGTCCCACTCCTCTGCTCTTCCCAGACTTCATTAGGCAACTCCACAAGGCACTGTGCACATGCACAGCGTCGCCGGCCGGCTCCAGTCATCGCCACGACGTCGAGCACATCGACGATCATCCCCAAAACATACCCCGATCATTCGAACCACTTCATCACCTCGAAATTAGAATTCGAGTTAAGATTTGAAACCTGGAACACCCAGACCCATCATAACTCAAAACCTGTCAACGCCACGCTCTCACCGCTCCGACCACCAGAACAAGGGAAACTCCGGCCATCCACTCCCCAACACTCCCTCTACCATCTCCCCAAAGTACGTCAAACTCGATCACCAGGCGACGATGAACGAACCCAAAAACACAGCCTTGTCAAAACCAGGTCACCAAACTTTGAGGGCTTCTCGCCACCGCCATGATCGACTACACGCCATCGTGGCATTTTTCCTGGAACCACCATAGGCCCCTCCATCTCCACGAAAAAACTCGACCTCCCTAGTTCATCGTAACGTCGGAATTTGATCAAACTACCCATTTCGATCATCTTCGAACCGCTCTCAAACCCCACCTCTAAAAATCATCAAACCCACCTTAAAAATCATCGCTTCTGGTAAGGATTCAAGTTATATACTTGAATCAATATTTCGTGACATTCGAAATCTCTAGAAATTAAGGTTTCTACCGTAAAATTTTGATTTTTCACTCTATAAACATTTATACTTCATGAAACCACTTTTATATTGTAACTCATACTTAAACCTAAATATTTTATCTTAAAGCCAAGGCCCGATACTGATTGGAAAAACAAGAAATTGAATTTCTTGTTGGTGTGTACTCTGTAAAGCGAACAGAGAAGAAGAACAGATACATACATATATAGACACAGCACTTTCAAATATATACTCAAGTTAAAATTGCTAGTTGATACTCACCTTAAACATTCTGATTTCCAGAAGTTTCAAGTTGAAAGTTGAAGCCTTTTTTAATTTACAAAGTTGAAATCTTGGTTTTGAACTTGATACTGGAGCTTCTTCTTCTCAGGCTTGTGTAAATTTTGTTTTGATGTTTTAATCTGAAGTTTGTTTGTTTAAAAATGATTTTTACTTCAGTTTTTCTCAGTTTATAGTGGTGGATGAATACTGGAACGAGAAGTGATATAAATGAAAAGAGTTTTACAGTGTGATGTTGTTTATTGTTTTAAGCTAAGATGAAATGTGGTACAAGTGATATAATTTGTTGTACAATTGTAATGACCTTGAAATCGGCCTTCGAAAATCGGCACCCGTACTTCACTTGTACTCGAATGTCGTAGATTCAAACGCCGAATCTGGTTCACCGGAGCTTATAACACCATTAAGTATAACGACACAGCGGAAGAAAGAAAACAATGATATCATATATAACTCCAATGAATACAATATCCAGAATTATATACAACAATGATATCAATATGATACAGCAATATCAGAGATAAATAATGATACAGTGGAAAACAAAACTGATAACTCCGTATGATCCTCAAAAGAGAATGAATCCAACTTCTCCAACATCAAGCTCGAAACACCAACCAATGCACCAATATAAGCAGGTGCAGTCATCCACTCCGATGAAGTGAACTAGCTCCAGATAATCTACTAAACCTGAATATCTGAGAAACCCAACTCTAGACTGCCCGTGTGGAAAATTGTGGGCACCCAGAGTTTAGGAAGGAAACAATAAACTCCAGGTCAGTCATGGGACTGGTATAAGCAAACAAAAACAGTTTATCTTTAAACAAACAACAAAGAAATTTTAAACATTGAAATCCGCAATGCTTTTGGAAAATGAAACTACCATAAGACCTCCCACCACACACACAATGCAATCGCAGACTTGGAGGAGATTTCTTCTTATGATAGTCAAACATGCTTACTACGCAAAAGAAAACTCTTTTGATATTATTAATAGTGCATAGTGGAAAACCATTTCGAAAATACAATATTAATCTTAGCCAGCATAGGTACCATTATACTATGCCTATTATAGCTGCTATGTTAAATAGCAGGTTCTACAACTAAAACTGTACTGGGTTCGTATTGGGAATTGGATTTCCAACAAATGGTCAGGCAAAGGAACTTCCTTACACCGAAATGGAATGCCTCTGGAAAGAAGCCCAGAGAACCTAACCAGATCTCTGCAAAAACAAGGACGACGCTACCTCACGATGTACAACTGTAACTAGGTAACTAACACATTTACGCTACCTCACGCTGTACAGCTGTAACTAGGTAACTAACACACAAGTATGCCATCCCCCGGTCGTTACCGACCTTTATCCGAGGATCCTCAACCATAAAGCAACAACCACAAAGTATAATAAATTTGCAGCATTAACATAGGTAAAATATCTGGGCTCCATACCATGATATCACCTTTTATCCAGAAGGAAATGACATACCCTAGGGGCGCGACCCCTAAAAACCTTGCCGCAACATTCCTGTTTTGTCCATTACCGGGTTGTGAGGCTCGATGAAGTCTTGTCCACAAAGCTACGCTTTTTCACAAACCCACGCTTTTTTACAAAGCCACGCTTTTTCACAAAGCCACGCTTTTTCACAAAGCCACGCTTTTTCACAAAGCCACGCTTTTTCACAAAGCCACGCTTTGATCAACAGCACTTAGTATGCCACATTACCAAATTGGGAATGTATCACTAGTAACCATCAACTACATAACCTCTGAGCTCGTACGTCTCAGAGAAGGGTGTTAAGCTAAGAGAATAAATTCTACGCCACCAACAGAAAAGTATTTGATAGAAACCAGCTTTACAACTCAAAGTGTAACATCAGACACACATCCATACAAGTCAGTTCCGGGTTCGAACAGAACCGAAGGCGCTTCCGAAGAAGCCCTTGCAAATCCGGGTATTCACAATCTCGATCGGACTTCCCATCACCTAGGGAATCTCTATACCGGAGCCATGATGCAGAGAAAATCGACAGGTAATCCTTTCGTTTTCGAAAATACCCGGTCTTCACCACCTGTCTTCAATGATATCCATATACGTCGTATCATTATTCGGAATGGGTTATATGACACAAAGGTCATCTCCCGGCTGACCGAATAACGAGCGCAATTAAAAAGCATATGGATATTGGGGTCTCAGTTAAATCACAGCTTAAAGCCTAAAACTTATCATTCGAATGGTTAAAACAAATTACCATTTCCAATCTTTTAAACAAAAAGATTCATTTCAACAACCTTCAATGGTTTAAACAATTTCCACACTTTTAATCTTTTAAACAAAAAGATTCAATTCACAAAGTTCACCCCATTCACAAAGATCCATTCATGGATTTCAAAACAATTTCCATTTCAATTTGGATTAACTCGTCCAATCTTTAAAACAAAGATTTAACTGATAACTTTCAAAACAATTCCATTTCGATTTGGATTAACTCGTTAAATCTTTAAAACAAAGATTTAACTGATAGCTTTCAAAACAATTCCATTTCGATTTGGAATTTCTTTGACATAAATTGGAAATTCATTCCTTATATGAAAGCTTCTATTATTTGAAAATAAATAATTTTCATTTTGGAAAATCTGATTCATTTGCACGAGTTAAAATCTTTGGGTTAATTTCAAATTCTCAAAACCATACTTTTAAAATGGTTTAAATCTATATAAACACCTTTATATCATCTTTAACCAAAATTTCCAACATGGAATTCAATTCCAAATTTTGAATTCAAATTCAAATTAAATTATTTAAATTGGAAATTTTACCAAGTTATTCAAAATAACTTTATTCTCAAAACTTCTTTTCAAAAGCTTTTACATTTAACCCAAATCCATTTCCAAAATCAATTGAAATTAAAATTTCAATTTCAAAAATATTGAATTTAAATCATTTGTGACTTAACCCATTTCCTCGTGAAATCCATATTTGTGTGTGTATGGTGTAGTCCAGGGGTTCAACACAGTAGTGCAACATCAATGAATCATCACAGATCAAAATACAGAAATATAGTTGATAAGCGGTATAAACTATAACGCTTATCTCTATTCACAGATCACAGATATATAAATTACAGATAACATGTTACATTCATCCCAGATAAATGAACTATTGAACAGATCACACACAAATCAGCAGATATCACACAGCATCACAGATCAGGGGATATCAACAATTCAATAACTAATATAATCCAAACATTCATAAGTAAGATCAGTTAATTGTCTGATTAATTCAAATCAGATTAATTTCTTATGAATTACTAATCCTAGTTAATTAACATAAATTAATTACAAACCATTTTAATTAATTATCCTTTAATAATAATTTAATTAACCTTTAATTATTAATTAATTATCCTTATTTAATTAATCACATAAATTAATTATCCTTTAATAAATTATTCTTTACTTAATTAATCTTTAAACCTTGATTAATTTATTTAAACCTCCAATTACTTATTTAATTAATCCAAATCATTAATTAATTAAATTAAACCTTTAACTACACATTTTAACTTCACAAACAATCATTATTCGATAAAGAATAAATTTAGAAATCAATTTAACTTAGATTGTTAAAGTTTTTAAAACTGGAAATTATAAAACCCGAGACATCCTTGAGTGTTACCCGAGAGAATTTACTGTTTGCTTCAAGTTTTATCAAAAATCAACCGTGTGCCCCTTTTTTTCAACTTAAAATTTGTTTAAGTGTTAACCCGGTACAACTAGAAAGTACGCGAGCTCAAACTCGAGCCAGAACTCCAAAATCACGAGTACCACTTCGGGTTGCCACGCACCCATTCTTCCAGGCACAAGATCGTCGCCGTGCACATGCACCATCGCCACATCCACCTCTGGCCACTGACGAACCCTCCAACACATCACTTATCAACTATGCAACCCAATTCGGGATTTGCATTACCAATTAATAAATAAAAGTTAGGATTTTTATTTATTTTAATGAAGCATAAAAGGATTTGGAATAACAAAATTTATTTGAAAAAGGCTATTTTAATTAAATGGGAAATATGGGATTTTAAAATGAGGATAAAATGTTATTTTTGGAAAGTTAAATATTTTAGTAGAGATTTTAAAACAAGTTTGGATAAGAAAAATGAGTTTTATAAACATATATGAACACTTAGACTAATTGTTGGAAACATGTAAATAACTCTCTTCTTATTGGGTTACTAAAACTAGCCCAATAACCCACCCTAAACCTCCTCTATATATTATCTCAAACTCTCCTAACCCCATTCATTCATCCCTAATCAAAACCCTAATCATTTCCTAAAGCTTTCATAACAAAAATGGCCTCTATCTTCATCTCCTTCTAGTTTTAGCTTATGCAAGTCATTCTATGCAAAGGTAATGCAAATACCCACCTCAAATCCATTTTTATATCTTTCTTATTTCTGAAATTGATTTGGTAACACATGTTTTATGTGTTTTTTTGATCTTATAGCCTCCTAATCATCTTTTGCTAACTTGGGTTGATGCTATAGTAGTCTTTGTTGCTTTCTAGAGAGGTATATTGCTAAAAACCTCTTCTAATATGTGTTTAATCATCTTTTGATTTCGGTAATCAGTCAGTAACACATGTTTTATTATGTAACATGTGAATCATAGCTCTTTGATCATCTTTGCTTTCATTTTGGGGTGTGCACATAAGGTACATGTAATATATGCTAGCTGAAATTATAATTAGTTTATTGCTGTTAGTAAATTAGGCATATCTCATTCATCTTAAATCAGAATTATGATTTTCTTGAAGTTCTGGAAAGCTTATTCTGTACCCTATAACTTTTATGTTTTGTTCTTTGCCTAATTTTGAGGTTTGAATGGTTGAAATCATGTTTGTTTGTCGCTGACCTGACAACAAACTACAGGGTTGATAAAATAAAAACCTGAAATTGATTTGGCCTTAAGTTACTCATTTCTTATCCAAATCTAATAATTTTGGATGTTCTGGAAAGCTTAGATTTAGAGCAAAAACTTTAATGTTTTGAGTTTCATGAAATTTCGAAGTTAATTTGGTCAAAACTGTGCATTCTTACCACTGTCCCGAGAGCACAACGACAGTGATATAAAATTTAGATCTGAGAATTGTTTAAGTCATAGAATTTTCATCTCTTGTCGGAATTTGACGATCTTGGTCATTCCGGAAAGCTTAGAAACTAAGATACAACTTTCATTTTATTCATTTTGCCAGAATTTGAAGTTTACTATGCCAAAATTGTGGTTTTTCATCTCTGGCCAGTTAGTGCATAGCTATAGGCCTTAGTCTCTTTTCTCCCGTTGTTTTCAGCGTAGAACCCCGACTTTGCGACGCCATCCCGGGCTCGTCCTTTGTCGGATTTTATCGTTTTTGGTCTCGTTAAAAAGATGAGATCGAGATCTTTAACCATGCAAAGTTTGGTTTAGATCTGGGTGCATTAGATACTTCGTTTCTATTACCGAAGTAGCACCCAGAAACTGTTTTACAATAGTGATCATTTTCAGTTATCGTCGGACCAACTTTGAAACATTGTCGTTTCTTCGTTTCAAGTCGAAACCAAACGATTCTTATTGCATATCAAAGTAGGAGTACTTTACTACGCTCCTGCAAATTTTCATCAAGATCTGAGTTCATGTGACCCTTCGACCATGTCGTCGAAGTGGGACCTTTACACTGTTTTGACACAGTAAAGTTTTATGATTTTTGTCCGACTTTGAGACGACGCCGTTTCTTCGTTTCAAGTCGGAATTTCCCGATTCTTTTTGCAGTTTGGAGCAGGGATGTTGGACTATATGGCTACCAATTTTCATGCCATTTGGATTCAGTTTGCTGGTCCGAATAATTTTCCGAACTTGGGTTCGCGTCATTTTTGGACTATTTTCCAAAACTTAGAATATTTTAAGTGATTTTCTGGTTTTATTGATTTCTTTGAGATTGGTCTCTAGATTTCGTACATGGATTTTATGAATTATTTTCAAAGGATTTTTCACTCCTAAATGGCTTTCGAAATTATTATATAATATTATTTTTTACTATTAAATTAATTACTCCATAATAGGAGAGTTTTCAAAAGCCGTTTTAAAGTGATTTCAAAATCAATTATAAATCTGTTTCGCACCATTATTTTCTATAATAAAAATCTCACACTCACTTTTTAGCACGTCGAGCGATGTGGAAAGGTGCTGAAACGGTTAGGAAATCTCCGGCCTATGGAACCGTGTGTATTTTCTTTTCGGTTAATCCCCGACCTATTCGATTGATCGTTTTGACCTTTGGGTCTAGTTTACCGATGATACGAGGTGGACTTTTTATTGTTTGGAGTGTGAGCTTGCTATTGGTTAGTAAACCGTTTAGTGCGAACGTGGGGTATGGGACTCATTGTTAACACTTTACGGGTTCCTCTCCAAGAAGTTGGTGACACATTAGCCTTTGGGCGGCCAGTACTGGACCTCTGGGTCACCACGCCTCTGGGCAACCGTCTCTGGACACCTGTTCTATGGAGCAGTTTTTTTTTCGGCATGTGCCTCTGGGCCTTTATCCTTCTGGGAAGGATCTTGCCGTCTCGCGCGTTCCGCATCTGTGCGAGTGATCGATCACAACTCTACAGTACTTGGCAATAACGACTCCGTTCGGTGCACGTGCTATACTTGTATTATCTGATGATTTTTATATCCATTCGAGTACCACCATTGGGTGTTGGTTCTATGGAACCATACGATGTAAGTGCGATTACCTTGTGGATTCACAGTGTCTCTGGACACTGCTTTTCAGTGTTTGAATTCATTGACTTTTCAGTATATCCCCATTGCTCTTTGGAGCATCGATCTTTGCGTGGGCATTGATTACAGACTCTGGTCACACATGGGATTATTGCCTATGGGCAACTTTATATAGCTTTGGCTACGCCGATGATATGAGGCGATTTTATTTATTCAACACTTTGGTGCTGATATTCTCTTTGGAGATTTTTAATGTTGATTGATGATTAGGGACCGTCATTATATACATGTGGTCCAAAATACTCTTCTCTTAGGAAAAGTACTGTTTTATGTATGTACCGCATTATTATATATCTCAGTTATTACTGATTGTTTAGCTAGCCTGACCCGAGTGTTTTCACTCGGGTCAGACCGAGTTGTTTCAGGTTAGGTCTGTGGACTTAGCTTCTGTGCTTCCGCTCGGACATTATCTGCTATGCTGATAGATAGCGCTTTTATTTGTCCACTATTCCGCTACTCTGTTATTATTCAGACTTTGATATGTACATATTTTTGACTCACATGAGTGAGCAGTGGCTTTGTACCCACTTATAGTATTTGGATCTGTATTGACGATGTATTGTTCTGGGATTTTATATCTGTTATGTGATTCTGTTCTGTGATGTTTTATCATTTTATTACTATGCTTATTCTGATAGATCTTTAGCCATTTGTAATTTCGTTATAAGTATTTACTGAATATGTCGAACCACTTGAAAAAAAATAGATACCACCCTTTCAACGTATTCAGTAGATAGTTATAGCTTGATTACAAATGGTCGCTTCCACTATACTCTATTCTCCGCTTTAACAGACAGTATTACTCCCGTAATACTCTTTGTTACAATGGGTCTCAGAGTGGGGCGTTATAAATTGGAGGCTGAGATATACTTGTTTGGGGGCTGAAGTGATTTTGTATAGTGTACTAAAGGATATGGCATTAATTAGTTTGCTACCAATTTTATAAAAAAAAATTCTTCGGCTGTACAAATATTTGAGATGGTGGTGGCTGATAATATTTGCGTTTATTACTTTGTCTTGTTACTTGAACATGAATGCATATAATTCATTTGTTTGCTTGTTTTGTTTGCAAGCTCAGCTACCTATATCTTTTGTTTGTTTCATTACTTTGTAGTATAAGTGAACTTCTATTTTATTTTATTTTTCTTTTATTATTTTTGTTTGTTTATTCCTTTATAATGTAAATAAATCTCTATTCCAATATGTTGTTAAATTTTATCTGTGTGTTACTTTATATTTTTATAGTCAATCTTTTATATATTTATTTTTATTATAAATTTTACTTTATACTTGAATATATTATTATCTTTCAATCAATTTTATAAACATAAGTTCAAATATACAGATTAATTTCAATTAATCCTTAATTTAACAACTATTTTATATTAATTACCAATCAGTTTCACAATTTTTTTTCAAAAATTAAATTTAATTATCAATCTAACTTAATAAAATTCGAGATCGTTACAGATTTCCCACCTTAAGAAATTTCATCCTCGAAAGTTGCCAGGGAGACACAAAGATAGATGAAAATACATTTCATCAAATTAACTGAACGTCTATTCTGCTTTTGGCTTACCAAATCAGAATATCAATAACGAATTTGTTTAATTTTTTCCATGATACTCAGGTTATCCAGATCTATGAAGTATGGAGAGATATTGGTTAGTCCGAAGGGATAACTAACCATTCGTAGAATATACTAGGACCCAAAAATAGACAGATATATGGATACAATTTCAAAATTTTCAGTTTAGAACTAAAGTATACCTATCAACCATAGCAAACAAAGCAAACAATTCATCCAAACAAACAATTTTGGTCCATCCAGAGTTTATGTCCCATATTAATATATCGAATCTCCTGCCTGGATCTACCAAGAACTATCAAAGAATTGAGAAAAGATGACGAACAAAAGAGATTGATAGAGAAAAGATTGCTTCCTTGTTGTTTCAGGGTATTGATCATTTATAGTCGTACTCCTCTGTCCCCTATCTCATCCTCTTCTTGCACTCATACTTACTATCAGTGAATAGTAAGAGAATTTACTGAGGCATTCGAACGGATATCTGAAGAATACTCATTCTAGGGTATACTTCACCCTATCTCTAATGAGTTACTTAATGTGTTATACTCCTGAGCTAAAGTTCAACCTTAGCTCTGATACCAAATGTAATGACCCTGAAATCGGCCTTCGAAAATCGGCACCCGTACTTCACTTGTACTCGAATGTCGTAGATTCAAACGCTGAATCTAGTTCACCGGAGCTTATAACACCATTAAGTATAACAACACAGCGGAAGAAAGAAAACAATGATATCATATACAACTCCAATGAATACAATATCCAGAATTATATACAATAATGATATCAATATGATACAGCAATATCAGAGATAAATAATGATACAGCGGAAAACAGAACTGATAACTCCATATGATCCTCAAAAGAGAATGAATCCAACTTCTCCAACATCAAGCTCGAAACACCAACCAATGCACCAAGATAAGCAGGTGCAGTCATCCACTCCGATGAAGTGAACTAGCTCCAAATAATCTACTAAACCTGAATATCTAAGAAACCCAACTCTAGACTGCCCGTGTGGAAAATTGTTGGCACCAAGAGTTTAGAAAGGGAACAATAAACTCCAGGTCAGTCATGGGACTGGTATGAGCAAACAAAAACAGTTTATCTTTAAACAAACAACAAAGAAATTTTAAACATTGAAATCCGCAATGCTTTTGGAAAATGAAACTACCATAAGACCTCCCACCACACACACAATGCAATCGCAGACTTGGAGGAGATTTCTTCTTATGATAGTCAAACATGCTTACTACGCAAAAGAAAACTCTTTTGATATTATTAATAGTGCATAGTGGAAAACCATTTCGAAAATACAATATTAATCTTAGCCAGCATAGGTACCATTATACTATGCCTACTATAGCTGCTATGTTAAATAGCAGGTTATACAACTAAAACCATACTGGGTTCGTATTGGGAATTGGATTTCCAACAAATGGTCAGGCAAAGGAACTTCCTTACACCGAAATGGAACGCCTCTGGAAAGACGCCCCGAGAACCTAACCGGATCTCTGCAAAAACAAGGCCGACGCTACCTCACGCTGTACAACTGTAGCTAGGTAACTAACACACTGACGCTACCTCACGCTGTACAGCTGTAACTAGGTAACTAACACACAAGTATGCCATCCCCCGGTCGTTACCAACCTTTATCCGAGGATACTCAACCACAAAGCAACAACCACAAAGTATAATAAATTTGCAGCATCAACATAGGTAAAATATCTGGGCTCCATACCATGATATCACCTTTTATCCAGAAGGAAATGACATACCCTAGGGGCGCGACCCCTAAAAACCTTGCCACAACATTCCTGTTTCGACCATTACTGAGTTGTGAGGCTCGACGAAGTCTCGTCCACAAAGCTACGCTTTTTCACAAAGCCACGCTTTTTCACAAAGCCCGCTTTTTCACAAAGCCATTCTTTTTCACAAAGGCACGCTTTGATCAACAAATGATCAACAGCACTTCGTATGCCACATTACCAAATTGGGAATATATCACTAGTAACCATCAACTACATAACCTCTAAGCTCGTACGTCTCAGAGAAGGGTGTTAAGCTAAGAGAATAAATTCTCCGCCACCAACAGAAATGTATTTGATAGAAACCAGCTTTACATCTCAAAGTGTAACGTCAGACACACATCCATACAAGTCTGTTCCGGGTTCGAACAGAACCGAAGGCACTTCCGAAGAAGCCCTTGCAAATCCGAGTATTCACAATCTCGATCGGACTTCCCATCACTTAGGGAATCTCTATACCGGAGCCATGATGCAGAGAAAATCGACAGGTAATCCTTTCGTTTTCGAAAAAACCCGGTCTTCACCACCTGTCTTCAATGCTATCCATATACATCGTATCATTATTCGGAATGGGTTATATGACACAAAGGTCCTCTCCTAGCTAAACCGAATAACGAGCGTAATTAAAAATCATATGGATACTGGGGTCTCAGTTAAATCACAGCTTAAAGCCCAAAACTTTTCATTCGAATGGTTAAAACAAATTACCATTTCCAATCTTTTAAACAAAAAGATCCATTTCAACAACCTTCAATGGTTTAAACAATTTCCACACTTTTAATCTTTTAAACAAAAGGTTCAATCCACAAAGTTCACCCCGTTCACAAAGATCCATTCATGGATTTCAAAACAATTTCCATTTCAATTTGGATTAACTCGTCCAATCATTAAAACAAAGATTTAACTGATAGCTTTCAAAACAATTCCATTTCGATTTGGATTAACTCGTTAAATCTTTAAAACAAAGATTTAACTGATAGCTTTCAAAACAATTCCATTTCGATTTGGAATTTCTTTGACACAAATTGGAAATTCATTCCTTATATGAAAGCTTCTATTATTTGAAAATAAATAATTTTCATTTCGGAAAATCTGATTCATTTACACGAGTTAAAATCTTTGGGTTGATTTCAAATTCTCAAAACCATACTTTTAAAATGGTTTAAATCTATATAAACACCTTTATATCATCTTTAACCAAAATTTCCAACATGGAATTCAATTCCAAATTTTGAATTCAAATTCAAATTAAATTATTTAAATTGGAAATTTTACCAAGTTATTCAAAATAACTTTATTCTCAAAACTTCTTTTCAAAAGCTTTTACATTTAACCCAAATCCATTTCCAAAATTAGTTGAAATTAAAATTTCAATTTCAAAAATATTGAATTTAAATCATCTGTGACTTAACCCATTTCCTCGTGAAATCCATATTTGTGTGTGTATGGTGTAGTCCAGGGGTTCAACACAGTAGTGCAACATCAATGAATCATCACAGATCAAAATACAGAAATATTGTTGATAAGCGGTGTAAACTATAACGCTTATCTCTATTCACAGATCATAGATATATAAATTACAGATAACATGTTACATTCATCCCAGATAAATGAACTATAGAACAGATCACACACAAATCAGCATATATCACACAGCATCACAGATCAGGGGATATCAACAATTCAATAACTAATATAATCCAAACATTCATAAGTAAGATCAGTTAATTGTCTGATTAATTCAAATCAGATTAATTTCTTATGAATTACTAATCCTAGTTAATTAACATAAATTAATTACAAACCATTTTAATTAATTATCCTTTAATAATAATTTAATTAACCTTTAATTATTAATTAATTAGCCTTAATTAATTAATCACATAAATTAATTATCCTTTAATAAATTATTCTTTACTTAATTAATCTTTAAACCTTGATTAATTTATTTAAACCTCCAATTACTTATTTAATTAATCCAAATCATTAATTAATTAAATTAAACCTTTAACTACACATTTTAACTTCACAAACAATCATTATTCGATAAAGAATAAATTTAGAAATCAATTTAACTTAGATTGTTAAAGTTTTTAAAACTGGAAATTATAAAACCCGAGACATCCTCGAGTGTAACCCGAGAGAATTTACTGTTTGCTTCGAGTTTTATCAAAAATCAACCGTGTGCCCCTTTTTTCAACTTAAAATTTGTTTAAGTGTTAACCCGGTACAACTTGAAAGTACGCGAGCTCAAACTCGAGCCAGAACTCCAAAATCACGAGTACCACTTCAGGTTGCCACGCACCCATTCTTCCAGGCACAAGATCGTCGCCGTGCACATGCACCATCGCCACATCCACCTCTGGCCACTGACGAACCCTCCAGCATATCGCTTATCAACTACGCAACCCAATCCAAACATCAAAACCCCATCACTTGCCTCGAATCAGAATCGAGCTACCCAGTTAAAAACTGGAACCAAAATGCCTTGCCAAAACCACCTCGAAGTTGCATTTCCGACCATCAGACGACGAGAATCTCTGGCCACTTCGTCTCCGACCATCCACGAAGCCATCCTCCAAAGCTCGTACAACTCGATGCACTGAGGAGGTCGTGGCGATCAAAATTACAGAGCCTACCAAAAACTAGGTTTAAAATATTCAAAACCCCACCGCCGCTTCCACGTCGAACTGGAGCCCTTTCCACCATTTTTTCCCGGCACACAGTACTCCCCTCTACCTTCACACGAAACCCCGAGGTCCCTCAATGACGAGATCACACGAATTCATCAAAACAAAGAAGTTCGAACAAACGAATACTACTCTTGAATTTTTGATCTAAAAATTATAAATCTTGCTTTAAAAATCAAGTTAAGGTATAAAAATTCAGATTTTATACTTGAATCCAGAAATCATTTAAGTCAAATTTTCAATATGATTAGAATCCTTCTGTTCTTCTTTCTCTTTGCTAAAACTAGCTCCAGATTTAGCTTACAATTATTTTAAATTTGATTTCATGTTACGACAAACAAATTTTGTTTATACATCTAGATCTAAAGAAGATCGGAGAAAAGAACTTGATTTTTTTTTCGAATTTTAAACCTGAGCAACCAGAGCAGAACAACTTCAGTGCACATCCATTCAGTGCATATATATATATAAACACAATTCATATTTAAAACCATACAATAATTATCACACATTACTTCAGATACTTATTGCATGTATTCAGATTTCATATACTTAAACAAAGTGATGTTACTCACCTGGAATATATTTGAAACAGAGACACTGCTTTGAAACAGGCTTAAGAAATTTAAAAGCTAAAACCCTTTCTCTTGAATCTCTGGTTTTCAAAGAAGTTGTATTATTGAGGTTGAATGTTTTGTTTAAGTTTTAAAATGATGTTTGCTTCAGTTTTCTTAGCTTCGAATGAATGAGACTGAGATGAAAAGGCTTGATATACAAGAAAAGAAATGTACAGGGTGATATATTTGTACAATTGATATATATTATTTTGCTTGTTTGTACAATGCACATCAGAGATTCTTTCTTCAATTGGAGGCTGAGATATACTTGTTTGGGGGCTGAAGTGATTTTGTATAGTGTACTAAAGGATATGGCATTAATTAGTTTGGTACCATTTTTATAAAAAAAAAATCTTCGGCTGTACAAATATTTGAGATGGTGGTGGCTGATAATATTTGCATTTATTACTTTGTCTTATTACTTGAACATGAATGCATATAATTCATTTGTTTGCTTGTTTTGTTTGCAAGCTCAGCTACCTATATATTTTGTTTGTTTCATTACTTTGTAGTATAAGTGAACTTCTATTTTATTTTATTTTTCTTTTATTATTTTTGTTTGTTTATTCCTTTATAATGTAAATAAATCTCTATTCCAATATGTTGTTAAATTTTATCTGTGTGTTACTTTATATTTTTATAGTCAATCTTTTATATATTTATTTCTATTATAAATTTTACTTTATACTTGAATATATTATTATCTTTCAATCAATTTTATAAACATAAGTTCAAATATACAGATTAATTTCAATTAATCCTTAATTTAACAACTATTTTATATTAATTACCAATCAGTTTCACAATTTTTTTTCAAAAATTAAATTTAATTATCAATCTAACTTAATAAAATTCGAGATCGTTACAACAATGGTTTATACTTTGTACAAGGATTTGTACAGGGATATTTTTATTTGGAGGCTGATATGTTAACTTGGGTATGCTAGCATTAATTATCTTGTACCATTTTTATACAAAAATTCTTTAGTTCGGCTGTAACAAATATATGAGATGACTTGATGTCTTCTTTGGTAAGCTTTTATACATGTATTTTTGTTTCTTTTGTTTACTTGTTTCATATTTTTCATATGTATTTGTTTTGTTTCTTTCTTTTGTTTGTTCTATCAATTTGTAATATAAGTGAGATTCTATTTTATTTTCTTTTTCTTTTATTATATTTAAATGTATTTCCACATTTTATGTGTTGTTATAATTTATCTAATGTATTCATTTTATTTTGTTTTATAATTTATAATTTTTGTAATATAAATGAATATATTGTTTAATTTAACTAATGTGTTTACTATATAAAAAAATTTCTATAATTTAATCTTATGTATTTATTCTATTTATTTCTATCTCAATTATTTACTTCTAAATTTAATACTAATTATTTTTATATTCATTTTGTAATATAGATGAATTTCTATATTTTAATTTGTTATTAGATTTTATCCAATGTATTTATTTTATACTTTTATATCATATATATTTTCATTTTTAAACCATTTATTTACAATTTAAATTCAAACCTAATATATATATATATAATTTCAAATTTACTCATATATGCCCAAATACATATATATTCACATATATACATATATATACAATATTTAAATTTAAATGATTTATACATAATATATTTTAATTCGGGGAAACTCGCATCAATTTATCAATTAATTTCACAAATTTTATTCAAAAATTCATTTAATTATCAATTTAAATTTATATAAAATCTGGGGTCGTTACAACCTTCCCCCCTTAAAAGAATTTCGTCCCCGAAATTTGCTAGGGAGACACAAAGATAGAAGAAGAATGTTTCATCAAATCCACTGAACATCTATTATACATTTGGCTTACCAAATCAGAATATCAACAATAGATACAAGAACAAATCTTTTGAATTTTTTCACAGGATACCCTGGTTATCCAGATCTACAAAATATGCAGTGGCATCGGTTAGTTCGAAGGGATAACTAACCATTCGTAGAATATATCCGAACCCAAAGAATAGATAGATATATGGATACAATTTCAAAACTTTCAGTTTAGAAACCAAGGTACCTATCAACCATAGCAACCAATTCAACAAACAAACAATTCTGGTCCATCCGGAGTTTATGTCCCATATTAATATATCAAATCTTCTTCCTGGATCTACCAGGAACTATCAAAGAATTGAGAAGAGATGTTGAACAAAAGAGATTGATAGAGAAAAGATTGTTTCCTTGTTGTTACAGGGTATTGACCATTTATAGTCGTATTCCTCTGTCCCCTATCTCATCCTCTTATTGCACTCATACTTACTATCAGTGAATAGTAAGAGAATTTACTAAGGCATACGGACGGATATCTTAGGGATACACTCATTCTAGGTTTTACTTCACCCTATCTCTAATGAGCTACTTAATGTGTTATACTCCTGAGCTAAAGTTTTAACCCTCGGCTCTGATACCAAAATGCCACGTTCCAAATTTCAACGTCCGAAAAATCGACACCCGTACTTCACTTGTACTCGAATTCCGCAGATTCAATCGTTGAAATTCGAGTCGTGCCGGAGCTTATAACACCATTAAGTACAACAACACAGCGGAAGAAAGAAATAGAATATATCAATATATATAACATTGATACATTGACAGATACAAAATCTGATACAATATGATACAACAGATATCAATATACATCAGAGATATGATACAAGAAATAGCAGCGGAAAGAAAATAGGTAACACCAGCAGTGGATAGAATATCTCCAATAGAATGCTCCAATCCATAGCTAGCTTGAACCAACATCATGATGCACAAAGCTAAGCAAGGTCAGTCGTCCAAGGACTGAACTAGCTCCAGATAATCTACTAAACCTGACTATCTGAAAAACCCAACTCTAGACTGCCCGTGTGGAAAAATTGTGGGCACCCAGAGTTTAGGAAAGGAACAATAAACTCCGAGTCAGTCATGGGACTAGTGTGAGTAACAAAAAACAGTTTATCTTTAAACAACAACAAAAGAATTTTAAACATTGAAACCCGCAATGCTTTTGGAAAATGAAACTACCATAAGACCTCTCGCCATACACACAATGCAAACGCAGAATTGGAGGAGATTTCTTCTTATGATAGTCAAACATGCTTACTACGCAAAATCATTGGATTATTATTATTAGTGCATAGTGGAAAACATTTCGAAAGTATAATATTAATCTTTGCCAGCATAGACATTTCGAACTATGCCTACTATAGCTACCATCTAAACAGTGGTGACCACCATAAGTAAATGGCAGGTTCTACAACTAAAACCGTACAGGGTTCGTATTGGGGATTGGATTTCCAACAAATGGTCAGGCTAAGGAACTTCCTATGCCACGTAGGAATGCCTCTGGAGGGACGCCCTGAGAACCACCTGGCTCTCTGCCAACATAAGGCCGGTTACCCCCTTCCCGGGTAGTAAACCTGAGATATGCCACCCCCGGTCCTTTGGGACCTTTATCCGAGGGCCCTCGATCACACAGCAACAATCACACAGAGTAAATGAGATTGGAGCAACCACACAGGTAAATATCTGGGCTCCATACCATGATACCACCTTTTTCCAGAAGGAATGGTCATACCCTAGGGGAGCTACCCCTAAAACCTTGCCGCATCTTTCCTGTTTCGACCATTTCCGATCTGTGAGGCTCGATGAGGTCTCGTCCACAAAGCTACGCTTTTTCACAAAGCCATGCTTTGATCAACAAATGATCAGCAAATGACCATCAACACACAACAACACTTAGCATGCCACACTACCAAATTGGGAGTATATCACTGATAACCTTCAACTACATAACCTCTGAGCTCGTACGTCTCAGAGAAGGGTGTTAAGCTAAGAGAATAAATCTCCGCCACCAAACAGAAATGTATTTGAAAGAAATCAATTTTATATCTCAAAGTGTAGTGTCAGACATACAACCATACAAGTTTGTTCCGGGTTCGAACGGAACCGAAGGCACTTCCAAAGAAGCCCTTGCAATCCGGGTATTCACAATCCCGATCGAACTTCCCATCACTTAGGGAATCTCTATACCGGGCGCTACTCGGTGTAGAGACAATCGATAGGTTATCCTATCGTTCTCGCAAACACCCGGTCTTCACCACCGATCTTCAAATGCAATCCATATACGACGTATCACTTATTCGGAATGGGTTGTATGACACAAAGGTCCTCTCCCGGCTAAACCGAATAATGAGCGTAATATTTAAAAACATATGGATATGGGATTTCAATTAAGTCACAACTTATTACCCAAAACTTTCTTTCGAATGGTTTAAACAAATCACCATTTTAAATCTTTTTAAACAAAAAGATTCAATTCACAAAGTTCACCGAGTTTCACAAAGGTACATTCATAGATTTTCCAAATCAATTTTCCATTTCAATTGGATTAACTCATTAAATCTTTTAAATCAAAGATTTAACTTATAGCTTTCAAAACAATTCCAAAGATTTATTCATAACTTGGAAAAATATTTTCAATTCAACTTGAAATTCCTTTAATTCAAATTGGAAATTCATTTCTTATATGAGAGCTTTTATTCTTTGAAACAATTAGTTTCCATTCTGGAAAACTAATTACAATTTACATAAGTTAAAACCATTCAAGTACAAAACTTGGATTAAATTTCTTAAATTTCTAAAACCATACTTTTAAATGGTTACAAAATCCCTATAAAACACATTTATAACTGGTGTGGTCTTTTTAGACCATATTTTCAAATCATTGAATTCAATTCCAAATATTAAATTCAAATTTAAATCAAATCATTTAGATTTCAAATTTTATTAAATCATTTGAACTCATTTCAAAAGCTTTCAATTCCAATTCCAAAACTATTTTGGATTCAAGAATTCAATCTTAAAATTGTCAAAAAATATGTGACTTAACCGATTTCCTCGTGAAATCCATATTTGTGTGTGTATGGTGTAGTCCAGGGGTTTCACACGGTAGTGCAACATCATTCAATCATCACAGATTAGAATACAGAAATATAGTTGATAAGCGGTATAACTTTAACGCTTATCTTTTATTCACAGATATATAAGTCACAGAAAATAATTTACATTTATCCCAGATAAATAAACTACAGTACAGATCACACATAAATCAGTATATATCACACAGCATCACAGATCAGGGATATCAAAACAATTTATAACATTGAATAGAATTCAATCATCTATAAATAAGGTTAATTGATCATCTAATTAATTGAAACCAGATTAATCACTAATTTTGGTTGATTATATGTTAATTAATCATCCTTTATTTATTTATTAATCAACCTTAATTAATGAATAAATTAACCTTTCGAATTATTAAAGAATTGATCTTAATTAATTAATTAACCTTAATTAATTATCATTTAATTAATTAATCCAAATTAATTTAAAATAGGTAATTATCCTTAATTAATGAACCTTTACCATTAATTGCTTTTAATTAATTAATTAGTCATAAATCAATCACCTCAATTAAATTAACCTTTAAATTAATTACATAATTAATTAACCCCTAATTATTAAATGAATAACCTTTAATCATTTTAATTATTCTTTAATTAATTAACCTTTATTAATAAATCAATAAATTAATTATCTTAATTTATTACAATAAGTGATTGTCCCTAATCACTTTCATTAATCGATCCTTAAAGGTAATTATCCAAGGTATTAGCTTTACTTTAATTGCACAAAGTAATTATTCTTATTTAATCACTTAATTACACCCTTTAATTTTTGTTAAATAAAGTAAATCATCATTAACAAAGGATTTAATCCTAAAACCTTTAAGTTGATCAAAAATCAAAATATTATTGGAATAAACCATTTATTTCTATTAATTACTTTATTTTAGTTAGCACATACATTTAATTGCTTTGAAATAAAGAGAAAACAATTTGAAATTTTATTTATGCCCAACTAAATTCAAATTCAACTTGAATTTATCTTTACATTTTGATTTAACCCTTAGTTTAAAACCTTGCTTTATAAATTTAAATTTAATTTAAAATTCCCAAACCAGAAAACAGGTTCAGGTTTGGAAACCTAGAACAAAATTTGACCCGAGCACCTACCACATTTTCTTCGAGTCAAACCCCTAAAAACTTCGAGCAACACCCGACCTTTTCTCGAGTCCCACTCCTCTGCTCTTCCCAGACTTCATCAGGCAACACCACAAGGCACTGTGCACGTGCACAGCGTCGTCGGCCGGCTCCAGTCATCGCCACGATGTCAAGCACATCGACGATCATCCCCAAAACATACCCCAATCATTCGAACCACTTCATCACCTTGAAATTCGAATTCGAGTTAATATTTGAAACCTTGAACACCCAGACCCATCACAACTCAAAACCTGTCAACGCCACGCTCTCACCGCTCCGACCACCAGAACAAGGGAAACTCCGGCCATCCACTCCCCAACACTCCCTCTACCATCTCCCCAAAGTATGTCAAACTCGATCAACAGGCGACGATGAACGAACCCAAAAACACAGCCTTGTCAAAACTAGGTCACCAAACTTTGAGGGCTTCTCGCCGCCGCCATGATCGACTACACGCCATCGCGGCATTTTTCCTGGAACCACCATAGGCCCCTCCATCTCCACGAAAAAACTCGACCTCCCTAGTTCATCGTAACGCCGGAATTTGATCAAACTACCCATTTCGATCATCTTCGAACCGCTTTCAAACCCCACCTCTAAAAATCATCAAACCCACCTTAAAAATCATCGCTTCCGGTAAGGATTCAAGTTATATACTTGAATCAATATTTCGTGACATTCGAAATCTCTAGAAATTAAGGTTTCTACTGTAAAATTTTGATTTTTCACTCTATAAACATTTATACTTCATGAAACCACTTTTATATTGTAACTCATACTTAAACATAAATATTTTATCTTAAAGCCAAGGCCTGATACTGATTGAAAAAACAAGAAATTGAATTTCTTGTTGGTTTGTACTCTGTAAAGCAAACAGAGAAGAAGAACAGATACATACATATATAGACACAACACTTTCAAATATATACTCAAGTTAAAATTGCTAGTTGATACTCACCTTAGACATTCTGATTTCCAGAAGTTTCAAGTTGAAAGTTGAAGCCTTTTTGAATTTACAAAGTTGAAATCTTGGTTTTGAACTTGATACTGGAGCTTCTTCTTCTTAGGCTTGTGTAAATTTTGTTTTGATGTTTTAGTCTGAAGTTTGTTTGTTTAAAATTGATTTTTACTTCAGTTTTTCTTAGTTTATAGTGGTTGATGAATACTGGAACGAGAAGTGATATAAATGAAAAGAGTTTTACAGTGTGATGTTGTTTATTGTTTTAAGCTGAGATGAAATGTGGTACAAGTGATATAATTTGTTGTACAATGGTTTATACTTTGTACAAGTATTTGTACAGGGATATTTTTATTTGGAGGCTGATATGTTAACTTGGATGTGCTAGCATTAATTATCTTGTACCATTTTTATAAAAAAAATTCTTTAGTTCGGCTGTAACAAATATATGAGATGACTTGATGTCTTCTTTGGTAAGCTTTTATACATGTATTTTTGTTTCTTTTGTTTACTTGTTTCATATTTTTCATATGTATTTTTTTTGTTTCTTTCTTTTGTTTGTTCTATCAATTTGTAATATAAGTGAGATTCTATTTTATTTTCTTTTTCTTTTATTATATTTAAATGTATTTCCATATTTTATATGTTGTTATAATTTATCTAATGTATTCATTTTATTTTGTTTTATAATTTATAATTTTTGTAATATAAATGAATATATTGTTTAATTTAACTAATGTGTTTACTATATAAAAAAATTTCTATAATTTAATCTTATGTATTTATTCTATTTATTTCTATCTCAATTATTTACTTCTAAATTTAATACTAATTATTTTTATATTCATTTTGTAATATAGGTGAATTTCTATATTTTAATTTGTTATTAGATTTTATCCAATGTATTTATTTTATACTTTTATATCATATATATTTTCATTTTTAAACCATTTATTTGCAATTTAAATTCAAACCAAATATATATATATATATATATAATTTCAAATTTACTCATATATGCCCAAATACATATATATTCACATATATACATATATATACAATATTTAAATTTAAATGATTTATACAGAATATATTTTAATTCGGGGAAACTCGCATCAGTTTATCAATTAATTTCACAAATTTTATTCAAAAATTCAATTAATTATCAATTTAAATTTATATAAAATATGGGGTCGTTACAGCTAGATTTGAAGAAAGAGAACGATGATGGATAGACCCTAGCACTTGTGCCAATTTGAAATGACTAAAATTAAACAGCTTGATAGGGCCAAGCGGGCTTGCAACCCCTAGCAGATATCCATTTTTCGATTTTCTTGGATTCGGTCCATATTATTCCTCTTGTTGTTGGTTTCAATTGGTGCACCTTGTTTTGGGATAGCCTGCCTTTGACTCGATATAGGATGGATGGATGCGGTGGTCGGTTGTGGCTACGATGCGTTACCACCAGCCCTACGACCCAAACTGATAGTATCCTACCTTGGGCATTGCCTCACGTACCTTATCATACGTTTATCCCTATACGAGACCCCTACGATTTTGGTTTAATGTTGTCGTATCACGGCGCATCACTTACTCTCGACATGCTACTGGTTGTGTTAAATGCAAACTGTACGCCAATGCTTAAAAACACGTTAAGGGGGGTCAATGTAAAGTCTTAACGCTAAGAAAAATATTTATTTTACCGATTAGACATTATATATGTTGTGTATTCTACTATATATAAATAATTTGACGTATCCCTAAGAGATGGAAAATCCCGTAACATCTCTTGAGTTATTGCACGCACGTTATACACTGGATAGGAGATGTGAAACCCCGTAAACATCTCCGACGCCATGGCACTCATGTTATATGCGATATCGATTTGACTCACATAAGAATATTTTAGTCCTGGCTCGAGTGTTTTTTTCATTACGCTCGGGTCAGCCCTGAGTTTTTCAGCGCATTGAAGATCATTTTTCCGGAGGACAAAGACGAAGATTTGGTATATTATTACTATTATTATTCTCTGCATCATGCTGTTCTGCTGCATTATTTATTTATCCCTGATGTATATATAACTCTAATAAATGTTGTACAGATTATAATCAAATGTATAATATAAACAGCTTCATGAACTGTTTATTTGATTTTTATATTTTTTGTTCCGCTGCGGGATTCTTTGTTTGTTTTCTCCTTGTTTTCTTATTTTTCTTAATTAACCCCAATGATTATCTATGTCCCGGATTTTTTAAGTTGGACATGTGTGGATTATTCTCAATTTAAACCTTTCGAAATGTGGGTCGTCACAGTTGGTATCAGAGCTTTGGTTTAGCGATAACCTTAGCTTTGTAGGGTTTGACTCATTAGAGATAGGATAGTAATATCCTAAAATGAGTTTGTTTGGAGCGTATATATATGAGAGAGTGTAACAACCCAGAATTTTGGATATTTGAAATTGGAATATTTAATTGATTTTAAATATTTAAAAGTTAATTTTAACTTGAATTTCAAATATAACCATTTATTGGATAATTAAATTATTGAATTTATTAATTGAATATTGGTTAAATTATGGAATCTTGAGTTTTAAGCTTGTTAAAAATAATTTAAAGGCTTGTAAAAATTTTGTTTATAATAATGAAGATAATAAAACTTTTTAAATTGAATTTAAAAGTGATTTGTTCAGTTTTAAAAATATATCATTGAATTTACATTTAAAAATAGCCTTCCGGGGCATAGTCTTGGAATTTGATGAAACCAGTTCCATTGGATCCGTAATAGTGTATTATTATCTGATTTCAAATTTCGTAGCTTTTGGAGCTACCGCTTGATCGTACGGGATATAAATGCGCTGAAATTCATATCGAAAATTCAATATAATAATTAGGTCCAAAAAGTTATCTTCTTCACATGATCAAACTAGGACTCAAAACCTTTTCCATTGTGTTCAGAATAGGGGTATAACATTAATTAACGTCTAGCGACATGCCTTGATAGGAGGTCGAGATTTTGAGTTGTGTAATCGCGATATTTTGGGAATTTAAATTTATATTTTGACTAGTCAACGCATCATTTCCCTTTCTTTTCCTTCATGTCACTGTAGTTTTACCCCTACATGCTACCTCCTTTTCAACATCACGTCTTGCCCCTCTTATTATATGCACGCAAGGTTACAATTTGAAAAAAAGAAAAAAAAATTGGTGGCTTTGAACTAAAAAAAAATATTTCTTCAAATCTACTCAACGAAAAATTTTGAAACCTTCTTTAAAAATCGAATTTTTCCAAGGGCTTCAATCTGGTATCGGTTTGGAGATGTTCGACTATGGTTTTGAGGGGGGTCGATTAGAGCAGTGAAGCTAGGGTTTGCTTTTTCTGGTGATTCGAATGTCGAGAGGAAATTTGGTCATCGGGTTTGAGTTCGTCTGGGCGAGGCGCACGTGTAGCCAGGAGATGGTGGGGTTCGGTGCTCTGGTGGTGGTCGTGGTCTGTAGCAGGTTGATTGGAGGCTGTGGGATGTCGCGGTTTATTTGGGTGATTAGGAGGGATGGGCGGTGGTGCCAGGTTGATGGGGACGGCGAGGCGGTCGTGTGGGTGAGGTCGGGTTGGCCGTTGGTGGTCGTAGAAGGTCGTGCATGTGCACGTTTCCATCTGTGCATTTGGGTTTTCCGAGCAGGAGGAAAAAGAGGGAGGGAGAAGAAGAGATGGGTTGGGTTGTTTCGTTCGTGGGCTTGGGCTAGTAAAAAAATAAAAGGGGAGGGGATTTGAACAGGCCGATCATGGTGTTGGGGTGGTAATAGTCGTGTGGGTGAGGTCGGGTTGGCCATTGGTGGTCGTAGAAGGTCGTGCATGTGCACGTTTCCATCTGTGCATTTGGGTTTTCCGAGCAGGAGGAAAAAGAGGGAGGGAGAAGAAGAGATGGGTTGGGTTGTTTCGTTCGTGGGCTTGGGCTAGTAAAAAAATAAAAGGGGAGGGGATTTGAACAGGCCGATCATGGTGTTGGGCTGGTAATAGCATTTGAATAAATTTAATTATATAAATTGTTTATAAAAATTGTAGAATCTTTTAAATTGTGTAACGATTCCATATGATGTCAGAATCGAACGAGACAAGTTACATGTCAATCGTGTCTGCGAGATCTAGAATATGGAATCAGTTTGGTCGAGTTTAGAGCTTGCAAAATTTTCAGATAATTTCAAATGCGTTCAAATAAAATCGGAACCAGAACGCGAAAGCGGCAGGAATTAAATGTGAGTTAATCTCACCCAATTTTGGATTTTCGTAATTAATTTAAATAGTTAAAATTAATTATTGATTGATTGATAGAATTGTAAAATTATTATCAATTGGATGTGATATTATATATATATATAGTAGTATATATATTGGAGTGGTTGATATTCCCGCATATATATAGCGGATGAGATCCTATGCGCCCCGCATAATAGCGGATGACTCTATATACCATGATATCCCCCTCGAAGTGGGATTGGTATTTTTATATTGTGCTAACATCTGTGGATGCAGGGAAATGGGTTGGAGGGATCCAACTGGATTCCTCAAAAATGTTGAAATTATTTTCATATTCAGTGATATGATATGTTGGAAAATTTGTGATAAATTATAGCGTGATTTGAATTTATTTGGTGCTATGGTATTACTGGTTTAGATTTTGGTATTTTGAAATACCATAAATGTGTAAATTGAATTTAAAAGAAAATTTGGAGTAAAAATATTTATAGTGAAATTTGGATTAATTTTAAGAAATGAAGTTGGGAAAAATGAATAGTTTGATTTTGAAATTTTATTCGGGATATGAAAAATAGAGATTTGGAATAATGTAAATAAAAGGATTTTCAATAATAGAACTTAAGCGATATCATTTAAGTATAAAAGGATGTATTTTTAAATCGAGATTTAAATAATTGGAAGAATGAAAAAGGAAATTTTGAAAATAAAATATGGGATTGTTGTACTAGATTTTAAATAGGCTTTTCAATTATAAAAAGGAAGTGGAATCAGAATTTAGTTTGCTTTGGAATACAGTCGGATTATTTTGGGAAAAAATAATTTAAAAATGAAATTTAAATTTGAAATCGATTAAGTGTTGTGAAACCGTTATAAATGGGAAATGAGACTATAGAATTTATAAACAAGGTTTATAAATAAAGTGAAGTAATTATCAATGGATAAATTGAAATTATAAATTCAAGGTGAGGATTTATAAGGAGATGGGTAAATCGGTTTAAAATTAAATGGTAGATTTATTTTTAGAAATGTGAAAAGGGATTTACGGAATTGGGATGTAAACTGAATTGGGAATAAATCAAAAGAGATTTATAGATGTTAGACTGGTTATATGGAAATTGGAAAATATATTTTTATCGAGAAAGTCAGTTATTTTAAAAAAGGGAGGATTTTCAATTATTAACTAGAAAAATTAAAAGTTTTAAAGAATATTTTAGAAAATTAATTATTTAGTTGTTTTAAAGTTGTTTGAAGTATATTTAAATATTAATGAAGTTAGTTTCTGGTAATTTTATTATTATTTAAAGATTAATCGGTATTATTATTTTAAAAGGAGAAATTATTCAATATTCAATATTATATAATAACTTTTATTTTAAAGAGTATTCGCCAAAAGTTTTACTTAGAGATTATTATAGAAATTTCATAAGTATTATTTTGAAAATTATTAAATAAAGTTTTCGGGAAGTAATGGTATACTCGCATGGCGAAATCGGAGGCAGTGAGTGCTTGTAGTTAAGTCTTGGATTTCTCTGGGATAGAGAAGTAACCATTGAGCTGTGAATCCATGGTTTGATACTGCAGTGGTACTTTCCATATTATTTTAAAAAGGGTTTCAAATATTTTTGAAAAAGATAGTTTGCGAATATACTACATTCGATAAGATAAGTATATATTTTGGATAAAGAGATTTAAGTGATTAAAAATTTAATTGAATAAGACTTAGTGTTTCTTAGTGGAAAAGAAAATATTTGGTTGAATGATTGTTATTTGATAGTTAAATAACCGACTATCAAATCCGGACCCAAAATATTACTCTGGGAATATCTAGGAGAAGTATGGGAATTATATGGTACAGTTACCGTTCGAGGTGTTATACTGTACGTATAAACTCGTTTCGTTCTTCTAGGACATTTATAAGGAAATCCGTCCACTAACGGTTAGGTGGCGATCTCCGATCTTATTTTCATCTGTTTATTTCCTAGAGAACCAGAGTTGAGTTTACCGGAAATATCGAACGTTGTTTCGAAGAGACCGAAATCGGATTTGTTATCTGAAAACCACTTCGATCCAACGAGTACGTTTCGATGTGAAAACAAGAGCATGGAGTCGAAGATGGAGCAGTGAAGTGCAAGGGCTGATCGCTACTAATCCTGATGATTATTCCAAAATGGATGTAGTAGGAATAGTGCCTTTGGTTCCGTTCGGACCCAGAACGGACTTGTATGGATGAATGCTATCAGTACATTATCATCGGAGGACAATGAGCATTCTAAGCGAAAATTCCTTAAAAAGGTAATCGTAGCCTCTAGCCTCATCAACCGGGAATGACTGAAAATCAGGGGAGATGCAGCAAGGCTAAGTGGGTTGCACCCAATTAGGGTATGTTTATCACCTTTCTAGATACCCACGGATATTATTTATTACTACGATGTATGGAAGGAGCTCGAAAGAGGGTGGGAACACCCGGGGTGGGAGCATATTCGGTCTATCCATGTTAGGGATAGTCCAGTCTTGTGTGGTAGGGGATCCTGGCGTGGTCCTCGGTACACTGTTTCTAGACGTGTACTGTGACAGGTGGTACCCCAATGCCTAGTCATTCGTATGGAATCCATTCTCCAATACGTGCCTTTACAGTTTTGATTGTAGAGCCTAGTATGCTGGAATTTAATTAATGTAACAATTTCAGCTATTTGAATAAGTATTTGTACTTAGACACTATTATAATATCGGAGGATTTGATATGAAATGTTTTGGTTATCGTAAGGTAAAAACCCGTCGTGTTCATGTGTGACGTGGTCTTACGAGATACCTTTGATTTTCAAAGGATTTTGAAAACTTTAATAATGAAAATTGAGTGTGTTTTCTCACGCTGGTTTTCCAGACTAACTTGGGTGTTATGTTATTATAATGCTCGGGTCAAACCGAGTATTACAGATACAGGATATGATGCTATGGAGCTCAGGAGACGAGCTGGATGGCGAAGACGTATTCACGTATCTGGTTTATATTCCGTTGTGTATTGTAGGCTGTATATTCAGGTTTTGGTGATGACAAGTTATTATAACTGTTCAGTATTGTGTTATTTATGTATTGTACTCTGATGATGTAATGTATAAATAACAGTTATAGTTCTTTTTGTATAAAGACCTGCTGTTATCTATTATATATTGCTCCAATGCGATTGTGAGATTCTGCGTTGTTATTTCTATTTTCAGCTTCTACCACTTTCTTCTTTTCCCTAACGGTCTGGTATTTCCAGCATTCAATTGTTCGACATGTAATACAATGGGCGTATTGATGTCGATTTTCGGAGGTCGAAAATCCCGGTGGTCGCAGAGAGCGTACTTGTTAGTTTTATAAATTGTTTTATGTTGTGTTTACTTATCCATTGAGTTGTTTATGAATTCTGATCGATGCGTGGGACGTCGTGTTATCAATAGGGGTTTCTAAACACTTAAACGAGGCAAGTCGACATAATTATTGTTTTAAAATAGGATAAATGAAATAATTTTACCTAAATTATCTTATATATATAATGATAATTTTTTATGAATAATAGTTGCTAGGAGATGATAATATTTAGTTATCATCAATTATTGGTTGAATTAAAATAAAAAGCATACTTTGTGAATTTTATTTTACAAAGTGTTTGATAATTAAATTGAATTAAAATCTAATTATAATCAGAATTATTTGAAATAACAAATTTGTAAATTAATGAAATATTCTCATAATAAAGTAATGAAATTTTCATAAGTATATTTATAATATAGCTTATAAATAGAAAAAATAATAAATGATGAAAATTTTAAAAATTTAAATCCTGTTGCCTTCAAAAATTGTTTTCAAAGCTTTCGAAAATTAATAATATTATTATTTGGAAGAGTAACAACCCGAATTCCAGTGGGTCCGGATTTTTCATAAAAATGCTAAAACCCAAGCCCATTGAAACACAAGTTGGAAATCTAGTATCCTGCAAATAGGCAAAGAAAAATATATCGAAGCTCAATTAAATATCTCACAATGGAATTGACTAAAATATAATAGAAGTAAATACTCGCCGATATAATAACACTTTCTAAACAAGTGCCTTAAAACGGGGAAGCCTCTGACATCTACCTAACCTATAGGATGTTAAGGGGAGGGGGTCAGAACTAAAGTTCTGGTGAATGAATAAATTATATACTTTTAGGCTTAATTCTACATATATCATTTTATTTCCATTTACTCTTATATTAGGTTCATTAGGTTACAATACTCTCGCCTTTGTTCGTGAACCGTGCCCATCTACTCCATAGTAGATTAAAACCTAATAACTAATATATACATATATGTAGCTATATGCCCAATGACCATATTGGTCCTAGGTACCACCCATGGTACCTTCCGTAACCTCCTCGAAAAGGGCTCCATCGTCTTGCTTCGAGAGTGTTCTGTAACTACATCTGTAAAGGACTGCTTCGTAAGGCCTACAATACAGATAATCCATCGTCTTGCTCCGTAGCTATATCTGTAAAGGACTGCTTCGTAAGGCCTATAATACTGATACTCCATCATCTTACTCCGCGAGCGTTTCGTAGCTACATCTGTAAAGGACTGCTTCGTAAGGCCTACAACACAGATGCTCCACTACTTACTATGAAAACGTAAATCGCGTCCGCACTAGTCTATGCCAGTGCTCGGACATCCACAATGTACCACCCAATGCGTACATTGAGTACTACGTAATCATTCTGTCTACTATCTGAATCCCGCCAACAAGGTCTACCTTGTACGGAATTCGGTCGAGGATTTTCTATATCTATAAATGACTGCCTTTTTAGGCCTACAATACAGATATTCTAGTTGGTCTATCTCTTTTTCATCGTGGCTATGGCCCCACCCAGCCATCCCTTAACTAACCGAAATACTTCTAAAGAGTTAAGCGGTTGTGCCCTACTGCAAACAATCTAACATCCAAATGGTGGTTCCCTTCATCCAATGTCTCGATGGTGAAAGAATCATTGGCCTGATGGTTTAACTCTAGTCTTTCCCGAAATCGCTCTTGGTCTTGATGCTGACCGATATCCGCATGCGACTATCCTTAAAATTACTTGCAAGTACTAGACATACGAATACCCTACTCCGAACACCAAGCCCTTCTGACTGCCTATAAACGTCTGCTTCATTAGGCCTACAATGCAAATGCAGTCAAGGCATACTCTCTTGATGGAACACCTACAGACCTACCTCCGGAGATACACCTTCGTCAGGCCTACCCAGAGGGCCATCCTAGATTATCCTCACATCCCATTGAAGTCTCATACTTCCTTGGATCCCAAAAATACTAAGTTAGATGTGCTTGTCCATTTCTGAAATCCGTGATGAACTGCTTCGTTAGACGCTTCATCCTTTGGGCTGCTCCAAATGCATCTCAATTCTTTTATTAGATCCTAAGTCTAATCTTTTAATTTGCGTTTAGTTCAATTTCTTATTCTATTGGCTACTTATTTACCCTAATTAGCATATTCTTGCCCTCGTCTTACCTCTATCAATTGTGAGATTACCATTTATTGAATAGGGAATGATGTTGGTATGAGCCACATTCATTATCTTGCTCATTTAACTTAATATAAATCTTAAGTTCATTAAAATAAGCCTCTTTTATCATTCCTGCTTTATTTGCTTATTGGCTTAATATAAATTATTTAAATAAGCTTCTACTATTATTATTGCACATTAATTTATTCAAAGTCTCAAAATAAGCTTTTCCGTTCTTTTTACTTAATTATAAGATATGTTATAATTCCACCTGTAATTGTCATTTTCTCTTCTTTTATAGTCCGTACATAATTCCAGCATTTCTTTTCTATTCTAATCTGCCTTCTTTTATTATGATATAGAATATTCTTTTATTCTCTTATATTATATAATTCACTTATCATAATAACTATCTTCTTAAATAATCTGCGCAGTGAATGCAGACCTAGGTTCATTATCGTTTACAGCTTCAAGTTCTTATCTAATAATTTTTACTTGATTCATGTCATACCTTGCTTTATTATCTTCTATTCTAGGAAGTAATTCTATTTTATTTGGTTGGTTATGAAAACTATATTTAAAAATCCATTTCCATATTTTAATATTAAATAATACTATAAACAATAATCCGTAACTACTAGATATTACTTTTACTATTTTGGAATAGTATAAAATACAGTGGTTTCTCTATTTTACACTAATTCTCTTTTTCTTTCTTTTGTTCTAGCAATTACGTTCATTGTTGTCTTTTAAATATTAAATTATAGAAATGTATCCTATTTTCTAAACCAACCAATTAACCTTTTAGTTACTCCCAAATCCAGTTATTAGATTATTTAACTTTTCTCATTTTAACGTAATTTATTATAGTAATTCCATTCCTCAAACTTTTATCACTTTACATCTTATTTCCTTCATTTCAGTATTCTTAATTATTTAATCCATATTCACATTTAATATATTCTAATCCATACGCGAAGAAAGAGGAGAAAATAGAAGAAGAATGACGCTTGCATAGAAACCCAAAACGTAGAAACAGATGTAAATAAATACTAATACTGTAAATAAACTGTAAATTCCTTATAGTTCAGCATAACTTAATTAATAGGATTAATTATTAAATAAAATTATCTAAATGGGAATTTAACGATAATATATCTTAAACTTAAAAGATATATAAATAAATCCACTCACATGTCGTCCTTAGCTTCAATCTCTATCCCTTTTAATTTGCTATGATTTTCTTCATTTTTTTCCCTTTTTAATTCGGTGTAAATTCCCTGATTTGTTTGCACAATTTTCTGATTTGCTTGTATGTATATCCTTTAGGGCTGTCAATGGGTCCGGTCGGGTTTGGGTCGGGTCAAGTCGGGTTCGGGTTGATTTTAAATGGGTCGGGTCAACCCGTTTATTAAACGGGTCAGAAAAGCTCAACCCGAACCCGACCCGTTTATAAACGGGTTGACCCGACCAGACCCGTGTAACCCGATTATAAACGGGTCGGGTTGGGTCGTAAATGGGTCAGATCAACCCGTATAAGGTGTAAATGGGTCGTAAACGGGTCGGATCAACCCGTGTAAGGTATAATTGGGTCGTAAATGGGTCGGGTCAACCCGTATAAGGTACAAACGGGTCATAAACAGGTCGGGTCGGGTCAACCTATATAAGTATAAACGGGTTGTTAACGGGTCAGTTTCGGGTTAGCGGGTCAACCCGAAACCCACCCGTTTATAATCGGGTCAAATTCGGGTTGACCCAAAAATGACCCGCCAAATTAACAGGTCGGGTTAACCTGATAATTCCCATGCGGGTTTTGGGTCGTGTTTCGGGTCGTGCAGGAAATTGACAGCCCTAATATCCTTGCTTAATTTTATTTTTGTTTGGGGAAAGATTTGATTGATAGAGGAGAGGAAGAGGGAGAAGAGAAGAGGAGTTTGCTGTAAATGAAAGCAGCTGATTCAGAGAAAATAGTGTGGGCTAGGGTTAAGTCATATTCAATTTATAGGTGTAGTGAACAACTATGAACCATCTGATTAATCCTAAAAACAATCCTCGCCATCATTTATTGATTTGTTTACGTTAGCTTATAACATATAATTCTCCAATGTTATTCTTTTATTCCTTTGTTATACGACCCTATTAATTCATGTTTTCTTCTGAATAAGATTATCCCATTAATTATCCAATTAATTAGATCAATATATGTATGTATGTATGTATGTATGTATGTATGTATGTATGTATGTATGTATGTATGTATGTATGTATGTATGTATGTATGTATGTATGTATATGTATATCCAATATTAATTGATTCTTTTACATTATAATTTCTTACCTATTTGAACACGTCAATTAACACCTCTATTAATTGATTGTATATAAAAGTTATACTTTTTTAATTTATTCTTATTAACTTACCTTCATCATAAACTTAATTACTCCGTTTGATTTTTGTACGCATTCCAATTCTTTTTTTTCTTTTTAACTTGGAAACAAATAATCCTATAACTGGCGTTTTCTTCTAGCTAATTAATTTACATTATTAGCTATTGTAACAAGGGCATATTCTTTGATTAATTGACACCCTTTTTAAAACGCTTAACCAATTGCCAATTAATTAATTGACAAGTTTTCCCATTTTAATCGATATCCCAATTAATTCCTATGCGTCACTCAATCACACATTTATTAGTTGTATATATTTAAACCGCCAATTCATTACCCAATTAATTGACATATAAGTTTCCCTCTTTTATTAATTGACGCTTACTAAATGTCTTTAATTAATTTCTTAATTAATTGATTGCATCAATTATAAATTAATATATGTATGTTATCATTTAATTTATTCCCCACATACATTTCCCTTTATTAGAAGATACCTTAATTAATTAATGTTATAAAAGTGACATATTTTCTGACTAATT
The DNA here is from genome assembly GCA_030737815.1 of Allium fistulosum. Taxonomy (NCBI): domain Eukaryota; kingdom Viridiplantae; phylum Streptophyta; class Magnoliopsida; order Asparagales; family Amaryllidaceae; genus Allium; species Allium fistulosum. The sequence continues at coordinate 1,217,826,918 of CM060902.1, forward strand.
GACGCCTCTATGTCTCTTAATTAATTCCCATTTGATTGATGCGTCAATTAATCACACACTCGTTGCTTGCATAAATCTATGTAACCTCTTAATTCTTAAATGCATATATTGGACATTTATATTCTGTTTTGCAATTATGTTAATTCAATTGATTTTATTTAATTATATAAAAATGCAGGGTGTTACATTATCCCACCCTTTAGGAAATTTCATCCCTGAAATTCGACAAGGGTAAAATTATGTAATTCCTCGCATCAATCACATCCATTTTGTGTACATCCAATATTTCGACCATCCGTGCTCTTGTGCAGAAGTGTTATTCAATACAAAATATATGCATGTACATGAATTTCTAAGCGGTGCCTCCTATATGAATGCTTTGCTTCTTTAAAATTTTATTTTTAAAACATGATGCACACATCTTAAATATACTTGCAATTTTTAAATGAATGCAATCTTTTGAAAATTTAAAACACTTTTCATCCAATTTTTCCCACACTCCTATTGAATACGGGTGTAGTTCAACGAATTTTGCATCCAAACCCTACAATACAACTTTAAATATTCGAATTTCAGAAAAATCTAATTTTCTGAATTCGATCTCTTATGTCAAAAAGAAGGTAGAAAACGGAAAAAATTCATATTTCTCCGATTTTCTTTGGAACACATCTTCCTCCGTACTTGGGATTTAGGCTACTGTTCTATAAAAAAATATTTACTTCCCCAAGCACAGTTTACATAAGAAAATATCTCTTTTTAAATTTTTCTGTTGACGTTTCTGTCACTTTCTTTAAATTTGTTATTTTCCTTTTAGTTATCTTATTCTGCTTTTACTCTTTTTTTATATACAGCAACTAAACACATCTATCATCTAGGGCAAGGAGGTCTAGGACCATGTCCACTTTGACATAGAAAGGTCCTACTCTAGGAATCCAAGTAACTCATATGCTCCTCCTGCCGCCTATTACTTGTTACCAACATACGATGTATTACTCATGACGAATAAGATCTATTCATCTCTTCTATTCTATGCTCAAAAAGGAATAACTAAGTTTCATTTACTGCAATGGATAAGGGTTTCAATCTATGCAGTCTCTATCTAAAAAGGCAACTAAGCTTAGGGAAATTTTCTCTTTACTCTTCATTTTTTCCCAACTAAGGTCTACTTTTCCCACCACGTGTGTCTTACTATCTTACTAATATCACTTCACTATTCTTCTATAGTCTACACATGTGAAGCAACATTTCTATGTTTTCACTAGTGTCCTATACACCTTACGGGAACTTTTATTATTACTACTAGGAGTAATTACTGCTATAGCCTTGTACTTTTCCCATTACACCTAGGAAATGATTCCTATCTACTCCATATTTAAAAGTCTGGTTCGGTTTGGTATTTATCATTTTACTTCAAAAATTAAAGCTTCTAAATTTTTGAAACGTCAAATCTTAAAATTCTTGCCTTTTAAAGTGTTATTTTGAAGTTTTCTGTTAAATTCAAAGGTAATGGGTTACTTAAAATTTTATCTTTCTAAAAAAAATTATTTACTTTTCCATCAAACCATCTTTCTTTAAAACATGTCTTGCTTGTTCTTAAAACATTTTTTCTTTTTTCTTGACTTTAAAAAAATGTAGTCACATTTTTCAGAATATCCTTCTTTTTTCATAGATTTTCAAATTTACTAAAACTGGAGTAAATAAGAACAATTATTTAATCAAAAATCTCTTAACTTTCCTACTCTTCTAATTACTTAACCTTGAAGGAGTTACCAACTTACCACACTTAATGGTTTTATACCTTAATGTATTGGAATTACTTTCTCTTATGAGAAACATTAACGTTAAACCTTCTATGAGTCCTTTAAAGGAGGATTTCATGTTTATGTGAAATTATAAGGAATTTATTTTATATTTTATTGGAATAGGCTATACAAAATATGGTGCTTTCCATACCTTGTACATCTCTTTCACATATTCCTTATAGCTTGCACAAAACATCTTTATTTGTGATTCATAGAAAATTATATCATTATTCATTTCATTCCAATAGATTAAGGTATGTTTACTCTATATTTACTTACATAAGATATTTCCTACTAAATTCATTAATTTATCGTACATTATTTTTCAAAAGAACTCATTTTTAAAACTTCTTTATAACTAGAAAATATTTCCATGTGCCTATTTAAATGATAAGTGCACATACAAACCACTTTAGAAATTATCTCCAAAACTTATTTGGGTCAAAACAGATGTTGCGTAAAACACCGTTACTACAACCCACAAATACTAATATATGGATTCAATTAAAATAAATTAATAATTCCTGTATGCTATGTAAAAACATTTACTTTGGGAGTCACCTACTATAACAATAGTGTCATAGTCCATGCTTCCTTTATTTTTACTGAAAACATTTATTACAACAATAAATGTTGTAACCTACATTTTCGATACATAACACACTCTAGGTTTTTATATTTAAAACCTCTGTTTACCTACAAAGAAACTAGCGAGCAATACATGCTCTATAATTCTTTAAAAAGAATTTTACTTTTAACAAAATTTACATCATATAAAAACCAATTTAAATTTCTTACCACTTATACTTTTTTCAAAAACCCAATATTTACTTCCGAAAATATATTAGTAATTATATTTTTCAACTTTTCAATTCATAATTTCATTTTTATTGGGTTAGACATAAAGTGGATTTTCTTCTTACCAAAACCTCTTATTCCGTCCAAAATAAAAACACTCTCCCTACTCTCCCTAGGGAACTTCTCCACTTCCTATAACATATGGATACCAATCTTCTCTCAAAACATGGCTTATTTGTATGCAATAAATCAGCAATTAACATAGGGCTTAACATACTGGGTCATCACAAACCCAACTAGCAAACTATCCAAAAACTTTCCATATGTTAAAATCTATAATTGGGGACTATTTAGATTTTAGTACATAATATATTTATATTTTATTCAAAAACACAAATACGTTCACTCACTATCTACCTAGGAATCCTAAACCTAGGCTCTGATACCAAATGTAACAACCCGAATTCCAGTGGGTCCGGATTTTTAAAAAAATGCTAAAACCCAAGCCCACCGAAACCCGAGTTGGGAATCTGGTATCCTGCAAATAGGAAAAGACAAATATATCAGAGTTCAATTAAATATCTAACAGCGGAATTGACTAAAATATAATAGTAAGTAAATACTCACCGATATAATAACACTTTCAAAACAAGTGTCTTAAAGCGGGAAAGTCTCTGCCATCTACCTAACTTGTAGGATGTTATGAGGAAGGGGTCGGAACTAAAGTTCTGGTGAATGAATAAATTATATACTTCTTGGCTTAATTCTACATGTATCGTTTTATTTCCATTTACTCTTATATTAGGTTCATTAGGTTACAATACTCTAGCCTATGTTCGTGAACCGTGCCCATCTACTCCATAGTAGATTAAAACCTAATAACTAATATATATACATATATGTAGCTATATGACCAATGATCATATTGGTCCTAGGTACCACCCATGGTACCTTCCGTATCCTCCTCGAAAAGGGCTCCATCGTCTTGCTTCGAGAGCATTCCGTAACTACATCTGTAAAGGACTGCTTCATAAGGCCTACAATACAGATGCTCCATCGTCTTGCTCCGTAGCTACATCTATTAAGGACTGCTTCGTAAGGCCTACAATATAGATACTCCATCGTCTTGCTCCGCGAGCGTTCCGTAGCTACATCTGTAAAGGACTGCTTCATAAGGCCTACAACACAAATGCTCCACTACTTACTATGAAAACGTAAATCGCGTCCGCACTAGTCTATGCCAGTGCTCGGACATCCACAATGTACCATCTAGTGCGTACATTGAGGATTACGTAATCATTCTGTCTACTATCTGAATCCCGCCAACAAGGTCTACCTTGTACGGAATTCGGTCGAGGATTTTCTATATCTGTAAAGGACTGCTTTGTTAGGCCTATAATACAGATATTCTAGTTGGTCTATCTCTTTTTCATCGTGGCTATGGTCCCACGCAGCCACCCCTCAACTAACCGAAAGACTTCTAAAGAGTTAAGTGGTTGTGCCCTACCGCAAACAATCTAACATCCGAATGGCGGTGCCCCTCATCCAATGTCTCGATAATGAAAGAATCATTGGCCTGATGGTTTAACTCTAGTCTTTTCCGAAATCGCTCTTGGTCTTGATGTTGGCCGATATCCGCATGCGACTATCCTTAAACTTACTTGCAAGTACTGGACATACGAATACCCTACTCCGAACACCAAGCCCTTCTGACTGCCTACAAAGGTCTGCTTCGTTAGGCCTACAATGCAAATGCATTCAAGGCATACTCTCTTAATGGAACACCTACAGACCTACCTCCGGGGATACAGCTTCGTTAGGCCTACCCAGAGGGCCATCCTATAGTATCCTCACATCCCGTTGAAGTCTCGTACTTCCTTAAAGCCCAAAAATACTAAGTTGGACGTGCTTCTCCATTTCTGAAATCCGTGATGAATTGCTTCGTTAGTCGCTTCATCCTTTGGGCTGCTCCAAACGCATCTCAATTCTTTTATTAGACCCTAAGTCTAATCTTTTAATTTGAATTTAGTTTATTTTCTTCTTCTGTTGGCTACTTATTTACCCTAATTAGCATATTCTTGCCTTCGTCTCACCTCTATCTATTGTGAGATTTCCATTTATTTAATAGGGAATGCTATTGGTATAAGCCACATTCATTATCTTGCTTATTTAACTTGATATAAATCTTAAGTTCATTAAAATAAGCCTCTTTTATCATTCCTGCTTTATTTTCTTATTGACTTAATATAAATTATTTAAATAAGCTTCTACCATTATTATTGCTCATTAATTTATTCAAAGTCTCAAAATAAGCTTTTCCGTTCTTATTACTTAATTATAACCTATGTTATAATTCTACCTGTAATTGTCATTTTCTCTTCTTTTATAGTCTGTACATAATTCCAGCATTTCTTTTCTATTCTAATCTGCCTTCTTTTATTATGATATAGAATATTCTTTTATTCTCTTATATTATATAATTCACTTATCATGATAATTATCTTCTTAAATAGTCTACGTAGTGAATGCAGACCTAGGTTCATTAACGTTTACAGCTTCAAGTTCTTATCTAATAATTTACTTGATTCATGTTATACTTTGCTTTATTATATTCTATTCTAGGAAGTAATTCTATTTTATTTGGTTGGTTATGAAAACTATATTTAAAAATCCATTTCCATATTTTAATATTAAATAATACTATAAACAATAATCTGTAACTGCTAGATATTTCTTTTACTATTTTGGAATAGTGTAAAATACCATGGTTTCTCTTTTTTACAATAATTCTCTTTTTATTTCTTTTATTCTAGCAATATTCATTATTGTCTTTTAAATATTAAATTATAGAAATGTATCCTATTTTTTAAACCAACTAATTAACCTTTTAGTTACTCCCAAATCTAGTTGTTAGATTAATTAAGTTTTCTCATTTTGACGTAATTTATTACAGTAATTCCATTCCTCAAACTTTTATTTCTTTATATCTTATTTCCTTCATTTCAGTATTCTTAATTATTTAATCCATATTCACGTTTAATCTATTCTAATCCATACGCGAAGAAAGAGGAGAAAATAGAAGAAGAATGGCGCTTCCATAGAAATCCAACGTATAAACAGATGTAAATAAACACTAATACCGTAAATAAACTATAAATTCCATATAGTTCAGCATAACTTAATTAATAAGATTAATTATTGAATAAAATTATCTAAATGGGAATTTAATGATAATATATCTTAAACTTAAAAGATATATAAATAAATCCACTCACATGCCGTCCTTAGCTTCAATCTCTATCCCTTTTAATTTGCTACGCTTTTCTCCGCTTTTCCCCTTTTTTAATTCGCTGTAAATTCCCTGATTTGTTTGCACAATTCTCTGATTTGCTTGTATGTATATCCTTGCTTAATTTTATTTTTTGTTTGGGGAAAGATTTGACTGATATAGGAGAAAGGACGAGGGAGAAGAGAAGAGGAGTTTGCTGTAAATGACAGCAGCTGATTTAGAGAAAATAGTGTGGGCTAGGGTTAAGTTACATTCAATTTATAGGTGTAGTGAACAACTATGAACCATCCGATTAACCCTAAAAACAATTCTCACCATCATTTATTGATTGTTTACGTTAGCTTATAAGGTATAATTCTCCATTGTTATTCATTTATTCCTTTGTTATAGGACCCTATTAATTCACGTTTCTTTCTAAATAAGATTCTCCCATTAATTATCCAATTAATTAGATCATATATATATATATATATCCAATATTAATTGATTCTTATATGTTATAATTTCTTACCTATTTGAACACGTCAATTAATACCTCTATTTATTGATTGTATATAAAAGTTATACTTTTTAATTTATTCTTATTTACTTACCTTCATCATAAACTTAATTACTCCATTTGATTTTTGTACGCATTCCAATTCTTTTTTTTCTTTTTAACGTGGAAACAAATAATCCTATAACTGGCATTTTCTTCTAGCTAATTAATTTACAGTATTAGCTATTGTAACAAGGGCATATTCTTTGATTAATTGACACTCCTTTTAAAACGCTCAACTAATTGCCAATTAATTAATTGACATGTTTTCTCATTTTAATCGATATCCAAATTAATTCCTATGCGTCACTCAATCCTGCATTTATTAGTTGTATATATTTAAACCGCCAATTCATTACCCAATTAATTGACATATAAGTTTCCCTCTTTTATTAATTGACGCTTACTTAATGTCTTTAATTAATTTCTTAATTAATTGATTGCGTCAATTATAAATTAATATATGTATGTTATCATTTAATTTATTCCCCACATACATTTCCCTTTATTAGAAGATCCCTTAATTAATTAATGTTATAAAAGTGACATATTCTCTGACTAATTGACGCCTCGATGTCTCTTAATTAATTCACCTTTTAATTGTTTGATGCATCAATTAATCACACACTCGTTGCTTGCATAAATCTATGTAACCTCTTAATTCTTAAATGCATATATTTGACATTTATATTCTGTTTTGCAATTATGTTAATTCAATTGATTTTATTTAATTATATAAAAATATGGGATGTTACAAAGGGTTTTGACTAGAAATATATTTTGAAAGGATTTTTGAAAGAAACAAAAGTATTGAACATGCTTTGCTCGCTGGGAAATAATTCTAGGGATGACTGTAGCATCGCCAGTATTCATTTTTGAGTTTCTAAGTGAGAATTACTACCAAGGGAAATTTATTTTCTGATAAAACAAGTTTTGATTGTGAAAAATATTTCAAGTATGATTTGATAAATATATGAACATAGTTTTGAACTTATAAATTTAAATGATATGAAAGAAAAATAAGTTTATAATATATGAATTCGAACCGGAAAATAAAATCGAATTTTAAAATGGTTAAACCTCTTGTTTGACCAAACAAAAGAAGATTCGAATTTGAGAAATGAAATAAAATAATTAACTTAAGGAATGTTAAATAAAATTGAGTTAGTGAAATGAAAAAAAAATGAAGTTTAACTCAAGAAAGCAAATAAAAGTGAAGTGTATTAGAAATGAATTAAATAAAATAATAAAATGAAATTTTAAGTGAATTAATTTGTATAACTTATAGATTTGAGAAATATTAAGTTAAAAACAAATTTTAAATTTGTTGAATGTGAATGATAAGAAAAATAAAATTTTAAAATAAAGTTAAATAAACTAAGAAATGGATTAAATGGAATAAAGTGTAACTTAACAAAGATTAAATGAATTGAATTGAATTTGAATGAAACTAGATAAATTAGTAAAGTGAATTAATTCCACTTAAGTTATAAAATGAATTAAATGAATGGATACAACTTGAATTATAAAATGAAATGCAATTTGAATTGTGAAATAAATTGAATAAAAATAAATGAGTGTAAGAAAAAAAATTAATATGAGTAATTGAATTTAAATTAAATTGGATGTAAATAAATTAATGCAAATGAAATGAGTTTCAATAAAATTGAATGTTAACTAATTTGATATGGGATAAGCTAACAAAATGAATTATAAGATGAAGTTGACTTAATAAGTTAAATGAAATTGATTGTGAAAAAAAAATTATTAATGTGAATTGGAGTTATAAAATAAAATTTACTTTAGAAAAATTATTAAGATGAATTTGAATCAATGAATAAACTAATGAAGTGAATCATTTTATAAAATAAAATTTATTGAAGTAAAATTATTCAGTATGAATTTAAATTTATGAAATGAACTAATTAAGTGAATTAGTAAGTAAACATGAACTTAAGTTATGGAAAGAAAATAAATAAACATGAGTTGTGTTTTATAAAACGGTTATAATAGACTTAAATGTTTATGAAATGGTTTAAAAATGATATTAGTATTAAAAAAGAATATACTAAGTGATAGTGAAATAAAACTTAATTTAAATAAGGTTAAATGAAATAATTTTATAAAATGGCTCAGAAATAAATTTATATGAATTGTGTGAAACAAAAAATGAAACAATTGAAATTTAACAAATTGAATATAAATGAAATAGATTTGAATAAATTGGAAGTAAACCAATTGAATGTTAATAAAAATTGAATGTTAATGAGAAATGAAGTGTATAAATTAAATTTGACATCGGAAATGTGAATTATGATAATTTGGATTAATTAGATGAATACTAGTGATTGTTGAATGGTTTCTTTTGTTGTAAATCGTCGTTATGGCTGTTTTGATTGCATATGATTGTTGTATGTTGTGTGTTTGTGCTTGTGCTTATGGTTTGGATTTACAATACATGTAAATGGTTTTATTGAACTTATACATGTTCTATATCTATTTATAAATGACTAATATTCTAAATTGAGTTGAGATAGGTACATACGAAGACCGTTTAGATGTATACGTGGGTTTTTATATGCTTTTGCTTGCTTAATATGAGCGAACTCGCTCGTATTATTAATAATAAGGTACACATCTCGGATTACATACCGCACTTTTATATTTTTTCCCTACGGGGGATGCCTCATCATTGAGATGAGATGTATATTTGATATATATTTGGTATATTTGTGTTATATATTCTATTGTAAAAATATTTCGATCGAGCCGTGCAAAGGAGACGCTGCCGAAATTTTTCGTAAATCCGGGTGTAAGAAAATTTTTGAAATTTTAAAATTTTGTAACTTGTTTTATAAAATAAATTGTAATTTCCATAAAACCGATATCGAAGTGGCGTAGCGAGAGTGTAGTAATGCTTTTTTAAATAAGATTTTAATGTTTATGAGTTGATTATTTGAATTAAATATATCAAGTGTTAAATTCTGTAATTAGTCCCTTTCGAGGACGAAAAGTTTTGAGTGGGGGAGGATGTAACGACCCGTATTTTTAACTATTTTAAATTATTAAATTTAATATGATTATTAAATAAAAATGGTTAAAAATAAAAATTTAATGATTTATTAATGTAAGTTATTGAATATGAACTTCAATAAAATTTTGAAATAGCTAATTTCGATGATTTGGGCAATAATCAGTATTGAAATGGAATTTTGTATATTAAACGTGTTTATAATCAATAGTTGGAATTGAATAATGAATATTGAATGACTCTAAAATGAATGTAGTTGTTTTATTATTCGAATTCGTTTTAAAAATTAAATTTTATAAGTTGAATAACTTATATTTGAAATAATGTAATTTATTGGATAATTAAATTGTTTAAATTTAATATTGCAATTATTTAAATAATTGAATCTTGAATTAAAGTGAATGAAAATGATATCGAAAATTGATTTAAATTTTATTTAAATATGAATAAAGATTATTGACATTTAAAATTGGGTTTAAAAGTGAATAATTAGAAATTGGAAATTTTATATTTTAATTGACGAGTAAAAATAGCCCTTTTGGCCATTGTCTCAGATTTCGAGGAAACCAGTATCATCAGATCCGTAATAGTGAATTATTGTAGGATTTCAAGTTTCGTAACGATAGGACTTGTCGTTTGGCCATGCGAGCTTGAAACGCGTAGAAACTAATTTCGGAATTTAATTGAAATAAATTGATTTTGAAAAACTATCTTCTGAATACGATCGAATTAGGACTCGAGACTAGTTTCATTGTGTTTGGAATGGGGGTATAATATTATAAACGCCAGGTGACACGCTTCGTTTGGAGCTCGAGAATATTGGGCGTTTAAGGGCGAGATATTTTCTAATTAATAATATTATATTCTTTCCCATATTCAACCGTTCGTATGCTTAACCACCCTTATGTCTCCCCCGTACATCCCTCTTCCCTTTTTATTTCAAACTTACCCAGATAGAACGAACGATCGAAATGAAAAAAAAAACAAAGGGTGCGCGCGATGGAGCTTGAGGTCGGTGGTGCTGCGGTGCTGCACGCGTGCGTGAGGCGATGGTGCGAGGGAGCGTTCGAGCTGTGGCCTAAGATTTTGGGCGCGGTTAGGGCTTCGCGGCAGCTAGGGTTTCTCAATTCGCGTGCGTAGTTGGTTGGTGGTGGTGGCGATGCTGAGGGCCGGCCGGGCGACTGGAGCGACGCTGGCGTGGGAGAGGTCCGGTCGTGATGTGGTCGAGGTCCTGTAGATTGAATTCGTGATGGAGGAGGCGGCTGAGAAGGTAGCATTTAGGTTAGGTTTTATTATATTTTTATTTTTTTAATTAGTTTAGTTAATTAAACGTTATTGTTAATTAAAAAATCATTATGTTCAAAATTGTGTAACTTTTCCATGCGAGGTCTGTTTCGAGTGAAACGAGTTGCAGTACGTTCGTATCGACGTCGTCTTCGATATGGGATCGAGTTGGAATTTATTTGAAGCTGAGAAATATTTTTAGTTTCAAATAAAAGGTGAGTTTTTTAATGCTCACAAGTACTAAAATATTTTTATGATTAGTGAAATTAAAAATCATGAAGTGATTTAATTTTATTGATTGTTGTTTGATAATGTAACTAACATAGAAACCGATATAGAAATTCATATGTTAGGAATTTTGAATTAACAGTTAAATTGAAATTAAGTGCTAGTTAAATTCCCAATTGCTAATAAATAGATAACTGTTGAGATTTGTTGGCTGTTTGGACGATTGTTTATGATGGAGGCCAATTGGTTGATATTTAGATGATTGGGTGTTTATTTATTTTTATATATCATGTTATCACCCTGTAAATTATTTACAGTATGTAAACTGTAAATTGAATTATTTTGAATAAATTAAGAACTAGGTTGAAATGATATATACCTATGACATTTATCTTGGATTGAAATGATATATATACATCCCTGAAATAAAAATGAAAATAATTGATCACTTGGCCATAGGATAGAAAATTATATACGAACGCCGGATTAGTTAAATTAATAATTTTAATAGTCTTGGTTTTGAAATTATTTAAATGATTTTGATTTAAAGAAATGAAAATCGAATTTATGAAGTTTGAATTAATCACGAATTCGAGTTTGAAATGGTGAAATAAATTTTGGTTAAAAGAAATTGTTTTAAAGAATTTAATTGGAATTTGAAGTCATGATTGAAATATAATTTGAATTATCGAAATTGAATCGTTTAAAAAGATTTAAACTTTTACTTAAACTTTAAAGTTATTTAAGTAAAGGTAAATTTAAATGGATATTCCAAACTTGAGCTCGGAATTGAATTATTTCGAAGATTTGAATATAAATTCGAACATTGAAGTTTAATGTGAATTAAATGATTTAGGTCGATATTTTGAAATTGAACCCGAAATCGATAAACATAAATGGTTTTAAATTTGAGAATTGAATTGAAACTAAATCCAAATTGGAAGTGAGATGAAGTTAAGTAATTTGAAATTGAAATTAATTAATTTAATGTCGAAATTGAATTAATGTGAAAAATCAAAGTTGAAGTTGATTTGAATTGAAATTGGAATCGAAGTTAATTCGGATTGAAATCGGAATTGAATCGATTTAAATTGAATTGGATTGAGATTGAGAATGATTTGAATTGGAAGATTTGGAATTGAATCAGTTTGACTTTGAAATTGTTTTAAATAAATTATTTTATTATAAACTGTTTTGAAATATATCTTTTTAAATATACAAATTATTTTGATTTTTCAAGCTATCTTCCTATATAAACCATTTTCAATACTCAAACTATTTTAACATTTAAACTATTTAAAAAATTTCAGCCTATTTTCTAAAATTCAAACTGGTCAGAGTGGGAATCGTTTATATTTAAATCATGGATTTAAATACGAATTGAGTTAAATGAAGTTATAACCTAAACTGAAATTCGAAACAATTTTGGAAGCGAAATTGAGATATTATGGTGAAATTGATTTGTAAGTGAAATGGTATATTTTGAGTAAATATGATGATTTCGAAACGCGTTTGATTTGAACCAAATATGATATTTTGATATCAAGTACGAATTGTTCTCGAAATATAAAAGTACCACCGGTGTGTAAAACGATGTTTGGTTGTTAAAGAGACCGGGGCCTATTATTGGCATACTCTTTTTCAATATTGGAACCACTTTAACAACTGTGTACGCGGAGGAGACTCCAGAACGAAATGGTTGGATTTGGCATCGTTTGCTGGATTTGAAGAAAGAGAACGATGATGGATAGACCCCAGCACTTGTGCCAATTTGAAATGACTAAAATAGGACGTCTTGACAAGGCCAAAAGGGCTTGCAACCCCTAGCAGACATCCATTCTTCGATTTTCTTGGACTCGGTCGATATTATTCCTCTTTTTGTTGGTTTTGATTGGTGCACCTTGATTTAGGATAGCTTCCCTTTGACTCGATATGGGATGGATGGATGCGGTGGGCGGTCGTGGCTACAATGCGTTACCACCAGCCCTACGACCCGAATCGGAAGTATCATACCTTGGGCATTGCCTCATGTGCCTTGTCATACTTTTATCCCTATACGTGACCCCTACGATTTTGGTTTAGTGTTGTCGTATCACGGCGCATCAATGACTACCGATGTAACGACCCACTATTTTGGACCATTCAAATCGACAATAAAACCACACATGTCGGACTTGAGTAATTCAAAACAATAGATTGTAAATAAATTTCGAGCAAATAAAACCAATCACAGAATCAAAGACATAGAATATCAGAATAACTCGCATCGGAAATAAAATACATAGTAGTTCATGAAGCTACTACAATACATAGTCTTAAAACAGATACAAAATACCATAGTCTAAAAAATAGATACAATAGAAGTCTGAATACATAAGTTCACAAATACATGAGTAAAGCTGAATAGGAAATAACTGAAATGGAAATAGACAACTAGATAGACGGATAAACTCCAGAAATCTCTAGCTCCAGAAGATGAATCCAAAGCTGTGATACTCAGGCTGACCCAAGCGTAAAGAGAAACACAAAACACTCGAGTTAGTACATACGTACTTATAAAATGTAAATCAACTCGAGTGAACTGTAATAGAAATACATCAATAACTTAAAGGATGCTTGGGATCGCCCATCCTTTAAGGATCCGTTAAACTATCTACTATGTAGTAAGATACGCTATTATAATAATGTCTAAAGTAAAGTAAACTATCAAAATAGCGTTAAGGCGTTACCCATATCCCCCTTAACACATTTTATATATTCCCATAGTCTATACAATACTGTAATCTCATCCGTAATGGTCGTCGTCAGAGGGCACTCCATAGGTATGGTACAAAAAAACTCGTAGTAAAGCACGCTAGGGTAGGTGACAGGCACAACTAGGCAATGCCAGGGTAGATATACTAGTTACACTTCCGGGCCGGTGGTGACGTAGAGCCGCAGCAATCGCCCACCTCGAGCCACACTCCCGAATCAAGGGGTGCACCCAATCAATCACAAAGTAATAGAATGGTATACGATGGAATGTGTCCGATCAGAGGTGCTACCTCATTAGCTCGTCAATTACTCCTGTTTTAGCCATCTTATGCCAACTCACGGGAGTTGGGTCCACATTTATACCTCAAAATAGAATCGTCGCCACCATCCTACTTCATTCTGGAATCTCCACCGCGTACACAGTTGTTAAAGTGGTTTTCGGTATCGACAGAGAGTATGTCCATATCCGATCCCGGTCTCTTCAACAACCAATCGTTATTATAACCCGTGGTTATAAATTTCAAAAATGGTTTATATTTCAAATCCAAACATATTCATTTTAAACCATCTAAATTCAATATCAATATCCTTCAAATATAATATTCATTTACAAAGTTGTAGCATTTCTAAGTTCATTCATTAAATTATAACAATTCCAAAACATTGTATTTTAGCATTCGTAGCAATTTGAAAATGTGATGATACATATAGTATTATTTCGAAAATATAGTCTTTTTAGAAAAGCAGCACTCAGAAAACGTTACTACAGATATAGTGGTATTTCAAAATATAGTCTTTTCAGAAACAGCAGCACTTAGAAAATGTTACTGCAGATTTAGTGGTATTTAAAAATATAGTCTTTTCAGAAACAGCAGCACTCAGAAAACGTTACTGCAGATATATTGGTATTTCAAAATATTGTCTTTTCAGAAACAGCAGCACTCAGAAAACGCTACCTTAAAACCACAGCATTTCAGAAATGCTGCAAATACAAATCTGAGATTTACTATAACATTTCAGAAACATTATAATTTCAGTTTTTCACCATTTTAACTTATAAAACATATCTCACTTTTCAAAAAAATAATTATTTGGATATCATTTAACTTATGATAAAATGAAATTTTATAAATAAAATATCCAAATTAAACCATAATTCTTTTATTAAGTCAAAAATACATTTAAATTTCTTAACTTTACTTTTACAAATAACTTGATACTTTGTTTACTTTAAAAATATCCATTTCAAAAATAAAATATTTTATTACTAAGTTAAGCCAAAAATTCCATTTCAAATCAAATTTCAATTATTAAGTCAAATCATAATTTAAATTTTACATTTCAATCATTTATTAACTCATACAATTTTAACTTATAGAAAATCACTATAAAATTTATTTAAATCGTTTAAATCCAATTTAAGTTAAAATCTCATATATTTTACATTCCAAATACTTAAAAATTTCAGAAAATATTTATATTTAAAATTAACCACGGATCTGTATAATATTTTCTAACCTAGGTCAAGTGAATACGGATATATATCATTTCAATCCGAACTATAAAATCCTAGGTTTGATCATTTCAAACCTGCAATCCCAAGTCGAATAAAAATCGCTCGAGCCTATCATTTCAGCTAATAATGACTTTTCCTTATTCTAAAGTCCGTTCGGATATGTATCATTTCAACCCATAGTGAGGGAACTTGTAGTGTGAGAAATAGAAATATAAAACAAACAATAAAGCATAGGATGTCATATCAGGTGATGAAATAGATATATAATCTGGTTATAACATCAAATATCATATCACTGGCATATATGAAACTACTATCAACATGGCATATCACTACTATACATTCACATGGCTTTGTTTCACAATTTTATAAGTACGAAGTCGAGAGTGATAACTCACCTTCTAAAGCTAGAGATGACAATTCAAGACACAAGATCAACTTCAAAAAAGCACGACAAAGCACGAATCAAATTCGAGGAGATGTAGCACCCAAATCCAAATCTTGTAAACAAATAGAATACAACATACATAAGAAAAGATTCAACACAAAAGGATATAAATTTAACAATGTAAAATATGAACAAAAGTGGAACAAAGTGGCTTAAACAAACAAGTGGGCTCGACCACTACACTAATGGGCTAGATCACATGATAAATGGCTCGGCCACCATGGTTTAAAGGCAAGGTAGGCTCGGCTATGGTCAAGCAATAGGCACGGCATAGGGTAGATGAAGGGTTGGCAAACCAAAAGTCAAGTGGAAGGAAAAAGGACAAGGCAGATGAAGGGTCAAGTGGCTCAATGGTTCGGCCTAGGCTAACATGGCTCGGTCATATGGTGGGTTCATGTGCAAAAGGCACGGCTATGGTGGATTGATGTGGCTACTAGGTTCGGCCATAGGTAGATGAAGGGGTGGCAAAACAAAACGTCTAAGGGAAGGCTAAAGGTTAAAGCAAATGAGGGGACATGGTCACTTTGGGTTCGGCCTATGGTCACTTTGGGTTTGGTCCTATGTTCTATGCACATCTGAAATGAAGGCTTTGGGGATGGATTTGGTCACGGCCAAAGGAAGGGAAGGTGTAGAAATGGGTGGTGGCCGAGGCTAGTGAAGAGGAAGGGTGATCTATAGGAGTTCGGCTATGGTTTGCATCATGGTTTGGTAGTGGATTGGATCTAGGAAGTCACGACAAGGCATAGGGATGATAATGGGATGGTGGAGGCTGGTGATAGGTGGTGGGGAAGAGGAGGATATGGTCGGCTAAAAGGAATGGTTGATGGTGGCCGAAATAGCATAAGAGAAAGAAAACAAAAGAAAGGAGAAAAAAAAGAGAAAGAAGGAGGAAGGCATGAAAACTTACTGTAATTTGTTTGTTAGGAATGAAATGAGAAAGAGGAGACGGGAAACACAATGCTATGTACGGCTAGAGGATGGAAACACACGGCTAAGAAAAGGAAAAGGAAGAGGCACCAATTCACATTAAAGTAAAAGAAACTTAAGTCTTTTGAATTTCCAAACCCATTTGTCAAGCCCAAAACAAAACAAGCTCAAACTCAAACAAACAAACAAAGCCCAAACCAAAATAAACTAGAAAAAAACATAGAAAAATAAAGACAATAAAATACTGAAAATAATTGTGTGTAAAACGCTGAATTTTATAGATTTAAAAAAATATAAAACAGAATTTAACAAAACGAAAAGCAGAACGAATATCAAAATCAAATACTGTTTCAAAGAAAAAGATTAGAAATTTAAAATTCAAATTTAAAAATTTCAACTGAAAATCAAAGTTTGACTAAAGTTGACCAAAATATAAAATTTTCATAAAATCATTATTTTATTATATTTGGAAAATAAATTTTAAACAAAATCCAAAAATACATTGGAAAATTCCAAAATCCAAATTTTTAAATGATTAAAAATCAAAGTTTCAAATAAATTAAATTTAAAAATATTTGTTAAAATTTATGGGTTGTTACACTCTCCCCCACTCAAAACTTTTTGTCCTCGAAAAGGAACGAAACACAGAATAAAGAAAGATAAGATAGAATAAGATAGAATAGCGAAAAGTACCTGAAACAAACAATTCCAAATTCGAAGCACGCATGCTCTCCTCCGTCTCCCAGGTACAATCCCGATCATCAGTACTCCACTGCACTTTGACCAGGTTGACAGATTTCCTTCTCAACTGCTTCGTACCTCTATCGACAATACGAAGTGGCTTCCTCTCGACAGTCAGATTAGGCTCAATATCCAAACTCTCGAGAGTAGAAGGCTGGACAATAAGGGATGGATCATGAAGATACCAACGAAGGTGCGAAACATGGAATACATTATGCAGTCCAGAAAACTTCTCAGGCAAATCCAGGCGATAAGCTAGAGAACCAATCCTCTCCACAATGCGGAAAGGACCAATGAACCTAGGAGCAAGCTTCCCTCTACGACCAAAACGAATCACATTCCTTAAGTGAGAGACCTTAAGGAAAACCAGATCACCAAAAGAAAACTCTAAACTCCTTCTACGCCTATCAGCGTACTACTTCTGCCTATCCTAAGCACTCCTCATCTTCCTCTTAATCTCCTCAACTCTCTCAGAAGCCTCCAGAATCATATCAGGACCAAGAACCAAACGATTACCGAATTCAATCCAGCAAGATGGAGATCTGCAAGGTTGTTTGTAAAGAGCAGCAAACGGAGACATTGCAATACTAGCCTGGATTCAAAAGGTGAAATGAGATAGATAAAGAATTAAGACAAGATTCAAATAAAAGATTGAGATTATACCTGATAACTATTGTTATAGGTGAATTCGACTAGATGGAGATGATCTTCCCAAGATCCTCCATAATCAAGAACACAAGCATGAAGAAGATCCTCTAAAATCTGATTCACTCTTTCCGTTTGACCGTCGGTCTGCGGATGGTAAGTAGTGCTCAGATTCAAATGAGTACCCAAAGATTCCTGAAAAGCTTTCCAAAACTGACTGGTAAAGATGGGATCACGATCACAAACAATACTGATAGGAACACCATGGAGACGGACAATCTCCATCAAATAGATCTCAGCTAAACTCGAAGCAGAACGGGTAGACTTGACCGGAATGAATTGAGATGACTTGGTCAATCTATCCACAATAACCCAAATACTCTTACTACCCCTCCTAGTCCTCGGTAATCCATCAATAAAAATCCATAGAAACCTGTTCCCATTTCCAATTGGGAACATCAAGGGGCTGCAATAACCCAGGGGTCTTCTGATGATCGGCCTTGACTTGTTGACAAGTCGCACACCTACTAACAAAATGGAGATATCATGCCTTATACCCTTCCACCAATACAACTTCTTCATATCCTAATACATTTTGGTCACACCGGGATGAATAGAAAGTCTGGATCGATGATTTTCCCAAAGTAATTCCTGTCTCAATCCATCAACATTCGGGACACAAATCCGATTATTAATCCTCAAAATCCCTCTATCATCGATCTGAGCTCCACTACCATCAAGACTACTACCACCAACCCTGCTACGAACACTCTCCTTCATAAGCCTAAGCATCTGATCCTCATCCTGCTTAGCCATGATACGATCCAATAGAGGAGAAGAAACAACTAGCTAACACAATATCGCCTTCTTCCGACTCAAAGCATCTGCCACAACATTAGCTTTCCCAGGGGTATAGTTGATGTCGAGGTCATAAGAAGCAAGGAACTCCAGCCACCTAACTTTTCTCTGATTCAAATCCTTCTGGGTGATAATATACCTCAAAGACTGATGATCCGCAAAAAGCTCAAACTTAGTTCCCAAAAGATGATGCCTCCAAAGCTTCAAAGCAAAAACCACAACAAGCAATTCCAAATCATGAGCAGCATAATTGGCTTCATGGGTCTTCAATTGACGACTGGCATAAGCAATGACTATCCCATCCTGCATCAGAACAGCTCCCAAACCTTCACGACTAGCATCAGTGTATACCGTTAATCCCTCATTTCCATTTGGAACGGTAAGAACTGGTGCGGAAGTAAGCTTGCGCTTTAACTCATTGAATGCAGCTTCACACTTATCATTCCATATATACTTAGCATTCTTACAAGTCAAAGCAGTGAGAGGTGCAGCAATCTGAGCAAAATTCTCAATGAATCTCCGATAATAACCGGAAAGGCCCAGAAAGCTACGGATATCAGATGGAGTCCTAGGAGTTTCCTAATCCTGAAATAGAATAGGGAAAAATAAGAACTACAAACAAAGATAGAAAAAAAATTGGACTACAAAAGAAAGATGAGAAAAGGTAGACTTACATTGATCGCAGTGATCTTGACTTGATCAACAAGAAACTCCATTACTAGAAACAATATGTCCAAGAAATCGGACTTCATCCTTCCAGAAATGGCATTTAGAGAATTTAGCTTTCAACTGATGACTCCTAAGAGTCCCCAGAGCAAAGCTCAAATGAGATTCATGCTCTTCCTCGATCTTAGAAAAGACCAGAATATCATCAACAAAGACCAGAACAAACTTATTAAGAACATCACGAAAAACACGATTCATCAAATCAACAAAGAAAGCTGGGGCATTAGTCAAACCAAAAGGCATAACTAACCATTCATAGAAACCATTCTCAGTACGGAAAGCAGTCTTGGGAATACTTTCCTCAGCAACTCTGAGCTGGTGGAAACTTGTGGCAAGATCAAGCTGAGAGAAAACAGTAGCTCCCTAAAGCTAATCGAACATATCATTGATACGAGGCATAGGATATCTGTTCCTCATAGTTAGCTTGTTCAGCTCCCTATAATCAACACACATCCTCAAAGATCCATCGGACTTAGTGACGAAAACCATTGCTGCTCCTCATTCGGAATGACTACGTCTGATCAGACCCTTAGAGAACAAGTCCTCAATTTGCTTCCTTAACTCAACCTTCTCACGGGATGCCATTCTTCTGGGAGGAAGAACTACAGGTCGAGCTCCAGGAAAAAGATCAATACGGAAATCAATTTACCGCTTAGGAGGTAAAGAAGAGACTTCACCAAATACATCGGGATAGAGCTTAACCACAGGGGTAAAATCAAGATCACCAGGAGAAGAATCCAAAGAGAAAATAAAACTGCCAGCAAAATCCTGAGGCATACGGCACTGAATCACCAAAGGGTTACCCCGATCATCAACAAGAGAAACAGTTCGGGTTTTACAAAAGATAACGGCTTCATGCCTCTTCATCCAATCACCCCCAAGCAATATATCAAAAGCATCAAAACCCAGAACATAGAAATCACTAGAAAATCTATGGCCAGAATAGAAGAGTTTCACTTGATTACAGATCCTACTAAGGTTCACGGGTCCCCCAATAGGATTAGTAATACACAAAGGTACAATAGCAAACATAGGTGAAAGAAGATGCTCAAACTTATCACAAAGATCCACAGAAATAAAACTATACCAAGCTCCAGTATCAAATAAAACACGAACAGGAAAATTAAACAGAGAAAAGGTGCCCTGAAGAGTACCTTGGGAATCACTAGGAGTAGGTGGAGCAGGAGTGGAAGAAGTCATGACAAAGACTCCATATGTCTTGTCTTTCTGATACAAAGGACAATCCTTCTTGAAATGACCAGGCTACAGACAGACATGACAGAGATTGTTCCTGGTATCCTGAGGTGGAGGAACAGCAGCACCAATTGAAGTAGGGCAACTATTGGCATAGTGTCCCCTCTGATCACACTTGAAGCAGGTGATGGAAGATAGGTCGATAGGATGCTTCCGAGGAGTAGATCCTAAACCGGGATTCTTGGGCCAATTCTGCTTTTGCTGATGGAAATTAGGCTTCCTCTTCTTAGAGTTGCCAAAACCAGGCTGAGATGGAGAAGCACGAGGAACAGAAACTTCCTTAGAAGTAGGATTCTCATATCTAATAGCCATGTCCATCAACTCCGTGAAGGTACCATGAACATGAGAGATGAGACGATCATAAAACTCTGGGCGAGCTCCAGCTATAAATTTCTCATTCTTCTTAAGAGAGGTGTCAATCAGGCCAGGACCAAACTTGGAAAGTTCATTGAACTTCCGCTCATACTCAGAAAATGACATGCTCCCTTGCTTAAGATCCATAAACTCCCTGTATAGTTAGGACTTCCCGGCTTCGGGCATCCACTTTGCCACAAAAGCCTCCCTGGAAAAAGATAGATAAGCTTAAGATAGATTTCAAGAGAAAAAGCTGAACAGAACACAAGACTAACACAAAAGGATACCTAAACTGCTCCCAAGAAATATCTACCTCCATAGTTTGAGCTGTGACAGACTCCCACCAATCCTGGGCTGCCTCTTGCAACTGCCAAGCTGCCAACTGACGCTTCTGAGCATCAGTAATCTCCAAACCAGTATAAATCCTCTCAAGACTCCTCAACCACTACTGAGCCTCTACGATGCTCTCAGATCTGGTAAACTTAGTGCCACCAAGCTGAGTGAATTCCTTACAGAGAGTGGTGAACCTGATGGGTGCAACAGGCTCAGGAACTGGGGCAATACCACGACCCCTACCTCTGGCATTCCTACGATTCATCCTGGAAAAATCAAGAATGAATTTTTAGGACAAAGGTAAAGCAGAAAGACAAAGATATGATTCAACTAAAATGGAAATCCTAATCAAAAAATTCAAATAAACAAGGTGGATTCGAAAGGAATGAAGTTAAGAAAAAAATGAGATTTTATAACAAGAAAATTTTATATCCAAAGTAATCTTTTAAAATCATTTAAAAATCATTTTATACTTAAAAATACGTTCTCTCACAAAGAAATGATTCAAAGATTGATTTCACTCATTCTAGGGTATTTCTACCCTATCTCTAATGAGTTTTTGCTTCATAGGCTAAGGTTTGCCTAAAACCTCGCTCTGATACCAAATTTAACGACCCACTATTTTGGACCATTCAAATCGACAATAAAACCACACATGTCAGACTTGAATAATTCAAAACAATAGATTGTAAATAAATTTGGAGCAAATAAAACCAATCACAGACACAGAATATCAGAATAACTCGCAGCGGAAATAAAATACATAGTAGTTCATGAAGCTACTACAAAACATAGTCTTAAAACAGGTACAAAATACCATAGTCTGAAAAACAGGTACAACAGAAGTCTAAATACATAAGTTCACAAATACATAAGTAAAGCTGAATAGGAAATAACTGAAATGGAAATAGACAACTAGATAGACAGATAAACTCCAGCAATCTCTAACTCCAGAAGATGAATCCAAAGCTGCGACACTCAGGCTGACTCAAGCGTAAAGCGAAACACAAAACACTCGAGTCAGGACATACATACTTAAAAAATGTAAATCAACTCAAGTGAACTGTAATAGAAATACATCAATAACTTAAAGGATGCTTGGGATCGCCCATCCTTTAAGGATCCGTTAAACTATCTACTAGTAGTAAGATACGCTATTATAATAATGTCTAAAGTAATGTAAACTATCAAAATAGCGTTAAGGCGTTACCCATATCCCCCTTAACACATTTTATATATTCCCATAGTCTATACAGTACCGTAATCTCCCCCATAATGGGCGTCGTCAAAGGGCACTCCATAGGTATGGTACAAAATAAACTCGTAGTAAAGCACACTAGGGTAGGTGACACGGCACAACTAGGCAATGCCAGGGTAGATATAGTAATTACACTTCCGGGCCGGTGGTGACGCAGAGCCATAGCAATCGCCCACCTCGAGCCACACTCCCGAATCAAGGGCCGCACCCAATCAATCATAAAGTAATAGAATGGTATACGATGGAATGTGTCCGATCAGAGGTGCTACCTCATTAGCCCGTCAATTGCTCCTATTTAGCCACCTTATGCCAACTCACGGGAGTTGGGTCCACGTTTATACCTCAAAATAGAATCGTCGCCACCATCCTACTTCATTCTGGAATCTCCACCGCGTACACAGTTGTTAAAGTGGTTTTTGGTATCGACAGAGAGTATGTCTATATCCGATCCCGGTCTCTTCAACGACCAATCATTATTATAACCCGTGGTTATAAATTTCAAAAATGGTTTATATTTCAAATCCAAACATATTCATTTTAAACCATTTAAATTCAATATCAATATCTTTCAAAGATAATATTCATTTACAAACTTGTAGCATTTCTAAGTTCATTCATTAAATTATAACATTTCCAAAACATTGTATTTTAGCATTCGTAGCACTTTGAAAATGTGATGATACATATAGTATTATTTCGAAAATATAGTCTTTTCAGAAACGGCAGCACTCAGAAAACGTTACTGCAGATATAGTGGTATTTCAAAATATAGTCTTTTCAGAAACAGCAGCACTCAGAAAACGTTACTACAGATATAGTGGTATTTCAAAATATAGTCTTTTCAGAAACAGCAGCACTCAGGAAACGTTATTGCAGATATATTGGTATTTCAAAATATTGTCTTTTCAGAAACAGCAGCATTCAGAAAACGCTACCTTAAAACCACAGCATTTTGGAAATGCTCCAATACAAATCTGAGATTTACTATAACATTTCAGAAACATTATAATTTCAGTTTTTCACCATTTTAACTTATAAAACATATCTCACTTTTCAAAAAAAAATATTTATTTGGATATCATTTAACTTATGATAAAATGAAATTTTATAAATAAAATATCCAAATTAAACCATAATTCTTTTATTAAGTGTAACAACCCGGGATTGCAATTACCGAATAATAAATTAAAATTGTGATTTTAATTCAAATGGAGCTAAAAATAGTTTTTTTTGGATAGGCTAATTTCTTTAAAATAAAGTTATTTGAAAAAAAAATGGGTGGTTTTATAATGGCGGGTTTTAGTTGGCTAATGAAGCATTAAATAGTTTTAGTGAACATTAGGATGTCACTTCTCTTATTGGGTCAATTAGTGAAACCAAACCCATTACCCACCTCTATATATTATCTTAAACACACCCTAAACCCTAACCCTCCTCTTCATAATTTCCTCAAACCTAAACACCTCATAAAAATCTAATTAATGGCCTCCATTTGGTAGAAGATCCATTTTCCTCTCCACATAGCTAATCTAGGTAAATACAAGCTAAAAGGTAAAGCAATCCTTCTCTAATCACTCTCTAATCTTCATTCTAATTTCTGAAATTAATTTTTAATACATGGTTTGTGGTTATTTTTGTTATGAAGCCTATTGATCCCCTCTCTCTAGCTTTTGAAGTGCATGCCAAGTGTTTGTGCATATTTTTCTTGCATTGGTTGAGGTAAAATTGCTAGCTAAATCTTTTTTTACTTGATGCTTCTATAATTTTCGTTTTGGAATTGTAGCTGAAACGAAATCAGGCATAACTTCTTCATTTCTCATCTGTTTTTGGTCAGGTTTTTTTGTGCTACAAACTAGATTCAATAAGGAACACTTTTTGTTCAGTGAGTTTTCTGTAATTTTGCCATTTAGATGACCTGAAATGCATTCAAAGACAGAAGACCAATTCTGTCTTTAACAAGTTATCCTGAGTTTCAATCTGATATTGTTTTGCCTGTATCTCTCTCGTTTTTCACCCGAATTAGATAATTTTGGATGTTCCAGAAAGCTTAAAACATATGCTGCAATTTTTGTTCAGTGAGTTTTCTGTAATTTTACCATTTAGATGACCTGAAATGCATTCAAAGACAGAAGACCAATTCTGTCTTTAACAAGTTATCCTGAGTTTCAATCTGATATTGTTTTGTCTGTATCTCTCTCGTTTTTGATCCGAATTAGATAATTTTGGATGTTTCGGAAAGCTTAAAACATATGCTACAATTTTTGTTCAGTGAGTTTTCTGTAATTTTGCAATTTAGATGACCTGAAATGCGTTCAAAGACAGAAGACCAATTCTGTCTTTAACAAGTTATCCTGAGTTTCAATCTGATATTGTTTTGCCTGTATCTCTCTCGTTATTGATCTGAATTAGATAATTTTGGATGTTCCGGAAAGCTTAAAACATATGCTAAAATTTTGTTCAGTGAGTTTTCTGTAACTTTGAGGCTAACTAGGTCAAAAATTGATTTTTCTACTATCTTCCCGAGAGCGATACACATATTAGCTCTGTGGATGAAACTGAAACTATTTTGGTCATAACTTTTGAGCCGCTAGTCGGAATTTGACGATTTTGGTCTCGTTGGAAAGATGGAGTTACGAATTCCATATCTGGAAAGTTTGGTCATCATCTGAGTTCATTAGACCCTTCGAATTTCCTGTTAGAGTTGAACCCAGATCGCTGTGCAAAACAGTGCATTACATGTTTCAGAGTCCGACTTTGGAACGTCGCTACGCCTTTGTTTCAAGTCGAAATCGAGTAATTCTTTTTGCATTCTGAAGAAGGAATGTCGAACTACGTTTCTACCAATTTTCATGCCATTCAGATTCAGTCTACTAGTCCGAATAATTTTCCGAACTTGGGTTCGCGTCAGTTTTGGACTATTTTCCAACACTTAGAATATTTTCAGTGATTTTCTGGTTTTATCGATTTCTTTGAGATTTGTCTCTGGATTTTGTACACTGGCCTTATAAAAAGGTTTTAAAAGGATTTTTCGCTCCGAAATGGCTTTCGAAATTATTATATAATATTATTTTTAATTATTAAATTAATCACTCCATAATAGGAGAGTTTTCAAATGCCGTTTTAAAGTGATTTCAAACCAATTATAAACCCGTTTTCCGTAATTATTTTCTATAATAAAATCCCACACTCATACTTTAGCACTTCGAGCGATGTGGAAAGGTGCTTAAATGGTTGGGAAAAACTCCGGCCTATGAAACCGTGTGTATTTCCTTTCCTGTTAATCCCCGACCTATTCGATTGATCGTTTTGGCCTTTCGGCCTAGTTTACCGATGACATGAGGTGAACTTTGTACTGTTTTCAGTGTGGAAGCTTACGATTGGTTAGTAAACCGTTTAGTGCGAACGTGGGGTATGGGACTCACGTTAACACTTTACGGGTTCCTTGCTAAAAGTTCGTGACACACTCCTTATATTACCTTTGGGATAGTGTCTTCCGACTGTCTCCCTTAGAGGTATCGTTTTGGCATCTCTACTTAGATGGTCGTTATACATCTCTACATAGATGTATCCTTTTTGGCATCTCTATTTAGATGGCCGTTATACATCTCTACATAGATGTATCATTTTTGGCATCTCTACTTAGATGGCCTGTTATACATCTCTACTTAGATGTATCGTTTTTTTGACACCTCTACTTAGATGTTTTTGTTTTGGCATTTGTGCTTACGTTATGCCGATGATATGAGGCTTATTATACATCTCTACTTAGATGTTTTTGTTTTTGGCATTTGTGCTTACGTTATGTCGATGATATGAGGCTTATTATACATCTCTACTTAGATGTTTTGTTTTGATATTTGTGACTATGTTATGCCCATGATACAAGGCTTGCTATACATCTCTACTTAGATGTTTATTTCTTCTCTATGTGAGAGTTTGTGGTCTATAGTACTATGTTATATATCGCCTCATTATCTATAATTTTTATCTCAGTTTATTAACTGATTGTTTAGTTAGCCTGACCTGAGTGTTTTTCGCTAGGGTCAGACCGAGTTATTTCAGGTTAGGTCTTTGGACTTAGCTTTCTGTGCTTCCGCTTGGACATTATCTGCTTTGCTGATAGATAGTTATAGCATAGTTACATTTGGTCGCTCCTATTATACTCTATTCTCCGCATTAGCAGACGGAATCACCTCCATGATTCTCTTTGCTAATGAGGGTCTTGGAGTGGGGCGTTACATTAAGTCAAAATTACATTTAAATTTCTTAACTTTACTTTTACAAATAACTTGATACTTTATTTACGTTAAAAATATCCATTTCATAAATAAAATATTTTATTACTAAGTTAAGCCTAAAATTCCATTTCAAATCAAATTTCAATTATTAAGTCAAATCATAATTTAAATTTTACATTTCAATCATTTATTAACTCATACAATTTTAACTTATAGAAAATCACTATAAAATTTATTTAAATCGTTTAAATCCAATTTAAGTTAAAATCTCATATATTTTACATTCCAAATACTTAAAAATTTCAAAAAATATTTATATTTAAAATTAACCACGGATCTGTATAATATTTTCTAACCTAGGTCAAGTGAATACGGATATATATCATTTCAATCCGAAATATAAAATTCCGGGTTTGATCATTTCAAACCCGCAATCCCAAGTCAAATAAAAATCACTCGAGCCTATCATTTCAGCTCATAACGACTTTTCCTTATTCTAAAGTCCGTTCGGTATGTATCATTTCAACCCATAGTGAGGGAACTTGTAGTGTGAGAAACATAAATATAAAACAAACAGTAAAGCATAGGATGTCATATCAGGTGATGAAATAGGTATATAATCAGGTTATAACATCAAATATCATATCACTGGCATATATGAAACTACTATCGACATGGAATATCACTACTACACATTCACATGGCTTTGTTTCACAATTTTATAAGTACGAAGTCGAGAGTGATAACTCACCTACTAAAGCTAGAGATGACAATTCAAGACACAGGATCAACTCCGAAAAAGCACGACAAAGCACGAATCAAATTCGAGGAGATGTAGCACCCAAATCCAAACCTTGTAAACAAATAGAATACAACATACATAAGAAAAGATTCAACACAAAAGGATATAAATTTAACAATGTAAAATATGAACAAAAGTGGAACAAAGTGGCTTAACCAAACAAGTGGGCTCTACCACTACACCAATGGGCTAGATCACATGATAAATGGCTCGGCCACCATGGTTTAAAGGCAAGGTAGGCTCGGCTATGGTCAAGCAATAGGCACGGCAAAGTGTAGATGAAGGGTAGGCAAAACAAAAGTCAAGTAGAAGGCAAAAGGACAAGGCAAATGAAGGGTCAAGTGGCTCAATGGTTCGGCCAAGGCTAGCATGGCTCGGTCCTATGGTGGGTTCATGTGCAAAAGGCATGGCTATGGTGGATTGAAGTGGCTACTAGGTTCGGCCATAGGTAGATGAAGGGGTGGCAAAACAAAACGGCTAAGGGAAGGCTAAAGGTTAAGGCAAATGAGGGGTCATGGTCACTTTTGGTTCGGCTTATGGTCACTTTGGGTTCGGTCCTATGTTCTATGGTCAAGTCACATCTGAAATGAAGGCTTTGGGGATGGATTTGGTCACGGACAAAGGAAGGGAAGGTGTAGAAATGGCTGGTGGCTGAGGCTAGTGAAGAGGAAGGGTGATCTATAGGAGTTCGGCTATGGTTTGCATCATGGTTTGGTGGTGGATTGGATCAAGGAAGTCACGGCAAGGCATAGGGATGATGATGGGATGGTGGAGGCCGATCATATGTGGTGGGGAAGAGGAGGATATGGTCGGCTAAAAGTAATGGTTGATGGTGGCCGAAATAGAATAAGAGAAGAAAACAAAAGAAAGGAGAAAAAGAAAAGAGAAAGAAGGAGGAAGCCATGAAAACTTACTGTAATTTGTTTGTTAGGAATGAAATAAGAAAGAGGAGATGGGAAACACAATGCTATGTACGGCTAGAGGATGGAAACACACGGCTAAGAAAAGGAAAAGGAAGAGGCACCAATTCACATTAAAGTAAAAGAAACTTAAGTCTTTTGAATTTCCAAACCCATTTGTCAAGCCCAAAACAAAACAAGCTCAAACTCAAACAAACAACAAAGCCCAAACCAAAATAAACTAGAAAATAACATAGAAAAATAAAGACAATAAAATACTGAAAATAATTGCGTGTAAAACGCTGAATTTTATCAGATTAAAAAAAATATAAAACAGAATTTAACAAAACGAAAAGCAGAACGAATATCAGAATCAAATATTGTTTCAAAGAAAAAGATTAGAAATTTAAAATTCAAATTTAAAAATTTCAACTGAAAATCAAAGTTTGACTAAAGTTGACCAAAATATAAAATTTTCAGAAAATCATTATTTTATTATATTTGGAAAATAAATTATAAACAAAATCCAAAAATACATTGGAAAATTCCAAAATCCAAATTTTTAAATGATTAAAAATCAAAGTTTCAAATAAATTAAATTTAAAAATATTTGTTAAAATTTATGGGTTGTTACAACCGACGTGCTACTGGTTGTGTCAAATGGAAATTGTATGCCAATGCTTAAAAATGTGTTAAGGGGGATCAATGTAAAGCCTTAATGCTAAGAAAAATATTTATTTTACCGATTAGACATTATATATATAGCGTATTCTACTATATATAAATAATTTAACGGCTCCTTAAGAGATGGAAAATCTTGTAACATCTCTTGAGTTATTGCACGCACGTTATACACTAGATAGGAGATGTGAAACCCCATAAACATCTTTGACGCCATGGCACTCATGTTATATGCGATATCGATTTGACTCACTTAAGAATATTTTAGTCACGACTCAAGTGTTTTGTTTTTTATTACGCTCGGGTCAGCCCTGAGTTTTTCAGCATATTGAAGATCTTTTTTCCGGAGGACGAAGATGAAGATTTGATATATTATTACTATTATTATTCTCTGCATCATTCTGTTTTGCTGCATTATTTATTTATCCTTGATGTATATATAACTCTGATAAATGTTGTATAGATTATAATCAATGTATAATATAAACAGCTTCATGAACTGTTTATTTGATTATTATATTTGTCGTTCCACTATGAGATTCTGTGTTTGTTTTCTCCTTCTTTTCTTATTTTTCTTAATTAACCCTAATGATTATCGATGTTCCGGATTATTTAAGTCATACATGTGTGGATTATTTTTGATTTAGACCTTCCGAAATGTGGGTCACATGTGGAGGGACTTTGGATAGTGTTGAATTCACAAAATTGGACCTAAAATTTATTCATCTTCTCTAGGATTTTTAATTATGTTACTCTTAGGAGAAGTTATCAAAGATAAAGTTCTTGTAAATTCTCTTTATTACCATTTAGAAAAAAAGAATTACTCAATTTGGATTTGCTTTGTCGGAGATATGGTCAAAATAAGAAGAAAAATTTTTGAACTTGAAAATATGGGTCCGAAAACACTCTGCAAAGAGATGATATTTTGACATGGCTCTACTCAACATTTGAAGAAGTGGTATAGATTAAAGTTGTAGCCACTGGAATTTTCTATGGTTTCAAAAAAAAATTCTCCATTAGGATAAGAGATGAGGAACGTATGATAAAATAAAAAGGAGGAAAAATTTGAAGAAGCAAAGGGCTATTTATAAGCAAGAAAAAAGAAAATTACCTAAATGCCCTTGTCCTTTACCCTCCACTACCCTATAAACTTGTTTAAACATGTTTAAGTACTCGTTGTACTTAATGTTTCTAATTATGTAATATTTTTATTTTTATTTTAAACTTTGTATACTTAGGTATGAATACATATATACATACACTAATGCACATATATATACATGTACTAACTTATTTACAAATGTGTATACTTATGCTAAAGAGCTCACAATGTTTTCGATAACTTTTAGCCGACGAAAAGTCGAAAATTCGGAAAATGAATCCTGGTCACATTTTTTATCTTTCTTTGAACTAATTTTTGTAAACAAATTTGAAAAACTATTTCACCATTATTATTCATTATTTAAAAGGGTTTATTTCCATTATAAAATCAATTATTTGAATATTTAAAATTAATTAAATATTAGCAAATCAAAACAGTGAAATTTCAAGTCGTTACAATTATTTGGTTAATTATTCTACACTAATCCTAGATTCTAGACACCTGTCGGATAAGTAGGTTTAATTAGTTAGCTCAAAATGTTAACTAATTAGACAAACCATTTGGGCTCTAGTACCATTTTTGGATTTGACCCATTTGACACTAGATGAATCGGGTGAATTCCAAAAAAATTCCCTCCGTGGATCGTAGTGGGCCTATGAAGTCTAATGGGTTCTATTAGATCCAATTTAATTAATTTAAATAAAATCCAACTTTATTTAATTTCCCGATTGAAATAATTAACGAGTTAACTAAAATTTACTTCTATATAGTTTACAAGTATATCATTATATACTCATACGTTTATAACATGCATGTGCAATATAATAATGTGTACATAGTTAACGTATATGTATATAGATGTTGGGATTATTCATTCTTTATTCATATGCACACTGGCTATCTCAAAATATTATTAAAAACACACGCGCGCGTGCACACATATATATTAATGTATGTATGTATAAACATTTGAAAATAATTTTATATTAAATAAATGAACTTTTAAATATTCTTATTTGATGAAGTCATAAATTCGAATTCAAATTTAATATCGAAAATATCAAAATTTTGACTTAGTAAAATATTTTAAATTCAAGTCAAGATCTATAAAGTTATATAGAATATCTTTAAATCATTTGAAATAAATATATACCTATATTTTATAAAATATGTTTATTGCTGGAAGACAAATAATCTTATTAATATATAAATTATTTAAATTTTAATAAAATAAATTTGCAATAGAGTTATTATTAAAAAAATATGTATATTTGTATTTATTATTCTCGGCCAGGCTTAATTTTTTAATTTGAAACTATATATATAGCAAGATTTAATCTATATACATACACGTATTATTATTAAATAAACATTGTTGAGATTCATGAATGTAGGGAAAAAAGATGGCACAGCACCAAATGTGATGAATGTAAGATAAAGAAAATGATGAGAAATAAGATCGAATACACAATTTTTGTAGTGGCTCGACGAATACTCCAGCTTATATTCACTTTAATCCTTTTTATTGATGGTTTCTCTTTGTAATACAACAATTACAATCAGATTCAAATACAATCTAGTAGATCTCGGATTTGCTATAGGTTTTAAAGGTTAGAAGAGAAAGAAAGTCTAGTTCTAGATCTTAAGTGCTAATCCCCTTTTTCTAGTTGAAGTTCTCTTGCTATTTATAGACAATTTCTAGCATAAATCTCACTATCCAGGCTTGACTACATCTTAAATCCAAGATCTAAATATTCAGCATGAAGAACAAGTCGTCCCATACGAATATTGAGGAATTCAATCATGTTGAAACCGTCATGAACTCATGTCGATACCAATATGATTTTGTGCACATCTTCTTCATCTTTTTCTCATAGCCTAAATTTCCTTCCCTCAAGCCTTGCAATGTCATGACACAATCATTTGAATATCACCAGATCATTTCAGTGCCGACATGATTCATGTTATTCAACACCTATCCAAACTTGCGTGCTTCTTCGTATCATCATTCTTGAAGTTTGCCTAGTCTCTGGAGCCATCTCTTCAGTATTTTAAATCCCAGTTCATTCGTTTGAGTCTGTTCTGAGACTATGGAAATTCTGGCCTTAACACTTGCCCTCTAAAG
The DNA here is from genome assembly GCA_030737815.1 of Allium fistulosum. NCBI lineage: Eukaryota > Viridiplantae > Streptophyta > Magnoliopsida > Asparagales > Amaryllidaceae > Allium > Allium fistulosum. The sequence goes on from CM060902.1 coordinate 1,217,859,549, forward strand.
TATGCCTTATGAATGTGAGATGTGCTTTGCTCAAGAACAAGTATAAGGAGTGGTGAATCTTTGGTAGTTGAGCTCTCTAGCTATCCACTGGACCAATCGTTGTGAACTATTCGGTTCCTTTGGGTTCACTTGCAAATCAGAGGTCGTTCTAGAACCATCATAACTAAGAATTCAAGTCCTTGCTTAAATGTTAGTTTCAAATCATAATCATCCCGCGTTTTTCTAGAGTTAACATATCATAAATAAATATCGCAAATCAAGGTTATCATATATCATTATCCAAATCATCACCTATTCGCTCAGGTTAAGTTATCATATATACGTGCCATCTTGCGTTTGCCTAGGATTTAGGTTATCATAAATCGATATTGTCCTATGTTCGCCCAAGATTTATCTATCTTCAGTTAATCATATATCATGCTATCATGCGTTAATAATCACAGAGGTGCATTGCATCGGTTGGATCATTACTTATAAATCGTCTAGTACCACCTAGAATCCCATTATAAATAAGTCCAACTGAATCGAGGCAATGATAACCATTAATCAATCAATAATCATTATTAAATCAGAAGGCCTTCAAATCCTGACAGGCCAAGTCTATATTTCTTCAGATCACACAATCATGTTTAATCTAGGGTTTGATCTCTTTGGATCGTGTATCCATATTGAGTCCAATCCACTTGCTCTCCAACAAGGGGACCCATCGTCCAAGTAAGTCCATCTACTCACTCTTCAGTAAGGGGACTAAACATTCGAGCTTGCCCACCCACTCACTCTCCGGTGAGGGGACTAGCTATTATATACAAGCCAACCACTTACTCCCAGGCAAGGGTACTTACACCTTATGGTTCATCACCCCGTCACTTCTGTCAGGAGAACCTTGTCCAATTAATTTATATATTATTTTAAAGGGGTCACCAATCCTCATTGGTGTTTCGTAATCAGTATTAGTCATCATGTTCAAATGATTTTCAAAGCCAAACATTCATTCACAATATCCAAACCATAGCAATAAACAAACATCCTAAACATCCATCCTATAAAAGATTATTCCTAGACATCCAACTCAGAGAATTCGTGGAGACCAATCGAGTTACCATACACGTGTAAGTTGTTATCCCGCCTTTTGGCAAGGCCAGGACACCAAGGAGTTGGATTCCAAATGTCGTTTTTCATGGATATCGTTGAATTTTGACCGAGTCCGGATCAAGTCCCAATCGATGTGACATGATCGGGAAAATAAAGCAAACCAACGCTCCAAGTTTCAGATCGATCCGAGTTCATATGCTCGAGTTATGATGGATGCAAGGCAAAGGGGAGAGAATCTTTTCGTATCCATCAGGAAGCATCAGTTCGTATCGATCGAAGTTATGCGTGCTTCGAATCCATCGAATTCGACTCGAGGGAATTCGTATCAGTCAGCCCGGCCCAGATTTCGTATCCATCGCTATGGATGATTTCGCATCCATCGATCGCATATCAGTCAGTACCTGCTTCGTATCCATCAGCCAACGTCTACTTCGTAACCATCAGCCAGTACCTGCTTCGTATCCATCACTCAGTGCTTGCTTCGTATCCATCAGCCAGTACCTGCGTCGTATCCATCAGAGGACCTTACTTCGAATCCATGCCCAATGACTTGTTCGTATCCAACGAGTCAACTGACCAGAAAGACGTGTCTTCCATCGAAGTAAAACAAGGCAAAATATGTGGAGTCGAAATAGTCCATACGGCGCGTAAACCGGATCGAGACGAAGCGCGCGCGTTACGCCATCCCTCGATGCGAATGCGCCGAAATACATGGAGTCGACGCGGTCGACTCGGAGTAGAAACCGGATCGAGGCGAAGTGTGCGTTCCACGTCTTCACAGGGGCGCGTGACACCATCGATTCGAAGCCCCCAGCTCAGGGAGATGGATTCGAACCAGGCAGCCTAGCGAAGAACATCGTCTCGTATCGATGATATATCTCAATCCACTGATCCAAACACGATGAAATTTTAACTGGAGGTTGCACACACAACAAGGAACATCTCCACCAATTTTGAGCTCAATTGGAAGTAATCTTGATCGATACGAAATGATTTCGTATCGATCACAGATTGGCTTGAAACTCTCTGGAAGTGGTCGAATGGGTCCCCTCACGTGTCAGACCAAGTCTCCCGGAGTTTGAGCGAAATCCAAGCCTCCTACGCCTATAAATAGAGCCCCAGAATCAATGGAAAAAGGATCTTTTTTCTCTGAAGCGTCCAGACTTTGCCGGATTGAGATTTGCATCATACTTTTGCTGTCAATTTCGAATTCTAAACTGTAATCCGCTGTTCATCGCTGTAAACGCTTGTAATCATTGAAAGAGAATCAATAAAATCATCAAAACTTCATAGTGGACGTAGGCTATACGCCGAACCACTCTAAACTGCTTGTCTGTGCACTTTACATTCCTATTTGTTGGAGTTTTTGTTAGATAATCTCTGTTTTACATTTATAATCTTCATTTTATCTCTTCAAACAACTCCCGAAGAGTGTTGTGCCCATTTTTGGTACAAACACTTTGGTGCTTTCACTGAGAAAACCAGCTTTTTCTCCTGCTCGTTGGATCTGCCGTCGATACCGGATTGCACAAATCCAAGAGGAAGATCCAGATATCCAGTCCGGAATCCTTCCCTTCTATTCAGATTTGCTCAAAATCTAGGAAAGGACTCCACCACCGACAATGGTCAGCACAAGAACTGGCGCCACCGCTACAGAACAAGAAGGCAGAGATAGGCAAAATCCCACACAGCCGCCTTCTTCCAATCAAGACAATGCCACTCATTCAGACTCAACGGGGCTAGTCACCCGACAGGAGTTTCAAGTATTGCTCCAGGAGCTGACCCAAAGCCGTCAGCAGTTGGCAGAACAATTACGCGCCAATATCGAGCTGACCAACCAGCTAAACCGCCGGGGGCACAGAAGGTCCAGGAGAGATGATGTATCCAGAGCGTCTACCGAAAGCTCAGCTTCGTCTGATTACCACCGCCAAACTACCCGTCCTCGACTAGAGGGGAGTCGCGCTCAAGCTGCCGAACATCAGCCTGCCTTAACTGTTGGGCAACTGAGGGTAGGACCGTCGACCAGTTTCCAAACCGGTCCCTCAACACGAGGAGGTACTGCCCCACAGTACACCACCGATAACCGCGCCACAACCGCCGCAGCAGAGACAAGGGTCGATACCCGAAATCAATCTGAGCCGATCAATCAACTGCGAGGACATTCTCCTGAACCTTATGTCCCAGAAGACGTTGAGCCAAGGAGGCGAGGTACGGATCGTCGACAGCGCCCGATCCCTGCTCGCGCCGTGGAACCCGACCATGCCTTAGCTCATCACGCTCCGAATCCGCCTGTTGCGGATATATCAACCATGATACGTCAAATGATCCGCGAGAGTTAGGGGCTCACTAATGATGACTGGGGGATTTCCCGTAGTCATACCCCTTTCACAGACGAAGTGTTACATGCCGAACCCCCTAGGCGATTCAGAATGCCTACTCTCCCGATGTATGAAGGGAATAGTGACCCCAACCAGCATATTCTGAAGTATGAATGGTCGATGAGCGCTGCGAGGGCCGACGACGCAGTGAAGTGTCGAAGTTTCCCCATCTCTCTGGGGGGGATCGCGACAATGTGGTTTACCCGCCTACCACCTAGATCAATTTCTTCGTTCGATCAATTGGCCAAGAGGTTTGTGGAACAATTCCGGATGCATGTTGCTAGGCCAAAAGACGTCAACACCTTGTCCAGCGTCACTCAAGCTCCTGGAGAGACACTCAGGCGTTACCTGGAGAGGTTCCACGCAGCATGCGTCGAGATCACCAATCCCAACGATAATTCAATCTTAATGGCTCTGACCAAGGGGATTGATCCTGATTCTGAATTCGGGAACTGGCTGGCTGGGAAACCGCCCGCGTCGTTGGACCGTTTTTACTCCAAGGCCGCTCAATTCCTGCGGCAAGAGGATGCAAAACAGTCTAGGAAACAGGACGACGCGAGGCCCAGCATTGAGGGAATACAGAGCAATGTGGCAGTTAAACAGTCCGGCGAGAGTTCCGGGAAAGTTCAGCTGAATATACAAAACAAGCAAACCCAGCAGAGAGGAAGCAATGGCCAGAATAAGAAGAGGGACGAAAACCGAGGTCCACGACGTAGAGCTCAGATGTTTGACAGTTATACACCGCTAAACACGTCATTGGAAAACGTATACTTACAGACTTGCAACACTGTACAGTATAAGAAGCCTGCTCCGAAGCCCTCATCGGAGAGACAGATTCAGACAGGGAAATTCTGTAGGTTCCATGAGAGCTATGGACATAATACCAATGAGTGTCGACACTTACAGGACCTCATCGAAAAGCTGATTAGAGAGAGGAAGCTAGATCAGTTTGTACGGGCGCCGCAGCCTGGCGGAGCGGGCCCCTCGAATCAAAATCGTTCACAAAATCAGGAAAGAGAGGATGAACCCGCTCGTGCGGGCGGGAGATTAGTTATCAACACAATAAGTGGTGGCCCCCATCCGGCAGACAGAAGCTGGGGGGAAATGGAGTCGTATGCCAGTTCTATCAGGCATGCGGACTTCGAGTGTTATAGTAATTGCGAGGATGGGACCCCGGCAAAGCAACAAAAGATAATGTCCGATGATATCGTGTTCAGGAGCCGAGACGCCGATAAAGTCGAAGCCCCTACTATCGACCCACTAGTCATATCCGCCCAGGTAGGTCCTGCTTGGATGAAGAGGATCCTGGTTGACAGTGGGAGCTCTGTAAACATCTTGCTCAAACGGGCTTACGATCTAATGAAGATGGAGACAAAGGATTTGAAACCCTGTTTATCCAGAATCCATGGTTTCAACGGAAGTGCCACGATACCCATCGGAATAACTGAACTCCCAGTCGACTTAGGCATTGGAGAATGCCGGAGGGTCCGCATGTTACAATTTGTTGTGCTAGAGATAGATTCGCCATACAATGCGTTTCTGGGTCGACCAGCTTTAGCCGAGTTCAGGGCGGCGATCGCCCCATGGTGTCTGACTCTGAAATTTCCCACTGATCATGGGATTGGAGTTGTTCAAGGAGATCAGGCCTCGGGAAGGGCCTGTTATGTTGCTGAGCTGCGCGGGGCGCCACGTAAAGAGAAGGGGAAGGGCGTAGAGGAATCTCTCTGCGTCCGTTCTATCGATAATTGACAATTGACGCCTGGGCCTCGGCCCGGGCACCACGACCAATTCCTGAAAGACCTGGACCCCAGGGACAACGAGGATAAAGACGAATCAATGGAGAGTCAAGCCTCTCCAGCCGAACTGACTGTGGACGTCCCAATCAGTGAGGATGATGATTCAAAGATGCTGAAAGTTGGGTCCCAACTAAACAAGCAGACACAGCAGGAATTGGTCGAATTTCTTCGGGCGAATCTCGACGTCTTCGCCTGGACACATTCTGACATGTGCGGGATCTCGCCGAGCATTGCAAGTCACTCCCTGAATATAGATCCGCGACATGTCCCAGTGAAACAGAAAAGGCGCGGTATGGATCCAGAGAGATCTGCCGCCCTTAAGGAGGAAGTTGATAAACTACAATCGAATGGGTTCATTCGAGATGCCTTGTATCCAGAATGGGTGTCCAACCCTGTACTAGTTCGGAAACCAAATGGGAAGTGGAGAACCTGTGTTGATTACTCTGACCTAAACAAGGCCTGTCCAAAAGATAGCTTCCCACTTCCACGAATCGATCAGCTCGTAGATTCGACGGCCGGACATGAACTACTATCCTTTATGGACGCTTATTCCGGCTACAATCAGATACCCATGCATTTGCCTGATCAGGAACATACCAGCTTCGTGACCGACCTGGGACTCTATTGTTACAAGGTCATGCCGTTTGGTTTAAAGAACGCTGGAGCAACATACCAACGCTTAGTCAACCGAATGTTCGCTGATCAGATTGGGAAGACCATGGAGGTTTACGTGGATGACATGCTGGTGAAATCCCGATTCTCCACCGATCACGTCAGAGATTTGGATTCAATGTTCAGCATCCTCCGGGAGTACGGAATGAAGCTCAACCCACTCAAATGTCACTTTGGCGTTGCATCCGGAAAATTCCTTGGGTTCATTGTCAACGCCCGAGGAATAGAGGCGAATCCTGAGAAGATCTGGGCTATTAGAAATTTGCAAACCCCTAGAACTATAAAACAAGTCCAGAGTCTTAACGGGAAGGTCGCAGCATTGAGCAGATTCATTTCAAAGTCCACCGACAAATGCATTCTTTCTTCGACCTGATCCGGAAGGGCAAACGAAACTTTGAATGGACCACGGAGTGTGAAGGCGCGTTCCGATCATTAGTTCAACATCTCTCCACACCTCCGATCTTGTCAAAACCGGTTGACCACGAGCAACTATATCTCTACCTGGCAGTATCAGAACATGCGATCAGTGCTGCTCTAGTCCGGGAAGAAGACAAAGTGCAAAACCCGGTCTACTATGTTAGTAAGCGACTAACGGGAGCTGAAAGAAATTATCCGAGGCTGGAGAAACTGGCTTATTGTTTGGTCATTGCCTCAAGGAAGCTCCGTCCTTACTTCCAAGCTCATCCGCTTATTGTGTACACCGACCAGCCGTTACGACAGGTCCTTACGCGGCCTGAGACGTTCGGTAGGTTACTCAAGTGGAACATTGAGCTAAGCCAATTTGATATCGCATACGCTCCGTGGAGGGCCATTCAAGGACAAGTCCTAGCTGATTTCATAGCCGAATTCACCGTTCCGGAAGACTTACCCGAAACCAGTGAATCTCCCGAATACATCTGGAAGCTGTATACTGATGGTGCGTCAAATGATCGGTGTTCGGGCGCTGGGGTTGTACTTGAGACTCCTGAGGGCCGATCCATATGTTATGCTCTTAAATTCGACTTTCGTGCAACTAATAATGAAGCCGAATATGAAGCCCTCCTAACCGGCCTAAGGCTTGCCAGAGATTTGAGAATTGTCGCTGTAGAAATTTATTGCGATTCGCAGTTAGTGGTATGCCAGGTGCGAGGAGAATACCAGGCAAGAGACCGAAGACTGGCCGCTTACTTGGCACGAGTTCAGGAAATCCTAAACCAGTTTGATTATTATGCCATCTATTATGTGCCTCGGGAACGCAATCAGAAAGCCGATTCACTGGCGAAGTTAGCCAGCATAGGCGAAGCGCAACAAATGGGACTTGTCCCCGTTGAAACTTTGGCCACTCCAAGCATCGATCGGATAGAAATGAACTCTGTATTTGAAACCGCTCCCGGTAGAGAATCCTGGATGACTCCGTATCGGAATTACATTGAAAATGGGGTGCTACCTGAACCTAGAAATGAGAAGAGACAAATTCAGCGAAAAGCCTCGCGGTTCGTCATCCAAAACGGAGTCATGTACAGGAGAGGTTATTCCGTTCCTCTCCTCAGATGTATCGCCCACGAGGAAATCAAACGAGTGCTACATGACGTGCACGAAGGAGAGTGCGGCGATCATACCGGCGGGCAAGCTCTCGCTAAAAAGATACTCCGATATGGGTACTACTGGCCGACGGTGAACCGAGATGCGGCAAACTATGCCCGGAAATGCGATAAATGCCAAATACATGCCCGAATTCCGAGAGCTCCGCCAACTGAAATAACCCAAATGGTCAGTCCCTGGCCATTCGCGATGTGGGGCATTGACATCATCGGCGCCCTACCTTTAGCAAAAGGCGGTGCAAAATACGCCATCGTCGCCGTTGATTACTTCACAAAGTGGGCTGAGGCCGAAGCCCTAGCAACCATTACGACAAAGAAGGTGATAAATTTCGTGGTTCGCAACATCATCTGTCGATTTGGACTCCCGCATACTATCATCACTGATAACGGAGCCCAATTCGAGAGTGCGGAATTCAAGAATTTCTGTCAACGGTTTCATATCCGCAAAAAGTTCTCGGCTGTCGCACACCCCCAAGCGAATGGGCAGGTTGAAGCTGTCAACAAAGTTATAAAATCGATTCTGAAGAAACGATTAGAGAAGGCTGGGGGCAAGTGGGTCGATGAACTCCCTATGGCATTATGGGCCTATCGAACGACCCACAAAACCGCGACCGGACACACTCCGTTTTCCCTATCTTATGGCTCAGAGGCCGTTATTCCGGTCGAGACAGAAGTGCTCTCTCATCGCGTGACTTATTATGATCCAAAAACAAACGCTATACTCCTAGCCGAGTCTTTAGATCTATTGGATGAAAAACAGGAGGAGGCTGATTTGAGAGCAGCCGCACATCAAAGCCGGGTCGCCCGATTGTACAACACCAGAGTTCGGCCTCGAACCTTTGAACTCGGCGACCTCGTGCTCAAGAGAATCTATCCAGTTCCTTCACACATGAAACCGAACTGGGGAGGGCCGTATGTAATTACACGAAAGCTCGGAGATGGTACATTCAAGCTGTCGACTGTTGACGGTCTCGATTTACCGAGGGCTTGGAACAGCGAAAGTCTCCGCCGCTACTACATATGACAGGCTTTATTTGTTTCATTCTATTTAGCAATTTGTTTCTGCATTTCGAAATTTGAATTTTGTAATAAGGCAACTGACTTTGCCGCATTTTCTTATTTCAGCAATAAAATGCCACTTCTTCGAGCCAGAGCTGTGATTCATTATGTACGATATACAACATCACGATGCACGAAGAGCTAAATCCCATCACGCAATGGGACTTATTCAAATGGAGAGTGGCTGTGATACGACCGGCCACTCACTAGGTGAAACCCGAGCTCGGGGACAAGCCATGACACCGATATTAATAGGATTGACACACGACAATCCTACAATTAACTCCATATTCCCAGAGTGCGAAGTGGAGTATAAACATTCAACTCCATATTCCCAGAGTGCGAAGTGGAGTATAAACATCTAACTCCATATTCCCAGAGTGCGAAGTGGAGTATAAACATTCGACTCCATATTCCCAGAGTGCGAAGTGGAGTATAAACATCCAACTCCGTATTCCCAGAGTGTGAAGCGGAGTATAAACACTTAACTCCGTATTCCCAGAGTGCGAAATGGAGTATAAGCATCCAACTCCGTATTCCCAGAGTGTGAAGCGGGGTATAAACACTTAACTCCGTATTCCCAGAGTGCGAAATGGAGTATAAGCATCTAACTCCGTATTCCCAGAGTGCGAAGCGGAGTATAAACACTTAACTCCATATTCCCAGAGTGCGAAATGGAGTATAAACATCTAACTCCGTATTCCCAGAGTGCAAAGCGGAGTATAAACACTCAACTCCATATTCCCAGAGTGCGAAGCGGAGTATAAACACTCAACTCCATATTCCCGGGATGCAAAGCGGAGTATAAACACTCGACTCCGCATTCCCGGGATGCGAAATGGAGTATAAACATTCGACTCCGCATTCCCAGAGTGCGAAGCGGAGTATAAACAGTCAACTCCATGTTCCCAGAGTGCGAACAACCGCTTACGAGATGACGCATATCCCCGGAGTGTGGATGGAACGATTCATAAGAGAACAAGCGTAGTTCGACCACTCGGTCCTCGCTTGATGCCATCACAAGCTGATCATCACAACTTGACCCCGAAACTGGGGGCAGAAGCAAATGTTAGTCATTGCCCGAAACTATACGATGCTCAGCTCCGATGCGATCCCCTATCACAGTTCGAGTCCGAAAGTTCCATACTTAACAAGTAAAATGAGCTATTCTTGAAGCAATCAGAAAATGCAAATACACTGGACCAAAGTCCGAACACTGCAATATTCAAGCATAGAAAGGAACGCAAGCTGAAGCTAAAAGACAAAATTTTATTCCAACTAACTCAAAAACAATGCTTCATACATGAGTTCTTTCCAAAATGTTCCTACTAGCAGGTGCCGAACCTGCATCTAAACACGGCCTACAAAAGGGAAAAAGCAGAAAAAATAACAAAAGTCCCTAACCGCCTATGAAAAGAACGTCTAATCCTTCTGTTTCCTCAGCTTCTTCTTCTTCGAGGAGCTACTGGAGCCACCAGTACCCTTCCGCTTGGAGCCTTTCTCCTTAGGCAAGCTCCCTTCGGGGGGAGGCATAATATCAACATCCTCGTCTGAGCTGGACTCTATAGGGATACTTCCCGAAGGAGGAGTGGGAGGAACAGACTCGGCAGCTGGAGGAGGAGCTGGCGCATCAGTATCAGTAAGTGTGCCCCCAGGAGACACAGTCATAAGAGGAGTAGGGCACTGTGCTGCTGCTCCGCCATCAACTTCACCACCGTGCGCCGCGGCCGCCATCTCGGCATTAATTTCGGCCAACATCGCCGCTTCCCGCCGTGCTCTGGCCTCGCTAGGAGCCGTAGTAGTCTGAGACAAGGTGTCAGAAGTAGCCGTGAATCCACCCAAGCCAAATGGCAAGTCCGCAAAAGGATCACTTTGACGACCAAGGAGCTCGTTTATCATCTGCTCGTCGAAAGAAAGTGAGCTCCCCTCCGTCACTCCAACTGGTGCCATTGCTGCGACGGAGGTCGCCTCAGAAATGATGGCTCCTGGCGCTTGACCTAATACTTGGGTGGTAAGAGGTGCGGCTGGTGCAACTCCTGTCACTGATCAAAGGAAAAGACATGTCATTAGCAACATTTCAACACAGGTTCTTCAATCCAAATATACTGGAAGTTAGTTCAAAGTACCTTCCTCGGTTTGGCTCGAGGTCGTCTGAACTACTTCAGAAGAATGTTCCTTAATAGGAGATAAATGCGGTTGATCTGGGTCATACGCTGGGATAGGATGGGAGTAGATCATCGAGGTTGGCTCAGACTGAGATGACACGACTATCTCAGAACTCGTAGCATGGTGTTCAGCACCAGAGCTCTCTCCGACTTCCTGGATCTGGGCACCAAGCCTCACCTTGTCATGGGAAATCATGGAGTCATGAAGAACCTTCTTTTCGTCATCATTAAGGATGCGGTTCTCCAGCTCGAACTCATCAGGGGCTTCATCAGGGTGCCCAGATCTCTCCTCATCAACCAGTAGGTTCCAGGCGTTATAGAGATGTGTGGGGTAATCGTCGAGCCATGTCAAGTCTCGGTGCCTTAGCACATTGGCGTTATAAGTGACGAGTAGCTCCTCCACCTCGGCCTCAATCCTGGCCTCCGCCTGCCGTACCTTCTCGTCAACCCCAGCCTCAGCCTCACGGGCTTGTTGTATAGCCACTTCCTTCTCCTTACGAAGCGTCACCGCCTGGTCACAGGCCTCCTGCGCAGAGACATTAGCTGCGTCTTTTTCCTTAGCCATCTCTGAAAACTTTGACTTCAGCTCGTTAAGCTCCTTGAGAGCGGCATCCCTCTCGGCAGTAATAGAAGTGTTCCTGTGACCCATGTCCTCGATGGCGGTGTAATGTTCTTGCTTCATCCTGGCCATGGCAGCGGTCACTTCATCAACTTTCTTTAAAGCCTCCATTTCAGACTTACGAGAAGACTCAGCCTCTGAGTTGAGCGCTTTTATGATTTGGTCATTGCGACCCAGCTCCTTCTCCAGTTTCTCGATGGTGACGCCCCGCTCAAATGCCACTTTAGATGCCTTCCTCGCGGCCCGTCCCCACTCCCTATACTGGAAAAAGATGTCCGCGACATAATCGTGGATAGTGGTTTCCGCGGTTGGCGGGATTCTCTTCAGGTGCGGGGGGAAGACATATCCATCAAAACAGATGTCAGGAAATTCCTTCCTCATCTGTGCCAATTTAAGCGCTCCTTCGCTAGACGCCTCGGTCGGGACCGGCACAGTAGCCGAAGAGGTGGCTATTTCGGTCCTGCGCGGAGGGTCGGACCTCAAAGCTTGAGAAGGCGGCCTAGGCCGTGAAGTTTCGGGAGGACGAGTAACTGGGACCGTAGGAGGTGCAGAGGTCCTGGGGGGAGGAGAGCGAGATCGGGATCGGCGAACATATCCCCTATCTCTGTCAGACTTCTCCTGACCAGAGTGTCCCGTGTCATAATCCCTCTCGCCCTCTCTCCTGCGTGGCTCGTGGTAACGGCGCTTACGCAAACTACCAAGCACGGAACCTTTCCCAGACATCGTACCTGAAAAGAAAACCACAAAGAATCAGTAACCATTTGCGATGTGTTGTTTATGATTAGGAAAGTGTGTTGTGCCGTGAGGAGTGTGTGAATGTGTAACCCCCCGGACCAACCAGAAGTGTCAATCGCACTGGCGGGATCAACATCGCTAACATCGACGATATGTCGCGGTCCACCCGACCCAACGTCGTGTTGTTCCGGCTCAATCTCAGGGATTGGAGGGTCAGCAGGCTCTTCCAGTTGATCTTCAGCTTGCAGGGAGGCTGCCTCCGTAATCTTAACTCCTGGCAAAGGACGTTGCAAAACCACAGACTTCCGCCTCCCAGACTTAGGCTGTTTCGAAGCCACAGCTTTGCCTTTCCTCTTAGCATCGGACTCCGGGGTTGCATTAGCAGGTCCGACCAACGGTTCTTCGTCAGTGTGAGTTTTCTTGGAGTCGGGTTCCTCGATTATCACAACCCTGGGCTTCATCCGCTTGACCTTCTTCCTGGAGATGGTCTTTAATGCACCATCAAGTCTTATGCTCTGCCTCCGACCAATCAGCCCAAGGACTCTGAGATTCCGATCTGTCAATAACAGTTCAATATTCCTTTCTTCGCTAGGAATCTCTTGGAAGACCCGAACTATTTCTTTATAATAGCCGCCCTCAGGCCGCTGGATGATAGCTGAGAGAAAAAGAGAAGAAGACGTAAGTTTAATTTCACTCCGAAAATTGCCCTGTCAATTAATTGAAAAAGAAAAGGCAATGCTCACGTCTGAACAGCCATCTTCTGGCAAACCCCGGAGGATATCGGACATAGAACCACTCCGACTTAAAATAGCTTAGCCTAGTCCACGACCCCGCGACAACTTGGCAGTTCCTTACAGACTCCAGGAACGTAAAAGATGGGCTGTCAGTCCGACTCTTGAAATTAAACAGATATCTTATGTCGGTCATCCGAGGAGGACGATGGAGGTACTCCATGAATACAATGAACAAGCTGTTGAGTGAGGCATATCCGTTTGGATGCAATTGAGACGAAGCAATGTCCAGATAAGCCAACACTTCTCTTATATAGTCGTTGAATGGAGGAAGTATGCCGGCTGCGCACGCATGCCGGTTAAAAGCAGTATACCCCTCCAGGGGATTATGTGGCCTATCATTCGGTCCGGGCAACAATACCTCATCCAAAGACAGACCATGCCTTAAGCATATTCTCCCTAGCATGTCTTCAGAAATATGGGACGGGACAGAATCAGGTGGACTGTTAATGAGGGACGCGTTGGGCAACTCGTCCGGAGCTGGACCAATAGCTTCGGTCTCGATGACCGGAATCTCAATTCTGGGAAGGATAGGGTTCTGAGTTTCTTGCTGCTGCGAACTTGACGGTTCCATCACTAGCTAACTCACGATAAACCATCATTAGGTGACAAAAAGCCCGTGCATTCCCCAGTGTAAAGTGCATGAATGTGTTGTGTAGTGCGAGTGTTGTGCGTGACTTGAGCAAATTCTACAGAGTTAAAGAAAATGTGCAAGCGACGAGATTCTGGAAGTCAGACAAACATGACCGTCATCGCTGACCGTCATGACTGCGCCATCCAGATGATAACGATCGATTCAAGATTAAAGAGTTCGTTGTACTTTTCTGTTGAATGGAAGTTCCATCGACGAGCTCCGAAAGTCAGTCAAATATGCAGTTCTGTGACAAAGTTCTTTTGTGCAAGGCAGAAGCTCGTCGGAGTCAAGTATTTGAATATTAAAAGTTTCTTTAAGTCCGTCCAAATTTAGGTTGGAATCGATCGTTGCATTTCATTTCGTATCGAGTCATGAAGATCATGCATCGCAACCCGGCTGTGTTCGAATCGATACATTCGTATCGATCGTCTCAGAATGAAAGATGTGTTCGTGTCGATCGCACTGGAATGGAGGTACTTCGTATCGATCGAGTTCGACTCGATACATTCGTATCGGTCAGGCAGGGGTGAGAGCGCTTCGTATCAATCAGGTTCGAATCGATACGAGTCGTGTCGATCGGAGGCAGATCAATTCGAACCGATCGAATTCGCCAATTTCGCATCGATCTGAAAGCAATGGCTCCGCAACAATTGCCGCTCTCATCTCCCCACCGATACGAACGTATGCTGACTGGATCGATTCGAATATTCCAGTTTCAGATCGACACGAGACGAAGATAGGGTGATTTCCTCCATACCTTCTTCTTCCATAAGGGATCTCAGCTCCATGGCCACGAGTCATTCCCCAATATCGTTTTCTCTCGTCCAGATCTGAAAATTCATGAAGACTGGACGAAAAAGCAGGAAAGATGAATGCGCAAACTCGTAATTCGACGTTATTAGCATGACTCTATCCATTCATTACCTGATTTCAGCGATTTTGAAACAAAGAAACGAAGGTTTGCTTCGACTCGAAAACGAACACTTGTCTCTCAGTTTATCGATACGAAAGTAAAAGAGGGAATGGAGAGCAACAGTAAAAGTAAAAGGTAAAAAAGTGAGAAATGACGAAGTCCCAGGTATTTATATGAGGCCTAGGACGGAACCGAGTCGATTCGACTCCCAGTCAATCTGACCGGTCGCAACCAGTCAGACGGCACATCGAAACGAAGGCTCGTTTCGAACCCACCAGACTTTATCGGTTCGAAGCGCACAGGGAGGCCACATGAATACGATGGATCGATACAAACGCTCTCCTCGAATCCATCAAGCTGTGCATTCATCGAGGTGAAATGTTCACCAGACACCATCGTTTCGAAACATCCAAATTATGAGCCATCGATTCGAAACAGAGCAGACCTGTTGATACGAGCGTCACTTTCGTATCCATCAGTATCTATCGGTACGAACATCCATTTCGTATCCACCAGATATTACCAATTCGAATCAGAATTTACCGCGATTTGTGACCATCGATACGAATGATCGTTTTCGTATCCATCAGATCATCCCACATCGATACGAAGGAAGGCTTTTCGACTTTGAGCATCGATTCATGAGAGGACCGATACAAGGGAATGGCTAAGGGGTACGACTTTCAAAGTTATTCAAAGAAGACCTGCAGCTTTTCAAAGCACGTCATGTTTTCACAAGACGTACTTTGGGGGGCAAATGTTATCCCGCCTTTTGGCAAGGCCAGGACACCAAGGAGTTGGATTCCAAATGTCGTTTTTCATGGATATCGTTGAATTTTGACCGAGTCCGGATCAAGTCCCAATCGATGAGACATGATCGGGAAAATAAAGCAAACCAACGCTCCAAGTTTCAGATCGATCCGAGTTCATATGCTCGAGTTATGATGGATGCAAGGCAAAGGGGAGAGAATCTTTTCGTATCCATCAGGAAGCATCAGTTCGTATCGATCGAAGTTATGCGTGCTTCGAATCCATCGAATTCGACTCGAGGGAATTCGTATCAGTCAGCCCGGCCCAGATTTCGTATCCATCGCTATGGATGATTTCGCATCCATCGATCGCATATCAGTCAGTACCTGCTTCGTATCCATCAGCCAACGTCTACTTCGTAACCATCAGTCAGTACCTGCTTCGTATCCATCACTCAGTGCTTGCTTCGTATCCATCAGCCAGTACCTGCGTCGTATCCATCAGAGGACCTTACTTCGAATCCATGCCCAATGACTTGTTCGTATCCAACGAGTCAACTGACCAGAAAGACGTGTCTTCCATCGAAGTAAAACAAGGCAAAATATGTGGAGTCGAAATAGTCCATACGGCGTGTAAACCGGATCGAGACGAAGCGCGCGCGTTACGCCATCCCTCGATGCGAATGCGCCGAAATACATGGAGTCGACGCGGTCGACTCGGAGTAGAAACCGGATCGAGGCGAAGTGTGCGTTCCACGTCTTCACAGGGGCGCGTGACACCATCGATTCGAAGCCCCTAGCTCAGGGAGATGGATTCGAACCAGGCAGCCTAGCGAAGAACATCGTCTCGTATCGATGATATCTCTCAATCCACTGATCCAAACACGATGAAATTTTAACTGGAGGTTGCACACACAACAAGGAACATCTCCACCAATTTTGAGCTCAATTGGAAGTAATCTTGATCGATACGAAATGATTTCGTATCGATCACAGATTGGCTTGAAACTCTCTGGAAGTGGTCGAATGGGTCCCCTCACGTGTCAGACCAAGTCTCCCGGAGTTTGAGCGAAATCCAAGCCTCCTACGCCTATAAATAGAGCCCCAGAATCAACGGAAAAAGGATCTTTTTTCTCTGAAGCGTCCAGACTCTGCCGGATTGAGATTTGCATCATACTTTTGCTGTCAATTTCGAATTCTAAACTGTAATCCACTGTTCATCGCTGTAAACGCTTATAATCATTGAAAGAGAATCAATAAAATCATCAAAACTTCATAGTGGACGTAGGCTATACGCCGAACCACTCTAAACTGCTTGTCTGTGCACTTTACATTCCTATTTGTTGGAGTTTTTGTTAGATAATCTCTGTTTTACATTTATAATCTTCATTTTATCTCTTCAAACAACTCTCGAAGAGTGTTGTGCCCATTTTTGGTACAAACATAAGTAGCTTGAGGAATATTCTTATTTACTCAAAGAAAAAGCAGAATGAGGGAACCGAACCTGACTCCTATCCATATCGATCATGGGATAATCATTCTCGACCTAGATCCACGGTCGCATCCTGATCTATTCGCTATAGATGGTGGTTTCTCCTGCTGCACCACTGTAGTTTGGTTCTTCATGTATTGCTATAACTGGTTGTTCCAAACTTACTCTTCTATTAAATTACAAAGGTGTTGGGACTAATTCGTCTCATGTCCATCTATCTCATAGAATAAGAAAAACCTTCTAGATATCTTCTCTTGATCCATAGGTTCTCTCCTAGATGGCTTCCGGTAAGGGGATCTGCCCTGTGATATCCAAGTAGATCTTGTCCAAGGTATCTACAATTTCAATATAGGAGGAAAACTTCAGCTCCCTCCTTTGTCAATTCCGCCCTCCAAAGTTTTCACCGGCTTTTCGCTTTCCTTTGTCCTTTCCATATCCTATTTTGGATGGTCCTTCATCATCTATAATGTTTGCCTCAGTAGCCCTATTTGTCTCAGCATCCTCTTACGTAGGGATCTCCTAGCTTAGTAGTAGAAATCTATTAAATCCACTAGCGGGTCTCTTTCCAAAGCAATCTAGTAGTATATTTTACTCGCAATTTCGGAAACCACTACCATCAGAATTATTGAATCCAGTTGGATAACTCTACAGGGTTTCTCTAGCTCTTTTTTCATATTGAAAGTGTCATCACATTCTTCGATCGTGAAATATGGATACTAAACTATTTCATAAACCTAAGGACTAGTTGGGTCCATATGCTGATGAATCCATCCTCTAGCTGACGAAACCACATCGCTGCTAAGTCAGTCAGGTATAATGGGAAACCTTTTCCCATCACTTTCTTTGTAGTAACCATCACTCCCATATGTTGGATATATCTCATCAGATAAATGATTGGATATATCATTCCATTATATGTCTCCAACACAGGCATCTTGAAATTAGATGGATTCCCTACATACTAGATGTTTAGGGTGAATGGATTGCTATTCACTTCCTCTAAGTTCCATTCTTGGTGTCCACTTCTAGCACCTATCTTACCATCTCAGAAATATATCATTTTCATTTAATGGAAGTCTCTAATTGATACCCTCATCCTACCCCCTCTCATGTTTCTACGAGGAACTCCTGGTTCCAACTCTTGTTGTAGCCCACTCGCATTCTTATCTACATTTCTAACTCTAGCATCATCCGTTCCCGGCATCCTATATCGTCCTAGACCCAAATCAACCGTGCCTCCATGACATTTATGTTGGTACTAACCTAATTATGGTCAGTACCGAGTGGTTGTGGTCATGGGGCTTCAGATCCATTTTGTTATGCTTTAATTCCAAATGCTCATACATTGCCTTCTGGCCTCTGGTTTTGAGTTACAGCTACTCTGACTATCCCTTGTTATCCCATCCTTCTGAAAAATCCCTTTAACATTTCCTCTTATCGAGTCATTGTCCCATCTTGCATCTCGTTCATCATTCTTTCCATCTCTTCTTCGGTCATGTAGGCTGATGGATTTGACCTTAAGACACCTCCTGACTGCCCCCATACTCCGGCTTGACTTTCTCTATCAATAGCTCTAGTATTAGGCTTATTCATCTCTTCTAAACTTCAGATCCATGCTCGTTTTTAGTGAAAGCACCAATAATGTTGGGTCAAAAGATGGCACAACATCCCAAAGACCAAATCTAACAAATGTAAGAGGAAGAAAATGAAGAGAAATGTAACACCACTAATTTTTATTAACATTATTCATGAGATTTAATTAGATAAATTAAATAGAATAATATAAATATTAGAGTGATAAGGGGATTGAGATTTGAACATTTATTTAGAGGCCAAGCTTAAGTAAATAAATGGGCTTATGAATGGTTTTATATGTAAATTAATTAACGCAAGGGTATTATAAGGTAATTGTCGCACCGTTACCTTTATAATCTTGTTTCCACTTTCTATTCACGTTCATTTTATCAAAAACTCAAAAACGTAAATAATAGAATGCACGTCGGCTATTACATAGGGAAGAAAAGGGGAAAATCAATCTAAAGCTAAGAAATCAAGTAAGGAGAATTAATCCAAGATAAAATCTCAAATTCCTTATCCTAATCAAGGTGAATAATAATCAAAACCATCTCTATTTTTGCGCTTAATAATCATTAGATTTTTGGTTTAATTTTAAATCCATTATGATGATTTTTGATGATGATATGCTAGGATTTCATGATATGATATATTCAAACAAGTTTGTTTGATAATTGTTTTATACGGTTTTAAGGCTAAAATCGTTTATTTTGAATTTCAAATGCCATGAGGAATTTATATGTTACGTAAAACATTATTTTGGAGATGGGTTTAATTTTATGTAATTTTTAAAGCTATGGAAAATCTATTATGAATTTTTGAAGGAAGTTATAAATAAATTAGGTTTAAAATTATTTCGGCTATTATTTAAAGGAATTTGGGTCTGAAATTTGTAAATGTTAGATAACATATTAAAAAAGTGAATTTCTATGAATTTTAGGGATTTTTCCTAAGTAATTTACTATGGAAATTAAATTATTTTAGATGAATGACTTAAATGTTTTATTTGTTTTTCTTAAAGGGCTTATTTGCTAAATTAATTCTTGTTCAGATCCGAAATAATTGCGGAAGTTTTTAAGAAAGAATTTGAAATGTTTATGGCAACCAATTAAATGTTTACAAATAGGCAGGTTGGTTAAAAAGCAATTACTTAAAAAGGCATTAAAACGTCTTTACCTAAAAATTATGTTCCGCCTCTTTCAAAATCAACCTTTTAACCCTATGCTTCTGCCTCAACCAAGCCGAAACCAACCAAGCCGAAACCAATACACAAGGTATCAATATGTTGGTGCGTAATGGATTGGAGAAAGGCGGAAAGCAGCGTGTTGAAACCAATGCTTTCGACAGGGTCGAAGCCTTTGTTCTACTCTCATTATGTGCTTGCCTTGCCTTCAAAAGAATGATTTCGAAGAGGTCGAAGCCCCTTCAATGTAGCTCTCGAAGAAGTTGCTTTCGAATATATTGTCGTCTTTTGTTTAAAGTGGAGCTTTTGAAAGAGTTGCCTTGTTTTTAAATCAAAGCTTTCGAAAGGGTAGTTTCAACCCAATCGAAACCCTACTACTGACCTTATGCCTTTCGACTGGATTGAAGTCATCAACTAGATTGAAAGGTAGCTTCTTTTTATAAATATAAGCCATCCTAAAGCTTTCGAAAGGGTTTAATGGTTTCAAAGGCAATGGCTTCGAAAGGGGTTTCAAAGCTAACCTTCAAATATTTTACTTAAATGATTTAAGCTTTCGAAAGGATGGTTCCAAAGCCATCAGTTTTCCCCAAACTCTTTTATATGAAGGTTAATGGTTTCGAAAGGTGTTAGCGCCAAAATTGGTCACTAACACCCAAACGCCGTTGAAAGCACCAATTCATAATCACAGATAACAGGTAGAGTGTATATAGAGATTTTAAATATGAAGAACAATCGCAATTAAAAAGAAAGCAGTAAAAACAGAGGATTTATAGTGGTTCGGCTGACTCTGGCCTACATCCACTCTAGAAATTTCCTTTTTATTGATATGAGAATCAATTACAGTTACAATCCGGAGTTTTCAAATTAATAATGTCCAAGTTGCCTTGGAGTAGAAAAAATGGAAACAGAATGAAGATCCCCTTTTCTGAAGCCCCGCCGGCTGTATTTATAGGCAAAACTTGAGTTGCTGGGCTTCCTGAGTGGTCCGGGCCCATCAAGACCATATCTGATCCCAAATTCATCATTATAACCGACCCTAAACTCCGAGCATGTCGATCCAATCTTGCCTCGGGGTGACTCGAAGTGAACATGTATAGGACTCGAAGTAACTCGTGCTAAGACCCGAAGTTTCATTGCACCGACCCCTTGCCTTCAACCACCGATCCTAATGTGCTGCCGACCCACCTTCCTATGCCGACCTGGGGGATATGCTAATGCCAAATGAAGTAAACAACTAACACTCAATCACGCCGATCCAATCTCACCGATCCCACAACCGAGCTGCCAACCTGAGTATGAAACTCATCGACGCGGAGTAAACCAAAGATGTCGATCCCCTAGAATGCCGATCCAATTTCCAAATGCCAACTCAAGTAAAATGGAGTGCTGACCCGGAGCTATGAACGTCTCGACCTGAAGCACTCCTCGAAGCCAATCCAACTTTTGCCGATCCACTCCAACATGACCGACCCAGCTTCCATCGATCCACTCCAACATGACCGATCCACTCCAACATGACCGACCCAGCTTCCTACCGATCCACTCCAACATGATCGACCCAGCTTCCTACCGATCCACTCCACCATGACCGACCCAGGAGCTCGGTGCCTACCCGAGTAAATTTCCTTGCCGACTCGGAGTTACACCGACCCCCAAAAATCCTATCGATCCACTATGAATTAAAGTGGCTATCCAAATGACCCGAAGCAAACTGCCTCAAAACCCGAAGCCAACCACAAGCAACTCGAAGCAAACTCCAAACATCTCGGATCACCTCGACTTTTGTCGAAACTCATATTTCGAGTATTCAGTGACTTTTGTCCATCAACTACGCTGAACCTTGGCTTCATAATCATATTTTTCATCCGTGATTGACCGTCTATCCATCCAGTTGACTCAAACTCATCGTATTCCAGTCTCGACGAACCAGTAGTCAATTTAGTTAAATCCGCATGTCTACGGCCTTGCCAAAAGGCAGGTTAACATTTGCCTCCCAAAACATGCCTTGCTATTGGAAGGTGTGTTTTGAATAGTCTCAAATCCGATATCTGAAGTCATTGTTCCATTCATTATCAAGCAATTCCATCCACATCTGATAGTCTACTCCGCGACTGTTTCGAGTCGTTATTCAATTCCAAATCCATCCCAAATCTATTATTCGAATCCACGATCTCGCTGGATCATTTTATCCGAGCCCAGGACCTCTCCGGGTCTGGTAATCCAAATCTAGGACCTTGTCGGGTCCAAATCCAAAGCCGGGACCTCGCCGGGTCCTAAAATCCATATCCAGGACCTCACCAGGTCCAAATCCAAATCCTTAGCTGTTCATAGCCAATATCCAAACTCATAACCTCTCCAGGTTCTTGCCAAGTGCATCCTGCACCCGGCAACATGTGTTAAGTAACACCATGGCGTTCTTGGTTCAGTGTCCCTGAATGCTGAGTAATGCCGTGGCTTAAGTCCTAAGGCGAATCATGGTCGCTCCGGACCCTTGCCGAGCATAGTCCATACTCGATGACCTGAAATAGTAACCGATAGATGATATGTGTCCTAAGTCCTAGGCTGAATCCTGGTCTCTCCAAACCCTTACCGAGCATAGTCCATGCTCAATGACCTTTTAGCCAAAAACCAAACAAAAAGTCAATCAAAATCCAATCTGAAATCCAGATTCAAACCAAAAAACCAGAAATCCATATCAAAAGTCCAAACCAAAAGGAAAACGTCCAAACCGGAATCCAAATCAGAAAACAAACAAAACCGGGAGTTCAAACCAAACCCCAAAACCAAACTATAAAAATCAAGTGTCCAAGCCAAAAAAAAATAGATTTCACAAACTAGAGCGTCATGGTTTATCATCATCTCAGAGCATGCCTAGGGGTTGTCTCTGTCCCTGTACATGAGTAAGTGACTTAGCCGTCTGCCTAGAGTTTGCTACTTATTCCAAACCATCACGATTAGTTGATGACCAACCGACCACCATTCCTGGGCCTTGTGCCATTGTCGTTCAAGGTAAGCAGTGGCTGCTCCTATTCCATCGCCGCATTCCGAGTTTTGACATATTGCCTCAACTGACTATTCCTTACAGGCTCCTCGATTATATCCTTTAGATGCCTGCAGCTGTTAGTATCATGCTCGTCCAGGTCATGAAAGAGACAGTACCTTCCCGATGCCCTTTCGCGTTCTGAGGGTTCCCTCCTTGCCGGCCTTCGATTAAGAAGGCGATCCCGAGTATCCTAGTATATCCGCTCCAACGTCTCATTCAGTCCTGTGTAAGTGGAGAATTTTGGTTCTCCCCAGCGCTTCCTCTTCCCTTTATCCTTGTCTTTACCCGAGCTTTCACCGGACGGTTCTCCATCCTTAACCATGTTTACTTCCTTTGACTTCATATCCAAACATGCATCCTCTTGTCGAAGAAACCTCTAAGCTTCATGAAAGAATTCCCTGAGATCCATTGGTGGATCTCGTATCAACGATACTTTGAAATCTGAATTATCCCTGACTCCTGATACTGCCTCCATCAAAACCATTGATGGATCCGGCCGATCCACTGAAGCAACTGCTGCATTAAACCGAGTTAAAAAGTCCTAAGTGATTCTACCGTCTTCTACTTCATCGACGTCAGTGTCATCACATTCTTCGGCCTTTTGATGTGAACTCGAAACTATTTCAAAAACCTGTCCACCAATTCTGTCCATGTTCCAATAGATCCATCTTCCAACTGTTTGAACCATATAGTAGCTATATCGGTCAAGTACAGGGGGAAACACCAGGCCATAACCTCCTATGATGCCTCCAGCACTTCCCTATGCCTTGTGTACCTCATCAAGTGGTCGGTGGGATACGTCTTACCATTGTATACCTCCGGAGTGGGCAGCTTGAAATTGGGTGGATTCCTAGCCATCCTAATGTTACGGGTAAACGGACTTTTGTTTACTCCCTCCAAATCCTTGTTTGTCATACCTTCGCAAATAGTTTGCCTGATGATGTCAACCAATCCAGTGTTACATGCCAAGGGTTGCCCCCTATTTACATTTCCTAACTACCCTCCAAGTCCACGAAGGAAATTCTGGCACATACTCCTCGTCACGTACTCCCGTAATCCTGTTGGCGCTGGGCTACGCAGCGTCATCTGGTATCCCTCCATGTATTGGTCCAACATTACCCATGGTGTGCCCCCGAGTCTAGGTCCATCCAGATTGACAATTGTTTGCTGATTGGGGGCTGCCCCTTGCTGAACCACTCCATCTGCTTGCCTGTTGAGTCCTTCTAATCCAACTCCATGGATCCGAGCTCCTACAGCTCCTGCTATTCCTGCCTATCCAAATTGCCTAAGAAGGGTTTGCATCATTTCCTTTTGCCTTTTCATCAGCTTCTCCTACATGGAATCCATCATGATCTTCATCATGTCCCTAGTGATGTAGATGGATGCCTAATTTGCTCCAGCTCCAAAAGAGGCCTCCTAACTTCCCTCTTGATTTCTCCTATCTGTCACTTGTCTCCTTATCGATGGACTAACCATTGCTTCCCAGAATCCGGGTTCATAAACCTTTAAATCCAAAATCCATGCTTCAGAATCTCTAAGTGCTAGCTTTCTCAATGAAAGCACCAAAATGTTAGCGCCAAAATTGGTCACTAACACCCAAACGCCATTGAAAGCACCAATTCACAATCACAGATAATAGGTAGAGTGTATATAGAGAGTTTAAATATGAAGAACAATCACAATTAAAAAGAAAGTAGTAAAAACAGAGGATTTACAGTAGTTCGGCTGACTCTGGCCTACGTCCACTCCAGAAATTTTCCTTTTATTAACATGAGAATCAATTACAGTTACAATCCGGAGTTTTCAAAACAATAATGTCCGAGTTGCCTTAGAGAATAAGAAAAGGCAAAACAGAATGAAGATCCCTTTTTCTGAAGCCCCGTCGGCTGTATTTATAGGCAAAACTTGAGTTACTGGGAATCCTGAGTGCTCCGGGCCCATCAAGGCCATAGTTGATCCCAAATTCATCATTATGACCGACTCTAAACTCCGAGCATGCCGGACCAGTCTTGCCCCAGGGGTGACTCGAAGTGAACATGTATAGGACTCGAAGTAACTCGTGCTAAGACCTGAAGTATCATTGCACCGACCCATTGCCTTCAACCACCGATCCTAATGTGCTGCCAACCACCTTCCTATGCCGACCCGGAGGATATGCTAATGTCGAACGAAGTAAACAACTCACACTCAATCATGCCGATCCAATCACACCGATCCCAAAACCGAGCTTCCAACCTGAGTATGAAACTCACCGACCCAAAGTAAACCAAAGATGCTGATCCCCAAGAATGCCGATCCAATTTCCAAATGCCAGCTCGAGTAAAATGGAGTGCTGACCTAGAGCTACGAATGCCTCGACCTGAAGCACTCCTCGAAGCCGATCCAACTTCTGCCGATCCACTCCAACATGACCGACCCAACTTCCTACCGATCCACTCCAACATGACCGATCCATTCCAACATGACCGACCCAGCTTCCTACCGATCCACTCCAACATGACCGACCCAGCTTCCTACCGATCCACTCCACCATGACCGACCCAGGAGCTCGGTGCTGACCCGAGTAAATGTCCTTGCCAACCTGGAGTTACACCGACCCATAAAAATCCTACCGATCCACTATCACTCGAAGTATCTATCCAAATGACCCGAAGCAAACTGCCTCAAAACCCAAAGCCGACCCACAAGCAACTCGAAGCAAACTCCAAACATCCCAGATCACCTCAACTTTTGTCGAAACTCATATTTCGAGTATTCCGTGACTTTTGTCCATCAACTACGCCGAACCTCGACTTCGTAATCATATTTTTCATCCGTGATTGACTGTCTATCCATCCAGTTGACTCAAACTCATCGTATTCCAGTCTCGACGAACGAGTAGTCGATTTAGTTAAATTCGCCTGTCTACGGCCTTGCCAAAAGGCGGGTTGACAAAAGGGGTACTTTCATTTATATTCACTTAGACCCAAAAGATATTTTTAGAATAAACCCAATGGTTTTGAAAGGGATAATTTCAAATGGTTTCGAAAGGAGTACTTTCAATGGTTTTGAAGCTATGCTTCTAAGAGTTAATAAGTAATACTTTAATACTTCTGAGAGGTATGTTTTGAAGGTTTCGAAAGAGATGATTTAAAGTGTTTTGAAAGACATATGCTTAGTGTTTTGAAAAGAAGATTTGAGGTTATCCAATGGTTTCAAAAGTAAAAGTTTAAGGTTTCGAAAGCCTTAGTTTTCGAAACAAAGAACCCAATCTCATTTTTAATGGAAAAACTATGGCATAAATAAAGGAATTTTAAAATGACTTTAAAGTATGGAGTTTTTGAAGAAGCTTTCCTTAATAAAATAATAGGTTGAAGGGATTAACCATGTTTCATATGAAAATGCTTTCAAGGACATTAAACCATAGATATTGGTGTTATTATGTTATTATGTTTGCTTCTTTTAATATACATATTAACATTATAATGGACCCATAACTGTATTTTGGGGAGAAAGAGTAGAATAACCAGTCAAGTTGACCTAGTAGTGAATATAAATTAAATTAACTCCTGAATGGGTAGAATTGCATCCAGGAGGTCAGGAAGACTAGAATATAGGATGCCTAAATGCTGATTATAGAAGTTGTCAGATAGACAGGTTCATAGTAAACCCATTAAAACTATGTTTAGAAAGAGTTATTGGCAAGGGCCAATAGGTTTGTAGTGAACCCATAAAAACTATATCCGGATTTAGTTATTGATAGAAGTCAATAGATTCCTAGTCAACCCATGAAAATTAGGATATGAGGGAAGTTATCGGAGATACCAATAGGTTCAGGGAGAACCCATGAAACAATAAAGTTATTGGTAGGGGCCAATAAGTTCTTAGTGATCCCATGAAAACTATGAAACCGAACTGGGAGTCCATAAGCTTTAAACAGGTTATTAGTAAGCCCATGAAAACTAATAGGTTAATAGTGACCCTAAAAACTATAACAAAGACAGATAGTCAAAATGATTGGGGATAGGTAATCCAGAATTGATTTACTTGTTTGCATATTATCATAATATTTTGAATTTTATGTTTTAACCATTGTGGATGCAGGAGCTTAGTATATGGTTTTTATAAAGTTTTGAAAAAGATACCAGTGAGGGGAAAACCCGTTCCGCTAAACAACATGATCTCACTAGATATCTAAATGGTTTGAGATGGCATATTATTATTCATACCAGGCTTTAAGTCTGATTCAAAGTTTATGTTTTCCTCCTAAACTCTCGGGTACTTAATTGATTTTGAGTAGTTTGAGAGTTGAGGTTTTTAGGAACCTCTCTAGACGAATAAGCTTCTGGAGACATGCTGGAGGCAAGCTAGCTATTAGGAGCTCTTTACTATTTTGATTCCGCTGTGTTTTGTTGTAAAGGCAAAGTTGTTTAACTGCCTAGTTATATATATACTCTGATCATCCAAGGGGCATCTTCATATGTCGCTCTTGGTGTATGTTGTAATAATTATATTTTCTCTGAACGTGGTTCGGGAATGTGGGATTATGTAATGAATTTGAAATGATTTTAAATCGAATGTGAAAGTTGTTTGATGATTTAAAATTTTCCATATCCATGTGTTTCTGTTATATCAATGTATCTAACATTATCGTATTTGGTCACCGAGGATTAATATTTATGGATGACTGCAGCATCCGTAGCCGTTAGTTTTGGACCTCCAAGTGGGGGATGTTACAAGTTGGTATCAGAGCATAGGTTTAAGAAAACTTAAAAAAATTCAGAACAAAATCTAATGAATCGAAAAATAAGATCCGGGTTTGGGTTAACGCTATAGTAACATACTTATATTTGATATATGTATATATATATATAAGTACGAATTCCCCTCTCTCTTAGACCGTTCTTCTGTATCTTACTAAGGCTCGTATGCAGACTTACGAGAAAGAAGATATGGCACCAGGAAATGGAAGAGGAAATCTCGGTGGAGGAAGCACCACAACAACTGGAAATGTTCGACCTAATACCATGAGGAACCCGAGTGGACAGGCTAATGCTAACCATAATGTAGATGCCAATGTGGGTGCTGGAAATCCACTAGTGGATAAGGGATGATGTATCAGTTCTTCATCAATTTGATGCAAGCAGGAGCAGCTGCTAGAATTGCTGGGAATGTTGGAGGAGCTAATCTTGTGACTCCAATTGGGAATAACTATGCTAAGTTTAGTAGAGACTACACTAGTCTTAATGGGAAGCCGTTTCTAGGAACGGAGAATGCCATAGAAGTTGAGAATTGGCTGTTGCATTGTGAGAGAATCTTCGCTGATTTGGGATCGGACGATGAGCAGAAGAGGAGATCAGCCTCTAGGCAGTGGTAGGGAGCAGCGCTCCATAGGTGGAATAGTGTTACCGCCGGAGTTCCTGAGAGTTGACTTGGGTAGTGTTTCGAAGGAGATTCGAGCAGAGGTTTTGGTCTGAAGTTGCTAAGTAGGCATTGTTGAGAAAGTTCATGGATTTGGTGCAGGGAGAGATGTCGGTAATTGAGTATGCTACTAAGTTTGATGAGTTGTCCCGATATGGGTATGCTACTATAGACACCGTCATCAGAAGGAATGAGAAGTTCATTCGAGGATTGAGACCCGAGATTGCTAGGAGAATCCGGTCGCATCTCCGTGATCCTTGTAATATAGTTGTGGAGATGGCAATCCGACATGAGGAAATTCTTGATATTTGTAGGAAAGAAAAGTAGGTTGAAACCCAGAGTTCTCAAGGAAAGAAGAGAAAGTTCTTTAAGAAGAAGGGATCCCAGAAGGGAAAGGCTGTCAAGAAGGCAAAGGCTGATTTAGTTTGCTTTTAAGTGTGACAAGGAAGCTCATTATGCTCATGAGTGCCGGTCAGGTAAGGGGAAGAAGGATGTAGAAAAGAAGTATGTGAAGTGCTTTAACTGCGACCAAGTTGGTCATTATAAGAATCGATGTCCAGAACCAATCAGGGTAGACAGGGGAAAGGTCTTTTTTGTTGGACCATCATCTGCTAGGCCAACTGTAGCAGAAAAACGGAAGACTATGATGGAAGGTACGTTTTTGATTCAGAGTATACCAGTTAGGGTACTATTTGATACCGGTACATCACATTCATTTATATCTCAGTGTTTAGTTGATAGATTATGCTTAGGACCCACATACCTTGTTACTTCCTTAAGGGTTGCGAATCTGATAGAAAGGTATGCAACTCTGGGGATGAGATGTGACCAGTTAGAACTTGATTTGTTAGGTCATAAGTTTGCATGCGGTCTGTATGTTTTTGATTTCGTAGATTTCGGGATCGTTTTGGGTATGGATTGGTTGGGTAAGTATGAGGCTAGGATATTTTGCCAAGATAGAGAAATATTATTGAGACACCCTAATATTCACAACCGAATTATATTCTTAGTGGAGAACTCTGACCTAAGAGTTTGTGCTTTGTTAAGTGCTATGGAAGTGGGAGAAGATTTATGTCAGGTTCGTGTAGTAAGAGAGTTTGTAGATGTCTTTGAGCCGGTTAGAGGACTACACCGGAATGAGCTATTAAGTTTCGGATAGATCTTGTGCCAAGAGCTGAACCTGTAAGTAGACCACTTAGTAGGATGACATCGACCGAGATGAAGGAATTGAAGGTGGGGCTAGTGGATCTAGAAGGGAGAAATTTTATCAGACTAAGTAGTTCGCCTTGGGGAGCGGCCGCGGTGTTCGTGAAGAAACCAGATGGGTCGTTGAGGATGTGTATCGACTATCGTAAGTTGAACGAGAAGACGATCAAGAATAAGTACCATTTGCCGAGAATTAATGATCTGTTTGATCAGTTGTGTGGAGCCAGAGTGTTTTCGTAGTTGGATTTGGCGACAGGTTTCCATCAGTTAAGAGTGGCAGAAGACAGTATTCCATTGACAGCATTTCGAACTAGATATGGTTCGTATGAGTGGTTAGTAATGTCATTCGGGTTAACGAATGTACCTGCTTTCTTCGTGGATCTGATGAACCGAGTTTTTCAAGAGTACTCGGATAGGTTTGTGTTGGTGTTTATAGATGACAAGTTAGTATACTCTAGGGATGAAAGAGAGCATGAAGATCATCTTAGAGTAGTGCTTGAGACGCTGAATCGGCATCAGCTAAAAGCGAAGTTTTCCAAGTGTCATGTTTGGAAGAAAGAAGTTAAGTTTCTTGGTCACATGGTTTCAAAGAAGGGCTTGTCAGTCGATCCAGATAAGATCAAAGTTGTTAATAATTGGAAGAGACCAGAGACGTTGACTGAGATTAGAAGTTTTCCTGGACTTGCTGGCTATTACTGGAGATTCATTAATGATTTCATGCGGATAACAGCACCTTTGACTAAGTTAACCAGAATGGACGTGAAGTTTGTCTGGTCCGATAAATTTGAGAAAGCATTCCTTAAGTTAAAGCATTTGTTGACCAATGCACCTGCGTTAGTAGTTCCAGACGGAAACCAAGGATTGGTGGTGTATACCGATGCATGTCGGACTGGATTAGGAGCTGTGTTGATGTAGATGGGTAAAGTTATTGCCTACGCATCATGACATCTTAGACCGCATGAAGTGAGATATCCTACTCATGATTTGAAGTAGGCAGCGATGACCTTCACGTTGAAGATTTGGAGAAATTATCTCTTAGGGGAGAGATTTGAGTTATACACAGATCATAAGTCTTTAAGGTATTTATTCTCTCAGAAGGAGTTGAATATGAGACAGCAGAGGTGGCTGGAGTTTTTAGCAGCTTATGATTTTAGTATAGAGTATACTACTGGGAAAGGAAATAAGGTAGTTGATGCTCTTAGCTGAAGACATCAGAATGTGGTGTTAGCTATGTTGGCAAAATGAAAAGATTTATAAGCTTTGACCACATGTAGTGTGCAGTTAAGATCGACTGTTAGTTCTAGTCAGAGCACCACCATGTTGTCTTGTTTGGAAGTTCGACCAGTGTTGATCGAAAGGATTGCTTCTGAACAGAAAGAGGATCCAGTATTAGCCGAGAAGATTAGAAGGCTTGAGGTGGGAATTAAGATCAATGATCTAGGAGATTTTAGTCTTGACCAGCGAGGATGGTTGAGAAAGAAGGGACGGTTGTGTGTTCCGAATATTGAGGACTTGAGGAAAGAATTTCTTGGGGAATGTCAGCGGTCCAAATTTAAGAGGGATCAAGTGTATCAAGATATGAAAAGGTGCTTCTATTAGGAAGGTATGAAGAGGGATATTGGCTTGTGGGTTATGCAGTGTACAAACTGTCAACAAGTGAAGGCCGAACATCTGAAGCCGAGTGGGTTGCTTCAACCTTTGGAGGTACCAGTTTGGAAATGGGATTCAATATCCATGGATTTTATAGACGGGTTGCCAAGGTCAAATCAATTTTGAGACCAGAGAGTTTAAGGGGAAACAAAAACTTCGAGTTAGACAAAAATTCTGGTGCGAATAATTCTGTTACATCTCAATTTACTGATATTAAGTGAGACCACTCCGCTTAGCGGAACGGGTTTCCCCTCACTAATATCATGTTCAAAACATATATTTTGCAATCCTTTCCTGCAACCAAATTGGTTGATCAAACTGATTATATCAAAATAGCAATGTCCTTTATGCTAATAAATGGACCATCTGTCCGTAAAGCAGGTAATATGTGAACTATCTATCCACAACATAATAGCAAGGTCCGTTATGCTACAAATGGACTATTTGTCCATAAAACTGGGCTGACTTCCCGCAAACTGTACTAACTGTCTGAAATCTAAGCTGGCTGCCTACAAACTGGACTAACTGTCTGAACCAAAATGGACTAACTGTCCGAATCATTTTCATAGGGTTAACTACCCTTCATCTTTTTCCTTAAAAACCTTTTCAAAATTATTTAACCTTTTAAATCATACCTTTACAAGGAAAATATATTCTTAGCTTTACTCTAAGCTATTTTGTCATGATATATATACTTTACTCAAAATAATGTTGATGAATTTTAATGAGGATTAACTATCCTTCCAAAATAACCCTTTTTAAGTTGAAACTACTTAGGAAATATTGCATACTTAATACATTCAAAACCTTTGTTTAAAACCTTTAAACAACCCTTTCGAAATCATTGAAGGTAACCCCTTCAAAACCATTGAAAGACCCTTTTGGAACCATTAAATATTGCCTTTCGAAAACATTGGAAAAAATTTCCTTTCTTTTCTCCTAAAGCTTAAAAACATAAGACATCCTCCTTTAAAACCTTTAAATATTGCCTTTCGAAAACATAGGAAAAACCCTTCCTTTCAACCCTTTTGAAACCCTAGAGAACCACCCCTTTCGAAACCATTCATTAAAACCTTTCGAAATAGTCAAAACTCGATCCTTTCGAAAGCATATTGGGTTCCAACTTAAAATATGTGGAAACCTTTCGAAACCATTAGAAAATTAACTCCTTCGAAACCTTTGAAAATCGTCTTGGTCGAAACCATTTGGATTATGCCTTCAAGTAGAGCAAAAGGATCAGAAAACCATTAAAGTCGAAAGTATATGTTTCGAAACCATTTAAAACTGTCTCTTTCGAAACCAATACTTCAATCATAGAAAAAGGTTCTTAAAAACATTTAAGTCGAAAGCATCTATTTCGAAACCATTTCCTAAGTAAAGAAGTAATGGTGTCGAAACCATCCCTTCGAAAGCATTGGAGAGGTGGCCAGGTTTTAAGAAGAAAAAAAACAACCCTTTCGAAACCATCTGGGTCGAAAGATAGGAAGCGGCAGTTAAAGGCTTCGACTTAGTCGAAAGCAGTTACTTAAACAAAATCACAACATAATCGAAACCACTCTTTTAAATCCATTTGACCTAGTCGAAAGCTAACCAAGTCGAAAGCATTTTAATCGAAAGCAAGCAGGCGCATTTTCCTTTAAAAATCAAAGTAAAGCCCCAACCCTTGCGGAACCTCTGGTTTCGACTCTATACCATCCGCCTATACCCAATTCACTACGTACCAGTAAACTGATACCATATGCATTAGTTTCAACAGTGTTGGAAGTGAAGGTAAGGAGGCGGAACCTGGTGTCGAAGGCATCGAAACAGTGAAAAATATATGTAGCAAATAGTTCTTTTCACCTAACCTGCTTTACGTGTCTAATTTTGATTGGTTGGCTCTTTCTTTACCAATAAAAAGTACTGCAATTTTTCAAAAGTGCTGCCGACTTTCCAGATTTAATAATTTAAACTAATTTACAAAATGTCCCTTCTCCTCTCATAATTATATAAAACATTTAAGTCTCATACCTTAAGTAATTTTATATAACCATTAAAACACTTAGGAAAATTCTACAAAAATTCTAAAAAATCTTTTTTAATATGTTTTCCAACATATAAAAATTTCAGACCCAATTCTTTTATTATTTAATCGTAAATAATTTATAATCCAATTTAACATTTTCTTTACTAGAAAATTAATGTAAATTCCACATAAATTCGGAAATTTTTGAAAATTGAAACCCATCTCCGAAATAATATTTATGACCTTCTTGAAATATCACAAGGCATTTGGACGTCATTTAATAGGGTTTTCACCTTAAAACATATCATAAATTCAACATGAATAACCATAATTCATCAACAAGTATATATATTCATTCCCTCATTCAAAAACAAGGAAAATCATTGCAAAATATTTGAAATTCATCTTAAAACCGGAAACACAATCAAAAATGAGATGTAAACATTATTCACCTTAGCTTTAGAGATTATAGAGATTGAGATGTGAATGGATTTGATTTGAATTAGCTTCTTCCTTATCTTTCTTCTCTTACTCTTGTTAATGGTGGACAACCTTAGTTTTAAAAAAATTCAAATGAAATGAACGTGTATGTGATACACGGCCTAAGGGAATAGATATAGGAATGGCATCTTTCCTATTTTACCCCACCTCTATTTCATTTTAACTCTTCCTTAATTCAATGTTTAAATGGCATGGCTACCCTTAATTAAAATCAAATCTCAATCCCCTAATTAACACATTATTTTGTTTAATTTAGATAATTAAATATCCTAAATAATGTTACCAAAAATCTGGGGTGTTACAGACTCCCCTCCTTAAATAATTTTGTCCTCGAAATTATGATAAGGTACACAATAAATCAAACAAAGAGGTTAAACGTACCATCAAATAAGTCAGGGTCAATATCTCTAATCCTGCTCTTAATCTCCCAAGTACAGTCCCTGTCATCGTCGCTCCACTAGACTTTGACTAATCTGACTATCTTGGTTCTAAACCTCTTCTCATCTCTCGCAACAATACGAATAGGCTTCCTCACTATAGTCAAATCTGGTTCTACCACTAAATCATCTAGCACAGTCGGTGCAATAGTAGTCACCAGGTCTCTAACACACTTTCTGAGATGAGAAACATGGAAACATCGTGGACTGCTACCAAACTACTCGGTAACTCAACTCTATATGCGAGTTTCCCGATCCTCCCAACAATAGGAAAGGGTCGAACGAATCTCGGTGCCAATTTTCCTGATCTTCCAAATCTGATCACACCCTTCATCGGTGACACCTTGATGATAACCTGATCTCCAATTGAGAACTCTAAATCTTTCCATCTTTTATCTGCATAACTTTTCTTCCTAGACTGAGCCTCCTTCATTCTAGCCCGAATGATCTCAATCTTTTCTGCGGCTTCTCTAACCAAATCTGGACCAAGAACCAACCTATCCCCGGTATCTAACCAACACATGGGAGATTTGCATGGCCTTCCATGCAAAGCTTCAAATGGTGCCATCCTAATACTAGTCTGATAACTGTTGTTATACTAAATCCTGAGGTATCAAGATACTATCACTTGCTTCAGCTCTTCGGACGGATTCAAACTCTCTAAAATCCTAAGTTTTTCTTTTATAACCTGAATCGTTGACTTAAATCATGATTTTTAAGAATAAATTCATAATTTTTAAAATTCTATTAAGTGAGATATCGGGTTTTGTTCAGAAAGTAAATTATGGGTCTTTTCTGACAATCGATGGAGTTTGGTTGGTCGAGATTGCTACTGGAGGTGGTTGTGAGGTCGTTGATCATGGTAAAAATGGTAGGTGGCTTTAATCTCCATCGTGGCGGCAGCAGTTCGTCAGAGTAGGGTTAAAACCCAAGGAATGTTCGAATCTGGAAATGGAGGCAATGTTGTATCTCGAGTTGATCGAGTGACGTTAGATTTTGAGGATAGTAGCTTGGAATGCTAGGGAAGATGTTGCCGGAGTTGCCGCGACTCCAGTGATCGGAGACGAGAGTTTCGAGGCTATTTCTGGTGGTGTTTCAAGTTCTTGTTTCTACTGAGTAGCTCGATTTCATTTGTGAGCCTTTGCTTGAGATTGGGTGATTGGAATGGGTTGCTGAAGCGATCGTGGTTGTGTGGGAAGTACTGGCGATGGTCGGAAGATCAACGTGGGTGGTGCAAGGTGCACAGTGGCACAGTTGTGTCAGTTTGTTTAGTGTTGGGTTCGTTAGTTTTCTCGAAGAGGGTCTCGGGAAAGAAAGGTTTTAGCTCGAGTTTTTCTCTGGGTCGTACGCGAGATTGAGTGTAACTGTTAAGGTTTTAACAGTTAAAAATTTAAACCAACAGTTTTCAAATTTAAATCAAACTGTTAGAAAGAAAAAATGAAGATGAAGATATATTTGTTTTGTTTCAAGTACATATGAGAAAATCCAAAGTAAAATGTTTTAACCAGTTTTTAAAATTTAAATGAAAGTAAGTTTTTAAATTTTAAATAATCAAGTTAAATCAATTTCCTGAAATTGATTTCTTTGTAATAAATGTTTTGACTAAATTAAAGTTGTATGATTTGTTTTACTTAAATATATTAAGTTAAATTCTTAAGTTATTTTCAAACTTAAATGTGAAATGTAATAAGGTAGTTAATAAGGGAATGTTTTATCTTAAACTTAATTTAAGTTGATAATAAAAGGAATAAATAAAGAGTGATTTATTAATTAAATTAGTTAATGATTAAGGATAAGTAAATTAACAATTAAGGTTTTCAAGATTTATTAAATTGTAACTAAGGATTGTTAATTAATAATTAGAGATAAGTAATTAATGATTATTTATTTTAAAACTTAATAAATAATTTAATTAAGTAAGTTAATTACTAAGATCAAATGTTTTAATGATAATGTTTTATCTTAAGATTAATTAAGATTTTTAAATAAGTTGAAATTAATTAATTTAATTAAGAAATTAAGATTAATTAATTTATTTAATAAGGATTGATTAAATGATTAAGAGTTAATTAAAATGGTAATTAAGAAGTACTTAATAAGTTTTGTTAAGTAATAATTAAGTTTTCTTAATTAATAATTAAGAAATTATTAATTTATAATTAAAGTTATTTAAGGATTAATTAACTGTTATTAAGGTTAGTTAATTATCATTAAAGATTAATAAATAGATAATTATGGATTAATTAAATTGGTAATTAAGGTTGTTAATTAATAATTAAGTTTATTAATTAATAATTAAGAGGTAATTAATTAGTTAATTAAGTTTAAATAATTAATTATAAAAGTAATTAAGGATTGATTACTTTGTATTAAAGAATATTGATTAATAATTAAGGTTTATTAATTAATAATTAAAGAATAATTAATCAAGGATTAATTAATTTGTTTTAAGGGTAATTAAGGATGAATTACTCAGTTATGATTTATGAATGTGATTAATTTAAGTTAATTAATTTGTTAAT
The DNA here is from genome assembly GCA_030737815.1 of Allium fistulosum. Taxonomy (NCBI): domain Eukaryota; kingdom Viridiplantae; phylum Streptophyta; class Magnoliopsida; order Asparagales; family Amaryllidaceae; genus Allium; species Allium fistulosum. The sequence continues at coordinate 1,217,895,746 of CM060902.1, forward strand.
TAATTAAAGATAGTCTTTTGGTAATTGATTAAGTATAATTACTTAATAAGATTGGTTAAGTGTAATTACTTGGTATAAGTAATTTATAATTGAATTACTGTATGTAATTGGTGTAATTAATCAAAAAGGATTTATAAAAGAAATTAAAGTAATTAAGAAGTAATTAAGAATAGTTAATTACTGTTAATGATTATTTAAGGATTGATTAATGGAAGTAATTAATTAATGCATGATTAATTAATGTAATTAATTAAGGATATTAATTATTATAATTAATGAGAGTAATTAAAGGTTAATTACTATAAATGATTAAGGATAATTAATTTGTAAAATTAATTAAAGGATAATTACTTTATGTAATTAATGAATAATTAATCAAGAGTGATTAATATTTAATGATTAATTAATTAAATGGATTGTAATTAATTAATGGTTGATTAAGCAAAGATAGGAATTAATTTCTTAAGTAATTAATTTAATTTAAATTGATTAAATTGATTATAATAGAGATTAATAAATGGTTGCTTATGAATGATGGTTGAGTAGAATGTCTGATTTGGTTGATATCTATTGGATGATATACTATGATATATCTGTGATAAATGTGTGATATTTATCTATGTTAATGCTGTGTGAATTCAAGTATTGAATTGAATTGTTTAAACCTTTAAACAACTTGGCCTTAAAAGATACGTTTTGAATTTCGATGAGACCGGGATCGGGTTTCCGTATACCGGATTTCCAGGTCTGGAGACCCGAATACCACATCGATCCAAATTAACGATAGGTCGTGAATCTCAAGTGAAGATGAAGATTCAGAGTGCAAGGGTTATTGTCGTTAACTTTGAGGGTGATTCCAAAACGAGTGTAACGAGATAATGCCTTCGGTTTCGTTCGAACCCGGAACGAACTTGTATGGATTGAATGCTTTCAGCACATCGTCAGGTGGACGATGAGCATTCTAAGTGAAGTGTTCTGATTAAAGGTAATCGTGACCTCAAGCCTCATCAACCGGGAATGGCTAAAACAGGGGAGGTGCAGCAAGGCTTCGTGGGTAGCGCCCACTGAGAGTAAGGTCATCCCTGTCTAGATGTCCCTTTCTATTTTCGACTTAGTGGTGCGGTTGATGTACACAACCGTGGGGTGATTTTATTCGGAATTATCCAGTAAGGGATGGTTCCGGCTTTGTGTTGCAGGGGAGCGGGCGTACTCCTCGGTACGGTGATCTAGGCCACGTACTGTGACGGGCGGTACCCCAGTAGCCCTGCCATTGTATGGAAATCCAACTTCCAATAAGTGCCGTACGTATTAGTTGTGCCCAACTATGTTGGAATGTGAGATGTAAGCATTTCGGCTATTTCATATTTATTTGAAAACCCTAGACCTATTATAATACAATCGAATTTCCTATCAAATGTTTTGGTTAGCGTAAGGTAAAAACTTACCCATGTTTATGTGTGGGAAGTCTTACGTGATACCTTTGTTTTCAAAGGTTTGAAGTTAAGCAAATTTAAACCGTTTACTCACACCAGACCCATGTCTGACCCAAGTGTTTATTTCTGTTTTATATAAACTCTTGGGTACTCAAATTTTTACGAGTAGCCAAGAGAGTCAGGTTTGCTTTGACGAGTTATCTGGAGGAGCAATGGAGCAGGAGGCTTCAGCGCTGTAGAGATATAGTAGTTCCGCTGTGTTGATCTCTGAGTCATTGTTATCTGTGTTGTATCTTATACTGTAGAAACTAGACAGGTGTTTATAACTGTCTAGTATGTGTTGTATATGTTGTGTAACTCTGATAGTTGTTGTATATGATACTATATAATAATTTATGTTATTAATATAATTTATTCGTTCCGCTGTTTAGATTCTGTTGTTGTTTCTTTCTTTCTTCTCTTCTTTTCTCTTTCTATCCCTTTCTTTCTTATCAGCGATACGACTTTCTGGTCGATGAAAGCCGGGTCGTCACATTGATCCCCCGAAATCTAAAACACAAGCTCTTAACAAATCTTCCAAGATTTTGTTAACTCTTTCTATTTTCCCATCTGTTTGCGGATGGTAAGCGGTACTCATCTTGAGCTTGGTTCCCAAAACTTCCTGCAGACTCTTCCAGAACTCGCTAGTGAATAAGGAATCTCTATCACTAACTATGCTACCAGGAATTCCATGAAGTCTAACCACATTCTTCATAAACAACTTAGCTAATACAGGTGCCGTTCTGGTTGACCTAACTTGAATGAAATGGGCGCTCTTAGTCAATCTGTCCACTATGTCCCATATGCTATCATTTCTTCTATTTGACCTTGGCAACCCATCAATAAAATCCATGGAAATAGAATCCCACTTCCATACCGGAATATCTAATGGCTGAAGCAACCCACTTGGCTTCTGGTGTTTGGCCTTTGCCTGTTGGCAAATCAAGCACTGCTTTACACACAAACCAATATCTCGCTTCATACCTTCCCAGAAGAAAATCCTCTTCATATCCTGATACATCTTAGTACCTCCTGGATGAATAGAGAACTTTGAACGATGGCATTCCTCCAAGATTTCTTTCCTTATGTTTCCTACACTCGGAACACATAATCTTCCTTTCTTTCTCAACCACCCATTCTGGTCATGATTGAAATCTTTCAAGTCATCACTCTCGGTTCCATCTTTTAACTTCCTGATCCATTCAGCTAATACCGAATCTTCCTTTTGTTTAGAAGCAATCCTCTCGATCATTACTGGTCGAACTTCCAAACAAGATAATACAACTGCATCTCCACTAGACCCAGCCTCGGATCTCCACTACACTCTGCAATCTGCTAAGCCTTCAAAATCTTTCCACTCAGCAATCATCACCAAAACTGCATTTTGATGTTTCCTGCTAAGTGCATCTGCAACGTTGTTGCCTTTCCCCGGTGTGTACTCAATCCCAAAATCATAAGCGGCAATAAACTCTAACCACCTCTGTTGTCTCATGTTCAGCTCCTTTTGGGAGAACAAATACTTCAGCGATTTATGATCTGTATATAACTCAAACTTCTCTCCCATAAGGTAACATCTCACACCTTCAAAGCAAAAATAACTACAGCCAACTCTAAACCATTCATCGGATATCTGATCTCATGTGGTCTAAGCTGTCTAGAAGCGTAGGCAATCACTTTACCCCTCTGCATCAGCACGGCTCCCAATCCTGTTCCACACACATCGGTATAAACCACCAAATCCTGATTCCCTTCCGGAACAACTAACATAGGTGCATGGGTCAATAAGTGTTTCAAACTCTGGAATGCTTCCTCACACTTATCGGTCCACACAAACTTCACATCTTTTCTTGTTAGCTTGGTCATCGGTGCCGCTATCCGCGAAAAATCCTTAATGAACCTCCGATAATAACCAGCCAACCCAAGGAAACTCTTTATCTCCATCACTGTCTTGGGTCTCTTTCAATTATTCACCGCTTCAATCTTAGTCGGATCTCCTGATAACCCTTTCTCTGAGACTACATGACCAAGAAACTTCACTACATTCTTCCAGAAATGACACTTTGAGAACTTCGCTTTGAACTGATGTTGCCTCAGCGTCTCAAGTACAACTATAAGATGAACTTCATGCTCTCTTTCATCCTTAGAGTATATCAAGATATCATCTATGAAAACCAATATGAACCTATCCAAGTGTTCTCGGAAAACCTGGTTCATCAAATCTATGAAGAATATCGGTGCATTAGTCAGTCCGAACGGCATAACTAACCATTTGTACGACCCATATCTGGTCCTAAACGTTGTCAAAGGTATACTATCCTCTGCTACTCTGAGCTGATGGAAACCTATCGCCAAATCCAACTACGAGAATACCTTGGCTCCACTCAACTGGTCGAATAAATCATCAATCCTTGGCAATGGATATCGATTCTTTATCGTCCTCTCATTCAACTTACGATAATCGATACATAGCCTTAACGATCTGTCCGGCTTCGTAGTAAATACTACGGCTGCTCCCTAAGGCGAACTACTCGGCCTGATAAAACTCTTGCCTTCTAAATCCACCAACTGCACCTTCAGCTCCCTCATATCTAAAGGGGTCATCCTGCTTGGCGGCTTACTCATTGGTTCTGCTTTCGGAACCAAATCTATCTGAAACTCAATGGCTCGTTTTGGTGGCAATCCTACTAAAGGCTCAAAAACATCTGCGAATTCTCTAACTATGAAAACTCGACTCGACTCTTCTTCCAATTTCATAGCACCCAACAAAGCATTCATCTCATTGCAAAAACCTTCTACGGTATAAACAATCTTGTCGCTACAATCTGGGTGCCTAAGCGATATTTTCCTATCCTGGCAGAATATCCTAGCATCGTACTCACTTAACCAATCCATACCAACAAAATCAAATACATGCAAACTGCAAACAAAAGCATGACCTAACAGATTAAACTCTAACTAGTCACACCTCAACCCTTGAGTTGTATACCCTCCTATTGGATTCGCAACCCATAAGGAAGTAACTTAATATATGGGTCTAGGTTAAGCTTATCTATCAAATATCTAGATATAAAAGAATGCGATGCACTAGTATCAAATAGAACGCTAACAGACATACCATGAATCTAAAGCGTACCTCCCAAAATTGTCTTTCCCTTCTCTTGAGCTGTTGGCTTCGAAATAGCAGGCTCCAATGCATACGCCTTGCCATTTCCATCTTTAACGGGCTCCTTGCACTGGCTCTTATAATGGCCTATCTGGTCGTAGTTGAAACATCTGACATTTTTCCTCCCAGCCACTTCCTTTGCCTTTCCAGCACGACACTCATTAGCAAAGTGCCCCTTCTTGTCGCACTTGAAACAGACAATCTCAGACTTTCCCTTCTTAGCTGCTCCACCCTTCTGAGCACCTTTCTTAGGAAAGAACTTCCTCTTTTGATTCTGCCCAACCTGGACTACTTTAGCCTTACTCTTCTCTAGAGAATCAAACAACTCTACATGCCTTAAGGCCATCTCCACTACAAAATCAGAAGGATCTCTAAATGAGGTAATGTAGCCCTGGCCAACTCAGGCTTCAACCCCCTGATAAACTTCTCATTCCTCTTCATCATAGTATCCACTGAAGCATACCCATATCGGGCCAACTCCTCGATCCTTCTGGCATACTCCAAAACGGACATCTCCCTTAGCTCTAACTCAACAAACTTTCTAATCAGAGCCAACTGTGCCATTGCAGACATGAACCTCTCCTGGAACCTCCCCTTGAAATTTTCCTAGGTCATAGTCTCCTTATCCAATGCCACAGTCACACTATTCCACCAGAACAAAGCTGCTCCCTGAAGCTGTCTAGATGCCAACCTCCTCTTCTGCTCATCAATGAGCCCCAGATCAGCAAAAATCCTTTCGCAGTGCAACGACCAATTCTCTACCGCATCATCAATTCCAACAAACGGCTTCCCTCCAAGCTTGGTGTAATCCCCACTCAGCTTAGCATAATGTTTAACTACCGAAACTTCCGGAACCCCTGCTCCTGCAGCATTTCCTCCTAACACTCCAGCTGCGACTCCTGCCTGCACCATATTCCTGAAAAACTAATACATAGCTTCCATTCCAACTTGCGGGACTTCAGCACCCACATTCTCTGCTTGTGCCTAACCTTTGTACTAGGTCTGGCATTCCCATCGGTGCCCTCCCCACCTAGGTTAACTCTTCCTCTTCTACCTTCCATATCTGTATTCAAACCTCATGAGATACAGAAAAATATCCTAACAAAGATAGGAGACTAGAGATAAAGCGTATACTTATATATAAAAAATACAAGTACGTTACTATATCGTTATCCTATACCCCATTCATACTCTAATTCTTTAGGATTATGTTTTAAAAACCCATTTTTAGTTAAAGTTTTTTTTTCATAAACCTATGCTCTGGTACTAAGTTGTAACATCCCGTATCTGGAGGCTAAAAGCTAAGCGCTACAGATGCTGTAGTCATCCATAATATTAACTTTTGGTGACAAAATACGGTAATAATAAGGTATTCATAATATCAGAAGCACTTGAATATGAACAAAATCAAATATTTTCAAAAATAACATTTTTAAGATTATATTTCAACCAAATTCATATCCAAATTACATAATCCCATAATCGTTTCCCATGTAAAGAACAATTATAATTACAATAATATGCCAAGAGCGACATATGATGATGTCCCCTTGGTTGATCGGAGATAATATAGTCATATTCGACTTAATATACACAGCGGAATTAAAACAAAATGAAACTGTGAATCCTAATTAACTATCCATCAGCCACCTGCTCATCTCCGGCAGCTTTATTCGCCAAACTTTCTAAACCAGAAAACCTTAACCCTCAGCATACTCAAATCAATTTTGAGTACCCGAGTGTTTAAGGGGAAACAAAAACTTCGAGTCAGACAAAAAGTCTGGTGTGAATAATTCTGTAACATCTCGGTTTACTGATATTAAGTGAGACCACGCCGCTTGGCGGAACGGGTTTCCCCTCACTAATATCCTTTTCAAAGCATATTTTGCAATCCTTTCCTGCAACCAAACTGATTGATCAAACTGATTATATCAAAATAGCAATGTCCTTTATGCTAATAAATGGGCCATCTGTCTGTAAAACAGGTAATATGTGAACTATCTATCCACAACATAATAGCAAAGTTTGTTATGCTACAAATGGACTATCTGTCCATAAAACTGGGCTGACTGGCCGCAAACTGGACTAACTGTCCGAAATCTAGGCTGACTGCCTGCAAACTGGACTAACTGTCCGAACAAAATGGACTAACTGTCCGAATCATTTTATTAGGGTTAACTACCCTTCATCTTTTTCCTTGAAAACCTTTTCAAAATGATTTAACCTTTTAAATAATACCTTTACAAGGAAAATATATTCTTAGCTTTACTCTAAGCTATTTTGTAATGATATATATACTTTACTCAAAATAATGTTCATGGATTTTAATTAGGATTAACTTTCCTTCCAAAACAAGTTAAAACCCTTTTTACAACTTAGGCTATATTGCCTATTTAATACATTCGAAACCTTTTTTTAAAACCATTAAACAACCCTTTCGAAATCATTGAAGGTATCCCCTTCAAAACCATTGAAAGACCGTTTCGAAACCACTAAATATTACCTTTGGAAAACATTGGAAAACCTTTCCTTTCTTTTCTCCGAAAGCTTCAAACATTAGACATCATCCTTTAAAACCTTTAAATATTTCCTTTTGAAAACATAGGAAAAATCCTTCCTTTCAACCCTTTCGAAACCCTGGGGAACCACCCCTTTCGAAACCATTCATTAAAACCTTTCGAAACAGTCAAAACTCAATCCTTTCGAAAGCACTTTGGGTTCAACTTAAAATATGTGGAAACCTTTCGAAACCATTTGAAAATTAACTCCTTCGAAACCTTTTAAAATCATCTTGGTCAAAACCATTTGGATTATGCCTTCAAGTAGAGCAAAAGGATCAAAAGCCCATTAAAGTCGAAAGCATCTATTTTGAAACCATTTAAAACTCTCTCTTTTGAAACCAATTTGGGTTTTACTTCAATCACAGAAAAAGGGTCTTAAAAAAATTTAAGTCGAAAGCATTTGTTTCGAAACCATTTCCTAAGTAAAGAAGTGATGGTGTCAAAACCATCCCTTCGAAAGCATTGGAGAGGTGGCCAGGTTTTTAGAAAACAAAACAACCCTTTCGAAACCATTTGGGTCGAAAGGTAGGAAGCGGTAGTTAAAGGCTTCGACTCAGTCGAAAGCAGTTACTTAAACAAAAATGCAACCTAATCGAAACCACCCTTTTAAATCCATTTGACCTAGTTGAAAGCTATCCACGTCGAAAGCATCTTAGTCGAAAGCCAACAGGCGCATTTTCCTTTAAAAATCAAAGTAAAGCCCAAACCCCTTCGGAACCCTCGGTTTCGACTCTATACCTTCCACCTACATCCAATTCACTATGTACCAGTAAACTGATACCATGTGCATTGGTTTCGACAGTGTCGGAGGTAAAGGTAAGGAGGCGAAACATGGTGTCGAAGGCATCGAAACAGTGAAAAATATGTAGCAAATAGTTCTTTTCACCTAACCTGCTTTACGTGTCTAATTTTGATTGGTCGGCTCTTTCTTTACCAATAAAAAGTACTGTAAATTTTCAAAAGTGCTGCCGACTTTCCAGATTTAATAATTTAAATTAATTTACAGAAAGCCCCTTCTCCTCTCTTAATTATATAAACTATTTAAGTCCCATACATTAAATAATTTTATATAACCATTTAAACACTTAGGAAAATTCTACAAAAATTCCAAAAAATCTCTTTTAATATGTTTTCCAACATACAAAAATTTCAGACCCAATTCTTTTATTATTTAACTGTAAATAATTTATAATCCAAATTAACATTTTCTTTACTAGAAAATTCATATAAATTCCAAATAAATTCAGAAAATTCTGAAAATTGAAAGCCATCTCGAAAATAATATTTATGACCTTCATGAAAATTCGCAAGGCATTTGAATGTCATTTAATAGGGTTTTCACCTTAAAAAATATCATAAATTCAACATGAATAACCATAATTCATCAACAAGTATATATATTCATTCCATCATTCAAAAACATGGCAAATCATTGCAAAATATTCGGAATTCAACTTAAAACCAAAAACATAATAAAAAATGAGATATAAACATTATTCACCTTAGCTTTAGAGGTTACAGAGATTGAGATGTGAATGGATTTGATTTGAATTAGCTTCATCCTTAGCTTTCTTCCTCTTACTCTTATTAATGGTGGCCGGCCATAGTTTTAAAAAATTTCAAATGAAATGAACGTGTATGTGATACACGGCCTAAGGGAATAGATATAGGAATGGCCTCTTTTCTATTTTACCCCTCCTCTATTTCATTTTAACTTTTCCTTAATTCATTGTTTAAATGGCACGACTACCCTTAATTAAAATCAAATCTCAATCCCCTAATTAACACATTATTTTGTTTAATTTAGCTATTTAAACATTCTAAATAATGTTACTAAAAATCTGGGGTGTTACACCTGATCTGCTATGAGGGTAGGTTCTATATTAGCTTTATATAAACTGTTGCTAGTTAGGTAGGCTAGTATGGTTTTTAGGAGTGGTTACAGATGATTGCTATGTTCAGTATTTAGTCCTTACTTTCGAGGATGAAATTCTTTAAGGAGGGGAGCCTGTATCACCCCTAATTTTTATTAACATTATTCAGAAGATTTAATTAGATAAATTAAATAGAATAATGTAATATTAGAGTGCTAAGGGGTTGAGATTTGAAAATTTATTTAGAGGCCGAGCTTAATTAAATAAATGGGCTTATGAAGTATATGTAAATTAGTTAACGCAAGGGTATTATAAGGTAATTGCCGCACCATTACCCTTATAATCTCGTTTCCACTTTCTATTCACGTTCATTTTCTCAAAAATTCAAAAATGTATACAATAGAAAGCACGCTGGCCATTACCTAGGGAAGAAAAGGGGAAAATCAACCTAAAGTTAAGAAATCAAGCAAGGGGAATTAATCCAAGATCAAATCTCAAATTCCTTATCCTAATTAAGGTGAATAATAATCAAAACCATCTCTATTTTTGTGTTTAACGATCATTTGATTTTGGGTTTATGTTTAAATCCATTATGATGATTTTTGATGATGATATGCTTGGATTTCATGATATGATATATTCAAACAAGTTTGTTTGATAATTGTTTTATACGGTATTATGGCTAAAATCGTTTATTTTGGATTTCGAATGCCATGAGGAATTTATATGTTATGTAAAACATTATTTTGGAGACGGGTTTAATTTTTTGTAATTTTCCGAGCTATGGAAAATCTATAATGAATTTTTGAAGGAAGAATGAATAAATTGGGTTTAGAATTATTTCGGCTATTATTTGAAGGAATTTGGGTCTGAAATTTATATATGTTAGATAACTTATTAATAGTGAATTTCTATGACTTTGGGGGATTGTTCCTAAGTAATTTACTAAGGAAATTAAATTATTTTAGATGAAGGACTTAAATGTTTTATTTGTTTTGCTTAATGGAAGGGTTTATCTGCTAAATTAATTCTTGTATAGATTTGAAATAATTGCTGCAGTTTTTAAGAAAGAATTTGAAAATTTTATGGCAACCAATTAAATGTTTACAAATATGTAGGTTAGTTAAAAAGCAATTACTTAAAAAGGCATTAAAACAGTCTTTACTCGGAAATTATGTTCCGCCTCTTTCAGAAGCAACCTTTCGACCCTATGCTTCCGCCTCAACCAAGTTGAAACTAACCAAGTCGAAACCAATACACAAGGTATCAATATGTTGGTACGTAGTGGATTGGAGAAAGGCGGAAGGCATGGTGTCGAAACCAATGCTTTCGAAAGGGTCGAAGCCTTTGTTTTACTCTCAAAAGATATGCCCTTGCCTTGCTTTCAAAAGAATGCTTTCGAAGAGGTCGAAGCTTCTTCAATGTAGCTCTTGAAGAAGTTTCTCTCGAATATATTGCCGCCTTTTGTTTAAAAGAAGTTTTCGAAAGAGTTGCCTTGTTTTTAAATCAAATCTTTCGAAATGGTAGTTTCAACCCAGTCGAAACCCTATTGCCGACCTTATGCCTTTTGACTGGATTGAAGTCATCAACTAGATCAAAAGGTAGCTTTTGTTTTATAAATATAAGCCACTTCCTAAAGCTTTCGTAAGGGTTTAATGGTTTCAAAGACAATGCCTTCGAAATGGGTTTCGAAGCAAACCTTCAAATGTTTTACTTAAATGATTTAAGCTTTCGAAAGGATGGTTCTGAAGCCATCAGTTTTCCCCAAACTCTTGAAGGTTAATGGTTTCGAAAGGGGTACTTTTGTTTATATTCACTTTGACCTTAAATATATTTTTAGGATAAACCCAAGAGTTTTGAAAGGGATACTTTCAAATGGTTTCAAAAGGGGTACATTCAATGGTTTCCAAGCTATGCTTCTAAGAGTTAATAAGTAATACTTTAATACCTTCAAGAGGTATGTTTTGAAGGTTTCGAAAGAGATGATTTACAGTGTTTCGAAAGGCATATGTTTAGTGTTTTGAAAAGAAGATTTGAATGCTTTCGAAGGAGGTTATCCAATGGTTTCGAAAGTAAAAGTTTAAGGTTTCAAAAGCCTTAGTTTTCAAAACAAAGAACCTAATCTCATTTTTAAAGGAAAAACCATGGCATAAATAAAGGAGTTTTAAAATGACTTTAAAGTATGGAGTTTTTGAACAAGCTTTCCTTGATAAACTAATAGGTTGAAGGGATTAACCATGTTTCATATGAAAATGCTTTCAAGGACATTAAACCACAGATGTTAGTGTTATTATGTTATTACGTATGCTTCTTCTAATATATATATTCACATTATAATGGACCCATAACTGTATTTTGGGGAGAAAGGGAAGAAGAACCAGTTAGGTTGACCCATTAGTGAATATAAATTGAGTTTACTCCTAAATGAGTAGACTTGCATCCAGGAGGTTAGGAAGACCAGAATATAGAATGCCTAAATGCTTATTATAGAAGTTGTCAGATAGACAAGTTCAAAGTAAACCCATTAAAACTATGTTGAGAAAGAGTTATTGGCAGGGGCCAATAGGTTTGTAGTGAACCCATGAAAACTATATCCGGATTAAGTTATTGACAAAAGTCAATAGGTTCATGGTCAACCCAACAAAACTAGGATATGAGGGAAGTTATATGAGATACCAATAGGTTCAGGGAGAACCCATGAAACAATAAAGTTATTGGTAAGGGCCAATAGGTTCTTAGTGATCCCATGAAAACTATGAAATCGGACAGGGAGTCCATAAGCTTTAAACAGGTTATTAGTAAGCCCATGAAAACTAATAGGTTAATAGTGACCCTAGAAACTATAACAGAGATAGGTAGTCAAAATGAATGGGGATGGCTAATCTAGAATTGATTTACTTGTTTGCATATCATCATAATATTTTGAATTGTTATGTTTTAACCATTGTGAATGCAGGATCACAGTATATGGTTTTTATAAAGTTTTGGATAAGATACTAGTGAGGGAAACCCGTTCCGCTAAGCGGCGTGGTCTCACTAGATATCTAAATGGTTTTAGATGGAAGATTATTATTCATACCAGGCTTTAAGTCTGACTTGAAGTTTATGTTTTCCCCCCAAACTCTCGGGTACTCAATTGATTTTGAGTAGTTTGAGAGTTGAGGTTTTCAGGTACCTCTTTAGACGAATAAGCTTCTGGAGACATGCAGGAGGCAAGCTGGCTAGTAGGAATTCTTTACTATTTTGATTCCGTTGTGTTTTGTTGTAAAAGAAAAGTTGTTTAACTGCCTAGAGCTATATATACTCTGATCATCTAAGGGGCATCTTCATATGTCACTCTTGGCGTATGTTGTAATATTTATATTTTCTCTGAATGTGGTTGATGAATGTGGGATTATGTAATAAATTTGAAATGGAATGTGAAAATTGTCTGATGATTTTAAAATTTTCCATATCCATGTGTTTCTGTTATATCAATGTATCTAACATTATCGTATTTGATCGCCGAGGATTAATAACTATGGATGACTGCATCATCCATAGCCATTAGTTTTGGGCCTCCAAGTGGGGTATGTTACACGAAACAATATCAAAAGCATGATTTTATATTGGTTTGATGAATACTTTGACCTACGTGCGCTTTAATCCTTTTCATTTATGTTTTCTCTTCGGAATACAACAAGTTATAATTAGATCTAAATACAATCTTGTAGTTCTTGGATTTGCTTGAGGTTTTAAGGGTTACAAGTGAAAGAAAGTCTAGTTCTAGATCTCAAGTGCTAATCCCCTTTTCTAGTTGAAGTTCCCTTTCTATTTATAGACGATTTCCAGGATAAAGCTTGCTATCCAGAATTGACAACATCTCAAACCCAAGATCTGAATATTTGGCATAAAGAACAAGTCGCCCCCATAACCATCGAGGAATAATTTTTAAATGGTAGGAAAAAAATCGAATAATCCTTTTAAGGCTAAATCCAAACCAGTATGGGAATAAATAAAATGATTGCCAAATTAAAGCGTACAAACAAAAATAAAGTAAATAGGCATACATGAAAGTAAACAAATATTTATGATCTTCAAAATAGTGGAAAGTGAAAGCTGAATATAATGGTAGAGAAGGGTGAATCTTGGATTCCAATATCCATTTTACAATCTGCCTTAGCCTTATACCAAATAATATCGAATTGCAATTCTCATTATACAGGTCACTTGTGAAACTTGGGCAAAAGATTAATATATTCAATAAACTTGTGCGAACCCATGCTACGTATACAGAGTTCACCGCATAATTTATTTAGCGGTATATTTTTTGGTTTGTTGTTACATGAAGGTGAAAGGGTATGTTCATGAATTATAGTTTTTTTTTAGATTAGCATTTTCTTAAATGCTACTAATAAATAATTGATGATAAGTATTGTGATGACCCGCCTTTTTAGAACAACTTAAGCAGACAATAAACCATCTTTGTCCAACTTAAACCATTCAAATTAGACAGATTATCAATTTAGGGTTTTTAATATAGAATCAGATACAGAATCACACACAGAATAATACAGAATCTCGCAGCGGAAATAAATAATATACATAGTAGTTCATGAAGCTACTAAACAAAATACATCAGAGTTTCAGACTTTAATTAGACAATACTAGAGATACATAGAATTTTACTGATACAAGCCAAAGTAAATAGATAACTAATGATGGATAGAGTGGAGTCTTCGACCAAGTCTTCGGCTCCCAAAATAAGCACTACTCCCACACTGCAATACTCCGGTGACCCGAGCATAAAATAAAACAATATACTCGAGTCAGGACTAGAAGTTCTCATGTAAGTAGTCCTACTCAAGTGAAAATGTACAAGTAACTCAAGAGAAGTTACAAGATTTTCCATCTCTTAAGGATCCGTTAAACTATTTATATATACAATAGAATACGCTATATATGTAGTGTCTATCAGTAAAGTTAATATTTTTCTTAGCGTTAAGGTTTTACATTAATCCCCTTAAATGCGTTTTTAAGCATTATCGTACAGTTTGCATTTGACACCACCAGTAGAACGTCGGTAGTCAGGAATGCGCCATGATACGACAACACTAAACCAAAGTCGTATGGGTTCGTATAGGGATAAAAGTATGACAAGGCACGTGAGGCAATGCCCGAGGTAGGATACTACCAGTTTACCCTTCCCGGCTAGTGGTAACGCATCATAGCTATGATCTCCCATCGCGTCCAACACTCCCATAATCGAAGGGTAATCACTAATAACAATCAAAATAGTATATTCAAACGAAGAAGTGCGTCCTCTTGGGGTAGCTAACCCACTTGGCCGGTACGGCTCCTGTTTTAGTAATTTCAAATTGGCACAAGTGCCAGGCTAATCCATCTTCATTCTCTTTCTTCAAATCCAGCAATCGTACGCCAAGCCCAACCACTTCGTTCTAGATCATCACTTCACATACACAGTTATTAAAGTGGTTCCGGTATCCGACGGAGAGTATTCCCATATCCGGCTCCGGTCTCTTTAATAACCAACGTCATTTTCACACCGATTGGATATCAAAATATCTTTTATTTTCAAAGAACATCTCATCATTTGACTTCAAGAAATTTGGGTTTAAAGTCCAAAATTCAATTTTAAACAAATAATTCATTTTTACAAAATTGTCCACATTGAATAACTATTCAACTTAACAAAGTTAATTAAGTCTTAAATTACAAAAGTTTTATTATTAAATATTTAATTTAATTTAACTTCGAAATTAATTTACTTAAACACTTTGATTAAACTTTAATTCAAATAATTTAATCATTATATTTTTAATTAAATTAAATCAATTAAAGATCCTCTTTTTAATTAAATCAAATCTTTATCTTTAAATTCAATTTTTTTATTTTAATTCAATCAAATCAAATTAAAATTAAATTAAATTTTCATTTAAATTTTAATTACATATATAATATTAACACTTTATTAAATTTCAAATAACCAACTTAATGAGTTTTAAAATCATTAACATTTAACATAACCATTATTAATTTAATTTCAAAAATCGTTTTAAAATCTAAATTAACTTAATAAATTTCAATATTAAATATTAACTTCAACATAAAATTTAAATTATAAGCTCACTTTAAATTTCCAAATCATTTCTTAATTTCAAATTAAAATATTAAATATCCAAAATAGATTTCAATTCACCAATCGGTGTTTATTATTTCATTTTCTATCCTTGGCCAAGTTATTTGATTTGGGTATTTATCATTTCAACCCCATATTCCGGTTCAAAATTCAATGTCCAAATCAATGCATACAACAACAATATAACAGTGACAGATACCTGTTAGCACCAAAATAGGTCACTAACCTCGTTGAGAAAGATTGTGTAGAGAGATAAATGGTGAAAGTAAATTTAAACAAAGAACGATATGCTAAATTGAATGCAAAGACGAGAACACCAGATTTATAGTGGTTTGGCGTAACTGCCTACATCCACTTTGAGGTTAATCTTTATTGCTTTACTTGATAATTGATTACAGATACAATCTGTATACCAACTACTTGAATATAATTGCTAAGTAAAGAAAATGAGTCTTGAAAGCGGTGGAGTCTCCCCAGTGTTCTCCTAAAATAGGTCCCTTTCACTGTGCCTCTGCCTCTCTATTTATAGACAAAGATGGGTTGGACTTCCCTGGTGGGCCTGGAAGCCGAATACTTCGGCCCAGAAAGAGTGAGTTCTGTGTGCCGAACAAAGTGATACCGAAAAGACTGATGCCGAACAGACTGATGCCTAACAGACTGATGTCGAACAAACTGATGCCGAACAGACTGATGCCGAATAAAGTGATGTCGAACAGACTGATGCCGAACAGACTGATGTCGAATGAAGTGATGCCGAACAAAGTGATGCCGAACAGACTGATGCCGAATTAGAGTGATGCCGAACAGACTGATGCCGAACGAAGTGCTGGATGTCGAGCAGTATGGAGCACCGAACGCTCTGCCATGCCGAACGATCCATGTATGCTGAACAATCTAGGTATGCCGAACGCTTGCTATGCCGATTACTCTAGGATGCCGAACGATATATAATACCGAACGACTCTCCATGCCGAATGGTATGTAAGTGCCGAGTGCCTAGTTGCCTGGTCAAACCCTTCGGGTAACACTTGCCCACAAAGTACATCACGTGGTTAAACGTGGTGTGCTTTGAATCACCCTGGATGCCGAACGATATGCAAATACCGAACGACACAGCCGAAGCCGAGCACCCTGGATGCCGAACGACATAGCTGATGCCGAGCACCCTGGATGCCAAAAAATGTTGATTTGACCGGTTCAACCGGTTATAGTCTCTTCGACTTCCCTTCTCTCTATATAAGCCGATGCTCCTTCTTCTTCTCCCTTTTACTTCTACCTCCGCTTTTCAGTATTTATGAACTTTTCCTCTCAACGGACTTCAGAGAATTATCTACTTTTCCCTTCCCTTCTCAAACATCATTCGTTGCCTCACTTCCTTCCACAACCAACTGAATCCAATTAGAACCACGTTCCCTACTCCAGAATCTCCCCGAGCTTCGACTCGTTTCTTAGGTAAAAAACTTTTCCTTAAATACTTCACTCCGATTAGGAAACCTAGCATGAGATTCGAACTCGTGAATCTCTGCAAAATCAAAGTCAGAAGTAATTTCATGAAGCAGGAGGAGTTAAGAGCGAAGTGTGGGTGTTTTAAAGAAGTTTAAGGCTGGACGAACGGTAGAAGAGAAGAGGATGGCAGAGGTGTTTGAAGGAGGGAGTTGGTGGAAGATGTATTGATGTGGCTCGGCATGACTTCCTTATGCCGAGCGATGGAGGGGAAGTACGGTAGTGAAATTGGAGTTAAGGTTTAGTGAAGTTGATCGGCATGACCGTGGTTTGACACGGCTTGCCGAACGACTCGGGTACGTTGGCTGGGAGAGATGGAGGAAAAGAAGAGAAATGATGTTAAAGGCAGAAGGCCGAGTGAATCAGCTCGGCATGACTTGCTGTGTGCACTCGTTTTTAAGCCGAACAGGAGAGAGGTCGAACAGGATTCTGGCTAGACAGGATTTTGGCCGAACAGAATTTTGTTCGATCGGAACGAAAGCCGATCAGAATGAAAGCCGAACAGAACTTAAGCCGAACAGAACTTAAGCCGAACAGAACTTAAGCCGATCACAACTTAAGCCGATCAGAACTTAAGCCGATCAGAACTTAAGCCGAACAGAACTTAAGCCGAACAGAACTTAAGCCGAACAGAACTTAAGCCGATCAAAACTTAAGCCGATCAGAATTTAAGCCGAACAGAACTTAAGCCGAACTCTTATTCACCTTGCCTATTCATACAACAAACACAAGGACAAGGACCTAAGCACACTAGCATATCGAACTAATCTGGACTGATAACTTCTTAGTTTTAATAATCACAAGCCTGAACTTAAACCAATAAAAACGGATTAAACCTTTTAACACGCAGAGCCAATGTCCGAGTTTAAAATTGAAAACATTGCAAGGCTGGCTTTCGGAGACGGTTAGCGATGACTGTCTTCGAAGATGACAGTTCAAGGCTCAACTTTATATCATCAATCCTATGACTTATAATTTCTCAGCATTTACACCTGAATGATCGCACTAGTTCACACACTACATGGGGGGAATATTCGTATTGTTAAGTCTGACGTCGATTATTTTTTAAGTATAGTTCGAACAGGTACTTCGCTAGATTCAATCTTTATCAGCGATGTCTTGGAAATCTAGCTCCGCCATGATTTCGGACAGGCCTGGACGTCCTCCCGACGAGAAGTCGCAGATACTTCAAACCCATCAACTTCTCCTGCACATGACTTAGCTCCCGATGCTCTTGAGGCAGTAATTCTCTTGGACAACCCTGTCGATTCACAAGCTTCAAAGATCACTAAAAGTACACTCCGTTGGATATGCTCTGTCCACGGAATCCTCTTTGATGATGTACTTGTTCCAACGGGGCATGATCGTACACACTTGCCCCCAGCCGAATACACAGCTTGTAATAAATTCATGTGCTGGGTTGGCAGTGTGCCACCGTTCAACTTGTTTCTTCGGGATGTACTGCAATATATTGACATTGCCCCATCGCAACTGCACCCGAACGGCCATGCATTCCTCTACGATACTTGCATCCTCTTTATGAATGTCTTCTCTAGGCTCCCAACTCCGGGCGATATCCGATACATATATTGCATCAAGAAGCGGAAGGATAGCCCATCATTCATTTTTCTCGAGCCGCATAACAAATGTCAAATCTTAACTGGGGCGTGGACCAAATTTGCCTTGTATAAACAGGAATGGTTTTATGTGCGTTGTCCTCCCGGCTTTGCGAGGAGATGGGTTAAAGGAAGTAAGCCTTTTCCTTGGTCTGTTACTCATGTTTAGTCGAAGCCGTACCTTTTCTAAACTTTATTCATCTTTTCGGGTATTAGCCCCCGTCCTGACGGCCGCGGAAATTCTGAAGCCGTCGAAGCCATTCGAGCCCTCCCCGCCGAAGAACGGGATATTAGAAATCTCATTTCGAATGAGTCACTTACAAGGCTCGGACTGTTGGCAGAAAGCCGTCGGATAAGCCTTCCTCAGGGCGTCACCATTCCCAGGCCTGGCTCTGGTAAAGGGAAAAAACAAGCTGAGTCTTCAGCACGCAGCGCTCCTGATGCACTAGAAGAGGGGGAAATTAAGGAGACTGAGACGCCCGAAGTACAGGGCGAGAACATTAGTCCGTCTCGGGGACCGGCAGTTGAAGTTCATGACATAGAAACGTCGTCTTCCCCTTCGAAGGGAGAGAAGAAACTGATGCTCAAGCTGAGGAAGAAAACTGTGGGCGGAACTTCTAAAGTTTTCCATATGCCAACGGAAAAAGAAACTTCCTCGGAGCACTTAGAAAGTTCTCTAAAGGGCTTGTCGAACCTTACCATTCCTGACGACTTACTCAACTATGGTTTCGATGATCCAGAGGCCCTCAAGCTTCATTAGCCCGCTAGAGGCAATACGGGAGTTCAAGCCCACGTCCAGGGAGATAAAACTCCAATTAGTAAAGAAACTGGACCGTCGGGGGGAAACACTAGGACACACACGGACACGCGCACTTCACTTTGCACTTCAACCTTAACCGTCGCCCTGATCTTTTCTAACTTATCCTTATTCTCATTCTATGCAGGTGATATGGGACGCTCCCACGGAATTGATCGTCTCCACGGCTCTTCCATCTTTCACCATTCTGGCCGGGATTCAGGCTCCGGTAAACGCAGGGATAGGGACGATTACAGAGATCGAGACAACCGTCCCCGTGAGTCGTCTTATCGAAAGAAATCATATTCCCAGTCTTCATACTCTCGCGATCTCCCTCCTCAAACTGAGCCAGACAGAGAAAAAATTTCGCAGAAGGGGTCTCAACCCGATGTTTCCTGAGATCAACATTCCGGTTCATCAAGCACACGACAATCTCGGGAACATTGGAAGAGAACAGAACTTTCAAAACCTCCTCCCCCTGTTCCTGCGGCAGACCCAACGATAGCAGAGAAGATGGTCGATCTTAAAGCTAAATTTCCCAAAATCTGCTTTGACGGTCTGAAGTTCCTCCCAGCTATTCACCACATTCCAGGGCATGTCAAGCAGAGTGCCATCGCCTGCAACAACGACGTCTATGTTCAACATGACGCGTTTGTTCATCTAGTCGAAAAGGTCTCGGAAGTATCCGTTGAGCGTCAGCAAGAAATTGACCGCTTGAAGCTCAAAGCTACCTTTGATAAAGACATCATCAAAAGTCAGGACGAAAAGCTCGCTTCGTACAAATCCAAACTTAAAGCTGCAGAACAAAGTGCAAAAGACACTGCCGAGGTCGTCACTTGTCTAGAGACGACCCATAAAAAGGAACTTGACGAAGCAGTCTAACACAGTGGGGCCCTGGATTTAGAAAAAGATTCTATTCAGAAAGAAAGGGATGCACTTGCCCTGCAAGTCAGAGAGTTGAAAGAGCTATTCTCTAAGGAGAAAGAAGAGAAGATAGCCGCTCAAGAAGAGTCCCAACGATATTGCAACGAAATTGTTGCTACACGGCTCTTAAAAGCAAAGCTCGATGATGAGCTTGCTAAGGTTGAGATGATGAAAGACGAAGCCCGTGAAGAAGGCAAGAGAATAGCTTCTGAGGAGATCGACTCCCGTCTTGAAGCAGCTGCAGAGGCCGGCAGAGAAGAGGTCAAGTGTATGTTTGACCTGTTGATCGCCGAATACAGCACCCGCGTCCTCATGCACCGAGACGAGGGCTATCTTGAATCTCTAGCTGAGGCCTGGAAGACTTTAATAAAGATCAGAAAGGTTGAGTCAGGCACTGAGGAAGTCGATGAGGAGGCTTTAGTGAAAGAGTATCTCAGGGGGAACGATCCATCGGACTTGTCTACAGCTATGGCTCTCTTTGGTAAAGGCTCTCCCCCATCAAAAGAGAAAGATGACAAAGCTGGCCCATCTGGAGACGAGGCTGCAGCTCCTCCTTCTACTCAATCGGTCGGTCGGCCAACACTTGACCCATTCGAGCAGCACATCGGCTATGATCCGGAAGATCCCGGTCTCGGCATTCACGTGTTATCCCCCATTCTAGAGGTTGAAACTCCGCGCACGGCTGAAAGCTAGCAAGAAACCGGTATAAAACTCTTCTTCTAGAAGTTCAAAGATCTGTCGCTTTCTGTGAGCGGTTATTGGTCCTAATGTTCATTCTTTATGTTTTTATGCAGGCCGCTCTGATCCTGAACCGACTCCAAGGAGCGATGATGCCAAGGAGGAGGCGGAGAAAACAAGCGATGCTGCTCACGTGGGAGTAACTCCCGGTCCTGAGGCTCAAGTGATCGGGGCGTTAGATGATGATAAGTCTGACACTTCATCTCCCGTTGAAGGGAGTTATGAAATCGAAATCACGGGCGCCTCAGAACACACTTCGAAGGTGAGTATGAAGGAGCGACTCGCGAAAGAGAAGAAAACGAAGGTTGAGATCAAGGTCGAGCCTCAAATACTAGATTTTACCGACCTGCTGAATAGGCCTCTGAAAGTCATTATTCCCGGCAAATCCAAACCACTGGATGTTCCTCCCCCCACTCCTGACTCCGCTTCCTTGGCGAGCAAAAAGTCCAAGAGGAAACGTGAGGGAGAGGAGTCATCCGAGAAAGCGAAGGAGGACAAGAAAAAGAAACCGAAGAAGTAGCCACTATACTCGTTCAACGAGGTTTTGCTTAGGTCATGTAACTACTTTTACTTTTTCGTTTTCGTAGTTTATGTAGATAGATTTTTGACTCCAAGTTTTTGAGGAGTGGTTGTATAACCCCATTTTGGATAATTGAATAAAGTTTAGTTTCTTTATCATTTGAATGATTTCTTGCTTTTTAGCTTTCTGTATAACTGTGGTCGAAACTCAAGTTCTTATGAGTTGCATAAATTCCCAATCCATTCTTACATTGTTCGGACATTCTTTGGAATTGTACATTTCTCGTTTTACATTTTTGGTACTTAGAATATTTTCTGATCCGCGCTCCGGGGACTTAGAGTAATTCGGTCCGCATTCAGGGGACTCGGAGATTCAAGTCGTTTATACTCTAGTCCGCACTCCGGGGACTTAGAGTACTCCGGTCCGCACTCAGGGACTCGTAGATTCGAATCGTTTATACTCTAGTCCGCACTCCGGGGACTTAGAGTACTCCGGTCCGCACTCAGGGGACTCAGAGATTCGAATCGTTTATACTCTAGTCCGCACTCCGAGGACTTAGAGTACTCCGGTCCGCACTCAGGGGACTCGGAGATTCAAGTCGTTTATACTCTAGTCCGCGCTCTGGGGACTTAGAGTATTCCGGTCCGCACTCAAGGGACTCGGAGATTGAAGTCGTTTATACTCTAGTCCGCGCTCCGGGGACTTAGAGTACTCCGGTCCGCACTCAGGGGACTCGGAGATTCAAGTCGTTTATACTCTAGTCCGCGCTCTGGGGACTTAGAGTATTCCGGTCTGCACTCAGGGGACTCGGAGATTCAAGTCGTTTATACTCTAGTCCGCCCTCTGGGGACTTAGAGTATTCCGGTCCGCACTCAGGGGACTCGGAGATTGAAGTCGTTTATACTCCAGTCCACGCTTCGGGGACTTAGAGTACTCCGGTCCACACTCAGGGGACTTGGAGATTCAAGTTGTTTATACTCTAGTCCGCGCTCCAGGGACTTAGAGTACTCCGGTCCGCACTCAGGGGACTCGGAGATTGAAGACGTTTATACTCTAGTCCGCGCTTTGGGGACTTAGAGTATTCCGGTCTGCACTTAGGGGACTCGGAGATTGAAGACGTTTATACTCTAGTCCGCGCTCCGGGGACTTAGAGTACTCCGGTCCGCACTCAGGGGACTCGAAGATTCAAGTCGTTTATACTCTAGTCTGCGCTCTGGGGACTTAGAGTATTCTGGTCCGCACTCAGGGGACTCTAAGATTGAAGCCGTTTATGCGAGTTCGTACATCATATGGAATAATGTAACTCCAGCAGTTCATCACCAGATTATTAGGTACAGAAACATCAATAATTCATGGAACATACGACTTCAAGCCTTTATTATTGAAACAAACTAAATTGTCCGATTACACGCTAAAAAGGAAACTAAGAATCAATGGAATAAAAACATACAGCAAACAATTGTACCTAAAACAAGAAAGAAACAGGCTAAATGTAATAATGTCGTAAATGTTCACTGTTCCATGCTCGGGGGAGTGTCATGCCATCAACGGTCGCTAGCTTGAAAGTTCCCTCTCCAAGCTTCCGTTCAACAACATATGGACCTTCCCAATTGGGATTCATACGTGATGGTACCGGGAAAACTCGTTTCAAAACGAGATCACCCACATCAAAGATCCTTGGGCAGACTTTCTCATCGTAATATCGCTTGACTCGGTGTCTATATGCCGCCGCCCTTAGTTCAGCTTCTTCACGTTTTTCATCAACGCAGTCCAGTGACTCCAGCAAGAGATCCTGATTCATCTTAGGATCATAATGTGACACCCGATGTGATGGAACTTCAAGCTCCACGGGTATAACAGCTTCCGAGCCGTATGCCAATGCGAATGGAGTATGGCCAGTCGCAGACTTGTGGGTAGTTCTATAAGCCCATAGCGCTATTGGGAGTTCATCTACCCACTTACCTCCAGCCTTTTCCAAATGCTTCTTCAATATGGACTTGATTACTTTATTCACGGCTTCAACTTGTCCAGTAGCCTTCGGATGGCAACGGCGGCGAACTTTTTCTCAATCCCGTATTTTGAACAGAAATCTTTGAATTCTTTACTTTCAAATTGAGTTCCGTTGTCCGTAATGATGGTTCGTGGGAGGCCAAAGCGGCATATAATGTTTCGTACAATGAAATTAATGACCATCTTGGAGGTGATTGTGGCTAAAGGCTCTGCCTCGGCCCATTTTGTGAAGTAGTCGACCGCAACTATCGCGTATTTTGCACCACCTTTGGATATAGGCAAAGAGCCGATTATGTCGATTCCCCAGATTGCAAACGGCCAGGGACTAACCATTTATGTGAGTTCTATCGGTGGAGCTCTCTAGATTTTCTCGTACCTTTGACACTTGTCACATTTTCTTGCGTAATCTGCAGCATCCCGATTCACAGTTGGCCAATAGTATCCGTAGCGGAGGATCTTTTTTGCTAGTGTCTGCCCCCTAGTATGGTCGCCACATTCTCCTTCGTGAACCTCCTCCAAGACCCGCTTTGCCTCATCATGGGCAATGCACTGTAGTAAGGGGACCGAGAACCCTCTCCGATACATTACTCCTCCCTGCATCACATATCGCGCGGCTTTGCGAATGACCTGTCGTCTTTCGCTTCTTCTTTCGGGCAAAGTCCTGTTTAGCAGGTATTGTTTGAATGGGGTCATCCACGACTCCTCCTCGATTTTTGTTTCCAACGCAAAATCGACTTCCATCACATCTATGCTTGGAGTGTGTAAGGTTTCGACGGGAACCAATCCCATTTGCTACGCATCGCCAGTGCTTGCGAATTTGGCCAACGAGTCGGCTTCCTTGTTCCGTTCACGCGGGACATGCGAAATGTCATAATGTTCGAAGTTCGCCAATAGTTCCTGGACCAGAGCAAGGTATGGAGCAAGCTTTTGTCCCCTTGCTTGGTAGTCTCCTCGCACTTGGTACACCACCAGCTGTGAGTCACAAAAGATTTCAACTGATTTAACCCCGAGTTCTTCAATGAGCTTTAAGCCAGCAATCAGTGCTTCATATTCTGCTTCATTATTCGTAGCCGGGAAATTGAGCTTCAAAGCGTAACAAATCGATCGATTTTCTGGAGTTACGAGAACTACACCAGCTCCGGAGCAACGGTCATTTGATGCCCCATCGGTGTACAATTTCCGTCGAATGGGAGGAATAACACTATGATTATCTGGTTCGTCAGATACAGTAAACTCAGCGATGAAATCTGCTAATTCTTGCCCTTGTATGGCTCTTCGTGGCAGGTAGGTAATATCGAACTGACTCAACTCGATATTCCATTTTAACATCCTTCCAGAAGTTTCTGGTCGTTGGAGTACCTGCCGTAAGGGCTGATCGGTATAGGCACTGACCGAGTGTGCTTGAAAGTATGGACGCAGCTTACGTGGTGCAATCACCAAGCAATAGGCCAATTTCTCAATTTTAGGGTAATTTATTTCTGCCCCCGTTAAATGTTTGCTAATGTAATATACCGGCTTTTGGACTCTGTCCTCCTCGCGGACCAAAGCCGCACTTATAGCATGTGGGGATACGGCCAAGTATACGTACAGCATCTCGTGGTCTACTTGTTTCGACAGTACTGGAGGACTCTCCAAATGCCTCACAAGATCTCGAAACGCTTCCTCACAGTTGGATGTCCATTCGAAATTACTCTTCCTTTTCTTTATTATATCGAAGAAGGGAATGCACTTGTCCGTGGCTCTGGATATAAATCGACTCAGCGCAGCCACCTTTCCATTCAAGCTTTGCACCTGTTTTATAGTTCTGGGCACTTGCACATCTCGAATAGCTTGAATATTTTCCGGGTTAGCTTCAATTCCCCTAGCATTAACAATGAATCCCAAAAACTTCCCCGATGCAACGCCGAAGGAACACTTCAGAGGGTTGATCTTCATCCCATAATATCTGAGTATATCGAACATCTCTGCTAAGTCTCGAATGTGGTCATTTGACTGTCGTGACTTCATGAGCATGCCATCCACATAGAATTCCATCGTTCTACCAATCTGGTCTTTGAACATTCGATTCACCAAACGCTGATAGGTCGCTCCCGCTTTTTTCAATCCGAAAGGCATTACTACATAGCAATATAGCCCAACGTCTGTGACGAAACTGGTGTGTTCCTGGTCTGGAATATGCATCGGGATCTGATTGTATCCCGAGTATGCATCCATGAATGATAACAACTCGTGTCCTGCAGTGGAGTCGACCAACTGATCAATCCTAGGCAATGGGAAACTGTCCTTGGGGCATGCTTTGTTCAAATCGAAATAATCTACGCAAGTTCTCCATTTCCCGTTCGCCTTTTTCACCAGCATGGGGTTTGATACCCATTCAGGGTAGAGGGCGTCGCAGACGAACCCATTGGCTTTGAGTTTGTCCACCTCCTCTCTGAGAGCAGCGGACCTCTCCGGGTCCATCCCTCTCCTCTTTTGTTTAACTGGGACGTACTTCGGGTCTATGTTCAACATATGACTCGTAATAGCGGGAAAAATCCCACACATGTCAGAATGTGTCCAAGCGAAAACATCAAGATTCGCTCGGAGGAAATCACTAAGGTCTTCAGTCATTGTGGGGCTGAGTTGTGATCCGATCTTCAGTACTCACGATGGATCGTCTCGGCTGACTGAAATGTCAATTGTCAATTCAGCCAGCGCTGCCTTTTCTTCCTTAGGTTCCTCATCGTCGTCTCTTGGATCTATGTCTCTGTAGATCCGAGGATTATGCCCGAGCCAGGGCTCGGGCATTATTTGTCAATTGTCGGTATTATGGATGCGGACGGGATTGTCCGCAATCTTTCCTTTCTCCCTCCGATGGGCCTCTCGGAGCTCAGCCACATAACATGCACGACCAGTCGCCTGGTCGCCATGAACAACACCTACTCCTTTGTCAGTCGGAAACTTCAAAGTCAAACACCACGGGGCTAATGCTGCCCTAAACTCAGCCAGGGCCGGTCGACCCAAAAACATATTGTATGGAGAATCCACATCCAAAACTACGAAAGATAGGATTCGCACCCTCCTACGCTCACCTTATCCTAGTTCAACTGGTAACTCAACATAACCCACTGCATCGGTCGCTAAGCCATTAAAGCTAGGGCTGCACACAACCCATATCCAACCCGACCCAACCCACATAAACCCAACCCAACCCATCCTAGTTCGGGTCGGATATGGGTTACAATTTGTAACCCATACTATATATGGGTCGGGTGTGTTATTTTGTTCAACCCAACCCTACTTTAACCCAACCCAACCCTATATTAAAAGCCTAATTTAATATCAATACACTTAAAATTAGAATAGTCAAATCCTAGAATAATGTTTATGTATTCTACAGTAAATATACGAAAAAGCATATTTTATGTCAACCCAAACAAGATAGAATTTGCCAAAGATATTCCAAAGGGCATTTTAATGTATTTTAAAATGAAACACTTGTTCTACTATGTAGGTAATTAATTTGATATGATGTGTTTTACAATGAAATTTTAATAAAAATATATGTTATAATGAATTAGTTAGTTTAAGTGCGTTATGATAGCTAAAATCTAATATATTATGTTGAACATTTTAATGTTATTTTTTGAAAATATTCCCTTATATTCTCATTTTTTATTAGATTCATGCAACCCAACCCAACCCTACTAAACCCGACCCAACCCATACTTCGACCCAATCCATATCCAACCTCATATAGGGTCGGATACAGGTTGAGCTACCTTAAACACATACCTATGCGGGTCGGATGAAATATTTGGTCTGACCCGACCCAACCCATACTTTGTGCAGCCCTATTGTATACGAGCTTTAGATGGTTCAAATCCTTCATCTCCATCTTCATCTGGTCATAAGCCTTCTTGAAGATGATATTGACAGAACTTCCACAATCAATCAAAATTCTCTTCACAAAGCCGGCCCGATTGTCGCAGATATGACCATCGGGTCGATGGTAGGAGCCTCTACTTGGTCAGCATCTCTGCTCTTGAATACTATATTGTCTGTCATCATGCGCAGCTATTTAGCAGGGGTCCCATCCTCTACGTTGGAACAACACTCTAAGTCTGCGTGCTTCAGGGAACTAGCATACCACTCCATCCAGTTCTTATCCGTAGGATGAGGTCCGCCGATGATCGTGTTTATGACTAGTCTACCCTGGTCCGAGCAGGCTCGTCGGGATGTCGTGGAGCTGGCGCACGACCGGAATTGGACGTTCCCTGTCCACCTTCTTGCGGATTTTTCACAAACTCCTGTAACTTTTTCTGTCTAATCAACTTTTCTATAGCATCATGTAGGTGTCTGCACTCTTCAGTATTGTGCCCATAAGTTTCATGGAAGCGGCAGTACTTCCCAGTCCGCTTCTGCTCTTCGGTTGACTCCTTTGGGCGCAGCTTTCTGTATTGGAAGGTTTTGCAAGTTGATAGGTAAATGTTCTCAAGGGATGCATTCAGTGGGGTGTACTCGTTGTAGGTTGGAATTCTCGGCTTCCATTTCCCCGTTTCTCTCTTCTTCCCTTGATTTCTTCCTTCGGATTCCTTAGGTTGCCCAGGCTTATTCTGGACATTAACTTGAACTTTCCTCGAGTTGTCTCCGGACTGCTTCATAGGAATGTTGCTTTTTACTGACTCTTTGTAACAACCCGGGTTTTTTCGCATCAGTTTATAATTGACATTAAACGATTAATATTTTCCTTATTACACACGGCTTTACATTTGAGACGTTTGATTTCGCTTGATTCACACGGTCATTAAAACTTTCCTCTTCTTCATCTTTGACTATTTCAAAAATAAAGATACGCGCTTGAAATTTTTTCATTCGTGAATCTTTATTTTGACTTCACTGTGAAATAAAGCTTTGATCTTCTGGCCATCTTCTCTGTTGTACTTGTAGTTGCATTCGTTGTTGTGGCACATTACTCTTTTGATATTGTAGTCTTCACTCTACAGTATAACCTGTTGCACTTGTGTTGTTGTCCAGTCTTTGCTATTTCGGTGGTCACTGCACTGTCCAGATTTGTTTGTGATATTGCTTGGATTGTGATAAATTTGCAAAGCAAAAATAACCGGCCTATTTTATTTATTTTCATTCGAAATCTAAAACCATCGAAAGGAAATAATGGCTGCTTGATTCTCGTTCGTCCCTCCTTTCAAAAATTAGGGCTTCTTCAATCGTTCGCTTCTGGAACTCGAAGGCGCCAACGTCAATGACTCCTTCAACTTGCTCGTGGCTTCTTCGATGTGCTCGTGCTCGATTGGGCTAGGGCTTAACTTCGTTCGTCTTCCCTCGGTTGCTCGGCTTCTTCTATATTCGGCGACAAGGTGAGTTCCCACTCACATCTAAATCTCTCGAGTTGTATTAGAGTTTGAATTCTGTGGTTTCGTTCGTTTTCAATTGCTCGAGTGTCGATTCTTTTTGTTTTGGCCATTTGAGGCTAATTTGTTGTGCCCGATTGTTTGACTGTTCGTAATAGGCGAGTGGTTTTCTCTTCACTCCTATCCTTTAATTCGATTGATGTTGAATTATTTAATTTGATAAAGACTGCTGCTTGTCTTTATTTCGTTCAAACTTGTTGTGATATGGTGCCACTGTCTCACTGTTCTGGTAATCTAGTTCTTGCGTTGGTTTTCATTCATTTTCGAGATAGTCTTGTTGCATGGTATTCATGTGAAGTCTGCAGCTTTGTTCTTGTATGAAGTTTTGCCTTAGTTATGAAATTGGGTCTCTCGGTTTTGAATCGCCTTGCTCACCCCAGTTCGATTTTCTGGTTTGACTTTGGCACTACACTTGTTAAATTCTTACTTGCCTAGGCCACACATTGTTTAGTACGTTTTCTGACTTCGGGCTTTTCTCGGTGACATTGGTCTTGACTGGGTCGATAACTTCCTTTTGTTCTGTACATATATGCATTTGTATGTGTGTATGCATATATATTGTTGAACTTGTTGGTTGTGTGTACTTGAACTTGCATTTTGAACTGATTCGAGCCTACTCTGGGTTGAGTCTGTTGTTGTTGCAGTTGAGTTGGCTTGAATGGTTTAGTATTACACTTTCATACATGAATCATTAACATTTTATCACTGCACTTGCTTTAAGCTTGCTTTCATCTGTTCTAGTTGGTCTTGATGTCTGTGATTATGCACTTGAATAGGCATTGAAACCATGTGTATACATACATTCTTGTATGTATATAATTATGCCTTGTACTTGTAGTTTTGGCTCTAGTTAGATGTGCAGTTTGCTTTATTACTGCCTGGTTTGTCGTAGATGTATACTTGTAGTTTCTTTTACTGGTCTGCCTTTGATCTTGTTTACAGTCTGGCATAGTATCCATACGCATTTGGTCCAACCATTTTGTTCTTGTATATCATGTGATGGTTAGTTTGCATCAGTTATTTATGCATTTCAGTTTTAGTTGCACTGGACATTTCCATGTTTGCTTAAACATTCGTAGTTTCTTCTTGTCTGCATTGATAATTTTTCTTCTTTGACCTGGTCTTGAGTTTGGTTATTTGAACATCACTGAGTTGCATTTTCATGTAGCTTCACTTGAGTTTAAAGTTGTTGTCTCATTCGAAACAGTGCAGTTCCTTTGTTTTTGAGATATATTCATGTTGACTAGCTCACTTGCTCATATGTATTGATTTACTGATGCATTGCTTGTGGTCTCTGGTCTTTGTCGTCTCCATTTTGCATTCTGATTTCATTGTAAACTTTGGCTCTGGCCATCTATCCTTCAGTGCTTGCTTTGATCATTTTTGTAGTCTGCACATTGCATACCTGATGAATCTGTCCACCGTTCCGGTTGGTTGTACATTATTTGATGGCTTCGGCCTTAGCACTGATTCTTATAATGTTGATGTATTTGTTCGAACTAAGTACTGGTTCACTTTGTAATTTCGACTTGTCTTGCTTTCACTTGGACTTGGGCGAACTGATGCGTAGTCATGTCTGCCCTTTCTTGTTACTGTCTTTAGCTATTCATGTTCCTATGCTTTGCCTAAGTTTACATTGATGCTGGTGATCATTTGTGATTTTCACTGCACATTTTCCTATGCTTGTTGATGCTTATGCTGTAGCTTCACTTGTATCTCTTGTGATATCTTTTGAGTCTGTTTACTTTCTGACCATCAGACTTGGGTTTCACTGTTACATGTTCATATTGCTGGTTGCACTTGTTGACTTTTGTTTTGGGCCACTGTGTACATGCACAGTTCAAATTGTGCAGTGATACTTTTGGATTTTTGGTTGTTTCATGATCGTTTTGTATCTGCACTTTCAGTTGAGAAATTTTCACTGTCTTGGCCACTTGATTTTTTCCAATCAACCACTTGCGTTGAACCCGATTCCGGGGTTTGACCTAGTGATCATTTGTGACTTTCACTGAGCTTTTGTGTATCTCACGCGATAGTGGCGAGGCAGTACACGCGTGCGTGTACTGCAGCCGATCAGATTTGACAGTTTTACGTTGATATTTTTGAATCTGCTGATTTGTAATTTAACACAGATACGTGTTATATTATCGTTATCCAATTTCTTATTAAAGAATTGGATATACTTGATTTCCGTGACTGTCGTCTATTTGATATTGGATTATTATTGCTTATGTGCATTAATAACTGAGTTTGAATTAGACTGACCCGTGTATTATTTTCTTTTGAATTTAATACTCGGGTCAGACCGAGTATTTACAGGTTGTAGATTTTTAGCTTTGGGTTGCTGCTAGAGCTATGAAGACTTTTCACATCTTCTGAAGTTGTCTTTGTCTTTTTGTAGTAATCAGTGTATTGATTAGGATGACATGTATTCATGTA
This sequence comes from Allium fistulosum, assembly GCA_030737815.1. Classification (NCBI taxonomy): domain Eukaryota; kingdom Viridiplantae; phylum Streptophyta; class Magnoliopsida; order Asparagales; family Amaryllidaceae; genus Allium; species Allium fistulosum. Next base: position 1,217,926,912 of record CM060902.1, read on the forward strand.
CATTAGTTGATAATGTATTTGTGTATATAACTTCCAGAGTCGACAGTTATAGTTGTATCATATGTATTGTAACTAACATCGGTTATTATATATATATGAGACTTTTTGTTCCATCTGTATTCCGCATTTATGTTATCTGTGTTATTTTTATATTTATTGTCTTAAACTATTACAGCCACTGTGTAGTAGCTTTGTGTTTGTATCGATATGTCGGATTTCCTCTAAAAATGAAATGCATGTTTTACTATCTGACATATCGGTGCTCGCACAAAGCAATTACATGGATGGTCGCTCCTCAACAGCCTTATTCTCCGTGCTAGTTGACAACATTACACCGTAGTGTTCTTGGCTGGCGCGGGTATAGAGGTGGGGCGTTACAGCTTGGTATCAGAGCCTGGGGGTTTAGGACAATTATAAAACATAACTTAGATGGAGCATATTTTACAACTATTTGTCGATGTTTTATCTCTCATCTTTGCCTATGTTTGATTTTGGTTTTGTGAAAGTATTTTTGGCTTCGGCCTTTATTTGCTTTTCCAACTCAAGTTGGGTTTTTGATGATGAGGAATTTGTTCTTGTGTTTTCGGCTTGAATTGATTTAGCCGATGTTGATATTGTTCGAATCTCAGCAATTTTGAACTTGATATTTTGTGTTTTCCTCGGCTTGATTTCCATTCGACTTCGGTCACTTTGTTTTTGAGAAATTGCTAATTTCTTGATATTCAAGACTCTGATTTTGTTTGCCGTTGGATTATTTGATGATGATGATTGATTCATTTGTACTCGACTGCGGCCATTAATTGTTGACTTCGACATTGACTTGATTTTTATTTTGTTGAAGTCATTTCTGCATTTATGCTTGTTGTGCTTCGTTTTTCCAAGTGTTTATCAATTCTTCTTTTCCAATTGGTTGTTATCACTTTTGTCGACTTCGATAACTTCTATTTCTGGAATTTTTGGGTATTTCTTCTTTGATGAAATTGGAATCGAATTCTTTGGATTTTATTCACGTCTTCGAATGTGAATTTTAGTGAATTGATTTGTTTCCAAATTTAATCGATTCTTGATTAGTTCCCCGAATTGTTGCTATCATTTATTAGCAACTTTGATGACATTTTCTTCGGGATTTTTGTGAACATACCTTTTGATGGATTCAGTATCGATCTCTTTGGATTCTATTCACATCTTCGTATGTGAATTCTTGTGATTGATTGTTTCTACAATCATTTTTGTGATTTGTCACTTTAAAAATATAAAGGTTTTCTATACTAGTAGTAAATATCAAAATCCTTTTCTCCAAACAATTTCAAAACTATTTTACTACAAAGCTCTTTTTCTTAAACCGTTTTCCAATCTATTAGTATATACAAGCCTTTATTTCACTCGTATGAGAAATTGAATTAAACGGCCTAGTAAAACAAGTGGTATGAAACGCTTGCGTTTACTTCGTCGGTTAACTCCTGGACTTGTTCGATTAAACCTTTTGTGACAATTTTCTAGTGTAGATTTACAGTTTGTTCGTAAATATTTAAGTTAAGCAAGTGGTTATGGGACATGAAGCTAAACTTTTATATTTACTAGCTTAGTGTAATTGACACTTCTTGTTGATCATGACGATCATTTTATGATTTAGACTAGCCATTGTGCGATGTCTCTTTGTTTGCAAGGTTAGACTAAACCTCATCGGTGTGAGTCCGTCTCACACATATCTCTTGGGCTTTGAGGATTGTCTAGACACCATTTGTGTGATTCCACTCACACATACCTTTTTGCTTTTTGGTTAGACTAGGCCTCATCGGTGTGATTCCGTCTCACACATATCTCTTGGGCTTTGAGGATTGTCTAGACACCATTTGTGTGATTCCACTCACACATACCTTTTTGCTTTTTGGTTAGACTAGGCCTCATCGGTGTGATTCCGTCTCACACATATCTCTTGGGCTTTGAGGATTGTCTAGACACCATTTGTGTGATTCCACTCACACATACCTTTTTTCTTTTTGGTTAGACTAGGCCTCATCGGTGTGATTCCATCTCACACATATCTCTTGGGCTTTGAGGATTGTCTAGACACCATTTGTGTGATTCTACTCACACATACCTTTTTGCTTTTTGGTTAGACCAGGCCTCATCGGTGTGATTCCGTCTCACACATATCTCTTGGGCTTTGAGGATTGTCTAGACACCATTTGTGTGATTCCACTCACACATACCTTTTTTCTTTTTGGTTAGACTAGGCCTCATCGGTGTGATTCCGTCTCACACATATCTCTTGGGCTTTGAGGATTGTCTAGACACCATTTGTGTGATTCCACTCACACATACCTTTTTGCTTTTTGGTTAGACCAGGCCTCATCGGTGTGATTCCGTCTCACACATATCTCTTGGGCTTTGAGGATTGTCTAGACACCATTTGTGTGATTCCACTCACACATACCTTTTTGTTTGTGAGGTTAGGCTAGACACCACTTGTGTGATTCCACTCACACATACCTTTTTGCTTTTTGGTTAGCCTAGACCTCAATCTGTGTGATTCCGACTCACACATATGGGGTAGCTCCCCATGGTCTTCGGACCGTCATGTGATAGGCCTCTTTCTCTTTTTATGATTTTTGGATTTCTTGTTTGATTTCTGGATTTTTTTTGTCATTGACTTGTTATGAGTACAAGTTTAGGGTATGATGCCCACTTTTTTATCTTTGAGAAGATTCTTGTGACATCTTGATGAAAGAAAATTCATTGGTATTATATTTCGATGCCAATTATTTTGACGTGTTCACTTCAGTAACCGTCAATTTTGAAATGGATTTACATGCGGTTCCCCCGCAATGCTGATTTTGTTGTCCGTTTTTACGGTATTTTGAGAAGTGCAACTTCCTTATCAAAGTTACTACTGATATTGCTAATTTAATCATGTGTTTTCAAAATTCTTTATTTTTAAAGGTTGTTTCAAAAATATAAATTAAAATTGTTTTCAAAATTTTTACAGTTTGCATTTTCAAAAGAATGAGGAAGCGATTTAAACGTTTCAGCAAAATCGAGGACTATGACCCCTTTCTTTTACTGATTCGCTTAATTCCGGACTTGTCCGTTTGTAAATGTGAAATGTTATTTTTTTTTAGAATACACAATTTTGCACTTTCAAGAAAACGATAAAGAGATTTAAACGATTTAGCAAAAGTACGGAGTATGGAACCATACTTTTACTACTTCGGTTAATTTCGGACTCGTTAATTGAATATTTCTGATTTCTGATTATCGTTTTTGATAATCGGATATTTGTGATTTCTGATTATCGTTTTTGATAATCGGATATTTGTGATTTCTGATTATCGTTTTTGATAATCGGATATTTGTGATTTCTGATTATCGTTTTTGATAATCGGATATTTGTGATTTCTGATTATCGTTTTTGATAATCGGATATTTGTGATTTCTGATTATCGTTTTTGATAATCGGATATTTGTGATTTCTGATTATCGCTTGTGATAATTCGATATTTGAGATTCTAATTGTCGTTTTGATAATTAAATATTTGTTGATTTGATTATCGTTTGAGATAATTAAATATTTGCGATTTGAAAATTCGATTATTGTTTTTGATGATTGAATATTTGCGATTTTGAGATTTGAGCTTCGTCTTTCTCCCTGGCAATTCGGGTGAGTAATTTGATTTACTCACATTCAATTCGTGCTCAGTATGTGATTTCGGTTATGTCTTCCTTTTTCTTTTAATTGCTGGAACTCGATTGTTCCTGCTTTTGATTAGTCGATGTTGATCCTTTTGATTTGAAGCAGTCGAACCTTTTGATTTTGTATCTTATACTTCCCTGCTGATATTTGCTTTGCTTATGCATTCGACATTGCCATGCTCTTTTGGTTGTTACCTTTAATCAATTTATTCCTTATGATTGCGAGGACGCAATTTCATTAAGGGGGGAGTCTGTAACAACCCGGGTTTTTTCTCATCAGTTTATAATTGACATTAAACGATTAATATTTTCCTTATTACACACGGCTTTACATTTGAGACGTTTGATTTCGCTTGATTCACACGGTCATTAAAACTTTCCTCTTCTTCATCTTTGACTATTTCAAAAATAAAGATACGCGCTTGAAATTTTTTCATTCGTGAATCTTTATTTTGACTTCACTGTGAAATAAAGCTTTGATCTTCTGGCCATCTTCTCTGTTGTACTTGTAGTTGCATTCGTTGTTGTGGCACATTACTCTTTTGATATTGTAGTCTTCACTCTACAGTATAACCTGTTGCACTTGTGTTGTTGTCCAGTCTTTGCTATTTCGGTGGTCACTGCACTGTCCAGATTTGTTTGTGATATTGCTTGGATTGTGATAAATTTGCAAAGCAAAAATAACCGGCCTATTTTATTTATTTTCATTCGAAATCTAAAACCATCGAAAGGAAATAATGGCTGCTCGATTCTCGTTCGTCCCTCCTTTCAAAAATTAGGGCTTCTTCAATCGTTCGCTTCTGGAACTCGAAGGCGCCAACGTCAATGACTCCTTCAACTTGCTCGTGGCTTCTTCGACGTGCTCGTGCTCGATTGGGCTGGGGCTTAACTTCGTTCGTCTTCCCTCGGTTGCTTGGCTTCTTCTATATTCGGCGACAAGGTGAGTTCCCACTCACATCTAATTCTCTCGAGTTGTATTAGAGTTTGAATTCTGTGGTTTCGTTCGTTTTCAATTGCTCGAGTGTCGATTCTTTTTGTTTTGGCCATTTGAGGCTAATTTGTTGTGCCCGATTGTTTGACTGTTCGTAATAGGCGAGTGGTTTTCTCTTCACTCCCATCCTCTAATTCGATTGATGTTGAATTATTTAATTTGATAAAGACTGATGCTTGTCTTTATTTCGTTCAAACTTGTTGTGAGATGGTGCCACTGTCTCACTGTTCTGGTAATCTAGTTCTTGCGTTGGTTTTCATTCATTTTCGAGACAGTCTTGTTGCATGGTATTCATGTGAAGTCTACAGCTTTGTTCTTGTATGAAGTTTTGCCTTAGTTATGAATTTGGGTCTCTCGGTTTTGAATCGCCTTGCTCACCCCAGTTCGATTTTCTGGTTTGACTTTGGCACTACACTTGTTAAATTCTTACTTGCCTAGGCCACACATTGTTTAGTACGTTTTCTGACTTCGGGCTTTTCTCGGTGACATTGGTCTTGACTGGGTCGATAACTTCCTTTTGTTCTGTACATATATGCATTTGTATGTGTGTATGCATATATATTGTTGAACTTGTTGGTTGTGTGTACTTGAACTTGCATTTTGAACTGATTCGAGCCTGCTCTGGGTCGAGTCTGTTGTTGTTGCAGTTGAGTTGGCTTGAATGGTTTAGTATTACACTTTCATACATGAATCATTAACATTTTATCACTGCACTTGCTTTAAGCTTGCTTTCATCTGTTCTAGTTGGTCTTGATGTCTGTGATTATGCACTTGAATAGGCATTGAAACCATGTGTATACATACATTCTTGTATGTATATAATTATGCCTTGTACTTGTAGTCTTGGCTCTAGTTAGATGTGCAGTTTGCTTTATTACTGCCTGGTTTGTCGTAAATGTATACTTGTAGTTTCTTTTACCGGTCTGCCTTTGATTTTGTTTACAGTCTGGCATAGTATCCATACGCATTTGGTCCAACCATTTTGTTCTTGTATATCATGTGATGGTTAGTTTGCATCAGTTATTTATGCATTTCAGTTTTAGTTGCACTGGACATTTCCATGTTTGCTTAAACATTCGTAGTTTCTTCTTGTCTGCATTGATAATTTTTCTTCTTTGACCTGGTCTTGAGTTTGGTTATTTGAACATCACTGAGTCGCATTTTCATGTAGCTTCACTTGAGTTTAAAGTTGTTGTCTCATTCGAAACAGTGCAGTTCCTTTGTTTTTGAGATATATTCATGTTGACTAGCTCACTTGCTCATATGTATTGATTTACTGATGCATTGCTTGTGGTCTCTGGTCTCCGTCGTCTCCATTTTGCATTCTGATTTCATTGTAAACTTTAGCTCTGGCCATCTATCCTTCAGTGCTTGCTTTGATCATTTTTGTAGTCTGCACATTGCATACCTGATGGATCTGTCCACCGTTCCGGTTGGTTGTACATTATTTGATGGCTTCGGCCTTAGCACTGATTCTTATAATGTTGATGTATTTGTTCGAACTAAGCACTGGTTCACTTTGTAATTTCGACTTGTCTTGCTTTCACTTGGACTTGGGCGAACTGATGCGTAGTCATGTCTGCCCTTTCTTGTTACTGTCTTTAGCTGTTCATGTTCCTATGCTTTGCCTAAGTTTACATTGATGCTGGTGATCATTTGTGATTTTCACTGCACATTTTCCTATGCTTGTTGACGCTTATGTTGTAGCTTCACTTGTATCTCTTGTGATATCTTTTGAGTCTGTTTACTTTCTGACCATCAAACTTGGGTTTCACTGTTACATGTTCATATTGCTGGTTGCACTTGTTGACTTTTGTTTCGGGCCACTGTATACATGCACAGTTCAAATTGTGCAGTGATACTTTTGGATTTTTGGTTGTTTCATGATCGTTTTGTATCTGCACTTTCAGTTGAGAAATTTTCACTGTCTTGGCCACTTGATTTTTTCCAATCAACCACTTGCGTTGAACCCGATTCCGGGGTTTGACCTAGTGATCATTTGTGACTTTCACTGAGCTTTTGTGTATCTCACGCGATAGTGGCGAGGCAGTACACGCGTGCGTGTACTGCAGCCGATCAGATTTGACAGTTTTACGTTGATATTTTTGAATCTGCTGATTTGTAATTTAACACAGATACGTGTTATATTATCGTTATCCAATTTCTTATTAAAGAATTGGATATACTTGATTTCTGTGACTGTCGTCTATTTGATATTGGATTATTATTGCTTATGTGCATTAATAACTGAGTTTGAATTAGACTGACCCGTGTATTATTTTCTTTTGAATTTAATACTCGGGTTAGACCGAGTATTTACAGGTTGTAGATTTTTAGCTTTGGGTTGCTGCTAGAGCTATGAAGACTTTTCACATCTTCTGAAGTTGTCTTTGTCTTTTTGTAGTAATCAGTGTATTGATTAGGATGACATGTATTCATGTACATTAGTTGATAATGTATTTGTGTATATAACTTCCAGAGTCGACAGTTATAGTTGTATCATATGTATTGTGTCAAATGTATTGTAACTGACATCAGTTATTATATATATATAAGACTTTTTGTTCCATCTGTATTCCGCATTTATGTTATCTGTGTTATTTTTATATTTATTGTCTTAAACTATTATAGCCACTGTGTAGTAGCTTTGTGTTTGTATCGGTATGTCGGATTTCCTCTAAAAATGAAATGCATGTTTTACTATCTTACATATCGGTGCTCGCACAAAGCAATTACATGGATGGTCGCTCCTCAACAGCCTTATTCTCCGTGCTAGTTGACAACATTACACCATAGTGTTCTTGGCTGGCGCGGGTATAGAGGTGGGGCGTTACACTCCTGAATAGGCCCCGGTGTCTTATCTTGCCTTATCCACCTGGCTTTCTCCCTTCTTATGAACTGATGTGCCTTTGAGTAAAACCGCTCTAGCGTAGTTGGAGGTTTTCCTACCAACCAATCTCCAAACTCTGAATCCGGATCCATACCATCACAGCCATAAGAATTGCATGATCATTTGGATTACTAACTTTGGTCGCCGCAACATGGAATCTCTGTAAATACTCCTTCAACGATTCCCCAGGAGCCTGGACTACACTTGATAATGACATCACGTCCTTGGGACGAGTAGTGTGTATTCTGAATTGCTCTATAAATTTCTTTGCCCACTCCTTGAAACTAGATACGGACCGTGGAGGAAGTCAGGTGAACCACAAGGTAGCGATCCCAGATAGAGTTATTGGAAAGCACCTGCACTTGGTTGCATCATTTGCTCTAGCTGAATCCATCATCCATTCGTACCTCATGACATGCTGTCTGGGATCAGTCTTTCCTTCGTAAGCCAGGATAGTTGGCATACTAAACTTCATGGGGTACGCTGCCTGTAGAACAATGTCTGTGAACGGAGTATGATTTCTGGACACTCCCCAATCGTCGTTTGATAAGCCTTGATTCTCTTTCATCAATTGTCTGATCATAGCTGTCAGGTCTGGGGTTTGTATGGAAGGTGGAAGGTTGGAGTCTGTCCTACGTGATTGATTAGGTTGATGCCTCCTCTGTTGGCGATCTGCCAAATGTGCATCTTGAGGTTCGACATCATTGGCATCTTGATGAGCCGGGCCTCCAGCCTCCACCTGCACTCCAGCTCCTAAGTTTCCAGTTCCTGCTTGGTCATGGTCCCCAGCTGTTCGGACAGCAGCACCTACCTACGTAGTTTCAGTCTTACGGCGTCTACGCCTGGGAGGTTCATCGGACGAAGTTGAGCTGTCAGATGAAGAATAAGGAGCTGGGCTGCCCCCAGCATTCTGATGATGTTGTTGGGTGGGTTGTGCCATAAGGTTGGCGTTAGCTTGCATCTGCTCTCCAAGTTGCCTCCTGCTCTCCCTAAGCTCTCTCATCAGGTCGTTGAACTCTATTCTGGTGACAACTTGCATTTGGTCCTGGGCGGTAGTCCCTGCTCCTAGATTTGCTTGCGGATTGCTAGGCCCTGCTTGTTATACGCTAGCAGTCTCATGGGCGTCCGCATTATGAGAGGCTGATCTGGTACGTGGTCTTCCCATTGTAGAGTTATTGGTATGAACTCTGAGTAGAATCAACGGACGTCCTATGAATGACTCGGATCTTCTTCGGGGGATTTATCCAATCTAGTAGCTTCAAAGCAGATCCTTGTGGCCTGAGAATTCGGTTCTCAGTGAAAGCACCAAAGTGTTAGCACCAAAATTGGTCACTAACCTCGTTGAGAAAGATTGTGTAGAGAGATAAATGATGAAAGTAAATTTAAACAAAGAACAATATGCTAAATTGAATGCAAAGACGAGAACACCAGATTTATAGTGGTTCGGCGAAACTGCCTACGTCCACTTTGAGGTTAATCTTTATTGCTTTACTTGATAATTGATTATAGATACAATCCGTATACCAACTACTTGAATACAATTGCTAAGTAAAGAGAATGAGTCTTGAAAGCGGCAGAGTCTCCCCAGTGTTCTCCCAAAAAGGTCCCTTTCACTGTGCCCCTGCCTCTCTATTTATAGACAAAGATGGGTTGGACTTACCTGGTGGCCCTGGCAGCCGAATACTTCGGCCCAGAAAGAGTGATTTCTGTGTTCCAAACAAAGTGATGCCGAACAGACTGATGCCGAACAGACTGATGCCGAACAAACTGATGCCTAACAGACTGATGTCGAATAAACTGATGCCGAACAGACTGTTGCTGAATAAAGTGATGTCGAACAGACTGATGCCGAGCAGACTGATGTCGAACGAAGTGATGCCGAATAGAGTGATGCCGAATAGACTGATGCTGAACAGATTGATGCTGAACAAAGTGATGTCGAACAGACTGATGCCGAATCAGAGTGATGCCAAACAGACTGATGCCGAACAGACTGATGCCGAACGAAGTGTTGGATGCCGAGCAGTATGGAGCGCCGAACTCTCTGCCATGCCAAATGATCCATGTATGCCGAACGATCTAGGTATGTCGAACGCTTTGCTATGCCGATCACTCTAGGATGCCGAACGATATACAATACCGAACGACTCTCCATGTTGAACGGTATGTAAGTGCCGAGTGCCTAGTTGCCTGGTCAAACCCTTCGGGTAACAATATCAATAAATCAATCGTCGTCCAATGTTCAAACTTTCCATAGTTAACGGGTTTTCATGCAATTGGGATTCCAATCAATAATTTCAACTATTTCAACCAAACCACATATCACAATGTCAATTATCAATGATTTCCAATTCCAATATCGATCATTAATCAATTATATATAATGTAGCAGGATACTTGCAATACGAAAATCTATTTGTGAGCTTAGAATCGCTCACCTTCGCGGCTATCGATAAGCAGACATGGACACGCATGATACGACGATACAGACATGTGTACACTACACGAGCTATTTCATGTTGCGACGTGCGAGTTGATGATGTGAATGACGTGCGGAGCAGAGCTTCAGATGGCGGACTAGGTGCGATGGCAGCGGGTGAAGTGGCTGGTGCTTCGGGTTCGCGGGTGGAGGCTATGGTTCTGTGGGCTGGGCTAAAGGTAGTTTGGCCTGGGCTTCGATGGAGGGGGTCAGCTGGGGTTCAACTTCAAGCGGGTCTGGTGGGGTTTCGGTCACGGTAGGGTCATGAGGGTGCAGCTTCGTTCGTGGGGAGGTGGGAAACTCGGGTGAGCCAAAGGGTGCTGGCAAGTGGAATACGGTAGTTCGGTTGTGAGGAGGGTGTTTGGGGAACGCGGTAGGTGGTTGGGTCAGTGGGAGGTTGCTGGTGGCGGGGTTGTTCGCCTGGAGGGTGCAGGCTGGGTGGTCTCGTGCGGAGGGGCTAGCATGGTTCGGTGATAGTGCTACAGGGGCTTCGAACTGGAGGTTGAGGGAACGCGGAGGGTAGCGGGCTGAGGCGGGTGGTGGGCTGGAAGTGGCGCTGGGTTCTGGGCTCAAGGAGGTGGCCGGGTGGAGGTGAGGCTGCATGCGCGAGGTGGTGTGGATGGTGGCTGGAAGGAGCACGGTGGGAGTGGAGGAGTATAGGGGAAGGGGAGAAAAAGAGTTACGTGTATATATATCTGGTTTATATATATTTGCAAATACTTTGCTTTCTATATTTTCTTTTCAAACGAAAGCTCACAGAAAGAAGAAATGGGAGGAGCAAGAAGAAGGCTAGGTTATGAGTATAAATAGTAGAAGGAGAGGAATGCACGGAGGGATAATAAATGCTACATTGATTAAATTGGTCTGCACACGCAACATAGGTTGCTGAAAAGAAAGGAATGTGGACTGAAAGATATAATCTCGGCTGAAAGAATGAAAGGAATGTTAGCAATTATGACTCCCGAGCATAGTCACGGACCAATATTTCAATCATGTAGTGTTTTGCCATGGAAGCCAAAATATGGAAACAAATACACCGTGGAGATCAGCGCGACGAGATAGTTCCAACGATGTAATCAAATCTTTGCTACGACGTCCGTAGCAAAATCTCATCTGTCGCCGTTGTAACCGCTTCGAAATTGAACGACAACGGCAATTCTTGATTAACAGAGCTACAGAGGTCGGAATTGGACAGAATGAACTTTGACGTTTTAATTAGAAAATTTCTTAGATCATTTTTATGTAAAAATATTCATACTTCAAAATTTGATAATTTGCACTGAAAAATATGCTGACCGAGTTTCGAACAAATTTTGATGTAAAACAAATTCTATTGGCCTTATTTAAATGGACGCATTTCAAATATCCAGTTTTCATTGTCAAATTCTTATTTTGTAAAATAATTTTATTTCAAAATCTACGTTAAATTCATATTTAAAACGTTAAAAAATCCAGGTCGTTACAATCTCCCCCACTCAAAACTTTTCGTACTCGAAAAGAATGGAATAAGAAAACAAAAAGATAAACAAAAGGATATAATATATTTGGGCATGGACTACATACCCGGTATTAGAAATTCAGGATTTGAAGCAGGGATACTCTCTTCCGTTTTCCAAGTACAATCTCGATCATCTTCGCTCCACTGAACTTTGACGAGATTTACAACCTTCCTTCTTAGCTACTTCGTGCTTCTACCTACTATATGAAGCGGCTTTCTTTCCACAGTTAGATTGGGCTCAACATCCATTTCTTCGAACAAAGCAGGCTGGACAATCACGGATGGGTCGTGCACATATCTACGGAGGTGTGAGACATGAAACACATTATGTACCCCCGATAGCTTCTCTGGTAAGTCGAGTCTATATGCCAAAGTACCAATTCTCTCTAAGATGCGGAAAGGACCAACAAATCTAGGAGCGATCTTTCCTTTCCTTCCAAATTAAATTACATTCTTCAAAGGCGAAATTTTGAGAAATACTTGATCTCCGACTGCAAATTCCAAGTCTCTTCTCCTTCTATCTGCATATTTCTTCTGTCGATCTTGGGCAACTCTCATTTTCCTTCTGATTTCTTCAACTTTCTCATAAGCTTCCAAAATCATTTTGGGACCAAGAACAAGTCGATTTCCCGATTCAACCCAACAAGATGGAGATTTACATGGTCGTCCGTAAAGAGCTTCGAACGGTGCTATTTCAATACTCGCTTGATGGCTATTTTTGTAGGTGAATTCTATGAGATGGGGATGTTCTTCCCAAGATCCTGCAAAGTCTAAAATACAAGCTCGAAGAAGATCTTCCAAAATTTGATTTACTCTTTCGGTCTGACAATCCGTTTGAGATGATAAGCCGTGCTCAGATTTAATATAGTACCCAATGTCTCCTGAAATGCTTTCCATAAATTGCTAGTGAAGATAGGGTCCCGATCACATACAATGTTGGACGGAACACCATGAAAGCGAACAATTTCTTTCATATAAAGCTCGGCTAAACTCGTGACTGTTTGAGTAGTCTTTACAGGAATAAAGTGAGTAGACTTTGTCAATCTATCGACAATAACCCAGATACTCTCATTAACTTTTCTAGTCCTCGGTAGTCCATCAATAAAATCCATTGAAATCTAATCTCATTTCCAGCTTGGAATCTCAAGAGGCTGCAATAATCCTGCTGTCTTCTGGTGGTCCGCTTTAAATTTTTGGCAAGTGGCACACCTTCTAACGTGAATCGAAATATCTCGCTTCATCCCTCTCCACCAATACAACTTCTTCATATTCTGAAACTTCTTCGTAGTTCCCGGGTGAATAGAGAGTCTGGATTGATGATTTTCTCTAAGCACTTCTTGCCTCAAACCATCTACATTTGGAACACAAATTCGATTATTAATTCTTAGAATTCCATTTCCATCGATATGTGCGCCCCATTCACCTTGGGTATTATCCTTCCTGCCACAAACATTTTCCTTTATTCGCCTAAGCCTCGGGTCCTCATCTTTTTTAGAGGCTATGTGACCCATAAGAGCTGGATAAGCAACGAGCTGATATAACATGGCTTTGCTCCTACTCAAAGCATCGGCCACAACATTTGCCTTTCTGGGAGTATAGTTGACGTCGAGGTCAAATAATGATAAGAATTCGAGCCATCTGACTTGTCTTTGGTTCAGATCCTTTTGGTAAAGATGTACTTCAGCGATTTGTGGTCCATAAAGAGTTCAAATTTTGTTCCAAGAAGGTGATGTCTCCATAACTTCAAAGCAAAGACGACGGCGAGCAATTCCAGGTCATGAGTTGCATAATTTGCCTCATGAGTCTTCAACTGACGACCATCATAGACAATAACTTTACCATGTTGCATCAAAATAGCACCCAATCCTTCATTACAAGCATCTGTATAAACAGTAAACCCTTCACTACCATCTGGGACGGTGAAAATAGGGGTAGAGGTTAGCCTATGCTTCAGTTCTTCGAATGCTTCCTTACACTTCTTATTCCAAACAAACTTAACATTCTTCCTAGTCAAAGCTGTGAGAGGTAAAGAAATTCGAGCAAAGTTCTCAATAAATCTCCTGTAATAACCAGCTAAGCCTAGGAGCAGCGGACATCAGTAGGGGTTTTAGGAGTTTCCCAATCATTGATTACGGCGATTTTTGCTAGATTAACCGAAATTCCATTCTTTGAAACCACATGCCCAAGAAATCTAACTTCTTCTCGCCAGAAATGACATTTAGAGAATTTTTCTTTTAATTGATGACTTCTCAGAGTTTCAAGGACAAATTTAAGGTGCACATCATGCTCTCTCTCGGTCTTAGAAAAGACTAGATTATCGTCAACGAAAACTAGAATGAATTTGTTTAGAACTTCCTGGAATATTCTATTCATGAGGTCAACAAAGTAAGCTGGTGCATTAGTTAAATCGAAAGACATAACTGACCATTCATAGAAACCGTCTTCTGTTTGGAAAGCGGATTTGGGAATAATATCTTCAGCAATCCTGAGATGATGGAAACCCGTGGCAAGGTCGAGCTGAGAAAATACCTCTGCTCCATGCAGCTGATCAAACATGTCGTTGATACGAGACATCGAATATATGTTCTTGTGGGTAAGCTTGTTCAGCTCTCTATAATCTATGCACATCTTTAGAGAACCATCAGATTTAGTAGCAAATACCACTACGTGCCCCATTCCAAATGGCTACGATGAATCAAACCTTTAGAGAAAAGATCTTCGATTTGGATCCTTAATTCAACTTTCTCTTTAGGTGACATTCTTCTTGGAACAAGTACGATTGGCCTAGCTCCAGGAACAAGATTAATGCGAAATTAAATTTCACGCTGAGGTGGCAAAGAATTCACTTCACCGAAAACATCGGGGAAGTGTTGGACGACGGGATTAGTGCTAAGATCACTAAGATAGGAGTCAAGAGAAAAGATAAAACTTCCAGCAAAATCTTATGGCAATTGACATCTAATTTCCAGGGGTTCAACTTTATCGTTCAACAGAGAAACTTTCGAGCTCTACAGGAAATAAATGCATCGAACTTTCTTAACCAATCTCTTCCTAAAAATATATCAAATGCTTGGATAGGACATAAAAATCTCCGGTGAAATGGTGTCTGCCATCCTTAAGAAGTCTCACTCCTTTACAGATCATTCTAAGGTTTGCGGGTCTACCGATGGGATTTGATACACTCAAGGATTTAGATGCTCGTTCGGGTTTTAAAATATATTCAAGTTTGTCACATAAATCAACTGATATAAAACTATGATACTCACCGGTGTCAAATAAAACACGAACAGGTAAATCATGCAATGTAAAAGTACCCTGAAGTGTACTTTTGTTGTCTTCTACCTTAGAAGTAGAAGTTGTCAATGCGAAGACTCCTGATAGGGTTCCTTTCTTTTGGGTGGGACAATCTCTCTTGAAATGGCCTGGCTGTAAGCAGATGTGGCAAAGGCCTTGCATGGTCATCTGAACTGGTGGGACAGATGCTCCTGTAGAAATTGGGCAACTATTGGCATAGCCAACCCATGAAAACTAGGATATGAGGGAAGTTATCTGAGATACCAATAGGTTCAGGGAGAACCCATGAAACAATAAAGATATTGGCAGGGGCCAATAGGTTCTTAGTGATCCCATGAAAATTATGAAACCGGACAGGGAGTCCATAAGCTTTAAATAGGTTATTAGTAAGCCCATGAAAACTAATAGGTTAATAGTGACCCTAGAAACTATAACAGAGATAGGTAGTCAAAATGAATGGGGATGGGTAATCTAGAATTGATTTACTTGTTTGCATATCATCAAAATATTTTAAATTGTTATGTTTTAACCATTGTGGATGCATGAGCACGGTATATGGTTTTTATAAAGTTTTGGATAAGATACTAGTGAGGGGAAAACCCGTTCCGCTAAGCGGCGTGGTCTCACTAGATATCTAAATGGTTTTAGATGGAAGATTATTATCCATACCAAGCTTAGGTCTGACTTGAAGTTTATGTTTTCCCCTTAAACTCTAAGGTACTCGATTGATTTTAAGTAGTTTGAGAGTTAAGGTTTTTCAGGTACCTCTTTAGACGAATAAGCTTCCGAAGACGTGTAGGAGGCAAGCTAGCTAGTAGGAGTTCTTTACTATTTTGATTCCATTGTGTTTTGTTGTAAAGGCAAAGTTGTTTAACTGCCTAGTTATATATACTCTGATCATCTAAGGGGCATCTTCATATGTCGCTCTTAGCGTATGTTGTAATAATTATATTTTTTCTGAATGTGGTTGGCGAATGTGGGATTATGTAATGAATTTGAAATGGAATGTGAAAGTTGTCTGATGATTTTAAAATTTTCTATATCCATGTGTTTCTGTTATATCAATGTATCTAACATTACCGTATTTGGTCGTCGAAGATTAATAACTATGGATGACTGCAGCATCCGTAGCCATTAGTTTTGGGCCTCCATGTGAGGTATGCTACACGAAACAATATCAAAAGCATGATTTTTATATTGGTTTGACGAATACTCTGACTTACGTGTGCTTTAATCCTTTTCATTTATGTTTTCTCTTCGGAATACAACAAGTTACAATTAGATCTAAATACAATCTTGTAGTTCTCAGATTTGCTTGAGGTTTTAAGGGTTACAAGTGAAAGAAAGTCTAGTTCTAGATCTCAAGTGCTAATCCCCTTTTCTGGTTGAAGTTCCCTTTCTATTTATAGACGATTTCTACGATAAATCTTGCTATCCAGAATTGACTACATCTCAAATCCAAGATCCGAATATTTGGCATAAAGAACAAGTTGCCCCCATAACTATCGAGGAATAATTTCTAAATGGTAGGAAAAAAATCGAATAATCTTTTTAAGGCTAAATCCAAACCAGTATGGGAATAAATAAAATGATTTCCAAACTAAAGCGTACAAACAAAAATAAAGTAAATAAGCATACATGAAAGTAAACAAATATTTATGATCTTCAAAATAGTGTAAAGTGAAAGCTGAATATAATGGTAGAGAAGGGTGAATCTTGGATTCCAATATCCATTTTACAATCTGCCTTAGACTTAAACCAAATAATATCGAATTGCAATTCTCATTATACACGCCACTGGTGAAACTTGGGCAAAAGATTAATATATTCAATAAACTAGTGCGAACCCATGCTACGCATACGGAGTTCACCACATAATTTATTTAGCGGTATATTTTTTGGTTTGTTGTTACATGAAGATGAAAGCGTATGTTCATGAATTATAGTTTTTTTTTCAGACTAGCGTTTTCTTAGATGCTACTGATAAATAATTAATGATAAGTATTGTGACGACCCGCCTTTTTCGAACAACTTAAGAAGACAATAAACCATCTTTGTCCAACTTAAACCATTCAAATTAGACAAATTATCAATTTGAGGTTTTTAATATAGAATTAGATACAGAATCACACACAGAATAATACAGAATCTCGCAGCGGAAATAAATAATATACATAGTAGTTCATGAAGCTACTATACAAAATACATCAGAGTTTCAGACTTTAATTATACAATACTAGAGACACATAGAAGTTTACTAATACAAGCCAAAATAAATGGATAACTAATATTGGATAGAGATACATAGAAGTCCAATCAAGGTTTTAGAACTGTTTTCAATGTCAAACCTGTAGCAAAATGAATATTAGAATGTTAATAGCATTTAATCATGTTGTTTTGGAGTATGCTTGGCTTTGTATGTGATAGGCAACATTAGGGATGTAATTATATGATGATTTGCTATGGTTTGATGTGAGTTTGGATGTTTGGATAATTGGATGTGATTGTGTGCGTGTTGTGTTTGTGCAAATGCTTGCATGGTTGAAACGCTCAACGGAGCGACTTAGAGTTAGGAACCATGAAATCGTACTTCGACGGATAGGCTCAAGGATTCTAGGAGTTATATTGATGCATATGAAAGGCATATGTGTCGAAGAACGGAGCGTAGCGATGAAATCGGAGAAAATTTTGAGCTTGAAGAAATCACAGCATTTCTGTTCGATGCTTTAAGTCATGCATGGAGTGTTTGTAGGTCAGCTTGGTGTCGGGTCGATGGCCAATCAAGTTTCACCGGTCAGTGTTGCATGGAGTTATACATGGTGTTTTTACAGGTCGGCTTGGTGTCGGGTCGGTGGTTGCTTGGAGTCGTACTGGTAGTTTTTGTGGGTCAGCTTGGTGTCGGGACAATGGCCAACCAAGTTTCATGGGTCGGTGGTCGCTTGGACTCGTGCCTGGAATTTTTGTGGGTTGGCCTGGTGTTGAGTTGGTTGTCGACCAAGTTCACCGCTCGTTAGTTGCTTGGTGTAGGGGTGGTATTTGCTTGGGGTCATACTCGAGCAAGATCTTATATTCATTTTTCTTATGCTGTTTGGAGTCATGGAAGGGTTGCTTAGAGTTTGGATCGGGTAGCCGAACCAATAATGAAAGTTGGAGATTTTCGTTGTGGCACAATGATACTTTGGGAATTTCTTCGTGGTTTGTTCCGGGGTTCTTTGTCGTGATATGGAGTGAAGTAGGCAACTCCAAATGACTTGGGATGACCTTGGATCTTGTGTGGCGATTAGCGAGGCAATGGCATAGTGCTTCGACCTGATGACGCCGACAACGACTTTGGAACCTTTGTACGGTAGCTCTACGACTTACGATGGGTGTCTTGAGGCATTTCGAAGATGACTACTTAATGATAGGAGTTGTGACAGCGATCCACAAGGGCAAGTTTAATGATGGAGGCTTGCAAGTGGGATTTGTGATGGTGTCCTACTATGGAAGTAGCCGTGATAGAATAACGATTGAGTTCCATTATGGAGACGTGTGCAAACAGGATCATTGACAACTCAGAGGCTTCTAATGTTCTCATGAAGAAAGGGTGTGTGGGGACGCCCACCTAGTTTTGCGATTGTGTTCGGATCTTACGATAGTAGATTACCTTAGGCTTTGCAATTGTGGGCTTGGTTCCTAGCCTTTCGGAGTGGCATGGATTCGAGAACCAATGGTGTCGGGATTACGATTGGATCCCTGGTTTGCGATTGTGCCATATGAGTTATCATATATCCAAAGCACAGGAGTGATGGTGGGGATTGTTTAATGGATGTTATGTTTGCCATGGTTGTTATCACTTTAGGGTGTCACAAGATGTAGATATTTTCGACTATATACCTAGACATTGGACATTGTACTTCGATTGTAGTAAACTAATATGGCTTTAATGGTAGATTAGCATATATCGACTGTTATGTGGTAATTCTTTGGGTGCAGAGACAGGTCAGGTATGGTTTTACATACCCTATGTCCATATTTACTATATGCGACTTTTATAGTAGTTTTAAGATGATGTTTCACTCACACCAGACTATTGTCTAAATCTAGGTTTAATGCTTTGTTTTTTTATTACATTAGGTACTCTTAAATGAGTAGATTAGGGACAACAGGTCTGTATTAACGTAAAAATCGACGCTAACACCACGGTGTGAGTATTAATAATGTGAAAGCACCACCCGTTGGTACGGGAACAGAATATAAGCAGAAAATAGCATAAAAGTAAAGAGACAGCAGTTTTATAGTGGTTCGGCTTAAGATTTAGCCTACGTCCACTTTAATCTCCTTTATTGATGATTCAATTACAATTCTTTACAATACACTTCGATTACAACACACTTTAGACGAGTAGCTAGAACTTTGATGCAAGAGAGCTCTTTGAATCCATGTCGGATGTGTTAGATCTCCTCTTGAAGTTCGTTGAAGCGTCTTCGGTGTTTGGAGTGCTTGAAGTGTTGGACGAGTCGAGAAAACAGCAGAGTATTGGCGTTCCAGAAATGAGCCAAAAGTCCATTTGAAGTTAGAGTATGTGAGGTATTTATAGGGATAATTCGGAGTTAGTTCGTAGGTCGTGAGCGACCTTGGATAGGTCGTAGGTCGTAAACGACC
Source organism: Allium fistulosum (assembly GCA_030737815.1). Lineage (NCBI taxonomy): Eukaryota > Viridiplantae > Streptophyta > Magnoliopsida > Asparagales > Amaryllidaceae > Allium > Allium fistulosum. The sequence continues at coordinate 1,217,946,401 of CM060902.1, forward strand.
TAGGGAGTTCAGGCTACAACTTAATAGTTTTGCACTTGATCATTTGAACATATTGACAAGTCTTAGGTCGTGAACGACCTAAGGTTGGTCGTAGGTCGCGTGCGACCTAGTGGGCATGGTTTGCGGCTTAATAGGGGCGCACTTGATCTGTCTGAATGAGGTGGTAAGTCCTAGGTCGTGAGCGACTTAACCATGTTGAGATAGTTGGTTTAGCGACCTAAGTTGGTCCGACCTATAACTTAGGTCGTTTAGTTGTTAAGTCGCTGGGTCTCTAGGTCGTTGAACCATTCCATCCTTAGGCCGCTAGCAGTGTTCAACCCCTTAGGTTGCTAGGTCCTTTAGGTCGCTTGAGATGTTAGATCGTTAGGTCGTTATATCCTTTAGGTCGCTAGGTCGCTATATCCTTTAGGTCGCTAGGTCACTTGAGACTTTAGGTCATTAGGTCGCTGGAGACTTTAGGTCGTTAGGTCGCTTGTAAATTTAGGTCACTTCAAAAGAGGAGTTAACACTTGCCCCTCGGAGTACAGGCCTATGTCATAGGTCGTGTGCTTCGATCTAACTCTGATAGGTCATGAGCGACCTAAATCATGTGCTAACTCGCGTGCCCATTCGCCTTCCTCTCTTTACCCCATATAAACTGTTAGGTCGCTGCTTCTTCTTTACTTAACTGCTTCGATTTTCCACTCTGCCATTAACGAATCTTCGAGCTTCCAAGGGCGAATTCAACCTACTCAGTCGTCAATTCATCTTTACCATCATATTGCGTAAGTGAATTCAACCTTTATCCAACCATGATCGCCGCCGAATCGTGAATCCCCATCCTCTGACTTCAGTCCAACTCTGTACATTGCGTTTCTCTTTCGAATCGTGTTGCGATCGATTTCCGATCGCCATTAGTTATGTTGTTGTTGTGATTCATGAAAGCATAGCAATGAGTTGCATCTGTGATAGTCGGAGATGTTTTGAATCGGTTTTCGGGTGATTTGGTGGTATGAAGAGATAATGGATTTCACGAAGTGGATGATGGATTTTATTGTAAAGGTGATAACGGGTTATCGGGTTAACAGTTAACGAGATAGTGAGCTGTTGAGTGGAGAAAAAGTTAGCGATTTAACAGATCTGAGCGACTTAAAAACCTTCGCGACCTAAGAAACCTGGCCGACCTAACGGACCAACCGATTTAAGAATTCTCGCGACCTAAGGAAAGCTGAACGACCCTTGAATCTGCGACTTAACTTTTAGGTCGCGTTTTTGCAGCATAGGCTTTAGGTCGCGGCCGAGCTAGTACTTAGGAATTTGCATTGCCTTGATCTGAAGTCTTATACTCTTCGACTTGCACAGTGCGACCTAAGGAGAACCCGATCTATGCTAGGTCGCTGAACGACCTAAGTGATGAACAAAATTGGAACACTTGTATAATTTTTGAAAGAACTTGCTTGAACTTTGAACTGTTTCGAACTTTGTTGCACTTCCTTAAAGATTACACTAACCTTTAAGCTAACAACCTGCTAAACACAACATTTGCAGAAAACCAGGGCGAATATACTGCCATTGATTGCCCACATCGAATGACAGATTAGTGGATAAAGAATAATCAACTTAAGTAAACTATGTGAATGAAATGCTATGAATTAACAAGTTCAAATGAAGTATTAAAGCAAAGCTAAAATAATCAACTAAAGCCGATTTGTTTGTATCAACGCTGCACTTGGACTTAATATAACAAGCCCTGAAACTCTATAATTAACACATGTCAACTAATTTGATTCCAGTTATATTTGCTTGTCATTTTATTAGTTTTGCACAACACTTCACACTTTTAGGAAACGTGCACCTTCATATTTGAATATCCAGTTCCTTGTGTAGAATGACTTCTCAACAAGAAGAAACAGGACCAGCTGGAGAAATCTTTCCAATTGCTAATCCGTTGATTGATCCTCCGGAAAGAACTCCGACCTCCTTGAATCATAGAGTTTTCAACCAATTGTGCATTCAGTTTGGTATTGCTGAAGCGGACGCTCTACTTCCTGGAGTAAACGATACTGCTGACAGGCCACCTCTTGGTTTTGTCGCAGTTAATCGTCAGATGTGCTTAAGTGGAGCTATTCCTCCCTTTAATGATTTTCTTCAACAGCTTCTTCTTCGATTAACTATCTCTCCCTTCCAGCTACACCCCAATGGTTATGCCATCTTGATGGGGTTGTGTGTGCTGTTCAGGAGGACACTCGACCATCTTCCAAGTTTTGAAGTGATTTGCTATTTGTGCACTTTTGCGAAGAACAAAGATCACCCTTCAATTATACTTGTGAGAGGCGCAAGAAACCGTAAATTGATTCTAGACTTGCCCGAGAGTGCACACGGGTTTTTAGGCCAATTTTTCTTCGTTCGCTGCCCCCGGAGTTCTATGCCGTCTGGAGAATTGGAAGTAAGATTACTTATCTCTGCTCACTTCGCTTTTTCCGAATTTCTTGAAACTCGAATTGCCAAGTACTTAACTTTAATCTTTACTTTTTGTAGCACTTCCTCCTCCGCTTAGGGATCCCAGCCACAAGCCAACCTTCGAAACATTAAGTGTTGTGGCTGCTGAAGAGAGAAGCATTAATTTTTTGCTGAAAGATGAGTTTTTGCACCAGTTCGGACTTTTACACTCCTCTCGATCTACTCAGATTCACGAAGTTTCTAGTTCCGAGACTGAAACACTAGTTGCCCTGGTTTCTACAGAAGAAATTGCATTGAAAGAACTTGCTGTAGAAGCTGCATTGGTGAAGTGTTCTACTTCTGTTGATGTCGTGGGATCGTCTAGCAAATTTACGCTTTCTCCGATGATTGAAGAAGGAGTTGAAAAAGAAAGCTCCGCTGAGCATGATGGTGGAGATACTTTTGATGAGCTAAGCGACTTAATGATAACTTCACAAGAGCTTTTTAAGGATGACCCTGTTACTACTAAAGTTATTTCTTCAGCAATTGAGGCGACATCCGCCTTGCGGCAAACTCCATCATCCCAAGAGTTAACGCCAGCTGCAAAAGTTGACATTACCCCCAAGCCGAAGAGTGGTTTGTAGCTTGACGCGCATAGTTTACACGCCACACACACTTAGAATTTTTTGGCACTTATATGCACTTAAATTCCTTTTCCTGGAGATTTCTAAATTCTATCTCTTTTTCATTTTCAGATTCTCCGATGGGGCGAAGTGGCTCGTACTATGAAAATTTCCAGCGCCATGGAAGCCGTGACACTTATGATTATAGGCGCTATCTCCCTACCTCGAGGGAAACCGATGAAGAAAGAGCTGCCAGAAAAGCTCATGAAAGACAAATTTATGAGGAGTGGCAAAGAAGAAGGGATGATGACTCCCATAAAAGAAAATCTTATGACGTTAAAGGGAAAGGTCACGTTGCTGAAGATCCGAGCAAACGGACCAAGCTTAGTGACACGTCTGCAATTTCTGAAAAGACTGCTGCTTCTATCCCTCTTGACATCCCCTCCGGTTCTCCTGCTTTTGGGAAAACTGATATTCAGACAATTATTAACAGGCCTCAGTATCAAGTCAAGGATGCTCCACCTACACTTCAAAGCCGATTCCCAAATTGGTGTTTAAAAGGAGTGCGCTTTGACTTGGATTTGGTTCCTATTGATAAGCAGGCCATGCTAAGGAATCTCGATGCTGTTAAGCTTGACATCGAGAGAATGTCCGGATGGCAAAAGCTGGTTGACGAGCTTCAAAGGGTTAATCATATGAATCTCGAAGCCATGTTAACTATGGAAAATGATCATTCTGAATGGAAGAAAGTTCTTAAGCAGCACGATACAGAGATGAAAACATTGCCGATCATAATGAGGAGCTCGAGGCCAAAGTCAAGAAACTCGAAGATGATCTTGCCGTCTCTTCCACCTATTTTACTCAGAAGGAAGAGGTACTTCAAAAGTAAGTACGGGATGCTCATGCTAGTCAACGAGACGCTGAGGTTAGATATGAGGCGCAGGAGAAAATTGTTGAGAGTTACCGCACTGATGTTGCTCGGTTGCGAGAAAAAACTAGCTCCCAAGACATGGAGATTGAAAGGTTAAAAGCTCGACTTCTTAAAGTTGAAAAAGAGCGGGATGAGGCAGTTGCCGGAAAAGAAGCAGCCATCGCCGGAAAAGAAGCAGTTGAGCAATCGCACGAGGCGACGAAGGCCAAAATTAGCTCTACTTTATTTGATTTTTACATCCATAGCATCTTGGGGCGCGGGAGCCTCTCATTTTTTGGACCGACATACGAAATCACTTTGGCCGAAGTATGGGAAGTGGTGATTGACATGCTAGGAGGTGCCGGTTATGCTGAAGCGGACCTTGAAGCATGTTATTTAGATGATGAGGCCCGTGCAGCTCTTGCCAAAGGAAAAGAGCAACTTGCTAAAGCGCGAGCTGAAGCGGCGGGAGAAGAGCATTCGGGACAGGAAGTACCTCCAACTGCCCCTGTCCATACTTCGGTATCAGCTGAAGTTGAAATCATAGGTTCCAATTCCCATTCCACGCCTCCTGCTAAAGTCAAAACCGATAACTTAATTGCACAGGGCGGAGACGAAGGCGAAGAACATGCTGAAGCACAAGCCTATGAGATTGACATCATAAAGCCAACTTCTCCAGGTAACTTCAACGTTGAACTAAGTCAAGCGGATTACTTGTTTGCTTCACCTGAGCTTGATGAATTTCTCGCTTATTACTTAAGTCCCGATGAACCAATATCTTCTCTTTTTATGGAGTATACTGATTTCAACTTTTCTTCTTCTGTAGAGAAAACTCCAAGTGTTGCGCAGACTTCTCCTTTTCCAGATGTTCCTCCTCCATCCCTTCAAATCACTCCTGCTTCTCAGCCGGGATCGCAGGAAGAACAAATAGGAGCCCTTCAAGGCTTGGACGATCCACTTGCTTCATAAGAGCAGAAGGCTGGGGAACTTGAAGAGGGTGAAAAGACTCCGGAGCAAATTATTACTGACGACACAAAGTTGTCCGAACTCATCACTCCGGGCAGCGAATCTTCTTCAAGGAAGAAAGGGAAGCGCACAACTTCGAAGAAGAGAAGGAAAAGCACTTCTGCTACTGGAGAGGAAGCGGAAGTTGAGCCAGCCATACCTCCTTCTCCTTCTTCCCCGACCCGTCAACGCCGGCTTCAGAAATTAATCATCAAGTCGGGCAAGAGCTCCAAAGGTGGCGGGAAGAAGGAGTGATGAACTGACTTCATGCTTGTTGTTTTGCTTTTTTGCTTTTTGCATGTATTGACCGGAGATTGTGCGGGTACCGGCCTCCGCTTGTTGAAACCTGCATATGTACCAAAATTTTATAGTATGGAATAAAATGGTTCTTTTTCACTTGTACAATTTCTTATCAGTATATGTGTGAATGCATTTATTCCTTTTTTTTGCACAAATTTCTTTATTTACTTTGTATGATACTGTAGTGAGCTCGTGGTATGATGTTTGAGCGTTGTTTTTATTAATATAGCTATATACCCCCATACCACGGCTTACTGCAATATTCTGAAAATACTTGTACTCTTATTTTAGAGAATAATTCTTCCGTGTTTGAGGAAATATTATTCTGCTTTTAATAGAGTATGCCTTGTATCGGAGGAGTTTTTCTTTCTTTCTCTTTTTAAAGAACACTTCAACTTTCGGGGATGATCACTTTTATTTGTTGAAAAGTGGATTCCCATACGCAGTGAAGCGTGCTTCTGAAGAATGCTTTGACCTGTTGGACGTGCCTCGTTAGAGGGCTTTGTTTAGCACTTCACTGTTAAGAGTAAAAGTGTGCCTCTGAAGAAGGCTTGTTTGATATGCCTTTGGGAAGGGCTTTTTTGTTATGCCTCGGGAGAGGGCTCCTCCGAAGAGTTGTGCCTCCGAAGAGGGCTTGTGTCTCGTTAGAGGGCTTTTGTTTGGCACTTTAACTTGGTGAAGTGTGCCTCCGAAGAGGGCTTTTGTTGGGCACTTCAACTTGGTGAAGTGTGCCTCCGAAGAGGGCTTTTGTTTGGCACTTCAACTTGGTGAAGTGTGCCTCCGAAGAGGGCTTTTGTTTGGCACTTCAACTTGGTGAAGTGTGCCTCTGAAGAGGGCTTTTGCCTCCGAAGCAGCTTTGGGCTTACGAAGAGGTCATTGTTTGTGTGCCTCTGAAGAGGGCTTGTGCCTCCGAAGCAGCTTTGGGCTTACAAAGAGGTCATTGTTTGTGTGCCTCCGAAGAGGGCTTGTGCCTCCGAAGCAGCTTTGGGCTTACGAAGAGGTCATTGTTTGTGTGCCTCCGTAGAGGGCTTGTGCCTCCGAAGCAGCTTTGGGCTTACGAAGAGGTCATTGTTTGGACTCCGAAGAGTAGCATTTGGACTCCGAAGAGTAGCATTTGGCCTCCGAAGAGAGGCATTTGGACTTCGAAGAGAGGCATTTTGGTCTCCGAAGAGAAGCATTTTGGTCTCCGAAGAGAAGCATTTGGACTCCGAAGAGCAGCATTTGGACTCCGAAGAGTAGCATTTGGACTCCGAAGAGTAGCGTTTTGGTCTCCGAAGAGAGGCATTTTGGTCTCCGAAGAGAAGCATTTTGGTCTCCGAAGAGAAGCATTTGGACTCCAAAGAGTAGCATTTTGATCTCTGAAGAGAGGCATTTTGGTCTCCGAAGAGAAGCATTTTGGTCTCCGAAGAGAAGCATTTGCCTCCGAAGCAGCTTTTGGCTTACGAAGAGGAGAATTTGGACTTCGAAGAGTAGCAATTGGCCTCCAAAGAAGATCATTTAGACTCTGAAGAGTAGCGTTTTGGCCTTCGAAGAGGACCATTTAGACTCTGAAGAGTAGCAATTGGACTCCGAAGAGTAGCATTTTGACTCCGAAGAGTAGCAATTGTTGCTTGTGTCCTTCCACCATCTGCTTCTTAGCGATTCCTCGTTATCACTTCAAGTACATGTCCTATTCTTTTGCAAGCTGTTTACTTTTTTCCAGAGAAGTGTACTTTTTTGTTGAGTGAATCCATGGGGCAGACGCAAGCTACTTTACCGGATGTTCATTTGCACAAACGATCGCGATTAGTTAGCAAGGGTCTGGAACCTTCTCGTCAGGAAGGTGCCCGCTTTGGTGGAATCATCAACTGTTTGTGAATAGCACTTCTTTTGTAAGAGTTGAATTTTGGGACTTTTGTGACTTGACATTTGTTTGTTGAGTGATTTGTAGGAATCGCTGAGCCTTGTGATGTGTTGAATAGGTAAGCTTTGCTTTGATAGCCTGCAATATTAAATCGACATTTTAGCAATATTTTAAAGATACTTGCATATCGAAATGAGACAGACATTTTATAGTATTAGAGAACACAAGATTTATAGTTCTTTATTATTGATTCACACTGATTCCTCAGTGGTTTACAATACAAGAGTTATACATCCATCATTATTTTACAAATTTAAGCAATGCTGTTAAGTAAAAATTGGATGCAAGTGATTGTAGTTCCAGAATCTTGAGATCGAATTTCCATTTCCACTAGATTCATAGTTTTTGGATCCATATGACAGAGAGAATGAAAGGTGCCCAGTTGCAGTTTTGTGGGTAGCTAGCAGTCGTCCCAACTTTTGCTTGCTGGGTGAGGACCCCCTGTGACAACATTAATGACAAGCCTTTCGGATTCTTGCGCCGCAATTTTGTTATCTGAGCCGGATTGATGAGTAGAAAGTTTTTGCCCATGAGTGGACGAGGTTGGGTCGACTCTGTTTTTCTTCACATATTGTTGCAGTTTATTCTGTTTCAGCAACTCTTCAATCACATTCTTTAACTGGCGACATTGGTTAGGGTCATGGCCAGGTTGATTGTGAAATCGACAGAATTTCCCATTATGCACTGCACCTCTCCCCATCTCAGGTGGTTTGGGATACTCGACCACATCCTTCGTTGCGAAGAAGATATTTTCCGGTGTATCAGTTAAGGGAGTAAAATCTGAAGGATTAAAGCGGCAAGGTTTCTTCTCATTCCTCTGCTTCGTTCCTCCGTCATTTTCCCTTTTCTGGTTTCCAGATTCTCTTTTGTTAGAATCAACATCGTTATTCTTGACTTCGGCAACAACTACTTTCGTTGGCGCAGATAGACTTTCTAGGTGCATGAATTCGTCGGCCTTCTTATAAAACTTCTCAAGTGAATTCGGTTCCTTCATTTTTAACCATCTTCCAAATTCACTTGATTTGTCGATGGCTTGCATCAAGTCAGGATCATATGGGGTTCTGCATTATCCACTTCGACCAAGGCGATATTGAAATGGTTCAAGAAAGATTTGATAGATTCTCCGGGAACTTGTTCAAAGCTGGACAATGACATCATATCCTTCGCCTTTGAAGCATACAACCTGAACTAGTCTTTGAATTTTCGAGTTAAGTCGGAGAATTGATTTACGGACCGAACTGGTAGCTTTGTGAACCAAAGTAAAGCCACTCCTTCTAAGTACACTGGAAAGTATCGGCATTTAATCTCATCTGATGCTCTTGCACCGGTCATATGCCAATCATACTTATATAGGAAATGATTAGGGTCACTTGTCCCCCTATAGGCCGGGATAGTAGGAGGTACAAATTTCCTTGGAAATTCTGCTTTCAGGATTCTTTCAGTAAATGGAGTTTTGCTTGGAGCAAATCCCCAGTCGCTCTCATTTTCCTCCATCTGCATGCTCTCTTTCATGATTCGGCGAACCATCCCTGATAGGTACTCCTCATTGTTCCAAGGCATTGTCGGGCAGACGTCGGCTATTCTTTCGGAAGTTTGCCTGGGCAAATGTTCGCGAAAAGTTGGTTGTGGTCTTGAACCTTCAGCTTGGAAAGGTGGCGCTTCGGCGGTGCCAGTTGCTCTTTGAGGAATACCTCTCTCTTGGGAATTATGAGCATCTTCGGCAAAGGTTGTTTCATTGTTTTCCGGTTGTCGATTTTCCCCGAGCAGAGCGTTTAACCTGTCCATCATCAAAGCGTTTTGAGTTTCCATTTGCTGGTATAACCCCGAAACTACATTGTCTAATTCAGCCCTTGTGACTCCAACGGTAGGAGTCGCCTGGTTTGATGCTGGGGAAGTGGAGGTTCCCTCATGAGCATTTCCGGATTTGGTAGATCTACTCTTTCTTCCAGGAGCCATGATTTCAGATAGACTTCTGGTTTTCAGAGAGATTCTTTCAACAAACTTTGTGAAGCAATGGTGGGATCCTATTGAGTTTGATCTTCTCAGTGAAAGCACCAAAATGTTAACGTAAAAATCGACGCTAACACCCCGGTGTGAGTATTAATAATGTGAAAGCACCACCCGTTGGTACGGGAACAGAATATAAGCATAAAATAGCAGAAAAGTAAAGAGACAGCAGTTTTATAGTGGTTCGGCTTAAGATTTAGCCTATGTCCACTTTAATCTCCTTTATTGATGATTCAATTACAATTCTTTACAATACACTTCGATTACAACACACTTTAGACGAGTAGCTAGAACTTTGATGTGAGAGAGCTCTTTGAATCCATGTCGGATGTGTTAGATCTCCTCTTGAAGTTCGTTGAAGCGTCTTCGGTGTTTGGAGTGCTTGAAGTGTTGGACGAGTCGAGAAAACAGCAGAGTATCGGCATTCCAGAAATGATCCAAAAGTCCATTTGAAGTTGGAGTAGGTGAGGTATTTATAGGGAGAATTCGGAGTTAGGTCGTAGGTCGTGAGCGACCTTGGATAGGTCGTAGGTCGTAAACGACCTAGGGAGTATAGGCTACGACTTAATAGTTTTGCACTTGATCATTTGAACATATTGACAAGTCTTAGGTCGTGAACGACCTAAGGTTGGTCGTCGGTCGCGTGCGACCTAGTGGTCATGGTTTGCGGCTTAACAGGGGCGCACTTGATCTGTCTGAACGAGGTGGTAAGTCCTAGGTCATGAGCGACTTAACCATGTTGAGATAGCTGGTTTAGCGACCTAAGTTGGTTCGACCTATAACTTAGGTCGTTTAGTTGTTAAGTCGCTGGGTCTCTATGTCGTTGAACCATTCCATCCTTAGGTCGCTAGCAGTGTTCAACCCCTTAGGTCGCTAGGTCCTTTAGGTCGCTTTTGATGTTAGACCGTTAGGTCGTTATATCCTTTAGGTCGCTAGGTCGCAAGGTCGCTATATCCTTTAGGTCGCTAGGTCGCTATATCCTTTAGGTCGTTAGGTCGCTTGAGACTTTAGGTCATTAGGTCGCTGGAGACTTTAGGTCGTTAGGTCGTTTGTAAATTTAGGTCGCTTCAAAAGAGGAGTTAACAGTCTGGATAGCGCATGGAGCTGTACGGAGTACGAGTAGGACGCTACGCTTTCATATATCTATGTTTGGAGTTTACTATCGCTTACATTCAACTGTGCAATACTGTGGAGCTATGTCAGTACTTGTATTATTAAAGACTGTTCAGAGTTTATTTTGGATATATAGGACGTATAAACTCTTTATTTCAGTTTTTGTATAGACTGTGAACCTGTGCACTCTGATGTTCTTAATTATGGTTCATTTGATTATATAACTATTTTGCTTGTTTTACATTTATGTTGTTATATTATATTTTATCCATATGCTGTGAGCTAGAGGAATATATTTAGATTTTATTTCTTTTCGTCCTTGGCTACCATCCCGCATCTGTCGGGTACCTCCACGGTGTGTTATATAGGTATACTGGGTACCGGAGGTGCCGGGAGGTCGTCACACCTTTGGTTCTACCGCCGGGCCTAGCCAAAGCATCCATCAAATAAAGATAGACAAGAAGCCTTTGGTCGTGCCGCATGACATGACTGAAGCACCCATCTAAAGAGTGATGGTCAGTTGAGCCTTTGGTCCCACCGTCGGGCTTGGCTAAAGAAACCATCCAAGGGAGATGGATGAAAGGAGACAAACTTGCTTCAAAGCCTTATCAAAAACATCTATGCAAAAGAAATAGATGACAAAGTTGTCTAACTCCTTCATTCAACATGATCAAAGCATTAGTGAGAAGAGCATAAGAGTTATATCGTAAAGTACAAACATACAAGTCATCAAGAGGCATTAAGAAGCAGGTATGCAATATTTCTATATACAATCATATTACAAATAATTTTACCATAAGGTTAACTATAACAAAAATTCATAGCTTTGGAGGGCGAGCAAGTAGGTGATGTTGATAAACCAGCTGTTTTCCTCTCCCCGCGACTTCTAAAGTACAATGGTGGGATTCATTGAACGAACCCACGTTCTTAAACAATATAAAAGGACTATCGATTTCCTTAAGAACATCAAAGCATCTATACCAGAAAAAATGCTGATATTTTTGATAACTGTAGTTATGGCCTTCCTTAATCAACAATCTCTTTAGAACCCTAAAAATGAGAAGTTAATTGTTAAATCAAAAGAAACTATGACTTCAACTAAATAATCTACTAGTGAACCAAGCAGGGATGCCTTAATGGAGTAAAATTGCATTAAATCCAATTGGCCCTTGAGCTCTTTTACCTCCTTTATTAAAGTTTCTAACGCAGATGGAGGACTAACAATATGTTGAATTTCCACAAGAAGGTATTTCTTTAATTTCTTCTCCTTATGATGAATAAATTTAAGAGAATCAATAGTGTCGATCTGAATTACAAACGCCTTCTCATAAGTTCTGTAACTTGAAGGGATTGCTCAATCTAGTAAGTTTGCTAGATTTATTTTCCACTAACGAAGGAGATGCACCAATCATACCGCTATTATGCATCAAACGACCATGAGATAAAGGAGAAACCTACAATGCACCTTTTTGGAAGACTTTGTCGGAGTTGTGGTGGGAAATACTTCTTCGCCCTCATCCAATATAAGTTCATATGATTAACACTCATTTCTAGCCTTCAATAAGTCCATATCTAAATCAAGAATACGTTGATTAAGTTGTGCAATTTTTGTGTCCTATTCAGTTGTTGAGGATCAAAATGTGAGTTACGCTTTCCAGTTAAATCTAAAATTTGGGCATTCTTGGAAGAAAATTCCTTTTCAAGGTCATCAACTATTTTTTGAGAAGCTCTTAAAATAGACTTTAATTGGATATAGTCCTCATACCACTTGTTGGCTTCAGCATTAACGATGGTTGATGAACTAAAAATAGAATGAGCTGAACAATTGTCCTTGGTCGTCACTAATTTAGACTAAATACTCTTAAGACCTTGAGAGAGTCTGGGATCATTAAGAGATAAAGGCAATTCCTTATCCTAAATTAAGAAATGAGTAACAACTAATCTTCAGCAAAAGAAAGAAAAGCAGTAACAAGAAACTTTATTAATAATTTGAAGAAAATCTAGAGTCATTACATTCATATTACACTACATACATGCTATAATTTTTCTAGTTATTAAAATGAGAAATGGCATCTCGAATTCTTTGAAATAATGAAGTATAACTAGGAAATGTATAATAAAACGGAGCTCCCAAAATGGAGCTCTGATGCTAATAGGGGTGTTAATTAGAGGAAATCCTCGATAATCCTATTCTTTGGAAGGAGGGCTATGTTCGTCACACAATAGTTTCACATAATTGGTTCGAATCTTGTAAAGATACCGGTCTCTTTGATCTCCAAAGAAATTGAAATCCAAGTTAGTTAATTAAGTGTACGTGTAATGAAGATCACAAGCAAAACAATTTTTCGAAAGATGAGACTTGTTAATTGATGAGGAATTTTTCTTAAAGAACCTTTTCATTTTGACCAATTTACTTACTGTATCTTTAGAAATGGGGGATAGGGGAGAGAGAGAGAAGCAAATTCAAAAAACTACATGTTAATGATATAACAAAATTAAAAGCAAAAATATTGTTTTTACATGAATATGTTGTTACAACATCAACTTAAATACAACGTTTAAATTATACAACAACGTCACAAAGGTTCATAATGAATGGACTCCTTATAATACTTAGTAATGAATCTATCTTTATTAAACTTAATCTTTTCTGGAGGAAGGGAGCTAAAAGTTAAAAGAGTGGTGAAGACTTTAGGCAAATTCTAACGCTCCCTAGAATGTGGATCTGAACCACGCTCATCCAAGTATCTCTTATGAAGATATCTAACTAGGCTTCCATAACCATCATCAAGGAAAGAAAAATCGGTCATAGGGAACCTGACATAAACCAGATAAAAACACTCCATTAATTTTTCCTATCCACAACCAACATCCAAAAAAGGTTAGTGAGCTCTTTATTCTCCTTACGGATGTTAGACTGATGGAAATGGGATTTTCATAGAAGAGGGGTGACCTGTTCATTCCTAAAGTCCTCAAGATATTTAAGGCATTTTAAGAGTCTCCTATATATATCATTTAATTTAGTTAAGTCCATACATAACCTTTCTCTTTCTTTGTTGAACCTCAAGTTCTCATCTCTCTTTTTACCTAATAAAATCTCAACATAATTCATTTTTCTCCTTCTATGCTGGTGGTCAAGTAATATTGAGGTTATTATATATAAAATAGGATAAGCTAGAGAATAAAATTCAGAGAACAAGTTACCTATAGAGGGGTCATCGAAGCATTCGGCTTGAAAGGCTGAACTTTCTCCATTTCGAAAGAAGATTGGCCAAACTCACTTTGTCTGTTAGGGATTGAACCACCAGGAGGATTCATTGATGGCAATGAACCACCAAGGCCATGATCAGTATGAAGAGAAGAAAATCCAACACCAAAACTTAGATCCTAAGGAGTTCCAAATCCACCTTAGCACAAGCCACGGTTTCCATCCTTCCTTAGAGAACCATCTTGAATGTGATCCCTAGCATTATATTCCCATCATCATCGTCATACTTGTCCTCCTCATCACTTTCTTGTTTATTGTCATCCGACAAAGGGTCGTCAATGGTTAGAAAACCTAACTTGATCGATGGGATTGTCATCCCCAAATGCGAAAAGATCACCAGAGATTTGATCAAGGAGGATATCAAATTTCCTTTCATAGTTTACCTCAGTAAAATGGGAGGAATGTCCATTTCTGAACATCGTTAGATGTTGTCTTTATAAGTAGTTAATATGATGGCTTCAAATTCTGATCTTTTCAATTGGGGAGAGCTTCATTCAAGAAGGAGGATACCTTAGATTTAACATTGCGCAAAGATGACCCTAATTTCCTAAGAGAAAGTTTCTTTGCTAAATCCTTCTCTAAAGCCTAAAGTTTAGCTAATGCTTCAAGTTGGGATTGCTTTATTTCTTCATCACTCAAGGATAGCACTTTTTCCAAGGTTTTTAGCTTCTCTTCCAAATCAAAAGTTTTATTCTTTTCTAAATCAAGTAAAGTCAAAATTTGGGCGTTTTTGATGGATAATGAGCAATTGTCATTCTTGAGGTACTAAACTTCTTTCTTAAGAGTCTCTACTTTATTAGATAAAAGGGAGTTTGTTTCTCACAATAGTGACATATCTTGAGAAGAAGATGAAGATGATTGTTGGAGTAGGAATAGATGCTTTCCAATCTAAAAATGATCTTAAATATTAAAATTAAATTGGTCAAACAATATGATGCGAATAAGGAGAGGTACATACCGAAATGAACTGCTGAAAGAGAGAGACGGAGACAAGAGCTTTTCTTAAAAGAGGTGAAGAAACCTCAATTGAGTCTAAGGAAGCAACGATAGGGGATTAGAGGATTTGCATTAGTAGCTTCTCAAAATTTGAAGAGAAAAGAGTCCTTGAGCTAGAGTTGGGAAGAGGAGCATTTTGTACCAAAGGAGAGTTGAGTCCCAAGTTGTGATGAAAAAAATCTAGAGAATACTTTAAGGGTGAACCCATGATATCTACGGTCAGGCTTTGAGCAGGTAATGAAGAGGAAGTAGTGACAACGTTAGAGGTAGGAACCAAGGGCAACATAGAAACAGAGTCGCACTCTCTAGATTTCTTGAGAGGAGGCTCAAAAAAAGCATGGAAATTGTCGGACTTCTTTCGTTTCCCACTCTTCACTAATGAAAAGATATTCCCCTACCATGGAAGTTAAGAATGATGAGACGATTTTGGAAGCAAGAGGAAGAGGAGGTTTGCCAATAGCTTTTAAGGAGATAGGCAAATTTGAGGGGTCTTTATTTGAAGACAATGAAGCTAATTCGACCAAGCACACATCTGAAACATAGGGAACATAAGCGATGTTAAAAGAAAAACTATTGGTTCTTTAAAATAAGAACAAAAAGAATGATACATGGAGAGTATCCAAGATTATCAGCTATTATACACTGGATCGGAGAATTTGCAGAGAAAACTTCCATCTTAGTGACAATAAAGGGTTTAGGATCCATATTTATTGCTCTTTATGAGGGGTGGTTCACCCAGAATCCGATGAGATCGCTGAATTAAAGAATATTTTCTTAAAGTTTCTTCAGTGAGAAGCTTTAATCGATTCTCGAATATTTGGTAGCGTCAACAAGTAAATCGATCTTGGCCAAAACCTTAGGATCGAAGCCTTTTGAGGTAGAATCTGACGAAAATAACAAACGACAAAATAAGAAGGGTTAGTGCAAGACCATGATGAATTAGTGAAAATGTTATACGCTATGAAACATACTAAGAATATAAAATCTCCTAAAAATCTCTGGAGAAAGCATCTTATGTAGAAAAATTGATGAATCCAATCTCTTGTTTTATTATTTGAATCGGAGATAAGCCCACAATCCATAAGACAAAGATAAAACACCAAAACCTTAGGCTGATATTTAGCTTTCTAAAGAGTAGCAAGCAAGCTTAGAATAGCAAGGGTCAAGTCTTTTATTTTGAGCTCCTTGAACAAGATAAAAAGAGAATGGATATAAATATAGGAGTTTGGTGTAAGCTGTATTGGAGCATTCTCGAGGAAAGTTAAAACTCTAGTGATGAGGTCATTGAAGGGCAAGTAGCAAGAGTGCCATATATGTATCAAAGTAAAAGCGAAGATCCTATCATAAGGCCAAGCACCCTAGTTTAAACTCTAGAAATTCTGAAATGTCTCAACAAAGAGCCAATATCCTCTTGCCTCGAAAAGTAAGACTAGCTACCGTTATAAAGATTTTCCTTAAATGGTTCCTTGTGCTTGAAGGAACTTGGTGATTCTTTGGAGGTTCCTTTATTATTTCCAATCATGATGCCTACATCATTTAACGGAGCATATATATAACTTAACTTAAACAAAGGTTACTCTTGGAATAGTTAAACTAGCAAAACTCTAGCGAATTTAAATTAACAAGTACCCAGCTGATAAAACAACAAAATAAGGAGATGAAGTTATCCCATATTAAGCAAGCAAAAGAAGGGTTATTACAAGATAAATCATTACATGAAGATAAAAATGTAGGCTATCGCATATTGGTTAAAACAAGTAAAATAAAATGAACTGTTGCAAATTAAGCCATCGCTGGTTGAGATAGGTAAATAAAATGAACTAAGTTAAACCATGACTAGTTGAGAAAGGTAAATAAAATGAACTATTGCAAGTTGAGCCATCGTTGGTGGAGGAAAGTGAATAAAATAAACTATCGCAAGTTGCGCCATCGCTGGCTGGGGAAGGTAAATAAAATGAACTTCGCAAGTTGATCTATCACTGGTTGAGAGAGGTAAATAAAGTAAATTGTTGCAAGTTGAGCTATCGATGGTTAAGGAAAGTAATTAAGGTAAATTATTACGCACTAAGTTATCATAGGGTGAGTTAAGAAAAAACAAGAAAAGCTATCACATATTGAACAAAGTAGGCTATCGCATAATGAATAAAGTAGGTAAAATGGGTTGTCGAGTGTAAAGCTATCATGTGTTGATAATGATGTAAATATGTTTCTGTATGGTGAGCTAATACGGGTTAAGTATAATAGATAAGGTGAGGTATCATATACCAAACTATCACATGTTAAGTAAAATAAGAAAATGACCAATCTTATGTTGAGTTACTGTAAGTTAAGTAAAGAAAGCAAAATAAGCCAACGTATAATGAGCTATCACATGTTGAGACAACAAATATGTTACCATCAACAAAATTCCTGAATTGATATTGGGTTAACAAAGCTCCATTAACAACAATAGCAGCCTAAGCAAATTAAAATTAGATCAAAATGACAATTTGAAAAAAAATTAGAAGGAAACTATAAGAAAACCATGAAATCAACAAAGTTCACAGATACCTAAAATTGGAAAGAATTAAGCCAAATAGAATAACAATAATGAACCAATAGTATAATCAACATATTAAAGATAAATGAATCATACCAAAAGAAAATCTTCAAGGAATCAGAGTTTGTTTGAAAAAATATTGATGGTGAATTGAGTTTTTTAAGAAATTAGTAATAGGAGAAGGGAAAGAAGACTATTTATAGGAAAAGAGGAAAGTAAATTAACCATTGGATCGTAGGGAATAAAAATGAACGGCCAAGATTGAGAGATTCAGAGATATGAAGAGTTTAATTAAGAAAGACTAAGAAAAGTGGAATTTTATAATAGTATAAAATGTTAGTATAAAGGGGGAAAATGTATACCAAAAAAATACTAGCCATCGTAGGTTGAGAATGAGCCATCATAAATGAATGGAAAATGAAGCTGTTAGGAGATAAAAGCCAAAAAAACAAATTATCGCAAGTTAATGAGAGATGTGCCATCGCATATTGAGGACCAAAAAGGCTATCGCAAGTTGACGAGAGATGAGCTATTGCATGCTGAGGATAAACAAGCTATCACAAGTTGATGAGAGATAGGCCATCGCATGATAAGAACCAAACAAGCATTCACAAGTTGATGGGAGATGAGTTATCGCATGATGAGGACCAAATAGGCTATTGCAAGTCGATGAGAGATGGTTATTGTATGTTGAGGACAAAATAGGTCATCACAAGTTGGTGAAAGATAAAGGTATCGCATGTTGACAGTAAATATAGCTATCACATGTTGAGATCCAGGAAAGCCATCATAAGATGATGATATGAGCCATTGCAAGTTGAAGTTATATGCTATCGTCGGATGATCATATGAGCCGTCATAAGGTGACATTGCCAGCTATCACAAGTAGAACATCGGTGAAGTCATCAAGGGGTGGACTGGATAAGGCTATCGCATATTGATAAGTAAAGCTATCAAAAGTGGACACAAATAATGCACATGACAAAATAAAGGGAAGAGCTGTCGCAAGTTGGTGATTCAAAACTATCTCATATTAATGGAATGAACTACCAAAAGTTGATACTCTAAAGATATCGCATATTGATAGAGCATGCTATCGAGGGATGATAGTTCAAGGCTATCACCTATTGATCGAATGGACTATTCAGCATTGGTACTTTAAAGCTATCGCGTATTGATAGAATAAGTTAATGAGGGTTGGTACATTAAGGCTATCATGTACTAACAAATCGTGCTATTAAAAGTTGATAATTCGAAGCTATCGCACTTTGAAGAATATACCCAAAAGTCAACATCTTAATTTGCCATGTGGCATTCTCCTACTGGGTTAACTATGCCATGACATCATGAAGAAGCTAAAAATGATAGTGCTACATGTTAGCTCGAGCATGTGCCACGTTAGCAAATCATGACCGTTAATTTTCTCAAACGACATGTGTCATGAATCCAAGGATTGAGTTTTCTATAAATAGACATGTACCCTCTACTAGAAAGGAGCTGATTTCTAGTTGCTCTTCTTCTTCATTTTACATTTTGTTGTATGTATAACCAAAAAGCTTTAGATTGGGGTTTCAATGGTCGTTAGGTTAAATCGGAATTGAGACTTTGTTATTAAGGACTAGAATAAATTTTTCTTTACATAATTACTCTCATACGAACATATGAATTGTGCTTGTTTCTCTATGGACCTATAACTTGGATTTATGACTCTTAACTTTCATATATAGACCCAAGAGCCTACCTTCCTTAGAACTCCAAACACATAGGATAGACCAGATTTTACCTAGCAAATATAATTGATCAAATATTTATCAGTTAAAATACAAAAATGAACTGAATTAAGATTGACATAGAAATATAAATGTACACTTACTAATAAACCTTTTCGCATGTTATCAACTCAAGACCTATGCAAGAGCCAAATTATACAACTACTTATCACTTAGGTGTTTACTTGCCGAGACTTTGTATTGTCATCTATGAGTTTTGAACTCTAAAGAAACATAAGAAAATGGATATTTAATCTATATTTGATCATATATAAATGTTATATGACGAACATTCATGACTCATAATGTATGAAACTTTGATGAATTTAATTCATTCAAAATAAGAAGAAAACCATAATGCGAGATCTTGTATTCAATACATTTGTTAAAATAAGGACCTTGTTGTTTTAGATGTAGCACTGCACCAAGAGCTGCAAGATGAATCTAGGACTCACTAACATGTCTGTTTGATCAGTTTGCATAAAGTGTAACTTATTTATACCTTAAGTGTAGGGGATAAACAAATGCCCTTTTGTAATGAGTTCATTATGGTCTTGTAGTAGGGGTTTCCATTGAATGGTTCAACCATTTAGAAAGAAAAGCATATGCACGAGAGTGGATGTAACTTAATGTATGGTTGGAATGAAGAGGGTGAGTGGTCACTTCTACTTCATGAAGAGATATTAGAAATAATAATTGTATAAATACTAAAGGATACTTAATATAGAATGAGAAATGTGATTTTTATTCTAAATGTGTTTTTTATTCCAAATGTATTTTCATATAGAAAATTATTTTCTGTAAAATTTATTTCTTCAATTTCAAGATAATTGATCTGAAACTCATGACTGTAACTTATTTATAGTAAACGAAATAAAATTCCGTAATAAGTAGTTGAATGGAGTTTTGTATTTCGTATGCCATTATAGCAACGGTGGAAATAGTTTGAGCATACCATATACCAGTTCTTAGTGAATGCATCAAGCTACAAAAAATTGTTTTTGTAAACATACCAAATATTATTTATGAAGCAATAATTATTTTCAGTTTTGACTGGAAATAGACAGTTTTATTTTAATATGAGTATTATAAATATTCATTATAATATAAAACTATAATGATTGTATTTTATATCATAATAGTTTAATGCATTAGAAGATACAAGATTTTAAAATTTTACAATAATTTTGGAATTATTGACTAAACCTTTGTTTTGAGAAAGATCTATAATCATATGATTATGGATCATATGGTACTGGTGAATTGTATCTCAAACGATTAAGGGAAAACATCCTTTCAGTGGGAGTGACATAAGATTTGGTGAACTCTTAGGATTGAAACATATAGATGTATGAAATCGTAAGTCTAATGATACCAAAATAGCTCCTCATACTTCATTAAATTTACCGATTAATTATCACAAACATAAAAACATATATTTGACACACATGTAGTGTGTCTATGATAAGTTCATAGGATA
Source organism: Allium fistulosum (assembly GCA_030737815.1). NCBI lineage: Eukaryota > Viridiplantae > Streptophyta > Magnoliopsida > Asparagales > Amaryllidaceae > Allium > Allium fistulosum. Next base: position 1,217,966,732 of record CM060902.1, read on the forward strand.
TAATAAATAACATAATGTGCAAAAGAAAATAAATGATTCAATTTGATCTAATAGGTGAGTGTATTTGAAAGAAGTTCCAAATGTAACTAAAACGAATGAGATTCAATATCAAAAGTTGCTCCTCCTTATGATACATATTGATATATCGATAAGGAGTAATTCGACTTTGTTAGACCAGGTACGATTGACGATAAGTGAAGTGGAGTTAAGTTCTTTTTATAAGGACGTGTACTTAAGAGTAAGTACATAGGGTTAAATTCAATTTCAACTAAAGCATAGTTTACGAGATCGTACAAGATAAGAGTTTATATGAAAACCCTACATGTCCTAAGTTAATGAGTTGATAGGTAGTGTGAGTTGAAAGGCTACACGTAATATTTACTTGTGATGGATCTTGAGTGGATCACCCCAAATGAGTTTGGGAACAACAACATTGGTTAAATAACTTATGTTATGAACATATGTTCTATAAAATCAAAATTAAATCAGTTTTATACATATATAAAGGTAGTTCATAAATCTTTTTAAATGCCTATTCCATCATATTGAGTAATAATTGTTGTTCAAGAAACACCAACTTCATGAAAAATGAATCTCTTTTAGAAATTATTGGTAGTTAAATGGATTTGGACATGATTTAAAGATAAAACTAATTACATAAGATGAAATGAAATTAACCAAGCCAATATAGACATGAATCGTTAAAATTTCTAACAAGAGCTCTTACATATGGAAGAAAAACTATGAGTTTTATATTAATATCAAGAAAATAACTTCCTTGGTTATCAATAAGCCACCAAGAATATTGACTCTGGTAGATGGCATGATGCACAAATCTAGAACGGATTCCAAGTATATTATCAAAATATGATTTTAATAGTTTTACCCAAAGGAATATGATCCATAGGCTACAAATGTGTCTTTGAGAGGAGGATCAATGCAGTTGGAATTGTTAGGAAATCAATTCTATGGTTTCGATGATAACAACTATACAATGGAAATCGAATATACATATATATCTATATTTACAGATAGTTGATAGAGTAACGTCACCAAAGAGACTAAAGCAACACTCAAGACAAGAATCAAAAGACGTTAAATCAGAAGAGATTGAAGAGAAATATGACATGCACAAGATAAAGCAACATGCACATTTTCAGACACTTTCAGACGTCTGAGAGCACAAGCCAAACGTCTGAATGATTCCTCTGGATCACAATCTCAGAAGAAACCAGACGTCTGATCTAGAACTCAGACGTCTGACATACATCCAGACACAAAACAGAAGTAAAGACCAGACGTCTGGATTATAAACTCAGACGTCTGAAATGATACTCGACACAAAAAATATATGAAGGCCAGACGTCTGAGGCTACTTTCCAGACGTCTGAAAATGGGCTCGACTGTGTAAATTTAAACACCAACTGTCACATCCGAAGAGACACATCCGCTCCTCTTCACTGCAACTCTTCATCACCAAAAGGAGCAACTATACAACGATTGTTAATGAAGGCAACTATACATAGAGACTCTTCATCACTATAAATAAAATCAGGAATTCAAGAGAAGAACTTACCTACCTGACTTACTTGCGCTTTCTACTCTTATACTTTGATATAGTCTTGATCTCAAGCAAATCTATACTTGTATTCTACTCTTCCAAATATACAGTTCCTCATAGACAACACTCTCTAGATATATATTGGAAGCATTTGTACTCAATAGTCAACATCCGTGTTATAGAACACATTCTTGACAAAGAAACTCTGCTATTGTAAACCTGTTCCTCCGGGTCAAGTGAGGGTTAGTTGAAAGGAAATTCCGAAGAGGAGCTTCGGGACTGGACGTAGGACGGGAGGTCCGAACCAGTATAAAATACCGGTGTGATTAGTTTTATTTACTTTGTTACTATACTTTATAGTATTATATTATATAGCTAACTGTCTATACTTGCATATAATCTAGACGATCCACTCATATGGACTTTCAATTGGTATCAGAGCAAGGTTCGTTTAGAAAAACAATAACACGTTTTTTAAATCATTATAATATGGCAAGTATTTTTCAAGAAGGACAATCCACAGCACGACCCCCACTTTTTAATGGATCTAATTATTCATATTGGTCTACACGTATGAGAATTTTTATGGAAGCTAATGGTTTAGAAATTTGGTCAGCCACTCAAGATAAATATGAAGCTCCAACTACTGCTATGAACACATGGACCGATGCACAAAAAACCTTAGCATCAAATAATGCTAAAGCTATGAATGTCCTATTTTGCTCACTTGACAAAAATGAATTCTCACGTGTCATGTTATGCACTACTGCATTTGATATTTGGCGTACCTTACAAATCACACATGAAGGTACAACAAAGGTCAAACAAACTAAAATTTCAATTTTGCAAAATCAATTTTCATCATTTAAAATGAAACAAAATGAAACTATAGTAGACATGTATTCAAGATTTCAAACTATTCAACATGATCTTATGGCATTAGGAGTTAAGTTTACTGATTTTGATTTAGTATCACGAATACTCAACTCTTTAACATCTGATTGGGAAAGAAAAGTATTAGCTATTGAAGAAGCTAATGATCTCTCTACTCTCAAAGTTGAAGAGTGGGTAGGAAATTTGATGTCCTATGAAGCTAATTTGCAGGCACGTAAAGAATTAAATTCAGAAACGAAGAACATAGCATTTCCATCAATAAATAATGATGACTCAGATTTAGATGAAAATGAGATAGTATTCATTGCCAAAAACTATAATAGATTCAAGAAATTTAGAAAGATGACCAAGTTTCAAAAAGAAGGAAAAACCAATTCAACAAATCTATCTCAAATCAAGTGCTATGAATGTGATCAATACGGACACATGAAGAAGGATTGCCCAAAACTTAACAATGATAAAAAGAAGAGCAAATTTGAAAAACTCAAAAAGAAGAAAGCTTTCGAGGTAACGTGGGATGACTCCGAGTCTTCATCTTCAGAAAGTGATAGTGATAGCGATGGAGAACAAGCTAATGTGTGTTTTATGGCACAAAAAGATGAGGTACGTCCAGAACTTAACTATGAAGAATTACTTGAACTTAGCATAGAATTAGATGATAAATTTAGACAAATAAAAAAAATAAACAAAGAATATATAGTAAAAGTAAATAGATTAGAACTTGAAGTAGGAATGTTGAAAGATAAAAAAACTATTTTAGAAGAAGAACTTGAAATATCTCAAGAAAAATTAAGAAATATTGTGATAGAAAGTGAGAACATTACTCTAGAAAAAGAGAATTTGCTAAAAGAAAATATTGATTTTAAAGAGGATATTGAATTATTGACAACAGAAAATAGAGAGTTAAAAGAAAAATTAGATAAAATTACCAATAATGTGTCAAAATTTAACAAAGGGAAACAAGACTTGGAAAATCTTATCAAAACATCAAAACCATCAGGTAATAGAAATGGAATAGGATTTAAAAAAGGCTTTAAACAAAGAGAAAATAAGGCTAAAAATATTAGTTATATAAAAAATAGAAGATTATCTAAACAAAAATTGAATACCAAAAATATGAAAATTTGGGTTCCTAAAACAAATAACAAATTGATTAGACAAAAGCATATCAATAATTATTTAGAAAATGTAGTTTATAATAAAAATTATATTTATAAAGGTACCAAACCATCTTGGGTATGGCTACCTCTCTCTAACAATTAGGACCCTAATCAAATATGTGGGTACCAATTAAAATTTTTTATCTTGCAGGTACCCAAAATAAAAAATAAGGAGAAATGGATACTAGATAGCGGATGCTCCAAACATATGACTGGAAATTCAAAAATGTTATCGAATATAACATACATCGATGGTGGAACGGTAACATTTGGGGACAATTCAAAGGGATTTGTCATAGGCATTGGAGAAGTCATCAACTCTGGTATATCTAACTCTCCTGTTATTACAAATGTTTTACTAGTAGAAAATTTAAAACACAACTTATTAAGCATTAGTCAATTATGTGATAAAGGTTTTCAAATAAATTTTGAAAAAGATAGATGTAACATTTTAGATAATAACAAACAACTCATTTTTGAAGGTTTTAGAAACAAAAATATTTATATATTAAACATGAATATTAATAAAGATTCAAGCTTATGCTTAACTGCCAAACATGATGATCCATGGTTATGGCATAAACGATTTTGTCATATTAATTTTAAGAACATTAATAAGTTAGCTAAATATGAGTTAGTAAGAGGGTTATCTAAAATGAGTTACAAAGTAGAAAATTTATGCGATGATTGTCGAATTGGTAAACTAAAGAAAAGCTCTTTTAAATCTAAAAATAATATTTCTACAAAACAACCATTAGAATTATTACATTTAGATTTATTCGGTCCAACACAAGTAAGATCTATTAATCATAACAAATATGTTTTTGTAATAGTCGATGATTTCTCAAGATATACATGGACTTTATTTCTAAAACATAAAAGCGATACTTTTGGTATGTTTAAAATATTTGCAAAACGGATTAAAACTCAAATGAATTTAAAAATTAAAAACATTAGAAGCGATCATGGAGGAGAATTCGAAAACGATCTTTTTTCAAATTTTTGCAATAAAAAGGGAATAACTCATAATTTTTCTTTTCCTCGTACACCCCAACAAAATGGTGTCGTAGAAAGAAAAAATCGTACATTACAAGAATGCGCACAAACATTATTAAATAGTAGCGGATTACCAAAGCACTTTTGGGCCGAAGCTATTGCTACATCTTGTTATGTATTGAATCGAGTAACTATTCGCCCAATGACTAAACAAACTTGTTTTGAAATATTTTTTGGTAAAAAACCTAAAGTATCATACTTTAAAACGTTTGGCTCAAAATGTTTTATATTAAATACAAAAGACAAATTAGGAAAATTTGATCCAAAAGCCGATGAAGGTATCTTTGTTGGATATTCAGATCGTAGCAAGGCATATAGAATCTTTAATAAAAAGAATAATACTATAGAAGAGAGTCTACATGTCTCGTTTGACGAAAATCCTTTCAAACAACAAACTAATAATGAAGAAGAAATTATTCTACCAACAAACTCAACAAATTCTAGTAATAATGAAGCCAATATACAAAATAACACTATTTTATCATCTCCTAGGATCCTTAAAAATCATCCAATAGATAATATTATTGGAGATCTAAATTCAAGAGTTACTAGAAATCAACTAAATCAAATAAGCCATATAGCGTTTGTATCAAACTTTGAACCAAAGAATTATAAAGAAGCCTCAAATGATAATTTTTGGATAATAGCTATGCAAGAGGAACTACATCAATTTGAACGTAATAATGTATGGGAATTAGTACCAAGACCTAAAGATCAATCAGTAATAGGAACAAAATGGGTATTTAAAAACAAGGCGGACGAAAATGGAAATATTGTTAGAAATAAAGCACGACTAGTTGCTCAGGGTTACAATCAAGAAGAAGGCATAGACTATGATGAAACGTTTGCACCGGTTGCAAGATTAGAAGCCATTCGTACTTTACTCTCCTTTGCAACTCATAACAATTTTAAACTATTTCAAATGGATGTCAAGAGTGCCTTTTTGAATGGTTTTATCAAAGAAAATGTATATGTTGAACAACCACCGCTTTTTGTTCATGAGAATTATCCCGATCATGTTTTTAAATTACATAAAGCACTATATGGATTAAAACAAGCACCTCGTGCATGGTACGAACGTCTTAAAAATCACCTAATAACATCTGGTTTCCATATAGAAAAAATAGATACAACTTTATTTATAAAAGGAGAAGATGACGATATTTTAGTTGTACAAATTTATGTTGATGATATCATCTTCGGTTCGACCAACGAAAAACTATGTAATGATTTTTCGAATATTATGACAAATGAATTTGAAATGTCACACATGGGAGAATTAAATTTTTTCTTAGGATTACAAATAAAACAACTAGAAAATGGAATTTTTATTCATCAATAAAAATATTGTAACGATTTATTACATCGATTTAAAATGGATAAAACTTCAAGCAAACCAACACCAATGAGTACCACTATTCACTTAGAAAAGGATGAAAATGGAAAAGATTTTGATGAAAGGTTATATCGAAGTATGATTGGTTCTTTACTATATTTAACGGCTAGTCGACCAGATATTATGATGAGTGTATGTCTTTGTGCCCGATTTCAAGCCAAACCAAAAGAATCTCGTCTACGATCTGTTAAGCGCATTTTACGCTATTTATCTAGTACTAAAGATTATGGTTTGTTTTATCCTAAAGGATCACCTTTTGAACTTGTTTCATATAGCGATGCGGATTTTGGTGGTTGTAGAACAGACCGTAAGAGTACTAGTGGAACTTGTCATTTTATCGGACAATCATTAGTTTCGTGGTTTAGTAAAAAGCAAAATTGTGTTTCTTTATCTACTTGTGAAGCTGAATACATCTCCGCAGCTCTAGCATGTGCACAAGTAATATACATACAACAAACACTAATGGATTTGGGTAAAATCATAAAAAATTCTCCAATATATTGTGACAACACAAGTGCTATAAATTTGTCAAAAAATCCTGTAAATCACTCACACACAAAACATATAGATATTCGACATCATTTCTTACGAGACCATGTTGAAAAAGGAACTATATCTTTAGAATATGTAAGTACCGAAAATCAAGTAGCCGACATATTTACAAAACCATTAAATGAACAAACTTTCATAAAACTCAGACGAAGTTTAGGAATTTGTTCACTTCAAGATATTGTCTAAACTTTGATATCTCTCTCATATATCTCCTTCTTATCTTTAATGAAGATTTCTTTTTGACGTGATCGTTTACGTATTCTTTTTGATAATGTCAAAGGGGGAGAAATATATATATATAATCTTATCAACAAAACTAAGCACATATTCAGGGGGAGATTTGAAATATATATATAAGTACATTGAATAGTTGTCATCATCAAAAAGGGGGAGATTGTTAGGAAATCAATTCTATGGTTTCGATGATAACAACTATACAATGGAAATCGAATATACATATATATCTATATTTATAGATAGTTGATAGAGTAACGTCACCAAAGAGACTAAAGCAACACTCAAGACAAGAATCAAAAGACGTTAAATCAGAAGAGATTGAAGAGAAATATGACATGCACAAGATAAAGCAACATGCACATTTTCAGACACTTTCAGACGTGTGAGAGCACAAGCCAGACGTCTGAATGATTCCTCTGGATCACAATCTCAGAAGAAACCAGACGTCTGATCTAGAACTCAGACGTCTGACATACATCCAGACACAAAACAGAAGTAAAGACCAGACGTCTGGATTATAAACTCAAACGTCTGAAATGATACTCAACACAAAAAATATATGAAGGCCAGACGTCTGAGGCTACTTTCCAGACGTCTGAAAATGGGCTCGACTGTGTAAATTCAAACACCAACTGTCACATCCGAAGAGACACATCCGCTCCTCTTCACTACAACTCTTCATCACCAAAAGGAGCAACTATACAACGATTGTTAATGAAGGCAACTATACATAGAGACTCTTCATCACTATAAATAAAATCAGGAATTCAAGAGAAGAACTTACCTACCTGACTTACTTGCGCTTTCTACTCTTATACTTTGATATAGTCTTGATCTCAAGCAAATCTATACTTGTATTCTACTCTTCCAAATATACAGTTCCTCATAGACAACACTCTCTAGATATATATTGGAAGCATTTGTACTCAATAGTCAACATCCGTGTTATAGAACACATTCTTGACAAAGAAACTCTACTATTGTAAACTTGTTCCTCCGGGTCAAGTGAGGGTTAGTTGAAAGGAAATTCCGAAGAGGAGCTTCGGGACTGGACGTAGGACGGGAGGTCCGAACCAGTATAAAATACCGGTGTGATTAGTTTTATTTACTTTGTTACTATACTTTATAGTATTATATTATATAGCTAACTGTCTATACTTGCATATAATCTAGACGATCCACTCATATAGACTTTCAGGAATATAGTAAGAAACATTGATAAGAATAACATTGTAAATTTCAATTATTGAAATGAACGCAACAATTTGGCATTCAATGTGCTTGAGTTAATTTGGGTTTTGCTCATAAAATTATCATCTAGTATGACTTTGAGTTTTGGAACATACTTATTGAAATAGAAATCTAAATAATGATTTAGAATAGACTGCTTACGCATAGCAACCAAAATGTCTCGAGGTTGGTGGGAGTAATAACTGAGTTTGCGAGTAATGGATATGATCTAAGAACAAATATGATAATATCATCCAATAAGTATCAAAGTTGAGCAAGTATTTTGATAGAGAAATCAAATAGTTTGAATTTATGTCAAAATGCAGAGGAAGCGTGTGTCTATACGAAAGAACATTAAAGATACCAAATTTTTTCTTAAATTGTAAGTAAATAACAGACTTATGGTTGTTAATGATATACTCTTCTTAAAATCATTTGTTTGATTTTTTAATTCTTGGTATAGGATTTGAAAAGGCATTTTTATAATCAGTATAAAGGGATGTCAGGGATGTCCTAGAAGGATATACACAAACACCATAGAATTATTTAACATGGAGTATGTAAGATAAATTCCTTGTGCATTGGCAATAAGAATTATCATACATGCTATATTGTCAACAATATCACACTTCGCTTATGTATTTGATACATAGAGAAACTATCAAATCCTAATTAAGATCCTATATGATAATTTATAGTGTTCTCGTGTATTTACAAAATACTAGAGAATTGTTTATGAAAAAATGAACTCCTTTTGGAGTGCACAGACTCGAACTTCATGAGTGATATCGAGTATAGTATGTCAATCCTAAATTCATGTTCAATCTTAGCTTAAGAACATTAAGTAGGAAATGTTCTAAGCAATAAGTAGTGGATGATTTAACCAAAGGCTAAGTAGATCACCTTTAATAGCTCTATAATAAAAGAAGTACAAATAAATTCACAAATTTATAACTAAGCTAGGGGTGATTCCAAATATTGAGAATTACATGACATTGTTATACGATAACAATGCTGCGATATAGTTCGTAAAAGAACCTAAAGCTTACTAGAAATTGTGAAACACACTCTGAAGGGTTCCAAATGATAAAGGAAGTTTATTATCATTGAAGAGAGTTGATTGACAAAGTAGGTAATTATACCCATTCACTAAGGGATTGGCTAGTTAGTTTTTGAGAAAATCGAAGGAGTTGGAATAAGATTCCATAATTAACCCCATGTCAAAATAGGAGATTAATAGAGCTAGGGGTATGTCCTAGGGGTCATTATGTAATTTATTACATATATTTAACTAAGTAATTAACCTTGTTCACAGTAAAGGTGTTTGATATCTATAATATACTTTATTAGGTTATAATATAATTAATTAAGTAATTAATTTAAATTAAATATAAATAGAAAATCCTTAATAATATGTTACGTGATAATAATTACAAATGGTTTTAATCATGAGAATTTTGTCACATTAAAAAATAATATATTGTTTTAAATATTTCTAGTCAAGTTGTTTCGAGAAAGGATATCAATTCAACCATTGAGAAGAGAGTACGTAACACTCTCCAAATGTTAGATGGTGTATTACTCATGGTTGTTGGGGGCATCAATATATTATGTATTGATAGTTATTGGATAACTATGAAATGAGTCACTCAAGAGTTTCCTGTTGTTCAATTACAACTATGGTCAAACAAGAAATCATGAAGTGACGATGTTACTCGAATTGAGAATATCGTGGAACTTCAATATGGATACTCCACTTTGATTATAGCTAAACCTTAGCATGGTGATCCATCGAGTGACTATATTTGGGTTTGAGTTGATGCATTGGAAGTGAAACACTATTCAATAGAGAATTTGTCTCAACGGTTGTATGAGATTAGTATCACGGTCAACATTATCAACTCAAAGTCAAAGTCTATGGCCAGGGCTGTACAGTTAATAGTCAATATTATTATTGACCAAGGATTTTGTGTTTGGACTAATTGAGTTGAATGTCGACGATATTGGAAATTTGACCAAAGCCAAATTTCGTAAGTCCTAAAGTGATACAGTTTTGACAAAGAGAACAGGTGTAAACAATTGTTACTAAAAGCTACAGCTTAAAATAGTAAAATTGGATTTTTACCAAAATGATAGGTAATCGATAAATTCGGCCAAACTGTCACACCACTAGCAAAGTTGACGTGTGAACATTAATATTCGAATTATTCGTTTCTAATCATTGACTGTATTTACACTTACAAGTCGCACAACCGTTATGATAAATACTTTGAAATACCACACGATTTAATTGATTTATAATTATTATAAATTAATTAAATTAACCAATATTTATGAGATATTAACTTTTAAATTTTATTTGATTTTGAATGTCATTAGTATTTAATAAAATACATATATAAAAGTTATATATGTATCAAATCATTATATGATATCAAAAAATATTTAAGTTTGATCTAAATCGACTAATTACTAAATGAATTTTGGGATTTTTGAAGGCCTTTATTAGGCACATATATAGTCAACCATAAGGGTGTAAGGATGTGAGTTTCGGTGTTCAAAATAGTTTTGAAATGGTATTAAATGAATGGGTAAAGGAAGGAGAAAAGACCTCCGCCTTTTCCTCCTCTTAAATGCCTACTTAAGCACAATAATTGTCATTGTTTCATATCCTCCACTTGTTCATTGCAACTAAAAATAACAGGGCTTCATAATCATCAATTCCCAAAGGAAAATCAAAAACAAAATCAAAGTAAAGTAAGGTTGTGATCATCTCTAGATCATAGCAAAATCCAAAGGCTGATTCGGTTAAATCTAGGAGTCATTCAATCGTTCAAGGTGTGAATCTTAGGCTACTTCATAAGGCAATTATCCAATCTTATTTTGATTATATATTACATCATGTTAGTGTAGTTTAGATCCCATATCTTGTACAATAAATTTATATATGCTTATGTTGTTCAATCCATTACTTGCTATTGTTTTGGAAATTAATGTTTTCGAAAAAATTGATAACATCACTATAATGAAATTGTTCTCGACCATATTTTTGTAAAAAAACTTTTGGATTTAAAACTATTTTTAATTTGTTAAATTAATTTTATAACTTATTATATATACAAACTACATATGTTTATTATACAAAAAGTATTATATAAAATTAGTTATATACATGTGTGTGTTATTTTTGAATATAAAATATATTTTATTATCATTTATATATACACACATATTTTAATTCAAAAATGATAAAGGGATATTTGTTCAAAATTATAGATATAATTTTGAATTCTTCCTAAGTCAAAGTTAGGCTTCAAAATGTTAATTTTAAATTTAAAAACATAAAAAATTGGTCAAATTTATTTTAGTATGTATATATAGATATAATATTTTTATTTTTATTTTTTACAATTTCAAAATAAAACTACACACAACAAAGGCATATATAAATGACGAATGTGTCCTTTGTGGTAAAATCCTAGCACATATATTCACAAACATACCAGATACAAATTTGATCAAATCAAAAGTTGTAGATGTAATTTCTAATTAATTGCACATTCATAACATTTATGACATATTATATAGTATCGTATAAATAAAATTTTGATTCCTTACCAAAATAATAATTAACTATTACATGCATATACACACAAGAGTATATTTGGTATATTCTATATGATAAAAATAACAAATTGAATAAAATGATCAATTAATTAAACTTCTTTTCAATAAATTAAATAAAACAATATTTTATTTTTAATAAATTTTAGGTTGGATTTAAAACCAATTAGACTCCATAGGCCTAACAATGATCTAAAACGGTTTTATTTTTTGAAATTCACCCATTTAACCCACTTCTGACTGGCAAGGTTCCATCGAATCTAATGCTAGTTAGTAAAATTTATAGGCCCATTAAGATCCAAATACGGGAAATTTTGAAATTTATCCATTTCATCTACTGCAAAACCGACTGGGTTCCTTCAAAGCAGACTACCAACAACTATCCCCTATTGTTTAATCAACGTTAAGTAATTTTTGTCTTGGAATATTATGGTTGCCTATAAGGAAATCAAATTAGATCAAATAAAGCTTCTCATCAAAGATCAAAATATAATTCTCTTAGAAAATTTTGAAACTGAGCTAAATATTAATCTCACTAAAAAGCTTGTTGATTACATAAATACAGCCTAAGATCTACTTCATAATCATTACCGGTCTCCTTATAAGAGGACGATGATAATTTCTGATCCTTTGTCTTACAAACATACTCGTATTCTCTTCCATAAACAATTTATGCATTTCCATGCTCATCAAATCCAAACATCTACCTCCATCTTTATCACCTATATATTATACGTCTAGTATACCAAAACAGAAAATAATCAATTATAAACTCGTCTCACAAGTTTATCAAACAGATTTCTACTACCCTAGAAGTCTGTATTAGCTAATTTAAGCAATAGTTATGCTGTAATTAAATTACAACAACAAATTAACAACTATAGTAATAACTATAGCGATAGATCAAACGTAATACTATTTACAGAAATAGCACAACGTAGAAAAAGAAAATGACAGATATATATAAATATATAAATCAAATATAAACCTAACCGAATGAAAAAGGAAATTCCGTCTGAGGCTTATCGTAACAATTTCCTTAAGACTTTATTTAAAGCCTTCCAAGATACAACAGACGTAATCTGCACGAGATTGTAATGAGTATGTCAACTCTATGATATACTGTATAGAGCAGTAGAGAAAGAAGAAGAAGAAGAAATATGGCTGTTACAGGTTTGGGCTAAAATGGAATATCTTCTAAGAATTGACGAAGCCATTCTGCTTCTTTGCCTGCTTTATCTAATCCGATAAACTCATATTCCATAGTGGATCGAGCTATGCATGTTTGTTTAGTAGATTTCCATGACACTGCTGCTCCTGCAAGGGTAAAGACATAACCACTTGTGGATTTTGATTCCTCTGAATCTGCGATCCATTTTGCATCACTATATCCTTCTAAGGATATTTTCCATATTGTAAAGAAAAATTAGTGGTATTCTTTAAATATCCCAACACTCTCATTAGTGCTTTCTAGTGTTCCTTCCCTGGGTTACTTGTATATCTGCTTAGTCGACTTACCGCGTAAGCGATATCTGGTCTAGTGCAATTCATGAGATACATTAAGCATCCTATTACACGAGAGTATTCCAGTTGCATTACACTCTCATTAGTGTTTTTATGCAGTATTTCTGATGGATTAAAAGGTGTTCTCACTCCTTTAATTCTATAGTCTTGGAATTTTTCAATCACTTTGTCTACATAGTGTGACTGAGACAATTCTATTCCATTAGGTGTTCTTATTATTTTGATTACCAAAATAATGTCTGCAACTCCTAAGTCTTTCATATCGAAATTGTTGATTAACATCTTCTTTATGGTCTCTATTACTTTAGTGTTAGGACCAAAGATTAGCATATCATCTACATATAAACAAATCATAACGTATGATTGTCCAACTTGTTTGTAATAAACACATTTATCACATTCATTTATACGAAAACCATTTTTTATCATGACACTATCAAATTTCTCGTTCCATTGTTTTGGAGCTTGTTTGAGTCCGTATAGTGATTTTACTAACCGACATACTTTATTTTCATTTCCTTTGGAAATAAAACCCTCAGGTTGCTCCATGTAAATCTCCTCATCGAGATCTCCATTTAAGAATGTTGTTTTTACATCCATCTGATGAATCTCTAGATTATATATGGATGCACTTGCTATTAACAGTCTTATAGAGGTTATTCGTGTAACCGGTGAATAGGTATCAAAGAAATCTACACCTTCTTTTTGACGATATCCTTTGGCTACTAATCTGGCTTTATATTTATCAATAGAGCCATATGGTTTCATTTTCTTCTTAAAAATCCATTTGCAGCCAATTGGTTTTATTCCAGGTGGAATATCAATTATTTCCCAAGTTTTATTACTTAGAATTGAATCAATCTCACTTTGTAGACTTTTCTGTTTTAACTAAAACAGAGATGGAAACAGTTGAACTATCAACAAAGGCTACTACACACAGCAGGCCCGGTCCTTTTAAAGTAGATGGTGACAACTTTTTAACATGGCAGAATCAGATGTTATTTTATCTCACCACACTCGGTCTGCAACGGTATCTTGAGGAGGAGGAACCGATTCCTACACCATGCAAGGAATCAAATGTTGGTACGTGGAAGCATTCCGATTTTCTATGCAGAAACTATATTCTGAATTGTCTCAAAAAGGTGCTATACAAAGTATATCAACCTCTAAAGACAGCAAAAGCACTCTGGAATGCACTTGCCACGAAGTACAAGACGCAAAATATCAGTCTTAAGAAATTCATTATAGACAAATTCATTGACTACAAAATGGTTGACTCCAAACCAGTGACTGCTCAATTGCATGAACTGCAAATCATTATTCATGAACTCGAAGCGGAAGTTCATAAGGTTGGAGAATTGTTTTTGGTTGAAGCCATCACGGGAAAACTACCGCCATCATGTAGAGACTACCGCAACTATCTAAAGCATAAAAAGAAAGAGATTTCTTTGCAGGACCTCATCGTATGATTAAAGATTGAGGCGGATAGCCGTGGAATTACCAAACAAAGCGAGGAGGCGTTGGTAACATAACGGTCGAAGAACAAGAATAAAGGCCACTTCAACAAAAAGAAGAACTTCTCAAAGAAGAGGAAAGCTTCCGAAAACAAACCCAAAGATAATAAAACCAAGAAGTTTAATGGCGAATGTTGGGTTTGTGGCAAAATGGGACACGCCGCTAGAGATTGCAGACACAAGAAGGAACGCAACTCAGAGGCAAATATAGTTGACAACATGGAAGTGGATGAGTCTAATTTTTCAGCAGTTATATCTGAATGCAATTTGGTTCAGAATCCTAACCAATGGTGGGTGGACACAGGAGCTGCTCATCATGTCTGCTCTGATAAATCCATGTTTTCTACATACTAGACGTTCGATCAGAAAGAAAAACTCTACATGGGTAATTATGTTGTTTCTATGATCGAAGGCACTGGCACAGTAATCCTCAAGTTTACTTCTGGAACAACTGTCAAGTTGAATGACGTGCTCCACGTTCCAGACATACGCAAGAATTTGATTTCTGGTTCAGTACTACCAAAGAAAGGATTCAAAATGGTGTTCGAGTCAGACAAGATGGTTCTGTCCAAAGCTGGAATATATATCGGAAGGGGATATTTATGTGATGGCCTATTTAAGGCAAATGTAGCCGTTATCGGCAATAAAACTATGTATTCTGATTGTGCTATTAATAAAATTGAAGTTTTTTACTTGCTTGAGCATGAAATTTTACTATGGCATGATAGATTGGGACACGTAAACTTTCGAAAAATGAAAACATTATCAAACTTGGGATTAATTCTGAAATTCCAAGTAGATAAAAACTACAAATGTGAGACATGTGTAGAAGCAAAAATGGTTAAAAAAAACCATTTCAATCTGTTGATAGAAGCACCGAACCACTAGGTTTGGTTCATACAAACTTATGAGATTTTAAATCGTTACCTACAAGAGGTGGGAAAAAGTACTTTATCACGTTTATTGATGATTATACACGATATTGCTATGTCTGTCTTTTGAATAGTAAAGATGAAGCAATTACATCATTTATAAAGTACAAGGCTGAGGTAGAAAATTAGTTAAATAAAAAGATCAAGATATTGAGATCTGATCGAGGTGGAGAATATGAATCACCATTTGAACAGTTCTGTGCCGAAAATGGTATAATTCATCAAACAACGGCTCCATATTAACCACAACAAAATGGTGTAGCCGAGAGGAAGAACGGAACGTTAAAAGACATGATGATTGCCATGCTTTTAACCTCTGGTCTACCGATGAACTTTGTCCCTCACAATAAAACAGGAACAATTCCATATGAGTTATGGAAAGGACACAAACAAAGTTTTAAATACCTCAAAGTGTGGGGGTGCTTGGCAAAAGTTCCAGTTCCGCCTCCCAAGAAAGTCAAACTTGGACCAAAAACAGTAGATTGTTACTATCTAGGGCCAGCCCAAAATAGCAGTGCCTATAGATTTTTGGTATTCAATTCTGATATAGCTGATGTTCATGTAAATACAATCATGGAATCAAGAGATGCCTCGTTCTTTGAAGATGTGTTCCCACATAAAAGAAACAATGGAAAGCTTGTCCCAAAGAGGACAAAAGATAACAGAGATGAGACATATGAAGATGAAACTCATCAGGACAAAGATGAAGTTGAACCAAGAAGAAGCGTAAGGGAAAGAACTTCCAAGACATTTGGTTCGGATTTTTTAACTTATATGTTAGAACACAAACCACAAACGTACAAGGAAGCAATGTCATCTTCTGAATCTTCATGTTGGAAAGAAGCAATCCAAAGTGAGATTGATTCAATTCTAAGTAATAAAACTTGGGAAATAATTGATATTCCACCTGGAATAAAACCAATTGGCTGCAAATGGATTTTTAAGAAGAAAATGAAACCAGATGGCTCTATTGATAAATATAAAGCCAGATTAGTAGCCAAAGGATATCATCAAAAAGAAGGTGTAGATTTCTTTGATACCTATTCACCAGTTACATGAATAACCTCTATAAGAATGTTAATAGCAATTGCATCCATATATAATCTAGAGATTCATCATATGGATGTAAAAACAGCATTCTTAAATGGAGATCTCGATGAGGAGATTTACATGGAGCAACCTGAGGGTTTTATTTCCAAAGGAAATGAAAATAAAGTATGTCGGTTAGTAAAATCACTATACGGACTCAAACAAGCTCTAAAACAATGGCACGAGAAATTTGATAGTGTCATGATGAAAAATGGTTTTCGTATAAATGAATGTGATAAATGTGTTTATTACAAACAAGTTGGACAATCATACATTATGATTTGTTTATATGTAGATGATATGCTAATCTTTGGTCCTAACACTAAAGTAATAGAGACCATAAAGAAGATGTTAATCAACAATTTCGATATGAAAGACTTAGGAGTTGCATACGTTATTTTGGGAATCAAAATAATAAGAACACCTAATGGAATAGAATTGTCTTGGTCACACTATGTAGACAAAGTGATTGAAAATTTCCAAGACTATGGAATTAAAGGAGTGAGAACACCTTTTAATCCATTAGAAATACTGCATAAAAACACTAATGAGAGTGTAATGCAACTGGAATACTCTCGTGTAATAGGATGCTTAATGTATCTCATGAATTGCACTAGACCAGATATCGCTTACGCGGTAAGTCGACTAAGCAGATATACAAGTAACCCAGGGAAGGAACACTGGAAAGCACTAATGAGAGTGTTGGGATATTTAAAGAATACCACTAATTTTTCTTTACATTATGGAAAATATCCTGCGGTATTAGAAGGATATAGTGATGCAAACTGGATCGCAGATTCAGAGGAATCAAAATCCATAAGTGGTTATGTCTTTACCCTTGCAGGAGCAGCAGTGTCATGGAAATCTACTAAACAAACATGCATAGCTCGATCCACTATGGAATCTAAGTTTATCGCATTAGATAAAGCAGGCGAAGAAACAGAATAGCTTCGTCAATTCTTAGAAGATATTCCATTTTGGCTCAAACCTGTAACGGCCATATGTATTCACTACGATAACCAAGTAGCGCTAAGTAGAGCGAAAAACTTTGTGTATAATGGCAAATCACGACACATTCGTCGTTGCCATAACACAGTTAGGCAGTTACTCTCTAATGGAACTATTTCCATTGATTATGTGAGAACAAATGATAACCTAGCGGATCCATTTACTAAAGGTTTATCAAGAGAGAAAATTGACTGCGCATCGAGGGGAATGGGTTTAAAAGCCTAAACCAACAAGAGTTACCTTATACGGAAACCTATCCTAGTGACTGGAGATCCCAAGGACTAGGATCAATAGGCAAACCAGTTCTGAGTAACTCAAGATGTAATGAATTATCTTGGACATAGTCCAACTCCATTCCTATGGTGCATAATATAAATGCATGCCTACAGAAGTATTTAAAGGTTAAAACTATGTTTTTTAATGATGACCATATCTTGAATTTAACAAGTGGAGTATATGTAGGATACTCTTAATGGTTCCAATCACCTATGTTAGTGTAAGCTGGGTCAGCTCTATGAGAATATTAAAGGCTTATATTTTCTATAAACACTCGCAGAACCAAACAAATTTGTTCAGGACCAAAATGAACACAACCAAGAGATTGGATGGAAGGGAATCAATGCTTCGTAAAGCTTATTGTCTAGATATACAATAAAGGCCGACGGTTCAAGATGAAATAATTCATCGATTATCCAAGTAGATCCGATAAGTTTTAACTAGGGAAAGTTCAAAGTGAAATATCTACTTATCCATGATAAAGCATTATTCCATATGTACTCTGTGATATTTCGCTTTGTGTGGGGGATATGTATATTATCATTCATGTGGGGGATTGTTGGAATTCCTAAAATACTAATGTGAATGATAATATAGATAAGTCCCACATCGCCAAAATTGCAAAGCTATTCTAGTATATTAATAGCTTTGCAATGGAGGGGTTGGGGCCCTGGGGCACCCAAATGTTTGCTTCGTTGTGAGGAGGGAGATCATGCATCACCACCACATGCGCGCCGCCGCCGCCGTCCGTCCGAACCAAACCGGGCTCGGGTTCGGGTCTAATATGATCCTATTTTTACTGCAAAACTGGGCTGGGCTTTCTGACAGTTGCAGGCTATACGAACAGGAGCGAATCTGTTCCGAAGCGGAGCAGATTGACTGAGGGGGTGCGACTTCTGAAGCAGGTGCAGGTTTTTTGGCGAACAGACGCATCCATTAGCAGCCGAAAGCGGGTGCGACCCATCAGATTCTGTCATGTTAAAAAGTCGTCACCATCTCCTTTAAAAGGATCGGGCCTGTTGTATGTAGTAGCCTTTGTTGATAGTTCAACTGTTGCCATCTCTGTTTTAGTTAAAACAGAAAAGTCTTAAGATGTTATACGTCTAGTATACCAAAATAGAGAATAATCAATTATAAACTCGTCCCACAAGTTTATCAAACAGATTTCTACTACCCTAGAAGTCTTTATTAGCTAATTAAAGTAATATTTATGTCGTAATTAAATTACAACAACAAATTAACAACTATAGTAATAACTATAGCGATAGATCAAGCGTAATACTATTTACAAAAATAGCACAACGTAGAAAACGAAAATGATAGATATATATAAATATATAAATCAAATATAAACCTAACCGAATGAAGAAGGAAATTCCGTCTGAGGCTTGTCGTAACAATTTCCTTAAGACTTTATTTAAAGTCTCCCAAGATACAACAGACGTAATCTGCACGATATTGTAATGAGTATGTCAACTCTGTGATATACTATATAGAGCAGTAGAGAAAGAAGAAGCAGAAGAAATTAGAACTAGAAAGGAATGAGAATGTGATCAGTATTCTCTTCTATTTATAATTTCGTCTGCACCCCTTCGAACAGTCGCGTCTGCCTGAAAGGTTGCACCCGTTGCCTTTCATTGCTGCTGTTTGTTAACGGGCCGCACCCGTCCGCTACTGGTTCTGCGTTCGCACCTGCTGCTGCCATAAGTCGCACCCGCTCGCGTCTAACGGGTCGCACCCGCTTCCGGCTGCTAATGGATGCGTCTGTTCGCCAAAAAACCCGCGCCTGCTTCAGAAGTCGCACCCCCTCAGTCAATCCGCGTCCGTTTCTGAACAGATTCGCTCCTGTTCGTATAGCCTGCAACTGTTAGAAAGCACGGCCCAGTTTTGCAGTAAAAATAGGATCATATTAGACCCGAACCCGGCCCGGTTCGGTCGGCAGACGGCGGCGGCGGCGCGAGCTCGCGTGTGTGGTGGTGATGTATGATCTCCCTCCTCACAACGAAACAAACATTTGGGTGCCCCAGGGCCCCAACCTCTTCATTGCAAAGCTATTAATATACTAGAATAGCTTTGCAATTTTGGCGATGTGGGATTTATGTATATTATCATTCACATTAGTATTTTAGGAATTCCAACACTATACTAGGCTGAAAACTCACCCTTGTCAAGACATGATATGCTTGATTATCTTCCACATCTCAGCCCAGATTCCCGCCCTTGGTTTGTCTTATGGAACTTCAATTGTATATTGAAAACCTGTGATAGACAAGGTGGTAATACTTTAGCCCTCAAAGATATAACTCCTTTTGAATGAAGCTTTATCCAATACCTTTCTGCTTGAAATGCAAACCACTACTCCTCCTTCACTTGGAAAGTGCGCATAATATGAGCAGAATCGATCACACTTGATCAACTATAAAGCTATATCTAAGTGGCCCAACTTACTTTCTAATATTCTTTCTCCTATGCTTTCAGACCACTCTCTTATCATAACTTCCTTTGGGGTTGTTGCCAATAAAAAGAAAATAAATTCTAATTTTTTAATATTTGGACTAAAGACAGTAATTTCCTTACAACTATCAAAATAGCTTAGTGTTAGATTTTGATATGTGAATGAATTGATTTTATTGAACATAAATATGAAGTTGTATTATTGATACGTTCTCTGATACAATACATTTGCTTTTATAATACAAAACGGTATTGGGCCCCTGTATGGGCTGCAGCAACTCATTAAATACAAAATGATACATGCACTGTATCCTTTATCTTATATACAAAGTTATGTCGACTGCTCATATTATATTTCTCAATTCCCCCCTTCAAACCCATCTAGGGTTTGTGATTATTTTAGGGTTTCGGCAAACCATGTCAACTCTTCTCTTCAAATCTTCAGATTAAACATGAGGATTAGCTTCTGGCAGCGTCAATTTGTCCTAGACTTGTTGCTTGCGGCGCCTTTGACAATCAGCTTCGATCTGGAAGTTGCTGCTTTTGGATTAAGCTGAAAATAGATCCTTTCTCTTTCCTCTTTCTTTTACTTTGATCAATTCTTTCGGCTTTAACTGATATTTTGAGTTTGTAGATGTGCAAATCTCAAAAAGATTAAATTTTTTGTTGTGTGATGCAGATCTGTGAGAAGTCTTATGAGATTTAGCTTTTATTTTCTCAGATCTTTGAGGTGTTGGATTGAACGGGTAGAAAGAGACAAACTTGCTGCTGTTATGGCCTAGTTTGCTTGAAATCTAATGAGATCGAGCTCTTGCCTTCTTCAATCTTTAGCTCTTTCCTGAGTCTGAGGAATGACTTGGCTGACAGAGGCTTGGTAAGTACATCTGCCAATTGGTAAGCGGCAGGTACATGACTAACTTGTAGTTTTCCATTGATGACTTGTTCTCGTACAAAGTACAAGTCTATTTCTATATTTTTTGTCCTTGAATGTTGTACTGGATTTGCTGATAGAGATACAACACTTAAGTTATCACACTATATGGTGGGTTTACCCTCTGTCTTCAATTTTAGTTCACTAAGTAGATATTGTATCCACATAATCTCTGCTATAGTACTAGCTATGCTCCTATACTCTGCCTCAGTACTTGATCGTGATATAGTAACTTGTTTCTTTGCACACCATAAAAATGGGTTGACCTCAAGATAAATACAATATCTAGTAGTAGATTTTATGTCATCTAGTTCTGTAGCCCAATCAGCATTTGCATATCCATATATGTTAAGATTGTTGCATGCCTTTAAGCTTAAGCCATAATTTGTTGTTCCTTTTAAATATCTCAGGATCCTCTGAACAACTTTCCAATGTTCATCCTTTGGATCCTGCATAATTGACACACTTTGTTAACACTAAAAGAATTTTTTGGTCTTGTTATGGTGACATACTGCAATGCACCCACTATACTTCTATATTATTTATCATTAAGTATTGGTTCTCCCCTGTTTTTTGATAAATGCTGATTTGCTATCATTGGTGTTGGCATTGGGTTTGCATTGTCCATTTTAGCTTTGACTAGTATCTTCGTGATGTATTTTTTCTGACATAAGAGAAGTTCTGAAGCAGATTTTCTTTTAACCTCTATGCCTAAGAAGTAGCTTAACACTCCAAGATCCTTGATTGAAAACTGGTTATCTAGGAATTGAGTAAGATTGTGGATTTCTTCATTGTTGTTACTTGTAACGACCATATCATCAACATATATTGGAATATATATATAGTTGATATATCATTAACTTTGATAAACAAGGAGTTATCTAATTTGGCAGACTGAAAATTTAAACTCAATAATGTGATTTTCAGTTTGTCAAACCAGACTCTAGGAGCCTGTTTGAGTCCATATAAGGCTTTGTTTAATTTGCAAACACAGTCTTTGTCATAATTGTAGCCTGGTGGTTGCTCCATATATACTTCTTCCTGCAGATTGCCATTTAAGAATGCATTATTCAATCTAATTGTCTGATAGTTCAGTTTTGATGCAATGCAATAGTAAGAATAATTCTGATGGTTGTTGGTTTTACAACTGGAGAAAAAGTTTCATTGAAATCAAAACATGTTGTAGAGTATATCCCTTTGCCACAAGCCTTGCTTTATATCTTGCTATTGTTCCATCAGGATTTTTCTTCAATTTGTAGGTCCACCTACATCCAATAATATTTTTGTGATCTGGTGGATGAACAAGATTCCATGTTTTATTTTTTATAAGTGCATTATACTCTTCATCCGTGGCCTTTTTTCAATTTTGATCTTTTATTGCTTGAGTAAAGGTTTCTGGCTCTTCTGAAATTGTTGCAGTGTAAATTTTCGGTTTAAATATTCCACCTTTTGATTTTGTGATCATATGATGCCTAGTTATAGCATGACTGTCATCTTGTGTTTGATCTGTTGCATTGCTTCTGGACTGTGTATGTTGTAAACTTGAGTTCTCTTGATCATCTTCCTGACTGTTATCTTGTATTTCACTCTCTGTGTGTACAGGAGTGTGGTTGAGATGATCTAGTGGCTCTGCTTGTTCATGACCTGGTTCTTGGAGCATTGTGAGTTGTGGATCAGGGTGTGCTTGACTCCTCTCAACCCACTCCTTGTTAAAGTCGGTGGAATACATAGGTATGGTAAGTATTGAATTTTTTGGATTGTAGATTTTCTGTACTGGTCTCATGTCCGTGCTAGAAAAAGGAAGTATATGTTCATTGAACACCGCATGTATAAACATTTGTAACCTTTTCTGATTAGTTGAATACCCCAAAAAGGTACAGGGAGTTGACCTGGAACTTAGTTTATGACAATTATAAGGCCTTAAATAAGGAAAACACAAGCAACCAAACACTCTTAAACTTTTGTAATTAGGTTCTATATTGAATAGTTTTTCAATTGGACGCTTGTTTTTCAACACTTTGGTAGGCAGTCTATTAATCAAGTAGACTGCTGTATTAAATGACTCTGGCCAAAATTTTAAAGGAAGAGAAGCTTGTGCTAATAAAGTAAGACCAGATTCCACAATGTGTCTGTGCTTTCTTTCTACTAAACCATTTTGTTCTGATGTGTATGGACATGTAACTCTATGTATTATTCATTTTCTTGCAAAAAAGTCACTGGGTGGTTTGTACTTAGTGCCACCGTCAGTTTGAATAATCTTATCTTGATGGTTGGTTGTTTTTCTGCCTGAGTGATAAAGTTTATCACTGCTTTGCATGTTTCAGACTTTGATTTTAGAAAATAGATCCATGTGTGTCTTGTGTAAGCATTAACCAATGACATATAATATTTAAAACCATAGTCTGAGCTAATAGGTGTTGGACCCCATAAATCAGTGGCAACCATTTCAAGTGGTTTTTTTATATTGTGTTTGTGAATCATGAAACACTAGTTTATGACTCTTCCCCATTTGACAATATGTGCATATATAGGGTGAAGATGTACTTTCAAATGGAATTTTATTTCTCATTAAAATCTGTTTTACAATATTTGCATTGGGATGTCTTAGTTTGCAATGCCACACATCAAACACGTTTTAATTTTTCTCTAAGTTTTCAGAGAGATTACAGCATGTTCTTCTCTTTTCAGAATTTTTAGAATTTCTTGATTTAACAGAACTGAACTTGTACAGTCCCTTCACAGCTTTACCCTGCAAAAGAATTTCTCTAGTTAGAATAGCTCTAACTAAACAATAATCAGGATAGAACTCAAAATATACATTATTGTCACTTGCAAACTGTGATACACTCATAAGATTTTTTTAATCTATGGTACTCTTAATAAATTATTGAGATATAGTTGTCTATCACCTTTGATGCAAGCAACCCCAGTGTGTGTTATCTTAACTGGCTCACCATTGCCCATGTGTGTGGACTGATTACCTTTATACTCTTTATTTCCAAGATTTAAGTTGTCTAAATTGCTTGTGATATGGTTGGTTGCACCAGAGTCAGGGTACCAACTTTCATCCTGTATATCTTCTGTTTTTGTGATTAGTTGACAATTTCTTGACCTATCATACTGAGCAGTTTGTTCTTACCGTGCTTGCATCATATTTGCACATAGATTATTATTTCTTTGATTACTTGACCCTTGATTTGATGTATATGATGCATTAAATCTGAAATAGCACTTTGGTGTAGTGTGACCAATCTTTTCACATATTTGACATTTGGGTCTGTTGTTATTCCATCTTCCTCTGGCTCTGTTAGACTAGCCACCTCTTTTATAGTTTTGATCTGATCTATTGTAGTTTTGATTTCTGTTTCATGAATTTGATGCATAATTGATTAATAACTCTGTATCTTGAACTTTTCTCTGATCTATTCTCCCCTCATGTGCTAAGAGAGTAGAATGAACATACTGCATTGATGGTAATGTTTCTTTGGATTAGATTACTGCCACCACTAACACATATTCTTCACTGAGACCACTTAAGATGGTTAAAACTTGCTCTGTCTTTGAGATTTTATGTCCTGCTACCTCCAATAGATCACATATAGTCTTGATTTTTGACAAACATTCACTTATTGATGAACTATCTTTTCTAATGTTTTGTAACTGTCTTTTATAGTGCATTATCTTGGCAGCAAATTGTGCAAATTGTGAGTTAAAAATCTGCTCTATTTTATTCCAGATCTCATTAGATGACTTGCAACCAACTACTTGAGATAACAAGTTGGTGCTGATTGAAGGTAGCAACCATGAACTTATCAGACTATCTTGTCTCTAATAAGTTGTATATTCATTGTTTCTTATTACCTTGTTTTCTTGATTTGTAACAAACCTTGGTGGTACAGGTAAAGTTCCAAGAACAAATCCTTCAAGGCGTAACCTCTCACTGTTGTTTCTATCTGAAGCTTCCACAGTAGATAGTTATATTTGTCAAGATGTGCTGTAATCAGTTGTGTTTGAGGGTTGATTACAGTCTTGATTAAATCTTCTATGGCATTTGCTATGGGTTGCTGTGAATTGTTTGTGCCCTCAGATGTGGATGAATTATCATCTCCTTCAGCCATATGAAAATAATTCTGGACAATCGAAAAATGAGTGTATCAAGAACAAACGAAAAATATACTGACCATAAGAAATCAAGCACAAAGGTATGTTGCAGTCGAATCCAAGTGATGATGCTGATCTATGGATTCTTGGCACGGCACTTACTTTCTTGAATTTTAATAATGAGCTTTCTTGATTTCTGAGACTTTGTTTTTTGAGTTTGTTGAGATTTTGCTTGCTTTTCTATACTGAGTATTGTTGCAGCCAGAATTTTATTAAATTCTAGGCATGGCACATATCTTTTGATGAATGGCAAGCAGATCTTTTGAACTCAAATGATGAGATTGATTCTCTGATGAGTAATTTCAAGTGATGAAAAATTTCTGATGAGTTTGCCCCTTCGGATCTATGAATGAATGCTGTTAAGCATTTGAAAGCTCCGATACCATGTTAGATTTTGATATGTGAATGAATTGATTTTATTGAAGAGAAATATGAAGTTGTATTATTGATACGTTCTCTGATACGATACATTTGCTTTTATAATACAAAACGGTACTGGGCCCCTGTATGGGCTGCAACAACTCATTAAATACAAAATGATACCTGCACCGTATCCTTTATCTTATATACAAAGTTATGTCGGTTGCTCATATTATATTTCTCAATTCTTAGTCTACCGATTTTTTTATAGTAATCATATGTCTATTTTTTGCAAAAACAAAAGGATACTAAGGAAGCTCTTAAAGTTTGGGCTAAAGTCAAATTTGATGATGATGAAAGTTTATCTTTTGGTCTAGCTTCTGAACTGCAATTTGTTCAGCAGAGAATGTTTGAGCAGCTTGACAACCTACAACTTTCTAATTTTTAACATAAATTCTATGACAAACTGTCAAAAGCTCTAACTACTGAGACTACGGTGAAGAAGCAAAATCTTGGGAGGCTGTGGCACATTCAGGAGGACAAAAACTCTATAAAAAAATTCATGCTTCTTTTAAAACTAAGCTTGCAAAATCTAATATTTTTCAAATTGTAGATATAAATGGTATTGTTTATAGTACTCCAGAAGTGGTTGATAATGCTTTCTTACAATATTATACTAACCTTTTAGGCAACCTTAATTCTTTTGAATCTCAACTTCGAACCCTAGAACAAATTCCCTTGCCTAAGCTAAGCCCTAATGACATAAACCTTTTATCTACCAAAGTTTGTAATGAGGAAATTAAGAACTATAGTTTTGATATGGACTTAAATTCATGTGGTGGTCCTGATGGGTTTAGTTCCTATTTCTACACCATCTGTTGGAACATAATTTCTAAAGATCTTTTCAAGATTGTTAATAAAAAAATTTGATCATAGTAAAATGCTCAAGGGTAGAAATACTACCAACTTAGCCCTAATACCCAAGATAAAAGATGTCTCTTCTATTACAAGCTTTAGACCTAGCCTATTGCAATTTATTTTATAAATGTATATCCAGAGTTATAGTAGCTAGGTTGAAGAATGTGCATTCCACCATTATCTCCTAGAGTCGTCTTTTGACCCAGCTTATGCATTCTGGATAATGTTCTTTTAGCTCATGAGATCTTAAAAGTGTATAATAGGAAAGCAATATCCCCTAGAGCTATGTTGAAATTATATATAAGGAAAGCTTATGACTTAATTCAGTGGAAAGCTTTAGTGGTTATCATGGCACGACTGAGGTTCCCTTCTCACTTCCTCGAATGAATATACACATGCATCTCAACTACTTACTACTCTCTGGTTATTAATGGCAGCACAATGAGTTTTTTAAGGGTTTTCAAAGGATCAAAAAAGGTGACCCAATGTCTAATTACATCTTTGTTCTAGTTATGGAAATTTAACTCAAATGGTTGATCTAACAATTGTTAGAAAGGATTTTAATTTACATCCCAAATGTAAAGACCCCCCAATCGCTTCTTTAATGTTTGCAGATGATCTAATAATCTTAACCAAGCCTACTATGGTTTCTCTGTAGAATATTTCTGGTACTTTAAAATAACTTTTATTCCATTTCTGGGCTTCAAATTAATTTTGAGAAATCAAACTTTCTCTTAGCCAGTGTTGATTCTTCAAAAGTGGATCTCATTCTTTCTATCTCTTCCATGCAACCTATGAATAATTCAATTACCTATCATGGGATTTCCTTTGCTGCTAGAAGCTTGGGTCATTCTCAATGCCTTTTATTATATGAGAAAATTACAACAACTTTGAACTGCTGGGCCAATAAATTCCTTTCTCAAGAAGGGAGGCTCACTCTGATTAAAGCAATATTTCATTTTTTATGGTTGTTTACTAGTATAGAACTTTCATCCTGCCAAAGAATCTAATCAATCAAATAAGGCAGGCTATGAACTATTTTTTATGTTCAAGAAATATGCATTCTAGAAAACTGGTGCCTATAGTCTTTACAAAAGTTGAAAGACCTCTGTGTTATGGAGGGTTAGGCATTAGAAGAATAGATAGTTGGAATTTAGATGCTTATAGCAAACACTTTGATAATTTTGTGAACAATAAAAACAACATTTAGGTCAATTAGGCTAGAAAGCATCACCTTGGTAGGAAGGACATTTGGATTATGAATGTTCTATGGACTATGGTTAGGTGAGGAGGTGTATTTTAATGCTCTATGAGGTGATGCATCCTCATATCTAAGTAATCACTAATGTGCACAGCAATACTAAATTCTGGAAAGATCCTTGAACTAGGAGGGGCCTTATTCTATTTAACATATTATCTTTCTCCGAGATACATCAAACTGGTATCCCATTAGAGGCAAAAGCATCTGATTATATACATGATGGTAGTATTTGTTGGAATTCATAAAATACTAATGTGAATGATGATATACATAAGTCCCACATCGCCAAAATTGTAAAACTATTCTAGTATATATTAATAGCTTTGCAATGAAGGGGTTGGGGCCCTGGAGCACCCAAATGTTTGCTTCGTTGTGAGGAGGGAGATCATGCATCACCACCACACGCGCGCCGCCACCGCCGTCCGACCGGGCCGGGTTCGGGTCTAATATGAACCGGGCCGGGAGACTTTAAATAAAGTCTTAAGGAAATTGTTACGACAAGCCTCAGACGGAATTTTCTTCTTCATTTGGTTAGGTTTATATATATCTATCATTTTCGTTTTCTACGTTGTGTTATTTCTGTAAATGGTATTATGTTTGATCTATCGCTATAATTGTTAATTTGTTGTTGTAATTTAATTACGACATAACTATTGCTTAAATTAGCTAATACAGACTTCTAGGGTAGTAGAAATCTGTTTGATAAACTTGTGAGACGAGTTTATAATTGATTATTCTCTGTTTTGGTACACTAGACATATAACAGTATTATGCTTCCTTATTCGATAATCTAAGCATTAGATCTCTTTGGAGTTCCCTACAGTAGTCCTCTTATGAGGCTAACAATGAAGAAAGATATGTTTGGAATAAAATGTCATCAGCTAACAAAGCTGCCAGTGTGTACAAAGATTAACCATAGATTATATGCTACAAAGTTTGTATGGAGAATAAGGATGTGGAACAAACATAGCCTAGAAATGCTTAACTTATTGATATGGAAGGTTATCAACAATGGCATGCACCCTTTCGAGAATTTATTTCTCGGAGGTATTAATGTTATCAATGTTTGTGTTTTCTGCATAAAGAAGAGGACACTCACCATCTTTTTTAATTGCTTCTTTATTCATAACTTGTAGGAAAAGTTACTATTTAGGGGTAGGCTTCACTGTCCTGCTTGGGATAGGAACTAGAATGTAATCATATTTTTAAGGCAACCAGGAAAAAGAATGCAGCTACCATAACCTTGCTTATTGTGTTTAAATTTTTCTTAACTTAGATCTGGAAGGAAAGGAACAAGAGAGTATCTAATGGGATATGCAAATCTAATGATAGTGTTTTTAATACCCTGATGAATGAAGTCAGATTTGGTATGAGGAATTCGAGCTATGAATTGGAAGATAGCTGTCTAGATGTATGGTTATGACATGCTTGTTTTTTTTATGATGTTGGTGTTGTATTCCATTTTCTACTCTTATGTTTTTCTCTCCTCTAGTTCCCTTTTTGTTTTTGTATTTTTTCCTTCTTTATTTTTGGTATTTTTTCTTGGGTATTATCTTGTTAATACCCTTTTTTGTTCTTTGAGCAATAAACTAGAAAGGGACTAGTCAACCCTATTAGCTTTGCTATAAAAAACATACCCTTTTAGAAATGTATCCATAACGAATTCAAAAATTCTAAGTAAATAGTAACAGAACATGAGAGAAATTCTAGAACCAAAAGGCGATTTCACCTAGAAAATTCATAGGTTAGTTATTAAAATTTACTTTTAGCAATAGAAAAGCATGAACTTGGATAGGAACAACAACAACTGATAGAAAGAGGAAAAACCCAAATTATAATTCCTTACAAAGATATAATCCAACAACATAAAAAAGTAGCACAAATGCAAAAATAGTTAGACCAAAAAGAAGGAGTTTGTCCATAAATAGAAGGAACTATGCGAATATGCAGTGCAACTCCTTCTTCAATCTAGCATCTAATATCAAGCATGAGTGAAAGCCTACAAAAAAATGAGAGAAAAAATGGTTTGTTTTAAAATAAATAAATAAATAAATAGGAACAATGGTAATAATGGTAAGGGTTAATACATAAATAGGTAGAAAATGAGGAGTGGGGAAAAAGGGAAAATTATGGTAAGAAGCCATATGGAGAACTTAGATGGGAGGAATAAGAATGAACCTGAGCAAAATAACTTAACTTTTTTTATATAGTAAGAGGGGTACCATTAACCAGTTGAGTTAGCGGTTCTTGACGTATCATACTCACCTTTAATAATAGTATTGTATAGTTAATTTTATCACTTTAGCATGTAGATAATGTTGGAGTTTTTTTTATTGGTATAAGGTATTCTAAAGTCCACACTTTATAAAATACACTATTTTCCATAAATTTCAAGTTAGAGTAATATGTTATTATGTAGCATGTGATTGTTTCTGTATTTATTTTTTGTATTAGATTGATTACTGGGTTACTGGGCCGATTATATTAAATGCTATGTGAGAGAATGCACAGGTGTGTGCACGGACACATGTGCATAATATATCAGTATACAAGGTCTGTAATAATGATGAGTTTAATACAAAAAATGCTTTATCATTCTTCTTCCAGTTAGCTTTCATGGCTTCTCCTTCCTCCTCAACTCAGTAATCAACTTCTTTAATTTGGTATCAAAGCTGAAGCCTAGCGTCATTCTTCCATCAAATCCAAGAACGTCTTCAGATCATCAAAAAGTCCTCAAAACCCTAACTCATTTCCAAATCACTCTCAGAATTAAATCACCATCCAGTTATTAAATTATTCTGAAAACCCAATCAAGATTCTCAAATCAATCACTCGATTTCAACTCCTTCCCTCTATAGCAAGAATCACGTTTGAGGATAATGAACCGCAATCAAGAATTGATCCATCGAATCAAGGAAATGCTAGTGCCAATTCATCTCAGAAAGCTCTTGAAGATTCTTTGATGACAATTATTAATCCTTAAACTCAACTTATCGTCGTCAACTTGGATGAAAATAATTTCCTACTGTGGAAGTTTCAAATTGACACTGAAATAAGAGGTTACGTGCTACAAGGATTTATTGATCCTACAATCTCAAGACCACCTCAGTTCATAATAGATCAAGAAGAAAAGCTTATTATAATTTCAGAGTTTGTAACACATTAAATGCAAGATAGTTTTTTGTATTCATGGTTGTTGTCTTCTATTAATACCAATCTCATGTCTCAATTCATTGGATGTAAACCTTATATAAAGTCTGGAATGCCCTACATCAAAATTTCAGTTCTTAATCCTCTGCCAAAATTATGCACTATAAAAGGCAATTTCAAAATATCAAAAAAGAGAATCTCACTATTAGAGAGCATCTCGAAAAGATAAAAACTCTATGCGATCTTCTTGAGTCATCTGGCCAAAAGGTGACAGACACTGAGCACATTCTTACTATTCTTAATGGCTTAGATAGTGAATATGAGACAGTTGTGGCTGTGACCTCCTCGAAAGAAACTTCACCAACTCTACAATATGTGAGCTCAACACTTCTTGCATATGAAGGCAAGCTAGAACAAAACGTTATATCATCCTAGGAATTCCCAATCAATTATGCCACAAATTCAAAAACCAAGTGTTAGAAATCTGCTATTAGAAACTGCAATCGTTTCATTTACTTTTAACGTTATGCAGTTTCTAATCTTAATGTGACCCTATTAATTAGGTCATAAATAGAACGTTTCATTTACTTTTAACGTTATGCAGTTTCTAATCTTAATGTGACCCTATTAATTAGGTCATAAATAGAACGTTTCATTTACCTTTAATGTTATGCAGTTTCTAATCTTAATGTGACCCGATTAATTAAGTCATAAATAGACCGTTCTATAATTAGAACATTAGGTCTGTGATTAATCTTAAGCGTTGAATTGGTATATGATGGACGTACCAGATTTAGATTTAAATGTTATATAAAGGATTGGGTCCTCTCTCTCTCAGCTAATAGATGTATTCTTCTCCATTAAGAAACACATAAAGAAATAGGGTTAGAGAGAGAAACCAAATTCTGAGCAGAAGAGTAATTATTAGAAGTCAGAAGAAGAAGATGACAGCCATTACATCTTCCGCTGTTAATCAAGGTACGTCATCTTAAACAATTAATCATATTAAGTTTTGTTTGTGAAATATTCGGTATTAGTGATTCTTGGGCCATTACTTGAATTGTTCATCATTAATCATGAAAGATCGAACAGTAAAGAATTTCTAACATTTGGTATCAGAGTGACCAATCAATAACTGAATATTTCCTATGGTTGCAATTGATATGTTCTATGCTTTACTCATGATGTTAATCAAGTATGTGTTATAAGTCATTTATGCACATGAGATTTATGATTTTGTTAATCACCAAAGTGGTCAAAATCAGAATAATCATTTAGTGCATAAGTGACATAATGATTATTGATAGAAATTGCCAGTAATAATAATACCAATTAAAAACTGGCGTCACTAATGATAGAACCTGAGAACTTACCCAAAGGAAAGTCTTGTTCTATAACTAGTTGACATGATAAGGTTTAATAGATATCTTGATTAAATAAATATTGATCATCCAAAGATGTCAGTTCTATTTAATTGAATATATATATTACTTACTTGTGTTTTGGTATTTAATTATGTTAAGTATAAGATAGTATCTACCCAAAGGAGTGCTATATTATACTATTATGTACATATCTGAATCGCGTTAGCTATGAGCTTATAGTTATTTCAATTTTTTTTATTTAATTTGCAGTAGTTCCCATGAATACACATGCTTCATCAGTTACATTGTTCACTGGTGTTAATTTTTCTGAATGGAGAGAACAAGTCAATTTCCATTTAGGTGTTCAGGATCTTGACTTGGCACTCCTTGAGGATAAACCTGTTGCTCTTACAACAGCTAGTACTGAGACAGAAAAATCACACCATAAAGCATGGGAACGCAGTAACAGATTGAGCCTTATGTTTATTAAGATGATTGTTGCTAACAACATCAAGTCAACAATTCCGCAAACAGAAAGTGCTAAGGAATATATGCAGTTTGTGGAAGAGAGTTTTCGTTCAGCTGATAAGTCACTCGCTGGTACTCTTATGGCAGAACTCACGACTATGAAGTTTGATGGGTCGCGAACTATGCAAAAGCACATTATAGAGATGACTAATCTTGCGGCAAGGTTAAACTCCCTTGGACTTACAGTAGAGGATTCTTTTCTTGTCCAGTTTATCCTGAACTCGCTACCTTCTGAATATGGACCTTTTCAAATTAACTATAACACTATAAAGGATAAGTGGAATGTTAATGAATTGGCCAGTAGACTTGTTCAGGAAGAAGGACGTTTGAAAAATCAAGTGAATCACTCAGTAAGTTTTGTGAGTAATAAAGCTGGTAAAGAAAAGAATGGAAAATCAAGTCATTTCAAGAAGAAAAAGGCACCTGCTAAGAATGGGTAGGATAAGGAAAAGAAGGAACTAAAGGATGTTCGATGTCATTTCTGTAAAAGGAAAGGACATTATCAAAATGACTGTCCGAAAAGGATAACTTGGTTCGAAAAGAAAGGGATTTCTTATGATCCGAACCATAAATCCAAATGAAGATCGTTTTCTCTTTATGGGAAACATAATGAAATCCACAATAGAAGGCATTGGGACTTATCGTCTAATTCTAGAAAGTGGATATGTATTAGACTTATATAGTACCCTTTATGTACCTTCATTATCTAGAAACCTTATTTCCGTAAGTAAGTTGTATATTTCTGGTTTTAGATGTACATTTGGATCTGGTTGTTTTGATTTATATAAGAATACCGATAATGTTGGTTCTGGTATTCTAATTGATGGTTTATATAAATTGAAACTGAATGACACTTATGCGAATTCCTTGCTGAATGTAATAAATAATGTTGGATGCAAACGTAGCGTGTTGAATGAAAATTCTGCTTTCTTATGGCATAAAAGACTAGGTCACATATCCAAAGAAAGAATGATGAGATTAGTAAGTAATGAAATTTTGTCAAATTTGAACTTTAGTGATCTAGAATTATGTGTGGATTATATTAAAGGTAAACAAACCAAACATAATAAGAAAAGAGCCACTAAAAGCAGCCAGCTTCTTGAAATAATACACACTGATATTTGCGGACCTATGGACACTCCAGCCTTTAATGGAGAAAAG
This sequence comes from Allium fistulosum, assembly GCA_030737815.1. NCBI lineage: Eukaryota > Viridiplantae > Streptophyta > Magnoliopsida > Asparagales > Amaryllidaceae > Allium > Allium fistulosum. Next base: position 1,218,001,073 of record CM060902.1, read on the forward strand.
TATTTCATCACTTTTATTGACGATTTTTCCCACTATGGTTATGTCTATTTACCTCATGAAAAATCTCAATCTGTGAATGTCCTTGAGACGTTTGTAAAGGAAATTGAGAGGCAATTAGATAAAAAGGTGAAAATCATAAGGTCTGATAGAGGTGGTGAATATTATGGCAAATATAATGAGTCAGGCCAGTGTCCAGGTCCATTTGCAAAATTCCTCGAAAGTCATGGCATATGTGCGCAATACACAATGCCAGGTACACCACAGCAAAATGGTGTAGCAGAAAGGCGCAATAGGATGTTAATAGATATGATTAGGAGTATGATGTCAGATTCTACACTACCTAAGAATTTGTGGTCGTATGCTCTCAAAACCGCTAATTATTTGTTGAATAGGGTTCCTAGTAAAGCTGTTCAAAAGACTCCTTTTGAATTATGGACTAACAGGAAACCTAGCTTAAGACACCTGCATGTTTGGGGTTGTCCAACTGAAGCGATAATTTATAATCCACATGAAAAGAAATTAGATTCTCGAACGATTAGTGGGTATTTTTTAGGTTACCCTGAAAAATCTAAAGGATATGTGTTTTACTGTCCTAATCATAGTCCAAGAATTGTAGAATCTGGTAATGCAAGATTCATTGAGATTGGTGAAGTCAGTGGGAGTACTAGAAGAGAAATAGTGGAAATAAAGGAAACAAGGATAAATGTTACATTGCCTAGAATAGTACCTCCATCTACTATTACTCCAAATGTTGTTCCAGTTGTTGGAGAACAGCATGATGATGAACAACATATAAATGAAGAAGTACTTCCTGAAGGAAATGACTTACATAATGCTGATATGCATGAACCACAACAAGTAGCATTAAGAAGATCTCAAAGAGATCGTAGGTCAGCTATTTCTAATGATTATATGGTTTATATGCAAGAATCAGATTATGATATAGGAATCAATAAGGACCCAGTTTCGTTTTCACATGTTGTAGAAAGTAAAGAGTCAAAGGAATGGATTAATGCCATAAAAGAAGAACTAAAATCTATGCAACAGAATGAAGTTTGGGATCTCGTTGAGTTACCACATGGCTGTAAAAGAGTCGGATGCAAATGGGTTTTTAAAACCAAACACGACTTTAGTGGTAATATCGAACAGTATAAAGCTAGACTTGTTGCTAAGGGTTACACTCAGAAAGATGGTGTTGATTACAAGGAGACATTTTCTCCTGTTTCAAAAAAGGACTCACTAAGAATAATATGGCATTAGTAGCACATTATGATTTGGAATTGCATCAAATGGATGTGAAAACAGCCTTTCTGAATGGAGATCTTGCTGAGGATGTTTATATGGATCAACCTGAGGGTTTTTCTGTAAAAGGTAAAGAACAATTGGTGTGTAAACTTAAGAAGTCAATATATGGGCTTAAACAAGCATCCCGGCAATGGTATATTAAGTCAAATACCATTATTACATCTTTTGGTTTTAAGGAAAATACGGTTGATCACTGTTTATACCAAAAGATCAGTGGGAGCAAGTTTATTTATCTAGTCCGTTATGTTGATGACATCTTGCTTGCTGCAAATAATTTAAGCATATTGCATGAGACTAAGGAATTTCTCTCAACGAACTTTGAAATAAAAGATATGGGAGAGGCATCCTATGTGATTGGAATAGAAATATTTCGTGATCGATCACAAGGAATATTGGGATTGTCTCAGAAAGGATATATCGAAAGGATTCTAGAGAGATTTGGAATGAGTAAGTGTTCACCTGGGAAAGTTCCTGTACATAAAGGTGATAAATTCAATCTCATGCAATGTCCTAAGAATGATGTTGAATGAAAGGAAATGGAATCAATTCCATATGCATCTGTAGTTGGTAGCCTAATGTATGCTCAAACCTGTACTAGACCGGATATTAGTTTTGCGGTCGGTATGTTAGGGAGGTATCAAAGTAATCCAGGAAGGGAACATTGGCAAGCTGCAAAGAAAGTGTTGAGGTACTTACAAGGCACGAAAGATTACATGCTCATGTATAGTAGATCCAATGAATTGGAGGTGATTGGATATAGCGATTCAGATTTTGCTGGATGCATCGATGCTAGAAAATCGACTTTTGGTTACCTGTTTATGTTTGCTCAAGGAGCCATATCATGGAAAAGTGCGAAACAAACTATCGTTGCTTCATCTACTATGGAGGCAGAATTTGTGGCATGTTATGAAGCCACAATTCATGCATTATGGTTGCGGAACTTTATTTCAGGACTTGCGGTTGTCGACACCATTAGCAAGCCGCTGAAAATTTATTGTGATAACTCTCCAGCAGTGTTTTTCTCAGAAAACGACAAGTACTCTAAAGGTGCCAAACATATGGAAATGAAGTATCTTGTGGTGAAAGATGAGGTTCGGAAACAAAGAGTGTCAATCATGCACATCAGGACAGAACTTATGATTGCATACCCTTTGACGAAAGGGTTACAGCCAAGACAATTTAAGGAACATGTTCAAAGAATGGGTCTTGGTTGTATTAATAATACTTGATGTGTGACATTCTAAGCTCCTTTGTGTGTTTCTGATATAAAATTATGTGTCTCTTGTTTTAATGTGGTAGTACGTACTTTATGTAATTTTAAACAAGAAAGAGTCTTATAAAGATATTATGTTTAATCATTATGATATAAGGCATTATGTGGACCATTATGCTGTTTTATATAAATTATGAGTATAAAATGATGGATTGCTGGTATTGTAGTATATGGAAGGGAATGCATTGAATTAATAATGCACAACCGCCATAACTCTCAGCAATTTATCATAGTATGATGTTCAACACTTGATATTATGAATAATCGGGTCAAGTGGGAGAATGTTAGAAATCTGCTATTAGAAACTGCAATCGTTTCATTTACTTTTAACGTTATGCAGTTTCTAATCTTAATGTGACCCTATTAATTAGGTCATAAATAGAACGTTTCATTTACCTTTAATGTTATGCAATTTCTAATCTTAATGTGACCCGATTAATTAAGTCATAAATAGGCCGTTCTATAATTAGAACATTAGGTTTGTGATTAATCTTAAGCGTTGAATTGGTATATGATGGACGTACCAGATTTAGAGTTAAATGTTATATAAAGGATTGGGTCCTCTCTCCCAGCTAACAGATGTATTCTTCTTCATCAAGAAACGCATAAAGAAATAGGGTTAGAGAGAGAAACCGAATTCTGAGAAGAAGGGTAATTATTAGAAGTCAGAAGAAGAAGATGACAGCCATTACATCTTCCGCTGTTAATCAAGGTACGTCATCTTAAACAATAAATCATATTAAGTTTGTTTGTGAAATATTTGGTATTGGTGATCCTTGGGCCATTACTTGAATTGTTCATCATTAATCATGAAAGATCGAACAGTAAAGGATTTCTAGCAATTTTGCCCAGAGGCATTCTTAACAGCAGTATATCTTATTAATCTTCTACCTTTAAAAGTACTAAAGCATACAAGTCCATCAAAAGCCCTTTATGGAATGAAACCTGATTGCCAAAGCTTGACGGTATTTGGTTGTTTGTGTTTTTTGTGCTAAGACCATAAAATGCACATAAACTTGACTTCAGATCTTCATCTTATACTTTCTTAGGCTATGGAGTCAACCAGAAAGGATATAAATGTTTAACAAGCAATGGAAAGATAATAGTAACCAGGCATGTTGTATTTAATAAGAGATTATTTCCTCTAACAGTGAAATAAGGAGCACAAGTAAATTATATAATCCACAAAAATCATTGCTACACATCCCAATATATGTCAGACGGAATGAATAGCTTGTAACTCCGGTCATAAATAAAGATAATGGCCATAGCATATCAGATTTTATTTCAAGCAAGACTAAGGATCATAACATCACAAATGATAATACGATGAATTCAGGAGGAGATCAAGTTACAGAAAATATATTATCTACACATGATAATAATCAAATAGGTACAGGTGATGATGAAGTAGCTTCAAAACATGACCAAGTCAGTGAAAAAAACAATCAACAAGGACATCACATGATGACAAGGGCTAAGAGAGGAATCTTTAAGCCAAAAGTATATATGACAAGCAGTGTCCATAAGGAGCCAGAGACTTTTGAGCAGGCAACTAAGTATGCAGAGTAAAGGAAGGCAATGGAGGAAGAGTATAAAACATTAATGAAGAATAATACATGGAGTTTAGTCACATTATCGGAGAACAAATCTGTAGTAGGGGCAGGTGGATCTATAAACTGAAGACAAAGCTTGATGGATCAATATTAAAATATAAGGCAAGGCTTGTGGCAAGGGGTATACTCAGCAGCATGGATTTGATTTCAATGAGATCTTTTCACCAGTTGTAAAGCCTACCACCATCAGAGTCATGCTCACTATAGCCTTATACAAAGGTTGGGAGATAAGACAACTAGATATCCATAATGCATTCTTAAATGGAGACTTGGAAGAAGAGGTGTACATGTAGCAACCAAAGGGATCTGAAAGTGAATATGGATCACAATATGTAAATTGAATAAGGCGATATATGGGTTGAACCAGGCACCTAGGGTGTGGTTTGAAAAGCTGAAAGTAACACTGACCAAGTTGAAGCATCATGCAACAAAATCAAACAGCTCATTATTCATCAAGAGAGGCAATAGCTATACAACCCATGTGTTAGTTGTAACACGCGGAATTTCACTTCTTTGATTTTCGAATATTTAATTAGATTTAAATATTCAAATAATAAGTTTTATAATAAAAATAAAAATCTTTTAAATGATAAATAATGATGGTGAAATAGTTTTCAAATTTTTTTTTACAAAAATATATTGTTCGATGAAAAACAAAAAATGTGATCGGAAACTGTTTTCCGAATTTTCGACGTTTCATTGTGTAAAAGTTGTTCGAAATGTCATACTCTTATTTATATTTGAAAACAACATTTAAATGTTTGGAACATCCATAGTTAAGATAAAATAAGGTTTAAAATTTGATAAGTATAAAAGTAAATATACTTAAGTTAAATAAGTTAGAAAAATAAAATAAAAATAAAAATGTCATGTCATAAGGGGACATAAGTACAATTAAGTAAAAAAAACATGTTTTAACATGTTGGAACATGAAGTGTTAGGAGGGGGACAAGGCTAGGTGGCAAAGGATGAGTGTCGGGCAAAGGACAAAGGGTGGTTTAGTAATTTACATTTTCTATTGCTTATAAATAGCCTTCCACTTCTTCAGTTTTTCCTCCTCTTTTTTCTATCATATCCTCCTCTTCTCCGATTCAAATGGAGAAATTTCTTTTTTTAAACCCTGTAAATTTCCAGTAGCTACAACTTCCATTTGTACCACTTCTTCAAATTTTGATCTTATCTATGTCAAAATTGCATTTCTTTCAGACCCATTTTGGGACTTAGATTTTCTTATCCGAAAATAGCACTCCTTATTTTGACCATATCTTCCTCAAAAAATGGAAATTGAGCGATTCTTTTTCTGAAATTGTAGATCAAAGAATTTTCAAAAACTTTTCTTTTGAGCGCTTTTCAAAGTTCCGAGAGTAACATGGCCAAAAATCCAAGAGAATATGACTAATTTTTGGGTCCAATTTTGTGAATTCTACCTTATCCGAATTACCTCCACCTCTCGAAGTCAAACTCACACATCCTTGTTCTTATCATAGCCGAGCCTATTTTGAGATGCAAGGGTCCTAGTCAAGTTAGCAAGTTATTTTAAGTTTTTAAAAAGTTTTCTAAACTTTGGTGAGTAAACTTTTGATTTAAATTTAAAAGTTTTAACATTAGTTTTTATGCTACATGGTTGCTAAGTATGATGCTTGTTTGGATGAGATTTATGTTGAGATGTAAGTGTACATTTGTGCTTGAGTTTGATGTTGGTTAATATGTATACATATATGCTTAGATGCGATGTTTAGTCTGACTTAGAAATCTAAGTTTTAAAAAAGTAAGTAAACGGAAAATTGTAATCTTGCTTATGGCTTGCGTATGACATGTGAGTGCATGATTTTGGTTTGTGTATGTGCTAAGAAGTTAACATTAAGTTTTGAACAAGAAAAGCAGAAATTCCTTGCTTTCAAATTGTGTTTACTTAAGTTTTATAAAGTTTCAAAATTTGAAATCACTTTTAAGTTTAAACTTTGTTTAGCTTTGCCAAATACTAATCTATGTTTTAAAAAGGTAAGCAAGCTTTCAAAATGATAAAGATTTTAAAGAAAACTTAGAAAACATTTTCAGTTAAGGCATCCATAGCGATAGTCGCTATGGATGCAGTTTCGTTTAAAAGTCCAATTTTTGAAATTTTGTTTTCTATACTTAAAATTGATTTTAAAATGTTTCAGAAAGTTAGTTAAGTTTTTATTAATTAATTATAGATTAGCTAAGTTTAGTAATTAATAATTAATCTAGATTAAACAAGGTTTATTAATTTTCATTAAGTAAAGATTAGTACTAATTATTATCTTTTAAAGGTAAGATTAGTTTTTAATTAATTGTTAATTAAGAAAGATTAATTTAAATTAATTATAAGTTAAGTATATTATTTATTTTTAATTAATTATTAATCAAATATAAGGTCAATTATTTATTTAATTAATCAAGTATTCAATTATTTTTAATTATAAATTAATTAAGGTTTTAATTTAAAATAATTATTTATTAAAGGTTTAATTTATTATTTAAGTTTTAATTAAAAGATTATTTAATTAATTAATTGGGATTAATTAATGGTTAATTATTAATAAAGGTTTTAAATTATTATTTAATAATTAATAAAGGATTAATTGAGGGTTTAAGTTATAAATAAATTATTTATTAATTTATAATTAAATTAAGTTAAGAATTAATAAATATTAGTTATGATTTAATAAGAGTTTAACTAGTAATTAATCATTTTAAACGGGTGTTTTAAGTTTTAATCCTTGTTTTCCAAGAACCAAATTGTTAAAGGTGCTTCTTTTTCAAGGATGGTTCTGAACACAAGGGATTCAAATGTCGATACCATTATGTAGACAAATAATTGCGAATGAATTATGTAACTGTTTGATTGTATGGACATGTGTTAGCAGAATAAATCCCCGTTTTGTTATAAGTTGATTGTTTGGACACCTGATAGGAGAATAAATCCCTATTTTGCTATAATGTAATTGTTTATTATGTGGACATATGTATAGTAGAATAAATTCTCATTTTGCTATAAGTAGTGAATTGTTTGTGCATCTATTTAGCAGGACAAATCACCATCCTACTATTATGTTATTCGGACATGTATATGGCAGTTAGGTTGCATTGATATGTTATTTCCTGATTTGGATATGAAGTGTATTTACATATATATTGACTTATGCAATAAATTGTTGAATGACTTGAATGTGAAATTGAAATTAAATGGTAATTTAAATTAGTATAATTGGATTTACTAAGCCTCTTTTTGAAATTATAAAGTATGATTTTGAATTAATTTTAATTCTTTAATCAATTTGGGTTAAGTTTTATAAATGTTTTTTCAAGTTATATAATTATTTTATAGAAGTATTTATAAATAATAATTTGTTTTAAAAAAATGGGTTTTACTAAGTAAAAAGGTTTATTTAAAGTGATTTTCAAAGGATGTTTTGTAAATGATATTTTGTAAAGGATTTTCTTTAAGAAGATATATAAAAAGATTTTTTCAAATAGGGAAATGATTTATAAATTATTTTAGAGATTTGTAAAGATATTTTATATTTTAACTTGGAGAATTTTAAAAGTGAGTTATAAATTAATTTGGAAAGTTTATAAGTTATTTAAAATATGAAGTGATCTTTTAAAAAGGAAACTTTTCATAAACGATAAGTGGATCGGTTTGTAGTAAGTAATGTTTTCAAAAGAAATTTGAAAAGAAGGAAACTTCTGTAAAGTTTGGTAAATATACTTGTACCGCTGAGATAAGTATAAATGCTTTTCCAAGTATAAAAAGGATGAAAGAGATTTAGGAATAGTATTTTGTAAAGATCTTTTGATCGAATGTTTATAAAGTGATTTTAAATAGTTAAAGATTAATTAAATAAGGCTTAGTGGTTTTCATAGGGGATTAAATCCATGTTGAATGTTTGTTTGTTTCATAATTAAATAAACGACTATCAAAATCTAGACCAAAACGTCACTTTAGAAATATCTAGGAGAAACATGGAAATTATATGGTACGCACTACAAGAAAAATGGTTATTTGTAGCATTGTAAGAAGCTGAAATGCAACTTTTGAAATTGAAATGCAGCTGTTGATTATATGCAGGAAGGAAAAATATATTGAAACGCTGCATTATATATTTATATCTACTACTAAAATTTTACAATGCCCGCCTAAAATTTTATTTTCTATTGTGTACACCTTTTCATCGTTATCAACTAAGATTAAATTTTACCATCCCTCCAACCAAAAAAATTTGAATCGTTTTCACCTTAAATTGGATCCTAATTATTTAAATCTACAACCACAACCTAACCACCGAATCCAAAAGACGCAATGATCTAAACCCTAATTTCGAATCTATTCCTAACTTCAAATCCCCTTTTCTTATTAGGTGATATTTCTAAACCCTAATGTGCTGTTTTGGAAATTAGACCAGATGTCGCGGTTCTAGAATCTTTTGAATTTTTATGCTTTGCTTCTGATTCCTGAGATCAATATGGATAAATTGTATATTTTCCATATAAATGCGAGAGAGCTGTAAAAATTTGTCGAACTCAACACCCTGCATACCTAAAAGATGGCGCTGCTTATTTCCTGAATTTAGGAGGCATTACTTCAGTTAAGTCAAATTCCTGAGTCCTGAATAGATCGCATACCTTTTTTCTAAGGTTTTATCATAATTAATAGTATATTATATCATATACATGAATTTTTGGCTGTTGTTAAAATATATTTGGTAAAAACGATATCCCAGGTAAGTCAGTCTTGTACTATTAGAACGAATATTAAATGGGTGGCTTTCTTTTGTTTAAGGCTGTGATGGAGCTCCAATACTTCCCATAATCTTCATTGCAGTGAACATGTCATTCAAATTTCATTGCTTAATTTGGTGAAGATGTCATCGGCAGTAGTTGTTAGTCCATAGGATAGTGGTTTTGATGACAACAACTATAGAAGTGTTATAAAATATATATGTGCAGGAAATCTATATGCAGGTATCAACAAAAGAAGACTGTACAGTAAAGAAGACAAAATTGATGAAGACAAAGATCAAGAGTTCAAGATTGAAGACTCATGAGATTCAAGATATTCAAGAGTTCAAGACAAATAATATAGTTAGGTTAGATATTTGTTAAAACTCCTTGAAAGCACTATCATTCTTTTTTATCCAATTTACTCGTGGAATGGAATCCACTTCGTTCTTGTTAAAGGGATGGAACCCTAGTGAGATGGAACTCACGAAATATCTAGTGGAACGGATAGTAGCCCTATTTTGTTATCCACTAATTTTGATTCAAAATGATTTTCAAAATTATCTCTTGTTTCATAAAATGATTTTCAAATATTCCTTTTCAAAAGAAAAACCTTCGTTCGTATTTCCAAAAATGTTTTAGCCTCAAAATCATATTTATCATTTTGTTATATTTTGATTTCAAAATTGTCCTTGATATTTTAGCCTCAAAATCTATTTTAATATTATATTTACTTTAGTTTATTTACCTTGATTTTAAATATATTTTAGTATATATACATATATATATTCATAAGTATTTCTACTTCTAAATACCTTTTACAAATACATAGAGTCCATTTGAATAAAGTTGCATATGTTTTAAATCATCATTTTCAAAGTAAAGCAAATCATCACTTTTTACTAGACCATGTCGACATCCTCTTTACTTGTCATGTCGACATACTTCCCGTTATAGCAAAGGTTGTTTTCAAAAGAAGTGTCTATTCGTTTAAACCTCTTCGAATGGACACATCCATTCATTCTCTATAAATAGAGACTGTTATGAACGTTTTCCAGTAACTACTTTCTTTATTTTCTCTCCTCTTTACTCTCTTATCTTATTTTCTAATCATCCTATCCACATTCTACCGAAATCTTAAGTGAATCAAACCAGAATATCTCTAGTTTGATTCTCTGCCACTCTCTTCAAAGAATCTCAGTGCTTATCAGAGTTATAGATACATTTGTACTCAAAGAAACTTGTTTAGGGTTATAAAGGTGTGATCGTGTCCTTGGAAATCGATCGGGTGAACTTGTGTCATGTGAATCAAGTGGTTCTACCCAGAGACCTGAGAATCTGGAGGGTGTACCTCGTCGCCTTGGAATCGAGGGATTGTAATCTAGATTATTATTGAATAGAAAGCCGTACGAGTTGTGCGGGACTGGATGTAGGGTAACACCGAACCAGTATAAAATTCTTGGTGTGTTCTTTCCTTTACTTGCTTTTTATTTATATTTGCATCTGTTTGTGATTCTGTGATTTGATCTGTGATTGTGTATTTGCATTAAGTTAGTTAAATCAATTTAAATTAAAGAAGTTTTAAAGAAATCCTTAAAACACTATTCACCCCCCCCCTCTAGTGTTAAATAGCCTTAAGATCATCTTCCGCGTCCCTTTCATTTGGTATCAGAGCAAGTTTTTCAAAGTATTCATAACCTGATTTTTGAAAAGTAACAATGGCTACCAACACTGGTATTTCTAGTTCATTTGTAGAGGGTCAGTCCACTGCCAGACCACCACTTTTTAATGGCAGTAACTATGCATATTGGGCATGTAGAATGAAGATATATTTACAATCCATTAGTTTAGAAACATGGAATATGACACAAACTGAATACACTGAGCCCACAACTGATTTTGCTCAATGGACGACCGTTCAAAGAGAAGTGGCTCGAAACAATTCAAAAGCCATGAATATTTTATTTTGTTCACTGGATAGAAATGAATTTAATAGGGTATCTGTTTGTAAAACTGCATATGAAATCTGGAAAACTCTGCAAGTTACTCATGAAGGAACAAGCAAAGTTAAACAGACCAAAATTTCTATTCTTACTAAACAATTTCAATTATTTAAGATGTTGCCTAGTGAATCTATTTCAGATATGTATAGTCGTTTTCAGGATATTGTTCATTCACTAGTATCTCTGGGAAAAGCAATCTCCGAAGAAGATCAAGTCAGGAAAATTCTGAATTCACTCACTCCAGAATGGGATCTGAAGACACTGGCGATTGAAGAAGCAAATAACATCAGTACCTTAAAGATTGATGAATTAATTGGAAATCTAATGTCATATGAAGTTCAAATTCAGGAAAGAAGGGAGAATAAGTCATCAGAAAAAAAGTCCATTGCCTTTAATGCACTAACTGGTGAATCGGACTCTAGTGATGATGATGAAGAAATAGCCTTCATGACAAGAAACTTTCGAAAATTCTTGAAGTATAGAAAAATGAATAATCACAAGAGAAAAAGTTTTGGAAATAACACTGAATCACTCAACAACATCAAATGCTTCAATTGCAATGAGTTTGGTCATTATCAAAGAGACTGTCCACATCAAGAAAAGCAAACTCCTCAATCAAACAAAGAATATTCAAAGAAAAGAAAGAAAGCATTTGCAGCAACACTGGATGATTCAGACACGTCCTCAAGTGATGATGAACAGAAAACAGAATTGGCAAATATGTGTTTTATGACAACTCAGAATTCAGATAATCAGGATGATATGGAACTCAAACAAGGTACACGTTTACTATTTTAATTGGTTGAAAATTGGTTGCTTAGAATAGTTTATTAGTTAAGTATATAATTGATTTTATTAACTTGAATTTTTTTAAAATATCTTTTAAAAAATTTATAAAATATTATTTTTATATATTTTCTGTATAATATATTTTCAAAATATATTCAGACAATAGTCATAATATATATAAGTATATATATATATATATAAATCTTGTACATGCTTGAAATCATTTTTGCAAAATCTGATGTACATGTCGACATGGCACTTATTGGTAATGTCGACATACCTGTAGCAAATCAGATTTCTAAATTTGAATTCAAAATTCAAATTTCCCTCCACCTTTTCACCAACTCCTATGTTCTGAATAGTTATGACTCTTTGACCAGAGAATCCACATATTCAACCTCTTTATATCTATCTTCTATCAACACTTATCTCCATCTTCAAGTCAAATTCAAATTCAAAACAACTTTTATCTTCAAACACTCTTATCTCTTCAAAAATGGCATCCACTAGCAACGTAGCCGGAATGAGGCTGTCAAAAGCCACCAAAGATCATCTCTACAATAATAAAGATGCCATACTTGCATACATTAATTACGCAACTTATGGAAAAGTTCATTCGGGTAGTTTTGCTATTTTTAATGACTTCGCTTCTTATGATATTGATGCTCTTTTTCAAAACAATGGTATTCTAAGCTTGGTTGACAATAACCAAAATGATTTTGTTTGCTATCCAAACCTTGTCAAAATGTTTTATGCAAATTTAAATCGTGGTTTTTATAATGGAAGGGATGATGAAGTGTGGAGTAGTGTCAAGGGGACACAAATTGTTTTGGATACCGATGTTTTAGGAACCATACTTGAGTGTAAAAGTACCGGTTCCAATCTTTCTTCTTTTGAAATCGAGGAAACCGATCGTGAAACTTTTCACAATATTTTTGAGGAAGAAATGGATTTCAAAAATAAATTTTTTCGACCAAAAGCTCGTATTGTTAATCTTCTCCTTCAACGCACTATTACTCCGAGATCGGGAAATTACAATAACCCGACTCAAAAAGTGTGTAAGGCTCTTTTTGCAATTTTTGGAAATTATGATATTAATTGGGCACAAGTTATCTTGGATGAATTTCGTCACAAAAACTTGGATTCGGGAGAGAATGCATTATATCATGGAATATACCTCACTAGAATTTTTAATTACTTTGGAGTGGATATGAGAGGTGAAGAATTTTTTCCAAGAAAGGTTTTTAATCATTCTAATATTTCACTTATGAAAATTCCGCACGTGTTATAACCATACGAAACACTAACGGAAAAAGAAGCACGATTGGGGTATGAGGAAATGCAAGAAGATGAGGAAGAAGAAGAAGAAGAGGAAGAGGAGGAAGAAGAAGGTGAGGAAGAAGAAGAAGAGGAAGAAAGTGAAGAAACTTCCTTAGAGAGTATTGATTTTCCCACATGACCATCAAACAAGACTCTCCTTCACAATCAACGAGTGATTGTGAAAAATCAAAAAGCTCTCAAACACTCCGTAAACAAAAAATTGGACAAAATGTCCAATACTATGAACAAGTTCTTCTCCAAAGTCAACAAGAAGCTCAATATCTCATCATCTTCATCCTCATCTACTAGTTTCTAGAGTTTACTTTTTGTATATCAATGAAATTTGGTATATTGAAAGTTGTATCTTTATGTTTTCTCTATGAGATTCATGTACTTCTCTGTTCTAGTATGAAATGAAGCTTATTCTCTGTTTATCTTACTGCTACTCTTATTTATATCAAGTAATATATATATAAATCATATGTATATACACTGAAAATTCAAAAATAAGATGTGCAAAATCTGCTATGTATGTCGACATACTGTATAGAGGTCATGTCGACATATACTGGTCATATTCTGAATGGACATTTCAATTTGAAATTCAAAATAACTCCTTATGTCTATTCATTTCAAACGACTTTCCTATCTATTTAAGTCCTATTTTCTTCCAGAAAACTTCTCATAACTTCTCTCTACTCTTATCTACTTATTTCCTTCTTACTTATCGTCAAAATGGCTTCATCCTCTTCAAATCTAAGTGATAATCTTGAAGAGACTCTCAAATCCTTCAAAGACATTCTTACTTTTATTCTACGAAATCAGAGGCACTTAGAACTGAGTCAAATGCAGATGATAAAGGAACAAGAAAGGCATTTCGATGCACTACGATGGATGATCTCCGCTCTCAACAAAGAGGATCTCCAAGTAAATCCACCGAAGACATTGCTCCAGGACGATGAAGATTGGGAAGTAATCAAAGCGGATCCCATCTTTGGAAAAGAGGGATGGGTTGAAGTTCCACGTAACATTTAACTTGTTTGATTTGGTTTAAAATTGATTTGATTTGAAATACTTGATTTGGTTTTAAACATGGTTGATTTATGATAACTTACTATATTGATTATGTAATAAGACATAAATAGGTGTGCTTATGATTGATTGATTTGTCTACTTATTGGATGCATTTTCTTTTCATTTAACAGTTATGTATATAGTGATATGAATAAAATAATTTGTGGTTACACTTATTATTCTCATTCTTATATTACTCATATATATCATTCTGAGTATACAATATTTAGCATTGTTATATCTAGTTTTAGTATTATTAATGATAACACTATCATTAATATCATAGATTTAGGGGGAGTTAGTGCCATTTTTTTGTTGATGACAAAGGGGGAGAAGTATAAAATAGGTTAGTTAGGCATAGATTAAGGGGGAGTTATTAGATTTAGGGGGAGTTATAAGGAGAATATAAATATTTTATAAACAAAGGTTGTCATCATCAAAAAGGGGGAGAATGTTAGTCCATAGGATAGTGGTTTTGATGACAACAACTATAGAAGTGTTATAAAATATATATGTGCAGGAAATCTATATGCAGGTATCAACAAAAGAAGACTGTATAGTAAAGAAGACAAAATTGATGAAGACAAAGATCAAGAGTTCAAGATTGAAGACTCATGAGATTCAAGATATTCAAGAGTTCAAGACAAATAATATAGTTAGGTTAGATATTTGTTAAAACTCCTTGAAAGCACTATCATTCTTTTTTATCCAATTTACTCGTGGAATGGAATCCACTTCGTTCTTGTTAAAGGGATGGAACCCTAGTGAGATGGAACTCACGAAATATCTAGTGGAACGGATAGTAGCCCTATTTTGTTATCCACTAATTTTGATTCAAAATGATTTTCAAAATTATCTCTTGTTTCATAAAATGATTTTCAAATATTCCTTTTCAAAAGAAAAACCTTCGTTCGTATTTCCAAAAATGTTTTAGCCTCAAAATCATATTTATCATTTTGTTATATTTTGATTTCAAAATTGTCCTTGATATTTTAGCCTCAAAATCTATTTTAATATTATATTTACTTTAGTTTATTTACCTTGATTTTAAATATATTTTAGTATATATACATATATATATTCATAAGTATTTCTACTTCTAAATACCTTTTACAAATACATAGAGTCCATTTGAATAAAGTTGCATATGTTTTAAATCATCATTTTCAAAGTAAAGCAAATCATCACTTTTTACTAGACCATGTCGACATCCTCTTTACTTGTCATGTCGACATACTTCCCGTTATAGCAAAGGTTGTTTTCAAAAGAAGTGTCTATTCGTTTAAACCTCTTCGAATGGACACATCCATTCATTCTCTATAAATAGAGACTGTTATGAACGTTTTCCAGTAACTACTTTCTTTATTTTCTCTCCTCTTTACTCTCTTATCTTATTTTCTAATCATCCTATCCACATTCTGCCGAAATCTTAAGTGAATCAAACCAGAATATCTCTAGTTTGATTCTCTGCCACTCTCTTCAAAGAATCTCAGTGCTTATCAGAGTTATAGATACATTTGTACTCAAAGAAACTTGTTTAGGGTTATAAAGGTGTGATCGTGTCCTTGGAAATCGATCGGGTGAACTTGTGTCCTGTGAATCAAGTGGTTCTACCCAGAGACCTGAGAATCTGGAGGGTGTACCTCGTCGCCTTGGAATCGAGGGATTGTAATCTAGATTATTATTGAATAGAAAGCCGTACGAGTTGTGCGGGACTGGATGTAGGGTAACACCGAACCAGTATAAAATTCCTGGTGTGTTCTTTCCTTTACTTGCTTTTTATTTATATTTGCATCTGTTTGTGATTCTGTGATTTGATCTGTGATTGTGTATTTGCATTAAGTTAGTTAAATCAATTTAAATTAAAGAAGTTTTAAAGAAATCCTTAAAACACTATTCACCCCCCCCCTCTAGTGTTAAATAGCCTTAAGATCATCTTCCGCGTCCCTTTCAGTAGTTGCTTCACTTTCATTAGCAGGTTCTTTTGTGAACATGTTCAACATAACTCTTAACCAAATGGAAATATGTATACACCTTTTGATCATTGAATCTTTTTTTCTCATATAGTTGCGAGCATTTGGGGACTGGTTGCATTAAAACTTGCAGATGACAAAATCTTGCCCTTTGACTATGTGGATTATGCTTCTGAGTTGGAGGTAGCATTCATTCCTTTACAAATTAACATGCATACATATGCCATGAATATTGAGTGCCTCGGTCCTAATGCAAACTTAAAAAATGTGAAGTTCATTTCTTAGTTGTATCTATTTTCTATACGAAACATCACAAAATCATTAGAAGAAGAGGTTACGAGAATGCCTGTAAATTTTAGTCCTTTGTACAAGTCAATTACAAAGCTAAAGAAGGCAGAAACCAAAATAAATAACCAAATAAAGGTATAACCCTGGCCTTATGTTAAATTTATAAGTTACATTGCATGTTGTGTTTTATAATGTTACTTAGAATTTTGGTTCTTTAGACATTAGGTACTAACTCTTGGGATTTGTAGTGGAAGAGAAGAGATATAATTAAAATTAGAGAGTTAAATGATAGGCTGATGATGGCTGAGCATGCCTTTACTGATCGTGAGGCTCTCTTTGAACGACCATGGTACAAGCATTTGGTAAGATTTACACAATTTTTTATTTTTCAAACATGCTGTCAGATATCATTTTTCAATTATTTTATGAAAAATTAGTAAATAATCATTTTAACTCATCTTTTAGAGTTATTAATCTTCACATATGGCTAGCTGATAGTCAGTATCAAAGTTTTGATACAACCATAGATATCAAAGTTTGCTTTACATAATTCAATGACAAAAATTTATCCCATTACTAAGCATGACATGTTGCCCATGATATGAAGCGTCCAAAATTCCGATTAAACTGATAATTGGTCCTTGAAAGAAATGCAGGTCAGGTTGGAAAAGTTAGCCTATCAAGAAAAAGGGCTGGGCTCGATAAATATAGGCCTGAAGTAAAAGAATGAACAAAAGGCTTGAAGTCGGCAGATTTAGTCCATATAGCATGTGTGAGGAGTAATAATGTCGTGGGTTGCGGTAACGACCCGTATTTTTAGCTATTTTAAATTATTAAATAAAAATTGTTAAAAATAAAAATTAATGATTTCGAATGTAATTATTGGATGTGAACTGGAATAAAATTTTGAAATAAACTAATTTCGAAGATTTAGCGATACTGAGTATTGAAACGAAATTATATATATTAACTGGGTTATAATCAATAACTGAAGTTGGATAATAATTGTTAATTATTTAGATAGAAATAAAATGATGTTGATGACTAAAAATTTATTTGGAACTTAATGATTTGTTTATATTGATTTATAGGATAATTAAATTGTTTAAATTCAATATTGGAAATTATTTGAATAATTGAATTCTGAATTTAATATGATTGAAAATGATATCGGAAGTTGATGTGAATTTTATTTGAACAATAATGAAGATTGTTAACATTTAAAATTGGATTTAAAAGTGTATTATAATCAAATCCGTAATAGTGTATTATTATCGGATCTGTAATAGTATATTATTGTCCGTAATTATTCCATTGGATCCGTAACAGTGTATTATTATCGGATTTCAAATTTCGTAGCATTTGGAGTTATCGATTGGTCGTACGGAATAGAAACGCGTTGAATTTGATATCGAAAATTCAATATAATAATTGGGTCCAAAAAGCTATCTTCTCCATATGATCGAATTAGGACTTGAAACTTGTTTTATTGCGTTCGGAATAGGGATATAACATTATGAACGTCTAGTGGCACGCCTCGATAGGAGTCCGAAATAAATATCTAGATATTTGAATTTAAAACAATAATAATATATACATCGATTTGACCCTACCTTCACATCAGCCCAAATTCTTTCATCTCAGCCACCTTATGCCTACTGTACCTTTCAACGCACGTTTCCTCCCTCTTCTTTTTAAACCAGCACGCAGACAGTAAAGAAGAAAAAAAAACCAAAACTTTAAAAATTATAACTCAATCTCCTCTCCATGAAAAATTCCCAAACAAGCTTCTAAATTCTTGTTTTCACCTGAGCTTCGATATGGTGGGCATTTTGGGAGGTGCGGCGATGAAGTGAGGAACTCAATAGTGGAAGTTGGAACTAGGGTTTGCATTTCATATTGATTGAGAGCTCAATGTGGGATTTTGAGGGCATATTCGAGTTTGGAGGATCGATTAGCATCTCTAGCCGTATTTTGGTGAGGCTCGATGGCGATATGGGGTGTGCGACATTGCTACAGGGATGTGAGCGCGAGGTCGAGGTCGCGTTTTGCTGGGGAACATCAGAGGTTGGGTCATGGGTACTGGCGAGGAGATGGCGGTCATGTTGGCGGAGCTGGTGGGTCGATTCGATGGTCGAATGGGTGGTGCACATGCACGATTTTATCGTGCATTTGGCTATAGGGGACGGAAACAGTGGGGAAGGAGTTATAGGGCTGGGTGTGTACTTGTTTTCTTGGGCCGGGTCTTGTTACTTTAGGTATAGGTTTAATATAAAGTTTAAATATATTAAGTTATATTAGTGTTAAAAATATCGATGAACTAAAAATTGAATAACTCGCTCGTTCGAGGTCCGATTGAGACGAAACAAATGGCGATGGAATCATGGCGACGAGCACTACATTATAGAACTGATTTGGAGATGTTTGGAGCTAACTAAAATTTTAGGTTAAATCGAACACCGTTCGATTTGATTTAAAATTGGAATGTTGGCAAATTGAAAGCTCAAGGTGAGTGTTTTATAACGCTCACACGTACTAGAATATTGTTATGCAAGTTAAATTCGAATTGTGAAGTGATATAAATTTATTGATTGATGTTTGATAAATTTAATAGCTATGTAAACTGTCATTGAATTAACTGTTAAGAATTAAAATTGACAGTTAAATTTGAAATAGGAATTTAATTGCCAGTAAAACACCCGATTTTAATAACTATGAAATTGTTGTGAATTATATTGACTGTTTGGATGATTGATTGCGATGGATGCTATTAGTTGATATTTTGGATGATTTGTATGTTTATTTATTCTTGTATATCCTATTATCATCCTGTATATTATTTACAGTATATAAACTGTAAATTAAATTATTTCGAATGAATTAAGAAATATGTTGAAATGATATATACCTATGACACTATGATTTGGATTGAAATGATATATATTCATCCCTGAAATTAAATTAAAATAGCTGATCACTTGGCCATAGAATATAAAATTATATACGGACGCCGGATTGGTTAAATTAAAGGACTTTGAAATTTTTGATTTGAAATTTATTTAAATGATTTTGATCAAAGAAATAAAAACCAAATTTATAGGAATCAAATTATTTTCAAAATTAAGCACGAAATCGAATTATATTTGAAATTTTGATTTTAAATTGAATATTGAAGGTAAATTTGATTAAGTGTTTTAAATCAGTATTTTGGAAATCGAACTTGGAATTGAAATGGTTTCAAATTGGAATTGAATTGAAATCGAAACTGAATCGATTGAACGGGAATTGGAATTGACTTGAATTGGGAAGTTGGAATTGAATCGGTTTGACTTTGAAACTGTTTTCAAAAAAATTATTTTAGTATAAACCGTTTAAAACTATATTCTTTAAATATTTAAATTATTTTAGCTTCTAAATTATTTTACTATATTTTAACTATTTTAATATTTAAACTATTAAAACTATTTTAACCATTTAAACTATTTTTGACTATTTTAACCATTTAAACTGTTTTTAACTATTTTAACCATTTAAACTATTTTTAACTATTTTAATACTTTACACTACTTTTAGCTATTTTAATTATTTTAACTATTTTAAAACTATTCAAACTATTTTTCAAAAATTCAAACTGGTCAAAGGTTGGAATGTTTATTTTTAGATCAAGGATTTAAAATACGAATTGGGTTAAATTGAAGTTATAACCCAATTGGAAATTCAAGTTGAATTGGAATCGAAATTGAGATATTGAGGCGAAAATGATTTTTGAAATGAAATGGTATATTTTGAGTAAATATGATGATTTCGAAATGGATTTGATTTTGAAGCGAATATGATATTTTGATATCAAGTATGAACTGTTTTTGAAATGTAAAAGTACCAACCGGTGTGTAAAACGAAGTTTGGTTGTTAAAGAGACCGGGGCCGGATATGGGCATACTCTCTGTCGATACTGGAACCACTTTAACAACTTTGTACGCGGTGGAGACTCCAGAACGAAGAGGTTGGATTTGGCGACATTTGCTGGATTTGAAGAAAGAGAACGATGATGGATAGACCCCGGCATTTTTGCCAATTTGAAATGGCTAAAACAGGATGGCTTGACAGGGCCAAGGGGGCTAGCTACCCCAAGCGGACGCATTTCTTCGTTTGAATATACTATTTTGATTGTTACTGGTGATCACCCTCTGAATTATGGGAGTGTTGGATGCGGTGGGCGGTCATAGATGTGATGCGTCATCACCAGCCCTACGACCCAAACTGGTAGTATCCTACCTTGGGCGTTGCCTCATGTGCCTTGTCATACTTTTATCCCTATACGAGACCTATACAATTTTGGTTTAGTTTTGTCATATCACGGTGCATCCCTGACTACCGACGTTCTACTGGTGGTGTCAAATGCAAACTGTACGCCAATCCTTAAAAATGCGTTAAGGGGGATCAATGTAAAGCCTTAACGCTAAGAAAATTATTTATTTTATTGATTAGACATTATATATGTAGCGTATTCTACTACATATAAGTATTTTGATGGATCCTCAGGAGATGGAAAATCCCGTAACATATCTTGAGTTATTCCACGCATGTTATACACTAGATAGGGATGTGAAAAACCGTAAACATCTCTGACGCCTTGACACTCGTATTTTATGCGATATCGATTTGACTCACATAAGAATATTTTAGTCCTGACTCGAGTGTTTTGTCTTTTCATTACGCTCGGGTCAGTCCTGAGTTTTCCATCTTATTGAAGATTTATTCTGGAGGACGAAGACGAAGATTTGGTATATTAATACTATTATTATCCCTACATCATGTTGTCTGCTGAATTACCTTATTTATCCCTGATGTATTTATAACTCTGATAAATGTTGTATAAATTATAATGAAATGTATAGTAAACAGCTTCATGAACTGTTTATTTGATTATTATATTTTATCATTCCGCTGCGAGATTCTATGTTTATTTTCTTCTCCTATTCGTATTTTTCTTAATTAACCCCATTAATTATCTATATTATGGATTGTTTAAGTTTGACATGTGTGGATTATTGTCAATTTAAACCCTCCAAAATATGGATCGTTACAGTTGGTATCGGAGCTTTGGTTTAGCGATAACCTTAGCTTTGTGGGGTTTAACTCATTAGAGATAGGGTCCGTGGTACCCTAGAATGAGTTTGAGTGTATTAATAGATATGAGCGCGTATTTGTTAGTGAATATAAAAAAATTGTTTTATACTGTGTCGGTTGATTTGTTGAGTGGCTTATGGATTCTGGTCAATATGAGTAATTAACGTTATTGATAGGGATCTCTAAACACTTGAACAGAACAATTCGACATAGTATTGTTTTGAAATTGGGTAAATGAAATTTTTTTACCCTGGTTATATTTTTATATATAAAGGAATAATTTTCAGAAAATTATTATGGTATATATAGGGTGTTGGGTTATTAGGAATGATAATATTGATTATTATCATTAATTGGTTGTTGTGCCTTAACAAAAGATGTTTATTATAAGATAAACAATGCTAAAACATTTGTGAAATGTTTTAAGAAAGTGAAATTTTGTAAGAATAAATTATAAATGACTTATAAATTAAAATAGATTTAAATTGAGAAGTTTTGAATCTAAGACCTGGGGATTTTGAAAATTGTTTTCAAAGTTTTGGAAAAATATAGTGATATTAGTTGAAAAATATTTATGAAAAATATCTTTAAAGGGGATTTTAAAAAAGGAATGAATTCAGTAGTCCCCTCTTCCGTCGCTGGAAAATAATTTCGGTGATGACTGCGCAGCATCATCGACGTTCATTTTCGAGTCTCAAAGTGGGGAGACTTCTGAGAAGCTTTGTTACGAAATTGTTTTGATAAACGGGTTTTGGTTTAAACTCGAAAGTATGATTTGATATATAAAAGATATAAGTGTATCTACTTATTTCAATTGATTTGAAATAAACCCGGTGTTTAAATTTTTTAAGTTCTGTTAATTAATAATCTTCAAATTATTTGAAAGAAATGAAATATTTGAATAACCAGAACTTATAAAATAAGAGAATTAAGAAATCTAAACTAAATGTTTTGAGAAACTCGAGAGTTGAAGGTTGCAACTCTTAAATTGAAAGTAAAGAAAATTTAAACAAGTTAAAATAGTGAACATTCTAATTAAGTAAAATGGATCAGATTAATTTGTATAATACCAAATTTCATTCTAATAACATGTAATAAGACTTACTAGATGTAAAAAGTTAAAATAATGATTTGGATATGTAATGGGATATTATACAAGTAAACAAACTTAAAAGCAATTAAAATGTATATAAATAGAAATTTAGTTGTAATAATAAATGTTATATAATTAATTAGTATATTATGAAATGATTAATGACTAAATGGAATAAGTAAGTGGAACTTAAGAAAGTAGACAAATGAATCAAATAATATCTTTGTAAATTGGTTATAGAACTAAATAGAAATTTGCAAAGAAATTGCGAAATTGAATTTGTAACTTTTGAGATAACTATAAACTTAGAAAAAAAAGTCACATATAAGAAGTTGGACTTTTATAGCATGATTATAAACTAAAGTAATGATTAATAAAATGTTTCACAAATAAATTTGTTATTAAATGAAATTATGAAAATGAACGTGAATGAAAATAATTTGGTGTAACTAAGAATCAATTGGAATAAATATGTAAGTTGTATGTATATTATTTTATGCGCATAACGATTTGATCCAGATTCGAGCACGGAATTTCGAGATAATGTATATCGATCCGAGTTAGGATTTTTCACTCGATTCTCGATGGCGAACACTGGATATGGATTTTTGGTTGATTCTGGAATTCTCTATCATAGTATATAGCTATGCAAGGAGAATGACGGTTTCTGATCAAGGAACCAGATCTGAGTCCGCACTAGAGAGTCGTGTGAACAATACTAGTTTGAAAGTGAAATTGTGTGATCAAGTGAGCGATCAGATTTGATATTGCGTATGGATGATATATGTACATCGTACGGGCTTAAGTAAAGCTAATATTGGAAATTGGAAATTGAAAATGCAAAATATAAAATGATTTTGAATTATATGATTGGATATCATTGGTAAATAAGATGCGGGTATTTAAAATCAAGAAAATTTGGATTGCCTAACAAAAAGGTACATGTTTATTTTGTCATTTGATTTGATGGGTTTATGATGGAGCCACTTGGCTTTTGTTTTCTTTTTTTGGTTTAGGGCCCGTAGTGGCATTTTGTAGTTGTTCCGATCTAGCCGCGCAAAGGAGACTGTGCCGAAATTTTCCATAAATTCTGGTGTTAGAAATTTTTTAAAGTTTTAAAATTGTTATAACTTGTTTGGATAACTAACTTGTATTTTCCGTAAACCGGTCGGAGTAGCATAGTATAAAATATATTAAACGTAGTAAAATTTTTCTAATGGATTTTATGTTTTATAAGTTGATTATTTTTTTAAATATATTAAATGTTAAATTCTTTACCTAACGTCTTTTCGAGGACGAAAAGTTTTGAGTGAGAGAGATTGTAACGACCCGTATTTTTAACTATTTTAAATTATTAAATTTAATGTAATTATTAAATAAAAATGGTTAAAAATAAAAATTTAATGATTTTGAATGTAAGTTATTGGATATGAACTTGAATAAAATTTTGAAATAAATTAATTTCGAAGATTTGGCGATACCGAGTATTGAAACGAAATT
Organism: Allium fistulosum; assembly: GCA_030737815.1. Lineage (NCBI taxonomy): Eukaryota > Viridiplantae > Streptophyta > Magnoliopsida > Asparagales > Amaryllidaceae > Allium > Allium fistulosum. Next base: position 1,218,025,180 of record CM060902.1, read on the forward strand.
ATATATATTAACTGGGTTATAATCAATAACTGAAGTTGGATAATAATTGTTAATTATTTAGACAGAAATAAAATGATGTTGATAACTAAAAATTTATTTGGAACTTAATGATTTTTTTATATTGATTTATAGTATAATTAAATTGTTTAAATTCAATATTGGAAATTATTTGAATAACTGAATTCTGAATTTAATATGATTGAAAATGATATCGGAAGTTGATGTGAATTTTATTTGAACAATAATGAAGATTTTTAACATTTAAAATTGGATTTAAAAGTGAATAATTAGAAATCAGAAATTTTATATTATAATCGAGACGTTAAAATAGCAAGCCGGGGCACAGTCTCGGGATTCGACGAAACCAGTTCCATTGGATCCGCAATAGTGTATTATTATCGGATTTCAAATTTCGTAGTATTTGGAGTTATCGATTGATCGTACGGAATAGAAACGCGTTGAATTTAATATCGAAAATTCAGTATAATAATTGGATCCAAAAAGCTATCATCTCTATACGATCGAATTAGGACCTGAAAATTGTTCCATTGCATTCGGAATAGGGGTATAACATTATGAACGCCTAGTGGCACGCCTTGATAGGAGTTCAAAATAAATATCTAGATATTTGAATTTAAAATAATAAATACATTGATTTGACCCTACCTTCACATCGGCCCAAATTCTTTCATCTCAGCCTACCTATGCCTACTGTACCTTTCAACACACATTTCCTCCCTCTTCTTTTTAAACCAGCATGCAGACAGTAAAGAAGAAAAAAAAGAAACTAAAACTTCAAAAAATCATAACTTGATCTCTACTCCATGAAAAATTCCCAAATAAGCTTCTAAGTTCTTGTTTTCACCCGAGCTTCGATTTGGTGGGCGTTTTGGAAGGTGCGGCGATGAAGTGGGGAAATTGACAGTGAAAGTCGGAACTAGGGTTTGCATTTCATATTGATTGAGAGCTCGATGGGAGATTCTAAGGGCATATTCGAGTTTAGAGGATCGATTAGCATCTCTAGCCGTATTTTGGTGAGGCTCGGTGGCGATATGGGGTGTGCGACATTGCTACAGGGACGTGAGCGCGAGGTCGAGGTCGCGTTTTGCTGGGGAACATCGGAGGTTGGGTCGTGGGTACTGGCGTGTCGAGGAGGAGGTGGCGGTCATGTTGGCGGAGCTGGTGGGTCGATTCGGTGGCCGAATGGGCGATGCATGTGCATGATTTTGCTGTGCATTTGGCTACAGGGGAGAGGTAGCATTGGGGAAGAAGGATTTGTTGGGTTGGGTGCGTACGTGTTTTCTTGGGCCGAGTCTTGTTGCATTAGGTATGGGTTTAATATAAAGTTTAAATAAATTAAGTTATATTAGTGTTAAAAAAATCGATGAGCTAAAAATTGAATAACTCGCTCGTTCGAGGTCCGATTGAGATGAAACAAACGGCGATGGAATTATGGCGACGAGCAATACATTCTAGAACTGATTTGGAGACGTTTGGAGCTAACTAAAATTTTAGGTTAAATCAAACGTCATTCGATTTGATTTAAAATTGGAATGTTGGCAAATTGAAAGCTCAAGGTGAGTGTTTTATAACGCTCACACGTACTAGAATATTGTTATGCTAGTTAAATTCGAATTGTGAAGTGATATAAATTTATTGATTGATGTTTGATAAATTTAATTGCCATCTAAACTGTCATTGAACTAACTGTTAAGAATTAAAATTGACAGTTAAATTTGAAATAGGAATTTAATTGCCAGTAAAACACCCGATTTTAATAACTATGAAATTGTTGTGAATTATATTAACTGTTTGGATGATTGATTGCGATGGATGCTATTAGTTGATATTTTGGATGATTTGGATGTTTATTTATTCTGGTATATCTTATTATCACCCTGTATATTATTTACAGTATATATACTGTAAATTGAATTATTTCGAATGAATTAAGAAATAGGTTGAAATGATATATACCTATGACACTGTGATTTGGATTGAAATGATATATATCCATCCTTGAAATTAAATTGAAATAACTGACCACTTGGCCATAGGATAGAAAATTATATACGGACACCGAATTGGTTAAATTAAAGGACTTTGAAATTTTTGATTTGAAATTTATTTAAATGATTTTGATCAAAGAAATAAAAAACAAATTTATAGAAATCAAATCATTTTCGAAATTGAGCTCGGAATGGAATCATATTTGAAATTTTGATTTTAAATTGAATATTGAAGGTAAATTTGATTAAGTGTTTTCAATCGATATTTTGGAAATCGAACTTGAAATTGAAATGGTTTCAAATTGGAATTGAATTGAAATCGAAACTGAATCGATTGAACGAGAATTGGATTTGACTTGAATTGGGAAGTTGGAATTGAATCGGTTTGACTTTGAAACTATTTTCAAATAAATTATTTTAGTATAAACCGTTTAAAATCTATATTCTTTAAATATTTAAATTATTTTACTATATTTTAATTATTTTAATATTTAAAATATTTTAACCGTTTAAACTATTTTTAACTATTTTAACCATTTAAACTATTTTTAACTATTTTAACCATTTAAAATATCTTTAACTATTTTAACCATTTACACTACTTTTAACTATTTTAACTATTCAAACTATTTTTCAAAAATTCAAATTGGTCTAAGGTTGGAATGTTTATTTTTAAATCAAGGATTTAAAATACGAACTGGGTTAAATTGAAGTTATAACCCAAATGAAAATTTGAATTCAAGTTGAATTGGAATCGAAATTGAGATATTGAGGTGAAAATGATTTTTGAAATGAAATGGTATATTTTGAGTAAATATGATGATTTCGAAATGGATTTGATTTTGAAGCGAATATGATATTTTGACATCAAGCATGAACTATTTTCGAAATGTAAAAGTACCAACCAGTGTGTAAAACGACGTTTGGCTGTTAAAGAGACCGGGGCCGGATATGGGCATACTCTCTGTCGATACTGGAACCACTTTAACAACTGTGTACGCGGAGGAGACTCTAGAACGAAGAGGTTGGATTTGGCGACGTTTTACTGGATTTGAAGAAAGAGAACGATGATGGATAGACTCCGACACTTGTGCTAATTTGAAATGACTAAAACATGACGGCTTGACAGGGCCAAGGGGGCTAGCTACCCCAAGCGGACGCATTTCTTCGTTTGAATATACTATTTTGATTGTTATTGGTGATCACCCTACGAATTATGGGAGCGTTGGACGCGGTGGGCGGTCATAGCTGTGATGCGTCACCAGCAGCCCTGCGACCTGAACGGGTAGCATCCTACCTTGGACATTGCCTTACATGCCTTGTCATACTTTTATCCCTATACGAGACCCATACGATTTTGGTTTAGTGTTGTCGTATCACGGCGCATCCCTGACCACCGACTTCTATTGTTGGTGTCAAATGCAAACTGTACGCCAATGCTTAAAAACGCGTTAAGGGGAATCAATGTAAAGCCTTAACGCTAAGAAAAATATTTATTTTGTTGATTAGACATTATATATGTAGCGTATTCTACTACATATAAATATTTTGACGGATTCTTAGTAGATGGAAAATCTCGTAGCATCTCTTGAGTTATTGAACGCACGTTATACACTCGATTGGAGATGTGAAAACCCGTAAACATCTCTGACGCCTTGACACTCGTATTTTATGCATATCGATTTGACTCACATAAGAATATTTTAGTCCTGACTCGAGTGTTTTTCCTTTTCATTATGCTCGGGTCAGTCCTGAGTTTTTCAGCTTATTGAAGATTTATTCTGGAGGACGAAGACGAAGATTGGTATATTACTACTATTATTATCCCTGCATCATGTTGTATGCTGCATTACTTTATTTATCCCTGATGCATTTATAACTCTGATAAATGTTGTATAAATTATAATCAAATGTATAGTAAACAGCTTCATGAACTGTTTATTTGATTATTATATTTTATCATTCCGCTGCGAGATTATGTGTTTGTTTTCTTCTCTTGTTCTTATTTTTCTTAATTAACCCCATTAATTATCTATATTCTAGATTGTTTAAGTTCGACTTGTGTGGATTATTGTCAATTTAAACCCTCCAAAATGTGGGTTATTACAGTTGTAGTTGGCTCAAGTTGGCTAGGTTGGAGAAGGCTGGGTTAAAGTAAGTTTAAGGATATGTTGATGGGCTTCTGGGATATATATGGGCTTGAAACTAGGAAGCAAGTATTTGGGCTGGAGGTTGGTATTTCCTGATTTTGTTGTTTTTGATGTGATTAAGAGTAATCATCCCCAACCTTATGACTCATTCTCTTACACTTTTTTTAATAATAGAAAATATTCTATACTGTGCTAACTAGAGATGCTCTAAGTATTTGGAGATATATTTCTTTTAATTTTTAGTTCATTTAGTGTAAGGTTTGGAGAAATGTGTTAAGATATATTAACTTTTTATAATGTGATAATCGTTTTTTATGTTATCCATTGACTATAGATGTGGCCTTGGATTTAGTGAAATAACCACATTCCTACAGCTAGTAATAAGTTACTCATACTTTTCTGGTTTAACTTGTGGACATAGTGATAATGCTATTCATTGTTTATAAGCAAGGGCTTTGGCTTAACTAGTTGAGATATGGGAGGAGGTTTCTTGGAGCTTGCTCAACTACGATCAGTTGCCATTTTGATAGCATGTCCTCTCCTCCTGCAGTTCGTATTGCTACATTTGTGGCAAGTACTTGCTTCCTGCCCTTTTGATTTAAAAAGATGAATTATACAAGCACTGTACCCCATTTTGGGCCATTGAACCTTTATTTGTATATGTCATTTTAAATCAAAGACTGCCAAGTTTTGGGTCAGCCAATAAACTTTGGTTAAGGTGCTCAACAAAGTATGAAGCATGCACTACTTCGCAAACCAATTCATGTTTTATATTGCATGCGTGTGTCATATCCTTCACAGTTTCAATATATGTTAGGTGCGCTGCTTTGCAAAGACATTGATGTTTTTTGGACACACACACACACACATATTTGTATGTAACATGTACACTATAAAACATAAGTTACTTCTGAAGCCGTGCATGTAACATGTATTGGACACAAGGAGGAAGCATGTCATTGGGGAGATAATTGTGCTTATGTGACTTCTTGAGTTTAATTAGCTAGTATATAGAAAAAGCAAGCATGTACAAAAAGCTAGTGTATTTCTAAACAATTTGAGAAATATCACATGTAATGGAAACTTTAACAAACATAGGAAACCAATTATAACTAGATATCTTTACACTACAGTTTGGAATGCATGTTATCTTTACTGACTCCTTATATTATTTTATAGATGAGAAAAAACAATCTCTCCATAAAGAGGATTATTAGTGGTAATCAAGCATAATGTTGGTTTTCACTAATCACTGTAGCTGTAACGATACTCATTTATTTACGCATTATGATTTTGAATCTCTAGCACTATATATGTTACTAAAATTATAGTAACCCATACCTATTTAATGTTGCTTCACTTGTAAAGATAATAGTAATGGCAATATATAATTTCAGATATATGTCATGCTCCTCATATTGATAATTTGGTGATTATTTTTAAGAACAAAGAGGCTGCAGTAGGAATCAACATCTTTACGACTCAATAAGCCTCTTCAACTACACAACCAGGTTTAATATGTTGTATTTGTTTGTAATCAAAAGTGTCCCGTTGAAATTTAACTTGTATATTTCTCATTGATATGGGTTTTGACATTCAATTTAACATGATTCCAATGGGAATAATACAAGAATCCAGTTAATTTTGTTTGTGTGTATATACAGGTTTACACAAACACCTATTCATGCATATGTGTGTCCATACATCTATACATAACTAAGTCAATTAAGCTTTATAAAGAATAATAGTAATAAATTAACTAAGTTAATAATAATAATAATAAATTATAAAATATTAACCAAGTTAACTAAGTTTTATAAAAAATAACTAAATTTGTAATAATGACAATAATAATTTAACTAAGTCAATTATAAATAATAATAATAATAAATTAACTAAGTTAATAATAATAATACATTATAAAATATTAACCAAGTTAACTAAGTTTTATAAAATTAACTAAATTTATAATAATGATAATAATAATTTAACTGAGTCAATTATATTTATAAATAATAATAATAATAAATTAACTAAGTTAATAATAATAATAATAATAATAATAATAAATTGTAAAATATTAACCAAGTTGACAAAGTTTTATAAAATTAACTAAATTTATAATAAAGATAATAAAATTTTTACTATGTCAATTAAGTTTTATAAATAATAACCAAGGTTTTAAATCTCCCCGAGATCAGTCGAGATGAAAATCCGAGATATTAGCCAAAATCCGAGATTTGGCAGCTTGGTTAGTTATAAGTCTTTTAAATATCGCCCGAGACAGCCGAGATATTTGCCCGAGATATTGACCAAAATCCGAGATTTGAAACCTTGATAATAACAACGATAAATTATTTAAGTTAATAATAACAATAATAAATTATAAAACATTAACCAAGTTAATTAAGTTTTATAAATAATAAATTAAAAAATATTAACCAAGTTAACTAAGTTTTATAAAAATTAACTAAATTTATAATAACGATAAGAATAATTTAACTAAGTTAATTTAGTTTTATAAATAATAATAATAATAAATTAACTAAGTTGATAATAATAATAAATTATAAAATATTAACCAAGTTAACTAAGTTTTATAAAAATTAACTAAGTTTATAATAATAATAAATTATAAAATATTAACCAAGTTAACTAAGTTTTATAAAAATAATTAAATTTATAATAATAAGAATGATAGTTTAACTAATTTAACTAATTTTTATAAATAATAATAATAATAAATTAAGTAAGTTTTATAAAACTTATCTAAGTTTACTCGATTTGGTTAAAGCATTTGAACTTTTTTTTCTTAATATAGGAATTTCTTTACTGGATGTGGAACCACTTTTCTTATGAAGATAATAAAATGTTATTACATTGATATGTGATGAAATATATTTCATTCATGTTCATAAATAATATATAGTATGTTAAGGATAATTATTAGAGGTAATCTTAACTATATTATATGGAAATGTATTATTTAATCTACGAATGAGCCATAGCACGTACAAATTAGGTAGATAAACTTAATTAATATTACTAGTATGTGTAATATTACAATTAGTTTTGTACATAATCACTCTGTGATGAATGTTTACATCAACTATAATTTGAACATAGAATACATGCGCACTACTAGAGAATTCCTGCCATCACAATTTGCTAAACCATACCTACCTGGTATCTCTTGATGAAGACGAACTACATTCAGGGTATTTTTCTTTAGATAAGAACTTTAGGTGAATTTGGGATGTTATATTGGTAATACAGAGTGAAGTGAATGATAATCTTGTCTTTTTAACTGATTGCATACTATTTTACATTTGAATTTGAGTTTTCTGAGCCAACTTTCTTTTTAATCGGATCAAATGCTTGGTTATTTAAGTTATCAGTAAATGAAAAGTATAAAGAGAGATGATAATGGAATATGTGAAAACTGACATGATAATGGATCACTGTCTGTATTTCATTTTCTTTTTAGCTTTTACGTAATAAATTCATATTAGTTCTCTTCTACCGCTGATCTCTAATTGCATTTTTTTCCTATAGGCATATTGGACCTTTGAAGGAGACGAGCTTGGATTTTGCACAATTTATATTCTTTTTTAGCAGGCCCTTTTTGTAATATTTTATATCGTTAACATTTGTGCTTAAAACATTGTTTATGAAATGTTGTATATGACTAAATTTTATTGTGTATGAAACAAATGTAGCTTTGATTATGTTTAATCTTTATAAATGCTTATATTATCAGATTATATCTATTAATGTTTTATAAATTGAGCCTGCTGCAGTAGTTGTAAAATGAGCAAAAATGTTGATATACCGCAGCGTTCCAAAAAAGCTGCATAACTTATTTTTGCAGCCTTTCAAAAATGCTGCTGTATTACTGGTTCTTCTGAAGTCATGCTGTTAGATTGTGTTTACAAAATGCTGCTAAATGATTTTACAATCTTTAATTAACTCTACAAATTAATTTACTACAACGTTTTTAAAAGCTTCGATAGCCATTAATTTAGCAACATTTCAAAAACGCTGTGGAATTTCTTGACACTATAGCAACATCATATCAGGTAGCATTCTTTGAAACGTTGTAATGATTATGGAAGCACTTTTAAAACGCTGCAAAGGGTTTTTTGTTGTAGTGTTACCGTTGGTGGTGCTATACTGTATGCATAAATTCATTTCGTTCTTTTAGGATACATGATTAGGAAATCCGTCCACTAACGGTTAGGAGGTGATCCCCGCTTTTATCTTTTTTTCTACTTATTTTCTAAAGAACTGGGGTTGAGTTTACCAGAAATTATCGAAAGTTATTTCAAAGAGAACGGGATCGGATATGTTATCCGAAAACAACTTTGATCTAACTCAAGCGTTTTGACTTGAATTCATCTTGAAGAATATGGAATCGAGGATAGAGTTTTGAAGTGCAAGGGCTATTTGCTATTAATCGTGGGAGGGATTCCCCAAAAAGGATGTAATGAAAGTAGTGCCTTCGGTTTTCTTCAGTCCTAGAACAAACTTGTATGGATGGATGGTAGCATTGCATTGATCCTTGGAGGGCAGTATAACATTCCAAGTGGGAAGTGCTAAATAGAGGTAAAACGTAGCCTCAAGCCTCATCAACCGGAAAATGAAAAAAAATCGGGCATACGGTATGGCCATGTGGATCGCTCCCATTAGGGTATGGTTATCTCAAATCTAGATCGATTACTATATACTCATGTAAGCTTCGGGACCCAAAGTGGGGTGATTATATTTCGTACTACTAGTCAAGTGGTATGCCAGTCCTGTATGGTAGGGGTTCAAGATGTTCTTGTCAGACCCTATTGCATTTTATATAGAGATGTACCATCAGAAGGTAGTTTCTTACATTGTCATAGTATGGAATCCATTCACCAATATGTGCCTTTAATGGTTTTAGATGTACCCAACTATGTTGAAATGTGAGATGCAAGCATTTCAGCTGTTCTTATATTTTACGTTGACCTCTAAACATTACTATAATATCACTGGATTTTAATATAAAAATGTTTTGGTTATCGTAAGGTAAAAACCCGTCCGTGTTTACGTGCGGTGTGGTCTTGCGAGATACCTTTTGATTTTAAAGGAGATTTAAACATAATAATTCAGTAATTCTGGGTTTACTCACACCATTCCCATGTCTGACCTGGAGTTTTATTTTCTTTCCCTAAAACTCTTGGGTGCTCAAATTTTTATGGGCAGTCAAGTAGTTCAGGTTTCCTACGGATGCATTTTGGAGGAACTTGGAGTAGGAGGCTTCATCGATAGTTAGTTATTTTCTTGTTTTCTACTGTATTATATGTATCCTGTATCAGTTAGGTAGGGACAGACTGTTATAACTGTCCTAGGGTAGAATTTGTATTAGTATGACTTTGATGCATCATTTTGGAAATGACTTTGTAAAGGATTATGTTGATTATAATATATATATATATATATATATATATATATATATATTCTGTTGCACTATGAGATTATGTGATTGTTTAGTTTCTTCTTATCTATTCTATCTTTCTTTCTTTTCACCACCAACGACCTGTCTTTCGAAAGCTTAAATGATCGGCACATGAATACCATGGATGTATTAAGTGTCGTCTTTAGGTGTAAAAAAGGCAGATCGTTACATTTGGTATCAGAGCTCAAGGTTAAGCGAGAACCTTGGCTTTGGTGGGAAAACTCATTAAGAGATAAGGTAATGGAATGCCTTATGATGAGTTTGAGTGTATATATATAAGAACGCGTATTTGTTAGTGATATAAAATGTTTATATTGTGTTGTTTGATCTGTTAAGCGATTTATGAATTTTAGTCGACACACCTGATCAGCGTTATCAATAGGGATTTCTAAACACTTAAACAAGACCAACAAACACAGTATTGTTTTGAATTTGGGTAAATGAAATAATTTTACCCAGAATATATTTTATATATAAATAATGATTTTCAAAAATAGTATAGTATTTTTGAGGTGTTGTTTGTCAGGAGATAATAATATTTTAAGGTTTGTTTAGTCATGCTTGTCCAATTGAGCATTGACTATTGTTAGTGTGTATAGGTAGCTTCCCTTTTTAAGATTTAGGTTGGGTAGATAGGAATTGGGAAAACATTGAAACAAACACCTTATGAATTAAGTTCCACAATTTGACTATAAGGCATTCGATCACTACAAGAAAAGTCCTTATTAATAGCACAGAAAATGTAAAAAAAAATGGCGTTTTACTAGTCAATGCTATTGTTAGGCATTTAATAAAGGGTACTTTTGGCACAGGTCCTTGATAGGTTTCAAAATTCACAAAAACCCCAGTGGAAAAAAGTATGTAAATTAGGTCTTTATTTTTCGAAAATCATCAAAAAACATATTAAAAAAACTTCCAAATTTAAAAACTTATTTCAATTAATATTTATCTTCGAATTCATGTCAAAAAAAAGTCAAAATCAAGGATGAAAAGAGAAAAAATGACAGACAGTATGTTTCAGGAATACTTGCAGACATATATGCAATTTTAGAGAATAATTGCAGACATGTCTGCACTTATTCTGGATAACATTCCTTTGCAACTAAAAATTGCAAATATGTCTGCAATTTTAAGGAATAAGTGCAGATGTTTACGTAAATATCCTGATTGTTAAATTAAGGTGCTGTTATTTAATGAATAATTGCATACATGTCTGCAAATATATGGAATAATTGCAGACATATCTGCAATCATATACATTTTTATTCAACGCAGTTATTCAGTGAATAATTGCGTACATGTCTGCAATTATATGGAATGATTGCATACGTATCTGCAATTATTTAGATGTTTATCGAATACAATTATTCAGTGAATAATTGCAGACATATCTACAATTATATGAAATAATTTCAGATATGTCTGCAATTTCTTTTTTTCCTTTCAGAAACATAGTTATAATATTTATAATTTTTTGAAATTTTTTTAAGCGTTGACGCAGAAACACACGAAAAATACATGCTGCTACAGTAAAATAATTATAGGGTTCCGTTTTACTATTTTTTCTAGGGAGCGGTTTGAATTAAGTTTAGTTACAAGGGATGCGTGTTTTAATAAAACAAAACTAAATAATAATATTCCCGCTATCATAATGTTCCCGCTTACGACTTATGAAATTTAAATGAAATATTTTTTAGGCCGGTCATTTCTCTTTTCCTCCCCAAAACGGAGAAAACCCAAACAAAAGAAAAAGCCAACCCTAAAAAGATTCGCATATTCCGCTCCTTCTCCACTATCGCTGTCCCCAATTCTCATATTCCTCTACAAATTATTTCAAAATTAAACACTATAACCATCAACCACTGTCCGTTCCACAGTTTTTTCGCCCTACCGACAATTCGCCTAATGCAAGTTCCGATTAATCCAGTGACGGACGACAAACACCTGTCCTCAATATCTACACTGTCATCTGCGTCTGAACTTCGAGGTAATAATTATTGAGCCAACACCTTTTATTATGCATGCTTAGCTATTGAATTTCTGTCTGATCTCATGTTTTGACGGCTGTTGTTTTCATGTCCGCAGTAGTGTACAACCGTGGGTTTTTGTGGTACCCCAAACTATTGTTCCTATTTTCTGAAATGATTAACAAATTGTTTTCAACTAAATCATATTGATGCCCACTGTCAATTGATTTGTTATGCATTTTTTTCATGCTTATGTGTGTTTACTGCTGATCCAAAACCATTCCTTTTTTCTAGCAAACCGATTGATTTGTACCGTGACTCAAATATACGTTGATGTGGCGTTGTTGTTGGCATACAGTTATTTGCACATTAGTTCTTAAGTAAATAGTTTGTTATCTTAATTTGGTAACAGATGATCGTGTTAGGTAAGGCTTATTTCATATGTTCAGAATGCAGCATGTTAATAACTATGTAAACTGAAGTAGTTTACTAGTATGTGAGAAAAAAGTTAAAGCTAATTAATTTCATGTGTTCCCTTTTTTAAAAGGTAGGTCAAAAAACCTTTTTGTTTTTGATCTCACGAATTGCGGATGATGTGAATCGTGCTCTGGTAATTGCTGAGTTTTTATTTTACTTTAATCTAGATATCGATAGTATCATGTTTCTGAATCATGTATGTTAACTTTACTTGTATGATGATTGGTTTTGTTGTATGATGATTAGTTTTGTTTATTAACTTTTGAAGGTTGAAATTAATGAAGCCTGGAAAGTAAAGGCCAAAGTTGATCATACAGTCCTCTCAAAATCAAAAGCTCAAGCAAAGTATGTTGTTATTAAGATAAATAAATTGTTTTATTTTCAAATTGATTTTATATAAAGCACTGTTTTATCTTTCTAAAAGTTTAAATTGTATAATGCAGGTTTGAAGTTCACACTTCCAAATCCAGTTGATATGGAAGTCGAACAATCCATGAATTTCTCAATGCAGCTAATAATTTCCAAAAAATGGTGTATATGTTTTAGTTATGGGTCATTGTACATTTTTATTACTAATGTAAACTACACCAGTATCTTTTGAACCTATTAAGATTCCTTTATGTACTCTAATAATTAATAAACTTCCAAACCTTTGCATGATTTTGAAACATAATTCATGATATTCAAAAGGGAACAAACAGTGGATATCAGTCTGCATCTTTATGACCTTATATTGATCTGCAAGCCTTACACCTGGGGAGGTAAATAATAAAATCTTATGGACTAGATTCTTGGGGAGGTAGATAACAAAATTCATGTAAAATTTGGATGATGTTACTGTAGATTTAAGATTTTACATGAATTATGACCTTATATGATGTTAAATAACAGCTTAATTCTTGTAAAATATTCTGGAGGAGATGCCTGGGGAGGTAAATAACAAAAATTTTAAAATGCAATTCACTAAACATCTCATCCACTGGTTGAATACTCAAGAGATGCTTATTTGGTTCCTTGTTTGTTTTGAAGAGCTATCTTAATGAAGCACCATTATTATTATGATGTTAAGATATTCTTAATTGATTTCACTTCTCGCTTGGCTAAGTTTCCAATAAAAACTGAAATTGTATATATGATACACGTACATTTTTGTAATAAACAATATTTGAGTAGTCCATTTGCAGTTCGCAAAGTGGCTATCTAGTTCTCAAATGCATTTTAGTTTCGGTAAATGGTCTTTTATCACACTGGAACATCTACTTTATTTGCTTGAAGTTGTATCTTAAACTCAGCATTCAGACAAGTACAATGTACGTTGATAATTCACGTCATGTTTGTTGATTTCAACTACAGACAAATGAGTACCAACTCATTGAAACTCAAGTTACACACTATTAGTACAAATTTTCAAATAAACATAGTTTTGCAATTGACTATATACCAGGAACACAGTTCAGAACCATTCTTAAATTTCATATTATATTAGATACCATCCATGTTCCGTAAACAATATATTAATTTCTTAACGTCATTTCTGAATATTGTTGCCTGGAGATTATGAGCCACCATTCTTCATAGATTGTTCTCAAACCGAAGCACCTAGTAAGTGGATAAAGAACCCTTTAAATATGGGAGTTGGGGACGTGAATAGCAAACACTTAGTATCATCTCTCAAGGTAGTTAAGAAGAAAAAAAGTAATAAATGTTATATTTTATTAATTTTGATAAATAGTAGCTAGATCTACATCGGTTAAGGGTGTTCTTGATCTATGCAAGGATGAAAATAATGAATCTGAAGATAAGGTGAGCATGGGAGTTAGTTCGGGATAAGAGGATGAGCCTTCTTCCGACAGTGAGGTAAAGTTACTCTTTGTTATATTTTATGCCAATTGAATAAGAAATTGGGACCATTTTTCATTTATAATGCTATGAATTAGAATTTATAGATTTGAAGTATAATCTATCAAATACAAATCAAATATATTAAGCTAGTTGAATAAGAATGTACCACAATATACTTCTAATCCTAATCTGCTAGTTGTTATTATTTGATATAAATAATATCTGCCACATCTACTCCAAAAAATATTATATTTCAGCATAAATAGTAAAGGTAAATGCTTATTGAAATATAAGGGACTTATTTAGTTGTAGATGAGGTTTATAGCCTTTTGTTAAGAAAAAATCATCGATTTTTATACTAATGATACTTAGATCGTAATTTTGCACATTTAAGAAATACTCATGCTATTGCTATTACTGGCCTAGATAAAGAATATTAAAATAGCAACTATGAAAATATATTTTACCATGTTCAGGTCAACTCTTCACTTACCGATCAGTTTGTTGTTGTTCTTATTGGTGATAAACATTATTGATTATTTAATTGCATTTAATGTATAGTGAAAGATCAATGGCATTCCTTTTTTGTAACGCCGTTTTAATGCACATTTAATATTTTGAGTTATACATTTTTAGATGTTACAAAATTTTAAAAATATGTTCTCATAAGACTTGATATCATGTCAACAAAAATTAGGCTTTATTGAATAATTCAAGCATTTTGAAAAGCAATAGTTTAAATTGACGGTTAAAATAGATGTTTCATCGGGTAATATTAACTAGTATACACCTGATAGGTGGAGTACAACATGCAATTACCAATGATGGCATTCATTACTAGTATACACTTCCAATAAATGTTATTTCTGGTCATATGGATTGATAATATTACAGGGACGTCCGCGGTTCATTCTAAATCTACTAATAAGAAGCTCATTGAGGTTAAAAATCTAATTGAGGGCAAACCCATGGTAATGCCAACTATATTTGGTTCATAATCAATTTATTATTTATATGTGCATAACATGAATCCTCTGGCCTTAAATTCTATCTTTCATCCACAGTTGCAGGAGACAGAAACTAAAATAAATCAGTTTACTATTTATATATGCAAAACATAAATCCTGCTAGTGAGGCTGATGTAAGAATCATAAAACCTCTTCAATCCCTCTTAATTTATTCTATAATACATGTCACTAAAACAACAAGTGAATGCAAGAGATTCAACTGGTACTGATATGGTAAGCTAAGCAATGCACCACTTTATCCTTGATAGAGTAGTATCGATGTAGAATACAATGAATATATTTCCAATAGTTTCTAGATATTGTGTTGTGTATAGAAGTTCCAAGTAGAGTTAAGTTGTATTTGGCACGATATATTCAAGGCAGTTTAACGGATGTATTTTTGGTTTTGAAGCTTCAGCTTATTACATCTTTGGAGAGTGTAGTGCAACGGGACTTTAAGAACAGGGCAGGTAATGCACTTGAAGGTTCTATCTCTACTCAAGAGAAGAGATCTAGAAAGACTAGCATGGTATGTTGCTAAGTTACAGTATTTACTCTTTTTATTGATCTACAAGTACTTTAAGAACAAGGCATCTTTAAGATTTTACATGAATTATGACCTTATATCTATGTGCAAGCCTTGCACAATTAAGATGCAAATGCATAATTACATAACTTAGATTTGCATCCTAATTTCCCCTTTACTTCGATATATAGATACACAAAATATTGCTTTGCTATACGAAAGATTGCTAGCTAAAATTGTTAATAAAAGGTATGTTTTTATGCATATTTTATTAACAATATTTTCTGTTTTTGTACAGTTTGAAAGAAACATATATAATCTAGTAACCTGAAGATGCATTGAAACCGAATGGCCATTGTTAAGTGCTTTTGGCAAAGTAAACCTCATCAGTTTGAATAAAAAATGTTATGTTGATTATTTTGAATTTTAACTAGAGTTTAGTATTAAATCTTTTATGCTATTATATGCAATTTGAATGTTTTCGTAAGTTATTAACTCATGGTTCCAATAGGAAAATTTAAGAATAAATATTTGTATGTTTCCAATTTTGGAAATAAATTATCCATATTGATGCAATTTTGTTACACTTTATTATTCATGTATATCATAAAGTATATGCACCTAAATGAATTTCTTATGATAACATTCTTTCTTTGCTAGTTATTGTTAAACGAATTTCTGATAAATGAAGTTTGAGAAAGGCAAATCAAAAATGGAATCGTAGAAGGTTCAAGCTGAAACAGAACCGTGCAGGGAAAAAAAAGTCAACTGATGATGGATTTTTTGGTAATATCAAGAGTCATTATAAGCAGTTTGTGAATAGTCCTATGGATCAACACAGGATTTGCCTGAAGAAAACTCTGGATGGTGTTAGCAGCAAGTTCAGGAAATTTGGCACTGTAAGTTGTGCTTCTGCTTCTTATTTTTATACTTGCCAGCATCTTACTTAAGTTTAATCATGAAAGATAACAAGCTTCAAGCTTCATTGCTGACTAGTAGAAATTGCTGTTCTGACATATTATTACATTTCCAAATGTAATTGTTCTAATAATATATATATATATATATATATATATATATTAATGTTACTGTTGCAGATGTTTGAATCAAAGACTGAAGGTGACATGGTTTTTAGAGAAGAGAGCCAAAAGCCAGTCTAAATTTCCGAGTAGGATGATTGATGGTTCTACAACAATGGAAATGGTTACGAGTTGTTTATATTAGTAATTGAACTTAATTCTTGTTTATAATTCAAATTTGAACCCAGAGCTTACATTTTGATCTACAAACTTCCACCAGCAGCTTAAAATCAAAGTTAGAGAAATATTAACTGAACAAGAATGGTGTAAGAGGAAAATGTAATTAAATGAGGGTATTGTCAGCCATCTGTTTTGTCCTTAATATTATTATTTTGTGGTTATATTATTATTTGAGCTGTGATATTATTGTAGGTACAGATATCAGAAGAGGAAGGACGTCTGAAGAAAGTGAAGAGGAAACAAAGGAGATGTGGAAAAGGAAACGTGAACATGAGGAACAATGGGAAGGGACAAGGGAACAACGGGTATGTTCATAGTTATTAGTATTTGAAATTACATCATAAGTGCATTTATAAATAATTCATATCTAGTGTATGTATATGAAGTTACCAAATATTGCTATTGTAATTACTTTTGTTTGTAAAATGTGTGTATAATGTCTGGTTAAGGTATTTGTTCGTTTTGCAAACGTATAACTTCATTTCAAAACCATCATTTTCAAGAAAGGTTAGGCATAACATACTAAAGGTTAAGCATAACATAGTAAAACATGCTAATTAATATCTGATATAACATGTTCCAATTTGCACTAAATAATTATTCATTTTTTAATCATCATTTACATAGTTATGCACAATGTATAGTTATTAGCATGTTTAGAGAACCACTGCCTTTTTTGGTTTTATCATAGTTTACATAGTTAACTACTAAACATTTTCCAAGCTCTAACGAACATATATTTAATAAGCTCTGTCAAAAGAAATGTTCATTATAAATCGTTTTTTGATGTTTAATTATCGTGTTATCACTATGTGACTGTAAAATGGATTATTTTTCTTAATGGTATCTACTCGTGTTGCGAAGTGCAATTAGAAAATTATAGGGCAGTCATATGTGTAGGGAAAAGGTAAGATGGTCATATAACAAAAACCTAGCATCTGCTTATGATTTATCTAACTAGATTGTAGATTTGAACGATCAAGTTCAATAATCATGGATTACCCTCTGCTAGTGATAAACGTAAACAATTTGTATAGTATTTCTTGTAAATACCCTCTGCTAGTGATAAACGTAAGATGTTAGTGTAGCAAGTGATGCTATAGGGATGGGTCTCAATTTAAATATTTTTAAAAATTAACTAGATTTATAAAAAATTATCTAAGTTTATAAAAATTAACCAAGCTAATAAGTTAATTTACTTGTTTTTCCAATATAAGTTTTATAATTGTTGAATTTCTTTTTCATAGGTAATACACATCTATGATGCGTACAAATGCCAATATGCTGCGATGTGTTAGGAATTTGATGTTCTTTCGAAGTGTTAACTTTTTTGGCTTCCATATTTAGTCGTCATATGTCGTACGATCATTTATCAGTTGTATTATTTACACTTTTAACATAATGTTCATAAAATATTATAACATACTATGCATTATTTTGTATGAATATTGAGTGGTTAGTTATTTTTGGTTTAATTTGATCTATATGATTGTGAGAAATATTACATTGTGTATGTAAATCTATCGATTATAGTGTGATAATGGACAAGTATGTAGTACAAAAGCGATTATTAATAGCGTGCAATTAAAGGTTTTAATAGCGATTTAAAAGCTATTAAAGGATTTAATAGCGTTTAAAAAACGCTATTAAAGGTTGTAATAGCGTTCAAGAAACGCTGTTAAAGGCAACAATAGTGTTTTTTGAACGTTGTTCATCCACATGTCATTATAACAAGTGGACTTCGATAGCATTTTAGAAACTTCATAATAAGTCATTTGATAGCATTTAAAAAACGCTATCAAAAGCCCTTATTTATAGTGTTTATTATTTTGCAATTATAGGTCCCTGACCTATTACAACATGTTAATATACAACGTTTGTAAAAACGCTATCGTAGCCTTTTATAGCGGTTTCTAAACGCTATTAAGGGTATTTTTGTTGTTAATATTGATTTAAAATTTGATTTAATAAAAGATGTTTATAAAAAGTTAGAATATCTTGAAATAAATATTTGAAGAAAAAAATGGTTTTATAAAAGTTGATCGTATAAAATGAATTTATCAGAATGTGTCTTTTAATTAAAAATAATTTAAGTTGAAACTTGAGGACTAAAATCCCGGGACTTTCGAAAATGGTTTTCAAAGATTGGAAAAATAATATAGTATTATTTGAAAATATTTTGGTTCATGTATAAGATTTTGAGAATGAAAATGTTAAGCAAGAAGCGTTTTCTTTGGATTAGTTTGGGAAAAATGAGTCTTGATTGTTTTGTCATGATCTAGATAATCTTTTAAGTGACGTTCGAATGTTTGCCTAGACGAACGTTATGGCGCACTTAGTAAATTATTTTCTTTATCATTGTACAATCGAAACAAGTTCAAACCCGAACGAGCCTAAAGCAAGTTGGTGATAAATGTTTTGTTGGAAATATGAGAAGTATTGTTTCAAAAATGGGATTTTGAAATAAAAGCAATATTATTAAGTTAACTAGTTCGAGTGGCTCAAAAATAACTTAAATTTAGGGAAGAGATATGTTCGAATGGTAAACACTTCTCTTGAGTATTACCCTTCTTAGTAAGGGAGTGTATGATACTGTTTGGTAGTACCAAGTTTCTTAGTATCATTTTGGAGTTACTCGGGCTTTATATATTTTCGATTAAAATATAGAGTTTCATTTCAAAAAGTTTTTGAAATAAAAACCGGGTATTTGGATCTTGAGTTTTCTTAGGAAAATAAAGGCAAAATGGAATAGTTGAATCAAATAATTGTATATACTCTTAGGATGTAGTGGAGTAGTATCCAAGTGTACCTAAGTTTAGTTTTATGAAATGTTTTCATAAATAATTCGGTGGAAATAGAATTGGTATTAGGGAGAACCAATTAAATAAGTGCGTAAGTTGGATGTAGATCAGATCATTTCTCATTTCATATAGTTATGATCTAAGATTCGAGTACAAGGCTTTGAGGTGTTCCACACCATTCCAAATAAGGATTTATTACTCGATTTTTGACGACGAGCACTTGATGAGGATTTTTGGTATAGGACTGGTGTTTTCGATCATAGTTATAGCTATGTAAGAAGAATAGATGTTCCAAATCAAGGAGCTTGATCGGAGTCCGCACTAGAAAATTAGGCGAGCGATACTGGTTCGGAAGGGAAGTTATGTACTCGAGTGGTGATCGAGTCAGATTTTGCATATGAATGATCTATGTATATTATACGGACAAATGTATAGTTTTATGTATTCCTAGGGTGGTTTGTTTCCTGGGAAGAGTTGAGGTGTACTTTCGGGGACGAAATTCTTTTAAAGGAAAAAGAATGTAACGATATGGAATTTCACTACTTTGATTTGCGAATATTTAATTAATTTTAAATATTCAAATAATAAGTTTTATAATTAAAATAAAAATCTTTTAAATGATAAATAATGATGGTGAAATAGTTTTCAAAATTTGTTTACAAAAATATATAGTTTGATGAAAAACAAAAAATGTGATCGGAAAATATTTTTCAAATTTTCGACGTTTCATCATAGAAAAGTTGTTTGAAATGTTATGACTCTTGTTTATATTTGAAACAACATTTAAATGTTTGGAATATCCTTAGTTAAGATAAAATAAGGTTTAAAATTTGATAAGTATAAAAATAAATATACTTAAGTTAAATAAGTTAGAAAAATAAAATAAAAATAAAAATGTCATGTCATAGGGGGACATAAGTACAAAACATGTTTTAACATGTTCGAACATGAAGTGTTAAGAGGGGGGACAAGGCTAGGTGAGGTGGCAAAGGATGAGTGGTGGGCAAAGGGTAGTTTAGTAATTTACATTTTCTATTGCTTATAAATAGCCTTCCACTTGTTCAATTTTACTTTCTCTTCTTTTTATCATATCTTACTTTTCTCCGATTCAATTTTACTTTCTCTTCTTTCTAATAAAGGTTTTAAATTATTATTTAATAATTAATAAAGGATTAATTAAGGGTTTAATTTATAAATAAATTATTTATTAAAGATTTATTTATTAATTAATTTATAACTAAATTAAGTTAAGAATTAATAAAAATTAATTATGGTTTAATAAGAGTTGTAATTAATCATTTTAAAATGGTGTTTTAAGTTTTAATCCTTGTTTTCCAAGAATCAAATTGTTAAAGACACTTCTTTTTCAAAGATGGTTTTGAACACAAGGGATTCAAATGTCGATACCATTAAGTAGATAAACAATTGTGAATGAGTTATGTAATTGTTTGATTGTGTGGACATGTGTTAGCAGAATAAATCTCCGTTCTGCTATAAGTTGATTGTTTGATTGTTTAGACATCTGATAGCAGAATAAATTCATGTTCTGCTATAATGTAATTGTTTATTGTGTGGACATATGTGTAGTAGAATAAATTCACATTTCACTACAAGTAGTGAATTGTTTGGACATCTATTTAACTGGACAAATCACCATCCTGATATTATGTTATTTGGACATGTATATGCCAGTTAGTTTGCATTGATACGTTATTTCCTGATTTGGATATGAAGTGTATTTATATATATGTTAACCTATGTAAATAAATTATTGAATGACTTAAAAGTGAAATTGAAATTAAATGGTAACTTAAATTAGTACCATTGGGTTTACAAAGCCTCTTTTTTGAAATGATAAAGTATGATTTTGAATTAATTTCATTTTTTTAATCAATTTGGATTAAGGTTTATAAATGACTTTTTAAGTTATATAATTATTTTATAAAGGTATTTATAAACAATAATTTGTTATAAAAAATGAGTTTTACTAAGTAAAAAGGTTTATTTAAAGTGATTTTCAAAGGATGTTTTGTAAATGATATTTTGTAAAGAGTTTTTCTTTAAGAAGATTTATAAAAAGAGTTTTTGAAATAGGGAAATGATTTATAAATGATTTTAGAGATTTGTACAGAGGTTTTATAATTTAACTTGAAGAATTTTAAAAGTGAGTTATAAATTTATTTGAAAAATTTATAGGTTATTTGAAATATGAAGTGGGCTTTTAAACATGAAACTTTTTATAAAGGATAAGTGGATCAATTTATAGTAAGTAAATTTTTAAAAAGAAATTTGAAAAGAAGAAAACTTTTGTAAAATTTGCTAAATATACTTATACTGTTGAGATAAGTATATAAACTTTTTCCAAGTATAAAAGGGATGAAAGGGATATGGGAATAGTGTTTTGTAAATTTCATTGAAACAAATACAAAAGCTACAAATATAAACGTATACTGTTGAGATAAGTATATAAACTTTTTCCAAGTATAAACTTTTTCAAAGGTAATAACCGGACCGGAATTCGATGAAATTTCCATGCTCAGACATTGCGGTGAAGAAAATCGTTGAGAAAAAAAATCAAAAGCTACAAATACTGAGTTATTACCTTTGATTTTCTTTTTCCCTTTTTCGATGAGACCTATTTCGGATTCATTGGGTTCTTGGTATTTTTTGATATGAATAGGATACGAAACTTAGGGCTTCGTCCGTTTGAAATGAGATAACAGTGAAGAACGATGATGTTTTAGTTGGAATCTCGAATTGGCTTTGGTTCATTTTGAGAAAAGAGTGAAATTTTGATATAATTTGGAAGATGTGTACAGCTCTTTGGAAATAAGCGAACATACTAGTAGCAAGTACAGCAGTACCAGAATGGTACAATGGGCTTTGCAATATGAAAAATGAGATTTTTCTTTTTATTCTTTTTAACTCAAAAAGGTATGGACTATATCAATTAGTATTGAGCTTTTTATATGTAGAATATAATAATAAATGAATTCAAATTAATAATTCAACTAAAATATTTCTATAAATAAATTTAGTTTATAATAGCATGTAACATAAAGAATGTAGTACAAATTTAAGTTAGTATTAAATTCTTTTTACATATTTAACCATTTATATCAAAAACAATAACGGAATTTGAAAACCGGAATTAAAACGAAATTTTCAGAATTTCCGAAACGGAAATGAAATCTTGTAAATTGCCAATGAGCAGAACGGAAACGGAAAGTGGAAATTTGAACCTTGGATGAGAGAACACTTTATCATTCTTCTTCCAGTAGCTTTCATGGCTTCTCCTTCCTCCTTAAATCGGTAATCAACTTCTTTAATTGTTCACTCACTTTATGATATACTATTTAGCAGGTAGATGTTCTTGTTTTCACGAGAAGAGGAGCATAGATGATAGTTACTTGAATAATAAATTTTTCAGAACGAAAATAGCACAAGCACAGAATAAAATGATTGAGCTGGATACATTTTAAACCAACCAATCGATACCAAGAAAATTTATACATATAATATTGCGAACAGAAAACTATATGCATATCATCATTTCAGCTATTTTCCAACAATCAAAAAGCAAACACTTCCTAGCTTGTATGTGTGTTCTTCCTGTGCCCAGAGGAAGCCATGAGTACAGCTACAGCCATTACAAACATGAGCAACATACCCACAAGCAATGCATATGTTTTCTTAGATGACTTTCTGTACTCTCCAAAGAAGAGAATTCCCCAAAATGTGCTAACAAGCGGCAATGCCTGAACAAATGTCCTTGTTAACTATTGTTTTATGTAATTATTAAAGTGCCACAAGAAGAACGTCAAAATACTGTCAAGAACATTATTCTTGGCTATGTTTAGTAAACAAGAAAAACAAACTGTAATTATATACAGATATACACTAACCTGAACAGCATCAGCTGCAGCATATCCAGCAGCTTGACCACCCATAAATTGCATACCATTCCCAAAACCACATAGTAATCCTGCCAAAAGAGCCCATTGCCTTCCATTCCAGTCATTTAAATAAGCCTTAAATGAAGATTTTGGTAACCCAAGCACCGGTTTATATAGAAATCTGATATTTAAAGCGATTGCAATGATAAAGCATGATATGGAGAAGTAGAAGAAGGCGGTGTAGACCACCAAATGTGGCACACCGTCTTTTAATGTGTGCCATTGGTCATTTGTTGCTACGTTGAACGCAGGTGAGAACAACGAGAAGCATATTCCTGCAAAGAATGTTATGCCTAGTCCAATGAATGCATTTGATCCTAGTACCTGTGATTAAAATGTATTTATTGTATTTGCTTGTTAATCTTTGAAATCAATGTTTGCAAAAATAAACTGGTTCAAATAATATAAAATACAATAAAAACATTTCAACTGACCATTCTTATTATTTCAAGCATCTTTTTACTGAAGAATGAACATGCACAGGTATGAAACATATTTACTTTGTACAAAACCTAATGAACTTATACTGATTTCTTACCATATCAATTATGCATTATCATTTAAAATTACACCACAGATACTGTAGTCAGCTATATACTGAATATCTTTCATGGTTTAGAGTTTATAGACATTTGCTTGTCCATTTTCAATCTTACATTGAACATTTTTACTTGGTGCATGATTCCTGATTAGAACTACTGTGACAAGAGACATTTTGAATGATTTTTTATTGCTAAAGCAGAGCGTGAAACTTTCTACTCTTATATTGACACTGCACATGACTATCTGTATATTAGCTCAAAGCATCCTAACATTCTTTCCCATATAATTGGGAACAATTTTGTCCATTGTTTTTCAAGAGGGTGAACATATGACCCCTCGTGATTGGAGGCCAGGATGTATCTCGAGGTGTGATGGAACTCTCTTAATTAAATCATAACCTCTTATCTTGAGACCAATCTATGTCTAGTTAATGGTTTCAATGAATTACATAATTTGTTTAAATTGATGGTTCTATTTCCATGGAGAGAACATTAAATACGGAGACAAGTAATCCCGTTCTCTCTTTGAAAAATGATGAATAAAGTTTTATTACAAAATGACTTGACTTATTAGTGTTTAGATCTAGCAAAGCCTTTTGCTTCTCAATTTAAACAGAGAAAAGTCTCTAACAAGAAGAAATTTTCAAATTATTATTCGGGCCTAATGAATATTCTTTAAGATGATAGTAAATGATATATTGCAAAGTAAAACACATTGCCAGGTTGCTAGCTATTCACATGTTTCGAATAGTGTAAAAAAAATCGCTAACCTTGATTGATCTTTTATTTTCTAGTTCTATAAGATATTCAGCAGTTCCAGCTTCTGCTTTCTCCAACTTAGCGCCAGAGTCCAAAGTGTAACCAGCTCCATCCTCCATATCCTTTGCTGCATAATATTACATATTTCCAAGTTTTTGGTAAATAAAAAGGATAACCGTTTTCTGTTCACTTTTTAGTACTGTTCATTAACTAATCACCTTTGCTTTTGCTATTACTAAGCTTCTCTTCATTATCAGTGGCGTTAGAAGAATGCACAAGAGATCCCAAACATACTGCAACCAAAAAACATCCAACTCCAGGAAAAAGGATCTCAGCCTTATTGATGCGGCCATCTAAAAAATAATTCACAGTCGTCCCTGATACCAAAAAGGGGAAAAAAAAAGGGGGGGAGGGGGGGGGGGGGGGGTTGGCAAAGAATGAAAAAGATTCCATATGTGTAAGAAAAACATTTATAAATGTGAATGAAGAACGTACCTATGACTAGGGCTGGATTTTTTTCCATCTTACCGCTTTTCCGTTAGTTTCCTTCCGAATATTTTCGAAATTTCCGATTTCCATATTTTTCCGAAATAAACAAGTCGGAAGGAATTCCTTCCGATTCAAAGCGGTAAAAAAGCGGAAATTTCCATAATTTCCACGGTAATTCCGTTCCTTCCAACTTTTATTGTTTGGGCCAGGCCCACAAATAATGAGGCGTTTATTTATTAAAGATAACGTTTCATTTGTTCTCACGCACGCCAAAACCTAA
The DNA here is from genome assembly GCA_030737815.1 of Allium fistulosum. Taxonomy (NCBI): domain Eukaryota; kingdom Viridiplantae; phylum Streptophyta; class Magnoliopsida; order Asparagales; family Amaryllidaceae; genus Allium; species Allium fistulosum. The sequence continues at coordinate 1,218,050,729 of CM060902.1, forward strand.
CCCTAATTTTGCTTTCGTCCCTCTTCTTGTTGACTGTCCTATCTCCATCTTCATCTTCAGATTGCCAGGTCGCTGATTTTTATCATCTTCTACTTCACTACCTGCTGCGGGAAATCGGTAATAAACTATTTCGTGATTTTCCATTCCATTGTCTTGTTATTTATGTGGTACTGATTTTGATTTGTTTCTGTTATAATTTATATAACCGAGTTTCAATTTTGTTTTCAATGGATAGACATGGTTCGACCATTTTAGGTTATCAATCGCTTCTATCAATATCGAGTCTAGTGTTGAGGTTGAGGTAACCATCGCTGACCCTTGATTTTGGAAATATTTTGTTATTATTTCTGTATTAGTGCACTTGTTTGTGTGATTTTTCTGGTTTCCGCTCTGGGTCTGGACTGCCCTGGTCTTCTACTTGAAACACAACAATTTTCGTTTCTTATAATTCAAATATGTTACGTTTCATCTTTTATCTTAACTAAAATTGGAGAACTGGATAAAACACTTGCGTATTTTTGTACCTTCAAGTAGAGATCGATTTATCTAATTTATTTTACTCTTATTTTATATGTTGTTTTTTCTTTCTTTCATAAAAGTTTGGTCAAATGAATTGTCATCACAATTCAGCCATTTATGTGCTAACATTTTGTAACATGAGATATAATAGCTATCGGTTTCTTAAAAGAACTACATGAGACTGAATTGTCGACTTATGATGAAGGACAGAAACTATAGTTAACTACAGTGGGAAACTAGCATTTAATCCACCCCAATGCCTTTGTGATTTAGTTTGTTATTTACTCCTTGGATATTTAGTTTACATTTCAATATGCTATATTATTTCCAACATATCTCTCCTTTGCTCTATTAGTTAAACTCTCTATCTAGTGATGTATCTATGACCTTCTGTTGATTTGAAAAGTTTGTTGACCAGGTATTGGTTGGAGATATTATTAGTATATAATAATGTATATCCTTTATGGCGGAAATTGTAACTATGAATTTGCAGTTTAAGATTACCGTGTTCTATAAATGCATATGAAAGAAGAGTCAAACCTAAGTAAAATAAAATATTTTATCCATCTGTTGTTGTGCATCATTTATTTCTGGAGACATTCACTTAGATTTTTCCTCATACTTATCTATATAGCCATTTTCATACATACAGTTGCATATTGTCTGGGAGTGGCATTAAGCTATGTACCGTGGCCATATAATACTGCTGCTCCACCCATTTTATTAAAATGTATATATTTCGTTAGTGACATTATTATATTATATTGTTGTGTTCTTGCTGGTGTTTGTTTTAAGGGTGCTTTCGTGTATGCTGTGTTGTATTATATTCTCAGTTTTCTAAATATGTTCAAAATGTTTGGAAACCACTGGGAACTATTGATATCTACTATAAACAAAGTAGTTGAACCTATTTACTAAAGAAAACGACTGGCATCATAGAAAAGAATAGGACTATAGTAATTATGTAATCTGTAACACATAGTATGTCAGGTTGATGTTCAGGCTATCCAGCTGAGGCATACTCGTGCATTCACTTCAGATAACATTGAGTTTCCAGAACTGTTACCGAATACTGAGTTAACTGAACCTGCAGTCAATTGGTAAAAACACCTATCAGGATAATTATTTGTGTTACTTAAGACTTCATGTTGTGTATGTATATCTTCTAACATCTTATATTTTGATATAGGTTTCTTATGGACTCGAGTGGATCAAGTGCGGCGAATGAATTAGGACAAACACAATCTGATTCACAAAGTCGGACTGAGATTCATCACAAAAAACCTTTAAGGCAACCTAAGTCGATAGTATGGGATCACATGACAAAGATTGTCAGAAAGAAAGACGATGGGGAAATGGAGACAATTGCACTATGCAAGTATTGCAAAATGGAGTGCCCAGCCGAGTCGAAGCAAGGGACAACTGGTTTACGGTATCATCTTTTCTATTTATGTCCAGAATCTCCTATATATAAGAAAAAAGACATAGATAAGGGTCAACCTCAAGATGGATTAGGTGGATCTTTGGTTCCACATTCTTTTAATCAAAATAGATGTATGTTAGCACTGTCTAAATTCATTGTTAAAAATGAGATATCGTTTAGGATGGTAGAAAGCGAAGGGTTCAGAGAATTATTTGCTGAACTTCAACCAAGATTCGTTGTACCTGATAGGAAGAAATGTGCCTTGGCTATTTGGGATTTATTTACAATAGAAAAGACTAAATTAAAAAGTGTGATAGGGGATCAAAGGGTTAGTATTACCACCGATACATGGACTTCAGTTCAGAATATTAATTACATGGTAATTACCGCACATTTTATGGATAACGACTGGAAATTACACAAAAGAATCATAACATTTACAAAAATCAATAGTCATAAAGGTGATGAAATTGGAAGAGTATTAGAGAATTGTTTGAATGAATGGGGGATAGATAAAAATTTTGCCATCACCGTTGACAATGCTAATGCTAATGATACTGCAGTTGGTTATATAAAGAGAAGATTAGAATATTCTAATTCTTTATTGCTTAATGGAAAATATTTACATTTGAGATGTGTTTGTCATGTCTTAAATTTAATAGTTAAGGATGGACTAAAATTTTATTGTGAAGCTGTCGAAGGCATTAGAAACTTAGTCAAGTACATTCACTCATCTCCTTCTAGGTTAGACAGATTTAGATATTACTCCAACTTGATGAAAAAAGATAAAATGGCTATCATTCCACTTGATTGTCCTACAAGATGGAATGCAACATTTAAAATGCTTGATGTTGCTCACAAGTTTAGAAAAGTATTTGATAGGATGTGTATAGAAGATGAATCGATTAAAGCTTACTTTAATGAGATGGTCAAAGATAAGAAAAAAAATTAGTTGGCTGTATAATGAACAAACAGGGACTTAAAATAACCAACAACGTGAGTTGTTTCTTCTAACACTAAATAAAATATAATAAAAGGACCCATGTATATCACTAGGAATGGAATCCGTTGAAATGAGGCTATATATTAAACTTTAAGTTATTCACCTAATAAATCATATTATAATGCAAAGCAGAAAAGAACAAAAGGCATGTTTCTAGATGTGCAGAACAACTAATTTCCACTGGATGTCATGGGGACTTTCACTGGCTTATGTCTATTATTCCCTGTCAGTCATAAAATTGGATATGAATATGAAAAGTTGTTCAACATGTTTAGTAATACAATTTCAAATATGAATGATATTTTTTTTTTTGGTTACTGATAAAGTAATAAAGAATTGAAGTAGATTGAAAGGAGTTTAAAGCCTTTTGTTGAAATTATTCATGTTTCAGATTACACATTAATGCTAGAATGTAAATGCTAATTAATATTTTGTATAGGGACTTCTTCTTTATCCTTGGGAGCATCATCATCATCACAACAAAATGAAGCAGAATGAAGAACTGTTGGCAAGAATTTATGAAGACAACAAAATGATTTATGAAGAAACTGTTCAGATCTTGTGGTGTTTCTTAATTATGAATATATTTCCTTTTCTGTTAATTATGATTGTTCAGAACACATTTAGCTTGATCAATTCTGTTACATGCTTGATCAATTCATGTATTAAATAGTCTGTTATGCAAAAAGGCTGGAACATGCATGAACACGATTTGCAAATAGTCTGTTACATGCTTGATCAATTAATCATTTGCTGGTCAGTTTTATCATTTATATTAAATTTCATATTGGTTATTTCATAAATAGTCTGTTATGCTTGCAGTCTTTTATGCAAATAGTCTGTTACATTAAATTTCTGTTTAGAACACATTTTGATTACAAATTCTGCAGTTAAAAATCTTAGGTGTCGGAAAAATGGAATTCCATATTTTCTTTCTTTTCTTCCGGTTTCCATCTATTGGAATTCCGGGGTTAATGGTACGGAATATGAAATATGTTATAACATTCCGCCAATAATTGGAAGAAACGGAAAATGTCCCGATTGGTACGGAAATTTTCCATTCCCACCCCTACCTATGACAACTGTGATGCTTGCTGTGATAACTTCAGTTACAGACAAGCCAACAAAAGCCCACGCATACTGCGTTGCTAAATTACCAAGGCTAAGTACAATTCCACCAAGCATAGCAAATAAAATCGATGGCCAATTATCCTAAAATAAATTACTTTATTTTAGTTCGGAGAATTGGTATGTCTGTCTTCTAAGATTTAACGATTAATGACTTCACAGAAATACAACCAATGTTAAGTATGCAGGACTCTGAATATGAACCCTATTATCGTGTTGGACACAACAAGACAATATGCATTGTTGCTTTAAAGATCCATGTACTCAAATAGATTGATTACATGAGCATTTCAAAAATGCACAAGCTCAATTCCAATTTCGGTATCACCTTAATTTGCGCATTTTAAAACTGGCATGTTATGGTTTAAAATTGTACATGTGTATTTTTAAAATGCTCATGTACAATTCATAGCCAGCTCAAAATCAAATTATTTTTGTAATGAGATTTGGAAGAAGACTATTGTTCAATCAGTTTTGTTAATAGGAAAGTTTGTCCCTTTTTTGTTTGGATCAGTGTATAGAGATTGTATAACAAATTTAGAGAGAGAACAATTAACAAACCTGAGCGAGCTGAGTAAAGAAATTGGGCATATCAGGCTTGCTGTCGCCAATTTGACCAAATGTCAAAGCAATGAGAACCGCAGCCAGTAGATTGGTGATTGAATAATCAAGATAAGTGTGTTGTGGAAGACGACCCCTTCTCTCTAAAAGTGTTAATACAGCTGGCCATGTCCCTAAAAATATTAGAGCACCTAACATAAGCGCTATGGCGCCTCCTTTATCCTCAACCACATACATCTTCAATACCTACAAAAACCATGATAACAAACATATAAACATATTTTCTTGCCCTTTTTCTCTCTCTCTTAAAACTATGAATTTAAGTAAAAGTTCAACTAAATGATGCATCTTCAACTTTAGTACATAAAAATTTGTGATCTTTTATCAAATAAATCATTGATTCTTGATTAAAACTTCGTTGTACAAATAGAGAAAATGTGACCAACTAGTACCCGAAATTAAAATGAAAAGATGAGAACTTCAAATTACAACAAAAGAAATATTTGAATTCACAGAGCAGAAGCAATTTGAAAATATTAACCAAGAACAAAACAAACCTTGTAGTAAACAGCTTCAAAGAGCTCCAACATAAACTTGGATTCGAGAATGAAAATAGGAAGAAGAATATTCTACTACGACTGCATGACTTGCAGGAAAGTGGACTTTGAAGTTGAAAAGGACAAAAAACCAAAAAGTGTTTATTTTCATTACTCTTCTATTATTTTGTTTTATTTTTAGTAACTTGGTAGGCTGGTCAACTGCAGCTAGTATAAGTTGTTACAGCAAAACTATGCACGTATGAAAGGCATCTCTTTTAATTCATGAGATGGAATGGAACAATTCTCCTGTACAAGCACCAAATTCTATATATCCATGTCCCAAGTACATCGCATCATATCACATCCATACATTTATGAAATTAAAACAAATAAATTAAATAATAAGTAAAATTGGTATGGATATTATACAGTGGAGAGGAGGCACACAAGAAAGGATGGCAGATGAATTGATACCAGATGAAATGGCATAATTTATTATAGTTGATTAATTTCCATAAGGAATAAACTTGTATATGAAATATTGAGTAAAAGCTAATAATTCATTGACATAAATAATAATATTGCACCAGCTGTACCACATGGTCAGTTAATGCAGCAAATCCTGGAATGAAGAGGTTCGAACTCGAATGATACAAAAATACAGATTACATTAAATCTCATTGTAAACATATATAATTGGAACTATACAGAAATCAAAAGAGAGAAATGTAAGATGCAATAAATCTGTATTCATGCACCACGCTATTTTCTCAAATTATACAAGCAAAATGAAATGGAGAGGTCCCACGTCGCAGTAAATCTGTATTCATTAGGCCCGTCAATGGGTCGGGTTCGGTCCGGGTATTATAAAACCCGGACCCGAGTCCGATTACAATAATTAAAACCCGAGCCCGGCTCGAACCCGCAGGGTATTTCAACCCAATATCCGAGCTCGGCCCATCGGGCTTTTTAGGTCCGTTGGGTAATAACCGTATACCTAACTCAGAATATTTATGTTAAATCCATATTTTAAAACTGCAACTTTGCTAAAATTTGTATATAAACAATGTTAACTTATAAAGTGGACGGTGATGTAGTCAAGTTAACAACAAAAATATGTACATGTAAACAAACAAAATGGTAAATAAATAACACACACACTCATGTTTTGGTACGACGGAAAACTAATAGTCGGATCGGGCCCTAACCGGGCCAGGTTTTGATAAAACCGTACCCGACCAGAGTCGGGCCCGTGTCGGGCTTGGGTAGTAAAACGCAAAACCCTTACCCGCATTAATAGGGCGGGTTCGGGCCGGTCTCGGCCCGAAACCCGTACCATTGACAGGCCTAGTATTCATGCACCATGCTATTTTCTCAAATAATACAAGCAAAATGAAATGGAGAGGTCCCATACGTCGTGGGAATACAATAATATATAAGGGTTAAATTCAAACCAGGTTACAAAGGCTTATATAAAGGAGCTTATGTAATAGAAATAAATTGTATCAATCTATGTTATCTTCTCTCTTAGATTATTAATAAAAATTCTTCTTCCCTTAGTGGACTTACACTATCATATAGATAGTGGAGCCACTTAAATTTTTTTGATGTACTTTGCTTTCATTTATAATTAATTGATAACTTTTATATTTTCTTTAAAGGAGAACAACCCCAATAATTTTATTTGATTGTTTCGTCATTCTATATTTGATCCTATTGCTCCGCATCTATGTTGTTGGATAATATCAGTTTGGAAGGATAGAGCCCAACAATCTGGTGCTAGAGCATCTAGGTTGATTCACAGAAGGTATAAAAAAGTATGGTAGAAGACGGGTTACTCCTGTTGTAACAAGACCTTATGTTAGAGGTTCTTATATTGCATCCAGATCCCCGTTGGCAATAGAAAGATGGAACGGGGATAAAGACTTCGAGAAGTGGCAATGGAGGATGAAGGCTATTCGTAAAAGGAATATGGTTCATTAGGTACTTTTTGGGAGTCACTGTTAGTACATAAGGATTTGGTTTTGATAACAACAACTTTAGAAAATCATATAAAATATAAATACTAATATTTCATCAAGGTATATAGTGCAGGATATTAGTCAGGTGTTGATAGAAGAATACTATACAGTATCAAGTAAAGATTGAAGAGTTAAAGATGTTGATATAGAGACTCAAGAATGAAGACTCGTGAGTATTCAAGAGTTCAAGATTCCAAAATATTCCAGATAAGTTGTAGAGTCTATAACGTTTGTTAAAATTTTGATAGCATTTGATCTCTCTCTCTATTTTAAGTTTTAAAATGTTTTGATTTTTAAATATTCTTTTCAAAATAGCTTTTAATAGTTTTTAAAATTCTTATACTTATTATTTTAGTTTTTAATATTTTACGAAGTTATTGTTTTCATTAGATTTTGATTTATATTAGTTTATTTTTCAAAATTCTTATAATATAGTTTTACTTAAGTTTTATTATGATTATAATGTATATATATTATATTTAAACATACTTACAAAGTATGAAATTATTTCACAAAACAATACATTTTCAAAATAATATTTTAAAGTGTTTTTCAAAATTACAAAGTGTATGTCGACGTACTCTAACCTTATATGTCGACATACCAGCCGTGAATTTCAAAATTCAATTTTCAAAAGAAGTGTTTATTCGTCGTATCTCTTCATGAATAGACATGACCGTTATTCCTCTATAAATACCCGTGTTTTCAACGAATTTTTCAATCACTTTTCATTGTTCTTCTCTCCTCCTTCTTATCTCTCAATTTCTAAAACAAATTATAATTATACTTTGCCGAATTTCAACTAGAATAAAACTTCATTGTCATTAGTTTGATTCTCTATCATTTGCTCTTTGATTTCTATCATCTCTCTCACTCCAATCAAGATCTAAGTACTATTCAAGGATTATATGATCATTTGTAATCAAGATTAAAGTTCTGAGTTTGTAAATCTCTATCAAATTAAACCGATATACTTATGGGTGTGATTGTAGCCCATGAAATCAATTAGGTGTACATAGTAACCCGTAAATCTAGTGAGTGTGTTTGTAGACCGGAAATCAAGCAGCCCCACCTAGAGGCCGGGTTCTAGAGGGTGTGTCTTGTAGCCTTGAAATAGAAATTGTATTTGCATTTACTAGTTGAAAAGAAATCCGTACAAGAAATTGTACAGGACTGGATGTAGGGTAACTCCGAAGTAGTATAAAATCCTGGTGTGTTCTTTCCTTTTACTCTTACTGCATTTACTGTTTATCCATGTTTTGATTCTATGATTGTTTCTGTGATTGTTAATCTCATTATTCTTAGTATAGTTTCAAAAGATTTCAAAAAGATTCATATAAATTAGAAAACACTATCCACCCCTCCCACTCTAGTGTTAATTTAGCCTTAAGATCCCTATTCCGCAATCTAACAGTTAGCAGCTGAAGTTTTTTTCGTGGAGAAGAAGGAGATGGAAGAATGAGCATTTACAACTCTACAGTTGGCCGTGGAAGAAAATATTATCTTAGAAATTAGCATGGAAACCACTCCTAGAGGAATTTGGATCAAGCTGGAGAATCTCTATCTGAAGAAATCATTCACTAACCGTTTGATTCTGCTGAAGACGTTTTTCACCATGAAGATAAGAGGGAGTGTTTCAGCAAAGGCGCATCATAGTTTCTTCGATGATCTTGTAATGAAGATGAAGACTATGGATTTGAAGGTGGATGAAGAGAAGAAGGCAATGGTTCTTTTTTGTTTCCTTTTGGAGCATTATATAAGTTTCACTAACAGTCTGATTTACGGAAGAGACACTTTGATTATAGATGATGTGAAGTCGAGTCTTCTATCTGAAGACTTGAGGGATCAGATGAGGGAGATGAGTGAAGAAAGAAAAGGTAGTATTAGTCAAGGCCTACTTGTTGAGAGAGGAAGAGAGGAGAAGAAGAATTGGAATCCTAGGGGGCGTTCCAAGTCTAGGAAGCCCGAAAATTGTTGGAGAGGAAAGTCTAGAGATGGAAAGTGTCACTAATGTAAGTAACCAGGCTATTGGAAGAGAGACTGTTCGGATTTGAAGAAGAAGGTCGAGGATGGATCTTCATCGATTGCAGTGGAGAAGACTGTATCCGACGATGTGTTGACTACAGCGGTATCTAATGTATCAAATCATTGGGTGCTTGACTCAAGGGCGTCGTTCCATATGATGCCAAACAAGGATTATTTCAGCTCTTTTGTTGGAAAAGAGGAAAATGTTATCCTTATGGAAAATGGTACTGGTTGTAGAGCCATGGAAGTGGGTACAGTTCAGATCAGGATGTTTGACGGAGTGATACACACTTTTACAGGTGTCCGCTATGTTCCAAGTCTTCGAAAGTCATTGATTTCTTTAAGGAAGTTGGCATCCATAAGATGCAAGGTGACTATGGAAAAGAATGGTTTAAAGGTTTCTAGAGGTGCATTTGTTTTGATAAAGGGAGAAGTGTCCTAAATTCTGTATTTGTTGAAAGGAACCACAATTCTTAGAAAATCCTATGTTAGAGTGGATAGTTCTCTTGCTTTGGATGTAATTAGACTTTAGCATCTAAGATTGGGTCATATTTTGGAGAAGGGCTTAGAGTTGCTTTGCAGTCGAAAGATGATAAAAGGAGGAAGCTTCGACAAGTTGGAATATTACCAGAAGTATGTGCCGGGAAAGCAGACGAAGGTATCTTTTAGACTTGGACTTCATAGATCGAAGAGAGTGCTTGATTATGTGCACACAGATGTTTGGAGACTAGTAGCTAATGCTTCCATTAGGGGAGCAAAGTATTTTATTTCCTTTATTGATGACTTCTCTCAAAAAGTTTGGGTGTATGTGATGAGAAGTTTAAAGCTTGGAAAGTGCTTGTTGAGAATCAATCTGTTTGTAAGTTGAAGGTGCTTAGATCTGATAACGGCGGTGAATTTGTTTCTGAGGAGTTGCTCAATTTTTGTAAGAAGCATGTAATCAGAGATATTTTACTACACTAGAAGATCCAAAATCCAATGGGGTTACCGAGAGGATGAATCAGACTCTACATGAGAAGGCACGTTGTTTGAGACTGACAGCGGGCTTGTCTAGAGGCTTTTGGGCTAAAGCTTTTTCGACTGCCGTGCATATTATAATTCGAATTCCATGCTCAGCCATGGAGGAGAAGTGGAGCGGTAAAGCAGTGTATCTTGGTTACTTTCGTATTTTTGGTTGTTTCATGTAAGTTCACCATACAGGTGATGATAAGCTAGAAGCTAGAGCGTGCAAGGGCATATTTATGGGATACACGGATGGTATCAAAGGGTATCAAATTTGGAATCTTGTTGATAAAATATTATGCACTCCAGACATGTTAATTTTGATGAGTTTGCAATGTTCAATCTCAAGGAGGATTCACCTACCATATCAGATGAGTCTGATAGGCCTAAGGAGTTAGAAAAGATTCCCATATTTCAGTCTAGTAGTAGAGTTGCTGCTGCTAGAGATGTAGATGCAGTTGTTGAAACATCATAAAGCAGTCCATAGGTTCCTTCTAGTAGTGTGGATGATGTGCATAAGACTAGAGGACGTTCAGTTCAAGGTGGAGTTGAAAGAAGTTTAGGCGAAGCTGTACCTGTTCGGGTCAGTAACAGGACTATTAGGCTGTCCGAGATGTATGGTGATCGGTAGTATGCAAACCTTAGCCGTGATTGGTAGTATGCAAACCTTAGTCTTGGGGATCAGTTTGATTTTTTCCTACATGTGGTTCATGATGAGCCATTTGACCTTGAAGAAGCAATGAAGTCGAGTGATAGCTCGAAATGGATGTGTGCTATGGAAGAGGAATCATTGAGAAAGAACAAGATTTGGGATTTGGTACCACCTCCTCTAGGAAGCCGAGCGAGGTTGCAGACCGTTGTTGCTTTGTCTACTACAGAGGCAGAGCTTATAGCTGCTGTTGAAGCGGCTGTGGAGGCACTGTATTTAAGGCGGTTGATGTGTGATTTGGGCTTCGTGTAAGATGGAGTAGAAGTGAATTGTGACAGTCAAAGTGCAATTCACTTAGCTGAAAATCTAGTTTTTAGCTTAAGGACGAAGCACATAGAGGTGAGAGAATCATTTCTTATATCAATGAATGAAGAGAAGTCAATTCACCTTCAGAAGGCTCACATAGAGGAGAATACATCAGACATATTCACCAAGTCCTTACCTGCTGCAAAGTTCGAGCATCGCTCGAACTTGATCCACTTATCAAGGTGCTATGTGCCACATGGTGGCACAGGGGAGAGATAATTGGTAGATGTAGATGTTTTCTTTTGTTGAGAAGATTGATAGGTTCTACACGGGTATGATATGTTTAAGCACTTTGTTGACGGGCGGTGGCATTGCCGAAGTTCGTCAAAGCGTAATGGGTGATAGCATTGTCAAAGCTCATTGGGAATGTATCTGTTATGCTCGAGACTGATTGGAGTATGAAGGTGTAGATGGAGCTGGATGGCTTTTTTTATTGATACGTATATTGTATCAAGGTGGAGTGTTGAAAAATGTGATAAATATTGGGTTTTGTTATTTTGTTTAGTCCCACATCGCGGGATAAGTTCACACCTTATTTCCAAAGCCTTATATAAAGAAGCCTATATAATATAAATAACTTGTACCAATCTCTGTAATCTTCTCTCTCGGATTATTAATAAAAATTCTTCCCCCCTTAGTGGACGTATACTATCATATTGATAGTGGAACCACTTTAAAAAATTGGTGTACTTCCCTTTCATTTATAATTAATTGTTAATTTTCACATTTTCTTTAAAGGATAATAACCCCAATAATTTTATTTGATTGTTTCGCCATTCTATATTTGATCATATTGTTCCGTATCTATGTTGTTGGATAATATCAGCTTAGAAGGATAGATCCCAACATAAAGAGCTTATAAGGTACAATATAGAGTGGCATTTAATAATTTTCTTTACATTATATTTTTTAATAAATAAATAATCTACATATATACTAGGGCTCTAATAGTAAGGGTAAATTTATCATTATCATACTAGTACCAAGTAACTGCTAGCCAATGTTGAATTACATATTATGCCAATGCTATCAGTACGGTAACATTTAATTTACCATTATTAATGGTAAATTTATCGGTAAAGAAACGCCAAATAAGTGGTAACAGTAGATTTTTTAAAAATCTGATTCTAATATTAATTTTCTTTTGACTATTAAATTATCTTAAACACAGACGCTTTTGAAGGTATATTGTTTTTAAGAAGATGTTTGTAGTATTATTTATGCTGTTCTTTTTTGTTATATTAGGGTTAAAATATAATATTAGCAAAGCTATTATTTTATATTGTTGTAAATAATTTAAGATAAATTATTAAAAAAAATTATATCAGCTAAAATGAGTCAAAATCTTGATATAAATATTGATAGAGTAAGAACCAGGAACAAAATATTTAATCTTTTATCACTATAAAATTTTTAATACAATAAAAATTTAACATTTTATGTACTAGCAAAATTATCCATTTACCGTTTTATCGATATACAAATAATTATTTTATCAATGCTAATGATAAAGCATTGATAGTCATTGTCGATATACCAATAGTATCAATAATATAATGGATTCCTCGTACCGTAACAATTAACTTTTCCGTAATAGCTCTAAATGAGACAAAAATTATTAAACGGCATACTCTCCTCTATAGTACCTAAATTTAGTCAAAATTTTAATATGCTTTTATCATTAATCTAAAACTTATCAAAATTTCAGTTCAGTATAGTATTCGACTATTATACTTGATTATCAATCAGAATTTTAACTTAACTAAGCACTGCTTATTCTTATTGCAAATTCAAATGTTTGTACAACAACAAATCAGAATTACTTTTACATGGTTAAGGAAAAAAAAGAACACCATCGCATGAAAAAACCAAACATAATGTATTGTTTTAAGAATAAGAAAAGAGAACTACAGGATTGAACAAAAGCAGATCATGGTTAAAGATTCCAACAAATTATGCAATTGAATAAAAGAAAATAATGAATACCTTGAATTGGACAGAGAATAGATGAGCAGTAAAGAGGACCCAGATGATATTGTGTGATTTTTGATATCTCTTTTATTATTTCTACATGGAAAATCAATTTATTTTTATGAAACGGAGATGATGCTGGGATTAGACAGCAAAGTGACAGTTAGCTGAAGATTCCTGCGAATATCACGATGAATGTATAATGATTAGAATCTAAAAATGATTCTCCTAATAAACGATATAATTTAAACAAAGAAAATACTGGGATTCACAACCAACCCTATCGTATAACGTAACGCCCTGATCGGCCCACAGCCGGACCAAGTTTAAGATGAAAATTATTCAGTACGATAGGCTAATGTTATATATTATGTATACTTGGAAAGTGTCAAAACCTAATCCTATGGCTCTCTTGTCGTCCCACTAATCATTTATAATTTAGTAATATATTAAAAATAAATGAAAACAAGAAATGAATGATTGAAATTAAGAGTGTACATAACAACATAGAGTTTTAGGCACATAAGTAATTTTATCTATTTAGGTCACTTTTTAAAATTGCAGTAAATTTTGATATGCTTCAAAACTTAGTATAAACATACATCACGTTTGGCATATAACCATTAAATACTAAAAAATGGCACTACCATGTACATTCAATTTTCTTTTTCTTTCGCCCACCAAAATGTTATAAAATACTTCTCTCACCTTTTATACTTATTATAAACACACATCACGTTTGGCATATAACCATTAAATACTAAAAAAATGACACTACCATGTACATTCATTTTTCTTTTTCTTTCACCCACCAATATGTTATAAAATACTTCCTCACCTTTTATACTCACCTCCCATTTTGTTAAGTTTTTAAGAAAACAAGCACTCAATCTTTATTCTCTTAAAATTTAAACATTTAAACAACAATCGTGAATTCAAATCTAATCAATTTCAATCATTTTTTCAATAAATTTTTGTCAACTCAAAATGTGACTAGAAAATTATAATTAATTGAACAATTTCAGAACCTTAATATACCAGTTGTGCGGTTTAACTCCGCTAAAACCCCGCAAAATCCACGCTATAACGCACAATGCTCTTTGATCGCTGCACTTTTTCAATTTATTGCTCTTAAACAATAGATCTGCTTTAAACCCCGCTATTTTCTACTATACCCACTAAATCAAGGCTTTTTGGTAACTGCTTTAGTAACATTAACATAAAAAAATTGATTTGACTAGTTCTTTGTTAAACTAAATCAATAAAGTTGGAGTAAAGACCAAATTTTAAGGCATAAGTGCTCAATATAAATTAAAAATCTATTATAGTCACCAAATTTGGACTGCTTAAATCATGATATTCTTCGATTTTGTTATATAAGTTTAAACAGTATTTCTTTTTCTTAAATAAATGATGGGAAAATGAGAATAAATTAACTTAAACATTTGGTTTTATAACTAATTAAGCTTTTTGTACCTTTGTTATTTTCCGTTATATCCCCGCTATATCCATACTATAGCTTTTTGCACATCCATCGTTATAGAACAACCCTATGGCTTTAACCGCATGATATACTAGGTTGTTAGATGATTTCATTTGAAATCTCTTTCCAAATGTAAATTTTTAAAGAAATGGTCAGGATGTCCTACAAAGAAGCATTGCTTAAGTTGATGATTAAATTCGAAATGAAATTCTCTATAGAGTTTGCAAAAATTCAAACATTTTTTGTGAATAACAAGTGGGTGCTTGAAGTGGTTTTTTTATATTCTTTTAGTATCTATTTTAAGTGTCATTATGAAGTGTATTGATGAGTGCATATAGTAGCACACGTGAAAAATACATAAGCGAATTCCAAGAGTGGCATTTGTATATAAAAAAATTATAAAAAATTAATTGGTGCATTTTCAAAATGTATTTACATGTAACTATAAATACAACACTTAGACTTTGTCGTTTTGCTTTGTTCCATTCTTCTTCTTTGAAAACTCTAAATCGATTTATCTCAATTTTACATTTCGAAAAAAGAAAAGAAGAAAAAACTATAGTTTCAACACTGCTTCTTAATAATTGTGAAGCAACACTTCAGTAATTGTGTTTTTAACTTAGAGAAGTTGAGGTGAATAGGTAGAAACCAAGAAAAGCAAAATTTGGTCTTAAAAGAGAAAAAGATAGTGAGGTGAAGAAGAATAAAAGAAAGTAAAATGATAAAGTTTGGCTCTGATATTCAATATAATAGCAATTTTGAGAAAGGATGTATTTGATCTTTGACGCAGAAAAATACACATGCATTATAAGAAAGCAAATATGTAATTTTTGCCAATATGACACTCTTGCGACAGAAATGGCAGAGGTTTATAAATTTTTTATAGTAGGTCTAAATTTGTAAGTTTCTAGAAATGGTTTAAATCAATAAAAAGTAATCCTTTACGATATGTAAATTTATATGTTTCTCAAGTTTAGCCGATTAACAAATTGTTTGGCTTAGGTATTAGGTTTACATCATGATACATGCATTATATATGATTTTTTAAGTGCGGACAATTCATGTGTATGTAAGAAAATTTTATATAGTGATCTAAAATTATTAAATTCCAATGTTATATATAGTTGGATCACTCATTTTCATACACACATATGTATGTATGTATTTGCACATATAATTTTAATAAACATAAATTGAAAAATAAAAAGAAAAAATTATGAATTTTTGCTCTGAAGTTATGAGCTTGTTTATGTACCAAAATTTCCATCTAAAAATATATGTTAACTTTTATTGTAATCGTGATAAGAACTCTTGATTTTTTCATGTAAGGATCCATATTTTTGTGCAGATGAATGTTGTCCTAACTATTAATTTAAAACATTAATAAGATGATTTAGCAATAATTAATCTAATATAGTCTCGACGATTTGATGATATTAGACTTTAGAATGATGAAGGAATGAATGTAAAGCATATGGATGATCAAGTGTAAGAGATGGTAAGATGGTTACAGATATAAAACTCATGATTTTGGCTAAGTACCATCAACTAGTATCGATCGATATCGATTATGTCAGCTGATAGTTTGGTAGGTTTAGAACGAGCATGTTACCACAAATAAGGTTGTCGGATATGTAGGAGACATGTCAGAATTCAAGATGTCAAAAGCAGTGGAACCTTTAGCAGGAGATATCACACTTCAAATGCTTCAAGAAAATGTCAAAGCTCAACAACCTTAGAGGTTGTCGGGCATATGAAGAGGAAGAAATGTCGTATCTCAAAACAGTTCCTAAGGACATTGTACATATGACAAGCTTGAAGTGATATCGATTGACAACAGATACCGATAAACTATAGCAAAGAGATTATCGAATTTGAAGACAGATAAAAGGAGATACTGCATCATTGAAAGGTATTGAATGTATAACCACAAGAAGGGTATATCTGAACTCTATTGGGCCTTTACAGTTATATCTATAGTAAAGCATGTATAAGCGGCAAAGAATGTCAGGCTGTATGAGAGATATCAAATATCCATAACTGTCAAAGATGTCGCATATCATTAGTGTCTCAAAGACGTTGAAAGCCGACAATGCAAGTGAGGATACCGTGTTTCATCAATATAACAATCAATACCGTAAATTGTCATGCCGTAAATCATCAATCTAGAGAAGGATGTCGGGAGTCATCGATGCTTAAAGTAATAGTGTAAATCATCAATCTGAAGAGGGATGCTGTAAGTCACCAATGTGAAGACTATCGCTGCATTTCAACAACACAACAAAGGATGTCGAAAAACAATGATGCCAAAGGACACGTGGCAGCTATGTCGCCTGCCTCCACCCCTATAAATACGAATCCAATGGCAATTTGAAAGAGGCGAACTCTTCTCATCATTTTTCTACATTTTAAAAGTTGTAACCCTAAATTGAATTAGGGATTTTAGAGCATATTGTACTTTTGTGACTTTTTGCACATAAGGACTTGAATTATGAATTTTCCATTGCATATTGCAAGTGAATAAAGTCATTTGATTACGGCTTGCTTATTGACTTACATGTGACTTTTGTGACTGTATATTTACGATACCAACGTGACTTTTTTTTCCAAAGGCCAAAACTATGAATAAGCATATTTCACTTTGGACTTGCATACTTCTACCGGGCTAACACAAGGTTGACCAAGCCTATCACTAGCCTAGACCTATTTTCCTTGCTCATTTTGAGTTAACAAGAAAAATTGTTAAAATTTTGGTGCTAGAATAAGGGCCCGAAGCTCCATTTTTCTGCTTATCTCATATTAGATTATCCTTGACCTGCATATATATGGGATAGAGGATTTATACCAACATGCATATTCTGTAAAGGAACTCTCCAAGCCTTGCATAACCTTCTTTGGACAATATAATGACTATCTTGAAACAAGGACCTTCTGAGCCTGAGACAGTTGGGCTAATCTATCAAATCACTTCCGACCCTCGGTTTCATGAGGAACAAGTGTTGAGGATGTTAGCACTACACATCATGAAAGAAAAGAGACAAGTGATTCCTTATAATCCCGATAAGTGGAGCATAAATCCATTCCATATAGACCCTACCCATATTAATGGTATCACATCCTGCTTGGAAGGGAAAGCATAAGGAAGGATACTTTGTTCCTAAAAATGAGAAAAGCTATACAATTCCAATCTAAAAGGACATTTTTGAAAAAGTGATAACAAACGATTTTGACAAGATTTCCCAGAAATGGAACAAAGTAATCGACCGTCTTCCTGCCTTGATTAAAACTCAGGAATCCTCAAAAAGAAAGTTCATGAAAGATACTAATACGCCTATACGACGCTACAAGAAAATGGAATGGGAACAATAAGCATAGTGCCCTAAATGTTCTAGATCGTATAAGATTCGATCTCTTACCACTTCCTATGAGAATATCTATCTCCAAACTAGAAAGATATTGAACTATTGGCTTTCAAAAAAGAAGTATCCAGGAAATGAAAGGAAACTCGGAGTTGCTTATTTCCAGTATCACCAACGAAATTGACACGAAACCAATCAATGTCGAGCCCTAAAAGAAATGATTGAGAATTTCTTAAGGGAAGGAGAACTTCAAGAATTTGTTGATAAGATTTAATCGAAAGGAAAATGTGCCTACAAAGGATAAGTGATCAATAAAAAGAAATACTTCCTAAAGAGTATTTATCAAAATAAAGGAAAAAGTCTTTGATCCCGCCAAGATGGCATGGTCAAAGAACCTCCTAGCGAGAGGTCAAAGTAAATCTCCGGTCCCGCCTATAAGGCCTGGCCAGAGCACCGCAAACCTTCGGTCCCGCCTACGTGGCATTGCCCCTAGAGGGAGACGGAGTAAGCCTTTAGTCCCGCCTAAGATGGCCTAGCCAGAGCACTGACTAGCCTTCAGTCCGGCATGTAAGGCATGCTTAAATCACCTCCCAGAGGGAGAACAGAGTAAACCTTTTGTCCCGCCTAAGATTGTCTGGCCAAAGCACCGAACCAGTCTTCAGTTCTGTCTTTAAGGCCTGATTGGAGCGCCTCCTAAAAAGAGGATGGGTAAGACTTTGGTTGTGCTCAAGATAGCTAACCAAACACACCGATCAAAACCTAAATCACCACCTAAGATGATAATAAGAGTTTCGATCAAAGTTTAGATCATATCTAAAGATGGTAATAAAGGAAATCGATCAAAGTCTAAATCACTACCCAAAGAGTAGCAAGAGGTTGTCTTCTAAAGGAACACCAATCGAATGCAAAAGAAAATCAAACTCTATCCGAAATAAGGATTTAGGCAGTCGTCTAGAGGAAGATCAGTCAAATGCAAAGGAAATCTTCTAGAGGAAGACCAATCAAACGTATTTAATTTTGGACCAAAGCAAAGTTAAAAGCTCCTTCAAAGGAAGGATCAAAAGCTACCTATCGCGTTGAATTGAGAATTTTAATTTCAAATTGAAACACCCCACACTCCTTAATATACCCAAAAAGACACATTAAAAGGCGTGGTGCGTTGTAGGTATAACTAAAGCTAACAGAGACTAAGATTCACAAGACAAAAATAGATAAAAACAGAGGAAACTTAAAATAATGACTTAATTAAAACAAAATTTCATAATTTCTTCACAAATAAGTCAAATACCAAATACCACATACATGTCTAAAAATCCAATATGTCTCATGAAACCAAAACTCATAGTCTCAAAAATCAGAGTACATAATATCCCTCATAATAAGCCAGTACATAGAAAGAAAAAAAGCTGAAAGAAAAGAAATACATGGTAGAAAACTCCTCCAAGAAATTGCCAAGCAACTGCAATCTACTGTCCTCTCCCTTGATTGCCTAAGGGGGGAAAAAGGGGAAAGTAGAGGAGTGGGTCAGACTAAAAGTCTGGTGAATGATAGTAATTACTAGAGTCTTTAAGCAAAGTAAAAGTAATAGACTCTACAACAGTTTTACTATATAAAGAGGAAACAAAGGAAATAGGAAAGAGATAAACTGGAAATAAATACGGTTAACTATAAGATAGGTTAACTTTGATTGTTTGCACTTGTCCTTGATTTTTGCTTTGATTAAGCTGAATTCCTAATCCTGTAATTAGGATGTAACCCTAATCCTACCCTTTTTGATCAGCCTACTACTCAATAGACCTTATTGCGAACCAGACGCTATATAACTCCCTACACAGCAGCCAATGGTATCTACAAAAGATGCACAAAGCACCAACTGTGGATCCGGACGACATATATAGCTCCCTACACAGATGGCAATGGTGTCTACGAAAGACACCCATACTAAGCGCTTGGAACTCATAGCGATTACTGAGCACCAGAATGGAAGTCGCACGCGTAACTGCCACCATGCCCATGCTACCTTTTGCTCCGCCTATCGGGTCTTCTTATTACTTCAAACTCCAGCATAAGCGTAACCCTCATCCCACTTCAAGCTAACGTGAGATCACTGTGTGTCAATAGAATCTATAGGGGAAATGCTGTTGGTAATGGCCCATCATCCAAACAATATCTAGTTGCACCCCTTATCCAAATCCCCCGTGATTTGGACTTCTATTTTACCAATTACTACCATTCTTAGCATAAGCGTGCCCTTATCTCACTTCAGGCTAATGTGAGACACCGTTTTATCTAATAGGGAATGCTATATGGTACAGGTTCTACTTTCATCTTTGCTTATTAACTTAGATAATTTATTTAAATAAGCCTTTATTATCATCTTTACTTTCTACGCTTATTAATTTATCCCAAGTCTTAAAATAAGCCTCATTCTGTTCTTTTTCTTATTATAACCTACGTTATAATCATGCTTATTACTTAACCCAAGGTTTAAGTGTGAAAATAAGCTTCTTTCATCTTTTAGTTATAATTCTACGTTATAACTAAGCCAATTAATTAGTTCAATTCTAATCATAATTAGGCATAATTTCAGTCCAATTCCATTTATATTACAGTCTTTATAGTTTACATCTCATAATTATAAATAGGCCAATCTCTTTAATTCAGTCCAATTAATATCATAATTAGGCATAATTTCAGTCTTAATTCCATTTTCTTATAGTCTTTATAATTTACATCTTATCTTTCATTATTTCAGAATTCTTATAATGTAATCCAATTTCGCGTTAATTCTATTCTAATCCATACACGAAGAAGAAGGAGAAATAAAAGAAAACTGAAAATAGAAGAAAATCCAAGGCGTAGGAAGAAGATGTAAATAACGCATAAATAACAGTAAATAGATTAAAATACTGTAAATAAACGGTAAATAAATGGAAAAGCTATAATTAACAGAAATAACTAAAATTAACTGAAAAGAATAGCTAGAAAGAAATAGACTGAAAATAATTGTAAAAATTGTAAATAAAACTGCTAAAAAGGTTATTCCAGAAAATCGTAGTAAAACTACAACTATTGAAAACCCTATTATTTTAAATTACTTAAAGAAATCTTAAAATAATTACAATCGCTCACCTCTAGTCCTTAGCTCTTCCCTTTAGGCCTTCATGGACCCACTAGGGGTTGTTAAAATATTTTTATTAAAAAGATTCTCTTCTTGAAAAATTATTCCTTTTAGGGTCCTTCCTGAAAAGGTGAACCCAAGCGGAGAAAATCTAGAATGAGAAGAAGTGTTAGGCCTAGGGTCTTATTTATAGGGGTAGAAGTGGATCTCAGACCGTTGGATTTGGGGATTGAATAGGATGCAACCACATCATAGGCTGAATAGGAGCTATCGGATGGAAGCACGGAAGGACTAGATTGATCAAAGAACACAAAACAACGTGGTAAAATCGCATAACACGAAGGAGTTCCTCCTTCGTTTCATTCTCATCGACCGACTGGTCGACCTGGACCTTGGGATGGTCGACCTCTAGGTTGACCCCCCCTTTATATTTTTTTTGTTTATTTCTTTTCTCCTCCATACTAGCTCGGATTCTGACGTTTTATATATGGAAATTGACCAGAAAATTACCATGGACACAATGGTGCAACTTCCGTGGCTTAATTATGATAATTTTACAAAGTTATTTTATTATATAATTAATTAACGAATTAATTATTATGGATTAAATTTTGGGTTGTTACACAAATAGTGACATCGGAGAAACTATTACCCGAGCCTTGGGCTTCATTCTTTGAAATATCATATTAACTACCACTCCATGATTTCTATATTAGAATTCAAATCAGCAAATAACATGAATCTCCATAAACAATCGAATTCTTAAATAACAGGAATCTGTGTTAATAGTTGGATGTTTAGTTCTATTACCGGTTGGAATTCTGGACTTGTTATCAAAAAAATTATGATCTTCTTATCAAATGGAGTTCTAAATTAATACTAAATAAATTTCTTGTCTTCTATTCAGATTAAATTATGGTATTATTACCAGGTCAATTTTCAGTTTTCTATTTGACTGCCAGATGGTTTTCTAATCTTCTATTGTCAGATGGTTTCTTGGTGTTCTATTTCAAAGTTATTGTTAGATGGTTTTCTGGTCTCCTAATCAAATTATTGCCAAAAGATTCTTGATCTTCAATACAGATGAAATTACAATTGCATATGGATTTCTGGATATTACTCCTTCGAGACTAAAACTTCAAGCGTCAAGCTCCAAATTTCTAGGTGATAAGGCCAAAAGACAAAGTTATTAAAAGCTTCACTCCCCAAAGTGCTAAATTATGTTCTCCTAAACGGAGTTCAAATTTTCTAATAACGATAATCTTCGTTATTAGATGGGTTTCAAATTTCCTGTTAAATAAAAGAAGGGTTCTTCCGAACTTTTGATTAATAAGTTGCTAAACCCTTTACTAAAATGAGTTTCAGGTTTTAGTGACAAGCTTTACATTAAGAAACCGACCAATGCTTCATCAAAAGCTATATATCATATTAAAGCTTTGGAAAACGAGTTTCATGTCTCAGACAATTCAACAAAATCAAAAAGAAGAATACAAAGATTCATTTAAGGTAACAATCATTCAGATAAAAATTTATTTATTTTACATATTATATACAAGAAGTACAGGTGCAAAGAAGGGATAGCAAAAAGGGAAATCTGCCCAAAAACTCATAAGCAATTCTTCATTAAGTGTTATGTTTCTACACCTCCTTTTTAAAAAAATTAGCAACCAAAGATGAATTGGTAATATGATGGATAGCCACATCCGAAAGTTCTTTAAGTTTCTTTTCATTTTTCGAATAATATTTGCATCATCAATAGAGCCAATTTGAACTTCCAATGCATGCTCAAGTGTTTTGTTGGCCCCCTTTAAAGTTAGAAGCTTGCTCTTTAATTTATTAACCTCTCGTTTAAGAGCATATTTTTCATGCTTAAGATTTTCCACCCGAGCCTAAAAATTGTTAAGATATTGAGAAACTTTATCGTCCCATTACTTGTTCAAAAATTAAACGCGGTCGTAACTAATTCTTTGACTCCATTTGGTAATTTCATCATCATCTAAACTCAAAGGTGGGTTCAACAAAGCATAAAATTGTTCCTTGCTAATCAAAGGAGTAGGAGTAGGAAGGCTGAATTCTCCTACTTGCAACGAGTTCTAAAGATTGACAGGATACTTGAATTTTCAAGAAATCTACTTCAAGATCCATTACCCTTTGATGGGTCGGACAGTTTCTACATCAGCCTTGATTCCTTCGACTAAAGATCCAGATGGGCCAATCGCATCCAATTTCTCTTTTAACTCTTGAATTTCTTTACCCTTTCTATAATTTTTTCCTCTAAGTTGGAGGTTATTTCCTTTAAATTGCTAAATATCGACTTCAATCGATAGTATCTATCATGTCATTTCTGTGCATTCGGGATATCCGGAAATGAAAAGGTTGAAATGCCTGGAGAATAGAGCTTCAACTCGAATTCCAACCATAACTTAGCTTTGATAATATCCAATTGAGTATTGAGTTCCGAACTGCAAGACGCGAGCATTAGTTGTTTTTCCTAATAAAAATAAGTAGATGGGAGAAGGAAATCAATACAGAGGAAATGTTTTCTTTATTAACAACCAAAAAGATTACAAGCATGAGCAAATTCAATTTACACCAATGATACAAGTTTTATGCATTAAACTCTTAAAGTTTAAAAACGGCAGATTGGGCCATTTTGAGTGATCCAACAGACAAAGAGAGGGTAGCGTCAAAAGGAACATTAAACCCTTAAGGAGTGTTAACTGGAGGAAATCGATGATAGTCCCATTTTCCAACCTAAGGGTTGGTCTCATCACATGACAATCTAGCGTGGTTGGTTCGTATCTTTTTAAGCAATTTATCCTTTTGTCGCCCAAGAAATCAAAACAAAAGTACAGAAGCTGCATGTAAACTTCTTGGAGATCTCTAAGAAACAATATTTTGCTAGCCGAGAATTTTTGAGAATTAACGATTTCTCTTTAAAATCCCTCTTCTAAGAGTTCCATAAAATATGACTACTCGATAACTCCTTAGTTTGTATAATTTATGAGAAATAATCAAAGTTGTGAAGAAATAAGAAATAAAAACATTGAAATTCATAAAGCTATCTAAATTACAAATTAAAACGAAATCAGTTGGTTTCATGCAATATTGATCCTTTATAAAATTCGAGAATGAATCTCTCCTTGTTAAATTTCACTTTCTCGGGAGGAAGAGTATTTTGGGAAAGAGAAATGTTCGTAGCCCAGGGAAGATTCCAACATGTTTCCAAGATGGGAAAAATGGTTCCTTGTTCATCCAAATATCTGCAAACGCCTGAGCAAACCCCCACTCCTTTCCCCTAAGAATGAAAAATCAGTAAGAATATTTCTGGAGTAAACTTTATGTAGAAACTCCATTGAGGTATCCCTACCACCAATGAGCATCCAGGAGAGAGTGGTTAGCTCTGCATTTTCTCTTATGACTCTCTCCCGATGAAGGAGAGAATTCTTCAATAATAAGGCTACTCGTTATTCTTTAAAGTTCCTTAACCATGTGGCGTAAATAGAATGTAACGACTCTAATTTTTAGCAACATTATTTAGGATATTTAATGTGTTAAATTAAATAAAATAATGTAATGATTAGGGAATTGAGATTTGTGTAAATTAAGGGGTAGCCGTGCCTTGTTAATAAATAAACCAAAATGAATTAGAATGAAATAAATAAGGGGCAAAATAAGAAAAGACACATTCTAATACCCCAATCCCTTAAGCCGTGTTCATTCTACACGTTTATTATCAAAATCAAAATATAGAGGCCGACCACCATTAGAAGCCACAAGAGGAAGATAAGCAAATGGAAGAAGCTAAATCAACTTAATCCATTCTCAAATCTACAACTCCCTAATCACAAAGCTAAGGTGAATAATGACTACATCTCATGTTTCCTAATTGTTTTTGGTTTTAGGTTAAATCCAAATTATTTTGCAATGTTTTGCCATGTTTTGATTCTTAGAAATAAATATATATGCTTGTTGATGATTTATCATATATCATATGGATTTTATGATATGTTTTAATGTGAAAACCCTATTAAATGACATCCAAGTACCTTACGATTTTAGATTTAGATCTGAAATGATATTCTAGAGATGGGTTTAAATTTTCATAATTGTTTGAATTAATGTGAATTTTATATTAATTTTCTAGTGAGGAAAATGGATATTTGAGTTTAAAATAATTTACGGCTAAATAATATATGCTTTGGGTCTGAAATTTATATATGTTAGAAAACATATTAAAAATGATTTATAGGAATTTTTGTAGAATTTTCCTAAGTGTTTTAATGAATATATAAAATTATTTAAGGTATGAGACTTAAATGTTTTATATATTTATAAAAGAGAAGGTGTATTTTGTAAATAATTTAATTTGCTTATTTTTGAAATCTCAGCACTTTTAGAAATGAAAATTAGCAACCAATAATTATTTGGCAAACAAGGCAGGTTAGTTGAAAAGATTAGTTTAAAAAGCTAAAAATCAGATTTTACATGCTTTCTATATGTTTCGCCACTTTTGGCTCCTAGGTTTCAATTGAGTACTTCCGCTTCCATCGCCATGGAAACCAATGCACATAGAATCAATGATTTGGTACACAATGAATTGGATATAGGCAGAAGGTATTGGATCGAAACAAGGGATTCCGATGGGGTCGAAGCGCTATTTTGCTTTCAAATAGAAATGCGCCTACTTTGCTTTAGAAAGAAATGCTTTCGACTTGGTTGGCTTCCGACTGGGTCAAATTGATTAAAGGAATGGTTTCGACTGAGGTTGCGCCTTTTGTTTTAAGTAATTGCTTTCGAAGGGGTCGAAACCCCTAACTACCGCTTTTTACAAGCAAATGGTTTCGAAAGGTTACTATGTTTTTAAAACCTAGCCACTTCTCCAATGCTTTCGAAGGGTTGGTTTCGACACCATCACTTCTTTACTTAGGAATTGCTTTCGAAAGAGTGCTTTAGACTTAGTTGTTTTATGACCCTTTTGTTCTGTTGAAGGTAAAACCCAAAGGTTTCAAAAGGAAAGGTTTTTAAATGGTTTTGAAAGGTTTCCACATGTTTTACTTGAACCCAAATGCTTTCGAAAGGTTTGATGTTTATAAAGGATTTTAATGATTTCGAAAGGTCTAAATGAAGGTTTTGAAGGGGTGATTCCCCAATGGTTTTGAAAGGTTTAAAAAGGAAGGTTTCTAATGTTTTCAAATGGCAATGTTAAGTGTTTTGAAGATAGAATGTCTAAGGTTTTAAAGCTTTCGAAGGTGATGTTATTTCGATGGTTCCAAAAGGTTTATTATGAAGGGTTTTGAAAGGGTATGTTTTGGCCTTCGGCCTAAGGTTATAAATCAAAGTGGTTTTACTTGTATCGAAAGGGGTACTTTCAATGGATTCGAAAGGGGTGCCTTTCAAAGGTTAAATGTTTTCATCAACAAAGTTTTGTGTAAAGTATATATAACATGGCAAGGTGATTTGAGTAAAGCATAGAGTATATTTTCCTTGTTTAAAGTATGATTTAAAGGATTAAATCATTTTAAAAGAAAATTTTTTCAAGGAAAATTTATGGGTAGTTAACCCTAAGTAAAATGACTCGGATATTAGAATACCAGATGGGACTGGTATAGGGTTGCGCCCTATACATTAGCTATTTGCCCCTGGCTAATTTAGACCAAAATTCTAGTGTGTAGGGCTTTGTCATAGGTAAGACTAAAATGATGTTGCACACAGAAAGGAATATACAGAGAGAGGATAGGTTATTGGTGAGCCCGCAAAACCATTATAATCAGTTGACCCTGGGAGAATTAAGTTAGCGACAGACCGTCCAAAAGAGGAGTATTTAATAGAAGTTAGATTATTTGTGTATTTTGTCTGATAGGCCCGAGTTAGCCAAACAAAACTATAGTGTTCAGACAAATAGTCCATTTGTTACCTGATTTATATGCTTTCATGACATTGATATTATTATTTTAACCAGTTTTGGTTGCAGGATTAAGATTTGCAAAAGATATGTTTTAAAAGGATATTAGTGAGGGGAACCTGTTCTGCTAAGCGGCATGGTCTCACTTAATATCAAATAACCGAGATGTATAGTATTATTCACACCAGGCTTTATGTCTGACTCGAAGTTTATGTTTTTCACCTTAAACTCTCAGGTGCTAAAAATTGATTTGAGTAAGCTGAGGGTTGAGGATTATTAGGTTTTAGTAGGTGGACGAATAAAGCTTCCGGAGACGAGTAGGAGGCTGCTTCTAGCTATATTTAGGAGTTGTTTTGTTTTATTCCGCTGTGCTATATTAAGTCAGTTATGACTATTTAGTACTTTGGTCAACCAATGTGGCATCTTCATATGTCGCTCTTGGCGTATTTATGTAATAATCATATTTGATCTACCTGGGAACCGTTTGGGATTATGTAACTTGGATATGAAAAGTTGTTTTGAAACGTAATCAGAAAAATGTTCTAATCCGTGATGATTTTATTTCATATTCAAGTGCTTCTAATATTATGGATACCTTTAACATTACCATTTGGTCACCAGAAGTTAATGCTATGGATGGCTGCAGCATCTGTAGCGCTTAGCTTCGGGCTTCCAGATAGGTGATGTTACACAGAAAGGTGCCTATACTTATCAGATAATTTGTTGTGCTCCTCGATTACCCTTTCAAGTTCTCTATTCAATCGATGCACTTCCCTCTTGCTCTTTTCATATAGATTCTCATAGTAATATTTGGATCTTTTCCTTAACTAAAGTAACAAACTTGTTAACTAAAGACTGGTAGGTAACTTTAAGTATTTAAACAATGAATTCCATACATGCATGATCGGAACCTGAGGGGTTGGGTTTATAAATTTTCCTTTCTGTTGTTGACCAAGGGAAACAAAATCTTTTGGAGGAATATTTTCACATGAAGCATCTTGAAAATCAGGTAGATCAGGAAGATCTACATCGTGGAAAGGCGAGTCTAAGTTATGACCACCTGATCCGTCACTCCCATCTCTTGATCCTTTTGGACCCTTATAGCCCTCATCTCCATCGAGATCATTATCATCGTCATCACTGTTGTCTTCATCATCATCCTCTCATTTATCTGAATCTCCATCCCCTTCAAGTGGGGGGTCATCAAAAGATAATAATTTCTTCGGGTCGATGGCTTCTTCAGGGAATTCATCTTAAAGCGATCCTTGAGCTCTCCCAAACATAAGATCAAACTATCTTTTGAATTTTCCATTTAGGTCTGGAAAAGAAGGAAAATCTAGATCATGGCATTTGTCAATATTGTCATTATAAGTTGTGAAAAGAGCATCTTTATAGCATTTCTCAGTTATCTTAGTAAGAGCTTAGTCAAGAAAGAAAGTAACTTTCTTCTTGGCATCCTTTACGATATTATTGGTGTAGATTAGAGTATCATCTTTGGTTTCCAACTAACTTTCTAAAACTTCATCTTATAACTCAAAGTAATTAATAATGGCGTCCTCCATTCCCCCTGCCCACTCCCGTCCCCAACCAACTCCCTTACCTCCGATCTCCTTCGTTCCCAGTAAATACAACACCGCCCTGAAAGGTCCACATACTCTGCGTGCCTCCGCGGCCGCTTCCATTCCTCCTCCGATCCCAACCCATGCCCCACTGCCCACTCCCGTCCCCAACCAACCTCTTTGCATCGAGATCCCCATCGCCAAAACTATGCCTAGGTGGCGAGCTCGGCACCACGCTCCCCCCTCCTGCCCAATCCCCCATCCAAGCGGCGCCACCCCCTACCGCTTTTCAAAAACGTTCGTCAAACTGTTGTTTTCTTGAAATTGGAAAGCCGCTGCCTTCGATGCGCAGGATTGAGACACGTGGCGCAGAATTGTAGAGACGCAAAGATTTGTTACAAATGTGGATTTTTTGGGCATCCGCAAACCCACTGTCCCGATAAAGTCATTAATCACACTCAGGCACGAAAAAACAGAAACGTCCCTTCCTCTCCCACTAAAGACAAACCCAATTCTGCCCAGTGGGTCCCCAAGTCGCATCTCCCTGCAGCTCAAATGAAACCTTCCATCTCCCCAATGCATTCTCTCTCCCCTCCAGCTCCACAAAGTCTGCCCCAATCCCCAATGCAACATCATAACACAAGCTTGAATTCAAACACATTCTCAATGGCGGACCTATCATTACTCCTCACTGCTAACATTATCAGTGGCACTTGGTCAATCGACTCCCTCCATCACGCACTCTCCTCCACCTTTCACCACCGCGACTGGCCACTTTGGCTTCTGACCGATACTAGCTTCATTTTCTTCTGTCCCACATATGCAATCAGAGATCAAATCCTTCAACGTTCGACCATTACTTAGGCAGGAGGTGTTGTACAATTTCAGCCCTGATCCGAACTTGATCACCCAGCTCCGTCTTTGGATCCACCATCATGGGCACTGATTTCGGGTTTTCCGGAACTTCTGCGGTTCAATTCAGAGGCCATTTCCAAAGCTGTCAAGCCAGTGGATAGATTCCTGGTGCAAGATGACTGCGAATTGGCGGAACTCGACCATCTCTTTCTTTATATCCAAATGCAATTCTTTAGCGGCATCAACTCCCCATCCTCCTTCGTCACAACCTTGAACAACGTGGAGTACCTGTTGAACATTGAAAAATGGGAGCACGAGCACCCGAACAGGCGACCGGAAAATCACTTGCTCGGAGTAGACTATGAGAGAGACTTCCCCCTATTCGAACAACACATCCCGATTGAAGACTTGGATTTAGAGGACAGGTTTGATGTAATGAACTATATCCGTCTCTTCTCCGGTTCCCCATCGGTACTTGGCCAATCCAATGATCAGTCGATTGAAGTGGTTGGTCCAAGGGGCTAGGACCCATGGCCAGTCCAGGAGCATAGGTGGGACCCTTTCTCTGATTTGGACCTCACAAAACTGCTTTTTCAGCAAACCCCAGCATCACCAGCAGCCCTATCCCCGCCTCGACCGCCCCACAATGTTGCCCCTCAAATAGATATCCAATCTCCCCCTCACCAGTCCCACATTGTATCCCCTCAAACAGATATCCAATCTCCCCCTCACCAATTCCCTGTTCCCCTGCCCGAAGAACATAGCCAAGCGGCCCATTCGGCGACTGGTCAGTGGTCCCAGCTCGTCACTCCAATGTCTGTACGCCGCAGCTCCAGACTGGACAAAGCGACATCTCACCCTGGTAGTTTCTTTAAACACGTAGTTTTTTCCTCTCTTAATGAAAGTCTAAACAAAAAAATGGCACATTGCATGGGCGTGAGTTTGCATGGAGAACACTACACCTCCATGCAGGCACTCGAATCGGAGCGCTTGTCGTTCTCCCAATGAAGCTAATTTCTTGGAATACAAGGGGGTTGGGGGACCCTTGTAAAAGACATTCTGTTAGCCTTATAATAGCCCCACAAAAAATCGACATCCTTTTCCTACAGGTATCTAAACTATCAGACCCATCCCCTAACATACTCAGACAAATTGGTGGGCCATTCCTATCTGGGTGGGCCCACCTGAATGCTGTCGGCTCTAGTGGTGGCATTATGACAGCCTGGAATGAATCCGTGTGGTTCCACTGCCAAACTTTTTACCACACAGCAGCCCTACACGTAGCCCTTCGTCACTTACAAACCGGGACGATCTTCTTCTTCTCCAATATCTACAGCCCACAAAATACTCAAGATCGAAGCGATCTATGGTCGAATTGTCTCACCTTCGCCTCACACATTAATGGTCCTTGGGTGGTTGGAGGAGATTTCAACACCACCAGATCCTCAACAGAAAGAAATTCGGGCAATTTTTCCCATGACTCCGACTCCTTCAACCACTTCATCAGTCTTTGCTCCCTGATAGATCCACCCACCTGTAACCGTCTATTCACCTGGTCTAACCGTAGATCAGAACCTTCATTAGCCAAACTGGACTGTTTCCTTTTCAACCCGGCCTGGGATGATTTATACCCACTTTCCTTGGTCTCGGGCCTAGCCACAATCATCTCCGACCATTGCCCTCTCCTACTCGACACTGGTTCCCTCACTTGTCCTACCAGACCCTTTCGCTTCGAGCACCTCTGGCTCCTTGAGCCATCATTTGATAACTTCATCAAAAAAATCTGGTCACAGCCCTCCCACACCCCCTCAGCCACCGCCAGAGTTGTCTCCAAACTCCGATCTCTCCGAAAGATCATCAAACCCTGGTCCAAGTCAGTTTGGGGCTCTATTCGGTCGCGTATTTCTGCAATTCAAGATGAGATTTTGGACCTAAACATACTCGAAGAATCTATCCCTCTTATCGAATCGGATCGATCTCGCCTGCGTGAACTGGAAGCGGAACTGGACAGATTATCATTGCAAGAGGAAATAGGCTGGAAACAACGATCCAAAGAAAAATGGATTGAGGATGGAGATAAGAATACTGCCTATTTCCACCGCCTTGCAAACGGCAGGCGTAGATCCACTTTCATCCCCGAAATCACTCACAACAGTACCACTATCTCTGATCGGTCCGCTATCCTAAAACTGTTCTCCGACTACTATCGAAACACCTTAGGTAAACACCCCCCCCCCCCTCTACCACATATTGACTGGAACCTACTCTACCCAGAGTGCTCACCCATCCCTCTAGACCAACCCTTCTCAGAGGCGGAAATTTGGGCTGCACTGAATGACATGTCTGATGACAAAACTCCTGGCCCGGATGGTTTCGGCCCACTATTCTTCAAGCATTATTGGAAACAATTAAATATGACATTATCGAGATGTGTTCTGAATTCCAAGCCGATCCCTCATCTGTTGCTCGCCTTAACTATGCTAATATCATCCTCCTCCCCAAAACCCCAGGAGCCACTTCCCTTCCATCCTTCCGGCCTATTAGCCTCCTGAACACCACCTTCAAAATCATAACCAAAGTTCTAGCCAATCGCCTTCAAGCTGTCATCGCCCCCCTCATTGGAATTGAGCAATCCACATTCATCCTCGGCCGCAACATCATGGACTGCGTGGCGACTACTCAAGAAGTCATCTCCTTCTGCCACCAAACGTCAACGCCAGGTATGCTCCTCAAATTAGACTTCTCGAAAGCTTTTGACACAGTTAATTGGCAATTAATTTTGGAGCTTATGAAGCATAGAGGTTTCCCCTCAAAATGGTGCAATTGTATCCATTGTATTCTTAGTTCCAGCTTGTCCTCTATCGCGATCAATGGTGCTACAGGGGGTCTAATCAAGTCTGCTCGTGGCCTGCGGCAAGGAGACCCACTGTCTCCCTTGCTCTTCGTCCTCGTTGCTGACGTGTTAAACCGCATGATCAAGTTAGCTATATCGAACAACATCTTTGAAGGCATCAAGCTCCCTAACTCAAATCTGGTCATATCCAACCTCCAATTCGCCTACGACACTATCCTTTTTGCATCGCCCACAGTCAACCACATCCACTGCCTTAAAGTAGCACTGTACTCTTTTGAACTCATATCAGGCCTATCCATCAACTTCAGTAAGAGCTCCATCATCATGCTTGGTAACTCCGATCACCTTGGGCCAACATTTTCCAATTTGCTCAACTGCAACATCGCGCACTTCCCTATCTCATACCTCGGTATCACCCTCCGTCCAACCAAACTACTCAGAGCGGATTGGCTCCCCCTCATTTCCAAAATCGAAAACAGACTTCTTTCCTGGAAAGCACATTCCCTTTCTGCAGCGGGGCGCCTCGTCCTTGTTAAATCAGTCTTATCGGCAATCCCTTCATACTGGATGTCACTTACAAGCTTCCAACCTGGGTAATAAAAAGGATAGACTCGACCAGAAGCTCCTTTCTTTGGAATGGAGAAAGAATAAAGAAGCTCGTAAACTGGCGGACAGCTTGTCTGCACACTGACAACGGTGGTCTTGGAATTGTTAAGCTATACTACTTCAATCTCGCGCTTCTCACAAAATGGCTATGGCGGTTTCTCACCCCCGGAACCTTCCTTTGGAAAACATGGATTACCTCTCTTCATTACCACTCCAACCCGCACCTTGTCCTCCACTCCTCCACCAGCCTTAAACCATCCCCATTTTGGTCTGGGGTCCTCGCCACCCTCCCCCGTGTAAACCACTCTTCCATGTCAACCTGGGTAATGGGGCAAACTGCCTCTTCCGGTTGGATATCTGGCACGGCCAGTTGCCCCTCTCTTCTATCCTCCCCAACCTTTTTTCTCACTCAGCCACGGTCCTTGCTACCACATCCGATTCTTCGAGCTTGGGCCCTGACCACCTCTTTCCACCATCCTACTTGCCTCGCCACCTTAACCGAGCTTCACCAAGCTGCCTCCATCCTCCAAAACATTCGATTCCACCCCCGGCCAGATGAGTTCATCTAGGCCCCGAATCCCACAGCTGGCTTCTCCGTCGCCTCCTGCTACGCTCACCTGAACAATCCTGGACGCCTCTTCAACTTCCCCAGACTTTGGAAAAGCCAGCTCTAACCTCGCATCGCTTTCTTCCAATGGTGCCTTATCCACGGGCGCATCAACACCAGAGACAGGCTCTTTCGTAACAACATCGTGGTGGACCCAAGCTGTGCCTTATGCTCTATCGCAACCGAAAGCATACAACATCTATTCATCGAATGTGACTTTTCCTTTAGGGTTTGGGTTTCATCGTCTGTACACATACTCGGCTACATCCCAACAATCACCTCATTTTTCGAACACTGGCAGAATACCCCCCAATAAGCACTTAGATCTCTTTGTGGCTATATTCAGTTGGTGCATTTGGGCCGAGCGAAATGCACATGTGTTCAGTAGGCCCAAATCTAACTTCGAGGGAACATGCAGGCGTATTATTTACTATTTCTCATCTTTATCAGGACACAGCTTCTCAGCTCCGTTCAGGCTGAGACTGCCATTCTCCAGTTCATCGCCGACTGAATCAGCAGGTAGCACATGCGCAGCTCCTTCTAGATGGCAACCTGGACCCCACTGCTGACCACTCCGCAGTACTTATCTATTTTATTTCCTGACAGATGTACTAAGCTGTTTTGTATATAAGACTCTGCCATGTAGTGACTGTTTTGCAGTATTCTCCTATTTGGGCCAGCGATCAGGCTTGTTGATCGCACTAATTACATAATATTATGCCATCTAACCGGCTGTGTAGTGTCACGCTACACAACCGTCTTGCTCCAAAAAAAAACTTCATCTTACTGACCGTATTGACCTTCTCTTTCTCTAAAGTCTTCACACTCTCCTTAAGTGACAACTTGGCTTTCTTTTCCTCATTAAAGGAAAAGGCAAGTTTGTTTCTCTCAAGAACAGTATTATCCTTCTCTGCCATAATATCAGTCATTTGAGTTGTTAGCAAAGAAACTTGCTTCTCGAGCTTGGCAATTTGATTAGAAGGCCCTTGAGAGGCTTGATGAAGAAAGAACATTGCTTGGCCACCTGAACATACAATGGACATAAGATAAGTCAAGATGTATGAAATTAATGTCTAAACTACCCAAGCACAAAAGTGTATATACCAATAAAATCTGTTGATAGAGGACATAAAGATGGTCAGTTGAGAAAGTCGAAGGTTGGAGTGGCATAAGAGAAGCTAAAGACAGAGATTGTGTAACAGAATGAATGAGATCATCAAAGCCCATGGGAAGAGTTTGAGCCTAGGCCTCTGAAGGGAGAAGTTTAGTAAGGAGAGGAATGAAACCAAGCTCCTCGTACAAGCGTCGAAAACTAAATGCGAAGGTAGGAAGCGAGATATTAAGCAAAGGACCCTAGGTATAAGCTTCCTTGTCCTGCTTCTAAACATTGTGCTATGGAGAACCTAAGTCAATCATATCGGGATCTTGAATGGTCAAGTTAACTTCAACATTCGACTCCTTGGCAATAACAATAGAAGTTTGGTCCACTCTGAACCTAGGTTTTTTATTTCGAGGAAGGAATAAAGCATCGACGGGAGCATTAGAGCTCACTTTCCTTTTTATGTCAGCAGTCGCCTTAGCAACAGAATCCTTGATAGTTACAGATTCAGTTGATTTGGCTAAGGCAGAAGTGCGAACTTTAGCTTTCTTGCACTTAGAAGCAACAACGATAGCAGATGAGCCTAAATTAAAAGGGAAATTCATAAGACACCGACTTAGGAAATTTCATTTAACTATAATGAAAACTTACCAGGAGAATCATGTTGAATCAGGGAAGAGTTAGAAAAGGCATTCTGATTGCCAATAACCATGAATTACTTTCCATAAGCATCCTTCTTTGTTATGGGAGGTTCTACAAGCACTTTATGACACTCCAGAATTAGGAAAATCTTTTGAGATTGGTTTTATTTAGAAGTTTGTGTTTGTCTCCTAAAGTTTGTGATTCTAAGTTCAATTCTTCAACTATTTTAGCTATGGAAGGATCTGCCCCTTTAGGACTACTCCTAAAAGATAATAAGAATCGTAAGGCAACAACAGAAGGTAGTATAAACAATATAAAGAAACATGCGGTAACACCCCTAATTTTTTATAACATTATTCAGGAGATTTAATTAGAAAAAATTAAATAGAATAACGTAAATGTTAAGTGATAAGGGGGTTAAGATTTGAATAAATATAATTAAGGCCATGCTCAATTAAATAATTAAATGGGCTTAAGAATGGTTTTTAAGTTAATTAATCTACATAAGGGTATAATGGGAATTGGCCGCACACAAACCCCTTACCTTTATATATATTCTCGTTCTCCATTCACGTTTCATTTTTCCCATTCATGATTCAAAAAAAATTCGCAAACATTAATGGAAGCTGGCCATTAACAAGGAAAAGAGAAGTGAAATCAAAGAAAGCTAAGGATAAAAGCTAGGGGAATAAATCTTAATCCAATCTCCTTATCTTAATTAAGGTGAATAAAAATTTATTCCATCTCTATGTTGTTTTATAAATGTATGTTTTCGAATTTAAGGGTAAATTCGTTTTTATGATGATTTGGATGATGATATGCTTGAATTACAATATGTTTGATTTAAAGAAGAATGTTTAAATAAAATTATATGCGGTTTTAGGGAAAAACCGATTGATATTGATGTTTAAATGCCATGGAAAATTTTTATGTTATATAAAACATGATTTTGGAGTTGGGTTTTAATTTTGATAATTTTCCAAGCTATGGAAAGATTAATATGAATTTTCAAAGGAAAATATGATAAAATTGGGTTTAAATTTAATTATGATTATTTCAGGGAGAAATTGGGCTTGAAATTTTGATATGTTAGATAATACGATTAAAGTGAATTTTTGGGAATTTTTCTAAGTGATTTGCTATTCAATTGAAAGACTTATTTGCAATATTGGTTTTGCTTAATGGAAGGGCTTATTTGCTAACTTAACCATGGTTCAGATCTGAAATTAGAGGCAGTTATTTTAGTAAAGAAATTGAAAATTTAAAGCACCAATCTTGTGTTTACACATGACATGTTAGTTATAAAGTATTTGCCTTAATTGGCATTAACCGGTTTTAACCCAAAAAAGTTGGTTCCGCCTTCTTTAGAAGTACCTTTCGACTCAGAGCATCCGCCTTCAATCAAGTCGAAACCCCACTAAGCCAAAACTAATACACAAGGTATCACTTAGATGGTATGTAGTGGATTGGATAAAGGCGGAAGTCTATGTGTCGAAAGCATTGCTTCAGATGGGGTCGATGCCTTTGTTTGTTTTAGAAAGAAAAGCACCTGCCTTTGTTTAATTAAAGACTTCGAAGGAGTCGAAGCATATGTTTTTGAAAGAGATTTTTTAGTGCTTTCAAAGGGGTTGCCATCAATTTATGTTTTAAAGAACAAGCTTTCGAATGGGTTCCTTTACTTATAAAATAATGCTTTCGAAAGAAAGGGGTTCCGACCTAGTCGAAGCTCGGTTGCCGTTCTTTAGCCTATCGAGTGTATTGAAGTCATCAATGCTTTCAAAAGGTAGTGCTTGGTTTAAAGATATTTTAAGCCACTTCCTAAATGCTTCCGAAAGGGTCCAAGGGTTTCGAAGGCAATGGCTTCCAAAGGGGGTTTCGACATTATCCTTTAGTGTTTTGTTTAAATGATTTGAAGCTTTCAAAAGGGATGGTGTCGATGCAATCAAGTTTTCTCCAATAATTTTATATGATAAAGGATAATTTCAAAAGAGATACTTTCGTTTATATTCACTTTGACCTAAAGGATATTTTTAAGTATAAACCCAATGGTTTCGGAAGGGGTACTTTCAATGGTTTCAAAAGGGTTACTTTCAATGGTTTCAAAAGGGGTACTTCCAAAGGTTTCGAAAGGGGTGCTTTCAAAGATTTCGAAGCTATGCTTCTAAGAGTAATAAGTAATACTTTATTACATTCGAAAGGTTTCAAAAGAGAAGTTTTAAATGTTTCGAAAGGTAAGGGGCCTAATGTTTTGAAAAGTGATTTATATGATTTCGAAGAAGGTTATCCAGTGAGGCCGAAAGCAAGGTTTTGAAGGTTTCGACAGCCTTAGTTTTCAAAACAAACAATCCAATCTCATTTTTAAAGGAATAGCATGACATAAATAAATAAAGTGTTTTGAAAAGGAGTTTTTGAAGAAGTTTTCTTTGATTAAAAGGTTAAAGGGATTAACCAAGTTATTGTGTATGCTTCTTCATATATATATATATATATATATATTCACATTGTATTGGACCCATAACTGTATTTTGGGGAAGGGTAGAATAACCAGCTAGGTTGACCCAGTAGTGAATATAAATTAAGTTAACTCCTGAATGAGTAGAATTGCATCCAGGAAGTCAGGAAGACCAGAATATAGGATGCTAAAACATTAAAAGAAAAGATATTAGCAGAAGCTAATAGGTTCTCAGTAAGCCCATGAAAACTGTGTATAGGGAATGATATTGGCAAGGGCAAATAGGTTCATAGTTAGCCCATGAAAACTATGTATAAATGAAGATGTCAGAAAGACAGGTTCATAGTGAGCCCATGTAAACTATGATTTGATACTGGCAGGGGCTAGTCAGTTTGTAGTTATCCCATGTAAACTATATTCGGATTAAGATATTGACAAATGTCAATGGGTTCCTAGTCATCCCATGAAAACTAGGATAAGAAGGAAAGATAATGGAGTAACCAATAGGTTCCTAGTCAACCCATGAAAACTAGGATAAGTGTAAAGATATTGGAGTTACCAATAGGTTCATAGTGATCCCATGAAAACTATATAATTGGACAGGGAGTCCTTAAACATTTTACCGATTATTATTAGCCCTTGAAAACTATTAGGTTAATAGTAATCCTAGAAACTATAACTGTGACAGATAGTCAAAATGAAAGGGGATAGGTAATCCAGAATTGATTCATTTGTTTTGCATATCATTATATTTGAATTATTTTAACCATTGTGGATGCTGGAGCATAGTATATGGTTTTATAAAGGTTTTAAGATACTAGTGAGGGTAAAACCCATTCCACTAAGTGGCTTGGACTCACTAGATATCTAAATGGTTTGAGATGGTAGATTATTATTCATACCAGACTTTATGTCTGACTCGAAGTTTATGTTTCCCATTAAACTCTTGGGTACTCAATTGATTTTGAGAAGTTTGAAGGTTAAGGTTTTCAAGTGCTTCATTAGACGAATAATGCTTCCGGAGACGTGCAAGAGGCATGATAGATATCTAGAGTTCTCTTTTATTTTCTGCTATGTTGTTTGTAATGGCAAAGTTGTTAAATTGCCTGTATATACTCTGATCATCCAAGGGGGCTTCTTCATATGTCACTTTTGGCGTATGTTGTAATAAATATATTTTCTCTGAACATGGTTGATGATTGTGGGATTATGTAATGAATTGGAAATGTTTAGAAATGGAATGTGATCTTGTTTGATGTTTTAATATTTTTCCATATTCATGCATTTCTATGAATCAATGAATCTAACACCACCGTATTTGGTCGCCAATGATTAATAACTATGGATGACTGCAGCATCCATAGCCGTTAGTTTTGGGTCTCTAAGTAGTAGGATGTTACAAGTTGGTATCACAGCGTAGGTTTATGAAACTTTAAAAGAAAGTTAAACCTAAAAGCTTTTTCAAACATAATTCAATGAATCAGAAATATGATCGGGGTTTGGGATAACGCTATAGTAACATATTTATTTTTGATATATAGATATATATGAGTATGTATTCCCCTTTCTCTTAGACCGTTCTTCTGTATCTTTCCAAGGCTCGTATGCAGATTTACGAGAAAGTAGATATGGAAGCAGGAAACGGTAGAGGAAATCTCGATGGAGGAAGCACCACAACCAATGGAAATGCTCGACCTAATACTAGGAGGAACCAAGGTCGACAGGCTAATGCTAA
This sequence comes from Allium fistulosum, assembly GCA_030737815.1. Classification (NCBI taxonomy): domain Eukaryota; kingdom Viridiplantae; phylum Streptophyta; class Magnoliopsida; order Asparagales; family Amaryllidaceae; genus Allium; species Allium fistulosum. The sequence goes on from CM060902.1 coordinate 1,218,090,213, forward strand.
CCAAATGCTGATGCCAATGTGTTTGCTGGAAATCCACCAGTAGATATGGGAGCGATGTATCAGTTCTTTGTCAATATGATGCAAGTAGGAGCTGCTGCTGGAATTGCTGGGAATGTTAGAAGAGCTAATCCTATGGCTCCAGTTGGGAATAACTATGCTAAGTTGAGCAGAGACTACACCAGTCTTGGTGGGAAACCGTTTATGAGAATGGAGAGTGCCATAAAAGTAGAGAATTGGTTGTTGCATTGTGAGCGTATCTTTGTTGATTTGGGTTTAGATGATGAGCAGAAGAGAAGGTTGGCCTCTAAACAGTTGCAGGGGTCAGCACTTCATTGGTGGAATAGTGTTACTACCGAAGTTCCGGAGGAGGAGTTGACATGGGCTGAGTTCAGAAGGAGATTTGAATAGAGGTTTTTATCTGAGGTTGCTAAGTAACCGTTGATGAGGAAGTTTATGGATCTAGTTCAGGGAGAGATGTTGGTTATCGAGTATGCCATTGGGTTTGATGAGTTCTCTTGATGTGTGTATGCTATTGTTGACACTGACATTAGAAGGAACGAGAGGTTCATTTGGGGATTGAGACCTGAGCTTGCTAGAGCAATCATGACACATATCCGTGATCCTTGTAATATGGTTGTAGAGATGGCAATCTTCCATGAAGAGATGCTTGCTGTTTGTGCTAGAGAGAAGCCAATTGAAACCCAGGGTTCTCAGGGAAAGAAGAGAAAGTTCTGTAAGAAGAAGGGAGTCCAGAAGGGAGATGCTGCCAAGAAGGCAAAGGCTGATTTAGTTTGCTATAAATGTGACAAGTAGGGTCATTATGCAAATGAGTGTCGGTCAGGCAAGGGGAAGAAGGCTGCAGATAAGTAGAATGTGAAGTGTTTCAACTGTGACCAAGTTAGGCATTATAAGAACCAGTGTCCAAAGCCAATCAGGGCGAATAAGAGAAAGGTTTTTGCTGTTGGATCATCTGCTAAGCCAACTGCAGCTGATAAAGGAAAGACTGTGATGGAAGGTACATTTTTTATTCGAAGTATACCAGTTAGGATACTATTTGATACCGGTGCATCACATTCATTTATATCCCAATGTTTGGTTGATAGGTTATGCTTAGAACCCACATACCTTGTTACTTTCTTAAGAGTTGCGAATCCAATAGGAGGGTATGCAACTCTGGAGATGAGATGTGACCAGCTAGAACTTGATTTGTTAGGTCATAAGTTTGCATGCTGTTTGTACGTTTTTGATTTTGTAGATTTCGGAATCATTCTGGGTATGGATTGGTTGAGAAGGTATAAGGCCAGGATGGGGAGATATCATTGAGACACCTTAATAGTCATAACCGAATTATATTCTCAGTGGAGAATTCTGACCGGAGTAGTTGTGCTTTGTTAAGTGCAATGGAAGTTGGAGAAGAGCTAAGTCAGGTTCGAGTTGCAAGAGAGTTTGTAGATGTTTTTGAGCCAGTCATAGGACTACCACTGAAACAATCTGTTGAATTTCTGATAGATATTGTGCCAGGAGCTGAACCTGTGAGTAAACCACCTAGCAGGATGACAGTGACTGAGATGAAGAAATTGAAGGTGTAGCTAGTGGATCTAGAAGGAAGAAATTTTATTAGACCAACCAGTTCGCCTTGGGGAGTGGCCGCGGTGTTTGTGAAGAAACCAGATGGGTCATTGAGGATGTGTATCGACTATCGTAAGCTGAACGAGAGGACGGTAAAGAATAAGTATCCTTTGCCGAGAATTGATGATCTGTTTGATCAGTTGAGTGGAGCCAGAGTGTTTTCCCAGTTAGAATTGGCGACGGGTTTCCATCAGTTAAGAGTGGTAGAGGATAGCATTCCATTGACAACATTTTGAAATAGATATGATTCGTATGAGTGGTTAGTAATGCCATTCGGGTTAACAAATGCACCTGCTTTCTTTGTGGATTTGATGAACTGAGTCTTCCGAGAGTATTTGGATAGATTCGTGTTGGTGTTTATAGATGACATTTTGGTATACTCTAAGGATGAGAAAGAGCATGAAGATCATCTTAGAGTTGTGCTTGAGACGCTGAGACAACATCAGCTAAAGGCGAAGTTTTTCAAGTGTCATTTTTGTTCAAGTGTCATTTTTGAAAGAAAGAGGTTAAGTTTCTTGGTCACGTAGTTTTAGAGAAGGGTTTGTTAGTCGATCCAGATAAGATCGAAGCAGTGAACAATTGGAAGAGACCAGAGACGGTGACTGAGATTAGAAGTTTTCTTGGACTTGGTGGCTATTATCGGAGATTCATCAAAGATTTCTTGCGGATAGCAGCACCTTTGACTAAACTCACCAGGAATAAGGTAAAGTTTGTTTGGTCCGACAAATGTGAGGAAGCATTCCTTAAGTTAAAGCATTTATTGACCAATGCACCAGTGTTAGTAGTTCTAGATGGAAACCAAGGGTTGGTGGTGTATACTGATGTATGTGGAACTGGATTGGGAGCTGTGTTGATGTAGAAGGGTAAAGTTATTACCTACACTTCACGACAGCTTAGACCACATGAGGTAAGATATCCTACTCATGATTTGGAGTTGGCTGCGGTGATCTTCACATTGAAGATCTGGAGGCATTATCTCTTAGGGGAGAGATTTGAGCTATACACAGATCATAAGTCTTTAAGATACTTATTCTCCCAGAAGGAGTTGAATATGAGACAGCAAAGGTGGCTGGAGTTTTTAGTTGCTTATGATTTTGGTATAGAATATACACCAGGGAAAGGTAATAAAGTAGCAGATGCTTTTAGCAGAAGACACCAGAATGTGGTGTTGGTTATGTTGGCAGAATGGAAGGATCTAGAAGCTTTGGCCAGTTGTGGTGTGTAGTTAAGATCGACTGCTAACTCTAGTTAGAGGACCGCCATGTTTTCCTGTTTAGAAGTTCGACCAGTGTTGATCGAGAAAATTGCTTCTAAGAAAAAGGAGGATTCATTATTAACCGGGAAGATTAGAAGGCTTAAGGTTGGAACTGAGATCGATGATTTGAAATATTTTTGCCTTGGCCAGAGAGGATGGTTGAGAAAGAAGGGACGATTATGTGTTCCAGATGTTGAGAACTTGAGGAAAGAAGTTCTTGGAGAATGTCATCGTTCCAAGTTTATGATTCATCCTGGAGGGACCAAGATGTATCAAGATATGAAGAGGAGCTTCTATTGGAAAGGTATGAAGAGGGATGCTGGCTTGTGGGTTAGGCAGTGTGCAAACCGTCAACAAGTGAAAGCCGAACATCAGAAGCTGAGTGGATTACTTCAGCCTCTAGAGATTCCAGTTTGGAAATGGGATTCGATATCCATGGATTTAATAGATGGGTTGCCAAGGTCAAATAGGGGAAATGATAGTATATGGGTTATAGTAGACAAGTTGACCAAGAGTGCCTATTTCATTCCAGTAAAGTCAACCAGGACGGCACCTGTTTTAGCTAAGTTGTTCATGAAGAACATAGTTAGACTACATGGAGTTTTTAGTAGTATAGTCAATGACAGAGATGCTTTGTTCACTAGCGAATTTTGGAAGAGTCTACAGGATGTGTTAGGCACTAAGCTCAAGATGAGTACTACATATCACCCTCAGACGGATGGGCAGTAGAGAGAGTCAATAAGGTATTCGAGGATTTGTTGAGAGCTTGTGTGTTGGACTTTGGTGGATCTTGGGAGGATCACCTACATTTGGTTGAGTTTCCCTATAATAATAGTTATCAGACTAGTATATGAATGGCACCTTTTGAAGCTTTGTATGGGAGGCCATGCAAATCACTAGCATGTTGGTTGGAGACTGGAGACAGATTGGTCTTAGGTCCAGATTCAGTTAGGGAGGCGTCAGAGAAGATTGAGTTGATCCGAGAAAGGATGAAGGAAGCTCAATCTAGATAGAAGAGTTACGTAGATAAAAGGCGTAAAGACCTAGAGTTCTCAGTTAGAGACAAGGTTTTCATTAATGTATCACTGATGAAGGGTGTGGTACGGTTTGGGAAGTCAGGGAAACTGGCACCGAGATATGTTGGTCCATTCCAAATTATAGAGAGGATTGGAAAGCTCGCATACAGAGTAGAGTTGCCGAGCAGTATGGCAAGTGTCCATAATGTATTTCATGTGTCATCTTTGCAAGTATGTGCATGATCCAGAGGCTACTATTCCTCCGACAGGGTTGGAAGATCTAGTAGTAGAGCCTAATTTGACTTTTGTTAGACAACCAGTTCGGGTTGTAGTGAGAGATGAAAAAAGATCGAGGAATAAGACAGTCAGGTTGGTGAAAGTTCAGTGGAGCGACAACGAGAAGGACTGTACTTGGGAGACAAAGGACAGGATTCAAGATACTTATCCTAATCTTCTTTGAGGGTATGTCTATAGTAGATTTATATAGATAATTCCTAGTCAGCTAGACTAGTATGGTTGTTAGGAGTCGTTACAGATGATTGCTATGTTTAGTATTTAGTCCTTACTGAATTTCGAGGACGAAATTCTTTAAGGAGGGGGGCCTCTAACACCCCTAATTTTTAATAACATTATTTAGGAGATTTAATCAGATAAATTAAATAGAATAATCTAAATGTTAAGTGGTAAGGGGGTTGAAATTTGAATAAATATAATTAAGGCCGTGCTCAATTAAATAATTAAATGGGTTTAAGAATGGTTTTTAAGTTAATTAATCTACATAACGGTATAATAGGAATTAGCCGCACATAAACCCCTTACCCTTATATATATTCTCATTCCCCATTCACGTTTCATTATTCCCATTCACGATTCAAAAACAAAATGCAAACATTAAGGAGAGCCAACCATTAACAAGGAAAAGAGAAGAGAAATCAAAGAAAGCTAAGTACAAAAGCTAGGGGAATAAATCTCAATCCAATCTCCTTATCTTAATCAAGGTGAATAATAATTCATTCCATCTCTATTTTGTTTTATAATCATATGTTTTTGGATTTAAGGGTAAATTCATTTTTATAATGATTTGGATGATGATATGCTTGAATTACAATTTGTTTGATTTGAACAAGAATGTTTAAATAAAATTATATGCGATTTTAGGGAAAACCCGATTGATATTAATGTTTAAATGCCATGGAAAATTTTTATGTCGTATAAGACATGATTTTTGAGTTGGGTTATAATTTTCCAAGCTATGGAAAGATTATTATGAATTTTCAAAGAAAAATATGATAAAATTGGGTTTAAATTTAATTATGATTATTTCAGGGAGAAATTGGGTCTGAAATTTTGATATGTTTCATAACATGATTAAAGTGAATTTCTGGAATTTTTGGGGATTTTTCCTAAGTGATTTTCTATGAAAATTAAATTATTTTAGAAGAAGGACTTATTTGCAATATTGGTTTTGTTTAATGGAAGAGCTTATTTGCTAACTTAACTATGGTTTAGATCTGAAATTAGGAGTAGTTATTTTAGTAAAGAATTTGAATAGTTAAGGCATTACACGTGGCAGGTTAGTTATAAAGTATTTGCCTTAATTGGCATTAATCGGTTTTTACCCAGAAAAGTTGGTTTCACCTTCTTTTGAAGTAACTTTCGACTTAGAGCTTTTGCCTTCAGTCAAGTCGAAACCCCACTAAGCCGAAACCAATACACAAGGTATCACTTTGATGGTACGTAGTGGTTTCGAGAAAGGCGGAAGGCTAGGTGTCAAAAGCATTGCTTTCGATGGGGTCGATACCTTTGGTTGTTTCAGAAAGAAAAGCGCCTGCCTTTGTTTAATTAAAGCCTTCAAAGGAGTCGAAGCATATGTTTTCGAAAGAGGTTTTTAAATGCTTTTGAAGGGGTTGCCATTAACTTATGTTTTAAAGAACAAGCTTTTGAATGGGTTCCTTTACGTATAAAATAATGCTTTTGAAAGAAGGGGTTCCGACCTACTCAAAGCTCTGCCACTATTCTTTAGCCTTTCAAGTGTATTGAAGTCGTCAATGCTTTCGAAAGGTAGTGCTTATTTTAAAGATGTTTTAAGACACTTCCTAAATGCTTTCAAAAGGGTCCAAGGGTTTTGAAGGCAATGGCTTCGAAAGGGGGTTTCGACGCTCTCCTTCAGAGTTTTGTTTAAATGATATGAAGCTTTCGAAATGGATGGTGCCGACGCCATCAAGTGTTCCCCAATATATTTATATGATAAAGGATATTTTCGAAAGTGATACTTTCGTTTATATTCACTTTGACCCAAAGGATATTTTTAAGTATAAACCCAATGGTTTCAAAAGGGGTACTTTCAATGGTTTCGAAAGGAGAACTTTCAATGGTTTCAGAAGGGATACTTTCAAAGGTTTCGAAAGGGGTACATTCATAGGTTTCGAAGCTATGCTTCTAAGAGTAATAAGTAATACTTTATTACATTCGAAAGGTTTCGAAAGAGAAGTTTTAAAGTGTTTCGAAAGGCAGGGGCCTAATGTTTTGAAAAGAGATTTATATGCTTTCGAAGGAGGTTATCCAGTGAGATCGAAAGCAAGGTTTTGAAGGTTTCGACAGCCTTAGTTTTCAAAACAAACAACCCAATCTCATTTTTAAAGGAATAGCATGGCATAAATAAATAAAGTGTTTTGAAAAGAAGTTTTTGAAGAAGTTTTCTTTGATTAAAAGGTTAAAGGGATTAACCAAGTTATTGTGTATGCTTCTTCATATATATATATTCACATTGTATTGGACCCATAACTGTATTTTGGGGAAGGGTAGAATAACCAGCTAGGTTGACTCAGTAGTGAATATAAATTAAGTTAACTCCTGAATGAGTAGAATTGCATCCGGGAGGTCAGGAAGACCAGAATATAGGATGCTAAAACATTAAAAGAAAAGATATTGGCAGGGGCCAATAGGTTCTCAGTAAGCCCATGAAAACTGTGTATAGGAAAAGATATTGGTAGGGGCCAATAGGTTCATAGTTAGCCCATGAAAACTACGTATAAATGAAGATGTCAGAAAGACAGGTTCATAGTAAGACCATGAAAACTATGATTTGATACTGGTAGGGGCCAGTAGGTTTGTAGTCAGCCCATGAAAACTATATCTGAATTAAGATATTGACATATGTCAATAGGTTCCTAGTCAGCCCATGAAAACTAGGATAAGAAGAAAAGATATTGGAGTAACAAATAGGTTCCTAGTCAACCCATGAAAACTAGGATAAGTGTAAAGATATTGGAGTTACCAATAGGTTCATAGTGATCCCATGAAAACTATGTAATTGGACATGGAATCCTTAAACATTTTACCGGTTATTAGTCAGCCCATGAAAACTATTAAGTTAATAGTAATCCTAGAAACTATAACTGTGAAAAATAGTCAAAATGAATGGGGATGGGTAATCCAAAATTGATTCATTTGTTTGAATATCATCATATCATACTGTTTTGAATTGTTTTAATCATTGTGGATGCAAAAGCGCAGTATATAGTTTTATAAAGGTTTTAAGATACTAGTGAGGGGGAAACCCGTTCGCTAAGCAGCGTGGTCTCACTAGATATCTAAATGGTTTGAGATGGTATATTATTATTCATACCAGGCTTTATGTCTGACTCGAAGTTTATGTTTTCCTCTTAAACTCTCGGGTACTCAATTGATTTTGAGTAGTTTGAGGGTTGAGGTTTTCAGGTACCTCGTTAGACGAATAAAGTTTTCGGAGATGTGCAGGAGGCATGATAGATATCCAGAGTTCTATTTTATTTTCCGTCGTGTTGTTTGTAATGGCAAAGTTGTTAAATTGCCTGTATATACTCTGATCATCCAAGGGGACATCTTCATATGATGCTCTTGGCATATGTTGTAATAAATATATTTTCTCTGAACGTGGTTGACGATTGTGGGATTATGTAATGAATTGGAAATGTTTAGAAATGGAATGTGTTCTTGTTTGATGTTTTAAATTTGTTCCATATTCATGTATTTCTTTCTATAATGAATCTATCACCGCTATTTGGTTACCAAGAATTAATAATTATGGATGACTGCAGCATCCGTAGCCGTTAGTTTTAGGCCTCCAAGTAGGGGGATGTTACACATGCAAAGCTTACTAGGAACATAGAAAGATCCTTCAAGTTTGAGGGTGTGGCTCTTAATATAAAATAACTTATTCTTCCAATCTCTTGATTTGTTTATCAAGTTGCTAATCAAAATTTTATGAGGAAGAAGGTGATACATAGTACCCTCTAGTTGGTTCACCACTTTGACATGAGTTACTAGTAAGCGAAGAGTGTTTACATCAAGAGAAGAAAGGTTACCTTCCCTGGCCAGAATCTCGAGGAAGCTTAAATACGTATAGGAATTAGGCAACAATTGTATTAAGAGATACCTAATTGTTCCAAGTATCGAATGAAGAAGTCAGAAAGAGGGAGATAACCAGAATGCCAAATATGAATTGGAATAAAGGCAAAGAAACCTTCTGAGGGATTCTCTTTCCTTCCAAATGGGCTCACTACTCTGGCCTCAACATCAGATATGCCAAATTGATGAAGGATGGTATTGACTTCCTCTTAAGAGGTAGGAAGCGATGGAACGAGTTTATGGTCTCCTTTTTCGGAAGTAGGAGAAGGTTTGAGACCCTTACCAGATTTTTTTCCAGCTATTTATCTGTCAAAGGGAATCATCCAAGATTAGGGAAGTATTGTATATTTCTCTCAAAAATTTGGAATGATCATAAGTATAGATGCAAGATAAGCAATTAAATGCTTAACCAATAGGTACTTGAATATTTTGAAGGCGATTCAATTATTAATGGTAAAGTATCAAAACCGAGACTAAAAAAAGAAACTTATAACAAGTTAATAATCCATCAAGCGATACATTCCTAGATATCAAACTTATAATAATATGTCTTATTTATAGAATATTCGAAAAATTTATAACTAATGGGAAGTTCAGTAACAACTATTGAATTTATGGCAAATGTCGGGTTCATAACAGGTCAGTAAGGTTCAATTAAGGTGTCGTACTAATAACATCTTATAGAAATTGTAAAAGACATCCAATTGGAAACCCGGTATCGAACTTATAAGGTTGTTGAATGAGTAGGGTTAAATTTTCTTAGAAATATTGTAATCTGTTGTCGAATTTGTAGGGTGTCGAATGCATAAACAAATTGGAAGTCTATGGTATAATGATTACATTCCGAACTCATGATGTTGTACCGAACTTAAGCAAGATATCGAATTTGTAGCCTGAACATCAACTCTTTCCGTAGTTATCGAATTTAGAAATAGAGGCCCAATATGGGTTGTTGGGTTTAAAACTAATAGAATCATCTCTCATAACCAAGTTGTCAGATTACTAAATAGATACTGAACCCCTAATTAGTTGCCGAATTTGTAATTAGTAAGTAAAACCTTAAAGGTATACCGAATTTCATATTGCTTGTCGGCTTTCAAGAGATACCAAAGTTGAAGTTTCAAATTTGATGTCCAATTTTAAAAGATTAATCAATCCAAAAACCAGGCAAGTTATCAGGTTTTAAAGAAGGTTCCGAGTTTCTAACAATCGGTCAAATCCTTAAGTGAATATCGACATTTAAAAAGATATTGATTTTATCACAATCGAAGCTCTAGAAAGGTAACTTTCTGGAAATTTTTTGAATTTCAACAGCTGTTATCAAATTTAAATCGACTAAAGAAATATTGCAATCCACATTCGAATTCAAAATACTAAGTATGACGCTTCAGTTAAATTCCAAATGATTCATAAAAACGCACAATTAAACCCTAATCTAAAAACCAAAATCAAAGACCCCTCTTTAATCTTGTATATAATAAATAAATATCGAACCTTGAGATCGAGTTGAGTGTTAAAGAGAATCGAAGTTTTTAAAGTAAAGCTGGAAATTAAAGTTATTGTCTCAAGTTAAGTTTGCAGGTAAAATAGTTGGAAAAGAAGAAGACGAGTATTTATAGAAAGAAAGAGGAGTAATGAGGACCATTGATCTCAATTTGAATGAACGAGCGAGATTTGGAAGGAATGCCAATATGCGACAATGAGGTTATTAAAGCGGCAAACGTTGATACTGAAGTGTTAAGTTGAAAAGTCAACATTTCTTCTACAATAGCGAGACAAATATTACTACAAATAAAGATGACGAATATGTAGGAGACACGTCAGAATTCAAGATGTCAAAAGTAGTAGAACCTTTAGCAGGAGATATCACACTTCAAACACTTTAAGAAAATGTCGAATCTCAACAATCTTGGAGGTTGTTAGGCATAGGAAGAGGAAGAAATGTCATATCTCAAAACAGTTCCCAAGGATAACGTGCATATGATAAGCTTGAAGTGACATCAATTGGCAACATATGCTAAGAACTATAGCAAAGAGATTATCAAACTTGAAGGCAAATAAAAAGAGATACAACATCATTGAAGGATACGGCATCATTGAAAGGTATCAAATATATAACCACAAAAAGGGTATATCAGGACTATGTAGATATCGGGCCTTTACAATTACATCTATTCTAAAGCATGTATAAGCGACCAAGGATGTCAGGCTTCAAAGGGTATGAGAGATATCAGATATCCACAGATGTCAAAGATGCCGCATATCATCAGTGCCATCAAAGATGTTGAAAATCGACAATGCAATTGATGATACCGTGTTTCAATAATATAACAATTAATACCGTAAATCGATATGTCGTAGATCATCAATCTGGAGAAGGATGCCGTGAGTCATCAATGCTTAAAGTAATAGCGTAAATCATCAATGAGAAGAGGGATGTTGTATGTCACCAATGTTAAGACTATTGTTGCATGTCAACAAAACAATGAAGGATGCTGAAAAACAACGATGTCGAAGGACACGTAGAAGCTATGCCACCTGCCTCTACCCTCTTAAATACGAACCGAATGGCAATTTGGAAGAGGCGAATTTTTCTAATCAATCTTCTATATTTTAAAAGTTGGAACCCAAAATTGAGTTGGGATTTGTAACGACCCGTATTTTTACGGACCGAAACAGCGTAAAACAGTTGACATTTGGTCGCACTGTTGATAAGTCGTTTAGAGTTTAAGTCCTAGGTCGTACGGGTTTTAGGTCGGCAAAGAGTTAGGTCGGAGAGTCTGATAGGTCGTAAGTAAGCATAGGCTTAACTCGTAGCCGACTTAAGGAGATGGGCGACCTATAGAATTAGTCGACCTAAAGATTTAGATGACTTAAGGTAAGTGACCGACTTAAGAAGATTTACCGAGTTAAGAAACTGGCGACCTAGGGAGTTTGAGATAAGTCGAGTGGACGACCTTAGTATTGGAGCGACTTAGAAGTTAGGTCGTATTGGTTTAGATCGTAGACGACCTAAGAGGTAGCGCGACCTAAGAGATAGGAGACTTAAGGGTTTTGGCGAGTTAAGGATCTAAGGGGTAGGTCGGCGACGACTTAAGTGTTAGGTCATAACCCATTTAGGTCGCGTGAGTGTTATGTCGTGTGGGGTGTTAGGTCGCAAGGTAGTGGTCTATGTTAGGTCGCGAGAGTTGTTAACTCGTAAGCGACTTAAGAAGGTTAGCTAAGTCGTAGGTCGGCTACCATGTTGAGTCGTATCCCTTGATTAAGTCGCGTGGGTTTTAAGTTGGAGACTCTGTTAAGTCGCGCAATGTGTTGAGTCGTAGACTGGTAGACCTGTTAAGTCGCGCGCGCATTAAGTCGTAGACAGGTAGGTCCGGTTAGTCGTGAGTGCGCATGGGCTTAGGTCGTAGGTTGCTGGGTACGTTAAGTCGTAGACGACTTAGGAGTTGAGTCGTAACCCAGTTATCTGTTAAGTCGTAGGACGCGAGAATGCGCGCGTATGTTAAGTCGTATCTTGGTTAGGTCATAACTTTGCTAGGTCGGAGAAGCTGCTAAGTCGTATAGGCGCGTGTGTTAAGTCGTTACCGACTTAGGAGTTAGTTGCTGAGTCATATGTCGTAAGGCAGAGGGAGGCTTAGGTCGGAGACGACCTAAGAAGGCAGACGAGTTAAGGAATTTCAGCTATAAATAGGAAGGCTTTGTTCCATTTTTGGGATCCGGATTTCGAAGCGACGAAGTGCTGCCATTTTGAGAGCTTGACTTCTACACTTCTTCACTTCTTTTCTCCACTCTAATCTAGTGATTCCTTCCATCCATATCGAAGATCAAATCGAAGATCGAAGAGCTTAGATTGAAGATCTACACTCTTCGAAGAGAGATTTCTTCATTTGAAGCGGATTCGTGATAGATCGAGTTAGATCCTTCGCTGTCCAAATCTGAAGCGTGTTGCTTTTGGGTTGTTTAGGTGATTTGGTGAGTGGTGATTATCTCTCACACAGATCCAAAGGAGTATATCGGATCGTTGGTTTGATTTGGTGTTAAAATAGTGATTTCCATGCATTTTCTTCATCCGAAGTATAGATCCATGTAGATTCATTGTTCATGATGATTTGACAACCATTTTACTAAGTGTTAACCTATGCAAGTTCATTCGTCAAGATTATAGAGATATTGCTCATGTTTTCATACTTGTTAGACTTTCGACTCTTTAATTACGAAATTGCCATTATTGTTATAATTGTCTATTTAGATCATATTTGAATGCTTGTTTACTTGGATTAATGTTTGATTTGATTGATTGCAATGAATTAGATGATTGATGATTTGATTTAGACCGAAGATGATTCAAAAGCTAAGGAAAAGGCTCTTGAATTGGAAAAGCTGCTTGTGGCATATGTAGCAGATGGTGAAGCTCTTATGCATAGATTCGATGATGATGATGTTGAGATGAAGCTTTGCGAGGATGAATTGAAGCGAGGCATGATATGAGATAGTCTTGGTCTAATCCAGACGGGATCATTCCAAGCAAGTTGATAACTCGGTGATATGGTTCGAGTTAGAGGATAATGGTTTGCTCGAGAGGCGCTTGAGCTAGTATGGAAATAGTCATCGAGGAGGATGACTAGAAGGCTGAGATCCCATCGTTGTTGAAGGTTCTAGCATGCTCAAAGCAAGAGTACGTTGGGCAGATTCGATAGTCCCTGAAGGCTACTGATTGGGTAGTCAAGTACTCTGGGCAGATTCGATAGTCCTAGGCACATGTCACGATAACGTGCAGAGTTATGTCTAGAACCGGGGTTTCCATTAGCCCTTGACGGACGGCTGAAAGAATGTGCCGGTCATTCAATTAACGATGATATCGAAGCAATGATAACAGTGATAGCCAGAGTCATGGATGTTTGGTTGTATCGTCATTCGGTCTCAAGAGCGGTATTTTCTGGGTGCTTATCTGATCTTGGTTTAGGCCTTGGGGGTTTGTGCTTGGAAAACATCGCCCTTGACTCGAGTGATAATTGCTTTACTTTACATTGTATGCTCTGCTATGTTTACTTCTGCTTAGTGTGTGTCTGGGGGCTATCACTGTAGAAAGAGGTTGGAGTGGGAGGGTTGTATTCCTATTCCTTTTTCCTTTATGCTCTTTTGGTATGTTGTTAGTTAATTTACTGCTCACTAAGACTGTTGTCTGACTCAAGGCTTTATGTTTTAACTCTTATTGCCTTGGGCTGTTCCTCCAATTTGGGACGGGCAGACTAGGTAGCAGGTGACAGGTGCTGTTCTTGCTTTCCACGGTGCTGATATCGAAGACGAGCTGGAGTATTGCATATTGTTTCTTTCTTACTATATGTACTGGATGTTCCGCTGCTTTGTATTCTCTGAGTGTTATGTAGTGAGGCTTGTTGTATTGACTATTGAGATATTGTATTCAACTATTATGAAGTTTTATTGATGAGATTCTTTTCTGTGAAGCTTCACTATGTATATGTTCTATTGTATTTTGTCCATGCGCTGTGAGTAATACGATAGATTCTGATGTTTTAATTTACCCTGGCAATCGTCCATGGTCGCCTGGCACACTTTACATCACACTATCTCTAGGTTCAGTGCAGGGGTCATGGGCGGTCGTCACATTTGGTATCAGAGCTTTGGTTAATCGATTTTACCCAACGCTCGCCGACATAACTACGTATGAGAGACGTAATTGTATTTTGATGGATGATTACTATATATAATATAGTAGCTTAGTAGAGTTTGAGTCCTTTATGCAGTTGTTTCTCTAAGATGTTCTGATCATTTCTTTTTATAGATATTGAGAATGAGTCGAAGAGGGAGACCAGCTGCTAGGGAAGGCCGTGCTGCAGAAGGGGCTGCTGATTATGCTGCTATGTTCGAAGCTATGATGACTTCGATCATGAGAAGGATGCCAGCTCCGGGGCCATCAGTTGATGTTGGAGTTCAAGTCCAAACTCCAAAGCCGGTGGATTTTGCTAAGTTGTGTAAGGACTACACTGCTCTTGGAGGAAAGGTTTTCTTGGGAACAGAATCAACCATTGAAGTCCAGAGGTGGATAGATGCTTGTAGAAGGATCTTTGGTGACTTGGGAATTGAGGATGCAACTAAGAGGAAGTTGGCATCAAGACAGCTTCAAGGGAGAGCTTCTGATTGGTGGAACTCTATTACCATCAATACTCCGGAGGAAGAGATTACTTCGGAGGAATTCCAAGCCAGATTTGAAGCTAAGTTCATTTCTACAGCTCAGAAGTCTGTTCTGTTCAAGAAGTTTGTGGAGCTCAAGCAAGGTGGAAGACCAGTTCTTGAATATGTTTCTGAGTTCGAAGCTTTGTCCAAGTATGCCCGGTCGTATATTGAATCTGCTTATCAGAAGAATGAGAAGTTTGTGACAGGCTTGGACAGTTATCTTGGGAGGCAGTTGGTGGATCATTTGGATGATTCATTTGAGAAGCTTGTGGAGAAAGCTCTCAGGCATGAGAGTCTGTTTCCTAAGGAGGGATCTGTTGTTGCTGTGACCTGGGAAGAGTCTAAACCACAGCAGGGTGGAAACAAGAAGAGGAAGCAGCAACAGAAGAAGGGTAATGATGGCCAGAAGAAGCCGAAAGGCGAGGTGACCTGCTTCAATTGTCAGCAGAAGGGCCATTTCTCTAGGGATTGTAGGAATCCGAAGGTACCGATGAAGTGTCACAACTGTGACAAGCCGGGGCATATCAGGAAGAATTGTCCAGAACCGAGGAGGTACAAGCAGATTGTGCAAGCTTATGCTTTGGGAGCTGTTCCATCGTCTTCGAAAGCTCCTACCGCTGAAGAGAAAGGAAAGAGTGTGGTAGTTCAAGGTACTCTTTCCATATGTGGTGTTCCAGTTAGAGTGTTGTTTGATACTGGGGCGTCGCATTCGTTTGTTTGTAGTGAACTTGTAGGCCGGTTGGGTTTAGAACCGGATATTGTTGATAGGCCATTGGTTGTGACTAATCCAGTTGGGGGTTCGTCTTGTTTGTGTATGCTATGCCGTGGTCTGATTGTATCGAGTCATGGTTGCTCTTTTGTTTGTGATTGTTTTGTTCTGAACTTTGCGGGGTTCGGAATTATTTTGGGTATGGACTGGCTTAGGAAGTATGCGGCAAAGGTTGATTGCGAGAGGTTGGAGGTGACAGTCGAGAATGTGGAGGGGCGAAAGATTGTGATACGATGTAAGCATGAAGAAGGCGTCTTCATGAGCTTCATCTATTCGCTGGTTGTTCCACGAGATGGACTGTCATCAGTGCCGATCGCTAATGGATTTGAGGATGTCTTTGACAAGGTCAAAGGGTTACCGCCGCATAGAGAGATCAAGTTTCGTATAGATCTAGTTGAAGGAGCCAGACCTGTTGTGATGCCTCTTAGGCGGATGGCGCCTAGGGAACAGCAGGAGTTGAGGGTGCAGGTTGATGATCTTTTGCAGAAAGGATTCATTCGGCGTAGTGTGTCTGAATGGGGTGCACCAGTTGTGTTTGCAACCAAGGCAGATGGGTCGTTGAGGTTGTGTGTGGATTTTCGTGAGCTGAATAAAGTGACTAAGAAGAACAAGTATCCATTGCCGAGGATAGATGACTTGTTTGATCAGCTTCATGAAGCCAAGGTGTTTTCTCAGATGGATTTGGCAACGGGATTTCACCAGTTGAGAGTGGCTAAGGATAGTGTGCCGAAGACTGCTTTTCGGACACCATCAGGTTTCTTTGAGTGGCTAGTAATGCCGTTTGGATTGACTAACGCGCCAGAATATTTTGTGGATCTTATGAATAGAGTGTTCAGAGATCAGTTGAATAAGTTCGTGCTTGTGTTCGTGGATGATATTCTGATTTATTCCAGAACTGAAGAAGAGCACAAGACGCACTTGCATATTGTTTTGGAAATCTTACGGAAACATCAGCTGAAGGCTAAGTTTTCGAAGTGTCACTTCTGGAAGAGTGAAGTGAGGTTCTTAGGAAATGTTATCTCTGGTAGTGGAATAGCGGTTGATCCCGCTAAGGTGGCAGCAATCCAGGATTGGGTTAGACCTAAGAATGCATCTGATGTGAGAAGTTTTCTTGGATTAGCAGGATATTATCGACGGTTTATCAAAGACTTCTCCAAGGTAGCTGCACCGTTAACAGGATTGACAAAGAAGAACCAAGTGTTCAGATGGGATGACAATTGTGAGCAAGCTTTCAGAATCCTGAAAGAAAGATTGTCAAGTTCTCCTGTTTTGACTATTCCGAGTGGGAATGACGTGATGGTGGTTTACACCGACGCATGTGGCACTGGACTTGGAGCAGTGCTGATGCAGAGGGATAAAGTTGTTGCGTATGCAAGTCGACAACTGAAGCCGCATGAAAGGAATTACCCGACTCATGATTTGGAGTTAGCGGCGATTGTTTTTGCTCTGAAGATGTGGAGACATTATCTATTGGGAGTTCGATTCGAGTTGTTTACAGATCATAAGTCGTTGAAGTATCTTTTCTCCCAAAAGGATTTGAATCTTCGGCAGCAGCGGTGGCTAGAGTTTTTAGCATCATATGATTTTGGTATAGCTTATACTCCGGGAAAAGGTAACGCAGTGGCAGATGCGTTAAGTCGAAGACATGCAGGATTGGGAGCTATGTTTTCAGAATGGAAGAATCTCGAGTATTTAGCTGGATTTGACTTCAGGCCTAGATGCGAATTGGAACCTGAGATGTTGGCAAACTTATCGATAAGACCGACTCTTGTGGAAAGGATTGGCGAGAGCCAAAAACGAGACGATAAGCTTGTCAAGATTATCCGTGATTTGGAATCTGGATTGGACCTAGAAAAGGATAAAAGATTCGAGGTCGATCGAGAGGGTTGGCTTCGGAAGCAAGGACGACTAGTTGTTCCCGATATAGATGAATTGAGGAGTGAAGTTCTGAAGGAAAGTCATCACTCAAAGTTGGCAATTCATCCAGGTGGAAATAAGATGTATCGGGATATGAAGAGGACCTATTACTGGGAAGCTATGAAGAAGGATGTTGGAGATTTTATTTCCAAATGTATGAACTGCCAGTTGGTAAAAGCCGAACAGAAGAAGCCAAGTGGATTGCTTCAGCCATTAGAAGTTCCTACATGGAAGTGGGAGAGGGTATCAATGGATTTTATCGATGGATTGCCTAGAACCAGAACGGGAAATGAAGGGATTTGGGTCATTGTAGATCGTTTGACTAAGAGTGCAAGATTCATTCCTGTTCGATCGACTAGGACTGCATCAAAGTTGGCTGAGTTGTATGTTAAGTGGATAGTTCGATTTCATGGTATTCCGAAGAGTATAGTGAGCGATCGAGACCCATTGTTCACTAGTGGATTTTGGAAGAGCTTTCAGGAAGTTTTGGGAACCAAGTTATGTTTAAGTACCGCTTATCATCCTCAAACAGATGGTCAGACCGAGAGAGTCAACCGAGTCTTGGAAGATCTCCTCAGAGCTTGTGTTTTGGATTTCGGAGGATCATGGGAAGATCACCTTCATCTGGTGGAGTTTTCGTATAACAACAGTTACCAGTCGAGCATTGGTATGGCACCGTATGAGGCATTGTATGGAAGACCGTGTAACTCTCCGACATGTTGGTTAGAGACAGGAGAAAAGCTGATGCTTGGGCCAGAGATGATTCGACAGACTTCAGACTGTATAGAGATCATTCGGCAACGAATGAAGGCAGCCCAAGATCGTCAGAAAAGTTATGCCGATAAGCGTCGTAAAGATTTGGAATTCGACGTTGGAGATATGGTTTTTGTGAAGATTTCTCCACTGAAGAATGTTATTCGATTCGGGAAGAAAGGAAAATTGACTCCGAGGTTTGTTGGACCATTCCCGATCATCGAGCGAATTGGAAAGCTCGCCTATAGATTGGAGTTACCAGAAAAGATGTCGGGTGTGCACAATGTTTTTCATGTATCGTATCTACGGAAGTATGTGCACTACTCGAATACAGTGGTTTCTGCTGATAGCTGTGAAGATTTCGAAGTTGATCCAGTCGATAGAAGACCCCGTAAGCCGCTTCGTGTTGTGGAAACCGACACGAAACAGCTTAGGAGAAAGGTAGTTAAGTTGCTCAAGATACAATGGAGTGATGATGATAACGACTGTACGTGGGAGGTGGAAGAGAGGATGAAGGCAGCTCATCCTGAACTCTTCAAGGTATGGCCCTAAGGTGTCGTGTCATCTCACGATATTGTAACTTGTTCTGGTGTTAGAATTCTGTACGCTAAGCTAGAATTGGATGCATGGTTTGTTGATTGCTATGGATGGTAGGCGTGCAGAATAGTCTTTGATTGCTCTTGTTTGTTTGGAATTTCGGGGACGAAATTCCTAAGGGGGAGAGAATGTAACGACCCGTATTTTTACGGACCGAAACAGTGTAAAACAGTTGACATTTGGTCGCACTGTTGATAAGTCGTTTAGAGTTTAAGTCCTAGGTCGTACGGGTTTTAGGTCGGCAAAGAGTTAGGTCGGAGAGTCTGATAGGTCGTAAGTAAGCATAGGCTTAACTCGTAGCCGACTTAAGGAGATGGGCGACCTATAGAATTAGTCGACCTAAAGATTTAGATGACTTAAGGTAAGTGACCGACTTAAGAAGATTTACCGAGTTAAGAAACTGGCGACCTAGGGAGTTTGAGATAAGTCGAGTGGACGACCTTAGTATTGGAGCGACTTAGAAGTTAGGTCGTATTGGTTTAGGTCGTAGACGACCTAAGAGGTAGCGCGACCTAAGAGATAGGAGACTTAAGGGTTTTGGCGAGTTAAGGATCTAAGGGGTAGGTCGGCGACGACTTAAGTGTTAGGTCATAACCCATTTAGATCGCGTGAGTAGTTATGTCGTGTGGGGTGTTAGGTCGCAAGGTAGTGGTCTATGTTAGGTCGCGAGAGTTGTTAACTCGTAAGCGACTTAAGAAGGTTAGCTAAGTCGTAGGTCGGCTACCATGTTGAGTCGTATCCCCTGATTAAGTCGCGTGGGTTTTAAGTCGGAGACTTTGTTAAGTCGCGCAATGTGTTGAGTCGTAGACTGGTAGACCTGTTAAGTCGCGCGCGCATTAAGTCGTAGACAGGTAGGTCCGGTTAGTCGTGAGTGCGCATGGGCTTAGGTCGTAGGTTGCTGGGTACGTTAAGTCGTAGACGACTTAGGAGTTGAGTCGTAACCCAGTTATCTGTTAAGTCGTAGGACGCGAGAATGCGCGCGTATGTTAAGTCGTATCTTGGTTAGGTCATAACTTTGCTAGGTTGGAGAAGCTGCTAAGTCGTTAGGTCGTATAGGCGCGTGTGTTAAGTCGTTACCGACTTAGGAGTTAGTTGCTGAGTCGTATGTCGTAAGGCAGAGGGAGGCTTAGGTTGGAGACGACCTAAGAAGGCAGACGAGTTAAGGAATTTCAGCTATAAATAGGAAGGCTTTGTTCCATTTTTGGGATCCGGATTTCGAAGCGACAAAGTGCTTCCATTTTGAGAGCTCGACTTCTACACTTCTTCACTTCTTTTCTCCACTCTAATCTAGTGATTCCTTCCATCCATATCGAAGATCAAATCAAAGATCGAAGAGCTTAGATTGAAGATCTACACTCTTCGAAGAGAGATTTCTTCATTTGAAGCGGATTCATGATAGATCGAGTTAGATCCTTCGCTATCCAGATCTGAAGCGTGTTGCTTTTGGGTTGTTTAGGTGATTTGGTGAGTGGTGATTATCTCTCACATGGATCCAAAGGAGTATATCGGATCGTTGGTTTGATTTGGTGTTAAAATAGTGATTTCCATGCATTTTCTTCATCCGAAGTATAGATCCATGTAGATTCATTGTTCATGATGATTTGACAACCATTTTACTAAGTGTTAACCTATGCAAGTTCATTCGTCAAGATTATAGAGATATTGCTCATGTTTTCATACTTGTTAGACTTTCGACTCTTTAATTACGAAATTGCCATTATTGTTATAATTGTCTATTTAGATCATATTTGAATGCTTGTTTACTTGGATTAATGTTTGATTTGATTGATTGCAATGAATTAGATGATTGATGATTTGATTTAGACCGAAGATGATTCAAAAGCTAAGGGAAAGGCTCTTGAATTGGAAAAGCTGCTTGTGGCATATGAAGCAGATGGTGAAGCTCTTATGCATAGATTCGATGATGATGATGTTGAGATGAAGCTTTGCGAGGATGTGATGAAGCGAGGCATGATATGAGATAGTCTTGGTCTAATCCAGACGGGATCATTCCAAGCAAGTTGATAACTCGGTGATATGGTTCGAGTTAGAGGATAATGGTTTGCTCGAGAGGCGCTTGAGCTAGTATGGAAATAGTCGTCGAGGAGGATGACTAGAAGGCTGAGATCCCATCGTTGTTGAAAGTTCTAGCATGCTCAAAGCAAGAGTACGTTGGGAAGATTCGATAGTCCCTGAAGGCTACTGATTGGGTAGTCAAGTACTCTGGGCAGATTCGATAGTCCTAGGCACGGGTCACGATGACGTGCAGAGTTATGTCTAGAACCGGGGTTTCCATTAGCCCTTGATGGACGGCTGAAAGAATGTGCCGGTCATTCAATTAACGATGATATCGAAGCAATGATAACAGTGATAGCCAGAGTCATGGATGTTTGGTTGTATCGTCATTCGGTCTCAAGAGCGGTATTTTCTGGGTGCTTATCTGATCTTGGTTTAGGCCTTGGGGGTTTGTGCTTGGAAAACATTGCCCTTGACTCGAGTAATAATTGCTTTACTTTACATTGTATGCTCTGCTATGTTTACTTCTGCTTAGTGTGTGTCTGGGGGCTATCACTGTAGAAAGAGGTTGGAGTGGGAGGGTTGTATTCCTATTCCTTTTTCCTTTATGCTCTTTTGGTATGTTGTTAGTTAATTTACTGCTCACTAAGACTGTTGTCTGACTCAAGGCTTTATGTTTTAACTCTTATTGCCTTGGGCTGTTCCTCCAATTTGGGACGGGCAGACTAGGTAGCAGGTGACAGGTGCTGTTCTTGCTTTCCACGGTGCTGATATCGAAGACGAGCTGGAGTATTGCATATTGTTTCTTTCTTACTATATGTACTGGATGTTCCGCTGCTTTGTATTCTCTGAGTGTTATGTAGTGAGGCTTGTTGTATTGACTATTGAGATATTGTATTCAACTATTATGAAGTTTTATTGATGAGATTCTTTTCTGTGAAGCTTCACTATGTATATGTTCTATTGTATTTTGTCCATGCGC
This sequence comes from Allium fistulosum, assembly GCA_030737815.1. Classification (NCBI taxonomy): domain Eukaryota; kingdom Viridiplantae; phylum Streptophyta; class Magnoliopsida; order Asparagales; family Amaryllidaceae; genus Allium; species Allium fistulosum. The sequence continues at coordinate 1,218,111,731 of CM060902.1, forward strand.
TGTGAGTAATACGATAGATTCTGATGTTTTAATTTACCCTGGCAATCGTCCATGGTTGCCTGGCACACTTTACAGCGCACTATCTCTAGGTTCAGTGCAGGGGTCATGGGCGGTCGTCACAAGATTTTAGAGCCTATTGTACTTTTGTGACCTTTTGTACATAAGGACTTGAATTATGAATTTTGCATTGCATATTACAAGTGAATAAATTCATTTGATTCTGGCTTGCTTATTGACTTACATGTGACTTTTGTGACTATATATTTACGATACCAATATTTTTTTTCAAAGGCCGAACCATGAACAAGCATATTTCACTTTGGACTTGCATACTTCTTTCGGGCTAACACGAGGTTGACCAAACCTTGTCACTAGCCTAGACCTATTTGTCCTGCAAATTTTCAGTTAACTAGAAACATCGTTAGCATAGCAATCAATGGATTTTGATCTTGGCACATGGCTCACACTAAGGCATGAAGCTACAAGCGATAGACAAGACACTACAATTACGAGCATGATAAGTCTATCAATTAGTACCAATCAATGAGATATATGCTAGGGGTAGAGTCAGTGAAGCACTATTCTTCTTCCACTTCTTAGGGATCTGAAGTAGATCTTTTTGGCCGTTCTAGAAAAATATATGGCAATTCAGGACCCTAAATATCTTCCGCTACACCTATAAATACAGGGGACATCATCATAGAAGGGGATCAAAATATATTTTTACTACAGGGGGCTTTGCCACATTCTAAACTCAAATCTGAGTTAGATTTCGAGTTCAATATGTAATTCGCTGTGGAATCGCTGAAAATGAATAATAACATTCGATTAAAGTAGACGTAGGCATAGACGAACCATTATAAAAATTCTTATGTATTTTCCTTGCTTTTTTTATATTTCGTCTTATAAGGATTAGAGATCCTACACATAAAACTCGTAATGAAATCAGAACCAAAATCCCCATACAAATATCAATTAGTGATCATATTCTAAATCATTGGTTCCCTATTACTTCTAAGGGTGTGTTAGATTTTGAGCAAATTTTTTAACTATAATTTTTGGTTATTTTCACCTAGAACATAAATCTTAGGCTAGGTCCACATAGATACTTGGATTTGGCGATTGTCCTCTAAGAGATCTGAATAGATGGGTCCTAAGAAGAACAAAGGAAAGCAAGTTTGTCAAGGTGCAGGCTATAATAAAGGTGAAGGAACGTGGTCAATCTACATTACATGAAATGGGTTTTAAAAATAAATCTTTATTTGGATCATAATTGGCCTATCAAGTCTAATGGGTTTCACTAGAACCAAATTGGTTAATTTAAATAAATCCAATTTTATTTAAATTTCTAATTTAATTTATTAAACCTATATTTTACAGTGTATAAAGATTGAAAAAAATGTGTGTGTGTGTGTGTATATAAAATATATTCGTATTTCTAAAAGGTATATAAATAGGGGATGAACATATTAATATTAGATCTAAATTTAATCACATGAAGATATAAAAAGGGAAAGATAAAACAGTGATATTAACAATTGGTTACATCTCTTCTTCTGCAAACATTTTACTAAAACTCTGCCTAATCATTATTCAAAATGACATGTGGTAATAAAATATTCAGCATGAAAAATAATAACAAAACAACAACAAGGTCAATATATACATGTATAAATATTGATATTTATATTCACCATGTATATATTTGTCATTTATATGTAAATACTAATTTGAATTTGAAAGATGTATGTTTGATTGCAAAATATTATGAGGTCTAAACATTAATAACAAAGATTGATTAAATAAAAACTTAACATAAACTGACAAATAGATTTTCAAAATCCAATTTTGAAGTTAGAAATCAAAATTTTGTTTAGCAAGTTTTATTCAGATCTAGACTACATTTAATTAATGAAATAATTTTAATTAATTAAGTACTAATACAAAATTATGTAAATACATACATACATATATATATATAGATATATATAATTATGAAGTTGAAATAATTTCAGTTGTTCAAAGTATGTACATATATACACATACATATTAAACTAAATTGTTTAGTATAAACATAAGATTCACATATTTCTAAATGATTATAAGATATATAACTAAAATAAATATATGTATACATATATGTATGTATATAATATTTAATTTTATCACTCAAAATTAATGCAATTTAAAACAATGCAATCAAAAGAATTTTAGAATCAATGCATACACATAAGTTTAGAACAAAATGTTAACGTATTTCATGTTTCAAAAATGATTCAAACCAATGTAATTTAATTCATCAAAATTATAAACTACCTTAGAAAATCATTACTTATATATTGAATCATATTTATAGATCGAATTACAATTTTACACATAAAAACATTTTCATTTTTAAACAAATGAATTAAATCAACTTGCATCATCCAATTAATTATTTAAGTTGTGATGTTAATTATGGTTCATGGTGAAGCGGCGATATATATATATATATATATATATTTATTGTTATACAGTGATACAACTAAAATATAAGAATGAAAGGGAAAATTTACCTTATGAATTCTCCTCAGATTTCTAAAATTAGCACCTAATTTTTGCTAGGGATGGATGAACTACTTAGCTCTATATTTAATCTGATGTTTTATTTTATTTTGACTTGTTTATTTTAAGGAATGGGGAAAATAAATTTTAGCCATGACTATGGATACGAGGAGAGAAAAATAGACTGATTAAATGAAAATAAATTAGTGAATTTGTTTTAATTGAAAGTACGAAACATTTCCCTTCTTTCAATTGAAACTTCCCCAATCAATTCCCTTGATTTCTCTCTCTCCCCACCCTATATCTTCCCATTATTTGGTCATCTACATATGTTATCAACTAACACAAGATTTCCATAGATCTCTTCATGAAATAATCTTTTATTTAAACTCATTTAAAGTTACAACGATATTATATGATACGTGCAAATATAACTTTTATATATGCATTCAAATAATTTCAAACAACTCCAAAACATCAAATAAATTAAATAATAAATAATATTTCTTAATCATTAATTTAATTAATTTATGATATTTTGTAAATTTGTTATATTATGTGGGTTTTCAAAGAATTCACAAATACAGTTGTGAGACCTAAAGGTGTGAATTCAGTCAACAATTAGTTTTGAACAATTAAAACTAACGGTCACACATTACCTTAGCTAATGGCATGATAGTTTGGCCGAATTCATCACTTATAGATATTTTCGATAAAATCCAATTTCACATTTTCTTAAGGGGTACCTTTTGCAACGATTATTTACACACATTCTCTTTGTCAACATATATCACTTTAGGACTTTAGGAATTTGGTATTGGCCAAAATTCTTATATCATCCTTATTCAACTTGGTTAGCCCATAAATAAAGTTCTTGGTTCAATAATAACATTTATTATTAAGCATACTACTCTGCCAAGAAATTTTGATTTTGAGTTGACTACAATAGACCACGATACTAACCTCACACAAATAAGGAGATGAATTCTCTATTAAATAGTGTTTCACTTCCAATGCTTCAACTCAGACCCAATTATAATCGCTTGATGGATCTATCATGCCATGATTTAATTATAATCAAAGTAGAGTATTCGCACTGAAATTCCACAGTGTTCTCAGGCCGAGGGAACTGTGTAACATCATCATCCTAAGATTTCCTATTTGACGTAGTTATTATTGACAAACAGGAAACTCTTGAACGAGTCATTCCAAAGTAATCCAATAACCACAAGCATGTAACCCTTTGATTTTCTAGAAACCATGAATAATGCAACACCTAATGTTTGGAGAGTGTTACACACTCTAGTCTCAATGGATGTATCGATATCCTTTCTCGAAACATCTTGACCAGCAATATTTAAAACAAAATGTAACAACCCTGCTTTCTAAGCCATATAAATAAATAAATTTAATTAAAAATAAAATTATTTGAATTCGATATTTGATAATTATTATTTTGAAAACAAATTCTTATTTATTTGAAGGTTATTTAATAAAAGATTTTGTTTTAATAAATTAAATTAAATTAGTATTTCTTTTCAAATAATATGTTGAAACCAAATAAATTGTTGTAATTGAATATAAAATATTTTTAAAGTGTAATTAATTGTTACATGATTAAAATAGTGGAAATAATTAAGCGGGCATTGAATTGAATAAAATTGTCCAACTACTGACATATAATTTGTAAAGCGAAGTGTGAATTAAATTAATTAGATTAGATTGGGTAAAATATAAATTTAAAGACTAGCACAAAACAAACAAGGCCCAAAGCCCATTTAAACTATCTTCTCTCCCTTTCTAGAATACTCCTTATACTTCACCAAGCCCATACCCTAACCTTATTCTTTTTGCCCTAACTCCAAATTTATAAAACCAATTTGCGTTTAAAAAAAGAAAAAATGCACGACCCATGCGATTAGAGGCTTCACGATTGAAGGGATCGTGAGTGGTTATTGGAGCTAGAGCTAGCTTTGGCATATGGGTGTCAGTTGATGCGATGCGGCATGGAGGGACGCGAATCGGGGAAATCGAATTCTGGATGAGGGTGCGGCGGTGAACGGGAGCCGGAATATGGTTCAAGAATTGATGAGCGATGACGTGCGACTGTGGTGTCTGTAGATGAGGAGCGCATGTACTTCTGTGCTAGATGTGGCAAAGCTAGATGACGATTAGTTTGGTAGTGATGATGGGATGGCTTGGCAGGGCTATCGGCAAGAGTTTATGTCGTTCAATCGTTGTGTTGGAAGCGTCGATATTGAGTGCAGCAAGGAGGCTGAAAGTCTTTGCTTGGATTTCAGTGAGGATATCTCTCTATCTCAAGCTTATTTTCTTTTCTTTTGGGTGATGTAAGTATGTAGTTGTTACCAATTTCTTCTCTAGGAATTGCGCGGACGCAATTTTGTTAAGGATGGGAGATCTATAACAACCCGTATATTTTACGATTATTATATTTTAAATGTTTAATTTAAGTATAGCATCGTTAGTCGGATTTTAGCCCGAAAAGTCACTATTCGTAAAAGAACAGTCGAATTAGTGAAAAGTCTTTGTGGATCGAGTTCCGGAGGTGCCTATTTGATGGAAAACTGTCTTACAGGGATTCAGACATCTGAAGTGAATCATTTAGACGTCTGAAATTGTTCGAGTCAATCCAGAAAGGAAATAGGCCAAAATTGCCATTTTTAGACGTCTAAAATGGACGATTTAGACGTCTGAATATTGTTCTAGACAACTTCTGTTTTTCCAGATTCAGACGTCTGAATCGTTCATTTCAAATGTCTGAATGAAGTTAGGAAACTCTTATTTTTCCAAATTCGGACGTCTGGTTTGGAAATTTCAGACGTCTGAATCAGGAATGAAGTTAAGAATCAACAATTTGAACTTGTAACCACTTCCATTGAGTTCAAAATGGTGTTTGCGACTTTTTTGAGTATAAGCATCGATATGGTTGGAGTTGAGTAGAATTTGGCTAATTTTCTTATTGGGCTTTGGGTTTGGGTTTCACCCAACTCATACTATACCCTAACTCAGCCCCCTCTCCTCTCCATTCACTCATTTCATTTCCTAAACATTCAAGCTTTTGAAAAAATGGAGGAAAGAATGGGAAATGGAAATTCCTAAGCCCCAGATTCATTTGCAAACTCTAATTCAAGTCCAAAATCCAAGAGAAGCTTAGGTAAGCCTACATTTCATCTTCTCCATCTTAATCCCTCTTCAAATTTTCAGAAATTCCTAATATCTTAACTTAGAGAAAACTTCATCTTTGATTATAGATTGAAGTTCTTGAGGTATTATTGAAGAGAGATTAACCTATTGCTTGTTTTAGAGCTTATCATTTGTGTTGGGTTTAAAAGGTGAGATTTTTTTGAACTCACATCTACATCTATATCTTTGATAGTGTTAGGTAGCAATTCCTAACATATATTCCTTGTCCATTTGTTTTTGAATTGAATTGGTTTGATTAATATTCCAATTTTTGGCGTTTGAAGTCAAAATCTATGAAAATCCTTATATAGTTGTTTGGGCATGTTGGTCGGAGTGTATTGGTGAGTCTCTAAGGTTGGGTAGTCATTTGTCGTAAATCCCTAGCCATCATTACTCATCTGATTGCTTCCGATATGATTTGGCCATCATTGGACTAGGCAAAGTATTTCCTGAGCACTAGTTTCAGACGTTTGAAATATACAATTCAGACGTCTGAATCTACTTGTCTCAGCCCAATTTGCCTACTTTATGTGGGATTCCAATTTTTGATCGATTCTTCTTTCTCCAATTAGTTGTTCCACTTTAGTTGACTTTGATGATTCTTTTTTTAGATTTTGTACACGGGTTTTTATAAAATGATCTTTTTAAATTGTATTAAAAGCTCGTTTCTCCATTTTATAATTTCTATATAAAACACACACAATTTTGCACTTCGAGTGAAGCGGGAGGAGAATTAAATGATTAAATAAAACGCGTGCTATGAACACGTGGGTTTATCTTTTCAGTTAATTCCTAATCTATTCGTTTGATCGTTTTGACCTCTGGGTCTGGTTTACCGATGAGATGAGGTGAACTTTGTACTGCTTTGAGTGTGAAATTGACTAACGGTTAGTAAACTGTTTAGTGCGAACGTGTGGTATGGGACCCACGTTAACATTTTTCGGGTTCCTTCCTAAGAGTTATGACACATTCTGCTAGTTAGTGGTGTCCAGTACTGGGTCTCCAGACCTTCGCCACTACGGTTCGTTGCCTTCGGGCGTATGGATCCTTGTTATACAGTACTGAGCTCGAGCGTCTTTTGTTTCTTTGACAATTATATTTTCCTATAATATCGCCCTTCGGTGTAGGTTCCTTGAACCACACGATATGTAGAGATTCCTTGTGGAAACTTGTGTTACCTTTATTGGTATTTTGTTATTTGCCTTTTTGGCTTGTTTTGGGATATGTATGTCCTTTGTTTATTTGAGTTTCCTATGATATGAGGCTTGTTTTGATTCATCTTTTGTTAGATGATCTGGTTATCTCTTTTGGAGATATTTGTGGTACTTTATGATCATGCATGTTCATTATCATTTAGTTTATCTAAATGATTTGTTTAGCTAGACTGACCCGTGTATTTTATACTTGGGTCAGACCGAGATGTTTCAGGTTAGGTACATTGGACTTAGCCTATTTTGCTTCTGCATGGACTATTCTGCTAGTTCCTTTTTGTTATAATTTTTTGTGTAGTCCTTTTTGGTTGTAACTTTGATATGTATTCTTTTGACTCGCTTTGTGGTTTGCTTACCACTTGACATGTATCATTTTGTATACTCTGTAATGTGTCTGTATATGTGTAAAGGTATGTGATGATCCACTGTTCTGTGATGTGTATTACATTTGAGTTGTTATATTTTATTCTAATAGATCCTTCAGCCACCTATGGCTTTGTATTAAGTATTTATTGGAGATGTTGATCCACTTGAGTAAGGAGTGGCAATTGTCGGCGTATTCAATAGATAATTAAGACAAGGTTATAGATGGTCGCTCCTATCCAGCTCTATTCTCTGCATTAGCAGACGGTGTTACTTAGTAATACTCTTTACTAATGTGGGTCTCGGAGTGGGGCGTTACAGCTTGGTATCAGAGCTGAGTTCAGAACAAAATATGATAAACATAGAACAGAGACACATATTACGGTACATCAAAGGGGTAGTACGAATGTTACGAATCTTTGAATCATCGTGCCTTTATTCTTTCCGTGCCTTTGGGGTAGATAGAATTTTGGAAATACGTCTAGGAATGCATTTTTCTGTAGTATTCCATATTTGAATTAATGATATCTACCTTGTGAATAATCTTTATCTTTATCTTATCTTTCAGCTAATGGCCGGAAGAGGCAGAGGACGACGCTCGGATGCTGTGCAATCCAGTGGCTCGCATCCGGACGGCGTTTATATGTCTGCCGATCAGTTTTTGGAGTTGTTTAGGAGCACTCAGCCTCCAACTCCTATTCGAGCATCTCCTCCATGCAAGTCTGCCATTGCACGCCTGTGCAGTGATTTTTCTCATCTTGGTGGAAAGCCATTCAAAGGCTCCGAGTCCGTTCTTGAGGTCCAAGCTTGGATTCGCACATGGGAGCGCATCTTTTCTCATATGGATCTTTCTGACCATGATCGAGTTCTTGTAACTTCTAGCTTATTGCAAGAGCATGCCCTTGATTGGTATGAGCTTCTTATAGCCTAACTTGATGAGGCTGTTCTTTCTTGGACTTAGTTCCGGGAACGATTCGAACTCAAATTCGTTCCTGAATCTGAGAAAGTTTTATTGGCCCGTCGCTTCCTTGAGTTGAAGCAAAGGAAATCTTCCGTCTCTGAATATGTTGCTTCATTCGAGGCCTTATCTAAGTATGGTATTGAATTTATTAGCACTTCTTATAAGAAGAATATAAAGTTTGTCTCTGGTCTTAAGAAATATCTTAAGAAGTCCTTAATGCTCCAGCTTAAGCTTTCTTTTGAGGATTTGGTTGATTTGGCACTTCATCTCGAGGTCATCGAGAAGGAGTGTGATAGTGGTGATGATGTTGAGGTTCGCAAGAACCCCAATAAGAAGAGGTTTCCATTTCATAAGGAGGGATTTCTCCCTTCTAAGAAGAAAAGGCCTATTAAATCTGGTTCTAACTCTTAATCTGCTGGAACACCTTCCATTCGAAAGTGTTTCAATTGTGGTTCTCCTGGTCATATGATTCGAGCTTGTCCTAAACCTCTCTTCTACCATTATTGCAAGAAGGAAGGTCACCGTGTTTCCTCATGCCCTACTACTCCCGCTAGTGCCAAGTCTGGCAAGCTTTATGTTGCTAAGGCTTCTGGAGGTTCTTCTCAGCCCAGAGGTATATCTCCATCTATTTTGGAAGGTTCTATTTTATTTCATGACCGTAGTATTCGAGTTCTTTTCGATACGGGTGCTTCGCATTCTTTCGTACAGAAAAAGCTCGTCGATGATTTGTCTTTGGATGTTTCTTTTATAGTTACTTCGTTGAGGATTGCAAATCCTATTGGAGGATCCGCAACCCTTAGCATGCTTTGTGATGATGTTGATATTGTTTTATGTGGCTTTTCTTTTCGTGCGAATCTGCACGTTATTTCTTATTTGGGATTTGATACGATTTTGGGTATGGACTGGCTAGTGAGATACGATGCCAGGATTATTTGTTCTGAAATAATTTTATATCTTCGACACCCAGATTCATCTATTCAGCTATCACTTGTTCTTCGGAATGTGGATAATTCCGAAATGGCTTTATATTCTCTTGACTCACGAGATGATGATGATATGTCTCGTATTCCTATTGTTTGTGACTTCTCTGATGTTTTTGAGCCGGTTTTGGGTTTGCCACCCAAGCGGGCGATCGAGTTCCGCATTGATCTTGTTCCAGGCGCGCAGCCAGTTGGCCGTCCTCCCACGAGGATGTCTACAAAAGAAAATGAGAAACTCAAGATGCAGCTTTTAGAGCTTGAGTCCAAACAGTTGATTCTGTCCAGCTTTTCACCATGGGGTGCCGTGGTTGTCTTCGTGAAGAAGTCCGATGGAACTCTTAGGCTCTGCATCAACTATCGCAAGCTTAATGAGTTGACCATCAGAAATAGGTATCCTTTGCCTAGGATCGATGATATGTTCGATCTGTTGAGTGGCGCTAAGGTCTTCTCTTAGCTCGACCTTGCCACTGGTTTTCATCAGCTCCGAGTCGTGGAAGATAGCATACCTCTTACATCTTTCCACACTCAATATGGTTCTTTCGAGTGGCTCGTTATGACGTTCGGTTTGACGAACGCTCCTGCTTTCTTTGTTGATCTTATGAATCGGGTATTCCGGGAATATCTCGATAAGTTCGTCCTTGTGTTCATTGACGACATTCTTGTTTATTCTAAGTCTGAAGCCGAGCATGCTAATCACTTGAGAATTGTCTTGAGTACTCTTCGTCACCATCAGCTTAAAGCCAAATTCTCCAAGTGAAATTTTTGGTAGAATAAGGTTAAGTTCTTAGGCCATGTTGTATCTTCCGACGGCATTTCGGTCGATCCCTCAAAGATCGAAGCTATCCAGAATTGGAAGAGACCTGAGAATGTTCATGAGATTCGTAGTTTCCTTGGATTGGCGGGTTATTACCGTCGGTTCATTAAGGATTTTTCCCGTGTTGTGCTTCTTCTCACCAGCCTTACTCGGAAAGGCATTCGTTATATTTGGTCCGATAAGTGTGAAGCTTCCTTTAAGACATTAAAGGAACTTCTCACTAATGCTCCTATTCTTGTCGTTCCCGAGGGGAATCATGATCTTGTTGTCTACACCGATGCTTGTGGTAGTGGTCTCGGTGCCGTGCTTATGCAGAAGGATCGGGTAGTTGCTTATGCTTCTAGGCAACTGCATCCGAATGAGGTTCGCTATGCCACTCATGATCTTGAGTTAGCCGCCATTGTCTTCGCCTTGAAGATTTAGCGACACTATTTATTAGGCGAGTGCTTCATTCTCTATACCTATCATAAATCCTTGAAGTATTTGTTCACTCAGAAGGAACTCAATATGAGGCAACAACGTTGGCTCGAGTTTCTTGCCTCCTATAACTTTGATATCCTGTATACCCTTGGTAAGGGTAATCGTATTGCTGATGCGCTTAGTCGTAGACATTCGGCTGTCGTTTCTATGATGCTTGCCGAATAGGATATTATTGAGACTCTATCTTTGTGTGATATTCGTGATCGAGCTCCCTCCTCTGATTCTCCGCTAGTATTATTCAGTTTGGAAGCTTGACCCTCTTTATTGGATCGTATTGCCGAAGCTCAGCGGCGTGATCCTGATCTTGTGCATCTTATTCAACTTTGTGAGACTGAACCCCGTGATGAGGAGTTGCGGGATTTCAGCATTGATTTTCATGGGTGTCTTCGCAAGAAGAACCGTCTTGTTGTGCCTTCTGATTCTGCACTTAGGCATGACATTCTTAATGACTGTCATCGTTTTAAGTATACCATTCATCCTGGCAGTAGTAAGATGTATGCCGATATGCATCGCCTTTATTATTGGGAAGGCATGAAGCACGATGTGGCGAGTTATGTGAGTAATTGCATGACTTGTCAACGTATTAAAGCCGAACATCAGCGCCCTTCTGGTCTCCTTCAGGCTCTAGAGATTCCATTGTGGAAATGGGATCAGATTTCGATGGATTTCATTGATGGCCTACCTCGTACGTGGTCGGGCCATTCTAGCATTTGGGTTATTGTTGATCGCCTCACCAAATCAGCTCATTTTGTTCCTATTAAATCTAATAGGACCGCTTCTCTTTGGGCTAAGTTATATATCAAGGAAATCGTAAGACTTCACGATGTTCCTAGTTCGATTGTGAGTGACCGTGATCCTTTATTCACAAGTCATTTCTGGCAGAGTCTTCAGCAAGCTTTGGGAATAAAGCTTAATTTCAGCATAGCTTATCATCCACAGTCTGATGGACAGACTGAACGGGTGAATCGTATCTTAGAGGATCTCCTCCGTATTTGTATTCCTGATTTTGGAGGTAGGTTGGAGGATCATCTACCCCTTGTAGAGTTCTCCTACAACAATAGTTTTCAGTCCAGTATCGGTATGGCTCCTTTCGAAGCCTTATACGGAAGGCCATGTCGATCACCTTCATGTTGGTTGGAATCCGGGGAGAAGCTTATTCTTGGCCCGGAGTTTGTTCATGATTCTTCAGCGAAGATTGTTCTTATTCGACAGAGAATGATAGAGGCACAGAGCTGCCAAAATCCTACGCGGACAACCGTAGGAAGCCTCTCGAGTTCTCGGTTGATGATCTCGTCTTTATTCGTGTTTCTCCTTTGAAAGGGGTTATGAGCTTCAGTATGACAGGGAAATTAGCTCCTCGCTTTGTAGGACCATTTCCTTTTATTGAACGTATTGGCACTGTGGCTTATAGAGTTTCACTTCCAACTCATCTATCCGTTGTTCACAGCGTGTTTCACGTCTCTCAGCTTCGGAAGTGTCTTAGAGAATCAGATTTTGTTATCGACTCTCCTGATTTGTAAGGGCTTGAGATTTCACCAGACTTATCTATTATCCAACAGCCTATTCGCGTACTTGCCACGGAGGTGAGACAACTTCGAAACAAGGACGTGCCGCTCATTAAAGTTCAATGGTCCGCTAATCCCAATGACTGTACTTAGGAAACTAGAGAGTTTATCGAGCGATCCTATCCGGGTTTTCTATCTTTGCTTAGCAATGGTGAGGATATCTCTCTATCTCAAGCTTATTTTCTTTTCTTTTGGGTGATGTAAGTATGTAGTTGTTACCAATTTCTTCTCTAGGAATTGCACGGATGCAATTTTGTTAAGGAGGGGAGATCTATAACAACCCGTATATTTTACGATTATTATATTTTAAATGTTTAATTTAAGTATAGCATCGTTAGTCGGATTTTAGCCCGAAAAGTCACTATTCGTAAAAGAACAGTCGAATTAGTGAAAAGTATTTGTGGATTGAGTTCCGGAGGTGCCTATTTGATGGAAAACTGTCTTACAGGGATTCAGACATCTGAAGTGAATCATTCAGACGTCTGAAATTGTTCGAGTCAATCCAGAAAGGAAATAGGCCAAAATTGCCATTTTTAGACGTCTAAAATGGACGATTTAGACGTCTGAATATTGTTCTAGACAACTTCTATTTTTCCAGATTCAGACGTCTGAATCGTTCATTTCAGACGTCTGAATGAAGTTAGGAAACTCTTATTTTTCCAGATTCAGACGTCTGGTTTGGAAATTTCAGACGTCTGAATCAGGAATGAAGTTAAGAATCAACAATTTGAACTTGTAACCACTTCCATTGAGTTCAGAATGGTGTTTGCGACTTTTTTGAGTATAAGCATCGATATGGTTGGAGTTGAGTAGAATTTGGCTAATTTTCTTATTGGGCTTTGGGTTTGGGTTTCACCCAACTCATACTATACCCTAACTCAGCCCCCTCTCCTCTCCATTCACTCATTTCATTTCCTAAACATTCAAGCTTTTGAAAAAATGGAGGAAAGAATGGGAAATGGAAATTCCTAAGCCCTAGATTCATTTGCAAACTCTAATTCAAGTCCAAAATCCAAGAGAAGCTTAGGTAAGCCTTCATTTCATCTTCTCCATCTTAATCCCTCTTCAAATTTTCAGAAATTCCTAATATCTTAACTTAGAGAAAACTTCATCTTTGATTATAGATTGAAGTTCTTGAGGTATTATTGAAGAGAGATTAACCTATTGCTTGTTTTAGAGCTTATCATTTGTGTTGGGTTTAAAAGGTGAGATTTTTTTTTGAACTCACATCTACATCTATATCTTTGATAGTGTTAGGTAGCAATTCCTAACATATATTCCTTGTCCATTTGTTTTTGAATTGAATTGGTTTGATTAATATTCCAATTTTTGGCGTTTGAAGTCAAAATCTATGAAAATCCTTATATAGTTGTTTGGGCATGCTGGTCGGAGTGTATTGGTGAGTCTCTAAGGTTGGGTAGTCGTTTGTCGTAAACCCCTAGCCATCATTACTCATCTGATTGCTTCCGATATGATTTGGCCATCATTGGCCTAGGCAAAGTATTTCCTGAGCACTAGTTTCAGACGTCTGAAATATACAATTCAGACGTCTGAATCTGCTTGTCTCAGCCCAATTTGCTACTTTATGTGGGATTCCAATTTTTGATCGATTCTTCTTTCTCCAATTAGTTGTTCCACTTTAGTTGACTTTGATGATTCGTTTTTTTAGATTCCGTACATGGGTTTTTATAAAATGATCTTTTTAAATTGTATTAAAAGCTCGTTTCTCCATTTTATTATTTCTATATAAAACACACACAATTTGGCACTTCGAGTGAAGCGGGAGGAGAATTAAATGATTAAATAAAACGCATGCTATGAACACGTGGGTTTATCTTTTCAGTTAATTCCTAATCTATTCGTTTGATCGTTTTGACCTCTAGGTCTGGTTTACTGATGAGATGAGGTGAACTTTGTACTGCTTTGAGTGTGAAATTGACTAACGGTTAGTAAACCGTTTAGTGCGAACGTGTGGTATGGGACTCACGTTAACAATTTTCGGGTTCCTTCCTGAGAGTTGTGACACATTCTTCCAGTTAGTGGTGTCCAGTACTGGGTCTCTGGAACTTCGCCACTACGGTTCGTTGCCTTCGTGCGTTGCCTTCGGGCGTTGCCTTCAGGCGTATGGATCATTGTTATACAGTACTGAGCTCGAGCGTCTTTTGTTTCTTTGACAATTATATTTCCCTATAATATCGCCCTTTGGGGTAGGTTCCTTGAACCACATGATATGTAGCGATTACCTTGTGGAAACTTGTGTTACCTTTATTGGTATTTTGTTATTTGCCTTTTTGGCTTGTTTTGGGATATGTATGTCCTTTGTTTATTTGAGTTGCCTATGATATGAGGCTTGTTTTGATTCATCTTTTGTTAGATGATCTGGTTATCTCTTTTGGAGATATTTGTGGTACTTTATGATCATGTATGTTCATTATCATTTAGTTTATCTAACTAATTTGTTTAGCTAGACTGACCCGTGCATTTTATACTCGGGTCAGACCGAGATGTTTCAGGTTAGGTACATTGGACTTAGCCTATTTTTCTTCCGCATGGACTATTCTGCTAGTTCCTTTTTGTTATAACTTTTTGTGTAGTCCTTTTTGGTTGTAACTCTGATATGTATTCCTTTGACTCGCTTGTATATTGTGGTTTTCTTACCACTTGACATGTATCATTTTGTATACTCTGTAATGTATCTATATATGTGTAAATGTATGTGATGATCCACTGTTCTGTGATGTGTATTACATTTGAGTTGTTATATTTTATTTTGATAGATCCTTCAGCCACCTATGGCTTTGTATTAAGTATTTATTAGAGATGTCGATCCACTTGAGTAAGGAGTGGCAATTGTCGGCGTATTCAATAGATAATTAAGACAAGGTTATAGATGGTCGCTCCTATCCAGCTCTATTCTCCGCATTAGCAGACGGTGTTACTTAGTAATACTCTTTGCTAATGTGGGTCTCGGAGTGGGGCGTTACAACTATAATCACAAAATATTTTATTTAAGGAATTTCTCATTATATACTTTAAATTATTTATACCACAATATAATAAAATATAAAAAATAAAATAAATACTGTTAGTATGAACAAGATTGACAACAAAGTTTGATATATGTAACAAATTACATAATTGCCCCTAGGGCATACCACTAACTCTTTCAATCTCCCACTTGTACTTGCGAAAATTTATGGAATCTTAGTCCTATCTATTTGATCAGTTTGCCCAGAACTGATCAAGCCAGTCCTTTCATGAATGAATATGCTATATTGTCTTAATTATCTACTATATCAATCAACTTTCTCTAGATAAACCAACTTTTTTACGTGGAAGTTTTCGAAGTATGTTTCTTAACTTCTAGTGAACTCCAGGTTCTTTCACAATCCTTATCATGGCATTGACTTCAGAAAACAAAGTCATGGGATTCTCAACATTTACAATCACTCCCAGCTCAGTTACAAATTTGTGCATTACATATACATAAAACTTTTTCTACAGCATTATTCAAGGCGATGTACGTAGCCTTTTAGTTGAATCAGCTATAACCTTTCCTTTGAAATAATTCAAACATAAAGCTCCTAAGCTAAGATTGAACATGAATTTATGATTAATGTATAATACTCGATACCACTTATGAAATTCAAGTCTGAATACCCCTTCATAAGGAGTTTGTTGTTTCTACAGACATTTCTCAAGTATTTCGTAAATACTAAAAAATACTCCTATCTACCGTTTAGTGAACTTAATTCGGATTTGCTATTTGCGCAGTATACCATGCACATAAGCGAAATGTTATACAGTAAACTACATAGTATATGTGATAATTCCTATTACCAGTGCATAAGAAATCCTTCTCACATGCTTCATAGTAAGCATTTTAATATGGTGTCTATATATATCATATGAGACACCCTAAAATACTTTTATACCAATTATAGAAGATATCATTTTCAAATCCAATTTCGAGCTTTAACTAACCAAACTAAAATGATTTTAACAAGGGTATATCATTAACAATCATAAGTTTGTTATTTACTTATTGTTTAGGAAATATTTTAGTACCTATAATGTTCTTTCTTACAGATACATGCTTCATTTGCATTTTGACTGATAATCAAACTATTTTGTTTCTTGGTAAAAATACTTGTTCAACTATGATTCTTATTGCATGCCATCATTGTATCCGCATTTGGATCATAGCCAAAAATACGAATGATGTTATTGTTGATAGAGTTAGGGGTATGCCCTACGACAATTATGTAATTTGGTACATATACCTAAATCTGTGACCAATCTTGTTCAAAATAAAAGGTGGTTTTCTTTCTATTACATAAATGTTATAGAGTGATATAAATAATTAAGTAATTAATTTAAAGTGTATAGATGGAAAATCCTTAAATGATATGTTAAGCGATAATAATTGCAAATTTTTATAATCATGAGAATTTTATCACATTGAAAATAACATATTGTTTTAAATATTCCTAGTCATGATGTTTTGAGAAATGATATCGATTCATCCATTGAGACTAGTGTATGTGATGCTCTCTAAATGTTCTGTAGTGTATTTCTCGTGGCTGTTGGGAGAACCAAAGGGTTACATACTGATAGTTATTAGATAACTAGGTAATGACTCCATCGAGAGTTCTCTGTTGGTTAATATAACTAAGGTCAAACAAACAATCTCAAAGTGACGATGTTATAAAATTTCCTTGACTTGGGAATACCGTGGAACCTCAATGTGGACATTCCACTTTGATTATAGTTAAATCATGGTCGCATCCACCAAATGACTATAGTTGGATCTGAGTTGAAGCATTGAAAGTAAAACACTGTTCAATAGAGAATTTGTCTCCTCGGTTATATGGGGTTAGTATCATGGTCAATTTAGTCAGCTCAAAATCACAGTCTTTGGTCAGAGCAGTACGGTTAATAATAATTGTTATTATTAAATCAAGTGTTATGCGTTTTCCATGAATGTTAGAAAATGAAGACGGAGGCTAGGGATTTTGAAGAGAGTGATTCAAAGAGGCAAGTGAATGAAAGGCAATGTATATATAGATGTAACCTTCCTTAACATCCTCCCTTCATTTTTTAGATCCAACTATTGGATTTCAGGCCTCCTTTTTCTTCCTATGGCATGTCATGAATGAGGCTAGATGGGACTTAATTTGTTCAATAACACTTAGCAAATAATTACATTTAAATCAAATTTAAACGCCCATCAATATCGTATATCGATTTGTACATACACAACTTTTATATATGCACCCGATTAAGTACTAATGATATTGAGAAAAATACCAACGGCACACAATATATTGATTAATTAATTAATGTTTCAAAAAAGTATTAATTTTTTTATTTAATTTATAATTATTTTACAATTAAATCATTTGGTATTTCGGAGAATCTATCAATGTAGTTGTGTGACTTGTAGCTGTAAATTCTATAAGCAATTAATATCGAACTATTCGAATATTAACGTTCACTCTTCACCTTAGCTAGTGGAGTGATATTTTGGCTAAATTTATTGCTTACAATTTGTTTTAGTAAAATCCAATTTACTATTATAGACGTTACCCAGTACTAACGATTATGTACACTAATTCTCTTCATCAACACTTATTGCATTAGGACTTATGAAATTTAGTTTTGGTTTAAATTCCAATGTCATCCACATTCAAATTTGTAAAACAATAATAATTTCTCGGAAAGGACAATATACTTCAAAAATCCTCTATTTCCAAAATATTACTTCAAGTACCTCGAATGATTGTTATTTAATCAAAAATAGCATTTTACATCAAAGTACTTTAAAAAACAACAGTACTATTACTTTACGTCAATACTCAAACTGCTTTATTATTTTCTTTAAAAACAATAACTAATTTATTACTATTTACCTCAAAAATAAAAATATTCCATCTTAATATGATAAAACCTATTTGTTGTTATTTACCTTAGATAATAATAACTTAGCCCAAAATACTTTTGAAAACACATCTTTATTAATATTATTACTATTCTTAAAATTCTCTTTTTTCAATTATATAATAGCAACATATCTTTCCTTAAAGTCCATAAATAATAATGTTGTTATTTACTTAAAACAATACTGTTTTCATAAAAATCATACTATTATCTATAAATCCCAATTTACTTAATAAATAATAATAAATTCTTTGATTTGTTTTCAAAATATATTTTTCATTATTATTTATGAATTTCCTTAGAAATTCAAAAGTAATAAACTTATTAGATTTTTCGCATCAACTTCAGCATAAATTGTTAAATCATTATTAGTTACAAATATCGCTCAGAATTTACAAATATTCTTATTTTCTACTTATTTATCTATTTTCCCAAAATTAGACAATTTCATAATTTTATTTTATTATTTTCCAAATCAACAATTACTTGCTATAAAATACCATCTTTTATCAGTGCAATAATCAAAATAGATAAGCAACCAAAATCACATCAAAAAATAATAATAGCTAATAAATCACCAAAAAGAGTATAACATATTAACTAATGGACCATTTCATCGAGGGATACTCATTTAGTATTTTTAAAATGCAAATAATGAAAACTATTTAATTATACCCATGCGCTTTTGCAAATAGCTCCAAAATCCCGCAAACTACATGATGTATTGCCCACAATGTCGCAACGATTTTAACAGAACAAATTGCACGTGAGACGAAATGAGTATGCAAAAGATATTGCAATTAGAAGATCCATGGTTCGAAATGCAATTATTAAAAATAGAGGGCCTTAATTCAATAAATATTACCTTCTCTCTATAATGCTGCCATTTGCTTGACACCACATCTTCGTACCTACCACATCGTAGCCTTAGGTGTTGATACCCCAATTGAACCTCGCCGCCGACTTCCTCTGACCAAATCACTCTCACCTCGGCCTATGCTATACCACAGAAACCGCCGCCATCCCCCGTGTCAGACCTAAATTTCGCCACCTTTGGTCATAAATTCCAACAACCTCTGGCACATCTAAGATGATCCAAACTAATGGATCCTCTTAGCCTCCTCTATTCTCTAGTACACTATGATCGTCCAATTGTCTCCATTTCACGGCTAATTAAAAAACCATTGAATGGACAGTTAAGAATTATTCGCCAATTTATGGCCACCTCAAACACCATCTCCAAAAATGAACACTAGCTGCCTCTTCCACTTAGACGAGAGCTTCGAATCGATATATTATAAAGTAGGGTTCGAACGCTATGAATTTTTCCATGATTTTTGATTAATATCTAATCCATCATTAAAGAGAATTAGGTGATATCTGGATAGGGCTGAAAAATGAGGATGGAGGTGATGGCTAGGGTTCTATAGCCTTATTTATATAGTCGTATAGCTGGGTTATGGATTATGTACCCAACTTTGCCTGAAACCATTACATATATTGTTTATAACTTGTAAAACCCTATCTCGCAAACCGTAACTCCAAAATCAACAAATTTATAGTCGAAACCCTATCTCATATATACACCATCCAAAATACCATGTGCACCTAGCCATGGTTACATTCTCAAAATAATATGTGTGTACTCATGGTTACATACTCAGAAATATATGCCTAGTCATGGTTACGTCCTAGAGATAATATGGTCATCTTCCATGCTATAGCTACATCAATCTTCGATTCTCAGACCTATATCCTTAGGTCTCATACCAAATACTCTTGGATAACACAAATGACCACTATCATTATGTCAACGAATACTCAACATCATAAAAGAATCGTATCTCGAATATACAACAACCCGTATGATCGCTCAGTACGATCAACAACCACTCAACATCACGGTCTCATCAATGCTCGAATCCATGCCACTCTATATAGCCAGAAAACTTGTTCATCTGCACAAGGTCTAGGGTCTCGTACCAAATACTCTTGGACACATGATAACACAAACGACCACCCAGTAAGGTCAATGAATACTCACATCCATAAGAGCACCACAGTTAAATGAATGCCCAAATCCTTTCCATTCCATAGGGCCAAAAAATAAGACAACGCCGTAGAGGTCCAGGATGAGTGGATCACTCCGTATGATCCTAGTGAGCGTCCTCACCAACTCTTCTTCATAAGCATACATCTAAGCCTTTTATCATCAACAATCCCTTGGTACAGATCCACATCAAAACCAATCTTGTTCCAACCTTCAGATCACGTCGAAAATCCTCTTATAATAACTTCTTCATATGATGATTAGGATGACTCACCAAAAATACCGAAGAGGGATCTTGTAGCCATTGCCATTAATGAGCATTGTATGACACCTTCAAATCAAAAATTTTACCATAACATTTTCATTTTTTCAAACAAAAGCTTCCATATTCTTTTCAAACTAGAATTTCTTCCTCCAAATATCATCACCATTTTATAAAATATTTTTTCAAAATATTATCACCATTTTAAAACAACTAAAAATAATCTTTGAGAAAACAACACTTTATAAAAGTTTCAAACTATATAAAGTTCTTTAAAAAAATCAAAATAGAAGTCCTTATTGAAATTAAAACACTTATAGAAGTTGGTAATTTTCGTATAAAAATAAATTTTGAAACATATATATGATAACACTCCATATTTTAATAAATGTATAATGAACCTCTCACTTGTCATTTTGATTCCTTAGTGGTACCCATCAAGTCTTTGGTCAACAAAATTCTCCACTTACCATTACTTATCTTCAAGGAATATCATCACGCCACTTAGTCAACCAAATACCTAGTCTTCCTTAGCTTGGGAAATTTTGTAATCCAACTATGACTAAACCAAACATGTTCCTTAGTGCCTCACCGATCTTTCCAATATACACCCCACTAAAAGTCAACATTGGATAACCACTTAATCATAAAAAAAAAGCAATCAACCAAGTATACATGGGAAATAATCACGATAAAGAAAACAACTAAAAAAAATAGGTAATCAACAACACAATGCAAGCAAGAGGAATTAATTCAAACAAGCATGAAATAAATTAATAACCAAATGTAGGCAAATAACCAGTACAATTTTTTCTAATTATAACTAGTAACTTAACAAGAAATTGATCAATATCAACAATTTAACCAAAGTAAACAAATACAAGTAAAAGGTCATTATCTTATACATCAAAATGGGCAGTCCTAGATCGTATACCAACTCTCTCTGTGGAATGGAATGACTAGACATCCCTACAACTCATTAGGGAAATTCACACATAATAGCCATAAAAATAACATCATCATAATGGGTGTTGGGCAAACTTAAAACTCATTATGCCCACTCGTCTTACACGCCATGCCACACAGTCTAGCCTCTCGATGGTGATATAAAGTTTCTCAAATGAAATATTTTTTTTTCTATAAAATACATCTTAACAAACACCTCTAAAGTTCATTGTTTAAATCAAACATTTTACTTTTTCAACTACTTACTCCTAAATCGAATCATTCTCAAATTTGTAAAATATTTTCCCAAAGTATTTTAAAATTATATATTTTATAATACATCCTTCCTCGGTATATTTTTCAAATATATTATCAATAAACGTTTCTCCAAGTTAGGTATTTTCTAATCAAAATCCTTTACCTAGAAAATGCACCCATTTCAAAACAATGTTTATCCAAAGTAGCTCTTTAAATATCTTACAACTAAAATTAACTTCAAACAAAAAAATTTCAAACTTAAAGATATTTTATGAATAAAATACTTCTCAAATGAAAATGTTTCATCTATAAAATTATTTTACAAAAAATATTTTCAAATATTGTTTTTCAAGAAGATTATCTCTCAAAATATTCATCCAAAATCGAAGATCTTTTTATCAAAATAGTTTTCCCACAAAACATCTTTTACTGTGTCCGTGATTGATTTATTTATTGTATATGCTAAGTTTTGCCAAATATAAATTAACAATCTGTTGTTTTGAGCAATTCAAGTCGGACATGTGTGGATAATTGTCGATTTGAATGTTTCGAAATAGCCAGTCGTTACACATTCTTTCTGAAATGCTTAAAATTAACAAGATGGAAGAAACTAGACAGCTAAATCTAGGTGAGCATAACGTTCTCGGTAATTTAAAAGAAGAGCTTAATTCAATTTTAGAAAAAGAAGAGATTATGTGGAAACTGAGATCTAGAATTCAATGGACTAATGAAGGTGATAATAATACAATTTTTTTTCATAATATGGCTAATGGTAAAAAATGTAGTAATATGATAAATTCTATTTTTGTGAATAACGTGGAATTGGTCGATCAAAGGGATCTAAATAAGGCATTTACTGATTATTATAGAGATATTTTTGGAAATAAGAATAAGCACAGAATTAAGGCTAGATGGAATGATCTTTATCCTACTAAATCTAGAATTGACCTTTCTGAGTTTGATAATCCTTTTTCTGAAGAGGAAATTTTGATTGCTATTAATGACATGCCTAGAGATAAAGCCCCGGGTCCCGATGGGTTCCCTATTTTCTTTTACAAAATATTTTGGGATGTTTTAAAATTCGATTTAATTAGCATGTTTAACGAATTTTATAATGGGAAATTGCAATTAGGAAGATTTAATTTTGCAAACGTAATTTTATTACACAAAAAATTGGAGCTAATAATTTAAAAGATTTTAGACATATTTCTTTAATTAACTGCTCTGCTAAAATTATTTTAAAAGTTTTAGCTAATAGACTTAGTAAAAGAATGAATGATCTAATTGATTGTTCACAAACTGCTTTCATTAAGGGTAGAAATATTACTGATGGTGTGGCTGCTGTTTAAGACATTAATCACTATTGTAAGAATAATATTACTTGTGCGATTCTAAAACTGGACTTTGCGAAAGCTTTTGATTCGGTGGATTGGGATTTTCTAGTTGATATGTTATTGGCTAGAGGTTTTAGTCACAAGTGGATTGGCTGAACAATGACTTTGCTTAAAACTGGTAATTCTAATATAATGGTTAACGGTATTTTAGGGAATAAATTTCAATCTAAATGTGGTTTAAGGCAGGGTGATCCTTTATCACCTCTTTTGTTTAACTTAGCCACAGATGTTTTTGCTATGATAATTAAAAAAGCAGCTGGTAATGGATCTTTGGGGACTATTGGTAGTGAAATCTCATGCAATGGTCTCTCTATTCTTCAATTTGCGGATGATGCGTTATTATTTATCCCTCATTTGCCTAATCATGTCATTACCCTTAAATTTATTTTGTACAGCTTCGAACTTCTTTCAGGGCTTAAAATTAATTTCGATAGAAGTTCTGTTTTAGTATTAAATAATGTTGATAAGGTTGAAGGTTTAGTTGCTAATATGCTTAATTGTAAATCTATGACTTTCCCTTTTGATTATCTTGGTTTTTCGATTAGACCAACTAAACTTAAACATGATGACTGGTTAATTATAATAGGTAAAATCAAAAAAGAATTTCTAATTGGAATGGGAGGTTTTTATCGAGAGCAGGTAGATCAGTTCTCATTAACTCTTTTTTATCTGCTCTTCCGATCTATTGGATGTCTATGTATCTTTTCTCTGATTGGGTGATTAACAAAATTGATAAAATTAGAAGGGACTTCTTATGGAGTGGAGATAATTCTAATAGTAGTATTAAATGTTTTGTTAATTGGGAAACAATTTGTAAATCTAAAAAGGAAGGTGGTTTAGGAGTCATTAACTTGTGTAACATGAATTTGTCTTTGTTAGGGAAGTGGTTATGGAAATTTAAGGATGTTAATGATAACTCTATTTGGAAAGAAATCATTTCTAAACATTATTATAATGGTAGTAATAATTTGTATCAAATTACACCTACAGTTATTAATAAGTCGTCTAACTTTTGGAAATCAATTTTAAAATGTCATGAGATTTTTAACCTTGGTACTAATACGATTGTACATTCAAGAAATAATACTTCTTTTTGGCATGATCGTTGGATTTCTGTCATTCCTCTTAGGATAAAATTTAAAGAGCTTTACGAAATTTGTAACTTTAAGAATGCTTTAATTTTAGATGTTTTTTCTCCTGATAATGATCCCCCTTGGAATTTTAGTTTTAATAGAATTTTAGAGGGTACAACTCTTAGGCAACTTTCTTTGCTTTATGCTAGATTAAATTTATACAATATTGATATTGAAAATGATAACACTAACTAGGAATGGGATAAGAGTAAGAAATTTACCTCTAATTCTTTTTATAAATTTCTTAATTTCTCTGGCATTGCAAATAACTCTTTTAAACTTATTTGAAAAACTAATTCTCCTCCTAAATCTAAAATTCATATGTGGCTAATCATGCATGGAAAACTAAATACTATCGAATCTTTAAAAGAAAAAATATGCAATTTGATAGTAAAGTTCTTTTTGTAATCTGCATTTTGAAGATATTAAGCATGTGTATTATGATTGCATGGATACTTATTACATTCTGAATAATACTCTCAAAATCTTTAACTTTAGTCTTACAACTAAAGTTTTCGATTGTGACTATTTTTGGAATAATTTTGGATTTAAGTTTAACAAGGAAAATAGAATTTTACTTGATACTTTATTCACTATAATTTGTTGGTATATTTGGTTTGAGAGAAATCAAAGAATTTTTAGTAATAATAATAGTCATTTTAACAAATTGATTTTTATAATATCATCATTTTGTTTTAATTGGATCTCAAATCCTAAATATAGATTAGCTAAAAATATTCACTTCAAAGAATATCTTAATAAGGTCAGTAATAATATTAAGCTATTTAAACATAAAAACAATATTTTTAATATTGATAAGTATAGCATTAGCATTTTTCTAATCTGAGTGATGATTTTACTGATTATCATAATGCCTTTTTGATTAAAGGAGTATAAGGATATTTTTTATTTGTTTTAGTTTATAGGTTTTTAACTTTTTACCTTTTTGATTTTGATGTATCTTTTTTACATTTTTAGTGTTGGTTAATATGTTGCATAATGAACTTGGTTTCTTTTTAGTCTATTTCTAATTTTTGTTGTTTTTCCGTCTTATATTTTTGTTTTAGTATTTTTACTTTTCTTCATTAATACATATATATGTATATAAATTTCATTTATATACGTATGTGTGTATTATTCTTTAAATTTTCTTTAGTTCCATTTTCAGATACAGGTTTTGGTCAGAAATGGTGCTAGATTACTATTTGCAGGTTCTCAAGATTGCACTTGACATGATTATAGTGAGACGTTCATTCTGGGCCATCCGCCTTTGCAGTAAGAGTTCTTCCCAGTTCTTCTACATCTACAGGGTGGCGTTCTTCATGCTGGATCATTCGTATTTGCAGTGAGGCGTTCTTTTCAGTTCTTCCGCATCTTTAGAGTGGTGTATTTCATTCTAGATCTTCCGCTTTTGCAGCGCACTACACCACAAAAGGCTTTTAACAGCGTTTGATAAACGCTGTAATATGATACAACAGCGATATTACAAACGCTGTATAACGACATGCTGTCGTATATACATAACTTACAACAGCTTTTCTATAAACGCTGTTGAAACATCTCTGTAACAACGTTTATTACGAGCTGTCAATAATCTTTTTACAGCGTTTTCAGACATGCTGTATTATGTTTCAACAACGTTTATAATTTAGTTGTCGAAGATGTTCAAATTCTACTTTAACTATTTACAACAGCTTTTTCTAAACGCTGTTACTGAATCATCAACAATTTCGACAGCATGTTAAATATGCTGTGATTGAATCATCAACTATTTCGACAGCATGTAATAAACGCTGTTATTGACAGTTTCAAGATAATTACAGCACGAATTAAACGCTGTTGTTTCTTCATTGACAGCATTAATCAAACGCTGTCTTCTATTTATATAACAGCTTTAATATTCCACTCTATTTTTGAATATTCCAAAACTATATTTTAAGCATATTCAAGCAACTAGTATATATAACAGGTTCTAATAACTATTAATTGGTTACATAAACTAGTTAAGATAATATTAATAAACAAAAGACATCCATAAACCAAGTTTCAATAATATCCATAAACAAAAATAACAAAGTAAACCAAGTTGCCACAAATTCTGTTAAACAAAGACACGTTATATGTTAAGTAAAAGTATAATATCAATACTGTAAATCCACACCAAACGCCAACAACAAAACGTGCATCTAAAAAGTTTCATATGCTTGCTACTTGCTACGGAAGAAGAATGTGTCATCGCCATCTTTAATTACCTGCAATGAAGAAATTTGAAATGATCAGTGAGTAAACGCCATCTAAAAATTTGAAGTTTCATATGCTAAAATGCTTAACTGCTCCAAAATTTATATCCAGTGGATAAAATCCATTTTTAGAAAAGATGGAACAGAAATAATGATTTATACACACTAGGTTTCAACAGATTCCAAAGCTTGAATTGTACTATGCTTCTACGATTTCCAAGCTTGTATTCAACTATGTTCCTTATTTCTAGCATTCAAGGCACTAGGTTTTCATTTTTTAACACAGAACATGTTTTGCGGTTATGATTCTTGCTGGGAAAATCAGAAAAGAAGAAAAACGTGAAAACAAAAATGGAGTACATGGTAATGGTATAGATTTATAGAAGGGCAATGTATTGAATAAATTTTATTACTTTTAGTGTAAAGAAAATAAGGGGAGGATAATACAATACAAGTTAACTCTGGTCATATCCAAACATTTTGGTCCAGATATATTTTCCATTTTGATCATATTTTATCAGGGGCACCAATAGGTTTTCCTCGAGAAGTAGTTATTAACTGGTAATTCTGGTAAACTGAATGAGGATTTAGTATATGTTTCTAATTTTTTTGCTTCATTTTTCTGTAAGCCTGTAACATTTGGACTTGGACATTAGCCTTCACCAAAACTGTACGCGGTCACAGCCAAACCAAACACATCCCCTTGCATACTCCCTATTCCATACAGAGAAATTGCCTTTTCCATTCTCTGCCATCTCCATTACAAATTTCATCAGCACATTCTACCATCCAGAGCAACTTCCACACAATCATCCTTTGCCTGAACTTGCACTCCAACCTACACCAAAGCTACAACAACACATCGCCATCCAACATCCTCCTATTCAAACACTGCAAACACCTTCCTCAAACTGCTACGACCACAAAGCTTCCTACTTCCATACATAACCAACTCACAACATTGCACCCTCCGACCTTTGCAATCTCCTTCACCACTGCCATCAAAACTCCCAATAATACTGCCATCCATAACACACCTCATCACGCAACCATCATTCAATACCCCCTGCCTTACAACAACCCCAATTCACATTACTTACTCCCAACTACCATAACCCGAACACCATCGAACACCCCATTGCAAAACAAACTTCACTTCACCAAACACCCCCTCAGCCAATCAACCTCAACCACATACAATTTCGCAATCACTACCTCCTCTTACAGTGAACACAACCATACAACCAGCATCACCTCAACCATACAACCATACATTTAGTACATGGTAATGGATTCTACTGATGGTATATATTTTCTTTCTTTAGAGGCGAATTTTTGGTACATACCTTAAATGTCGATAAATGTGATCTTGTAAGAAAAGCTAAGGCTAATAGTGTTTTACCTAGAGCAAGTAAAAATTGATTTATAATTCTTTCGGTATATTTCATGAATCCTGGAATTCTTGTAATTGTTGATAATGATTAAATCATTAAACACATAATTTTAGTAAATAGATAAGGTCTTAAAAGTCAAACTAATAATTTGGGGAGGTTTTCTCAAGGCTAAATTACATTATTACTCATCAAATCTTATTTAACTATTTAAAATAGACAGTTTTTTTTAAAGTCGAAAAAAAACAAAAATAGATATGTTTAACTAAACTAAATATTAAGTCCAAAATTTATTGATTTAGAATAAGTATTTCACCTTTTATAATGTAATTTTAAATATTTTCGAATTTCTTCAAAAGCTCAATTTTTCTTAATCTTTTTCCTAACTTTTAAGTTGGAATTAAGAAATTGAAAAACAAAATATCTTTTCTGGAATAAAATAAATTTTAAAATATTCCTTTTCAATGAAATTATATCAGTATATTTTAAAGTTACTTGTACTCTCTATATATATTTTGCGTGCTCACACACAAATCAAGTATTCTCCTCTTATTTCAACTTCAGTTGATAATCTCTGCCTCCATTTAGTCCTTGGGCTGCCTAAAAATTAGTAATCAATTCTTTCTTCATTATAGTAAAACTTGTCTATTATTTGTTAGTGTTCGTCAAAATCTGGGTTTTTGAATTTTGAAAATATGGTGGGATAAGGCTATGTGGAAATTAGGATCCGTCTCTTATTTTCAAACTTAATACACAAAAAACCTTCTCAAAAACAAGTTTTAAATTACATCCTGTAATTATTTTCAACATAATTTTTTTTTAGTTTTTTATATAAAAAATCAAATCCGCACAGACGAAGTTTAATATGATCAAAATTAAACTCCTCTGCTTTTTTTTGTGTTCAAACATTTACAGTCTAAGAAACAGCAAATATTTGTAGTTTGACTGAAATTAAAGAATAGAGGTGCTTTTTGAAACTTGTTTTTGGAAGGGGCGACTATGTATTTTGAAATTACAAAAGTTCTCTATGGCTATTTAA
This sequence comes from Allium fistulosum, assembly GCA_030737815.1. NCBI lineage: Eukaryota > Viridiplantae > Streptophyta > Magnoliopsida > Asparagales > Amaryllidaceae > Allium > Allium fistulosum. Next base: position 1,218,140,505 of record CM060902.1, read on the forward strand.
TTTTGGTACTATGTGCTTATTATTTCTGAAAAATGCTTTCAGGTTGCTCGAGGATTTTCACGTGGGGAATTTGAACTGAAACCGTTCACGGAAGAAAATGCAAAGGACGACTCTCAAGTTGCAATATCAAGATTAAGGCCTACAGAATCTAGAAATTACATTTCAAGCACGAAATTAACTCTCTTCCCAGTCAAAAAATGGAAAGGCAGAGGAAAATGATTTTTATTTTTTATTTTTTTATTTTATAAATTGTGACATGCAAAAGTTTTCCTCACTGAAAATAGATTCAAGATGCACTTCGGTTCTGTTTAATAGCAATTCTGCTGCAATATGTAAACTCTGTTACATTCAGTTCTTGGTTACATGTTAACATGTAGAAATTTTGTATTTGTTCAAAGAGAAAATAAAGTTTTTCTTTTCCTGAGTGCACACCAACTTGAAATGCCTGTAGAATGACAAAATTGGTTGTAAGAATGAGATTTATACATCTTATGTGCATGGTCAGGTCAGGGTTGGCCCTGAGCTAGGCCTCAAAATGATCGTTTTAAACTAGCATTTCATAGTATTTGGTAGTGCCGTGGATCGTCTAAATAGTGAGTCACGTCCGTGTGTTTTTTTGCAAATATGAGATTGTTGATAGTCCACTTGATCCTAACCTAGAAATCTCCACATTTTTATGCAAATTTTATCATTCTACCGAGAAGAAACAACTAAAAATGCTAAAAGTGATAAAAGATTAATGTATGATATAAACAAGATGTGAAACTTACATGGAAGTTGAGCCAATTCTAACATTCGCAACAGGCCATGCTACAGTCGAGCCAATAGCATCTGATAAGCATTCCATGAAGGATGTAGGCCGGCATATAGGTGCATTTGGGACTTTTACAACATCCACCCGAACTCTTATCGCCTTTGGTCCCAGTGGAACAGAATGTACCAAAGCATTTGGATCTGTTGAAGACACGGTTCCTTCTACTACTATTTTTCCCGTACCCTCTAAATCAATCAACTTGCATTTGGTATTTGCAGAAAAATTTGCACTCTATCACATAACAAAAAAAATGGTAATACGATATCAACAATTCTTTGAGATAAATATTAGCAATATGAACATGTTACCGTAAGAGATGTTGGAGCATTGATCATAGGAGCAGGACATGTGCTAGCGTTAACCATTTCAACAACCACTGTTGATTCTGGCCATGCTATTTTCTTACCAATAGCTTCTCCAATACATGTCATGCCAACTATAGGCCTCCACAAAAATGCATCTTCTTTTTTCGGATTGTCCACCCAAACTATCTTGGCATCTGGTCCAAGAGGAATACCATTAATTATCTGATTTGGATCACTCGAGTACACTCGTCCTTCAGCAACCAGTTCTTTGCTCCCACCCCAATCATACAGCTTGCAATTGGTTTCCATGCTATTAGTTTTACTCTATTAAAAAAATACATTTGTTTAAGTTGAACATAGAAATATACAAAAACATTGCACAAATTTCAGTAACACATCTTTAAAGCGTTGTAGCAATAGAAATATACAAAAAAAATGCTAAACCATACTACCATAAAATGCTAAATTTATGGATAGAGATTATTATCCACGATGGCCCTACATATTAAAAAAAATGCTAATTAGTGTTAAACTTACCTTGTTTTGTTTTCTGGAGTCCTCACTTTTGTGTATAACAACTTTATCAGCTGGCCATGCTACTATCTCATCCTTGGCATCTCTTATATATACCAAACCAGGAGAAGGCCTCCATAAGAAAACATCTAATTTTTTTGGATGGACAATCAAATTTTTTTTGGCATTTGGACCTAAAGGGACTTCATTGCACAGTTCTTTCGGATCGCTTGACACAATTTTTCCTTCGGTGACAACCTCGTCATCATCTCCATGCCAAGGCAGTAAACTACAATTATCACCTGTTTGACTATACTTACTCTGCAATTAACCAAAACTATATTATATTGATTATTGATTTAGATATCAAATTATGTATGATGTTGCAACCGTTGGATTTTTACCACTACGGATTCGGCAACATGTGCATTCACGGGTTCGCCATTCTTATGAGTGTGAGATTTAACCCAAACATCAACTCTAGAAATGGAAGAAGGCTTTACACTTTCCTCTTTCTGCATTAAAAATGACATAACATTAGATAAAACAACTAATCATAGTAAATTAATCAAATATTTTTTCTCACCATATCTTCAGTTAATCGTGCCATTCCTCGACGACTACAAGTATGTGGCATTTGTTTACCCCTCATGGATTTGAATTTTTCGCTTCGTAACTATGTATAAAGATTTATCACATTTATTAGTTAATTTGCATTCTTTGTGCACTTATATTTTATATATAGAAATGATTAAAACAATTACTATATAATTACCTTAAACTCATTACTAGTTCTGGACTCAACAAACCTTTTCCATTCCTTCATAGTTTTGACATTATCTGGTTTTAGTCGAAGCCGTTCCTCCGTGTTTTTTGCCTTTAATAACTTGTCAACTAGTTTGCTTTTTGAACACCTCCAAATACATCCCATTTGCCGAAGAATGGGAACCTTTTGCCATTCTTCATCTAGTTTAAATCTAACCTGTAACAAATAAAAATATCAAAATATAGTAATTTTATTTAAAAACTGAATAAAGAAATTAGTAACAGCCCTGGGACAAATGCATAGCAGAGTGGGTTATTATTTTCTTAAAAATATAAAATAGCGACTGATCTAAAACGACAATAATATCATTAATAGTAAAAATAAAACTGATGTATCCATCATAAATACATTCAGATTGGTCACATTACATGCAATGATAGCTAGTTGACAGTTTGCATGCACTCCTAGGCTCCTAGCTACTTATTATGGTACCTAAACAATAATCCACATGTATGTAAAAAATTTATGTTGTAGACTGAACAAAAATCATTCACACTAAAATATAGCCCAGCATCTATTTAATTTGTTTTGAGAAAACAGAGCCTTGAAATCATATTAGACTTTGGCACAGTAAACTAGAAACTAAAAAACAAATTGTTTCTTTGATGCAGTTCTTTACTAATATATAACTTATGAAATGCCTGATGCTTGAACTATACATAAGATTGCAATAAAATTGTCTATTAAATACTTAGATACAACAAAAAGTTCATTGAATATGAATATAAACTAATATTGCATTAGTCTTTTTGTTGCTTTGCTGATTGAATATGAATATAAACTAATATAAACTAATATTTACTAAGTTGATCATAAATTAATCAACCAATTCTCTGTTTGGTTTAACATCAATGAGGCACTTTGCAAACGTCGGTCTGTCTAACTGCTCTATCATTTCATCCATACACAGAAGTTTACCTAATCTGCTGGATATCCAATTGATACCAAGGTGCGACCAAACAAATAGTGGTTATATTAGTTGGTAATTTTGTATTAAGTTGAATTAATATTGCTTAAATAATTGATGCACTTGTTATTAGCAAAATATATATCAACAAGCAAAAAGGTGAAACTTCAGATGTCAGAAATATAAACACGACTTTTTGAAAAATCACATTATTTATATGAGGTATAACTGAGTACCGCTCAAGTATTACTACATACAGATCCAGCAATTCATAAACTATTTTTTTTTAATGTTTACATTGTTTTCTATTCTTGTTATTTTGAACCATTATACTAGACCAAGACACATAGCAAATAACAGTTTCAAGTTTCAACTGAATATCAATAAATTCAATAAACTTAAGGGAGTTTGTTTTCATTTTTTGATGTATAACGTCCTGGAGAAAGCCAGTAATTGGAGGATCGTAAGCCAAATGATGACAGATTTGAGCTTTAGAGATTGATGATATGTTATACATATCAAATTTGTAGTACTTATCCTGAGCCGATATTAATTGAATTTTATGAAATCACGACAAAATGCATCATGCCAATTATGAATTAGTACATCCTGAAAGGACAGATCATTTAATTACGGTATTGAAATGTTATAATGAATGGTGTCCGCAAATTTGTCTCGAGTATGTATCATATGATGTCTTATAATCATTCAATAAATGCTATAGCCATTATATCCAGATTTCATAAAGTCCTATTTTAATGTATAATATAACAATTATTCAATTAACTAACCAAATTATTTAAATTAACAGCATAATTCACTTCATGGTCTGTGCAATCATGATATGTGAAGGTGAAACATAGATTTCCAACGAGGGCAATAAATCCATCTATTAATGGTTCAAAGTGCAAAGATCTCATGGTACTCTCCAACGATTGTGAAGAATGTTTGATTTACGTCGGTAGTTTAAAAAATGGGAAAAAAAAGTTTACAGTCATGTAAATCCACTGAATCATGAACCCATCCATTCACTGTATTCTGTGTCACTGCCTCAAATCTAAGACCACTGACAACCAACCCTAAAATAAAATTATTAAACGATTAATTTGGTCAAACATAAGAAACGAGAAGCAGTAGTGTATTTATCAACTTATTATCCTTCAGTTTTCGCAAAAATCAAGGTAGTAAAATAATTAAACAAATAATGCTGTTAGGAAAAAATAAAGGGCAAGAGGTAAAGCAAAAGGATGAGACTGCAAATCATTTTCCTAACTATATAGCAAGAATGCATCACTGTATGTTGGATGCTTGGATCATGCTTTTCGTTTTCTTGGCAAAATATTAAAAAAGAATAAGCAATGTTGTATCGAACTCAATTGACTCAGTTTCTCTCTTCTTTCTCCCTGTGGAATTTGCTCCTTTATTTCCTTTTAACATATTTTTATTAATTCAACATAAAAGGATAAAAAAAAATTTATTTTGCAACTTCATTTTAGGTCGAGTTCTAATACATAGTAATAGTAGGCATCTAAGCATTATTTTTTCAGGCTGGCTAAATATCAGCATGTTCATCTATCGTTCACTTCCTTTAATATACGCCATTATATCTTGATCATTGTTTTTGTTTGATTTCGTTTGAGTTTAGTTATTTTTGTTATCATATTCTTCATGATTATTAGAAAAATGTTCTCTTTTTTTCTTTATACAGTTGTAAGAAACACATGCACTGTATTGTGAATGTATTCGCTGTTAGTGACATATCGCCAATATTCCACTGTTTCATATGGTCACTGGGTTGCTGATGTATAAAAAGTAAAGAAATAAATAGATTTAATAGCAGTAATCAGTATACAGTAACTAAGAACATTGCAAGATAAGCAAACCTGAATGGATTCCCATAGAACTGATTTCAATTCTTCACCAAGTTGCCTCCAGTCCTCAAGTGTAAATGGAACATGCTCGCGCACAAGTGGCCCCAGATAAGAAGATAGCTTCACTGACCCTTTTCCTATCGGTTCGCCCGATGAGTTAAACTCGACTTCGATTCGGCTTGCAACATCTGAAGGAAGTCTTTTCACTTTGGTTGGGCCTCTAGTCTTCTTTTTCGAAATCTGATTTGCATCAATGTCTTCAATTGTTCTCTCGATTTCCATTGTTGTTTTAGGATTTCCATCGACTTGCATAGCAGTGTCTGCGATTGAGTTGTTTGCATTCCCAACATCATTGTTTTCCAAAGGTGGCTCAATATGCTCTCCTATTGCATTAGACCCATCGACTGCATATGTGGATTGTTCGAGTCTTTTTTGATTGCGCGTAATCCTCTTATCCATTGTCTTTTTCGTACTTCTAACCATTTTCTGCAAGTATAACATATCAACATATGAATTTCAAGTTATAAGAGCATATTCTAGGTAAAACTTTTAAGGTACAAATAAAAAAGACTTTGTCAGAGCATGCAGTATGCACTATATATTGCTGCATGACGTAACATTTTTGACTTGTATCACTTGACCTAGTCAATGTTATTTCTGGTTCAAATTGGTGATCATCCTTGTAATTAAACTAATTATTTATTACATTACGTTACTAATTCTTTGCACTGGTACAGTGCACTTGATTGTCAAGGGAATCTAGTACATAATTATCAGGAGTGTTTTTTTTTAAATTAATCATCCACTATATTTTCATAACCAAAAATCAGTTTGCCTTACAAAAATTGTAACATATAGAAAGTACAAATTGGCCTGCGTCTTACCAAAATCAGAACTCAGGTCCAACTTCGATCATGCGAGGAGCAGTTAAGTCTTTGAGCAGTAGGCCTTGTAAAAAATGCAATATATAAAACAAACAATATTTGCAAGAATATACAACTGCAATTAGTATACACTATACATTTATGTAGCCATCTTAGGAAAAAAAATCACAGGCTTTGTGTTGATTATAGCAATTAGCAAGAAAACCATATGAAACATATATACTACTATAATTTTAATATATTGGTGGGTCATCTGCATCCATATCGTTTCCAAAGTTGCTACTGACATCACCATATACATACATCAAAGTTCAAAACAAAATTTCAAATTTCAACATTTAATAAGACTTCATTATCTAACTTAAACTTCTCATAAGAAAACAAGACATCAAAACTACTCAAGTATGCCTTCGCAATCCTCTCTGACATAACTAACATTCTCAACTAAATCATCTGCATCCATATCGTTTTCTTCAGGGCCGCTCGCAACATAGTTAGCTTCTTCAACAAAATCATGTATCTCTAATTCATGAAAACCACTTGGCGGTGCTTTCATTACAACATACCAATTAGAAGAATCATTTTCTCTTGAATAAAAGACTTGTTTCGCTTGAGATGCGAGGATATAAGGATCTTTTGAAAATGAAACCTGACTTTGATGTAAATTAACAAGAGTGAATCCATCTTCAACTTTTATCCCGTTTCCTATGTTCGCCCAATGACACTTAAAAACAGGAATATAAAAAACATTATAATTTAGTAAAATTATTTCAGTCAGTATCCCATAGTATGTAACCACATCAACCACTTGAGAAATGTCTTTTGCACTTGCTCTACACATGGTAGTCGCGTCATAAGTTACTCCGCTATTCTGGGTTTCTCTATCAACATCTTTTGTATGAAATCGTTGTCCATTAATAATATATCCTTTGCAGGAGAATGCCGTCTTTTTAGGACCGTATGCAATCCATTTTAATATTTTATCATGATCCTTTGACTCAACAGGTATCTAAAAAATATTCAAACATATTAAACAAGTAATTTCATTAATTCATATATGAAAATATTGAAATTCTTTAACAAACCTTCCTTTTAATCCAATCAGTAAAGCTATCTCTATGGGTTTTCCACAGTAAGGTCGCATTTTTTTCTAAGCGCTTGTTTGAATTTTGCAACTCCTCCAAATGCAAACTAGTACAGTAAAAGTGATGTTAAATTATAGTTGCCAATACAAGCACATCAAATCAATGAAAGTGGGACATAACATATACTCACTCTAAAAATGGTTCCACCATAGCCATATTCATTAACACAGCTAAATGAGCAATTTCTTTCTCATTGGAAGACAATGTAATTGATTTGGACATTGAAATTGGACGCCCTTCAAGTATTGCGTTATCTTCATAATCTTCATTTTGATCTTTTTTTTTCAATATCTACTGACTTACTCAAAAATTCACTAAAAAATTTCATGCATTCTTCGGTAAGATATGATTCTGCAATGCACCCCTCAGGTCGTGCATAATTTCTTACGTAGTCTTTGAGTGTTTTCATATACCTTTCAAAAGGATACATCCAACGAAAATGAACTGGTCCGCACAATCGTGCTTCTCTTCCAAGATGAATTGTCAAGTGTATCATAATATCGAAAAATGAGGGTGGAAAATATCTTTCAAGTTCACACAATATTTTAATGATATCATCATCAAGTTGTTGCAAGTTCTCCCTATCAAGAACACGTTGACATATTTTATTGAAAAATGAACATAGACGAATTATTGCATTTCGGGGTCTGGTTGGCAATAAACCTCTTACTGCAACCGATAATAATTGTTGCATTAAAACATGATAATCATGAGACTTCAAACCACTAATTTTACAATCCACCAACGACACGCATTTTTTGAAATTTGAACAATAACCATCGGGACCTTTGAAATCATACAACCTTTTGCAAAATATTTTTTTCTCCAATTTTGATAATGTATACGGAGCTGGTGGAAGATATGTTTTGGTTCCACGGGGTTGTGCATAAAGACCATGCCGAATACCCCAATCCTCTAAATCATGTCTACAATTAATCCCATCTTTTAATTTGTTATCATGCAACATTGTACTTAGTGTGCTTTCACAAACATTTTTCTCAACATGCATTACGTCCAAATTATGACGCAATGGAAGTTCCTACAAAAAAAATTAACATTTAAATTTTCTATATATTCTTTTTTTTAGATTAATAAATAAAAAAGAGATTTGAATACTAACCTCCCAATATGGCAAGTCAAAAAAATTGATCTTTTTTTCCACCTTGATAGCTCCTTTTTTACAGAATTATCATCTTCATTATCTTCATCCTCACTACTGTCATCGATCTTCCTTTTCTTACTTTTTCCCTTAATCTGCTCTTTTCCAAAATCATTTGGAAAGTCCTTCAAAATAAGAAAGATGTTTTTACCTGTTAGAATTCTAGGCATCTTTCCATCCTCTATAGTGTTATCAAACCAAGCTTTTTTTTCCTCAATGGATGTGAAATAGGAAAAAATCTTCTATGACCCATATAAACATTCTTTCGACTATATTTCAACCATCGACGATGAGTATTGACACCACATAATGGACAAGCCTTTTTACCCTTTACACAACATCCAGCAAGATTACCATAAGCTGGAAAATCATTTATCGTCCATAATAAAATAGCTCTCATATTAAAAAGTGTCTTACTAAATGCATCGTACGTCTCAACTCCACTACTCCACAAGTAATGCAAATCCTCTACTAATGGCGCCATATATACATCAATATCATTCCCCGGTTGCTTTGGACCTGGAATTAGAAGTGTTAGCATAATATTTTCCTTCTTCATGCACAACATAGGCGACAAATTATATGTCACAAGCATTACTGGCCAACAACTATATTTGGAACTCAACATGGAAAATGGATTAAACCCATCTGTAGCAAGACCAAGTCTGAGACTACGTGGATCGGCTGAAAATGATTCCCAATTTTCATCAATTGTGCTCCATGTTACAGAATCTACGGGATGTCGCATCTTTCCATCACTGCTTTTATTATTGAAATGCCACCTTAATGCTTCTGCCATCTTTTCAGATCTGAACATTCTTCTGAATCTTGGAATTATTGGAAAATATCTCAACACCTTAACCGGGATACCCTGCATAATCTCATTTGTATCCTGATTCATTTTCCATCTTGAGGAACCACATTTCGGACAGTCATTCAAATTTTTATACTCTTTACGAAAAAGACAACAATCATTCTCACATGCATGAATCTTTTCAAACCCCATATCAAATAGTTTGAGGAATTTCTTTACTTCATATAAAGTCTTAGGAAGTACATTATTCTTTGGCAAAAATAGTTGTTGCACATTAAGAAGCTTATCAAAACCAGAATCGGATAATCCAGTTTCGCATTTAAGGTTATACAAAATAGTGATGGCAGATAACTTTGTATGATCTATGCAACCAGGATATAATGGGGTTTCTGCATCTTCCAAGTTCTTAAGTAAATCATCGTGTCGTCTTTGTGCATCATCCTTATCTTTATCATCATCAAAAAAATTATGATTAAAGTAGTCTTCATCTTCATAGTGAATTGCTTTGAGTAAGTCGTACACCTCACTCTTTTTATTATTATTTTCAACATCTACTTGCTCGCCATGATTATACCACCTACCATCTTTGTACTTAGGATCCATTCCCTTTATAATTAAATGCTCAATGACGGTTTCACCATAATGATGACTACTGGTTCTATGTTTAAAATTGAAAGCAACAAGAATGTTAGCTTTCATTTTCAAAACATGTTAAGTCTAAAATTATGTGTAAATTTACTTGTATATGATTACCTGTGTAGACGCAACCAATCTTTCTCCATCATCATATATAATATGGAAGCAATCAAGTATCTAAAATTCAAAATAGTAATTGGAAATTAGACTATTTAAACAAGTAATGAATGCTAGAAGAGTTTCTGGGCCTTTTAGTTAGCTTGTTTAAATGTGAATACTCATTATGAGTTTCTTCTTGAGACGTATAGAAAATAATATACACATCAAGAAATACTTCATTAATATACACATCAAAAAATGGGGAGAAGAGGATGAAAAAAAGGACAGAAACCTAGGTTCTTCAAGTCGTCATGAGCTTCAAATATATGTTGTAAAATATCGGCTTATCATTTTAACATTTTTTATAAATACAATCAACTGACGATGCAATGATAAACACAAGAGCTCAGAGTACTAAAGTGTGTAGAATTTGTTTATTTGATCGAATTTAAGTAAAGCAAAGTAATCAAAATTCGAGGATGCAATCTAATGTAGCAATTATTTGATACTATGTATCCAAAAATAAAGAACAAAAACTGAAAAAAGAAGTAATTAACTTTAATTGATTACCTTTAAACATCATAAATGAACAATTAATTTAACTTTAAACCATCGTTAAAGTAATTAAATATCTTTACACAAGTCATTAATAAAATAATTAATTAACTAATTTCAACCATAACTAAAACGATTGATTTTTTTTGGCAAGGCCAACCGTTTTTTATTGAGGACAGTCCACTTTTATCACAACAAAAGTAATAAATACGTATTAAAAACAGGAGTTAGGTCGATTGTATGAATGACTAAACTTACTCAAGCACCACGTATGGTGCAACATACAAACCAGGTTGCAAAAGAAAACGCATATAAGCTCCACGCTGGAAGCAACTCGTAGAAACAAACGTATCTAACAAACTAAGATACGATAGGACACTACTATCTATGAAATTGACCCAAACCAACTACAAATTTCCAACACAGCTAGCTAAAAAATATAGCCTAAGCTAGCATTCAGAAGACAACCAGATTGCCAACAAGCAACAGAACATATTTCATAGAGATGCAAATTTCAAAGATGGCCAGGGAAGACCATAACCAAATGCAGCAACAAAAAATTTGCAAAACAAAAGATTAAACCATAATCATCACCTAGATCAAGTAGAGATTACCGATACCAAATCTAGTAAAAAAATGCATAAATTTCCAAAGCAGGCATCACCAACAAACGAGTGTAACACTGCGACATGACAATAGGAACATGAAGCCAGAAACATAAAACATACAAGTAACCAACAGAGGCATGACACAACTAAAATGCATATACAACGTTCAAAATGTATTGGTTAACGCGTTACCTTCTGACATTTAGTTGTTATGTATAAACATTGAAAAGCTACACTGGGAAACATCTACATGAATTTAGGCCACAAACCAAAAGGAATTATGTAAGCCAAACTGTTTCCAAAAAATTTGCCATTACAACGGCGCTATTTTGTAGCACCGGAGTAATGTCTATGCATTACCCCTCTCCTGATACTTGGCTTGCGCCTTTAACAATAAATTTGGTTCCTGATACTTGATGTCAGTAAAGAGTCTGATCATTTGCTTCCATTTACATAATTCTTCATTAATGAACCCTTTGGTTGAACATCATCAAAAACTTTAAGCAAGTACTTTTTCATACCTAATTTAGATCTTATATTTACTAGTTCTGGTGGGAAACTAATAAGAAGTAGAGGCAGAGGTATATAAATCAAGACAAAAAGGTGGGAAAATGCCTTCCTCTAATGGCGTATAATTATATAAAAGAATAAAAAGACAAGAAAAAATAATCCATTATAGAAACAAGCATACAATATGATATAATTTATAAACATGTTGTAGCAGCTAGTAAATCATGGATGTGGTCTTAAATTATACGAAAGCACGAAGAGCCAGGATCAATCAATGTGGAGGTCGATATAATGGGTCACTTCGACAATATAAATCCAAATAATATCCATGATAGAATATTTATGGCAGCATAACAATATAGGGATAGATTAAAGCACCCAAAAGGCAGTAGGAGCTAGATTCAACCGCTAAGGAAAAGTGCCAGCAATAAAACCCAACAAGCTATCCAGAATGAATACCTACAATTAATGAACAGCAAGAGAAGCAACCGAATAAGGTCATAGTGAGTGCAGTTAGTGTCTGAATATGCAGCATGTCGAGTATGCAGAAAGTTTAAGGAAACTTCACTAGGCGGGCAGGAAAGAAAAATCAGTAATGTAGGAATCTAGGGAATGACTACGAGGACCAGTGTATAGCTTGGCCTTAAAGGCTAACTTGATGTTGTCAAGGATAAATGCTATAATATGAGAAATGTTGGTCCATTTGTTATCAAAGACGAATTGGTTGCGAAAACACTTAATTCGCCAGCATATAAATCATGTACTAATGCAGAAAAGAATGGCATGTATGGATTTGCCTTTGGAGTGGGACCACCATGGGAAAGTGCTATACAATTGAATATACTAACAATACCTACCTCAAATTAAAATTGACAAATAGACATGGACACATTATCACCAATTAAGGGGAATATCCAAAATCAGCTACTACAAATATGTAAACACAACCGTGGTAAATATGTAGCAAAAAAATTCATGAAATCTAAGATGTAGTAATGTGATTCATCTTATCTCAGACAAACATTTATCCACCCATGCTATTACAAGCACGTACAAAATAACTGAAAGTTTGCAAGCTATACACCTTTACACACAAGTAAATAAATACTCTACTTTAAAAAAAATGAAATCTTAAAATGAGATGCAGACACACCAAAAGAAAAAGGCCAACGCAATATGTATCCTGGCCATATGAAAATGCAAATAACCTGGCAACGTTTATGGGAGCTTGGTCACCAAAAAAAAAGAAGCAAAACAAATTTCTGAACAACATTTATTTGCTCGTATTATTTACATCTCGAACACATGATGAAGTTTGTATGAAAGAAAAAAAAAACTAAACACAACTACACATACGCATAAACAAAGTATGTTGCCTGGACATGATTTCAAGTATGGCAAAAGTGAAGTTAATAAAACTTTTACCGTGGGTACTATTTTGCAGGCAAATAAACTGGCAATGAAGTTTTTACGCAAAATATAGTCAGGAATAAATTAGCAATGTGAGCTTTAAACTCACCTCAACTCGTTCAAAGAAATGAGCACCAGGGATTTAAACGGCAAGAATGACAGCCATTAATGCAATTTTTCACTACCACTGAAGCTTTTTAAAACCAAGTGAAAATGAAGTTGCAGCTATTTTCTTTCCTCAAAATATGAATAAGTTAAAAAATATAAAATCTGGCACTTACTCTGAAACTAACGCAACCCTAAAATGCTTAGATAGGCATACTAACTCAAATATCTGAAACTTAATCTAAAAATTAGAAATAAAGGAAAATTCCAATAAGCTCTAACTTACTCTGAAACTTCAAGGACAAATGGCATTGATTGCTACAAATTCACGTCCACTGACTACAGCTCGAACTAGGGCTAACGAAAGCTCGAATTCAACGGGGACGAGAACGAGGGCAAACGGGAGAGCGAGAACGAGGGCAAACGGGAGAGCTGGACCACTGCAACGCGGACAAGGATAGGGGAACGAGGTTGCAATGCCGATGATTACAAGGACGGCGAATTATTTTTCGGAGGAAGCGAATTGATTTGGATGTGGAACTGAAATTGGGGGAAGTCTTTGTTAAGGTGAGTTCGTAGAAAAGGAGGGAAGGAAAATAAAATTACCGCCTTTATTTTTACACAGCGTGCACGCTAATAAAATTTAGCGTAAGTTAACCCTTTCATAGCAACCGTTTCAAAAACGCTGTGCACTGGTGCTGAGAAAACCAACTTTTCTTGTAGTGGCGAGGCGTTCTTTCTGGATTTTTCGTGTTTGCAGTGAGGCGTTTTCCTTCTCAGCTGCAGCTGTCTATTGATATCATCCGCTTCGAGTTGCATCATGGATTTTTGGGGTACTTCTAACACCTCAGTATTGGGCGGTGGCCTTGCCGGAGCTCGATATTGAGGTGTAATGGGCGGTGGCCTTGCCGAGCTCATTCTAGTTGTACCTGATTCCTTTTCATTGTTATTTATATTTTGATTAGTTACCTGCCAGGCATGTTGGCAGCACCTTTATTTTTAGTGATATATATATATATATATAGACATGTGTGCTCTCCTCTATTTTAGAGGATCACACATTTCTCTCAAAAAATATATAAATAACTTGAATTCATATATAGGGATTATTTAAATATTTGAATTGTGAAGTGAATATTAAGTAAATGGATTAAAATAGCCTTATCTGACTCCTTTTAATTAATAAATAATAATGGTGAATTTGTTTTCTAAATTTATTTGCAACAATATATGGTTCGAATAAATAATAATAAAATCAATTGTTAATAAAATGGATGAAAAACAAAAACTACTACAGATCTATAATGAAAAAATGGCGTCCTTTCTAAAACATCGATCGAATTCGCCGTTGTTCTCTCAAGATCTTCGACTGAAATCTTCACCGTCTTCTGGATTTCTTTCCTATAGTAATCCTTATCCTTTTTCTTATGCTCAAGCTGTTAAGAATCAATTCAGTTCTCGATCTCAAGTATTAAGTCGTAATTCTAAACTGAAATGGATTGATTCCATAAAGGGTAAGAATTTTTGTTTCAGGTGTGGGGATCTCAATCATTATGCAAAGAATTGTCGCGATCCAGTAAGATGTTTCGTTTGTGGTTCGTTTGGGCATAAGAGCAGAAACTGTGTTAAGAAATCGGTTTCTGATCCTTTGTTGAATTCGTGTACTGATACTATTTCGAATTCGACCAATCATGGTTTTCTATTCGCTTGGAAATTCTTGATGCTAAAAGGAATCTTGCTCGATAATCTCTGGTATAAGAAAGTTGAAAGTATCAATTATCTGGATGAGTTATTGAATCATTTTAACATCATCAACGAGCCAAACATAGGCAAAGGTTATTTTGAAAAGTTTGGTAATCCTTAAGAATTCTTTGGTAAATCAGTTTCTGGTGAATTTAAGGAACAGTCTGTGCCAAAAATGGTTAATCATGGATTTCAATTTGTGTTGAAGTATTTGATGTTGAGGGGAATATTAATTGATCAACTCTGGAATAAGAAAGATTTAGGTATCAGCTATCTTGATGATATGTTTTTTCATTTCGAAATCATTAACGAACCGAATATAGGTAAAGGGTACAATGATTGTTCTGAAGAACTCGATGATAAAGCTGAAGACTTAAACATCAATTCGGATTCTCTGGAAGATACCTTAGTTAATTTATTCAACTCTTCCTGTTTTAATGTCATAGATGATTTTCTGGGTTGTGATCCCATTCTGTTAGATCCTGATGTTGCTTTTTGCAAAAATCGTCTTGTTTTAAATGATGAAGAGCGGTGTCATAATTTCATTCCTTATTTTCGAAAAAGCCGAAAATCCAAAAATAGAGTGAAGGATAATTTTGAGATAACTACATACAACAAATTTGATTGTCTATCTTCTCGTTCTTTAGATAAACTAGATGGTGATGGGGATTTGTTGGTTAATGCTGAGCTTATAGTTTCTGAACAACCGAGCATCTTGGGTGAATCTGATTTCAGTTATTCAAATATTGTAAAGATGGATTGGTATGTCGATCTAGGAATTATGGATTTTGAATTAATGGAGCAGGATTCTTTGGTAATAGGTAGCATCAGCTCAGGTGATAAACTGACTTTTGACATAAAAAGCTTTGTTGCAATATCGAATCTTAAAGAATTCGAATGTTTTGATAATGTGTTAGATTCATTAAATTCTTGTGTGATACATCCTTCAGTGATGGTTAACAAGTTAGAGAATTTTAATGAAGATTTATTATCTGTTAGTTCATCAGATTTATTGAGTAAAGAAAAATTTTCTTCAGAAGTTTCTTTGATTGAAGATAACTTAATGGAATGGGTTACTGAATCTATAGCAGTTGAATCTTCTTTTGAAAATGAGGGGTTTGTTCATTTTGACAAGTTGTTGGAGGTCAGAGATGGTAAGAGATCATTTTCTTCTGAGGTTACACCTGATACGCACACATGCACAGTGAGCGTTCATGCCAATGTTAATGTACCTATGGTAGATATTAGTGAAGACAAGCAGAATAAAGTTGAAGGGTCATTTCATGTGGAGTCAATTCTGGCATTGGATGGTACTGATATTTCTTTGTGCTCTGGTGCGGTATTAGGGAACAATACTGGTAAGGATTTGGACACTTCATCAAAGAAAGTAAAGTGTAGGAAATCAGTAGCTTCTTGTGGGTCAGTTCACCGAAGTGGTAGGATTCGTGACGGCCAGTTACAGTCTTTGGGTGAGTTACCTGGTTCGAGTGCCACATTGGGCATTTCGAATCCAGGCTCAGGTATGAGTTTTTGTTTGGGTAGTACGTACTGTACTTATGCATTAGGCAGTCTTTCATCTGCTGAATTTAATCAGCTTGCATGTGATACTTCTTTTATTTTTTTCTTATGTAGAGATTGATAAGGAGTATATTAGATGTAAGGAATTAGAGAGGGCTAGTACTATTAGTTTATGAGGATCATTAGTTGGAACATTAGAGGTTTGAATGATTTGAATAAATGTGATAAGGTTAGAGCGTTCTTTAAAGATTATTCGATTGACATTGCGTTGCTTCAAGAAACTAAAATTTGCTGTCCTGATGATAGGTTTTTAGAAGATTAGGTGGATATCATTTTAGAAAATGGGTTTTTTTACCTTCTGTGGGTACTTCAGGGGGATTAATGATAGGATGGCGGGATAATTATTTTAAATTACTTCAATGTATTGTTAAACAGCATTCTCTTCACGTTATTCTCATTAACCTTTCTGATAACTCTCATTTAAGTATTTCAAATATTTACGGACCTAATTCAAAAATTAATCGGAGATTTTTATGGAATGAATGCCTAGATTTTAGATCCTTTGCCCCGGGTTCTTGGATTTTAGGGGGTGATTTTAATTTTACGCGTTTCATTGGTGAGCGATATCCTAGGGAAGGGGATTACTCTGCAATGGAGGAATTCAATCAATTTATTATTAATTCTAATTTGATTGAAATTCCCCTTTCTAATAGAGAGTTTTCTTGGAATAACGCTAGAGAGTCTCCTTCCATGGCTCTCCTCGATAGATTTTTTGTTAGTTATGAAATTGAAGAAAAATTCCCAATCAGTAGAGTCACTGGTTTACCATATACATACTCCGATCATTGTCCAATTATTCTTTCTTGTGAATACCATAGAGTTATTATTAACAATTTTAAATTTGAAAAGATGTGGCTTTTGGAATCTAATTTTGTTAATCTTGTTAAAGGTAAATGGGTTTCTTTGAGTTTCCATAATATCAGAAATAAGGAAAATTCTGCAAAAGCTTTTGTTTCTAAA
This sequence comes from Allium fistulosum, assembly GCA_030737815.1. NCBI lineage: Eukaryota > Viridiplantae > Streptophyta > Magnoliopsida > Asparagales > Amaryllidaceae > Allium > Allium fistulosum. The sequence continues at coordinate 1,218,157,947 of CM060902.1, forward strand.
CTTAGGGAGCTTAGGATTTTTCTTAAAAACTGGAACAAAAATGTTTTTGGCAATTTAAAAATTCAAAAAGATAATATTCTTAATGAAATGCTTAAAATGAATAAGATAGAAGAATCTAGACCTCTAAACATAGGTGAACGTAATGTTCTTGCTAATTTAAAAGATGAATTAAATTCTATTTTAGAAAAGGAGGAGGTTATGTGGAAACAACGATCCAGAATTCAATGGATCAATGAAGGTGATAATAATACCAAATTTTTTCATAATATAGCTAATGGTAGAAAATGTAGTAATACAATTAACTCTATATTTGTTAATAATATAGAGTTAGTGGATCAAAGAGATCTTAACAAGGCTTTTACAGAATATTATAAGGATATTTTTGGTTCTAAAATCAAACATAGAATCAATGTTAGATGGATAGATTTGTATCCATCCGATTCTATTATTGATTTATCAGAGTTAGATAATCCTTTTACTGAAGAAGAAATTAGAAAAGCAATTAATGACATGCCAAGTGATAAATCCCCGGGACCTGACGGGTTTCCTATTTTATTTTATATTACTTTTTGGGACATTCTAAAATTTGACTTAGTTAATATGTTTAATGATTTTTACAATGGTAATTTGCAATTAGGGAGATTTAACTTCGCAAATGTTATTTTGTTAAAAGTAGGAGCTAAAAACTTAAAAGGTTTTAGACCTATTTCTTTGATTAACTGTTCAGTTAAAATCATTTCTAAAGTTCTAGCTAATAGACTTAGTAAAAGAATGAATGAATTAATCGATTGTTCACAATCGGCTTTTATTAAAGGGAGAAATATCACTGATGGAGTGGCGGTTGTTCAAGAATATATTAATTTCTGTTGTAAGAATAACATAACTTGTGCGATTTTAAAACTTGATTTTGCTAAAGCTTTTGATTCAGTAGATTGGGATTTTCTTATAGATATTTTTCATGCTAGAGGTTTCAGTCATAGATGGATCTATTGGATTTTGACCTTGCTTAGAACTGGAAACTCTAGAATTATGGTTAATGGTATATTAGGTAATAAAATTCAATCCAAGAGAGGTTTAAGGCAAGGGGATCCCTTATCGCCTTTATTATTTAACTTAGCTGCTGCTGTTTTTGCTAAAATTATTAAAAGAACAGTGGATAATGGATCTCTTGGACGTGTAGGTGATGAAATTTCGCGTAATGGTTTATCGGTTCTTCAATTTGCTGATGATACCTTACTTTTTTCTTCCCATCTTCCAAGACACATCATTACCTTTAAGTTTATCCTTTACAGTTTTGAACTTTTATCTGGTTTAAGAATAAATTTTGACAAAAGTTCCGTGTTAGTTTAAAATGATTTTGATAAAGTTGAAAACTTAGTTGCTAATACTCTTAATTGAAAAACTATGAACTTTCCTTTTGACTACCTTGGTTTTGTGATTAGACCCACCAAACTCAAACATGACGACTGGATTATTATCATTGATAAAATTAAAAATAAGGTTTCTAACTAGAATGGGAGATTTCTATCTAGAGCAGGTAGACTAGTTTTAATAAATTCGGTTTTATCAGCAATTCCGATTTATTGGATGTCCTTGCATTTGTTACCGGATTGGGTTATTGATAAAATTGATAAGATTAGAAGAGATTTCTTATGGAGTGGAGAAAACTCTAATAATAATATTAAATGTCTTGTAAATTGGGAAACCGTCTGTAAGGCCAAAAAGGAAGGTGGATTAGGTGTTATTAATTTGCGTAATATGAATTTGTTGCTGTTAGGTAAATGGCTTTGGAAGTTTAAAGATATAAATGATAACGCTATTTGGAAAGAGATCATTTCTAGATATTACTACAACGGAAATAGCAATTTATATCAAATTGCTTCTCCAGTCACTCAAAATATATCTAACTTTTGGAAAAACATTTTAAAATGTAATGAGATATTTAATTTAGGAATAAATACAATTGTTCACTCTGGTAATCGTACTTCGTTTTGGCATGACCGTTGGATTTCGATTTTGCCTCTTAAGATAGAATTTAAAGATCTGTATGAAATTTGTAACTTTAAGTATGCTTTAATCAACGAAGTTTATTCTCCAGAAAATGATCCTCCTTGGAATTTCAGTTTTAACAAAATTTTAGTTGATTCAACTTTTAGACAACTTTCTTTGCTTTATGCTAGATTAAATCTTTATAATATTGATAATGATAATGATTTTATTAGTTGGGAATGGGATAAAAGCAAGAAATATACTTCTAATTCTTTCTACAGATTCATCAATTTTTCGGGTACAATTAATAATTCATTTAAATATATGTGGAAATCTAATGCTCCTCCCAAATCCAAAATTCACATGTGGTTAATTCTTCATGGAAAACTTAATACAATCGAATTTTTAAAAAGAAAAAATATTCAAAATGAATAAATGTTATTTTTGTAATCTGTATCTTGAGGACATTAATCATATATACTATAGTTATATGGATTCTAATTACATTCTAATTAATACTCTTAAAATTTTTAACTTTAATATTAGAACTAAAATTTTGGATTGTGAATTTTACTGGAATAATTATAGATTCAAGTTCAAAAAGAATATTAGATTTTTACTAGACACTTTATTCATTATTATTAGTTAGTTTATTTGGTTTGAAAGAAATCAAAGAATTTTCAATAATAATAATTGTCATTTTAACAAATTGATTTTTACAATTTCTTCATTTTGTTTTAATTGGATCTCTAACCCCAAATATAAATTAGCTAAAAATATCCTTTTCAAAAGGTATCTTAACAAGGTTAATCATAATATTAATTTTTTTTAAACACAACAATAATTTTTTTATCATTAATAATAGTATTATTGATATTTTCTCTAGTTTAGATGATGTTTTCACTTCTAATCATAACTTACTTATGATTAAAGGTTCATAAGTTTGATCCGTCTCATTATTTGTACTAGTCTCTGTTTGGTATTGGTTTTTAAGTATTTTATTTATTCTGTTATTGTCCAGTTAGTCTTAATTAGGTTTTTATTTCCTTCTTAATACATATATATATGTATATTTATTATATAAATATACATATATATATATGTATTATTCTAATTTTTTCCTTTAGTCATTTTCCAGTTACAGATATGGGAGATAGGATATCAGGTTCATTTTGCAGGTTTTCACATCTTCAGATGCTGGACGCCAGATGGTAGAGAGGTCAGCGGAGCACAGTATCTTCATCCAGGACTACTAGCAGTTTCTCCTCAGATTTAGGATTCTGCTATCTTCATCATGGAGTACTTTTTTCAGGAGGATACTTTCTTCAGTTTGGTTCCCCTTTCTCTTGATCAGAGGTTTCAGAGCGGTTTCTGTTTTCAGCAGATCCACTTCAGAGTAGTTGCTTATTCACCTCTCCTGTTTCAGTTAGTTGGAGCTTCCTCATTAGTCTAGGACGTCATCCTGTAGTTTTTGTTTTTTTCCTCTAGTTTTTTAGGTATTTCTAACACCTTAATATCGGGCGGTGGCCATGCCGGAGCTCGATATTAGGGTGTGATGGGTGGTGGCCTTGCCGGAACTCATCTTAGGAGTACTTGAGATTTGATATATATGTATTTGGTTTTTGTTACCTGCCAGGCATGTTAGCAGCACTTTATATTCGTGATATATATATTCGCATGTGTGCTCTCCTCTATTCGTATAGGATCACACATTTTTCTCAAAAAAAATTGTTAATAAAATGGCTTGAATTTTATTGTAATATTTTTAATTTAATTTATAGGATTAGACATTAAGTTTTTTGTTGAATGCTTGGATGATTGGTTATATTGTCGTTTAGTTGTTTGTTTGAATTTAAATTTTCGCTTAAAAAGCGGATGGCATAAATAACCATTGTGTTGCAAGAAACAAAAACATAAGGAAAGTAGAAGTGTACGTAGCGAATAGGTCGTTATGCAACACTTCGAAATACACATACATATGTGTGATTTACATGGGACTTTTATAAAGAGACCCTAAAGGGTTTCTCACCAATATTAATTCACTTATATTCTTATGTTGTTTATATTGTTGTTTGGTTGAAATATCTATGACATATTATTTGATTTGCGTAAGTATCATTATTGCGATTAACGCTATACCATCACTTATGAAATATCATCCCCTTAAACTCCGCTGTGTGTTGAAATTGAGCTTGTATTTTTACAAAATAAATGTTTGGTCATGATTTTGCACTTCGAAAATTGTTTAAACTATATTTTCAAAAAGTTTGAGAATTTTGAAAACAAAGGATAAGTGTTGATTAAAATTTATAAAATGAGTTATAAATTTAATTAATTATCTTTCGAAATAATTAACATTGTTTTAAATTTATAAAGAGATTACAGAATTTGATTAATTATCATTTCGAGATAATTAATGTCGTTTCAAATTTTTAATGGATGATAAATTAGATTCATTATCTTTTGGGATAATAGATGGTTTTAACATTTGTTTAAAAACCTATGAAAGTTATTTACCTTAAATATTTTGTAAATTCTTTTCAAATGCATTTGTAAGGACTATATAAGTATTTAAAAAGAATTGGAGGTTTAAATATATTCTTAATTATTAATTAACTTTGATAAAGTTAGTTAATAAATTTGTTAATGATGTTCAAGGTTAATCAATCATTTTAATATTGATGTTTTAAAATTAATTAATCATTTTTTATAATGATATTTAAGATTAGTTAATCATTTTAATAAATGATATTTAAAGTTAATTAATTGGTTTAAATAATGGTGTTTAAAATAAATTATTAGATTTAATAAAATCATTTTAAAGATTAATTAACTAAGTTAATAAAAGTGATCAAAGTTAATTAATCGATTTAATAAAGGTGTTTAAAGTTAATTAATTGATTTATTAAAGGAATTATTGTTTGTTTAATTGTCTATTGGGATAATTAATGTGGATTTAAAGTTATAAAAGGACTATATCAATTATTTTTTTGGATGATTAACATTGTTTTAATTTATAAAAGAATTTTAATTGATTTATTATCTTCCGGGATAATAAAATTTGTTTAAAATTTATAAATGATAGCTCATAAATGAGAAAATCTTTTAAAAGGAATATTTTAAAGAGTATTTTCAAAGTGCTTTACAGATATTTGTGATGTAATTCAAGCATAGGTTCGGTTTTTAAAAGTTTAAAAGGTTTGATTCGGTTACGGAAAGGATAAGAAATTTATTTTCCATAAATGGTATCACTTATATTGAAAAGATTTAGTCATACTCTAAGCACTAAATGTAGAGGTATGGAAACTTGTTTCTATCTCGAAGTTTAAAATTGTTGTCAAGGCAATGCCTAGAAGTAACACTACCTTAACTTGCTTGGCTTCATTTTTAACCAAGGGATAGTACAAGTTTGAAATCGACAAGTAGTGATAAGGGTATGAGATTTAATGTCCATATATGATCATTTTGATTTTTCCCGGTAGTTGATTTATTGACCATCGATTCAGCTTTCATCTTTGTGTAACGTCAATTTTAGATGATTTGTTGCTCATTTTAGCGTTGATATCCTTTTTCGGAAATGACTAAAACCAAAGCATAAGTGAGGGCCAAGCTATGTGGGGTTGCTTCCATTAGAGTATTTTCACATCTACTCTAGATTGGTTTCGGTGGTATGCGCGCGGAGATGTGAAATACTCAAATTCTTGATAAGGTTGGCGGGGTCCGGTTTGGAGATTCTCAAGAGCCATCGTAGTTCTCAAGTATATTTTTGAAGGTATACTTTCGGTGAGGGGGAGCACCCTCCTAACCATTGTTGAAATATTCCTTTCCTTGTTGTTGAATCAAATCTTTGAATTATTTTGTTAATTGCATCGAGAAGTGACTCGAGCTCTTCACGATGTTTAGTTATTTATGTCCCTTTTGTAAGTTTGGAGTTTGATCTTGTTTATACCCATCCTTTCCATTTTGGGTTTTGTTTTAAATTTTTCCATTCATTCTTGTGGTTTGATGTTGTTCTTGTGAGGGAAAACTAGTTCTGTGTCCATAAACGTGGTCTAACAGAATTATTATATGTTCATTATATTACTTTAGTTTTCTCACTCTAGTATTTTCAGACTGTTTTGGTTGTTATTTTATTATAATGCTTGGTCATACCAAGTAGTTTTCCAAGTTTTTGTTGGTGGGACATGGAGTTCATGGAGTTGAGCTGGATGTTCAACTGCCATAGTGTTTTATTTCAGCTGTATTATTATATATAATCATCATCAATTATAAGGTCAGAAAGTTATAACTGTCCCGGTTGATGAGGTTTGTTTTTAACTCTGATATACCATGTATTTTAGAGTGGCAGCTTTTATTGTCTTTGTTATATCATATATTGTTGTTCCACTATGAGATTCTATTCCCTTTATTCTTTTTTCTTATTTTACCCTAACAATCTCCCTTTCCGACGATTGGATGTTCAGCATTTTAGTACGTGGATGTATTTGGTGTCGAATTTCAATGGTCGAAAAGGAAGGTCATTAGAACTAGTAACAGAGCCGAAGGTTAAGTGAGAACCATGGCTCTGGTAGGGTATAACTCATTAGAGATAGGGTAAGTGACACCCTAGAATGAGAGTATAGTATATACAAGAGCGTATTTTTTATTGTTATAAAAACATATTATGTTAATTGGTCTATTGAGTTGTTTAAGTATTCTAGGTCGAGAGGTGGGACGTCAAGGTGTCTGTAGGGATTTCTACACAATATTGATTCTTGAAAATTTGGTAAATGAAATATTTTACCTAGGATTATATTATATATATAAATGAATAATTTCAAATTGGTATAGTTATTTATGGAATTTGTTTTGTAATGATAATATTTATTTATTATCGTAATTGGTTGATTTGTTGTGCTCCGATAGTTTAAGAACATTGCCTATTATTTGTTGGTTGTTAATCTATGCTTAACCAGTTTATGGGCATTTATTGTTTGAAAACTGTAAGTGCATTAAAATGAACCCCTTTGTGAATTGAGTTTCACAATTTGACTATAAGGTGTTCGGAGAAAATGTTAATTTAAAAGTCATCTTTTCATAATGTTAAATTAAAAGTAAACTTTCAATAAAAAGTTGTTTAAATTAATCTGAATGGAAGATAAGACACTTAGGGAATAAGTATTTGTTAAAATTGATTATAATAAAAAGAAAGTTATTATAATATGAGACGATTTTAAAATCAGTATATCTTTATACAAGTATGGTATATAAATAATTTATATAACTTATAAAGGTTGTTTTATAAGTAAAAAAGGGTTTTGAGAATTTAAATCCCGGTATTGGTTGATATTGATTTCTAAAAGATTTTAAGAAAAATGATGGCAGTATTACTTGGAAATATTTCTAAGTATAAATATTCTGGAAAAGAAATTTTAAGTAGAATGCATTTTCTTTGGATAGTTCGGGGAAAAACATCTCGATTATTTTTGTGGTAATCTGAATAGTCTTCTATGTGACGATTGAATTTTTACTTAGGCGAAAATTGTAGTGTACTTAGTAAATTATTCTCTTTATCATTGTGCGATCGAAATGAGTTCGAATCCGAACGAACCCAAAGTGAGTATTAGTGAATAAATTGTTAAAGTTGTTTTAAATATAGAAATATATGTTGTATGATTTTCAAAAGGATTTTTAAATAAAAACCGAGTATCTAGTTCTTAAGTTTCCTTAGAAGGGAATTGATAAAAAAATGGTATTTTAGTGTATAATTTGACAAATGAAAATTTTGAACTTTTGGATAAAAAAGAGATAATTTAACTGAAGTTTTAAATGTGTTAGATTGGATAGAAAAGTTTTAATAATCATTGTTTTATTAAAAACTAGTTAAATCGTCTAAGTTGTGTAAACTATTTGGTGATATTGGGCCAACCAGTAAACATCTTTCCTTACAACTCTAAGGTAAAGAGGTCGAAAGGTTGACTCGATTTTAAGACCATTATTTTGTTTTGAATTTTGAGAAAAAACAAAAACAAAAATAAAATTGATATTTTATATATACTCTTATGATTTAGAAGAATATTATACAAGTAAATAAGAGTGGAGTAAGTTTTTAATTTAATGTTTTATTGAGTTATGTTTCTATAAAATATTTATAAACTTAAGCGTAAATTTATGAATTGATTCATAAATAATTTCAGTGTTAAAATGAAATACTACAAGTCAAAATGAAAGTGATTTAGTAAGATATTTGTGTAATTAAGAAACTAATCGGATTAAGTTCGTAAGTTATACATAGATCATTTTATTCGCATGGTTCTCGATCTAGGATTCGAATACATAACTTCAGGGTGATTCACACTAGTCCGAAAAAGGATTTCTCACTTAATTCTTGTCAACTAAAGTTTGATTCGGATTCATGATACTAAGGTTTTCTATCATAATATATGGCTATGTAAGGAGAACAGAGGTTTCTAATCAAGGAACCTGATCGGGGTTCACACTAGGGAGATCGAGTGAGCGATACTAGTTCAGAAGTGAAGTTTATATTTTCGAGCAAGTGGTCGGATCAGATATTGTGTATGGATGATTTATGTACATCATACAGACTTAAGTACATTAATATGCTATGTTTTAATGTGTGGGTTAGGAAAGTTTGGGAAGTGATTTTCAATTTTGTTCTAAGGTAACTTAGATAATCTTCTAAGCAATAACGAAAGGCTAATAAGTGTAATGGTACGCTTAAGGAATTAACTATATCCTTGAATAATCGAGAAAGTTGTGGACCTAAGCAAAATTTCTAAAACTTGTTTGTTAGTCATTTTACGTTTTAAATTATGTTAAGCATTATTTTATTCCCTTATGGAATATTATTTTATTGATGGTGTGATTTTATAGACTACAGTTTATAAAGTTATTGTTATTAGGACTTAAATCCCGGTGCTTTTGAAAAGTGATTTCGAAAGAATTTGTAAAAGAAATAATAATATTATTTTGAAAACTTTAGTGAAGTATTATCATTTCAGAATAGTTGAAGAAGATTTTTGTGAAGTGATTTTTCAATTATTTTGATATGACTAAATTTGGGCGATTGTGAGTTTTTCAATTTGGAAGACTCACCAGGTATATTTGTTTTCTCTAGTTGTTGTTTTAAGAGGAACCAGAATATCACTGCATAGTTCGTGTTGTTTTGATTCAAGAGTTATACCATGCTTCGATAGGAGGAGCCCCCTCCTATTCATAATTGATTTTAGTTTTGATATATTCCTCTTTGGAGGAATTTGAAAATATATTTTAAATATAAAATCCCGGGTTTTTAGTTCTAAATTTATCTTTTGAACAGATTGGATGCTTCGTATTTTATTATAAAGTATTCTCTGTATTTTTGATTGCATATGGTTATTAGATTGATTATGTTGCTAGTGTATTTCTCTTTTGAATTATATAAGTACAGGGAAGCAAAACATTACTATTTTATTTCTTGCGCACCTCCATTCGCATCAAGATGTAAGTCGCTTGCAGAAATAAAAATAAAATGCCAAAGAGGTACGTAATAGATTTAGAAATTGAAAATTGGTTAATGATTTTATGCCCTAGATATGGGAGGACACTTGGCTTTTGATTTCTTTGTTGATTTGGGCCAATTGTGGCGAGTTGTAGTTTTTCTGGATCAACCGCCCAAAGGAGGTTCTGCCGAAATTTTCCGTAACCTAAAGGACTTTGAAGATTTAATAAGTCATTTTAATCATGTAATGACCCGTATTTTTGATAATTAAAAACATTAATTTTAATAAGATTTTTGAAATTTAATATTGTGAAAAATTAATATTTATGATTTATTAATGAAAAGAATAATAATTTGAATGTAATTTAATATTATTTTTTGAACGTTATTGACAACTATTTTAATGCGATTTCAATCAATTGTAATGTTAAAGCTAATTGGAAATGTAATTGTAGAGCTTAAATTAGAAATAATTGTAAGGCAATAAGGAATGAATTAAATACTGTAAATGGTGAAATAATATGCATTTAATTGAGATTAGTTAATATAGAAAATGAAATCAGTTTGGGTAAATAATTTATAACTCTTGGTTGTAAACAATGAATTAATAAATATGAGTTACTAAGCTATAACAATTGATTTATTAGCATCTCATTGATTAAATCGGTTTGGAATTAATTTGAAAATCAATAAAAATTAATGTAATTGAAATATTGCAGTTAATATAAGAAAAGATGTGGACTATAGAGTTGAGTGAAATACAATGAAACTTATGTAAATAATTAAATTATATAAGGAATTGTTGACTTTAAAAGACTTTTAAATCGAAATAAAAGATTTTTTTTGGAATTTAAGTTATAATGAATTGATTTATTATAATTGTAATTGAACGTTGAAATTTGTGTAATATTTGAATATTGAATTTAACATGGAAAACTGTATTGTAAGGGATTATAATTTTCTAGTTTAATCTAGAATGATAAAATTGTTAACTTTTAATTTAGATCCAAAAGTGATTAAATTATTTTTAAAATAATAATTTATTTAGTTAATGTAAAAATAGCCATTTTGGCCACTGTCTCGGATTTCGACGAAACCAATTTCATCGGATCCGTAATAGTGAATTATAATAGGATTTCAAGTTTCGTAGCGATCAGACTTGTCGTTTGGCCGTGCGAGCTTGAATCGCGTAGAGTTTAATTAAAGGAATTTAATTAAAATAAATTGATTTTGAAAAGCTATCTTCTGCATAAGATCAAATTAGGCCTCGAAACTAGTTCCATTGTGTTCGGAATGGGTGTAAAACATTGAGAACGCCAGGTGGCATGCCTCGATTGGAGTTTGGGCTGTTTTGGACGCGGTTTTCCCCATGGCGATCGTATCCAAATTACAAACATTATGGAATTAGTTTGGCTGCATTCTGAGACTGTTAGAATTTTGGGTTTTATTTGGATTTTAAATCATCGATAAACCAAAGATGAGTGATTTAACCCACTCACAAATACTAAACTATCTTATGTTAGTTAAATTAAATTTTTGATGTGATTAGAAATTTATTGATTGTTGTTTGGTATTTTAAATTGTCATTTAAATTTAATTTGAATTTATATTGAAGTAAATTGCCATTTAATTTAATATTGAATTTAAATTGTTGACTAAATACTTGGTAATGATAACCAGTTAATTATTGTGATTTATTGGCTGAATTGAATGATGATTGTGATGGATGCTTAATTGTTGAAATTTTGGATGATTCGATGTTATGTTTATTTTATATTTCGTTATCACCCTGCAAGTTCCCTTAGTTATTGTTAGGAAACCACTATCGGTTGAAATGATACATACCCGAACGATGTTATAGATTAGAAAAAAATCGTTATGGGTTGAAATGATAAACCTGAGCGAATTTATGGATTTTGAATTTTATTCGGGATTGCGGGTTGAACTGATATATATCTGTATCACTTGACCATAGGGTAGAAAATTATACACGGACATAGGATTGGTTAAATTAAATTTATAGGTACGTTTTCGGATTACGGTTTTGCAATTATATTTAATTATTTTCCCATGGTTTGGGATGATTTATAATTGAAATATGATATATATATTGAAATTATTAATATTATTATTTTCCAGACCTATCCGTACAAAGGAGACTCTGCTGAAATTTTTCGTAAATTTAAGACTTAGAAATTTTTGGTGAAAGTGAAAACATTTTCAAACTTCTATTAAACTTGAATATGAAAGATTTAATTGTTTATAAATTGATATATTTTATTTAAAAACTTAATTATGTAAATTTAAAGTGTTTATAAATTGAATAATTTGAATAAATTATATCAAGTTTCTTAACTCCTTCTTTTTCCTTTTCGAGGACGAAAGTTTTGAGTAGGGGAGAGTGTAACGACCTGTATTTTTGATAATTACAAACATTAATTTTAATAAGATTTTTGAAATTTAATATTTTGTAAAATTAAAATTTATGATTTATTAATGAAAAGAATAATAATTTGAATGTAATTTAATATTATTTTTTGAACGTTATTAACAACTATTTTAATGTGATTTCAATCAATTGTAATGGTAAAGCTAATTGGGAATGTAATTGTAGAGCTTAAATTGGAAATAATTGTAAGTCAATAAGGAATGAATTAAATGCTGTAAATGGTGAAATAATATGCATTTAATTGAGATTAGTTAATATAGAAAATGAAATCAGTTTGGTTAAATAATTTATAACTCTTGGTTGTAAATGAATTAATAGATATGAGTTACTAAGCTGTAATAATTGATTTATTAGCATCTCATTGATTAAATCAGTTTGGAATTACTTTGGAAATCAATAAAAATTAATGTAATTGAAATATTGCAGTTAATATAAGAAAAGATGTGGACTGTAGAGTTGAGTGAAACACAATGAAACTTATATTAATAATTAAATTATATAAGGAATTGTTGACTTTATATAAAAGACTTTTAAATTGAAATAAAAGATTTTGTTTGGAATTTAAGTTATAATGAATTGATTTATTACAATTGTAACTGAACGCTGAAATTAGTGTAATATTTGAATATTGGATTTAACATGGAAAACTATATTGTAAAGGATTATAATTTTCTGTGTAATTTAGAATGATAAAATTGTTAACTTTTAATTTAGAATTCAAAAGTGATTAAATTGTTTTTAAAATAATAATTTATTTAATTAATGTAAAAATAATCATTTTTGCCACTGTCTCGGATTTCGACGAAAACAGTTTCATCGGATCCGTAATAGTGAATTATTATAGGATTTCAAGTTTCGTAGCGATCGGACTTGTCGTTTGGCCGTGCGAGCTTGAAACGCATAGAGACTAATTAAAGGGATTTAATTAAAATAAATTGATTTTGAAAAGATATCTTCTACATACGATCGAATTAGGCCTCGAAACTAGTTCCATTGTGTTTGGAATGGGTGTAAAACATTGAGAATGCCAGGCGGCACGCCTCGATTGGAGTTCGGGCTGTTTTGGACGCGGTTTCCTCTGTGGCGATCGTATCGAAATTCCGGACATTATGGAACTAGTTTGGCTGCATTCTGAGACCGTTATTGGGTTTTATTTGGATTTTAAATCGTCGATAAATCAAAGGTGAGTGATTTAACCCACTCACAAATACTAAACTATCTTATGTTAGTTAAATTAACTTTGTGATGTGATTAGAAATTTATTGATTGCTGTTTAGTATTTTAAATTGTCATTTAAATTTAATTTTTAATTTATATTGAAGTAAATTTCCATTTAATTTAATATTGAACTAACCAGTTAATTGTTGTGATCTATTGGCTGATTTGAATGATGATTGTGATGGATGCTTAATTGTTGACATTTTGGATGATTCGATGTTATGTTTATTTTATATGTCGTTATCACCCTGCAAGTTCCCTTAGTTATTGTTAGGAAATCGCTATAGGTTGAATTGATACATACCCGAATGATCTTATAGATTAGGAAAAAATCGTTATGGGTTGAAATGATAAACCTGAGCGATTTTAAGTATTTTGAATTTTATTCGGGATTGCAGGTTGAAATGATATATACCCGTAAATTTAAATTTTGTACGGGTTGAAATGATATATATCTGTATCACTTGACCATAGGGTAGAAAATTATATATGGACACCGGATTGGTTAAATTAAATGATTTTAAATCCTTAAATTTTGAATCCAGTTAAATGATATCATGAAATAAAAATTTGATTTATTTGAACTAAATTATTTTCAAAATCCAAACTTTAAAATGTTGAAATTGAAATTGGTTTAAATGAATTGTTTAAAGAATTTAAATTGGAATCTTAAAGTTGAATTTTTGAAATATAAATTAAATTTATCAAAATTTAGTTATTGTAAATGTTTGAATATTTAAACTTTGAAACCTACTGAATTTGAAGTGGTTTAAATTGGTAGTTCAAACATGGATTTGGAATCGATATAAATTGAAATGGTTTTAATGAGAACTTGAATTGAAACCTTTAGCCTTTTGAATTGAAATCGGTGAACCGAGATTGATTTAAATTGTATTTTTGGAAATAAAGTTGATTTGAATTGATTTGTGAAATTGGAAGAAACAATTCTAATTTGAAACTATTTTCGATATAAACTCTTTTAATATACAAACTATTTTAACATATAAACTATTTTTCTCATATAAACCATTTTAATATATATATAATTTTTAATACATTAACTATTTTAATATATAACCTGTTTTAATATATGAACTATTTTTAATATATAAACTATTTTAATCTATAACCTATTTTTAATATATAAACGGTTATCCTGCCTTTTTGCAAGGCCATGACACTAAAGAAGTGACTGGAAACCAAAGGCAATCAGTCTCAAAGATCGGTTATACATAGGTTTGCTATGGATGCTGACAAATTTTGCCCGAGTCCGTATCGACCTACAATCAATATGGTACGACAAGCAAAGCTATGGAAGCCATAATCTCGAATTTCAAGCCAATCGGAGTTCATACGCTCAAGTTACGGATCGATGAAGTTTCATGGGAGGCAAGTGTAGTTCGTACCCAAACAGTTCGTATCCATCACCTTACCATAGCAATGTTCATATCCATCAAGGCCCTTCACTTCGTGTCCATCCATTTCGTAACCGTAGCCAAGCCGCAATCTCATTCGTATCTATGGAGTGAGCATCGAGTTTGTATCCATCCTTTACCATCCCTCAGACCATTAAGCACATAACCATCCATCCAGGAAGTTTCCTTCGTATTCATTCAGGGTTTTGTCCCAGTTCGTGTCCATCGGAGAGAGGCAGCCAGATTTGTATCGATCATCACTTGATTGATACGAACAGAGAAGCCGGCTATCGATACGAAAAGGATCATGGGCATCAACACGAGATCAAGTGAGTCACAATCGACACGAAGAGGTTGGGCCTATAGCGATACGAAGAAATATAAATGATCGACACGACTAGAAACACATTCAGGAGCAAGACTCGGTCACTCGGCATAAAAGGAGGATCGATCCTAAAAGATAGCGCCACATCACCTAGTCAACACGTGCATGTTATTGATACGAAGTGAAGCGACACGAATGGAAGCGATATGAACCCGCTTGCACATTGAAGATCTAAACTTGCATCGATCATATCTCACAATCTACAAGTCCAAATGCCACCAAATTTTCATAAGAGCTTGCGTACAACTTCAAGAATGTCCATGATCGATTCCAACCCAAAAAGAGCAATTTTGGATCGATACAAATTTGATACGTATCGATCATGGGTCGAGTCAAAATGTCAGGGGATCGATCGCGTGGGACCACCCACGTGAGAGAAGGAGTCTTCCGAGATCTATGCGAGATATTTGCAGCCTACACCTATAAATAGCAGTCCAAGAGCTTTAAAAAAGGCATCTTTTGGCTGTTCGACACCGATTGTAACGACCCGCTATTTTGGACCATTCAAATCGACAATAAATCCACACATGTCTGACTTGAATAATTCAAAATATCAGATTGTTAATTTAAATTTGGCAAAACTCAGCATATGCAGTAAATAAATCAATCACAGAATCACAGACACAGAGTAATACAATAATACGCAGCGGAATAGATAAAATAGTAGTTCATGAAGCTACTATATAAACATCAGAGTTAAAATAAATTACAACAGAATATCTCAAATACAGTGAAGTCTTCAGTACGAATAGATGACCTCTCTGAACGAATCAACTGGAAAGCATCAACTGGAAAGCTGAAAGCTGAATTGATGGTTGGATCTCCAAATGAAGCTCCAAACTCCAAAGGTGAGTCTCAATTGCTGTATCACTCGGTCTGACCCGAGCGTAAAGCAAAATACAAAACACTCGAGTCAGGATTAACATTCTTATATAAATAAATCCAACTCAAGTGAAATTTCAACTGAAATACAAGTAACTTAAAGGATGTTTGGGATAACCATCCTCTAAGGATTTTCAGAACTATCTACAAGGTGGAAATATACATTATAACACCGTGGTCATTTCAATTAAATTTATACTTCAAAACCCAAATATCATTTCATTTCAAATATATCTATTTTCCAAAATAGTATATATACATATTAAATGATTTAAAAAGTGAAGTATTTAATATTTCCTCAAGTCTCGCAAATCGATTCAAATAAACTTCAAATTCCAAATTCAAATTTATTCAAAGCTCAATTCTTCAATTTAATTCAGTTCTAAATATACCCTTTATTTTTCAATATATTTCAAAGCTTTAATATTCAACATTTTCAAAGTTAGATTTAACAGTTTCATATAGCTCTTGATTTAACTTCATTATTATTTAATCAGGGAATA
Source organism: Allium fistulosum (assembly GCA_030737815.1). Classification (NCBI taxonomy): domain Eukaryota; kingdom Viridiplantae; phylum Streptophyta; class Magnoliopsida; order Asparagales; family Amaryllidaceae; genus Allium; species Allium fistulosum. Next base: position 1,218,174,268 of record CM060902.1, read on the forward strand.
TTCACTTAATAGATTCAATATCATTTACTAGCCTTAAATCACATTTTACTAAGTGTTTCCTTAAACTTTATTTAAACAATAAATGCTCATTAAATTATTTATAAATCAAACCCAAGTTATAAATAATATCTTACATCTCAATTTCAATAAGTTTCTAATCGGTTAAATTAAATAAAATTCTTTATTGAATCAATTTCAACTAAATTCAAATTATCTTCCTAACCTTAACTTATTCAAACTTTTACCAAAATCTATTTGAAATATAGATATAAGTACTTAACCATATTATATATTAAATCCATATAAATCATTTCCATTTATATATAATAATTTAAGGCTCAACATTTAATAAAATCATATATTTCTTTCCAAAACCATAGGATTCAATTTCAAAATATTTATATATATATGGACCAACGGTGTTTGTATATATATTTATCATATGGTTAAGTGATACGGATATTTATCATTTCAATCCGAAATTTTAAATATATACGGTAGATATCATTTCGACCCGTAATCCCAATTTCAATTCAAATGAAAATCGCTTGGGTTTATCATTTCAACCCATAACGAAATTCTCCTATTCTAAAGTCCGTTCGGGTATGTATCATTTCAACCCATAGTGATTTCTATACTAACAGGGAACTTGCAGAGTGATAACAAATAATATAAACTATAACAACAGGCATATATCATCAATAACAATATAACATAAACAATAGGATATGGTGTCATATCCCACAGGTGAACAGTTACAGATAATAGCATATATAACAATTTAAATAACTACAGCAGCATATTTCAATTGTCGTTTCAATTGAAATCAAATTTAATAAATAAAAGAACGTTAATCGTGAGTGATTGCTCACCTTTCGTGGCTAGAGAAATAGACGATGAAATTGAGCTAAAAATCCAGAGCAAAGTGAGATGGGCACGAATTGAATGATCAAAGCTGATGACAGGAATAGATGGAGACGATCAGAATCGGTTTAATAGGAACAACAAATTTTATATTAAAATCATTGTTTTAATTAAGCACATATATTAAGATCAGCATATATTTAAAATACTCTATTTTTTTTTCAAATCAAAAGCTTAATTTCAATCAATAAAATAAAAATCCATGAAAACAAAATTCGCTTATATATTTGAAACTAGAATATACTTACATAAATTTGTACATATATATACAAGTACCCTTATATACTACCCATATAACATATATATATATATATAAGCAACTTATATTTTGAAATCAATATAAATTTACTTTAATATAGTTATCAAAACACATTGAGTTACAAAAAACACAACCATGAAATGTCTGTTTAAGATGGTAAATATTCCTAACAGTACGAAGATAAAAAAAAACTATAAACTGTAGATGAAGGAAAATCTTAAACCCGAAAGTATATACTTTAATATATTTTACTAAAAATAAACTCATATATACTATAGCATATATATACATCAGAACTTAAAATATATACACTGTAATAACATATATTTTAACACACATATATTGCAACACATGTATACAAATATACATACTGCCGAAACTTCATATGCTTTTTAATATATATAAACTATATAACTTTATCAACTATATAAACAAATCTATGATACAATCTTATATAATTAAACACATATATAAATTGACCCATATACACTAACCCATATAAAATATATATTTTGCAGACTATATTTACACATACTGTTGCACTTATTTAATATCTCCTTTTATATGAAACTTACTTATATAACACATGCTATAAACATTATATATTTTTCATAAATATATGCTATAAGCCACTATAACAGGATATAACAGAATATCTACCTATAAGCAACTTTATAAAAACTGTATATAGATATATACCTACACTAAGTAACATTAACAGACTAATATAGAAACTGAAACACAACTCATTTGATATACGTACTATACTTATGAATAGCATTTTTATACAAACTAACTATTATCCAAGTTATCTAAAAAAAATCAACTATATACTACTGTAATACGAATCATTGTAATTCCAATATCATATATACACTTCCCTATATATAAAATATAACTAACTTTTAAAATAACATATACTCTGACAGTTTTAACTCATGTACGTGTATTACCACTAACATATCTTATATAAACCAAAATAATAATATAATATAAATATATATATATATATAATGTATATATAGGCCGCATATAGATCATAAATATTAAAGTTGTTTCAAAAGGAAAAAAAACCTCTCAAACATATAGCATAAACTTCCATTGTTATATATATCATCACTTAACAATACTTATACATATATGGGAAGTACTGTAAACCAATATCCATATATATAAGACCAAAAACCGGAGATATAAACAAGTTAAATATATATAAAAACTCATGTAAACCAAAATGTTATTTATGTAGTATAACAACTGTTATAAAATACAGTATAACCTTATATATACAAGGGCATATTTTAAAATAGCCTAGATCCGAGAACGTAAGAGAAAGAAAACAATAAAAATAAAAATCATTGTATAAACTCACATCAATATGCACGCAACAAGGGATACGAGCAAGCAGGTCTGATGTGGTCGAGAGAAAGGACGGCACGTGAGAGAGAGCAGGGGAGAGCTCGGCCTGAGCGGAGGAGGCATGGAGGCAGAGGCTGGTCCTAGGCACTGGCACGGTGAAGATGAGGACGTGGGGAAGCTGCCGTGGTGGGTGAGTCAGGAGGTCGGTCGATAGAATGAGTTGGCGGAGGTTATGTAAAGGGCGAAGATGAGCTTGGTGGGAAACTAGGTCGGATTGCGTGGGGAGGAGGAGCTGCTCGAGGGTGGAAGGAGATGAGGGGCTGCCTACTTGGATGGCTAGTGAAAGGTTGAGGGTGGAGGCCGTGACAGGTGGACGTGGAGGCTCGAATAGGAAAGAGGAATGGTGAAAGCTGTTGGGATGGGTTGTGGAATGGTACGAGATTGGAAGAGAAAGCAAATGCAGATCTAAAATAGTCTTCTATGAATATATTAAAGGAAAGGGCAGAGAAAAGAATGTGAAACGTACCGAAAAATAAACAATGGGAGAGGAAAGGAAACGTCAACAGCTCACATTGATTCAGCTAAAAGATTTAAAGCAATTAATTAATTTCTTGATTGATTGGACATCATGTTTGAATTTTGAAAAGGCACGGTAAGTTAAAAGTCTCCATTTCGGTACCGATACGTCACACAGTTTTATTGTTTCCGTCGCGTACCGGACCTCAAAATACAGAAATAAATATACCGCAGAGATCAGCACGACGAGACGATCAAAACGGCATACAGATATTAGCGGTACGATCATCCGATCAAAAGTCGATATCGGTACGAAAATGCTGCTATTTTGTCAGAATTAAGATAAACGGAGCAATAGAAGTCCAAATTTGGAAAAACGAATTTCGCAGTCTGATTCAGAATAATCTGAATAAATTTTCTCCTGTTGACATATTTTGGTTTCGGAAAACTTTTAAATTCACTGTTATTAACCGGTTTGATTTGAAATGAAATTTCACAGGAAAATAAACTTCAATATTATTAGATGAAAATTTACCAGTTGCTATATTAAAATAGACGTATTCTAAATAATAAATTTTTAATTTCAAATTTTATTGTTTAAAAATTTTACAAATTTCCAGTTAAATATACTTTTAAACCAATAAATTTTACGGGTCGTTACACTCTCCCTCACTCAAAACTTTTCGTCCCCGAAAAGGAAGGAGGTAGGGGAATAGAACAACTAGAAATAAAAGTAGATTGAAAGTCAAAATTAAACAATTAATTTGAACTATATAAATTTTACTTAAATTTGAAAACTTCATTTGCAATTCAATTATCTTATATACTTTAAAACCTTTCAAAAAAAATCCATTTGTAAAATTTTCTTGCTTCCTTTATAAATACCATTTATATGTTTAAATAACAACTTTATAAATATATGAAAACCATTTGAAAACAATTATTTACATTATTACTTATATTTACAAAGAGGCTATTAAATCCACAATTCATAAATTTATTAATTTTATCTAAAATACTTTTCAAATATTATTAATAAATCAATAATCATTCCTTTAAATCTGTTTTATTTAATTAATAACTTCTAAAATATTTATAACACTAAAATTTTCTATTAAACCATGTGGTATATAAATAAACAATATTTAAAGGGATATAGTCAACAAGGAGAAGAGGGACTTGGAAAACAGAATATAGGTGAATAAATAAAGGTGAGCAGATGAGATAGATTCAAAAGATTAGTATCGGGCATGAATAATTAATTCAAACCATTAGGATTTCAATTTCAAATATTAATTCAAAATTTCTTTATTGGAAATACCTTTATAATAAAATACCTTTATAGTCGAAATAAATTTCCTTTCGAAAATACTTTTATAACTCGATGTTTCAACAAGTTTATCCTTGTTCCTGTAGACTCTGGTAGTGCGTTGATCAGGCGCAAAACTAGAATTCTCCAGGTACTTGGTAGACCTGTTTCAACACCCAGTGAAAATACTGGAAAAACTTTTAAAAACAGATATGGAAAGTACAATCCAATCAAAACGAACAAAACCTTTGTCTAACCATGGTTCGCAGATACACAATGGTTACGCCTGGTTCCCCCAGGAAACAATCCATATCCGTAGGCTTTCTCAGCCCTGCGAGTTACGCCATGATGACTAGTAGAATGCAGGATACACAATGGTTACGCCTGGATCCCCCAGGAAACAATCTGTACCCCCAGGCAAGACTCAGCCAAGCATTTGCGCTACTATTCGCGACCTACACAGATTGCAGGATACACAATGGTTACGCCTGGATCCCCCAGGAAACAATCCGTACCCCTAGGCAAGACTCAGCCAGGCAGTTGCGCTGTGCAGTCACGAGAGAACAATAAGACCATGGGTAACGCCATGGAATTCGAAGGACACTCGAGTATCATATCCGGAAAACCAAAATCAGAGAGAATAATATCGATAGAATGAATCCAAGATGTGGCCACAAATCGGATATCAAGCAGAAGGCACTTTCCATATCTTTACTTCGAAAATATGTATCATATAGTACCTTTTCAAATCACTTTCTAATATCGTACTTATATAAAATCCATTATATATAAGGTTTAAATTTTCAAATCAAATACTTTCCAAAATCAATAGTATATCAAATCATACTTATATAGACTTCAATTATATAAGATTTCACTTTCAAATTGAGTACCTTTTCAAATCTATAGTTTTCGAATCAGTTTCATACTCATACAAATCAATTTTATATAAGTTCGACAACTCCCAAATCAAGTTTTTAGTAACATAAGGTTCTCAAATTTCAATTTGTTTCAATATCAGTTCAATTTCAAAATCATATACAATTTCACCAAATTATTTCTTCTCAAATTAAATATCTTTAGTTCCAAAGTTTCCAAAATAATAGATTTAGAAAATAAATCCAAATTTCCAAATCAATATAATTTTAAGTCAACCAATTCATTTCCAAAATCAAATGTTTTCAAAATCATCTATATTTACGTAAGGTCCGTCTTTTATAAGGTTCAAATTTTACAAAATAAATTTCGCTGTATGAAGAGCCATATGGGGTTGAATATCTTTGCTTTTATGGGTTATATATCTTTGTAATTTAAATTGGAAATTTTCTTTTAGTAAGCAAAGATATTCTACTTGACAGCTTTCAATTTCAGCGTCAAAATATATCAATGATATTAGGATATAAGATGTACATACGTCATCATTTCGCAAAATCACATTTGGTCGCTCGCTTGATCACACAAGTTTGCTTTCGAACTAGTATTGTCCATTCGACTTCCCTAATGCGGATTTCGATATAGTTTCTCGACTAGAAGCCATCGGTCTCCTTGCATAGCCATATACTACGATAGAGAATTCAAGAATCAAGCCCAAAATCCATATCAAATATTCGCCATCAAGAATCGGATGAAAAATCCTAACACGAAATGGTGTAATCCACCTCGAACTTGTATACTCAAACTTGGATCAAATCAATTATGCGAATAAACAGCATACGTACAACTTATATATTTATTCCAACTTGTTAAATATATAGTTTCATAAAGATGTTACTAAATTAAAACATTTAACTAAATTTTATTCAAAATATATTGAAGCCCAAATTCTTTCAAAACATTTCAAATCTAAATTCCATATTTAGAAAAAATTCAAAATAGCCTTATTCATTTACTTAACAAAACAGTTTCAACTTATTTAAATCATATTACTTCATACTTAAACATTCAAACAAATTTATACACTTTATCAAATAATTCATGCTTTTCAAAAATTTAGCTTTGAAAAGTTAACCTTGATTTGGAAGTGCTCGAACCTTCGAAATAGTTGAAGAAATCATTTTCAAATTCAAGAGTTGGAAATCAACAAATCAGTAAATCAATTTTAATATATGGGATTATATCAAATCCGAAACTCAAGGAATGAACACCGGTTTACTTCAAATCATTTCAAATATATATACATATATATACTTTGAATATCAAATCTTACTTCGGAATTTGGAATCAAAATTGGTTTTGCAAAATCACTCGCATAGCAAAGCTATTTAAGTGGCCTATCCCTCACTCTGAAACTCGAAAATCAATGTCGATGATGCGTGCACTCATCCCCGAAATTATTTTCCAGCGACATAAGTGAGTTCTGGACTTCTATTTTCTCAAACCTCCTTTGAAATTTCTTTGAAATCATTCGAAACTTATTAAAATCATTTGAAACATTTCTCATTCGGAAAATACTTTTAAATCATATTATTATTATATATTTCAAAAACTTAAAACCAATTTCAAAATACCGGAGTTCAAGTCTCGAATTTCAAATTTAAAATCCTTTAGTCATAAATCATTTTTAGATAAACCAAATTTCTTATATAATTTTTCAAAATTACAAATCCTTTCGAAACCTCAAATTCTCATTTTTAAAAAGGGTATTAAATCTTTATCGAAAACATTTCACTTTTATATGTATAATATAATCATACTTGTCAAAATAATAATTTCGATATATAAAACAAATTCAAAATACAAACAAACCCGACTATTCAAAAGATGATTTAAGAATGGAGTTCAAACAAAGATAGAGATTCAAATTAGAGGAACTCTTAATCAAATAGAATTATGATTCGAAGTTAAGCTCGGACGAGAATGAGATAATTAAATTTCAAAATAGAAGATGAATATACTTATATAAATCGCGGACGACCTTAACCGGGCCACCCGTGACTTCAGGAACAAGATCGATGCAGAATTCCAAGAAAAATCAACATTCGATCGCAAGAGATAGCGGCATCTAAACCAAAGATATAGGAATCTCCGGTGAATCAATGCCAATTGTGAAGGAGTTTCACCACTTCACAAATCATTCAAAGATTGGTGGGATCTCCTATTCTTATAGAGATCATTCGAAGTGGAGTTATGGGATACTCCAGAATCACAAGAATACAAAGAGGGAGAGATAATAATGAATTTTGGAACCGCAAGGAACATTCCAAAGTTCAGAGGAAATCGAGTCAAAAGGAAGGGATTCAAACTCGAACGAAAGTGATTCTGTAAATAAATTTACAATATATGCTAAGTTTGCCTAGAGCCAAAGCTCTGATACCAACTGTAACGACCCGCTATTTTGGACCATTCAAATCGACAATAAATCCACACATGTCTGACTTGAATAATTCAAAATATCAGATTGTTAATTTAAATTTGGCAAAACTCAGCATATGCAGTAAATAAATCAATCACAGAATCACAGACACAGAGTAATACAATAATACGCAGCGGAATAGATAAAATAGTAGTTCATGAAGCTACTATATAAACATCAGAGTTAAAATAAATTACAACAGAATATCTCAAATACAGTGAAGTCTTCAGTACGAATAGATGACCTCTCTGAACGAATCAACTGGAAAGCATCAACTGGAAAGCTGAAAGCTGAATTGATGGTTGGATCTCCAAATGAAGCTCCAAACTCCAAAGGTGAGTCTCAATTGCTGTATCACTCGGTCTGACCCGAGCGTAAAGCAAAATACAAAACACTCGAGTCAGGATTAACATTCTTATATAAATAAATCCAACTCAAGTGAAATTTCAACTGAAATACAAGTAACTTAAAGGATGTTTGGGATAACCATCCTCTAAGGATTTTCAGAACTATCTACAAGGTGGAAATATACATTATAACACCGTGGTCATTTCAATTAAATTTATACTTCAAAACCCAAATATCATTTCATTTCAAATATATCTATTTTCCAAAATAGTATATATACATATTAAATGATTTAAAAAGTGAAGTATTTAATATTTCCTCAAGTCTCGCAAATCGATTCAAATAAACTTCAAATTCCAAATTCAAATTTATTCAAAGCTCAATTCTTCAATTTAATTCAGTTCTAAATATACCCTTTATTTTTCAATATATTTCAAAGCTTTAATATTCAACATTTTCAAAGTTAGATTTAACAGTTTCATATAGCTCTTGATTTAACTTCATTATTATTTAATCAGGGAATATTCACTTAATAGATTCAATATCATTTACTAGCCTTAAATCACATTTTACTAAGTGTTTCCTTAAACTTTATTTAAACAATAAATGCTCATTAAATTATTTATAAATCAAACCCAAGTTATAAATAATATCTTACATCTCAATTTCAATAAGTTTCTAATCGGTTAAATTAAATAAAATTCTTTATTGAATCAATTTCAACTAAATTCAAATTATCTTCCTAACCTTAACTTATTCAAACTTTTACCAAAATCTATTTGAAATATAGATATAAGTACTTAACCATATTATATATTAAATCCATATAAATCATTTCCATTTATATATAATAATTTAAGGCTCAACATTTAATAAAATCATATATTTCTTTCCAAAACCATAGGATTCAATTTCAAAATATTTATATATATATGGACCAACGGTGTTTGTATATATATTTATCATATGGTTAAGTGATACGGATATTTATCATTTCAATCCGAAATTTTAAATATATACGGTAGATATCATTTCGACCCGTAATCCCAATTTCAATTCAAATGAAAATCGCTTGGGTTTATCATTTCAACCCATAACGAAATTCTCCTATTCTAAAGTCCGTTCGGGTATGTATCATTTCAACCCATAGTGATTTCTATACTAACAGGGAACTTGCAGAGTGATAACAAATAATATAAACTATAACAACAGGCATATATCATCAATAACAATATAACATAAACAATAGGATATGGTGTCATATCCCACAGGTGAACAGTTACAGATAATAGCATATATAACAATTTAAATAACTACAGCAGCATATTTCAATTGTCGTTTCAATTGAAATCAAATTTAATAAATAAAAGAACGTTAATCGTGAGTGATTGCTCACCTTTCGTGGCTAGAGAAATAGACGATGAAATTGAGCTACAAATCCAGAGCAAAGTGAGATGGGCACGAATTGAATGATCAAAGCTGATGACAGGAATAGATGGAGACGATCAGAATCGGTTTAATAGGAACAACAAATTTTATATTAAAATCATTGTTTTAATTAAGCACATATATTAAGATCAGCATATATTTAAAATACTCTATTTTTTTTTCAAATCAAAAGCTTAATTTCAATCAATAAAATAAAAATCCATGAAAACAAAATTCGCTTATATATTTGAAACTAGAATATACTTACATAAATTTGTACATATATATACAAGTACCCTTATATACTACCCATATAACATATATATATATATATATAAGCAACTTATATTTTGAAATCAATATAAATTTACTTTAATATAGTTATCAAAACACATTGAGTTACAAAAAACACAACCATGAAATGTCTGTTTAAGATGGTAAATATTCCTAACTGTACGAAGATAAAAAAAAAACTATAAACTGTAGATGAAGGAAAATCTTAAACCCGAAAGTATATACTTTAATATATTTTACTAAAAATAAACTCATATATACTATAGCATATATATACATCAGAACTTAAAATATATACACTGTAATAACATATATTTTAACACACATATATTGCAACACATGTATACAAATATACATACTGCCGAAACTTCATATGCTTTTTAATATATATAAACTATATAACTTTATCAACTATATAAACAAATCTATGATACAATCTTATATAATTAAACACATATATAAATTGACCCATATACACTAACCCATATAAAATATATATTTTGCAGACTATATTTACACATACTGTTGCACTTATTTAATATCTCCTTTTATATGAAACTTACTTATATAACACATGCTATAAACATTATATATTTTTCATAAATATATGCTATAAGCCACTATAACAGGATATAACAGAATATCTACCTATAAGCAACTTTATAAAAACTGTATATAGATATATACCTACACTAAGTAACATTAACAGACTAATATAGAAACTGAAACACAACTCATTTGATATACGTACTATACTTATGAATAGCATTTTTATACAAACTAACTATTATCCAAGTTATCTAAAAAAAATCAACTATATACTACTGTAATACGAATCATTGTAATTCCAATATCATATATACACTTCCCTGTATATAAAATATAACTAACTTTTAAAATAACATATACTCTGACAGTTTTAACTCATGTACGTGTATTACCACTAACATATCTTATATAAACCAAAATAATAATATAATATAAATATATATATATATATAATGTATATATAGGCCGCATATAGATCATAAATATTAAAGTTGTTTCAAAAGGAAAAAAAACCTCTCAAACATATAGCATAAACTTCCATTGTTATATATATCATCACTTAACAATACTTATACATATATGGGAAGTACTGTAAACCAATATCCATATATATAAGACCAAAAACCGGAGATATAAACAAGTTAAATATATATAAAAACTCATGTAAACCAAAATGTTATTTATGTAGTATAACAACTGTTATAAAATACAGTATAACCTTATATATACAAGGGCATATTTTAAAATAGCCTAGATCCGAGAACGTAAGAGAAAGAAAACAATAAAAATAAAAATCATTGTATAAACTCACATCAATATGCACGCAACAAGGGATACGAGCAAGCAGGTCTGATGTGGTCGAGAGAAAGGACGGCACGTGAGAGAGAGCAGGGGAGAGCTCGGCCTGAGCGGAGGAGGCATGGAGGCAGAGGCTGGTCCTAGGCACTGGCACGGTGAAGATGAGGACGTGGGGAAGCTGCCGTGGTGGGTGAGTCAGGAGGTCGGTCGATAGAATGAGTTGGCGGAGGTTATGTAAAGGGCGAAGATGAGCTTGGTGGGAAACTAGGTCGGATTGCGTGGGGAGGAGGAGCTGCTCGAGGGTGGAAGGAGATGAGGGGCTGCCTACTTGGATGGCTAGTGAAAGGTTGAGGGTGGAGGCCGTGACAGGTGGACGTGGAGGCTCGAATAGGAAAGAGGAATGGTGAAAGCTGTTGGGATGGGTTGTGGAATGGTACGAGATTGGAAGAGAAAGCAAATGCAGATCTAAAATAGTCTTCTATGAATATATTAAAGGAAAGGGCAGAGAAAAGAATGTGAAACGTACCGAAAAATAAACAATGGGAGAGGAAAGGAAACGTCAACAGCTCACATTGATTCAGCTAAAAGATTTAAAGCAATTAATTAATTTCTTGATTGATTGGACATCATGTTTGAATTTTGAAAAGGCACGGTAAGTTAAAAGTCTCCATTTCGGTACCGATACGTCACACAGTTTTATTGTTTCCGTCGCGTACCGGACCTCAAAATACAGAAATAAATATACCGCAGAGATCAGCACGACGAGACGATCAAAACGGCATACAGATATTAGCGGTACGATCATCCGATCAAAAGTCGATATCGGTACGAAAATGCTGCTATTTTGTCAGAATTAAGATAAACGGAGCAATAGAAGTCCAAATTTGGAAAAACGAATTTCGCAGTCTGATTCAGAATAATCTGAATAAATTTTCTCCTGTTGACATATTTTGGTTTCGGAAAACTTTTAAATTCACTGTTATTAACCGGTTTGATTTGAAATGAAATTTCACAGGAAAATAAACTTCAATATTATTAGATGAAAATTTACCAGTTGCTATATTAAAATAGACGTATTCTAAATAATAAATTTTTAATTTCAAATTTTATTGTTTAAAAATTTTACAAATTTCCAGTTAAATATACTTTTAAACCAATAAATTTTACGGGTCGTTACACCGATACTCTTCCGGAATCATTGTTGTAACTCGATTGTACTGTTGCAAACCTCTGTAACCAGAGAGTGATAATCAATAAAAACAGCGACTCTTCAAAGTGGACGTAGGCTACAATGCCGAACCACTATAAATCTTGTGTTTCTACTGCTTTCCTTTTAAATTTTGAGTGTTCTTCAAATTTATATTCTCTACATACTTGCTATCTATGATCGGTGATTGTGAACGGGTGCTTTCATCGACAATTGGGTATTTTTGGCCAATTTTGGCGCAAACATTTTGGTGCTTTCACTGAGAATTGAACTTAGGAATCCTAAAGCTTGGATTTTGAATTTAAAAGCTTAAGGACTTGGATCTGGAAAGCTATGGTAAAGCAATCAGCAAGGAGACCAAGAGCAGAAAGGAGTCAGCATGAAGGGAGTCATGAGGCTTCCTCAGGAGTGAATCAGACCTCAGTATTCATCACCCGAGACGAGATGGAGATGATGATGGAAGCCATGCAGGAAGGAATGCTGAAAAGACAAGAAGAGATGATGCAGAACCTACTCAAGCAGATTAGACAAGCTAGAGTGCAAAATCAAGGAAACACAACTACAGGGAGCACTGGAAACAGGGATCAGGAGCATCGAACAACCAGGATTCAGAATGGAGTAGGACCGTCAGGAGTAGTCCACAAGCTAGGGGCATGCCCCTAGAGCATTTTGATCCAATCCCAGGCAGAATTGTTCAACACGGCGTTGATAGAGGAATGGATGCTCGTCCAGGAAAGCATATTCCAGAATTCCCTCGTGAACTCGGGGGGAAGATCGGAGGCATCAGACAAGGACCACACTTGATGACAGTGATAGATTAGTGAATATGGTCAGATGAGCCTTGAGGGAAGGACTAGTGAATAAATATCTGGAAGACGTGAACATGAGCCCTTTTTCCCTCACAATCGGGGAGGCTAGGAACCCACCTGAATTCAAGATACCAGCACTAGAGACGTACGATGGAAGGACAGATCTTGTTGTTCATCTAACGAGGTATATGCGGCATATGGAAGTACTGGGGGCATCATAGGAAGTCATGGCCCGATGCTTCCCGCTATATTTGACAAACATGGCAGCATTATAGTTCAGGCAACGGGAGAGTGGTTCGATTGGAACATGGACCGAGTTGATTGAAAAGTTTATGAGGCAGTTCAGAGTTCATATATTAAGGCCCAAGAATGTAATGAGTTTGACAACGCTAAAATAGAAAGCAGGGGAGTCTCTGAGGAACTTTTTGACATGATTTAACGCGGCAGCAGCACCGTGGATCGCCCAGATCCATCCATGGTTTTGATGGCAGCTATGTCTGGAATAGCTGATGGCACAGAATTCAAGAATTCACTAACAAGGGATCCACCTATGGATCTAGGAGAGTTTTACCACGAAGCGGAAAGGTTTCTGAGGCAGGAGGATGCAAAGGCTGAGAGAGAAGAAGGAGATGAAGTTGAAGCTTATGTAGTTAAAGGCGGAGATCCACCTGGAAAAGATTCGAATAAGGACAAAGGAAAACCAAAAGGCAGAGAATAGTTTTGACGAGTCGAGGTGGCAGCGAAAGGAGCCAAGATTCACCTCTTATTCGGGGTTGAGAGAGACTTTGGAGCAAATCTATCAAGACACAAGGGGGTAGGTTACCTATCGAAGGCCAATGAGGAGGGATCCAACCAACAATGAAAAGAAATCAAACAAGTACTACTTATTCCACAAGCTAAGCGGACATAGTACGAACGATTGCAGGCATTTAAGGGATGAAATCGAAGGACACATCCGGAATGGATTACTATTACAGTATGTGAAAAGGCGAGCAGCGACAGCGGAACAGGAGTGACCGCCATCTGCATCAACTGGGGATGGCTTAGGATCAAGGCATCAGCTTGTCATCAACTGATTGAAATAATGACAAATAAGCCGCAAACTTCGCACTAGTGCGGTTAAGTCGCTTACACATGTACCGAATAGCAAACGATCCTCAGGCATGCTCTAAGAGGACTATAAACTACGACAGCGGGGATGTTTGCACTTTGACGTGTCTGTTTTGCTTTTGTTGTTTGTTTTTTGCACTTGAGCTTGATTGATTTGGACATTTCTATTGTAAGACTCATTTGAATGTAATTATGGTATTCATAATTCCATAACGGCCAAATCACTTACACATGTACTGGATCACGAACGGTCCTTAGGCATGCTCTGAGATGGCAATGAACTGCCATAATGAATGATTCAGAAACTCACTCGAACGTGAAATCTAGCATTAAAGTCCCCCGGGCATCTGACCTCAAACGGTCACCATTCGCCTCGAACGGCACCCAATCGTGAACGGTCACAATTCGCCTCGAATGGCACCCGACCATGAATGGTCACCATTCGCCTCGAACGGCATCCGACCTCGAACGGTCATACACCACCCCGAATGGCATCCGACCTCGAACGGTCATACACCACCCCGAATGGCATACGATCTCGAATGATCGCTTTTCACAATCATGTAAGATTATCAACCTTTTTACAGGATACGAACATCCAGCTTATTGAACTACAAAACACACCTTCCTATCGCAAGGCATGTTTTGGGGGGCAAGTGTTATCCTGCCTTTTTGCAATGCCGTGACACCAAAAATGTGACTGGAAACCGAAGGCAATCGGTCTCGAAGATCGGTTATACACAGGTTCGCTATGGATGCTGAATTTTGCCCGAGTCCGGATTGACCTACAATTGATATGGTACGACAAACAAAGCTATGAAAGCCAACGTCTCGAATTTCAAGTCAATCGGAGTTCGTACGCTCACGTTACGGATCGATGAAGTTTCATGGGAGGCAAGTGTAGTTCCTATCCATCACCTTACCATAGCAATGTTCGTATCCATCAAGGCCCTTCACTTCATGTCCATCCATTTCGTAACCGTAGCCAAGCCACAATCTCATTCGTATCCATCCTTTACCATCCCTCAGACCATTAAGCACGTAACCATCCATTCGGAAGTTCCCTTCGTATCCATTCGGGGTTTTGTCCCAGTTCGTGTCCATCGGAGAGAGGCAGCCATATTTGTATCGATCATCACTTGATCATATGACCAGAGAAGCTGGCTATCGATACGAAAAGGAGCATGGGCATTGATACGAGATCAAGTGAGTCACAATCGACACGAAGAGGTTGGGCCTATAGTGACACGAAGAAAATATAAACGATCGACACGACTTGAATCACGTTTAAGAGCAAGACTCGGTCACTCGGCATAAAAGGAGGATCGATCGATACGCATTTGGTACGTATCGATCATGGGTCGAGTCGAAATGTCAAGGGATCGATCATGTGGGCCCACCCACGTGAGAGGAGTCTTCCGCGATCTGGGCGAGATATTTGCAGCCTACACCTATAAATAGCAGTCCAAGAGCTTCAAAAAAGGCATCTTTTGGCTCTTCGACACAATGCCGAACCACTATAAATCAATAAAAACAGTGACTCTTCAAAGTGGACGTAGGATACAATGCCGAACCACTATAAATCTTGCATTTCTACTGCTTTCCTTTTTAAATTTTGAGTGTTCTTCAAATTTATATTCTCTACATACTTGCTATCTGTGATTGTGAACGGGTGCTTTCATTGGCAATTGGGTGTTTGCGACCAATTTTTGCGCAAACATAAACTATTTTAGTATATATATATATATATATTATTTTAAATTTATAAACAACTTTTAATATATATTTCAATGTATAAACTATTTTTGTAATGTATAACTATTCCAATATATAAACTAGTTTCAATATCCAAACTGTTTAAAGTTGGAACTGTTGTTATTTAGATTTAATTGATTTAAATGTGAATATTTTGATATGATGGTTTAACCTATTTTGTGGTTATGATTTTGAAAACGAATATGATTTAAAGTGAATAATGATTTCGAAAGTGAATATGATTTCGAAAGTGATATGATTTTGAAGTGAATATAATATTTTGATATCAATTATGAATCGGTTTTGGAAATGTAAAAGAACCAACCGGTGTGAAATAAGCATTTGGTTGTTAAAGAGACCGGGATCAGATATTGTCATACTCTCTGCCAATACCGAAAACCACTTTAACAACTGTTCATGTGGTGGAGAAATCTAGAACGAAATAGGATGGTTTGGCGAATGCTACTGGAATGAAGTAAGAGAACGATGATGGATAGCCTTGACTTTCGGGTCATAATTAAAATGACTAAAACATGAGCTATACCGGGCCAAGTGGGGTCGCTCCCCTTATCGGGCACATTTCTTCGATACCATATCTGTTACTTTGTGATTAATTGGTGGCCACCCCTCGATTTGATTATGGGAGTGTGTTCCAAGGTGGGCGGTAGTAGCTGCTATGCGTTACCACCAGTCCGAGAGTGCAACACGGTAGTATCCTACCCTGGGCATTGCCTTGTCATATTTATCCTGATCGCGCCCACTACGAGTTTGGTTTGTGTCATACACTTTGGAGTGCCCTCTGATAGCCCTCCAGTTTATGGAGGAATTACGGTACTGTATAGACTATGGCATTTATAAAAATGTGTTAAGGGGGATATGGGTAACGCCTTAACGCTATTTTAATACTTTACTTTACTGTAGACATATTATAATAGCGTATTGTATTATGTATGTAGATAGTTTAACAGATCCTTAGGAGATGGAATCCCGAACATCTCTTAAGTTATTGCATGCACGTTAGACACTGGATATGGGATGTAAAATCCCGTAACATCTCTGAAGCCGTTACACTCATATTAATTATCTTGATTTAACTTACATAAGATCTTTTAGTTCTGACTCGAGTGTTTGTCTTTTCATTACGCTCGGGTCAGCCTAAGCATTTCAGTGTTAAAGACCTATTTCTGGAGGACGAAGACGAAGATTTAGTATATTATTACTATTTATATATATATTCCACTTCATCATGTTGTTCCATTGCATTATTTATTTATTCCTAGTGTATGTATAACTCTGATATTGTAAAAGTGTAATCATATGTTATTTGTAAAACAGCTTCATGAACTGTTTATTTGGTTATTATATTTTGTCATTCCACTGTGAGATTCTGTGTTTTGTTTTTATTTTAACTTCTTTCCTCTTATTTTCTTATTTACCCCATTGACAATCCTCCATTTTGAATGGTTTGAGTTTGACATGTGCGGTTTATTGTCGATTTAAACCGTCCAAAAAGGTGGGTCATTACAAATCAATAGTTTTTAAACTTAAGGGTTGGAGACATTTTCTTCCTTTTGGAATTTTGGGGATGAAATTCTTTTAAGGGGAAGAATGTAACATCCTGAAATTTTACCATTTTAATTTAAATATTTTATTAATTTTAAATATTTAAATAATTAGTGTTTAAAAACATAAATAACTTGAATTCAAATATAGGGATTATCTAATTATTTGAATTGTGAAGTGAATATTAATTACATGGATTAAAATAGCCTTATTCAACTCTTTTTAATAAATAATTAATAATGGTGAATTCATTTTATAAATTTATTTGCAACAATATATGGTTCGATAAATAATAATAAAATCAATAGTTAATAAAACAACTTGATTTCTATTATAATATTTTTAATTTAATTTATAAGATTTTTCCATAATTTTTAATTTGAAAAATATTTAAATTTTCGTTTGAGATTTTTCGTCAAACGATGGTATTTTTGAGATTTCACTGAATGAAATAACCAGTGCATTTTATTTTTGTTTTGAGATCGTATCACTTTTTGGTGCACGATCGTATTTTTATTTCTATCGTTCGCGGTCTATTTGCGAACAAAATATTGTGTAGCGGAATACCGCAAATCCGTCTTTTCAAAACTTTTCCAAGTGAAATCAAATTCAAAATTTTCAATTAAATTAATATTGATTTGAGATGTTGCTTAAAAATCTTTGATTACTTGGGAATCTTGGATAGAGTATGTAAGAAGTAACAGTTTTAAAGGCAACATTTAAATTTTGCCACTTTCAATTTCGTCTAACCTTTTATTTTCACTTTTCTTCCTTTTCTCTAGTTCATTTCCAGTAAACTCAAAATAACATCTAGCTTTAAAAATCAAACTAGTTAGTTAACTAAAAATCATGAAATAAGTTTGATTGAATTTGTTCTGGCAAGATCTACCAATCCATGGGCTCGAAGTTGTGTTCGGTGGGGTCTGGGGTGATCGACAGTCATGGTCGAGCTTTGGGTCGAGACTAGGGTTTCGGTTCTCGAGCTTTGTGGTTGGAGTCTGGCGATCAGATGATATTATGATGATTGTTGTGGCGAAACGCATCTGGGCGGATTTGGGTGGAGCTCTGCCTCCAGTTGTGGGATACGACCTTCTGTTTGTCACTTTTGCAAGCTACAGACGGAGATTAAGGGGGATGTCAAGGGGGGTGAAGTGGTGACGGGCAAGTCAAGTCCGCGGAGACAGAGATGATGGAGGCGACTGATCTTGGTTTCATCAAGAGGTGGTGGTTATATGGGCGGAGGAACGGTCAACTTTATTGGGTGTTCTTGTGCAGGCGGGAACTGATTATTAATTTTAAGGAAGATGGAGTGTTTAAGGTGGTGATTGGTTTTAATTAGTGATTAGTGTAAATGAATTAAATTAATTCGATTTCTTATAAACCAATATCGTGCTCATACGAGGTTGGATTTTGATGCGGTCAGTTGTGTAGGACTTGTAGAAATGTTAGCTTCGCGCTGGAACTGATTTCGTCAAGTTTAGGGCAAATTGAATTTTGAACCAAAATCGGATGTTGTTCGATTTTAGACTAAACTGGAATGCGAAAGCGTCAACTGGAATTTCGATGAGTTTGATCACCTTTAAATAAATTATATGATATCTGTGTTGCTATAAATTATTATTGAATGCTTAGATGATAGTTTATATTGTCGTTTGGTTGTTTATTTAAATTAGAATTCCTGCTCGAAAAGTGGATGACATAAATAATCATTATGTTGTAGGTAACAAAAACAAAAGAAAAGTCGAAGTGTACGTAGTGAATATGTTGCTATAGAATACTTCAAAATACACATACAAATGTGTGATTTGCATGGGACTTTTATACAGAGACTCTAAGGGGTTTCTCATCAATATTAATTTACTTATATTATTACGTTTCTTATATTGTTATTTGGTTAAAATATCTGTGACATATTGTTTGATTTGTGTAAGTGTCGTTACAGCGATTATCGCTATACTGTCACTTATGAAATTCCATCCCCTTAAACCCTATTGTGTGTTGAACTTGAGCTTGTATTTTTACAAAATAATGTTTTGTCTTGTTTTTGCACAATGAAACTGTTTAAACTATATTTTCAAAAGTTTTGAGAATTTTGAAAACAAAGGATAAGTGTTGATTATAATTTATAGAAGGAGTTATAAATTCAATTAATTATCTTTCAGAATGATTAACGCTATTTTAAATTTATAACGAGATTACAAAATTTGATTAACTATCTTTTCGAGATATTTAATGTCGTTTAAATTTTTAAAAGATTATAAATTTAAGGCATTATCTTTCGGGATAATAGATGGTTTTAATATTTGTTTAAAATCTTATAAAGGTTATTAACCTTACATATTGTGTAAATTCTTTTCAAATGGGTTTGTAAGGATTGTATAAGTATTTGAAAAGAATTGGAGGTTTAAATATATTCTTAATTATCATTTAACCATAATAAAGTTAATTAATAAATTTATTAATGATGTTCAAGATTAATTAAGCATTTTAATAATGATGTTTTAAAACTAATTAATCATTTTTAATAATGATGTTTAAGATTAGTTAATCATTTTAATAAATGATATTTAAAGTTAATTAACTAGTTTAAATAACAGTGTTTAAAATAAATTATCAGATTTAGTAGAAGTGTTTTAAAGATTAATTAAGTGATTTAATAAAAGTGATTAAAGTAATTAACTGATTTAATAAAGGTATTTAAAGTTAATTAATTGATTTATTAAAGGAGTTATAAGTTTGATTAATTGTCTATTGGGATAATTAATGTGGATTTAAAGTTACAAAAGGATTATATCAATTATCTTTTCGGATGATTGACATTGTTTTAATTTATAAAAGCATTTTAATTGATTTATTATCTTCCGGGATAGTAAAAGTTGTTTAAAGTTTATAAATGATAGTTTATAAATGGGAAAATCTTTTAAAAGGAATATTTTAAAGAGTGTTTTTAAAGTGCTTTACAAATATTTTGTGATGTGAAATTCAAGCACAAGTTCGGATTTTAAAAGTTTAAAAGGTTTGATTTGGTTACGGAAATGATAAGAAATTTAATTTCCATAAAAGGTATCACTTATATAGAAAGGATTTAGTCATACTCTAAGCGCTAAATGTCGAGGTATGGAAACTTGTTTCTATCTTGAAGGTTAAAATTATTTTTAAGGAAATGCCTAGAGGTAACGCTACATTAACTTGCCCAACTTCGTTTTTAATGGAGGGATAGTACAAGTTTGAAATCGACGAGTAGTGGTAAGGGTATGAGATTAAATTTCCTTATACGACGATTTTGATTTTTCCCAATAGTTGATTTATTGACCATCAATTTAGCTTTCTCCTTTATGTAATGTCAATTTAAGACGATTTGTTGGTTATTTGAGCATCGATATCTTTTGTCAAAAATGACTAAAACCAAAGCATGAGTGGGGTCCAAGCTATATGGGGTTGCTCCCATTAGGGTATTTTCACATCTACTTTAGATTGGTTTTGGTGGTATACGTGCAGAGATGTGAAATACTTGGATTCTCAGTAAGGTTGGCGAGGTCCGGCTTGGAGATTCCCGAGAGCCATTGGAGTTCTCAAGTATATTTCTAGTGGTATATTTTCAGTAAGGGAGGAGCACCCTCCTAGTCATTATTGAAAATTCCTTTCCTTGTTTTTGATTCAAATCTTTAAATTATTTTCTTAATTATATTGAGAAGTGACTAGAGCTCTTCTTAGTGTTTAATTATTTGTGTCCATCCTATAAGTTTGGATTTTGATCTTATTTATACCCATCCATTCAAGTTTGGGTTTTGTGTTAATTTGCTTCCATTCATTCTTGTGGTTAGATGTTGTTCTTATAAGGGAAAACCCGTTCCTTGTCCAGCGGCGTGGTCTCATCGAATTATTATATGTTCATCATATTACTTGAGTTTTCTCACGCTGGTTTTTCAGACTGATTCGGGTGTTATTTTATTATAATGCTCGAGTAGTTTTCTAGGTTTTCGTTGGTGGGACATGGAGCTCATGAAGTAAAGTTAGATGTTCACCTGCCGTAGTGTTTATTTCACCTGTATTATTTTATATACCCATCAGCAGTTATAAGGTTAGGAAGTTATAACTATCCATGCCGATGAGGTTTGTTTTTAACTCTGATATACCATGTATTTTAGAGTGACAACTTTTATTATCTTTATTATATCATATATTATCGTTCCGCTGTGGGATTCTGTTTCTCCTATTCTTTTTTCCTTTTCTTTTACCCTAACAATCTGCCTTCTCAACAATTGGATGTTTGGCATTTGAATACGTGGATGTATTTGGTGTCGACTTTCGTTGGTTAAAAAGTCGGGTCGTTTCAATTAGACACTATCTTCCTAATTATTTCTTTGCATGTAGTTAATCCAAATGATGGGTATGCCACTCTCGAATTAAGGTGCACTATCCTTGAGTTTTTTGTATGGACATTTGCTTTTGTGTGACCTGTATGTGTTTAACTTTGTAGGGTACGGGGTAATTTTGGGAATGGACTGATTAGCGTGCAATGACGATAGGATATTTTGTATTGATAGAGTTATCGCCTTATGGAATTTGAAGGGTTGAGAAAGGATCATGGTATCATTAGATGTAATAAAGGAAAAGTCCAAATCGATGTTGTGTGTGATGGTATATCTGGAAGATGAGATTAACTAATGTTAGGCGCACGGGTGTTTGTTGATATTTTCGAGCCACTCAGGATTACCAACTAGAAGAGCAAACCAATTCTGCATAGATTTGATAACAGGGCACAACTTCTTAGTAGATTACCCATCAGAATGCTACCTAAGGAGTAGAGGAATTGAAGAAGGAGATGGTGGAACTTGAGCTTAAAAGGTTCATTAGACCAAGTAGCTCGCCATGGGGTGCATCCATGGTATGTATGAAAAAGTAGGATGGATCATAGCGGATATTTATCGATTACCAGAAATCGAATGAGTTAATAGTGAAGAATAATTGTCCATTGCCTAGGATAGATGGCTTGTTTGATCAGTTGAGTGGAGCCTTAGTTTTCTCCCAGCTAGATGTAGCAACGAGATTCCATCAAATATGGGTATCTATAACATCCCATATTTTGGTGGTCCACAATATGGGAAATTAAATTAAAATTAATAATAAGAAGATATTATTAAAGAGATAAATGATTTAATTGCAAGAATTGCCTAAGGGAAATTTAATTAATTAAGTGTGAGACACTTTAAAAGGTTAATTAAATGGACCAAGTGTAATTTGATCAATTAAGGTTGGCCTTGTAAATGAAAATAAATAAATTTAATTTTTTGGATAATAAGAAGGATTGGTGTTATAGGAGATGCATTAGTGAGACTAAGCCACACGTGATCTCAACCAAGCCAAAATCATTAGACAAATTCCTTTGGTCCTAACCCCTCATTCCATTCCACTTCATTTCATTTACAAAACAAATCCCTAAAACCCAAAATCAAGGCCGGCTACCATTATGGATTAAGGAGGACTAAATAAGGTTTTCCATAACCAAAGGTGAGTAAAATTTTCACTAAAACCTTCCTAACCCATTTGGGTTCAAATTTTGATTGTAAATGAATGTTTTGAGGATGATTAACATGTTTGGATGTCTTAACAATGTTTTGATTATGGTTTGAAATTTAAATAAAGTAAATTTGTTCAAGTTTTAGGGTAAAACATGAATTAATCATGGTTAAATGATTCAAAATTGAGATATGATGTTTATAATGTTAAAATAAAGATGGGTTTTAAATTTCATAACTTTTGTAATTAATTTGGAAATATTATGAATTTTATAAGTTAAGAAAAGGGATTAATTTTGAGCGGTTAATTCTTAAAAATAATAAAAATAATTATTTTGACTTAAAAATCTGATATGAGGTAGAAGATGATAAATTTGATTTTTTGTGAACTTTTTGGATTTTTCCCATTAACTTTTGATTTTATACGAATTAATTAGCTCTGGGAAGAAGTAATTAACTAGGGATAATTAATTAACCAATGGGGAAGGTATTCAACATATTCTAAAAAGTAAACTGGGAAAAAATAGTGTAGCCAATGAGAATTTGGCAATCAATGAGATTTTATGTAAAGACATTACTTAATTAAGCAAGGAAACGGTTTCCAATTTAATTACAATATTGCCACTTTGAACTTTCGAAAGCTAGTGAGTATCAACACGCGATAACATAGGTTATCAATGTACGAAAGCTCATGGGGTGTCAACACACGAAGGCTTTAATGGAATCAACACGCGATAGCTTTGATGGAGTCAATAGGTGATAGCCCTAGGAGAGTTAACCATGACAACTACTTGAAGTTCAACATGCGAAGGCTTAGGGAAGCTATATACTCATGATGCCTATTAGAAATAAAAACACGAAAGCTCAAGGGAGTCAACCTACGATTGCTCAAGCGAGTCAACACGCGATGGATCAAGAGAGTCAACATGCGATAGCTTAGGGAAGCTATAAACTCATGATGGCTACTTGAAGTTAACATGCGAAGACTCAGGGGAGTCATCGTGCGATGGCTCAGGGGAGTTAACATGCGATGGCTCAGGGCTCATCAACACACGATAGTTATAGGGTAGCCAACATGTATAGCAAAGCTTGACATTCGAAGGCTATGGGATAACCAATATGCGACGACTAAGATCAACTCATGATAGCTTGGGAAGCTATAATTTTCTAAGTAAAATAAGTAATGCTTAGGGTACTTTGGAAGATAGTTTCCATGTGTTAATAAACTATTTCATAGGATGAAATAATGGAGGAATTTTTTAAAGTTAAATGCGTGTTAACTTATTTTTGAAATAAAGAAAAGCTTAAAGAAGCTAACAAATGATAAGGTATCATTTATATTAAAAGATAAAGATGTTTTATCTAAAGAAATTGTAGTATACATTATAAATGAATGAAAGAAAGGGGCTAAACTATGATCGTAAGACATATCGGCTCATAGCGTTATTGGATGGCAGGATGCGTTGATTATTAGTCCAAAGTCCAATAGTATATGGCAGGGGACCAAGATAGGGTTCATTCCAAAAGATTTATAAACTCTAAATGGGAGTTAAGGCAGGGTGCCAAGACATCAAGGTGGTGTTATAACCAAAATAAATAAACCGGCAACGTGAACGATAGTGGTTCAGGGATACAGAGGAGCTATTGACTCTTAGTAAGGACACTTACTAGAATGTATTTAGAGTGCTTACATTCAACCTTTTAGGAGAGTCTAGGTGGCAGTAGTCAGGATGGTTCCCATAGGTGGAATGAGAGGCCATTTCATCAAGTAACGTTGTTTAAGAAAAAATAAATTAGTGATAGACAGGCCTAAGGAGGTAATCGCAAAATAAGTTATAATGATAACTTAATGATGAAAGCCTAAAATAAGAGATTAAGTGATATTTGAATAGATGACGAATGATGGTATGACATGGTTCATAATGGGATGATAAGTACAAGGTATACTTAATTTGAATTGATATACGACATGGTTCATAACTGGATGATAAGTGTAGGGCACACTTCTTGATGGAATATATGCATATGGTTGCTTTTTATGTAATGTTGTTTATATATATGATGTATCTTGATGATGATAAAGTGATAGGAAAACTCATTCCGCGTTAGCGGCATGGTCTCACCATGGATGATTAGGGTATAGATTTACTCATACCAAGCTTTATATCTGACCCGTATTTTTATTATTTCCCATGAACTCTTGTATACTCATTCGAGTAGGCTAGTTTTTCTTGATAGGTATCTATGTGAGGACAAACAAGGATTTCAAAGATGAAATAAGAGGTTTATCCAGAGAATAAAAATGTTTTGGGATTTCCACTGTGTAAAACCAGAAACTATAACTGGTTATGTGTTATGTTAGCATCTTCATATGTCAAACACAACACTACTCTATTTTCTATTATATTTACCCCTACATGGGAATTAAATGGGTTAAAGATAATGTGATGAACTATGTAACTCAAATTGATATAATGAAAAAGTTATTTAGCTTCACTGTTTAGTTATGTTGTGCGAAATAATATTGAGGTCACTTTGTTACTTAAAAATGATTTTGATGATGATTACCGATCATCAGCGTCCATTTTTAGGTCTCAAAAGGGGGTATGTTACAGTAGCTGAGGATAGTGTTCCATTAACCGCTCTTACAACAAGGTACAATTTGTATGAATGGAACTTTGAACTAAACAATGCCTCTACGTTCTTTGTAGATCTTAGGAACCAAATCTTTCCTGATCAGTTGGATATATTTGTGTCAGTTTTCATTGATGATATTATACTCTATTCTAAGAATAGAGAGACCATGAGGTATAACTTATATTGGTGTTGGATAAATTCAAACAATAAAAATGGAAGGCAAAGTTTTCCAAGTATCACTACTGCAAATGAGAGGTTAAGTCTCTTGGTCATGTAGTTTTGGATAATGGGTTAGCAACGGATCCATCTAACATAGAGACTACTATTGATTGGAAGAGACCAGAGATGAATATTAAAATAAGGTTTTCTTAGGATTGGCTGGCTATTACTGCAGATTCATTAAGGATTTCTCTCATATATCAGCCTCCTTAAATAAGTTGATCTGAAAGAAGGAGAAGTTCGTGTGGACTAATATATTATATATAAGGGTCATTTAAGGAATTGAAGAAGTTGTTGACAAATGCTCTTGTTTTCATCATACCCGAAGGGAATCAGGATTTGGTAGTGTATACCTATTATACCATAATTTTTGCTTAGTTTTACTTAATATCTAACCGTGTATGCCAAAATCCATAGAGAAAATTTCAAGGTATTCGTTGCACATGAATATAAATTTTTTTTAACCCTTCCGCTCAAGCTCTGAAGCTATACTATGTGTTAAATTCCCATGAAATAGTGAACATTATTCGGACTTTGTATATAGCTTCATATGGCTACCTTTGGTAACTCGGTCTAAAGGATAAGCTTCAAAGCAAAGCATAGACAAAGTATGAAGGTATTACCCATACCGAATGCGTCGCCCAGTCGAACTCAAGCCGAAAGATCAAGCCTCCAAATTGGCAACAACCAAAATCTAAAACTAAGATAGTAAGACAACGTATCAAAGTTGAAAGTACAGTGGTATGCAACCAAGATCAACGACTAAAATGGACCTTAGACAAGCTTAGACAGTCTAAAGTGTGTACAACATATATAGATAAAGCATCCAAAAGCTATATATTGAATGCCATGTCAGTAGACGCGTCAATTAGTAAGTAAACCATATATCGACAAGTGCATAAATCTCAACCTCTCATGCAGGACAAGTCGGCAATCTAATGGAAAAGCTCTCCACCAAAACCAACTTAAAAGATGCCTATAAGTAGGATCAGATCCTAATGATGAGGGATATTTTCAGGCAGTTGCATAATTCAGATACTAAGAAAATTGTACTTTCCTACATTAGAGCTCTTATTGGAAACTCATTAATGGCGGACTTGGCTAATTCAGCATTGTAATAGCTTTTTGGCTATAGTTGCATAGGGGTCTTTTTGGGTAGCTACATAACTCAAATACTAAGAAACTTTTGCTTTCGTATATTAGAGCTCTAATTTAAAAATCATTAGTGGTGGACTTGGCTAATTCAGCATTGTAATTGCCCTTCGGC
Source organism: Allium fistulosum (assembly GCA_030737815.1). NCBI lineage: Eukaryota > Viridiplantae > Streptophyta > Magnoliopsida > Asparagales > Amaryllidaceae > Allium > Allium fistulosum. The sequence goes on from CM060902.1 coordinate 1,218,201,490, forward strand.
TATAGTATAGAACTTTAAAGAAGAAATGGACAAAGTGGACGTACGGATTAAACCCAAACCACTATAAATCTTGATGTCGTTACATTCTGCACTTTTACTTATGGCTCTATTTAAAGTATATACTCTCGGTATATTCAACATCTATTCCGTTCGGTGTTATCCTAAAAAGCATTATTTAAACTTCCACCAATCACCTTGACCCTTCAGTAATCAACCTAACAAAATACTTAGAAAATTGACTAATCGAAGCTTAATCTTCAATTTTGGGGTGTTGGTGTTTGACAAAAATTCCGACTAACATTTTTGATGCTAGAATGAGGGCTTGAACCTCCATTCCTTCTTTTCCTTATCCATAAAATTTATAATCTTCATCAACTAACTATGAATAGTTCTAGTAGTGAAAGCAGGGAAGACATCAGCTTGGAAATACCTCTTAACCTTTGCAGTCAGCTCATAGATGAAGAAAACAATGAGTGCTTATAAACTCTTATCTCGATAGAGGAGAAAGCTGAAGACACGTCCCTGTCTACGAATCTTAGGCTTTTCAAATATGGCAACTTTTGGGTTATCTTTGAGTTGGGAAAATAGTCAAGGGCATGAATAATGAAATAAGGTACTTAAGTGTTAAGTTAATTATTTAAGAAGTCCAAGGTCAACCACTTAAGGATACCAGAATGCCTCTTCCCAAAACCTCAAACAATGAAAAGAAACTGAAAGGAGAGAGAATCCTCACTCCGCAAAATTATGCCTTGTCTCGGATATTTCAAAAAACTCATGACAAGCTCCCTTATCCAAACATCCTATGTCGAAAAGATAAAGTCCAGAGAGAAATACTGCATTTACCATCTTTCAAATGGACATAAAATGACGAATGGCAAAAGCTTTCTTATGTTATAGAAAAGATGATTCAAAAGGGGAACTCTTAGAATTTATTGAAAGAATATTTTAGTACTTTTACCATAATGCTTTTCTTAACTTTGTTTTGTTTTCCTTTTCAGGAAAAGCCTTGTGTTGAACTCATCTCTTTTGGTGAATGCATGGAATATATATCTATATTCCATCAAATACGAGACTTACTTCTGGCATTCTATACATAACTGTAAAGTAAAGGCAAATTAATGATATCCCTTAGAAAGATCTATACTTTCGAACGATGGTTACTTGATTTTGGCATTCTCGGTCTTCTTCGGATTTCATAATAACTTAGTCGAAGGCCTTCGATGTTCTTAGATTTCTTTATATATTGCCTTCGACAATTGCTCTTTCTACGAGGTTTATACCTAGGGGCATTTATTGGATTGTTTAATTTGTCTTTGGTCTTCTTGGGTTTCCTCCAGTATTCTTGGACTCCTTTATATATTTCCTTTAACAATTGCTCTTTCTACTAGATTTATACTTGGAGGGCAATTATTGGACATTTTAATTAGTTCTTTGGTATTCTTGGGTTTCCTTCAGTAGTCTTGGACTTCTCTATATATTGCCTTCGACAATTACTTTTTCCACCGAGTTTATACCAAGGCAGAATTTATTGGACTTCTTATTCGGTTTCCAATATTCTTGGAGTTATTTTTATATTATTCTTGGCGATTGCACTTTTTACAAGGCTTATACTTAGGGGGCACTTACTGGATTATCTTCGTAAAACCTTTGGGTTTTTTGAAGTTCTTGTTTCAAATTTTCAGAGCTTTGTTTCATCTCATCCACTATTCTTTTCTATTTATGGTTAGCCATGAGCTATGTTGCATGTATATGTCTTGGAAAACTTCTAGCAAGATGAGAGCTTAGGTCTTGATTACATGTCGTACACCAAAATGACCAAACCAAAGAAGTTTTCAAAAACTACAAGAAAATATGCTTTTAACCGTCTAGTTGAATAGCGTTTTTGGTCAACTTGCTATGCATTTACGATTGAAAAAGTAAAACCAATTGTTTGAATGTTATAAAGATCAAAATTGCACTTGAGTAGTAATTTCTCACTTAGGCCGCCTTATTTCACTCTCCTTTTCAATCCATCTTCCACCAAAATGAAATAAAACCTAACCCCCTTTTCTACCTTCTTTTACAGCCCTACTGTCAAATAATCTCTCCATTGTCTTCTAGAAACCATGTACCTTTTGTATCATTCGCAACCTCTTTTTACAAATATCAAACTGATGGTGGATCAAGTATCGAAATCGAAATCTCTACCCGATTCAGTCTACATGGCGCCTCCATTGCTATCATGGGTCGTTCAACACACCATGCTAGATGATGCTGTTGCGCAGCTTCATTCTAAAGGAATTCAGGTCTCTGGTTTCTTCTTCTTTAACAACTCATCAAGGTTCGGTTCTAGTTGTCGTTTTGCATATTTAGGTATTATGTCTGGATTGAGTATGTGTAAAATTGAAATCTAGTTAAAATAATCTACTGCTATATTGTGCATGTTATTTGTTTACACTAGAAACTGTGATTGAATTTTCTTGATATCCTATAATTCCTTGCCTAGCTATTGTAATGCTAAATGGAACTTCAGTACTTGCTAAAAAAGGTAGTATTCGATTTTGTCCAGTGCTCTTATTGACTTTTTATCTTCTTTTTCATGTCTGATGCTAGTATGGTGAGTAGTTATTATTTGATAATTTCTATTCACATCCATTGTTTTGTTTTGTTTATACAACCTATAGTTTATCCACTTATATAGTACCTTTTTTTACTTTTTTCCTCATGCCATTCACTTTTCTTCTACTTCAATAATTGGTGAACTTGGCGTCTCTTTTAAGTAATAATACAAGACATCAACTTGTGAACCATTTTTTTAAAGTGTACGTTCTAGCAAAACCAAGCATTTAAAGCTTTGGTTGCAGATGGATAGAATTACTTAAATTTCTCAATTGTTTAGACAACAACTGAAATACAACTATGGTAGCCTTTTGCTTTAGTTCTAATGTGGATTTCAACTTTTATGAATCAATTACAAAATATTTATACATAACGCACTACTAGAACAACAATATATAGTGACAACACGTTTCCGACGGCCAACGACGGCGCGCCATCTTTGTGTCATTTCTGTAATTAAAATATAATACCCGTTACAAGCAGTCGAAAACCGATGCAAACTCAACCGTCGGCGGCCGTCGATAGCCGTTGAAAATATATGTGATTACATGCCAGTTTGGCCGAGAGCTGCTTCATTCACATTTTTCCACCCAAATCAACAAAAATCCCAACTCCCCCACCTCCTCCCCGCGACAGGCAGCCCCCCACGTCTTCCGGAGCATCTCCAACATCATCCATCATCACTCCCAACAACTCTAGCCTTTCCATCCATCTCCAAATCAGGTTTTTCCTAAACCCTAATTGATTTTGATTTGTTAATTTATGGTTAAATTGTAATTCTAGTTGTTTATAGTAGCTGATTGATTGTTTATTTACATTAACTAATTAGCAATTTGATTAATTTATTTACATAAACCCTAAACCCTAGTTAGTAATTTCCTAAACCCTAAACCCTAAACCCTAATTAATAATTTGACTAGTTTATTTACATTAACTAATTAGTGTATATATACGTTGATTATTTAGTGTATATGTGCATTTGAGCTAGCATTTGATTAATTAAGATTGATGTCAATGATTGTGTTTATGGTTTGTAAAATTCCGAAATCGATAATTAAAATATATTAATCATAGTTAAACCTTAATCGTTTATATAAAATCAAGTTTGGTACAATATTGTGTGGTATGATATAAACTAGTGTATACCATAGTTTAATATTATTTTAAATAAAATATAATACTATATACGTAATTCGTTAAATTTGAAGACATGAATAATATATATTTTCGAAATAGTAAAAATCATATAATATAGTATATATTTAATAAAACAGTAAAATGCAAATAAACTATTGTACAAATGCTAATATATGTTATATAATTAACTAATCGTGCATAATATTGATATATAATGCTAATATTGATAATCTATAAACAAATTAGACGTGCATAATGTTTTTTTATTTTTTATAAATCTCTTAGAGAGTTTTTGGTCCCGTCTGACAAGAATTGTATATGATCGTTATAACGGATGATCACATGGATTTTGGACCTCTAAATGATGAACCAAATGTATTAGTAGTAGCATTTAAACTACAGAGGAAAACGATATAGAGTACGAAACCGAGTCCGAATCAGAAAACGACGAGGACTGATTGCTAATATACAATTTAATATAAGGTAATTTATGCGATTATTCATGTTACATTTTTCTCATCAATTATGATATCTTTTCTCATAATTATTATGAATTATATGTTCTGACATAATAAATTGATATGTACGTGACAGGTATTATGTCCTTTTTCAAAAGGCATAGCCCTTCCCACTCCGGTTCTCCCTATTCTTCTCGAAGAGGGAATAGAGGTGATGATAGTGGCCCTTCAAAGCCAGCAGCATGACCAGTAGTGTATTTACAGCCCAAAGCCGATGGATCATAAGTATTAAAATTAGTAGCATAGCATTAGAAATATTTTGTGTACGATATATATAATAGTCTAAAGCTATGTTTCAAATTTAACACAGGGGATTTGAGCTAAAGCCATCGGGAGTGGTTCTTAGTATTTCCAAGCAGGCATATATGAGTAGGATGACTTGTTGTTGGCCCCGATGGAGTAAGGTCCCTGATCCAATCAGAGAGAGCATCTGGCAGGACTTTTTGGTGAGTTTAAATTTACATATTTGTAAATTACCGTTTTCCAATTTATTGACTATTTAAAAATGTACAACTTATATTTAATTTTCTCAATGTGCAGGGTTCCGTAGATCTGCAGGAAGCGAACATTTCCCTTGTGTAGCGCCACTGGAATTCTAAGATAGCAAAAACTTATCGGGATACGATGTCGGACCTCAAAAGAGCTGGAAAGAAACCGAACTGGATGGGTGCCGGTGTATGGGATGCTTGGGTTGTCTAGTGGAACAATGATGAGTTCAAGGTAATTAATCTATCATATATATCTCATTACTTTGTTTTACAGCTATTAAATATATTGTTCAATTATTTAAATTTGTAGGCGGAGTCATAGAGGAACTCTGCGAATAGAAATAAGAACCTAGTAACACATCGTGGTGGTTTCAAGTCATTCCAGCATCATCATGGGAATTTGGTAAATTTATTAATTGCGATTATAAACAGTTATTACATTTATATAGTTTAAGTTATAAGTTATTAATAAACAGTTAATGTAAACAGTAATATATATACATTATTTATTGCAGGAAAGAGCGCGTCGACGTCCGATCTCATACATGGAAGTATTTTCTCATACCCATGCCATAATGCAAACGGACGAAGCTGGCAACGTTACATATGCATAAAAAGATGAGTATAAGGCGACGCTTGCATATGTATGCATAGTTTGAATTTTAAGTTATTAATATTGATTAGTTTAAGTAATTAGCTTTGAAGAATTAAAATAATGTTGTGTTAATTTCAATTGTAATTTTTTTGGTATTGTAGGAAAAGTTTCAAAAGGCACGGGCACAGATGCTAGAGGGATCGAACCGCGATGAGTTGACCCGCGAGGAGGAAGACGCTATTTTTGACTCCATCATGGATCCAACGCAGCGAAATCGGTGTTTTGGTTATGAAAACCAAGTGGTAATTTATAAAAATAAACTATCTTATAAAAGTTACACAATTGTTATAAAAGTCGTCGAAAAGTTCTACAACAGTTTTTTCTATTCGCAGGCTAGGGCATCTCAACAAGCGTACCAAGAAGAGCATGACAAAGCCTTGATAAAAGAGCTAAAAGCCATGGTCGAGCAGCTGCAGGAGTGGGACCTTCTTCGCGCTATACAGATGAAGTAGTTGAATCAGCGCTTGGCGGAGTACGTGTAGCAACATGGTTCATTTTCTTCATCGTCTGGGGCTTCCAGAGGTGAGGTCGACTTTTGCTAGGTACGCTTTTATGCGTTTGTGCTTAGATGTTGTATATGATTTGTTTTGGTATGTTTGATACACTTTGATGAGAGATTGAATGTGTTGTATTGATTTGGTATATTTTGTGGAGTTGTTTGATGTTTTATGTTGATTGGCTAGTGTTTTGTTGAATGTTTGAGGATGCTGTGGATGGTTGATTTTGTATATATTGGAGTTTATGATTTTGACTTTGTATATATTGGAGTTTATGATTTTGTATATATTGGAGATTATGGTTAATATTGTTGTTGGTTGTTATATATATATATATATGTGTGTGTGTGTGTGTGTGTGTGTGTGTGTGTATGAATTATCTGTATGGAATAGAGTTGAGAAGTATATTGAGATATATGTAGATTTGGTGGAAGTAGAATAGATGCAGAAATAAAAATAAATAAATCCAGATTTCTAGCGATGACTTAGAAGTCACAATTTTCCGACGGCTGTCAATGGCTACCGATAGATTATTGGTTACGAGTGGATCCACGTGTACCTCGTTGGTCGTCGAACATCATCGCTATTTCTCTGTTAGAAGTCGTCGAAAAGGTGTCGGAAGATTGTCGTTGATTCCGTCGAAAGACGACAGAAACTGTGGATGCTATTCCGACGGCCGCCGACGACTATTAGTTGTTAGAATAGCCCTGTTTTTTTGTAGTGCCGGCTTTCATTTAATAATAGCATATTCGCATTTATGTATCGAACTGCAAATGCTAAACGTGGATAAAAAAAAGGATTTCGAAAAGAAATAAAAGATAAGATGAAGCTACTATACATGGTTATGGCGAAAGTATTTGCAGGCAATAAGAACTAGGATGTCGGCAAATTAAGATGTTTATTCAACCTAATATTTCAAAGTTTTTTTTTCCTTGAAATTATATGAATTGTTTTATTATATATTTACCACGTAACCATGATATTATTATTAAAACCAAATTAGAGGCAACACAATATTAAGGATATGTTTCTATCATTTTATTCTTTTACAACAAATGTATTACACATTTTTGAGGCTAAAAGAAATAAGACATTCATATGTATCCTGCTTTTGTATATAAACTAGTGCGTGGCCCGTGCTACGCACACGGGCAGTGCTGGTAATTCCTTGTAATTGTAGGTCCAATTGGATGTAGTCCGATTGTATGTTAAAGCAGTATGTAGAGGTCATGTGCAGTGGCGGTTCTTAACCCCTTCAGTTTTATGTTCAGTCTTGAGGTAGTTGGAAAATGCTGTGAGAAAATAAAATAGTGTTAAAAATTTGTAGTAGGGACATATCCAAAGTGCAGAATAGTGTATCTCCAGTTATTCATTTGCAGGAACGGAGTATTGTAATCAAAAAGGGAAAACCTTGTTTAGGAAAATGAATTTAAAATAATTAAATTCATTTGCATGTCATCATAGCAGATGCAAAGATTAAAAAAGTAAGTCTCCTTTTATTGCTTTATGAATAAAGAAAAAGTTTGAATTGTAGTTATCGCTATAATTTAGGTCCATAGTGTCCTATGTGAAATCAGTACAGTATATATACATAGATTATGTGTATTGGATAGCTTGTTCCAGCATAGAAATTTGGATAACAGATATATGAACAGTTTAACCTCAAAGAAAAAGATGCTTTAGGTAGCTTTGCAGTTATAATATATAATTGTGCACGTTATATGTTACAGAAAAATAAGCCAAAATGACATGAGTAAGTATTAACGCAGTTGTTTTCAAATTTAATTTTGTTCCAGCCCTAATGAATATGACCATTAAAATATGTATTTCTTTATGCTGGAAGTTTGGTTAAGGTATAGGAGTCACGATAGGCATTAGTTAAATGCATATGACATGACAGGACGTTGTACTTTTTGGCTATTTGCACGAACCATTTCTTGTAGTGATGGAAATGAATTGTTTTACCAAGCCACTGGAACTTCTATAGATATATCTTTTCATTGCAAAAAAACTGTCATACGGTTGGAAAATTCAAAACAAAAAAGATTGGTATTACACTCAGCAAGTGGATGAATTTGATATAAAAGGAATCCAAAAGAATTTCCACAGCCTCCCTACCATAAGATCTCCATACATGTCCAATATTCCATGTCCAACATGTTCATCATCAGGCTAAACTTAGAATAAGAAATATCATTTCATACAAAAGGATTTATTTATCTATCTTACCACGTTTTCATAGAAACTGAAACATGTTAATATAGTCAGCCACATAAACAAAAATGATTGCACAACCTCTTATCTCTCTGACCTCCTTATGTCACCGAGATATCCTTGTTGGCTTTCGATTGGTAACTATATTGATACAATAAGTTTCCAGGAATACAAATTTTCAAATATATGTTGGATAAAAGTAAACATAGTTAACATCGTTACAAAATTATTTTTAGTTACATATGTCAATCTCTTAAAGATATGTGTACTGCATATAGTAATTAATTTTTTTCTTACTTTGTGAATATTTGAATTGCACAATAACATTAACATCGTATACTCAAGTGGTAAATGATAGTCATAATGTTGCATTAATGAATTAGAAATACATGGATAATATTATGGTACTTATCGCACCATGTACATATTTGGTGCTGAACTATACATTGCAACCACACTCAAATGCTGAATTATAAACTAAAGTTTTATACAATTCTATAAACAAATCCGAACCCATTATGTACATAAATCAAATAACACATAATCAATGGGTCTACTCATGCATGTATACAGTTGCGTACATTTTCCTAACTCATAAGCTGCCATAAAATTAATATAACTCATAACCAATTGTGTCACACCTCCAGTATATACATATAAATACACTCGCAATAGTGTTTTTTCAAACTGTAGGCACCTCAGATTGGCCAGCAATGCACCCCAGTTTTACCAATATCCCACATCAGTCCGTCATCATCGGTTCACCAGCACCTGATTGCCAGCAACCTCATCCAGCTTACTCCATAGAATAGGCTCACTAAATCTTATCCTTGATTGGCTTGCACCTTCAATCCTCCCTACGTTTGTTCCAGTATGCACACAACAGAGCCTGACGCTTGCAACTCTAGTGGTCCATCAACACGCATCTTCAACGTATCGAACCTGACTTAGAACCATAGTGAGTGACCCGTGCTACGCACAGGGGCAGTTGCTAAGTTTATATGTGTGGATCTTGTCGTGCATTGTTGTTCATTTTTATTTTGGTTTTTTCTTCTTTCTAGTGAAATTTGTATATGAAGTACAATTATTTAGTACTTTGGTTCTGCTACTTCATATTTAGCTGTTATTCTTATACCTTGTTGATACTTAACACCTTATTTTCTTTGCAGTGCATAAATGTAATACCTTTCTTTAATTGTTTACAAATTAATTCACAGATTTTATCATCTTTCAGAAGATTGGCATTATGCATATGTAAATGTAAAAAATCACTCTTTAAAATTTGATAATTTTTAATGACCATGTTGTATTGATGATCATTTTTATCATTTAAACATATAGACCGGTCTTTCAATTTATATACAAATTGATAATTAACTCACTTAGAACCATTTGACCTTTTTATAATTTCCTCAAAGTGCCTTAAAGTAGGTTGAAAGTGCATTTTGATAACAGAAGAAATATATATTTGTTTTAAAATAGTTTATGCTACTTACAATTGTAGTTTATTAGTGCATGGAAAGAATCTACTCTAAAACTACCTAAGAACTATTACTTCATTGCATAAAGAAATCTAGATCTTATGTTTGTTGAAGGAAGATACAATTATAATGCTTCAAAACCATACACCTTCACATAATGAATCCAAATACATTTATGGTAACCAAAATTAACTTCAAATTATTTGTCTATACTTATATAACATAGATTAGGTAAATAAACTATATGATATGTTTTATTATATTGTTTCTATGCACTTAAAATGCGAGTTCATAAATATGCATTCAATGATAATATTTCTCCATCCCTTAAACATGTACATTGTAATGCTTCATATTACATATAATTGCAAATTTACAATTGATATTTTGTCAAAATCTCTATTTGATTATAACTTCAAATTTTGTAAGAAGAGATATAATACAACCACTTTGTTTGAATGCACTTATAACTATGCTTGTACAATTGAAATATCTTTGTCAAAAAGTGGGAATTAGCATAAAATGATGAATTTAGGAGGCACATTGGTAATTTCTTTATAGGTTTCTCGTAGATTATTTATCTCATAAAGAATGTTACAAAATAAAGCTCCAATAGAGAAGCATTTATGTAATTAAAGATACACTAACTTATCACTGCATAATTATTTGATTTCTGTATTCATATTTAAATCAACTAATTGGTAATCATTCACATCGTGACCGTTATTATTAAATATAAGTAATAACTTTAGAAAATCTTTTTGAAAATAACATTCAGAAAATAGTTAAAATAATAATTACTTTAAGACCATTAGACCTTAATCTATCATTCAGAAAGATACTTGAAAGTTTCACTATGGTTGAAAAATGCAATTAAAATTTAATGGTAGTGTGTGGCTCGTGCTACGCACACGGGAATTGCTACACAACATTGCTGTGGAGGTTGTAATAACGAACTGGATTGTATCATAAGACTTGTTGTTATTGAATGCGTTGGCTAAACAAATTTTTGGACCTCCCATATGTGTCTTAGAAATGTTTTGGTCCACTTGATGTAAGCATCATTTTCTATCAGTCACTGTCCAACTATGCTACAACACATTAATTATATTTTATCACTATACTGTATATTCAATTTTGGTGGTTATGGTAAGTATAATGTTTTAGGTTATTATGTGTTGATATGTGAAAATGTGTTGAAGCACAACTGGTTACTTCTTGCGTTAATGAAAAGTAAATATTGATTTAATGATCATGGACAGACATATTTAAATATTATACTATTCTAGTTTACTTGTTGTACTATGATTTACAGTCATATAAACAGTTAGAAATATCACACTATTCTAGTATGGTTGTTGTACTGGAATTTATACTCGTACTATGTCAGTCTTTAAGTACATGTTATTTGCGTACAGTACAAAGTATAAAAACTATTTGTTTTCAATTGTTTCATTGCTCTTATTTTAGTATCTTCAAATAGTCACACCTCGCTTTTTAAAATGCACAGGGCAATTGAAATAGAGAAATAAAAATTTTACCAGAATATAAATTGATAGTTTGACCTAATTATGTTAAAATTGTTACCATGGACTGAAATACATTTCTGCTTTAACCAATGCAAAAAATAAAAAGTGGACTTTATAAATATTATTTGTACAGTGTATATTAATTTAGTTGATAAATTAAAATAGATTAGTAACAGTCATGTTATAAACATATGTTAAGAATTAAAAATAGTGAGTTTACAATTAAATTTCAAGACAAAGTCTGTAAAGTTCAAGTATACATTGAGGTAAAAAATGCTTCACTGTGATAACCTATAGATTGAATTGTAACTCGGGGGAGATTGAATCAAATGGATAGATTTTGAAAAGGGAACATGGTAATTTGTTTACAAAGTCGATGGTTGTATGGACAAAGGGTGGTACAAAAACAAATATGCATGGTTTTTCAAAAAGAAATTTAAGTACAGAAAGCAAATTGTTATTATTTTACAGAAAACAAAGCAAACGGTAATTAAAACACAGACTGTACATAAAAAACAGAGAGGACAGAGGACATTGTGAAGATGTTACGGACAGAAGTGGTTTGTCATTGTGGTCAACTATCTCCATTGCTACTTCTTTTCTTCTTTGAAGTTCTTCCACGGATCTTTTGCTTACCAACAACTTTTTTTGAATCAGCCTGAAAAGTATATTAATATATTAGTCTATTTGTATATAGGTTATCAGATAATATTTTAGTTAGATCATTACCACAATGACTATGCCATGTTTCGTTGTAGTTCTGGACCCAATGGTGTAGTCATTTTAAATTTCATTGTGTAAAAATTCTTCGATTTCCTACATGAATGCAGTGTTGTACAGTCTATTAGTTACATCGATAATTAGCGTACAGTGTTGACGGTGTTTTGATGTAGAAACCTGCTCAACTTTCTGCTTCCCTTTAAGCTCCATATCTGAGTAAAATTTTAACAACATCATTAGTTATTAGAAATTTTAATCAACATAAAATAGTAATGCGTTTACTGTGATAGTGATTCCTACTCATTCTTTTGATTGTGCTTGACTCGACATTAAGCTGTGTAGTTTCAACTTCCTTTGTCTCGTCTGCTGCCACTGTGTTAGGTTGTTGATTTAACGGAGCATGGGTTGATGTATATTTGAAATTATGCTCACAGTCAACTTTTCCCACGATTAATTATGTCATAGTTAGGTCTGAATTCGAACTGAACGACTGAACCCATTAAGCTGTTGAAGAGTTTATCAACCAGGTTATCTCCATTATTCTAAAAGAGTGCATGTTAGTGATTTGCAGTTGAGATTTTAATGACTAACAGGACAACTGTTTCTATATTTAGCAAAAAGCATACTAAATATGAGTACAAACTGAGTATAGACTTCAGTATTAATATGTGTACCTTTTTCAATAGGTCCATCATCTCGTCTGCGCTCCATTTAACTAAGCAAGTAGTCTCTTTATCAAAAGCCATTACAGTGGCAGCACCAGTATGGTCAAAAACTTCCATTGCTAAATGATACATGTTCGCATTTAGTTGTTAGTAAGTGAGTGTAAAGTATACGTCACATCGGAGTAGGCAGACCTGTTAATAGGATTGGCAATGGTATTGTTGTATTTAGGGTAGGTAAAACAGGAAATGATAAATGATAACATTGATTTTCTAAAAAAGGAAGCAAATAGCTTAACTCATCCTAAACTCAGCCTCCAATGGTCATTTAATAATTGGGGGATCTTCATGCTTCAATCATTCAGAGCATGCAGTAGTAAAGTATATTAAAAATCAAACATTTAGTAGAACACACATCGACTTACAGGAAAAACAGATTTATCAAAAATTCTCCGACTCCACATTAATTTTTACTGCTCAGTAACCAAATTGTAAGCAGATGGGCCAGTGAAGAAATAATAGTTTAGATCAATGGGGAAATAAGAATCCCTACTTCTAACGGTACATTCACTCAACTTTAGTTGCTAATTTTAATTTAAAGAATGAGAACCGTGACAGAACATATAGTATTTTTTTATCAGAACTGTATTTAATCTGTCAAATATTACAGAAAATCTAAGGGTGACGCATCAAATGTTAAATGTTCACATCACCTAGATCTTCCACATAACTTATGAATAAAATTTATGTAGCATTTATTCCAATTCTTTTTCACAAACTTTAAGTAACAGAACACACAATTTCCAAGTACTTATCTGTCTATAACCACCATTATGTAATACGTATTCACGAAATAACAAATAGTATCTATGAAGTTCATCGAGCATAAAACAACCCGCTAACCTAGTAAAAATAAGTAAAACCAATAAGTTTAACATTACCTTCAAACTTGCAAATCTTGTAGTACAAAATGCTTGTTCACCAAATCTGCTTGTTGTGCTCTACATACAAAATATGAATAGGGTTACTTTATAAATATTACAAATAGAACCATATAAAACCGTATCCATTGCCAAACAACCCTCATCCAGAGTGTAAATTGGTAGATATTTGTTCTACCCAAACCAAAAATTAAAAGGTATAAACGGTACAGGTGGACAAAAAGAACCAATATTTATCTATTCGTAAATCTTAGGTTAGGTATAGATATAGTACACTCATGTTAAGAAGTTAGGGATGTTGACAGTACGACTACTTAAATACTAATTGTTGCACATGTTGAAGATAAAATTTTACAGAACATCAGTGTATTCATGACCACATTTCACATAACATAGATTGGAATAAACCTACTATCATGTTTTCAATTGGTAGACAATGAGTAATGTATATTAGGTTTTGACTGATTATCGCATTACACAAAACTACAATAATTTGTACTGATAATAATTCTACCAATCTATAAGTTAATGACTAATGAAAGCATAGCGACGCTTAAAACAAACATTCCAAAAGGAACTCATTCAAATAATGATTTACGTTTCAACTTTAATACCAAGGTTTGGGCTAAATAGGTAGAAAATTTGTTCTACCCAAATAGGAAGAAATAATAAAATCTTATCGACTACCAAACAACCCTCACCCAGATTGAGAGTTGGTAGAATATTTGTTTAACCTAAACCAGAAATCGAAAGGTAAAATTGGTATAGGTGGAAAAAACGAACCAATATTAATCTTTGTATTAACCTTAGGTTAGGTACAGGTTTTAAAGATATTCTATAGTATCATTTCAGTTCAGTAGGGACCATAAAAAAATCAAGTCGAAACTCCGGTTCATTATAAAAACACAATTAAAATTAAAATTTTATAGAATAAAATGAAAAAAGAAATACTTTGAGTTTCAGATATATATAAATATTACAAATCTAAAAATTTAATTCGAAATATGGAAAATGACAAAACATATGAATCCTTTAAAACTCTGCTTGTAGTGCTCTGCAAACAGAATAACATGGTTACCTAGAAATTATTAAATATATAATCCTTTAAAAACACAACATAGCTAAATTTGTTTGAATTGCTAAACAACCCTGACCCACATGGAAATTGGTAGAATATTTGTGCTATCCAAACCATAAATTAGCACGTACAAACGATACATGTGTACAAAATGAACCAATAATTATTTTTCCTTACAATTCAGTTTGGTACAGATTTATTATACTCCTGACTGTAATCTAGAGTTGCTGACAGTTGTACTACTTTAATTGTAATTACAGCAGTTGAAGGCGAAATTTTTTTAACAAACGTTTGACAATTCATAATGACAGTTCACCTAACATATAATGGGATTAAACCAACTATAATTAACACATAATATTTGAAAAATAGATCATATTATTTTCCTTGATTTGTAATCTCATTACACATTTACACCTTTGTTACCTTAATTTGCTGTTATGTGCCTAAGATAGAAATAATTATTTTATTTTTCCACCTCCATTGAATAATATATTTCTAATCTTTCCCACAGAATCCATTTTACGTTGTACATTTGCATAGAGAGTGTTAGTAGTAGTCGCATGGATAAAATACACATTTTTATTATAATAGTTGCAAATTTGGCCATATAATATAATCTAATAAAGTTAAATATTTAACTTCCTTTTTACGGTGAAAATAAAATTGAAATATTCATACATAACTATTGCTCAATGCACTAATTAATAGATTTGTACTATCAAATTGACAATAAACAAATTAGAGGAATATATGGTGTACATTAAATATTGTTTAAGTATATGTATATTAAGTGACATGAAGTATAGAAAAAAATGTTCATTGAAGAACCAATCAAACTTGATAAATAAATTTTCATTAGATTAAATTATGGTACAAAAATATGCAAGCACCATAAGTTTAAATAAATGACACATTCTCTATCTTACTTTGTCCCTTTTTGTTCTAATATCAAGTCATATCATTTTGAAAATAATATCAACTCCAAAAGCGAAAGTCGCGTTGATCAAATATTTCTTCACATGTTAGAAAATAGGGTTATGAAGATTGAAGTTAAATGGCATTTATATGATTATTGGATGGTACGAAAATTTGAGCTTCATTTGTAAAATTTGAGGGAAATACAAATTAGCAAAAGAAGAAACAACGTAAATAAAAATTTATAGACACCCACTGATTACTAAGAACAGTGGCAGTAGTAAATTGAGCATTCTTTAAGGCCAGAATGGTAGTAATTAAAAGAACGCCAGCTTATTAATGTATTTTAAATGTTATAAAATAAAGATGTCTCCTACGTTACCCGTAATATGTGGAAGTATCGACGTAATTTCATAGAGTCATTCGGTCTGAATGCTACATGAAGAACATAAGCCAGATGATGGAACGGGGAGACCTAGGAATAATAATATTAATTCATTCATTGCCTAAATAGTAGTGTTGTTTAAATGGTTGTAAATGAGGCCAATATCATACTGAAGAAAGTTTCCGCAAATGGTTTTTGAATTAAATAGAAATACAATGTGAAAAGCAACTTTTGGTAAATACTATTATAGAGACCCATGAGTTATTTGAGCTATCAAAGATGGACTAATGTGTAATATGTATTAGTTACATTATAAGATACAAAAGAATTGATTCATGCGGCATACAGATACGTTGAAATTTATTGCTGCAAAAAAGAATTCAGATACTCAAATGACTTATAACGGTAACTTCGTAGTAATGAAATGTGAATGACATTAGATTATATGATTTGAGCAATAATCCATGTTCAATTAGGATTTTATACCAACTTGGTAGGAGATATGAGTCATGATGGATAAAAATAATGAAATAAAATCATCGAAATAACAAAATTAGATGTCAATATACTTCACTTCATAACATAACCAAACCATTTTATGAACAGTTGATATCCAAACCAATGGAAAATATCATAAAACACAGAAATGTAAACAACTTTGATAGAAGGTGGTAAATTTTATAGCAAAAACATAACCTTCATGAATATGATAGGAACAGTAAAGGATAGACCTAGTTGAGTGAAATCATGAGATTTGGGAGCTGTTCTTCTTTAAAAATATATGGGTTACAAATTATGATTATGTATGACAGGCTTGGAGAATAAATATTAGTTGCAGCTCTCCAGTAATAATAGAGGTCTGTACGTTATAGAGAATAAGCATGGCACAGATGTTTGATGATGAAACCCCTTTTTTCCTTACATATGAACATGAACATGCATATTCTTTGCGCATACAGTTGTAAACAAATTAAACCAATCAAAATATTCAAACAGGAAAAGCATAATTTTTACTTGTTAGCGAGTGAACTGCACGTAATAATCTTTGGCAAGACTTTTCACAATTTTTATTTTTATATCATATACGTGTTATAACTCATAAAAATGTATTACTCATAATAATAAATTCGTACCTTGAATAAATAGTGCAAGAAGATGTGTAATAATGAAGCTACTGTCACCAACAGGAGACACTGTTTCCCGTGTAGAAAGATTGTAAGCAGTATAGTCATATTGTTCATTGATTAAAGTCGAATCATTAATCCAGTAAAAGCAAAAATAGCAGGAAAAATAATTATTTCAGTACGAAATATGTAAAATCCGTTGAATAGTCCCAATGTTAAGGCTGTAATTACATACAATTTTCTCTATTGCTAAGGACTATACACAGTAAATTACGTATTATACCTCAATTGCTGTAAACTCCGATAAAGCATCGTTTGAAAATGAAAAGTTTATTCAATTACTAAGCATATTCTCCTGCCCTAATTTACCAGAAGTAATATTCATAAAAACAGGTGAAGATGGTTCCTTTGTTAGAGTTTACACACAGAAAATTAGTAGATTTTGGATCCAATTACCTGAAGAGCGGCAACAAATTCAGCGTCGGAAGGGTGGAAGTCGGAGACTTCGTCATCACCGGAGACAGTGAGAATAAGGCGATTTTGGCGAATGTCGATTTGGAATTTCTCACGTCATTTTTCTGTCAATATTTTTGGAATTGGTAGTGAAATAATAACCGTCAGGGTATGGTAGATAGAGAAGAGAGGAAGGGTTAAGGGAATGCTAAGATTTGTCCAGTAGTTTGATGTAAAGACACGTGTCGAGTAAACAGGACGTGGTTTCTCCTTTCCTTTTTAAGTAATAGATTTGTACAAAATATTAAAAGTCAATGCAGTATGCATATTTATGTACGTAAAAAAACCTCAAACCTTCCTGTAACCATTTTCCTATAAATATGTAGAAATAAGTAAATTTTATGGAGGTTTTAAACTATAAACAAAAATTATAATCTTTGTAATTTTTTCCACTTCGAGTCCGTTTTAAGAAATGAATGGCTCATTTTTTTTTCTTTTGAAAACAAGATGCTGACATGGTTTATGACATGGATGAGGGAAGTTTGGTGCCATAATTGTAGATCTATTAAAATACCAATCACCTATTGCGATTCCTGCTTTGGATGTATACATATTAATGTCTTTCACACAACATTAGTTTTGTCAGCATCTAAATGTTTTCTTATTATAAACAAAGCAATTATTGGCGTGTGATTTTCACTACAACAAGCTCTTATAGATGTTGACAGGCATGAAGGAAATAATAGATACCGCTAGAGTGAAAAAGTAGACGTACAATATGTTTAACAAATTA
This sequence comes from Allium fistulosum, assembly GCA_030737815.1. NCBI lineage: Eukaryota > Viridiplantae > Streptophyta > Magnoliopsida > Asparagales > Amaryllidaceae > Allium > Allium fistulosum. The sequence goes on from CM060902.1 coordinate 1,218,219,681, forward strand.
TATATTCATATTTATTAGTTAATCCACAGTGGATTAACTTAAATTAAAGTTGGTGGATTAGCTTAGTAAATTCAAACCGTGGATTGATTAACAAAACATGTGGATATAAATAACAATTTCTGTATTTTTTTTCTACATTTTTTTCCTTGTTCTTCTATCACTCCAACTCAGTGCTTCGACTGTTATCTGCTTGATTCTCCTATCTGCAGCTGGTGGAAAGCAACTACTGTGTTATTTCTACCCCACGGACAGTTTGTTTTAGCTCTTAGTTTAGATAATAATATTTTGTGTACCATGTAGTACTACAGATTTGATTAAGTGATGGTCATCATTGTTAGAATATATGATTTGCATTATACATGTTTAATTGTTTGACTATTAAACCAGTTGAATTTTGTGTTCTATTCAATATATTGAGAGACTATTAACAGGTCTATTATTGTTACTGTTTGTATCAAAAATGGGCACAACACTCTTCGGGAGTTGTTTGAAGAGATAAAATGAAGATGATAAATGTAAAACAGAGATTATCTAACAAAAACTCCAACAAATAGGAATGTAAAATGCACAGACAAGCAGTTTAGAGTGGTTCGGCGTATAGCCTACGTCCACTATGAAGTTTTGATGATTTTATTGATTCTCTTTCAATGATTACAAGCGTTTACAGCCATGAACAGCGGATTACAGTTTTGAATTCGAATTTGACAGTAAAAGTATGATGCAAATCTCAATCCGGCAGAGTCTGGACGCTTCAGAGAAAAAAGATCCTTTTTCCGTTGATTCTGGGGCTCTATTTATAGGCGTAGGAGGCTTGGATTTCGCTCAAACTCCGGGAGACTTGGCCTGACACGTGAGGGGACCCATTCGACCACTTCCAGAGAGTTTCAAGCCAATCTGTGATCGATACGAAATCATTTCGTATCGATCAAGATTACTTCCAATTGAGCTCAAAATTGGTGGAGACGTTCCTTGTCATGTGTGCACCCTCCAGTTAAAATTTCATCGTGTTTGGATCAGTGGATTACGAGATATGGTCGATACGAACTGGAATTCCTCATAGGCTGTCTGGTTCGTATCCATGATTGCGACTCCATCCGTTCGCCTCGCTGGCTGCACGTGCCCTTGAAGTGAGGTGGCGCGCGCGCTTCGTTTCGATCCGGTCTTTGTGCCGCATTGACTGTTTTGACTCCACATATCTCGCCTCGTTTTACTTTGATGGAAGACACGTCATCCCTGGTCAGTTGACTCGTGGATACGAACAAGTCATTAGGCATGGATTCGAAGTGAGGTCCTCTGATGGATACGAAGCAAGCACCGAGTGATGGATACGAAGCAAGCACCGAGTGATGGATACGACGTAGACGCTGAATGATGGATACGAAGCAGACGTTGGCTGAAGGATACGAGGTCCTTCAATTGCTGGTATGTGTGAAGTCCATCGATACGAGCTCGATGGATACGAAGGAAGTCGAGTCGAACCTGGGTACCTCGATGGATCCGGAGCTGATCGGTACGAAGCTTGATGGATTCGAATTGGGGCTTCGGTGATGGATACGAAATTGCCCAGAGTGATGGATACGAAATCTGGGCTTTTTCCCTCCAATTTGACTCGATCATAACTTGAGCGTATGAGTCCGGATTGACTTGAAATTTGAGGTGCTGATCTCCATGGCCTTTCTTGTCATGTCCTATCAATTGTAGCTCACTCTGGGCTCGGACAAAATTCAGTGATATCCATGGCGTGCTATCCTTGTTCTCTAGTCGGCTTCTTGGTGTCCTGGCCTTGCCAAAAGGCGGGATAACATTTGCCCCCCAAAGTACGTCTTGTGAAAACATGACGTGCTTTGAAAAGTTGTATGTCTTCTTTGGATAATTTTGAAAACCGTACCCCTTAGCCATTCTCTCGTATCGGTCCTCTTATGAATCGATGCTCAAAGTCAAAAAGCCTTCTTTCGTATCGATGTGGGTTGACTTGATGGATACGAAAACAATCATTCGTATCGATGGTCACAAATCGCGGTGAATTCTGATTCGAATTGGTGATATCTGGTGGATACGAAATGGATGTTCGCATCGATAGATACTGATGGATACGAAATTGACGCTCGTATTAACAGGTCTGCTCTGTTTCGAATCGATGGCTCAAAATTTGGATGTTTCGAAACGATGGTGTCCGGTGAACATTTCGCCTCGATGAATGCACAGCTTGATGGATTCGAAGAGAGCGTTTGCATCGACCCATCGTATTCATGTGACCTCCCTGTGCGCTTCGAACCGATAAAGTCTGGTGGGTTCGAAACGAGCCTTCGTTTCGATGCGCCGTCTGACTGGTTGCGACCGGTCAGATTGACTGGGAGTCGAATCGACTCGGTTCCGTCCTAGGCTTCATATAAATACCTGGGACTTAGCCCATTCTCACTTTTTTACCTTTCTACTTTTTACTGTTGCTCTCCATTCCTTCTTTTACTTTCGTATCGATAAACTGAGGGACAAGTGTGCGTTTTCGAGTCGAAGCAAACCTTCGTTTCTTTGTTTAAAAATCGCTGAAATCAGGTAATGAATGGATAGAGTCATGTTAACAACGTCGAATCACGAGTCTGCGCATTCATCTTTCCTGCTCTTTCGTCCAGTCTTCACGAATTTTCAGATCTGGGCGAGAGAAATCGATATTGGGGAATGACTCGTGGCCATGGAGCTGAGATCCCTTGGGGAAGAAGAAGATATGGAGGAAATCGCCCTATCTTCGTCTCGTGTCGATCTGAAATTGGAATATTCGAATCGATCCAGTCAGCATACGTTCGTATCGGTAGAGAGATGAGAGCGGCAATTGTTGCGAAGCCATCATTTTCAGATCGATGCGAAATTGGCGAATTCGATCGGTTCGAATTGATCTGCTTCCGATCGACACGACCCGTATCGATTCGAACCTGATTGATACGAAGCGCTCTCACCCCTGCCTGACCGATACGAATGTATCGAGTCGAACTCGATCGATACGAAGTACCTTCATTCCAGTGCGATCGACACGAACACATCTTTCATTCTGAGACGATCGATACGAATGTATCGATTCGAACACAGTCGGGTTGCGATGCATGATCTTCATGACTCGATACGAAATGAAATGCAATCGATCGATTCCAACCTAAATTTGGACGGACTTAAAGAAACTTTTAATATTCAAATACTTGACTCCGACGAGCTTCTGCCTTGCACAAAAGAACTTTGTCACAGAACTGCATATTTGACTGACTTTCGGAGCTCGTCGATGGAACTGCCATTTAACAGAAAAGTACAACGAACTCTTTAATCTTGAATCGATCGTTATCATCTGGATGGCGCAGTCATGACGGTCAGCGATGACGGTCATGTTTGTCTGACTTCCAGAATCTCGTCGCTTGCACATTTTCTTTAATTCTGTAGAATTTGCTTAAGTTACGCACAACACTCGCACTACACAACACATTCATGCACTTTACACTGGGGAATGCACGGGCTTTTTGTCACCTAATGATGGTTTCTCGTGAGTTAGCTAGTGATGGAACCGTCAAGTTCGCAGCAGCAAGCAATTCAGAACCCTATCCTTTCCAGAATTGAGATTCCGGTCATCGAGACCGAAGCTATTGGTCCAGCTCCGGACGAGTTGCCCAACGCGTCCTTCATTAACAGTCCACCTGATTCTGTCCCGTCCAATATTTCTGAAGACATGCTAGGGAGAATATGCTTAAGGCATGGTCTGTCTTTGGATGAGGTATTGTTGCCCGGACCGAATGATAGGCCACATAATCCCCCGGAGGGGTATACTGCTTTTAACCGGCATGCGTGCGCAGCCGGCACACTTCCTCCATTCAACGACTATATAAGAGAAGTGTTGGCTTATCTGGACATCGCTCCGTCTCAATTGCATCCAAACGGATATGCCTCACTCAACAGCTTGTTCATTGTATTCATGGAGTACCTCCATCGCCCTCCCCGTATGACCGACATAAGATATCTATTTAATTTCAAGAGTCGGACTGACAACCCATCTTACACGTTCCTGGAGTCTGTAAGGAACTGCCAAGTTGTCGCGGGGTCGTGGACTAGGCTAAGCTACTTTAAGTCGGAGTGGTTTTATGTCCGATGTCCTCCGGGGTTTGCCAGGAGATGGCTATTCAGACGTGAGTATTGTCTTTTTTCCCAAGTAATTGACAGGGCAATTTTCGGAGTGAAATTAAACTTACGTCTTCTTTTCTTTTTCTCTCAGCTATCATCCAGCGGCCTGAGGGTGGCTATTATAAAGAAATAGTTCGGGTCTTCCAAGAGATTCCTAGCGAAGAAAGGAATATTGAACTGTTATTGACAGATCGGAATCTCAGAGTCCTTGGACTGATCGGTCGGAGGCAGAGCATAAGACTCGACGGTGCATTAAAGACCGTCTCCAGGAAAAAGGTCAAGCAGATGAAGCCCAGGGTCGTGATAATCGAGGAACCCGATTCCGAGAAAACTCACACTGACGAGGAACCGTTGGCTGGACCCGCTAATGCAACCCCGGAGTCCGATGCAAAGAGGAAAGGCAAAGCAGTGGCCTCGAAACAGCCTAAGTCTGGGAGGCGGAAGTCTGTGGTTTTGCACCGTCCTTCGCCAGGAGTTAAGATTACGGAGGCGTCCTCCCCGCAAGCTGGAGATCAATTCGAAGGGCCTGCTGACCCTCCAGTCCCTGACACCGAGCCGGAGCAACACGATGTTGGGTCGGGTGGACCGCGACATATCGTCGATGTTAGCGAGTCTGAGCTTGCCAATGCGACTGACACTTCTGGTTGGTCCGGGGGGTTACACATTCACACACTCCTCACGGCACAACACACTTTTCTAACCATAAACAACACATCGCAAACGGTTACTGATTCTTTGTGGTTTTCTTTTCAGGTACGATGTCTGGGAAAGGTTCCGTGCTTGGTAGTTTGCGTAAGCGCCGTTATCACGAGCCACGCAGGAGAGAGGGCGAGAGGGATTATGACACGGGACACTCTGGTCAGGAGAAGTCTGACAGAGATAGGGGATATGTTCGCCGATCCCGATCTCGCTCTCCTCCCCCCAGGACCTCTGCACCTCCTACGGTCGCAGTTACTCGTCCTCCCGAAACTTCACGGCCTAGGCCGCCTTCTCAAGCTTTGAGGTCCGACCCTCCGCACAGGACCGAAATAGCCACCTCTTCGGCTACTGTGCCGGTCCCGACCGAGGCGTCTAGCGAAGGAGCGCTCAAATTGGCACAGATGAGGAAGGAATTTCCTGACATCTGTTTTGATGGATATGTCTTCCCCCCGCACCTGAAGAGAATCCCGCCAACCGCGGAAACCACTATCCATGATTATGTCGCGGACATCTTTTTCCAGTATAGGGAGTGGGGACGGGCCGCGAGGAAGGCATCTAAAGTGGCATTTGAGCGGGGCGTCACCATCGAGAAACTTGAGAAGGAGCTGGGTCGCAACGACCAAATCATAAAAGCGCTCAACTCAGAGGCTGAGTCCTCTCGTAAGTCTGAAATGGAGGCTTTAAAGAAAGTTGATGAAGTGACCGCTGCCATGGCCAGGATGAAGCAAGAACATTACACCGCCATCGAGGACATGGGTCACAGGAACACTTCTATTACTGCCGAGAGGGATGCCGCTCTCAAGGAGCTTAATGAGCTGAAGTCAAAGTTTTCAGAGATGGCTAAGGAAAAAGACGCAGCTAATGTCTCTGCGCAGGAGGCCTGTGATCAGGCGGTGACGCTTCGTAAGGAGAAGGAAGTGGCTATACAACAAGCCCGTGAGGCTGAGGCTGGGGTTGATGAGAAAGTACGGCAGGCGGAGGCCAGGATCGAGGCCGAGGTGGAGGAGCTACTCGTCACTTATAATGCCAATGTGCTACGGCACCGAGACTTGACATGGCTTGACGATTACCCCACACATCTCTATAACGCCTGGAACCTACTGGTTGATGAGGAGAGATCTGGGCACCCTGATGAAACCCCTGATGAGTTCGAGCTGGAGAACCGCATCCTTAATGATGACGAAAAGAAGGTTCTTCATGACTCTATGATTTCCCATGACAAGGTGAGGCTTGGTGCCCAGATCCAGGAAGTCGGAGAGAGCTCTGGTGCTGAACACCATGTTATGAGTTCTGAGATAGTCGTGTCATCTCAGTCTGAGCCAACTTCGATGATCTACTCCCATCCTGTCCCAGCGTATGACCCAGATCAACCGCATTTATCTCCTATTAAGGAACATCCTTCTGAAGTAGTTCAGACGACCTCGAGCCAAACCGAGGAAGGTACTTTGAACTAACTGCCAGTATATTTGGATTGAAGAACCCGTGTTGAAATGTTGCTAATGACATGTCTTTTCCTTTGATCAGTGACAGGAGTTGCACCAGCTGCGCCTCTTACCACCAAAGTATTAGGTCAAGCGCCAGGAGCCATCATTTCTGAGGCGACCTCCGTCGCAGCAATGGCACCAGTTGGAGTGACGGAGGGGAGCTCACTTTCTTTCGACGAGCAGATGATAAACGAGCTCCTTGGCCGTCAAAGTGATCCTTTTGCGGACTTGCCATTTGGCTTGGGTGGATTCACGGCTACTTCTGACACCTTGTCCCAGACTACTACGGCTCCCAGCGAGGCCAGGGCACGGCGGGAAGCGGCGATGTTGGCCGAGATCAATGCCGAGATGGCGGCTGCGGCGCACGGCGGTGAAGTAGATGGCGGAGCGGCAGCACAGTGCCCTATTCCTCTTATGACTGTGTCTCCTGGGGGCACACTTATTGATACTGATGTACCAGCCCCTCCTCCGGCTGCGGAGTCTGTTCCTCCCACTCCTCCCGCGGGAAGCATCCCTATAGAGTCCAGCTCAGACGAGGACGTTGACATTATGCCTTCACCCGAAGGGAGCTTGCCTAGGGAGAAAGGCTCCAAGCGAAAGGGTACTGGCGGCTCCAGTAGTTCCTCGAAGAAGAAGAAGCTGAGGAAGCAGAAGGATTAGACATCCTCTTCATAGGCAGTTAGGGACTTTTGTTATTTTTTCTGTTTTTCCTTTTTGTAGGCCGTGTTTAGATGCAGGTTCGGCCCCTGCTAGTAGGAACATTTTGGAAAGAACTCATGTATGAACCATTGTTTTTGAGTTAGTTGGAATAAAATTTTGTTTTCTAGCTTCAGCCTGTGTTCCTTTCTATGCTTGAATATTGCAGTGTTCGGACTTTGGTCCAGTGTATTTGCATTATCTGATTGCTTCAAGAATAGCTCATTTTATTCGTTAAGTATGGAACTTTCCGACTCGAGTTGTGATAAGGGATCGCATCGGAGCTGAGCATCGTATAGTTTCGGGCAATGACTAACATTTGCTTCTGCCCCCAGTTTCGGGGTCAAGTTGTGATGATCAGCTTGTGATGGCACCAAGCGAGGACCGAGGGGCCGAACTACGCTTGTTCTCTTATGAATCGTTCCATCCACACTCCGGGGATATGCGTCATCTCGTAAGCGGTTGTTCGCACTCTGGGAACATGGAGTTGACTGTTTATACTCCGCTTCGCACTCTGGGAATGCGGAGTTGAATGTTTATACTCCGCTTCGCACTCCGGGAATGCGGAGTTAAGTGTTTATACCCCGCTTCGCACTCTGGGAATACGGAGTTGAATGTTTATACTCCATTTCGCACTCTGGGAATATGGAGTTAGAGGCTTATACTCCATTTCGCACTCCGGGAACATGGAGTTAAGTGTTTATACTCCGCTTCGCACTCTGGGAATACGGAGTTGAATGTTTATACTCCGCTTCGCACTCTGGGAATACGGAGTTGACTGTTTATACTCCGCTTCGCACTCTGGGAATGCGGAGTTGAATGTTTATACTCCGCTTCGCACTCCGGGAATGCGGAGTTAAGTGTTTATACTCCGCTTCGCACTCTGGGAATACGGAGTTGAATGTTTATACTCCATTTCGCACTCTGGGAATATGGAGTTAGAGGCTTATACCCCATTTCGCACTCCGGGAACATGGAGTTAAGTGTTTATACTCCGCTTCGCACTCTGGGAATACGGAGTTGAATGTTTATACTCCGCTTCGCACTCTGGGAATACGGAGTTGAAGGTTTATACTCCGCTTCGCACTCTAGGAATACGGAGTTGAATGTTTATACTCCGCTTCGCACTCTGGGAATACGGAGTTGATTGTAGGATTGTCGTGTGTCAATCCTATTAATATCGGTGTCATGGCTTGTCCCCGAGCTCGGGTTTCACCTAGTGAGTGGCCGGTCGTATCACAGCCACTCTCCATTTGAATAAGTCCCATTGCGTGATGGGATTTAGCTCTTCGTGCATCGTGATGTTGTATATCGTACATAATGAATCACAGCTCTGGCTCGAAGAAGTGGCATTTTATTGCTGAAATAAGAAAATGCGGCAAAGTCAGTTGCCTTATTACAAAATTCAAATTTCGAAATGCAAAAACAAATTGCTAAATAGAATGAAATAAATAAAGCCTGTCATATGTAGTAGCGGCGGAGACTTTCGCTGTTCCAAGCCCTCGGTAAATCGAGGCCGTCAACAGTCGACAGCTTGAATGTACCATCTCCGAGCTTTCGTGTAATTACATACGGCCCTCCCCAGTTCGGTTTCATGTGTGAAGGAACCGGGTAAATTCTCTTGAGCACGAGGTCGCCGAGTTCAAAGGTTCGAGGTCGAACTCTGGTGTTGTACAATCGGGCGACCCGGCTTCGATGTGCGGCTGCCCTCAAATCAGCCTCCTCCCGTTTTTCATCCAATAGATCCAAAGACTCGGCTAGGAGTATAGCGTTTGTTTTTGGATCATAATAAGTCACGCGATGAGAGAGCACTTCTGTCTCGACCGGAATAACGGCCTCTGAGCCATAAGATAGGGAAAACGGAGTGTGTCCGGTCGCGGTTTTGTGGGTCGTTCGATAGGCCCATAACGCCATAGGGAGTTCATCGACCCACTTGCCCCCAGCCTTCTCTAATCGTTTCTTCAGGATCGATTTTATAACTTTGTTGACAGCTTCAACCTGCCCATTCGCTTGGGGGTGTGCGACAGCCGAGAACTTTTTGCGGATATGAAACCGTTGACAGAAATTCTTGAATTCCGCACTCTCGAATTGGGCTCCGTTATCAGTGATGATAGTATGCGGGAGTCCAAATCGACAGATGATGTTGCGAACCACAAAATTTATCACCTTCTTTGTCGTTATGGTTGCTAGGGCTTCGGCCTCAGCCCACTTTGTGAAGTAATCAACTGCGACGATGGCGTATTTCGCACCGCCTTTTGCTAAAGGCAAAGCGCCGATGATGTCAATGCCCCACATTGCGAATGGCCAGGGACTGACCATTTGGGTTATTTCAGTTGGCGGAGCTCTCGGAATTCGGGCATGTATTTGGCATTTATCGCATTTCCGGGCATAGTTTGCCGCATCTCGGTTCACCGTCGGCCAGTAGTACCCATATCGGAGTATCTTTTTAGCGAGAGCTTGCCCGCTGGTATGATCGCCGCACTCTCCTTCGTGTACGTCATGTAGCACTCGTTTGATTTCCTCGTGGGAGATACATCTGAGGATAGGAACGGAATAACCTCTCCTGTACATGACTCCGTTTTGGATGACGAACCGCGAGGCTTTTCGCTGAATTTGTCTCTTCTCATTTCTAGGTTCAGGTAGCACCCCATTTTCAATGTAATTCCGATACGGAGTCATCCAGGATTCTCTACCGGGAGCGGTTTCAAATACAGAGTTCATTTCTATCCGATCGATGCTTGGAGTGGCCAAAGTTTCAACGGGGACAAGTCCCATTTGTTGTGCTTCGCCTGTGCTGGCTAACTTCGCCAGTGAATCGGCTTTCTGATTGCGTTCCCGAGGCACATAATAGATGGCATAATAATCAAACTGGTTTAGGATTTCCTGAACTCGTGCCAAGTAAGCGGCCAGTCTTCGGTCTCTTGCCTGGTATTCTCCTCGCACCTGGCATACCACTAACTGCGAATCGCAATAAATTTCTACAGCGACAATTCTCAAATCTCTGGCAAGCCTTAGGCCGGTTAGGAGGGCTTCGTATTCGGCTTCATTATTAGTTGCACGAAAGTCGAATTTAAGAGCATAACATATGGATCGGCCCTCGGGAGTCTCAAGTACAACCCCAGCGCCCGAACACCGATCATTTGACGCACCATCAGTATACAGCTTCCAGATGTATTCGGGAGATTCACTGGTTTCGGGTAAGTCTTCCGGAACGGTGAATTCGGCTATGAAATCAGCCAGGACTTGTCCTTGAATGGCCCTCCGCGGAGCGTATGCGATATCAAATTGGCTTAGCTCAATGTTCCACTTGAGTAACCTACCGGACGTCTCAGGCCGCGTAAGGACCTGTCGTAACGGCTGGTCGGTGTACACAATAAGCGGATGAGCTTGGAAGTAAGGACGGAGCTTCCTTGAGGCAATAACCAAACAATAAGCCAGTTTCTCCAGCCTTGGATAATTTCTTTCAGCTCCTGTTAGTCGCTTACTAACATAGTAGACCGGGTTTTGCACTTTGTCTTCTTCCCGGACTAGAGCAGCACTGATCGCATGTTCTGATACTGCCAGGTAGAGATATAGTTGTTCGTGGTCAACCGGTTTTGACAAGATCGGAGGTGTGGAGAGATGTTGAACTAATGATCGGAACGCGCCTTCACACTCCGTGGTCCATTCAAAGTTTCGTTTGCCCTTCCGGATCAGGTCGAAGAAAGGAATGCATTTGTCGGTGGACTTTGAAATGAACCTGCTCAATGCTGCGACCTTCCCGTTAAGACTCTGGACTTGTTTTATAGTTCTAGGGGTTTGCAAATTTCTAATAGCCCAGATCTTCTCAGGATTCGCCTCTATTCCTCGGGCGTTGACAATGAACCCAAGGAATTTTCCGGATGCAACGCCAAAGTGACATTTGAGTGGGTTGAGCTTCATCCCGTACTCCCGGAGGATGCTGAACATTGAATCCAAATCTCTGACGTGATCGGTGGAGAATCGGGATTTCACCAGCATGTCATCCACGTAAACCTCCATGGTCTTCCCAATCTGATCAGCGAACATTCGGTTGACTAAGCGTTGGTATGTTGCTCCAGCGTTCTTCAAACCAAACGGCATGACTTTGTAACAATAGAGTCCCAGGTCGGTCACGAAGCTGGTATGTTCCTGATCAGGCAAATGCATGGGTATCTGATTGTAGCCGGAATAAGCGTCCATAAAGGATAGTAGTTCATGTCCGGCCGTCGAATCTACGAGCTGATTGATTCGTGGAAGTGGGAAGCTATCTTTTGGACAGGCCTTGTTTAGGTCAGAGTAATCAACACAGGTTCTCCATTTCCCGTTTGGTTTCCGAACTAGTACAGGGTTGGACACCCATTCTGGATACAAGGCATCTCGAATGAACCCATTCGATTGTAGTTTATCAACTTCCTCCTTAAGGGCGGCAGATCTCTCTGGATCCATACCGCGCCTTTTCTGTTTCACTGGGACATGTCGCGGATCTATATTCAGGGAGTGACTTGCAATGCTCGGCGAGATCCCGCACATGTCAGAATGTGTCCAGGCGAAGACGTCGAGGTTCGCCCGAAGAAATTCGACCAACTCCTGCTGTGTCTGCTTGTTTAGTTGGGACCCAACTTTCAGCATCTTTGAATCATCATCCTCACTGATTGGGACGTCCACAGTCAGTTCGGCTGGAGAGGCTTGACTCTCCGTTGATTCGTCTCTATCCTCGTTGTTCCTGGGGTCCAGGTCTTTCAGGAATTGGTCGTGGTGCCCGGGCCGAGGCCCAGGCATCAATTGTCAATTATCGATAGAACGGACGCAGAGAGATTCCTCTACGCCCTTCCCCTTCTCTTTACGTTGCGCCCCGCGCAGCTCAGCAACATAACAGGCCCTTCCCGAGGCCTGATCTCCTTGAACAACTCCAATCCCATGATCAGTGGGAAATTTCAGAGTCAGACACCATGGGGCGATCGCCGCCCTGAACTCGGCTAAAGCTGGTCGACCCAGAAACGCATTGTATGGCGAATCTATTTCTAGCACAACAAATTGTAACATTCGGACCCTCCGGCGTTCTCCAACGCCTAACTCGACTGGGAGTTCAGTTATTCCGATGGGTATCGTGGCACTTCCGTTGAAACCATGGATTCTGGATAAACAGGGTTTCAAATCCTTTGTCTCCATCTTCATTAGATCGTAAGCCCGTTTGAGCAAGATGTTTACAGAGCTCCCACTGTCAACCAGGATCCTCTTCATCCAAGCAGGACCTACCTGGGCAGATATGACTAGTGGGTCGATAGTAGGGGCTTCGACTTTATCGGCGTCTCGGCTTCTGAACACGATATCATCAGACATTATCTTTTGTTGTTTCGCCGGGGTTCCATCCTCGCAATTACTATAACACTCGAAGTCCGCATGCCTGATAGAACTGGCATACGACTCCATTTCCCCCCAGCTTCTGTCTGCTGGATGGGGGCCACCACTTATTGTGTTGATAACTAATCTCCCGCCCGCACGAGCGGGTTCATCCTCTCTTTCCTGATTTTGTGAACGATTTTGATTCGAGGGGCCCGCTCCGCCAGGCTGCGGCGCCCGTACAAACTGATCTAGCTTCCTCTCTCTAATCAGCTTTTCGATGAGGTCCTGTAAGTGTCGACACTCATTGGTATTATGTCCATAGCTCTCATGGAACCTACAGAATTTCCCTGTCTGAATCTGTCTTTCCGATGAGGGCTTCGGAGCAGGCTTCTTATACTGTACAGTGTTGCAAGTCTGTAAGTATACGTTTTCCAATGACGTGTTTAGCGGTGTATAACTGTCAAACATCTGAGCTCTACGTCGTGGACCTCGGTTCTCATCTCTCTTCTTATTCTGGCCATTGTTTCCTCTCTGCTGGGTTTGCTTGTTTTGTATATTCAGCTGAACTTTCCCGGAACTTTCGCCGGACTGTTTAACTGCCACATTGCTCTGTATTCCTTCAATGCTGGGCCTCGCATCGTCCTGCTTCCTAGACTGTTTTGCATCCTCCTGCCGCAGGAATTGAGCGGCCTTGGAGTAAAAACGGTCCAACGACGCGGGCGGTTTTCCAGCCAGCCAGTTTTCGAATTCAGAATCAGGATCAATCCCCTTGGTCAGAGCCATTAAGATTGAATTATCGTTGGGATTTGTGATCTCGACGCATGCTGCGTGGAACCTCTCCAAGTAACGCCTGAGTGTTTCTCCAGGAGCTTGAGTGACGCTGGACAAGGTGTTGACGTCCTTTGGCCTAGCAACATGCATCCGGAATTGTTCCACAAACCTCTTGGCCAATTGATCGAACGAAGAAATCGATCTAGGTGGTAGGCGGGTAAACCACATTGTCGCGATTCCTCCCAGAGAGATGGGGAAACTCCGACACTTCACTGCGTCGTCGGCCCTCGCAGCGCTCATCGACCATTCATACTTCAGAATATGCTGGTTGGGGTCACTATTCCCTTCATACATCGGGAGAGTCGGCATTCTGAATCGCCTAGGGGGTTCGGCATGTAACACTTCGTCTGTGAAAGGGGTATGACTACGGGAAATCCCCCAGTCATCATTAGTGAGCCCCTGACTCTCGCGGATCATTTGACGTATCATGGTTGATATATCCGAAACAGGCGGATTCGGAGCGTGATGAGCTAAGGCGTGGTCGGGTTCCACGGCGCGAGTAGGGATCGGGCGTTGTCGACGACCCGTATCTCGCCTCCTTGGCTCAACGTCCTCTGGGACATAAGGTTCAGGAGTATGTCCTCGCTGTTGATTGATCGGCTCAGACTGATTTCGGGTATCGACCCTTGTCTCTGCTGCGGCGGCTGTGGCGCGGTTATCGGTGGTGTACTGTGGGGCAGTACCTCCTCATGTTGAGGGACCGGTTTGGAAACTGGTCGACGGTCCTACCCTCAGTTGCCCAATAGTTAAGGCAGGCTGATATTCAGCAGCTTGAGCGCGACTCCCCTCTAGTCGAGGACGGGTAGCTTGGCGGTGGTAATCAGATGAAGCTGAGCTTTCGGTAGACGCTCTGGAGACATCGTCTCTCCTGGACCTTCTGTGCCCCCGGCGGTTTAGCTGGTTGGTCAGCTCGATATTGGCGCGTAACTGTTCTGCCAACTGCTGACGGCTTTGGGTCAGCTCCTGGAGCAATACTTGAAACTCCTGTCGGGTGACTAGCCCCGTTGAGTCTGAATGAGTGGCATTGTCTTGATTGGAAGAAGGCGGCTGTGTGGGATTTTGCCTGTCTCTGCCTTCTTGTTCTGCAGCGGTGGCGCCAGTTCTTGTGCTGACCATTGTCGGTGGTGGAGTCCTTTCCTAGATTTTGAGCAAATCTGAATAGAAGGGAAGGATTCCGGACTGGATATCTGGATCTTCCTCTTGGATTTGTGCAATCCGGTATCGACGGCAGATCCAACGAGCAGGAGAAAAAGCCGGTTTTCTCGGCGAAAGCACCAAAGTGTTTGTACCAAAAATGGGCACAACACTCTTCGGGAGTTGTTTGAAGAGATAAAATGAAGATGATAAATGTAAAACAGAGATTATCTAACAAAAACTCCAACAAATAGGAATGTAAAATGCACAGACAAGCAGTTTAGAGTGGTTCGGCGTATAGCCTACGTCCACTATGAAGTTTTGATGATTTTATTGATTCTCTTTCAATGATTACAAGTGTTTACAGCCATGAACAGCGGATTACAGTTTTGAATTCGAATTTGACAGTAAAAGTATGATGCAAATCTCAATCCGGCAGAGTCTGGACGCTTCAGAGAAAAAAGATCTTTTTTCCGTTGATTCTGGGGCTCTATTTATAGGCGTAGGAGGCTTGGATTTCGCTCAAACTCCGGGAGACTTGGCCTGACACGTGAGGGGACCCATTCGACCACTTCCAGAGAGTTTCAAGCCAATCTGTGATCGATACGAAATCATTTCGTATCGATCAAGATTACTTCCAATTGAGCTCAAAATTGGTGGAGACGTTCCTTGTCATGTGTGCACCCTCCAGTTAAAATTTCATCGTGTTTGGATCAGTGGATTACGAGATATGGTCGATACGAACTGGAATTCCTCATAGGCTGTCTGGTTCGTATCCATGATTGCGACTCCATCCGTTCGCCTCGCTGGCTGCACGTGCCCTTGAAGTGAGGTGGCGCGCGCGCTTCGTTTCGATCCGGTCTTTGTGCCGCATTGACTGTTTCGACTCCACATATCTCGCCTCGTTTTACTTTGATGGAAGACACGTCATCCCTGGTCAGTTGACTCGTGGATACGAACAAGTCATTAGGCATGGATTCGAAGTGAGGTCCTCTGATGGATACGAAGCAAGCACCGAGTGATGGATACGAAGCAAGCACCGAGTGATGGATACGACGTAGACGCTGAATGATGGATACGAAGCAGACGGTTGCTGAAGGATACGAGGTCCTTCAATTGCTGGTATGTGTGAAGTCCATCGATACGAGCTCGATGGATACGAAGGAAGTCGAGTCGAACCTGGGTACCTCGATGGATCCGGAGCTGATCGGTACGAAGCTTGATGGATTCGAATTGGGGCTTCGATGATGGATACGAAATTGCCCAGAGTGATGGATACGAAATCTGGGCTTTTTCCCTCCAATTTGACTCGATCATAACTTGAGCGTATGAGTCCGGATTGACTTGAAATTTGAGGTGCTGATCTCCATGGCCTTTCTTGTCATGTCCTATCAATTGTAGCTCACTCTGGGCTCGGACAAAATTCAGTGATATCCATGGCGTGCTATCCTTGTTCTCTAGTCGGCTTCTTGGTGTCCTGGCCTTGCCAAAAGGCGGGATAACAGTTACCATATTTGATATTACATATGTTGGTAGATTTACCAGTTCACCTATGATTTATATATGAATAACATGTCATTTAAATAAATGTAATTAAATTTACAATTAAATAAATGGTAATGCTATCGACTTCATTTTAATTTCATACCTAATGTCTATTGGCAGTGAGTTCTTATTTCTATTTCGATGTGTAGTGGAAGTTGACTAGGGCTGTTATGGTAACGGTAAATTTACCATTATCATATCATTATCAGTCAATCAGTTATCATTTTAAAGTAAAGTCGGTATACCAGTATAATCGGTACAGTAACGGTAAATTTATCATTTTTTACAGTAAAACATTCATAATATTTTTTCAAAACCAGTGGTAATGGTAATTTACCGGTCCATTAATAATACATTGATATTCATGTAAAATATTGTATTACGGGCATTTAGAAGCAAGAAAACAGTTCAATTTATTTCAGTAATTCAACTCAAATGATGATAAATACACTTTTTCTATGTCCTTTATTAAGTGACCCAATGAGACATATAATAAAGCATAATTCAGTGTAAAAATATATCAACTTATTATTTTTATAGACAAATAGTAATTTACCATTACCAGTGTAACGGCTACCAGTTTATCGGTATACCAGTCAATCGGTAACGGTAAACAATTTTAGTTTACCAGTAAAAACAGTACGGTAACGGTATTTACAAAATGGTAACGGTAAGCATTACCATAACAGCCCTAGACGGCAAATTTATTTTGTCCATATCACGGTATCTATGTATGTGGGTTGTTTCAGAGCATTTTTATTTGACTGTGTGCTCAATTTGTGATGGTTAAATAACAAGTTCAGAAGGAGATAGAGTACCTAGTAGTCACATATTGATTTCAAAATGTTGCCACTGTGCAACTTTTGTTTGTAATTTAAATCTTTTAAAAGAAATTATTACATCAATAGTGAAACTAACATGACTGTAATGTAATCTATATCTTGCGAATAATATAAACCCTAAGATCTAGAATTACATGATTATCACATAGGTAATGAATTAATAAAACATATCTCCAGACATCTTGTATATGAATCAGCAATGGTTGTTGTCGAAGGCTGTATCAATAGATAAAGGAGAATAGTTTCTCTCTCTTTTGCTATATTTTCTTTATGTGTTTTCTTATTTTCTTTGTGATGGGCAAAGGTTAATATTTATAGGCAGAGAGAGGACCAAATTTTCAAATTTGTAGACTTAATCTTGATCGTCCATCAAGATCAAGATGAGAGAAATTAACGCTCTAGATTATAACCGTTTTATTTATTAGCATATTAATAGGAAAACCCTTTAGATTCTATTGACCACATAATGAGGAAGGAAACGTTTGAGGAAGGAAACGGTCCATTAATGTACCATATAATGAAGAAGGAAACGTTTCGCATTAATTTGGAAACGGTCCATTAATGTACCACATAATGAAGAAGGAAACGTTTCGCATTAATTTCCTTACAAAACGATCAAATTTCCTTATAGTCTTCCATTTGGTCAATAGTAAAATCCATTAATGTTTTCGTATTAAGGTCATAAGGCGCGCATGATATGCTAAACTTTTCATTAGTCAGTTATCATAAGTGTCTTGGCTAATCCAGTGGTCAATGGAAGTCATGACGTGTACATGTTATTTTACAACATGCTTACTTCCATGTACTATGACATTGACAACTTTCATAACTAGACCGTAAATGAGCATAACTTAATGATCACATAATGTCTTGAAGCAAAAGACTGTTTCTGTTATCATTTATCTAAATATAAATGTGTACACATTATAAAACAGAAATAAAAGATGTCTAAATTATTAAGAGCTCAATAATTGTTATGTCTAGATAAGTACAAAATAAATGGCATAATAAGAAGATAATTAGGAACTATCTGCAAGACCCATGCTATCAGTATGTCTCTGAAAGGTCTTTAGAGGTAGTCCTTTCGTGAATATGTCTGCCACTTGTAAGTCTGTACTTATCGATTCAACAATAATTTTCTTTAGTTTAACATCTTGCTTCAGTAGTAGGTATTTAAGGTCCATGTGTTTGGAACCTTTGGTTATCCTATCATGCTTGGAGAAAAATGTTGCAGCTTCATTGTTGCAGTAGACAGTTAGTGGCTTAGAGATAAAACTTAAAGTGCCAAATTGTGAGACAAAATTACGCAGCCATGTTCCCTGAATTGAAGCCTCATAACATGCTACGTATTCAGCCATCATAGTGGATCCGAAAAGCATCTCAGATTTCTGGCTTCTCCATGATATTGCACCTCCACATAAGAGGTACACATAGCCAAGAGTGCAGATCCTAGTGTCAGGACATCCAGCAAGGTCTGAATCAGAATAACCAGTTACCTGTAGATAACTTGATTTTCTATAGGTGAGCATGTAATTTCTTGTTCCCTTTAGGTATCTCAGTACCTTCTTTGCAGCTTTCCAATGAGCGATTCCTGGGTTACTTTGAAATCTACTCAGCATACCAACTACATGACTGATACCAGGTCTTGTACAGACCTGTGAATACATCAAGCTCCCTATAAGAGATGCATAAGGATATTTGGTCATTTCTTCTCGTTCCATAGGAGTCTTTGGGCACTGCTCAAGAACAAGTTTGTCTCCTTTCTACAGTGGGACATGACTAGAGGAACAATTCATCATGCCAAATCTCTCAAGAATTTTATCAATATATGCTTTCTGAGACAATCCTAGAATTCCTTGTGATCTATCATGGAATATTTCTATTCCTATCACATAGGAAGCCTCACCCATATCTTTCATTTCAAAGTTCGTTGAGAGATAATCCTTAGTTTCACGTAATAAACCAAGGTCGCTGCTAGCTAATAATATGTCATCAACATACAGAATCAAAATTATAAACTTGCACCCACTGAACTTGGGGTATATAGGGTCAACTATGTTTTCTGTGAAATCGAAAGCGGTAATGATTTCATGAAACTTTAGATACCATTGTCTAGAAGCTTGTTTCAGTCCATATATTGATTTCTTAAGTTTGCAGACCATGTTTTCCTGTCCTTCAATTATGAAGCCTTCAGGTTGACGCATGTAGACTTCTTCTTCCAAGTCTCCGTTTAGAAAGGCTGTTTTCACATCCATTTGATGTAACTCGAGATCATAATGAGCTACTAATGCCATGATAATTCTAAGAGAATCTTTCCTGGAAACAGGAGCAAAAGTTTCATTATAGTCAATGTCTTCTTTCTGATTAAAACCTTTGAAAACAAGTCTAGCTTTATATCGTTCAATTTTACCATTGCAGTCACGTTTGGTCTTGAAGACCCACTTACAACCGACTGCTTTATGTCCTTGCGGCAATTGAACGATTTCCCAAACTTGATTATTATCCATAGATTTCAGTTCATCTTTCATGGCATCAATCCATTTAATAGAATTAACATCCTTAATGGCTTGTGAATAAGAAATTGGGTCCGTAGTTCCTTCAGATTCTATTAGATGAAGCATATAATCATCAGGAATAGCTGATCTTCTTTGTCTTTGAGATCTTCTTAATGCTAGTTCCTGTGGTACTTCATCAACATTATGATTGGTGATAATTTCATTATGGATTTGTTGATCATTTATTGGGTTTTCCTCATTGTGAACAGGTTCAACAATGGGATGATTCCCAATATCTTTCAAAATAGAGGGTAAGATAATGGGTACCCTTATTTCATGAATGACCACTTCTTGTTGTTTTGTACTCCCACTGATTTCACCATTCTCATAGAATTTGGCATTGCCGGTTTCAACAATTCTTGTACTATGGTTCGGACAATAAAATCTATATCCTTTAGACTTTTCTGGGTAACCTATAAAGTAACCACTGACTGTCTTAAAATTCAATTTCTTTTCATTTGGATTGTACAGTCTAGCTTCAGCTGGGCAACCCCAAATTTGGAGATGTCTTAAACTAGGTTTCCATCCTTTCCAAAGTTCAAAAGGAGTCTTTGGAACGGTCTTACTTGGAACTCTATTTAAGATGTAGACAGCTGTTCGTAATGCATCCATCCATAATGATATAGGTAAATTTGCATGACTCATCATGGATCTAACCATTTCCATGTATGTACGATTTCGCCTTTCAGCTACACCATTCTGCCATGGAGATCCAGGCGTTGTGTATTGTGCAACAATTCCAAGTTTTTGAAGAAGTCTAGCAAAAGGTCCAGGATGTTGTCCCGTTTCATCATACCTTCCATAGAATTCACCAACCCTGTCTGACCTAATGATTTTCACTTTTCTTTCTAATTGCCTTTCGACTTCAGTAATGAACACTTGTACAGCATCCACTGACTGAGATTTTTCATGCAACAGATAAAGATAGCAATAACGTGAAAAATCATCGATAAAAGTGATGAAGTATTTCTCTCCTCCAAAAGTTGGAACATCAAAAGGTCCACAAATATCTGTATGTATTATTTCAAGAAGTTGTGTGCTTCTTGTGGCTCCTTTCTTTGTGTTTTTGTTGTTTTTCCTTTAATACAATCAACACATGCTGTAATGTTAGCGAAGTCTAGGTCCGGTAGGACACCATCTTTCACTAACCTCTTGATTCTTTCACTGGATATATGACCCAGTTTTTTATGCCATAAGAAGTAAGAGTCATTCTTGGATGACTTTCTTTTAGTTTCTTTTCCATGCAGGGTGAGTTGGATTTCAGCATTTTGTTTAAGATGAAGTTTATAAAGTCCATCAATTAATATTCCAGAACCAATAAGACTAGAATTTTTAAATAAACTAAAATTTCCATTTCCAACTTCAAAAGAATATCCAAATTTATCAAGTACACTTACAGAAATCAAATTACGGGAAATAGACGGAACATAAAGAGTTTGACATAAATCTAACTGATAACCGCTATCTAAAATAAGACGAAAAGTTCCAATAGCTTCAACTGGAGCTTTATCTTTATTCCCCATGAAAATGAAATTCTCACTTGGGTTTGTGGTTTGGATCGTAATGAATCCCTGCATAGAATTCGAAACATGAACGTTAGCAGCGGTATCAATCCACCAAGTAGAAGAAGGTACATTAGTAAGATTTGATTCGAAATGACTTACGAAACCCATTGGGTTACCTTTCTTTTCGAACCATGCTTTGCGCTTAATGCAATATGCCTGGAAGTGTCCAGGTTTCTTGCAGAATTTGCAGACGTCATCCTTCTTTTTCTTCTTGGATGGTTGAGTGGCGTCATCAGATTTGGGTGGTGCTCTTTTATGCTGTGAGTTATTCTTTTTGCCAGCTTGTTTTCCAACCCCTTGAGTGAAATAAGCAACTTTAATGCCTTGCGAGCCTTGCCTAGACTCCTCTTGAACCAGTTTGTTAGTCAATTCATTTAGACTCCACTTTTCTGTAATAGTGTTGTAATGAATTTTGAATGGTTCATACTGAGGAGGTAAGCTAGTGAGAATGAATTGGACGAGAAAAGCATCGTCCATAACCAATCCCAAGTTCTTAAGTTTGGCAGCAAGGTTAATCATTTCAATGACATGAGCGCTCATTGAGCGAGAACCATCAAACTTCATGGTTACAAGATCTGCCATAAGTTTCCCAGCAAGGGGTTTGTCTGCAGTCTTGAATCGATTTTCAATGGATTGTAAATATTCTTTTACGCTTTCAGTTTTCGGTAGAGAGGTTTTGATGTTGGTATCAATCACCATTCGCATAAACATCATGCCGAGCATATTAGATCGTTCCCAATCATCATGGAGTTTGTTTTCCTCAGGCGTACTTGTGTCAGTAAGTGGGGCTGGCTTTTCCTTAAGGAGAGCCATGTCCAGTTCAAGTACGCCTAAAGAAAACTCAACTTGCTCTTTCCATTCTGAGTAGTTGGTTCCATTGAGTTTGACGATAGACGTAGCGTACGAATTAAGGTTTGAGGGCATTGCAACTGCAGATATAAAAGAAATATAGGCTTCTTTATTAGAATAAAACACAACATGTCATAATAAGAGGTTAGGTTTAGCGCCTCCTGTGGGTAGGTAGTAGAACCATACTCATGAAAGAATAATAAACATTAATGTTTCATGCGTTATTGTGCAAGCAGCAGCCGCCTGTGGATGGGACTGCATGCATCAGACCAGAGGAAACAAGGAAATTAAGTGCGGAAGCGAAAACTAAAATAAGAGAGAAAAGAGATAAACATTAATGTTTTTTTTGCATAAACTTTTGTCATTCTTTCAAGTAATCCACAGCAAGGATAATAAATGTTTAGTAACTCCAAGTAAATTCCATATATGAATTTAACATATAAATAATTATTTTGCAAATCATATATAGACAATTATCTTGCAAGTTCCAGGTCATGAATTTAAAGTCAAACTAGAAAACAATTGTTTTCAATATGTATACTTAAGTTGTTCCATATTATACAGTAGGTCAAATATTAAAGTAGAAAATTAACTTTTGTGGAAATATGAACTTTCCGGATCCAGATCTAAGAATATAGTAAATAGAACAATATTGATAATCATGATTACTGTAGGAACTTAAATAATATGATTATTAAACTTGAATCATATTAATATTAATAATCATTATCATTATCATAGTAAAATTACAAACATCATATCATAGATCTATGGTAGTTTCGTTTTATATATTGATGGATAATCATGAATTCTAAAATAGGCTCTGATACCACATGTAATCTATATCTTGCGAATAATATAAACCCTAAGATCTAGAATTACATGATTATCACATATGTAATGAATTAATAGAACATACCTCCAGACATCTTGTATACGAATCAACAATGGTTGTTGTCGAAGGTTCCCAATCCTACCCTAGGATCGAGTAAATCTGATAATTCCAACTTTTGATTCTTTACGACTATTCCCTCATACCCTTGACCGAGTGTGTCCCGCTTGGTTGGTAGTGTTGTCGTATAAATTGCATTTTCTCGATAGTTCCTATCTCCGGAAACTAGTGACTTTCCCACTTGAGTCCAAGCATTGTGTGTTCGATGCTACCAATCTCTGAGCTGCAACTGAAATTTTCCAAGTTGACATCCTTAGCCAATGTCATTGTAGAAGTATGTATCGTAAAGATGCGTCATTATCAACTTCCATCATAACAAATTCTTCCATGTTCGGTGTTGGGAATCTAATTATGCACTGATTTCGGTCTCTGGAAACTAGAATACCAATGGTCACACTCCAGGGATTTCTCCCAGAAGTTGCCTATCTCTGGTCAAGGGCTGACATGTGCAAGATTGAGTCGAACAATTCGTTAACCTAAGAACAATTTCACCCTCATATTGTCGCTTGTTTCTGGGCAATGGTAAGCTCTTGAGGGTTATAGAGTTCAATCGGGCACCGACTTCTATCTCTAGAGACATTCGCTTCAATAGTTTGAATCCAAAGATTATTTCTCAACGTCGACAATCTTCGGGCTATTTCGAATATTGGTAGGTTAGGGTCGATTTTCACCAATCGACTTGGCAGTTTTGACCTTCCCTGTGTCGCCTATCTCTGTGCAACATCGGTTATTAGAAGGTTATGGTCAATTCTCATCATCGACCCATCAGTTTTAACCTTCCTGATGTTGTCTATCTCTAGGAAATATCGGTTCTTAGAAGATTGTGGGTCGAATTGCTTCATCGACCCAACGATTTTGACCTTCCTGGTGTTCACCTCTCTTTGGGCAACACCGGTTGTCAGAAGGTTATGGGTCGACTTTCACCATCGGCCCTGCGGTATTGACCTTACTGGTGTTGCCTATCTCCAAGCAACACCGGTTCTTAGAAGGTTGTGGGTCAATTTTCACCATCAACCCGACAGTTTTAACCTTTCCGGTGTTGCCTATCATCGGGCAACACCGCTTTTCAAAAGGTTGTGGGTCAATTTTCACCATCGATTCGGCAATTTTGACCTTCCCGGTGTCGCCCATCTCCGTGCAACATCGGTTTTCATAAAGTTATGGGTCGATTTTCACCGTCGGCCCGGCGGTTTGGACCTTCTTGGTGTTGCCTATCTTCGGACAACACCAGTTCTTGGAAGGTTGTGTGTCGATTTTCACCGTCGACCTGGTGGTTTTGATCTTTCCGATGTCGCCTATCACCGGGCAACGTCGTTCTTAGAAGGTTGTAGGTCGATTTTCATCGTCGACATTGCGATTTTGACCTTCCTAGTTTTTCCTATCTCCGGGCAACATCGATTCTCAGAAGATTGTGCTACTAGTTATACGACATAAGAATATTGCTTACATGAACATGGTTCCAATGGTTCAAGAAGCTAACTTTATTGATAAGTAGAAGAAATGACAAGTCCTGCCTATTTACTGTACCTCCAGAATCTTCATTAATGGCTTATTTGCGAAAAACGAAATAAGAAAAGCTAGATGTAGTAGTCTCGTAGCAGGTTATTGTTCCATGCACGCGGAATAGGGAATCCGTCAATGGTTGCTAACTTGAAAGTTCCGTCTTCAAGCTTCTGGTCAGTTGCATAGGGTCCTTCCCAGTTCGGACCAAGTGCCCCATACTTAGGAGAAATCGTTTTCGAACGAGATCTCCTACCTCAAAAGTATGATTGTGGACCATGGCATTGAAGTGCAGTGCTACTCTTTTCTGGTGGGTAGCAACCCTTAGTTCAACTTCTTCCCGCTTTTCATCGATAAGATCGAGGGACTCGTGCAGTAGTTCCTCGTTTTCTCTCTTGCTAAAGTGTCTCATGCGATGAGATGGCACTTCCAATTCCACTGGGATCATAGCTTTCGAACCGTAAGCCAAGGCGAACGGCGAGTATCCATTTGTCAATTTATGTGTTGTCATATAAGCCCATAGTGCTAGCGGAAGCTCATCAACCCAATTTCCTTTATCTCTTGTCAGCCGCTTCTTAGGGTGGATTTGACGCTTTTGTTCACTGCTTCCACTTGTCCGTTCGCTTGAGGATGCGCCACCGCGGAAAAGCTCTTTTTGATCCAGTATCGTTTGCAAAAGTTTTTAAACTCGACAATTTCAAACTGAGTTCCATTATCCATGATGATCTTCTGAGGTACTTAGAACCGACAAAAATTATTCTTCGTTGCAAAATTGATTTCCATTTTAGTCGTAATGGTGACAAGCAGTTCCGCTTCAGCCTACTTCGTAAAGTAATCGACTGCAACGATAGCATATTTGGCTCCTTTTTTTGCTAATGGTAGCACACCAATAAGGTCTACTCCCCAGACCATAAATGGGCACAGGCTGACCATCTACGTAAGCTCTGAATATGGGACTTTCAGAATCTTTGGAAATCTCTAACATCGGTCGCACTGTTTGGTTTAGTCGGCAGCATCTCGGTTTACTATCGGTCAGAAATATCCATATCGAAGCACTTTCTTTGCTAGAGTTTACCCTCCAATGTGATCACCACAGCTGACTTCATGGACTTCCGTGAGGATCTTCCTAGCTTCATCCTTGGTTACGCACCGGAGCAAGGGCATAGAGAATCCTCTCCTTTATAGTATTCCATCTTGTATCATAAATCGTGGTGCTTTTCAAAGGAGTTTCTTCCACTCGTTCCTATCTCTAAGGAGTATTCCCTTAAGAAAATAGTCCTTGATAGGAGTCACCCATGATTCTGCTTCCTCGGTTGTCTCCAAAATCCAGTCAACGTCCATTTGATCGATGCTTAGAGCTATTAGAATCTCCATCGAAACCAGTCCCATCAGTTGCGCTTCTCCAAAACTAGCTAGCTTAGCTAGTGAATCAGCTTTCGTATTCTCATCTCTGGGAATGTGAGTTATCATGTATGCACCAGATCTTCAAGCAGTTCCAGAGCGTTCGACAGGTAAGGGGTTAGTCTCGTGCCCTTGGCCTGATATTTCTTTTTGATTTGGAAGACAACCAGTTATGAGTCACTGAATATGTGCAACGTTTTTATCACCAGTTCCTTCACTATTTTTAATCTTGGTATTAATGCCTCATACTCAGCTTCATTATTAGTATTAGGGAATTCCAATTTTAGTGCATAGCAAATCGATCGTCTTTCCGGTGTTTCAAACACCACTGTTGCCCTCGATCTAAATTTATTTGAAGCACCGCCGACTAACAATCTCTTCGACAAACAATCTCCAGTGAGAAGTTGTGACGGTAGCATCCTCTTCTTCTTTAATATCACATGCAATAAACTTGGCGATGAAGTCTGCCAACGCTTGCCCATTTATTTCTCTTCTCGAATGGTAAGTGATATCATACTGGCTCAATTCGATATTCCACTTTACAACCTTCCCAAAGGCTTGGATCGATACAAAACATGCTTCAGAGGCTGATCTATTAGTACTTCGATTGGATGAGCCTGAAAATACGATCGTAACTTCCTTGACATAATTAGCAAGCAATATGTAAGTTTCTCCAGCTTTGGATAGTTTTTTTCTACCCTTGTAAACTGCTTGTTGATGTAGTACACCAATCTTTGAATTCTTGCCTCCTCGCGCACTAATGCTGCACTTAGTGCGTAAGCAGACACTGCTAAATAGGCAAATAAATCATCCCCATCTAGCGTTTTAGATAAGACCAGTGACATTTCCATGTGCCTTAATAACTCCTCGAAGGCATTATGACAATCCTAATTCCATTCAAAGTTCCTTTTACTTTTCTTGAGGATGTCGAAGAAAGGTATGCACTTACCTGTTGCCTTTGAGATGAATCGACTCAAAGCGACGATCTTTCCATTTAAGCTCTGCAGCTGCTTCTTTGTTGTCAGGGCTCTGACATTTCGCAAGGCATAAATCTATTCCAGATTGGTTTCTATGCCCTTTGCATTCACAATAAAACCAAGAAACTTTCCTGAAGAAACACCAAAAGAACATTTCAGCGGGTTTAACTTAATTCCGTACTTCCGCAAGATTTCAAACATCTCTAATAGATCATCCAAATGATTTTGAGAAACTCGTGACTTCACAAGCATGTCATGTATGTTTACCTCCATTGTTCTTCCGATTTGGTTCTTAAACATTGTATTTACTAATTGTTGGTATACAGCTCTAGCATTCTTCAAACGGAGCGGCATTACTCGATAGCAGTACAGAAACAAATTCGTGATAAAGCTAGTATTCTCCTAATCTGGCTCATGCATCATGATCTGATTGTATCAAGATTAAGCATCCATAAACGAGAGTAGTTCATGCCCCGTTGTTCCATCAATGAGCTGGTCAGTTCTCGGAAAAAGAAAGCTATCCTGCGGGCAAGCTTTGTTTAGATTCGAGTAATCGATGGACATTCGCCACTCTCTGTTTGACTTCTTGACTAATACAGGGTTAGATACCCATTGAGGGTACAACGCATTGCGAATACAGCCACTGGCTAATAGCTTATCCACTTCTTCCTTTAATATAGTGGATTCCATCAGATCTAGGCTGTGCCTTTTCTGTTTCACTGGTGTGAACTTGGGATCAATATTTAGTACGTGACACGCTATCTCCAACATACTTCCAAGTAAACACGTCTATATTTCCTCAGTGGAAATTAACCAGTTCTTTGCATAATCCAATTCCAAGCTGAGAACCAATCTTCAACACTCAGGTTGGGTCATCCATACCAATAGGGGCATCATCGTAAGCTCCACCAGTGCTACCCGTACTTTCACTGACTTCTTTCGAGGATCCATAGACTTGTCGAATCGGCTATGGTCCTCGATCCAGGTGTTATTTAGTAATTTCTATGCTTGCGGTTCTTGAATGTGGAGAGTCTTCCCCGCATTCTTTCTTTTCTCTCAACATTTAGCTTTTTGTAGTTCTACAACATAGCATTCCCTTGTTGCGCTTTATTTCCCTCGCACCACTCAATTCCATTTTCCATTGGGAACTTCATCGTTAAGCACCATAATGCAAAAGCAATCCTAAAATCAGCTAGGGCCAGTCCGCCCAACAAAGCATTGTATGCAGAGTACTCATCAATAATAACAAATGTTTGAATGTGCACCACCCTACGTTCTCCTTCACCAAGCTCTATGGGAAAGTCGATCATCCCAATCAGCTGTTTACCTTCACCTGTAAATCCCTAGATCTTCGTCTTGTAGGAAATCACATCCTTCATACTGATTTTAATTTGATTGAAAGTCTTTCTGAATAAAATGTTAACTTAACTTCCGTTATCCATCAAAACCCAATGCACAACTACAGGTCCAATTCCAACTGTTATCGCGATGGGATCAAGGGTTGATGCCTCAATCCCGTCACTATCTCAGATTCTGAACACAATGTCATCCATCATAAACTTCTATTACTTAGTTGGAGCTCCGTTTTCGACGGCGTAGCAACTTTTCGGTGGTTCGTGTTTCGATGAACTCGCATATCTTTCCTTATCACCCTAGCTTCTCTCCGTTGGGTGAGGTCCTCCAGTTATAGTATTAATCACCAGTCTTCCGTATGTACTCTTGGGCCCCTCTCTACTGGGTCCAAGGGGTTTTCCTTGAGCTAGTGGGCTTTGGGTCCAACAACTTGGTCAGGGTTTTTCTGTTGCTTCATGTACTACTGGAGCCTGTTTTTCTGTATCAGCTCTTCAATCAAGTCCTTTAAGTGCGGTACTCGTTAGAGTTTTGCTCATGCATTTCATGGAAATGGCAGTACTTCCCAGATCGCTTCTGCTTCTTTATCGCTTCCCTCATGACCGGTTACTTATACTGCTCCATTCCCTAAGTAGTGAGATAAATATTCTCCATTGTGTCATTTAGAGGCATATAATCTTCTGGTCGCATGTTCCAGGGATGCTTCCTGTTCTCATTGCGCCTGCCACCAGGGTTTTGGCTCCTCTTTTTTCTGGTTCCTAGAGTTTCCGGAATTTCTTGCAATTCCACTGGAGTTTTCTCTATCATGTTTAACCGCCACATTGCTTTTGTGAGTTGCGAAATTATGGATTTTAACGCTAATTAAACACTAGAGGGAGGAGGAATAGTGTTTTCTTACTTTTGTAAATCTTTTTTAAAATTCTTTCAAATTAAATATTAAATCTCAAATTAACAACATAGAATTATACTATTTAAGAGTCGGAGATGCAATCACAGATAAAAATAAAAGCAGTAATGCAAAGTAAAGAGTTAGAGAGATGACATCAGGGATTTTATACTGGTTCGAATTTCTCCTACATCTAGTCCCGTACAATTGCTTATAAAGATTTCTTTTTAAATGCCAATATTTAAACGGACAGAAGGAAAACCCAATTACAATCTCGATTCCGAGACTATGAAACACACCCTCTGGATTTTTCGGGCTCAGGGTACACCAACTTGATTTGGACGGGCTACAAGCACACTCACTTAGATTTTTGGGCTACCAAGCACACCCACTTGATTTGAATGGGCTACTAGCACACCTAAGCAGATACAAATGGAGTTTTATAGTTTTTCCTAGATAATTTCTTAAACTTTGGATACAATGGATCCTCTAGCCTCTTGGATAACACTTTGATCTTTGATTTGAGAGAGAGATGATTCTAAAACAGTAGTGAATTGATTCTATATGATTTTGAAGAGAACAGAGTATATTCTTAATGGAGATTTCAAGAGAGTAAGAGGAGGGAAGAAAATAAGTTAATAACAATCAAATTTTTTTTTGAACTCCCATTTATATAGTGAATAAACAGATGTGTCAGTTTACAAAGTGTTCGACGAACAAACACTTCTTTTAAAAATTTGATAAAACATTTGGCGGCATGTATATCGACATATCCATACCATGTATGTCGATATATACATGTATTTTTTGAAAACTAGTTTCTCTTTTGAAATGTTTTGAAAACCCTATACTTTGTACAATAATTTGATACTTTGTAAACAAGTTTGAACATAGTTTATAAACATTTTAAACTTTGAAAAACTTTTAAAAAATATTTTGAAGTATATTTTGAAAATTTATTTATTTTGGAAATATAAAAGATAGAAAAATAAGAGATAGGGATCAAAGAATGCTACTTGAGACTTTAACAATATATTATGATTTATATACTATATTATAGTTATAAGATCTTCATATCTTGGTCTTTGTACTCATGAGTCTTCATGTTCATTTCTTGAGTCTTTATACTGTACAGTCTTCAATTCAACACTTGTGTAATATCCTACACAATATACTATATAACTTGGCAAAACATGGGTATCTATATTTTATATGAATGTATATTGTTGCTATCAAGGTTCACTACAAAAAAATAGTCATTAATAGCAGTCTAAAACATGGCTTATTTTAGCCCAAAAAAACCGCTATAAAAAATATCTTTTATAGCGCTTTTTTCCACTATTGTAAGTATTTTATAGATGTTCAATAAACGTTGTATATCGAATGTTGTAAAAAACAATAGCTTATTTTTATAGCACAAAATTACTTACTATAAAAAATGTTCTTTTATAGCGATTTTTTGCGCTATTGTAAGTATTTTATAACATGTTAATAAACGATGTATATCGACATGTTATAATAAATACTGAACTATTCACAACATGAAAAAACGCTATAATTTTTTTACTTTCGATAATGCTGTTCTTATATGCTTTCTATTACGTTTTTTAAGTGTTATGGTTTATTTTTTGCATTTTTAAAATTTGATGCACATATATAAATCATTATAGCCAATACATATCAAAATGTTGCATCAAGAATATTTCTAAAATATAAAACCATTTAGATAATGAAAAATCATAGAAAATATTAAACATAAAGATATAACACATTATATTAAACAGAACCAAATATTCACACACATAAGATCATATAGTTTTAACTACATAATGTTCTATTGTATATGTACACTAAAAACAAGTAACTAGTAGTTTACATTAAAAAGAAGAAATATTCCAAATCTTTCATTCTCTCACCTGCAAATGAAATGAATATATATATATATATGAATAAAATTGAAAAATGTAGTAGCTTTTTTCAAAATATTTCTTATCAAAAATGTCTAAATTTTTGAAATTTTTTGGCAAAGTATCCCATGCGGTTAGCATTGGAAAAATCCCAAACATAAGAAATAGATATACACAATCGAAACATAATCAATCACAATATATCAATCATAAACACCCGCATGGGTAAACTATCCAAATATTTACTTATATATCTTATAAAGTGTGTGTCACATAGCATACACCCATGTTAAGCAATAAAACGTCCCTTTTAGCAATATTAGCAAGTTCGCTAACATTTCCAAAGAAACATGAGGATGAAAAGAACCAAAAGCGAGTCAAGAGCCATCAAATACCTACACTTAACTCAAACAAGCATATGAGCACATATATTTATGAATTTATACAACTAAACATGTAGAGGTAAGACTACGACTTTAAAACGTGCATTAATTTTGTAGGTAAAGAACAAAAATTCTAAACAAGAACTAATTTCTTAATAAAAGCAATAAATTAGAATGGTCGTGTGCATTATCATCTGCCAGAACAAGAATTAAGGCATTATTATTTATATTATTAACAACAATTCACACCCTTAAAACATCGATATGAGATTTTGCTTTTCAAGGAACTCATTAACATGTTGTTTTAAGCTAATTTATAGTTAGGGTTCGAAATCCAATTGAAACAAAATAAAGTGGGTATATAAGTCAAAATATACGTTGTATTATTATTATTATTATTATTATTATTGAAGAATCTTTGATTTCGGTCGAACTTAGTTATAAACTTATTTAATTTTTATAAAACTTAATCAACGAATTTAATTTTTGTAAACTTAGTTAATTTATTATAATAATAATAATATAAATTTAGTTAATTTTTTATAAAACTTGGTTAACTTGATTAACATTTTATAATTTATTATTAGCAGTAGTAGTATTATTATAAACTTAGTTATTTTTTATAAGACTTATTGTTAATTTATTATTATTATTATTATGATAAATTTCGTTAATTTTTATAAAACTTAATTAACTTGGTTAATACTTTATAATTTATTACTACTATTATTATTATTAATTCTAAGCTTGGTTAATTGTTAAAAAACATAGTTAATTTTTATAAACATAGTTTGTTTATTATAATTATTACTACTATGATTGTTGTTGTTTTTATTATTATTGTTATTGGTATTATTGTTATAATTTTAATTAATTTTTATAACTTAATTAATTTATTATAATTATATATACTTAGTTAACATGAACAATATTTTAAGATTTATTATTTTATTACTATTATAACAAACTTAACTAAATTGTTATAAACAAGGTTTATTTATTGTTATTATTGCTATTATGATTGTTGTTGTTGTTAGTATTACTATTATAAACTTAGTTAATTTTTGTAAACCTTAGTTAATTTATATATACTTATTTATAAAACTTAATTAACAAAGTTAACTTTTATACTGTTAGTTAATTTATTTTGATTATTATTGTTGTTGTCATCATCATTGTTCTTATTATTATATAAATTTAGTTAATTTCTATAAAACTTAGTTTGCTTGGTTAATATTTTTGCAACGAATCGCCAATCCGTACAGTTTAAGTTGACAATAAACCACACATGTCCAACCCAAACCGAACGGAAAGACTGATAGTTATGGGAAAGAAGAAGAAAGAAGAAGAGAAAGAAGAAGAGAGAAGAAATTAAAAACAAAACAGAATCTCACAATCGCAGCGCAGCAATATATAATATAATACCAATGATCTTTACAAAGAAAAATTAATATATACATACATTCATCAGAGTACAACAACAATTCACAATCATTAACATGAACAGTTATAACAACCTATCCTCACAATTGCTGATGATTTCGACAACAAAGCAGCAGAAATAAACATATACGTGAATACGATTTCAAGGCCTCCAACCCATCTTCTGAGCTCCAATGCATCCAAAGCAATCTGTAAACATGCTCGGTCTGACCCGAGCATTATAACAAAATAACACCCGAGTCGGTTTGGAAACCAGCGTGAGAGAACATACGCAACTGGATCTTAAAGTTATAGAAAACCATTTGAAAATTAAAAGTATCTCGTAAGACCACGCCGCACATAAACACGGACGAGTTTTTACTTTACGATAACCAAGGCAATTTCTATAGAAAATCCATTTATATTATAATAATGTCTAGGGGTCAAAGTAAAATATGAATATAGTTGAAATGCTTGCATCTCACGTTTCAGCATAGTTGGGCATAACTAAGTCCGTAAAGCTGTATTGGAGACCGGATTCCATACTATGACAAGGTAAGGAACTAGCTTTCGAAGGTACATCTCTAGAATAAAATGAACTGGGGACTGATAAGAATATCTTATACCCCTGCCACATAGGAATGGTCTACCACTTGACTAGTAGTACCGAATATGATCACCCCGCTTTGGGCCCCGAAGCATAGAAGAATAGATAGTAACCGATCTAGATTTGGAATGACCATACCATGATGGGAGCGACCCACTTGGCCACGCTACATGCCCGATTTTTTTCATTTCCCAGTTGATGAGGCTCGAGGCTACGTTTTACCTTTATATAGCACTTCCCACTTGGAATGTTAACGCTGCCCTCCAGGCAACAATGCAATATCAACATTCATCCATATAAGTTTATTCTGAGACTGAACAAAACACTTGAGAGCTCCATCTCCAAATTCCATCATCTTTGAGATGTTTTCACTTCAAAATGCATTTGTTGGATCGAAGTGGTTTTCAGATAACATATCTGATCCCGGTCTCTTCGAAACAACATTCGATAATTCCTGGTAAACTCAACCCCGGTTCTTTAAGAAATAAACAGTCAAAGATAAGATCGGAGATGACCTTCTAACCGTGAGATTTATACGCACAGTACAGCATCATCAGAGATGACTGTGCCATATAACTCATGTGTTCTCCTAGATATTTCAAAAGTTACGTTTTGGGTCCAATTCCGATAGTCGGTTATTTAACTACTGAATAACAAACACTAAATCAGGGATTTAATTCCATAGGGAAAAACCCAACATTGGTTAAGCACCAAGCAACACTAAGCCTCTATTAATTAATATTTTATTAATTAAATTCACTTTGTAATACTTGAATCAAAATTCTTTTTACAAAGATTGATATAAACCAAAAAATCCTTATTTCCCCATACTTGGAAAAATATCTATATGCTTATCTCGATGGTATACGTGTATTCACCAACAATTTGGAAGATTACCCTTTTTATTCAATTCAAAATCCATTTATAAACCTAATTATAATCCACAAAACCATTTGTAAACTCCTTTTATAAATTTATAAACCAATTTCTAAAATTCCTTTTATAAATATCTAAAACCATTTATAAAATTCCTTTTGTCTTTTTAACCAATCTTCCCTTTTCGTTTTCCAAAACATATTATAAGATTACTCTTATAAAGACCCCATTTGTTTACAAAAATCCATTTATAAATCTCGAAAACAATTATAAATAAATTCTAATCACTTACTTTTAAACACTACTATACTAATAACATTATAAATAAATAAATGCTAATTTAAAACATCTTAAAATAATACTTAATAATTTTCAAAACATCCTTACATAACAATAATAATTTATCTTCAATATTTTTATAAATACTAATAATTAATTTCCAAAACTTTACTAATAAATAATTATAATCAATTTCAAACCATATTAATATTTTTAAATAATTAACTTCCAAAGATATTTAAAATATCGATAAACAATTTTTAGACAATATTAATATAAATAAACAACCTTTAAAATATAAATATATTTACTTGATAAAAATCCATACTTAATTCAACATAATCATTTCATGTTTATAAATCTCTTCCATTTTGTAAAACTTACTTTCAAAAAAATTCCTTTATTTATGAACCCATTTATACCTTTTTTCCTTTATAAATCCTGCTTATTTATAAAAATCATCCAAAACATAATTTTAACCATTATAATTTTGCTTCAATAGGTATAATTTTTTTTATAAATTTCCTTCCGTTTATAAAATATCGTTTAACAATTCCAATTCTTACCTTCACCTTAAATTTCCAAAATAGAATCAATTATTTCTAAAATATCATTCCTCATCTTATAATAAATCCACCACTTGATTTGTTTCACCAATTTGTTAAATGATAATAATTTCCTTGATGTATAACACCGTTTATAAATCCGTACTTTTATTAACAAAATACGGTTTGACAAACCTTCTTCATTTGAAAAATACCACTTTTAAATTTCACCTTTATAAATAAATTACAATATATATACCTATATATAAAATGGTTAATAATATATTTATATAAAAAATACTATTTTTTAAGACCATGTCCCTTTATTATAAAAGACCACTTATTTTCCTAGATTCTAAAATCTTTACTCTTAGTTTTAAAACTCTGTTTAAAATGTTTTATAAAACTATTAAATTATAATATCCACAAAATCATATTTTTATTTCAGAAAAATCAAATAAACATGAATTTTTTTAAAACCACTTGAAATTTCTTTTTAAATCAAATTACTATTTTATAGTATTTTAAAATACCAAAATTGAGGCCTAGTGCTACCAAAGCAATAAATAAGCAAAATCGTGTCCATGTCATCATTTATAAAATCCAATATATCATATATCAGTTTATATGAAAGTTAGTCAAATGTGTGAGGAATCCCGTTGGATCCCTCCAACGACCTGTCTCCTGCATCACATACAATATATAATCATAAAAATATAAATTAACCGCTTTAAGGCGGGATTCATATACAAAGGGTCATCCACTCTTACACGGGAATTTAATAGGGTCACATCCACTCCAATAGGCGGGAATATATCTAACTAACAATATAATTTTGTACATTATCCAAACAATCAATCAAAATCAGAAATATATATCCAAACATCCAATAAATAATATTTATTGACTATATAAATTTTCTGATTGGCCAAAAAGGTAAGATTAACTCACATTGATTTTAATAGTCGTCAAAATATTCCGTTTTGAATTAAAATTGAAGGAACGTCCAATTTTAATCCAAAATTCCAACTGGCTTTGAATTCGTTCAATCCAATTCCATAGTGTAGCGTTCGTTGATACGATCGCAATGTGATTCGTCGCATTTGATTTGGACCTCGTACGAGTTAAATAAATTAACATTTGATAAAATTAAAATTAACTTAACTTATATAAAACAAAATTTAAAACTTAAAACCTATTCTCTTCCCTCTCCTCCGCAACTCCCAGGCATACGCGCACATTCGCGTTTTTCTTTTCTTTCTTCTTTTTTATCTCGTTCAAACTTCGATCGATTCGCTCCATAGCCGTACGCCACCACGCCTACCACCACGCGCCACCCAGCCTCGCCGTTCGCCCTTGCCTTCCGTGCCAACACCATGCGCGCCGCTCGCGCCTATAGTCGCCGCACCTCGCCTCCACGCGCGATTTTGTGGTAGCCATTGAGCGCGTTTTTTTGAAGAGAATAACTCTTTGCTGAACGCGATTTTAAAAAAGGAAAAAGGTATGACCAGAACTTGTGTAGGTATGGGTACTAAGATACAGGGTATGGCTAATATAAAAATATTTATTATTTTTAATTTTAAACTATCAAGCTATAAGAGGTCCGAAAATTTCGAACTCCAAAAGGGACGTGCAGCTTGTCGTTCTATATGTTATACCCCTATTTCGAACACACTGGAACTAGTCTCGAGCTCTAATTCAATCACATACAAAAGATAGCTTTTTAAACCCAGTTATTTATATTAATTTCTGAAATTAATTTCTACGCGTTTCGATCTCGCACGACCAAACAATACATCCAATAGTCATGAAATTTGATGAAGCTGGTTTCGTCGAAATCTGAGATAGTGCCCCCGAAAGGCTATTTTTATATGTCAATTAAAACGACTAATTATAAAAACTAGTTTACTTTTAATTCAAATTTAAAAGTCTACTATCTTCCTTCTTATTCTAGTAGAATTTAAATCAACTTCCAAAATCATTTTCATCCACATTAAATTCAAGATTCAAATTGTTTAACAATTCCAAACATCAAATTCAACAAATTAATTATCGAATAAATCGCTATATTTGAAATATGAGTTATTTAACTTATAAAATTAACTTTTCAATATTTAAATTAAATTAAATATTCCAAATTCAAATGACTAAAATTTTGGGTCGTTACATTCTCCCCCATAAAAGAATTTCATCTCCAAAATTTCCAAGGTAAGAAAAATGCCAAAACACATTAACTTTTCAAAACCAATTCATAATAGATTTCCAAATTCTTTTAAGTCCTTAAGTTCATTCACGGATACCAACTAATACCATACATTCATTCATTCCAAGTTATAAAACTAAAATCCAAATTTTAGTTATAAAAGTATTTCCAAAATTTCTCAAAAATTTCTAACGCCTTAAATTTACGAAAAATTTCTCCAGCGTCTCCTTTGTGTGGCTCGATCGTAAAAATTTACAACATATATAATATAACAAATATACATCTCATCTTCGAGGATGAGGCATGCTGCAGGGAAAAATATAAAAATACGGTAAGTAGTCCGAGATATGTACCCTATTTTAGCATTAGCAAAGCATATACAATGAATATAACGCGAAAGCGAGCTCCAAATGCGAAGCATACGCCGACCGCACCTACTAAGCACTCAACAAGCTAATGAGAACATGTATATGAAGAGTAATATCAATATATAATAGGAAATATACAATAACTACTACAATATGCATATGCAAATGAATCATATGTAACAAAAGAAGTCATCAAACAAATGATATCCATTCAATTTATTCATAACCATTTTGATTTGCATTTTCAATGTCAACTTTTAATTTATACTTTCATTTACATCTAATTCACTTACACTCAATTTACTTATGTTCAATTGATTTACATTCCATTAATTTACATTCCAATTAAATCTATTGACTTACATCCAATTATTATCCTTCAATTTATTAACTTTCAATTTCATGCACATTTATATTCACCATTCACCTTTTATCTAATTCACGTTCATTTACATCTATATTCATATTCAATTAGTTAATAATTAATCAATTTGCATTCAATTGATTTATATCCAATTTAAATCAAATTCAATTATTCACTTCAATTTCACTTTCATAAATTAAGTTCATTTTCAACTCTATCAACCAATATTCCAAACCATATTCCATTCACTTTACAGCTTAAACTGAATTTCATTTTAAAACTCAAATTCCCATTCATTTCATCACTTAACTTAATTCATTTCTTAAATAACAACAAAACTTATTGCCATTTTATAAAATCCTATACCTAAGTTAACTATAAACATTTTATTAAGCATAATTCTCATGTTTATTTTTCACTTCACCACTTAAGTTCATATTAAATTTTAACAAACAACATACCAAACCATATTTCATTCACTAATTTATTTCATTAGCTCGATTCAATTCATTTTGCAACTTAAGTTGAATTTCATTTTATAACTCAAGTTCATATCCATTTTACTAATTTATTGTATTAGTTCATTTCATTAATCCATTACAAATCAATTTCAATTTCAATTTCAATCTCATTTAACTTTGCTTAAGTTAATTTTCATTCCAAAATTCATTTTATTTAACTCCACTTTAAGTTAAATTTCATTTCATAATTCAACTATCAAATTTACTTTTCTTATTCATATTCTACAAATTTAGGAATTTGTTTTAACTTATTCCTTTCAAATTCATAAGTTGTAAACTTATTTCTTACCCATACTGTAACAACCCGCATATTTTACGATTGGATATTTAAATATAGCATCATTAATCGGATTAAAGTCTGAAATGTTACTTTTTGTAAACAGTCGAATTGGGACTCGAGACCACTTCCATTGAGTCCAAATGGCGTTTACAACTTTTTTGGGTATAAACATCGATATGTTTGGAGTAGAGTAGAATTTTGATATTTTCATTTAGGGCTTTGGGTTTGGGTTTCAGCCCATCAACCCATCTAATACCCTAACACTTCACTCCCTCTCCTTACATTCTATTATTTTCCTAACACTCTCAAGTCAAAGGAAAAATGGTGGAAGAGAAAGGAAATTAGAATTCCAAACCCTAGTTTAATTAGGAAATACAAATTCTAGCTCCAACATCAAAGAGAAGCTAAGGTACTCTTCTTCTTCTCCATCTCAATCTCTCTCCAATTTCAGAAATTTCCTATAACCTAACTTAGGAAATATTGCTTATGATCTTAGATTGGAGCTTCTAGGGTTGAAATTGAAGAGTAGTTGATCTTTCCTTTCCTTTAGAGCTTCTCGTTTGTTGTTTTTGGGTTTAAAGGTGAGTTTTTGAACTCACATCTACGTCTATAACTTTCATTGTTGTTAGGTATGAATTCCTAACATTTGTGCATATTCATTTGCTTTTGATTTGAATTGATTTGGTGAATTTTCCAAATTTTGGTGTTTTGGTCCAATTTTATGAAAATCCTACTATGGATGTTTGGACATGTTTTGGTGGTGTATCGAAGAGCCTATAGGACTGGGATGTCGGTTGGCATAAACCCCTAGCATCCATCGCTCGATCGATCACATTTCGTTTGGATTTTCGCCCTTTACGGGCTAGACTGATTTTTGCCTACAGGTGAATTTCAAACATCTGAAGTCCAATTCAGACGTCTGAATTCAAGTTCAGACGTCTGAAATGGAAACCTAGACGTCTGGAATTGGCCCCTGGAAAATGCAAAAAGGCAGAGAGTTGGGCCAGACATCTGGTTCAAACCTACCAGACGTCTGGTTTGATTTCAGATGTCTGGTTTGAGTTTCAGACGTCTGGTAATTTCTAGGAAATTTCCAGAACTCCAATCCAGACGTCTGGATTGACCCCTAAACGTCTGGAACTGTTCATTTTTGCCTGTTTAGGCTGATTTTGAGGGAATTTCCAATGTTAATAGATTTTAGTTGCTCCGATTAGTTGTTATCACTTTTATCGAATTTGATGACTTCTTTCTTTAGATTTTTGGGAATATCCATTTGACAGATTTGATATCGATTTCTATGGATTTGATTCACGTCTTTGAATGTGAATTTTTGGTGATCGATTGTTTTTACAGTCGTTTTCTGTAATTTGTCACTTTAAAATACAAAGGTTTCTATACTAGTAGTAAATACTCAAACTCTTTCACAAAAACAATTTCAACACTACTTTTAAATACAAAGCTCGTTTTTAAAACCGTTTTTTCAGTCATTAGTATATACAAACCTTTACCTCATTCGTATGAGAAATCTAATTAAACGGCTTAGCAAAAAAAGTGGTATGAAACGCTTGCGTTTACTTTGTCGGTTAATTCTTAGACTTGTTCGATTGCAATCTTGTGACAACTTTCGAGTGGAAATTTACAATTTGTTCGAAAACATTTAAGTTAAGCCAGTGGTTATGGGACATGAAGCTAAACTCTTATATTTACTAGCATAGTGTGATTCACACTTCTTATTGATCAATGGCGATCATTTTGTGATTTAGACTAGCGATGTGCGATGTCTATTTGTTTGTGTGGGGACTAAAAACCCCGTTTGTGGAACTTCGGTTCAATTTGGTGGGGTAGCGACCCATGGTCTTCGGGCCGTTTGTGGAGCTTCAGATCAAACTTAATGGTTAGCGACCATGGAATAGCGTTCTGTTTGTGATACACGTGTTGGCGAGTTTTCATACTCCCGTTTGTGATAGGCCTCCCCCTTTGTGATTTCTAGATTTCTAGTGGACGATTACTAGAATTTGTGTTTCACCAATTTTCGTGGATTGCATTGATAAGCTCTATCAATGTTTGTGTTTTGGTGAATAATTTAAAGAATATGACATTCTTTTTTGTGTTTGAGAGTATTTGAGATATTGTATGATTTTTGTTGTTATTCGATGTATACTTGTCATAGTATGACATTATTGTTATCATACGTTTTTGGTGATATCTCTTATCCTATCTCATTTTATCTGATATTTATAGCTAGACTAATCCGTTTAATATTTTCTTCTTAAATAATACTCGAGTCAGACCGAGGTATTTCAGGTGCTTCTGCTTGTCTTCTTGTCAGGGTTCATCATCTAATTTTTGGGCTAACTACTTTAGATTAGTAGTTTTTGTTGTTATACATTCGAGATAGAGACTCCTTGTTGTATACATATTCTTTTGTCTAGCACTTGTATCTATACTTTTGTGATTTAGTGGATCTAGTTTGACCACTATTTTGATGAACACTTTTATTTGTTATATTCATATCTGTTTCCGCCTTTATGATATGAAAATCTGTGACTGATTTGTGTTATGTTTATTTCTATATTTGTTTCCGAAGGCCTCATAGCCACTGTGTGGTAGCTTTGAGTTTGTATCTGAAATGTCGGATTTCCTCTTGAAATGAAATGTAAGCTATATTATCTAACATATCGGTACTCGCACAAAGCAATTACACAGATAGTCGCTCCTCAACAGCCTTATTCTTCGTGCTAGTCGACGGCATTACTCCGTAGTATCCTTGGCTAGTGTGAGTATAGAAGTGGGGCGTCACAACTTGGTATCAGAGCCAAACTTCGGAACAATGTAGAATAATATAGCAAGGATCATTGTCCTAAGTCTTTCTTAGGAATTGTGCCATAGGGTTTAATTCGAGTCTTCGTACAGTTCTATCCTATTTCTTTTTATGATGCCTTGTTTTATCAATCAAGTTTGTTTGATATTCATTCTGTGAATAACATTTTTCCTCTTCTTTCTTTCTTAAAGAAGAGAAATGGTTAGACTAGGCCGTCCCAACGCCGGTCAATCCAGTGCTACTCCTTAGGATGGAGTATTTATGTCTGCCCAGCAGCTTTTAGATCTTGTGAAAAATGCTCAAGCTATCGGACCCATTCCAGAGCCTACTCATCTTAAATCTAGTTTTGAACGCTTATGCAGTGATTACACCAACTTGGGTGGAAAGCCTTTCAAAGGTACCGAGAGCGTTATAGAAGTCCAAGCTTGGCTTAGAACATGCGATTGCATCTTTTCCCGCATGAATCTTATTGACCTACATCGAGTCCAAATGGCTTCTAGCATGCTCCAAGAAAGAGCATTAGATTGGTATGAGCTTCTGATCTCGAAAATTATGAAGCGGATCTTACTTGGGAGCAATTTTGGGAAAGGTTCGAGTTGAAATTTGTGC
Source organism: Allium fistulosum (assembly GCA_030737815.1). Lineage (NCBI taxonomy): Eukaryota > Viridiplantae > Streptophyta > Magnoliopsida > Asparagales > Amaryllidaceae > Allium > Allium fistulosum. Next base: position 1,218,261,630 of record CM060902.1, read on the forward strand.
TGGAAGCTGAAAAAGTATCTTTAGCTCGACGCTTTATCGACCTTGTTCAAGGTGAATCTTCTATGACGGATTACATCGCATCTTTTGAATCTCTATCTAAATATGGGGTCGAGTATATTAATACCCCATTGAAGAAAAATCAGAGATTTGTTTATGGGTTGAATAAGAACCTCAAAAAGCCAGTACTTCTGAAATTAGAAGTTTCTTTCGATCAGCTTGTTGATATCGCTCTTCGACTCGAAGAGGCCGATAAAGAAAGTGATGTTGAAGTTGTGGGGGCCAAACAAAACATCAATAAGAAGAGGCCTTTAAAGTTCAAACCTAATCCCAACAAGAAAGAGAAGCAAGCAACTTCGGTAGCAAAAACTCCTACCTCTAGTCGTGGAGAATGTTACAATTGTGGTTCTAAGGACCAATATGCAAACAAGTGTCTGAAGTCTCTTACTTGTCGCTATTGCAAAAGTTCGGGTCATACTATATCTTCATGTCCCAAACTTCAAAGCAAGAAGGAAGGCAAGCTAAACGTTGTGCAAACCCCTACTAACACTTCTCGCTGTTAAGGCATTTCTCATTCTATCCTTGATGGCATTATTATATTTCGTGATTTTCCTATTCAAGTTCTTTTTGATACGGGTGCATCTCACTTTTTTATATCAAAAGAACTTGTTGATGCTTTGTCTTTGAATGTTTTTGGCTTGATGACTTCATTGAGAATTGCGAATCTGGTTGGTCGATCCGCAACACTCAGTTTACTGTATAAAGATGTCGAAATTATTTTATGTGATTATGTCTTCCGAGCCGATTTGCATGTTATGCGTTACCTAGGTTTCAGAATGATTTTAGGAATGGATTGGCTTAACCGTTATGAAGCCCGTATCCTATGTCCTGAGCGGACTATATATCTTCGACATCCTCAATCTGTTAAGCAGATTTCTCTTGTTCTTAAAGATTCAGATTCCAATTTGGGAGCATCCTTGTATTCTCTAAATCCTCATGATGACGATAATGATGATAAGGAAGATGTCATTTCCCTCATTCACATTGTTTATGAATTTCCCGACATATTTGAGCCCGTTTTAGGATTACCACCTAAGCGAGCAATTGAGTTCAGAATTAATCTAATCCCTGGAGCTCTACCTATCACTCGTCCTCCTTATCGTATGTCTAATAAGGAAAATGAGGAGATGCGTAAACAATTATCTGAATTGGAAGCCAAAGAGTTTATTCCTTCTAGTTCCTCTCCTTAGGGAGTTTCAGCTATTTTTGTGAAGAAATCTGATGGTACACTTAGGCTTTGCGTTGACTACCGCAAGCTTAATGATCTCACCATCAAGAATAAATATCCCTTACCTTGGATTGATGATTTATTCGATCAACTTAGTAGTGCTAGAGTCTTTTCACAATTAGACTTAGCAACCGGTTTTCATCAACTCCGTATTGCTGAGGATAGCATTCCTTTGACATCGTTTCGTACTCGTTATGGATCTTATGAATGGCTTGTTATGCCATTTGGTTTGACGAATGCACCAGCTTATTTCGTTGACCTTATGAATCGAGTTTTCAAAGACTTCCTCGATCGATTTGTTCTCATCTTTATCGATGATATTCTTGTTTATGCTCAAACCGAGGAAGAGCATGAAAAACATCTTCGGATTGTGTTGGAAACGCTTAGGAGCAATCAATTGAAAGCAAAATTTTCTAAATGCCACTTTTGGCAATCTCGTGTGAAATTTTTGGGGCATATTATTTATGAATCCGGAATTTTCATGGATCCTTCAAAGATTGAAGCGATTCAAAATTGGAAGAGACCGGAGAGTGTGATGGAAATTCGTAGCTTTCTCGGATTGACGGGCTATTACAGTCGGTTCATAAGGGACTTTTCTAAAATTTCTGTACCTCTTACTAATTTGACAAAGAAGGGAGTTAAATACATTTGGTCAGGCAAATGTGAAGCTGCGTTTCAAAAATTGAAAGAACTCCTTTCCGATGCTCCTATTCTTGTGACTCCCGAAGGGAACCAAGACTTTATTGTTTATACCGATGCTATTCGCGTTGGTTTGGGTGTCGTTCTCATGCAAAGGGAATGTGTTATCGCTTATGCTTCTAGGCAATTAAAGCCTGCCGAGACTAGATATGCCACTCATGATTTAGAGCTCGCAGCTACTGTTTTCGCCCTTAGAATTTGGTGAAATTTGTTCTCTACACCGATCATAAATCTTTAAAGTATTTATTTTCTCAAAAGGTACTTAATTTGCATCAACAACACTGGCTCGAGTTCCTTGCATCTTATGATCTTGATATTCTTTATAATCCTGGAAAGGGAAACCTTGTTGCCGATGCCCTTAGTCGTAAGCATCAAGCGGTTGTTTCCATGATGATATCTGAATGGAATGATCTCGAGACTTTATCCACTTGTGAGATTCGAGATCGTGAATCCAATTCATGTTCATCTCTTATTTTGTGTACCCTTGAGGCTCATCCTTCTCTTTTAGACCGCATTCTTGAAGCTCAAAAGCATGATCCCAAATTGGTTCTTCTTAGCCAAAGTTGCAGGGATAAAATTGATATTGAAGGTTTGAAAGACTTTGATATTGATGCTCGTGGCGGTATTCAAAAATTTGGTAGACTTATCGTGCCAAATATTTGTGATCTTCGTAAATATATTTTAGAAGATTCTCACCGTTCTAAATTTTCCTTTCATCCCGCTAGTAGTAAAATGTACGCGGATATGAAGCGACTTTGCTATTGGGATGGAATGAAATCTGATATTGCTAACTTTATTAAGCGTTGCATGACTTGCCAACTTATAAAGGCCGAGCATCAAAGGCTCGGTGGGTTATTGCAACCTTTGGACATTCCCGTTTGGAAGTGGGATCAAGTCTCCATGAACTTTATCGACGGTCTTCCCCGTTCTCGTTCGGGTCATGACTGTTTATGGGTACTTGTAGATAGACTTACAAAATCCGCCCATTTTATTCCTGTTTGGTCCAATCGGACCGTACCTATTTTGGCTAAACTCTATGTCAAAGAAATTGTTAAATTGCATGGAGTTCCTGCTTCTATTGTTAGCGATCGTGATCCATTGTTTACTAGTGGATTTTGGAAAGGTCTTCAATAAGCTTTGGGAACAAAGCTTAATTTTAGCACCGCTTATCATCCTCAGTCCGATGGACAAACGGAGCATGTGAATCAAACTCTTGAAGATCTCCTTCGTGCTTGTGTTCTTGATTTTGGTGGAAGTTGGGAGGATCATATTTCTCTCATTGAGTTTTCCTATAATAATAGCTTCCAATCTAGTATTGGTATGGCACCTTTCGAGGCACTCTACGGAAGGCCATGCCGATCTCCTTCGTGTTGGTTTGAAGCCGGTGAGAAGCTGGTTTTAGGTCCAGATTTTATTCGTGATGCCATAGAAAAGATTGACCTTATTCGTCATAGGATGAAAGAAGCTCAATGTAGACAAAAATCCTATGCTGATAACCGAAAAAGGAGATTAGAATTTTCTATGGGAGATTTTGTGTTTATTTGTGTTTCACCTATGAAGGGTGTTGTGCGTTTCAGTCAATCGGGAAAATTAGCACCTCGATATATTGGTCCATTTCCCATCACCGAACGCATTGGTTCTATGGCTTATCGCCTTTTATTACCGGCTCAGTTTTCTACTATTCATGACGTATTCCACGTCTCTCAATTACGGAAATGCCTTCGAGATTCCGATTCAATTCATGAGCCCGGTGTTATTGAAGAAATTGAAGTTTCGCCTAATTTGACTTATGAGCAACATCCTATTCGTATCATTGCTACGGAGGTTAAACGCCTTCGAAATAAGGATGTTCCTCTTGTGAAAGTTCAATGGTCCTTAAATCCTAAGGATTGCTCTTAGGAATCTAGAGAATTCATTGAGCGAACACATCCGGACTTACTCTCTCGTGCTCCTTAAGGTGAACTTCTTATTTCAAAATTTCTTTTGTGTTGATATGCTTTTACGGTTGTTACTCTTTGTTTTCTTCTTAAGAATTGTGAGGACGCAATTTCTTTAAGGAGGGGAGTCTGTAACAACCCGCATATTTTATGATTGTATATTTAAATGTTTTATTTAAATATAGCATCGCTAAACAGATTAAAGTCCGAAATGTTACTTTTGTAAACAGTTGAATTGGGACTCGAGACCACTTGCATTGAGTTCAAAATGGCATTTACAACTTTTTTGAGTATAAATATCGATATGTTTGGAGTTGAGTAGAATTTTGATATTTTCATTTAGGGCTTTGGGTTTCAGCCCATCAACCCATCTAATACCCTAACACTCCACTCCCTCTACTTACATTCTATTATTTTCCTAACACTCTCAAGTCAAAGGAAAAATGGTGGAAGAGAAAGGAAATTAGAATTCCAAACCCTAGTTTAATTAGGAAATACAAATTTTAGCTCCAACATCAAAGAGAAGCTAAGGTGCTCTTCTTCTTCTCCATCTCAATCTCTCTCCAATTTCAGAAATTTCCTATAACCTAACTTAGGAAATATTGCTTATGATCTTAGATTGGAGCTTCTAGAGTTGAAATTGAAGAGTAGTTGATCTTTCCTTTGCTTTAGAGCTTCTCGTTTGTTGTTTTTGGGTTTAAAAGTAAGTTTTTAAACTCACATCTACGTCTATAACTTGTATTGTTGTTAGGTATGAATTCCTAACATTTGTGCATATTCATTTTCTTTTGATTTGAATTGATTTGGTGAATTTTCCAAATTTTGGTGTTTTGGTACAATTTTATGAAAATCCTACTATGGATGTTTGGACATGTTTTGGTGGTGTATCGAAGAGCCTATAGGACTGGGATGTCGGTTGGCATAAACCCCTAGCATCCATCGCTCGATCGATCCCATTTCGTTTGGATTTTCGCCCTTTATGGGCTAGACTGAATTTTGCCTACAAGTGAATTTCAGATGTCTAAAGTCCAATTCAGACGTCTGAATTCAAGTTCAGACGTCTGAAATGGAAACCCAGATGTCTGGAATTGGCCCCTGGAAAACGCAAAAAGGCAGAGAGTTGGACCAGACGTCTGGTTCAGAAATTACCAGACGTTTGAAACTCAAACCAGACGTCAGAAATCAAACCAAACGTCTGGTTTGATTTCTGACGTCTGGTATGAGTTTCAAACGTCTGGTAATTTCTGGGAAATTTCCAGAACTCCAATCCAGACGTCTGGATTGACCCCCAAACGTCTGGAACTATTCATTTTTGCCTGTTTAGGCTGATTTTAAGGGAATTTCCAATGTTAATCGATTTTAGTTGCTCCGATTAGTTGTTATCACTTGTATCGACTTTGATGACTTCTTTCTTTGGATTTTTGGGAATATCCATTTGATGGATTTGATATCGATTTCTATGGATTTGATTCACGTCTTCGAATGTGAATTTTTGGTCATCGATTGTTTTTACAATCGTTTTCTGTGATTTGTCACTTTAAAATACAAAGGTTTCTATACTAGTAGTAAATACTCAATTTCTTTCACATAAACAATTTCAACACTACTTTTAAATATAAAGCTCGTTTTTATAACCGTTTTTCCAATCTATTAGTATATACAAACCTTTACATCATTCGTATGAGAAATCTAATTAAACGGCTTAGCAAAACAAGTGGTATGAAACGCTTGCGTTTACTTTGTCGGTTAATTCTTAGACTTGTTCGATTGAAATCTTGTGACAACTTTCGAGTGGAAATTTACAATTTGTTCGTAAATATTTAAGTTAAGCCAGTGGTTATGGGACATGAAGCTAAACTCTTATATTTACTTGCATAGTGTGATTCAAACTTCTTATTAATCAATGGTGATCATTTTGTGATTTAGACTAGCGATGTGTGATGTCTATTTGCTTGTGTGGGGACTAAAAAACCTGTTTGTGGAACTTCGGTTCAATTTGGTGGGGTAGCGACCCATGGTCTTCGGGCCGTTTGTGGAGCTTCGGCTCAAACTTGATGGTTAGCGACCATGGAATAGTGTTCTGTTTGTGATACACGTGTTGGCGAGTTTTCATGCTCCCGTTTGTGATAGGCCTCCCCCCTTTGTGATTTATGGATTTCTAGTGGACGATTACTAGAATTTGTGTTTCACCAATTTTCGTGGATTGCATTGATAAGCTCTATCAATATTTGTGTTTTGGTGAATAATTTAAAGAATATGACATTCTTTTTGGTGTTTGAGAATATTTGAGATATTGTATGATTTTTGTTGTTATCTGATGTATACTTGTCATAGTATGGCATTATTGTTATCATACGTTTTTGGTGATATCTCTTATCCTATCTCATTTTATCTTATATTTATAGCTAGACTGATCCATTTATTATTTTCTTCTTAAATAATACTCGGGTCAAACCAAGGTATTTCAGGTGCTTCCGCTTGACTTCTTATCAGGGTTCATCATCTGATTTTTGGGCTAAGTACTTTAGATTAGTAGTTTTTGTTGTTATATATTCGAGATAGAGACTCCTTGTTGTATACATATTCTTTTGTCGAGCACTTGTATCTATACTTTTGTGATGTAGTGGATCTAGTTTGACCACTATTTTGATGAACACTTTTATGTGTTATATTCATATATATTTCCGCCTTTATGATATGAAAATTTGTGACTGATTTGTGTTATGTTTATTTCTATATTTGTTTCCGTAGGCCTCATAGCCACTGTGTGGTAGCTTTGAGTTTGTATCTGAAATGTTGGAATTCCTCTTGAAATGAAATGTAAGTTATATTATCTGACATTTCGGTGCTCGCACAAACCAATTACACAGATGGTCGCTCCTCAACAGCCTTATTCTTCGTGCTAGTCGACGGCATTACCACATAGTGTCCTTGGCTAGTATGAGTATAGAGGTAGGACGTCACACATACCATCTTCAAAGATCAAAAACCTATTATCTTATATTTCTCAAAACATTTAGATAGAATATTCAGGATTTTAAACACCCGATTTAATTTCAAATCATTTTGAAATCATATATATGCATAACTCCTTTATATTTCTAATTACACTTCTAGAATCTAAAAAAATTTGTTTTACCAAAAAAAAACTTCAATGGTAGTAATTCCTCACTTAGAAACTCAAAAATGAACACTGATGATGTTGCCGTCATCACCAGAATTATTATTCAGCGACTGAAATGAGTTTAGTGCTTTCTATTTCTTTTACATCCTATTTCAAAATATTTCTAACAAAAATATTTTTAAAATAGTACTATTATTAGTTTTCCAAACTTTTAGAAATCTTTTTTCCAAATTAATGGAATTTAAATTATCAAATTCCTTGTTTTTTTAAACCATTTCCATTTACAAAATCATATCTATAAATATATTTATGAAATTTTCATTTTGTTTCCACTTATAAATCACATTCATAAATCATTTTTATAAATTCACTTTATTATATAACTTATTTTGCAAATGTCTATCGTTGTTTATATATTACAATAATAACAACTTTTATTAGACAACAAACAACAAATGATAATAATCAAATATTATCATTCACAACAACAAAACACACCATATATAGCTGTAATAATTCCTAAAAAATTATTTCAATATATATATATATATAATTATTGCAGGCAGAGTAGAATTGGTGCACACAGTTATCACTTCTAAGGTCAGATTTTGGTTATAATCTTTTCAAATTCCAGACTACTCGATTACAAAAATTAATGCAGTCTGTGTGGACTTCATATGGAGAGGAGGGATGCATAAAGTCAAATACTCTGACTTATGTAGGGAGGGAGTAATCTCACGAAGCTAATGAAGGAGACTGGCAAAATTAGACTCACAACCTCCCTATGGCACATCTGGAGGGAGAGGAACTGTCGGGCTTTTGAAACTAAACAACATGATGTATTAGCTCTCATGAAACAGATAAACAAAGATATTAGTCTAATGATTGGGAGGATACCGAAGAAAACTCTTACCATGGCAATGGAACAAGAAGAACAACTAATGGAGATGTTGATGATGAAGGAATTGAACGAACGAGTTCAATTAGAGAATTGGGAGCCGCCATAACCCTAAAAATGGAAGTTTTCAGTTGCGGGTGTTTGTTTTGTCTGGACTTGATTATCGGAGGAGGTTTGCTATTGTGTATTATCTTTCGAACATGTATTATGCTGATTTGGGCCGCAAAGCCCAATTTATAATTAATTAACCCAGTTTCAAAAAAAATATAAATAAAATTATTTAGGTAAAATTATTTCATTTACCCACTTTTAAAACAATACCATGTCGGTTTGCCTTGTTTAAGTGTTTAGAAACCCCAATCGATATCGTGGCATCCCACGCACCGACTAGAATTCATAAGCCACTCAGCAGATAAATTAACACAATATAAAATATTTTTATATCACTAACAAACACGCGCTCATATATATACACTCAAACTCATTCTAGGGTGCTACTGACCCTATCTCTAATGAGTTACCCCACCAAAGCCAAGGTTCTCGCTTAAACTTCAGCTCTGATACCAAGTGTAACGACCATAGGCTTTTCAACCATCCGGTAGTGACGACCGATAGGCTTTTCAACCATCCCAGCCCCACCATGGCATACACCGGTACCTCGAATCTGCTTTTATGGCCAGCCTCGCGACTGTAAGCACCTAGCAAACCAACCCATCAAGGCCTTATACCACCTCTTCGGGACATGTTGGGGTAAGAGTCTCTTGCTCGCCACCAAATAGAAAGCGAGAACCCCCCATCAAGTTAATCCAACCAATGAAAACAGATCCAATCCCAGTCTCTTCGAAACAACATTTGATATCCCGGTAAACTCAACCCCGATTCTTTAGGAAATAAACAGTCAAAGATAAGATCAGAGGTCACGGATTTCCTTATCATTGTCCTAGGAGAACGGAACGAGATTTATACGCACAGTACAGTATCATCGGAGATGACTGCCATATAACTCACGTGTTTCTCCTAGATATTTCCAAAGTCACGTTTTGGGTCCAATTCTGATAGTCGGTTATTTAACTATCGAATAACAAACACTCAATCAGGGATTTAATTCCATAGGAAAAAAACCAACATTGGTTAAGCACCAAGCAACACTAAGCCTCTATTAATTAATATTTTATTAATTAAATTCACTTTGTAATACTTGAATCAAAATTCTTTTTAGAAAGATTGATATAAACCCAAAATCCCTATTTCCCCATACTTGGAAAAATATCTATGTGCTTATCTCGATGGTATAATTGTGTTCATCAACAATTTGGTAGATTACCCTTTTTGTTCAATTCAAAAACCATTTATAAACCTTATTATAATCCACAAACCATTTATAAACTCCTTTTATAAATTTATAAACCCATTTCTAAAATTCCTTTTATAAATATCTAAAACCATTTATAAAATTCCTTTTATCTTTTTAACCAACCTTCCCTTTTTGTTTTCCAAAACATATTATAAGTGTTTAACGGCTAATTTTCTATCGGTTCAGAAAATCGCCAAAAAATTGTACGTGGCGAGTGCGGGTCGATCACAGAGAATTGAAATAATTTAAAATCATACTCAATCAAATTAAACCAAGATTTGAAGTTGTTTTAAGCTAAGAAAAATGTAAAACTAGCTAGAAATAAAAGTGATTAAAAATATGAGATTAGAAAACAGTTTAGAGGCAAATCCACTCTAATAATTTACATAAATCAACACACAAACAATCTATGATCCCTCTATTTTGATCTTTAGTGGAAATAGTGATGTATTTATCATAAGTATGGTCAATTTATGTTATTAACTAACATAACTTAATCCATCAAACTATAATACAACACATAAAACCACTTATCAATTGTAATGAAAATGAAATCAAAGCAAAAGCTATTTTAAGTATGATCTATTTACTATTGTATTTAGTAACATAGGTCATCGAATTTTGATTCAACTTTAATTTCACAATCAAAAATCACTTGGTTAGTTAATGATGTAAATTGTGATTATGTTGAATAAGAATAGCCTATTTGTGATAACAACATAGACTATCAAATTCACTAATAAACTTACATCATAAACTAACTTTTCATGAAGCATAAAAGAGATAATAAATCACACAATATGTTGAATTTACATAATTTTAGAGAGCTTCATTACCCCTAAATTGAAGTGGTTTAGCTATGCATTTGTGTTATCATTTCAACACCTGTAAATTTCAATATAAAAATCAAGCAAAGTAAGAGCAAATAAAAGAGAATTAATCTACTTGCATAAAATAAATCTAAGCTACTAACATAAAAAAGAGAGCAAATATATGAAAATAAGCATAAAAGAAAATAAAAGCAAAGAAGAACAAGAAGAAAAAAGTGGCATAGGAAGCCATTTTTATTTCATATAATTTTGAGGCTTACAACTTGCTTAATATCATAAGTGATTAAAGATCCATTACTTGAACATAAGAGGGCTATTTATACATGCATAAAACCCAAATCCATATTTTGGGGGGCTTCCCAAAATACTCTTTAGGAAGTATGGCCACCAAGTTATCATTAGCATGAATTAATCCTCCATTAAGTGTGCATGTAACTTTAACCTCCACTAACGTGTGCATTAGCTCCTAATCTTTACTACTAATAATGAGAATTCAATGAACTGATTTCAACCGTGTCTTTTTAAAATACCAGAATTACCCTTCGCTGATATGGTTGCTTTCACTGATACGGTTGCTTCCCACCACGTCCATTGGTGTACGCTTACTTTCCGCTGCATTATCCATTCGTCTCATTCCCCTTCTTCCCTCTAAATCCTAATTCTCTTCATCCCTGAATTTGAAAACAAAATTTCTGCTTCTATTCATTCCCAAATTCAATCTCACCGGCCACATAACATCCACGGCAACCTTCCTCGGCATCGATCTTCCTACACTGCGACTATCAAATTCGATCCCAATTCTTCAACCCCCTCCCTTCATCCCTGATTCCATTCAACCCTAAACTCGACCTCACCAGCAAAGTGCCTTGCATGGTATACTTCTCACTGATCTGTCACCTCAGGCGGCAGGCAGTTTCTATTGCCTTTATTTTCTCTACAAGGTACGCTGCTTTAAACTCTATATTTTGACTAATTTGTTACATGCTTCGACTACCACCAGTTTTTAGACGGTCTCGCTATTTTTTTTTCTTGCGTCATTTGATATCTCTAATCTGATTTATGGTCACCGATATGATTTATGGTCTTGCTGTTTTTGCTCTTAACGATTTATAGTCTTGCTGTTTTTTACTCTTAATCTGATTTATGGTCTCACAATAGTATGGTGTCTCACTGTTTTTTGCTCACAGTAATTTGATTTCTCAGATCTGATATATGACTCGCAAAATCTACTTTTAACATTTCGCAAAATGTACTTCTGACATTTTACCTCATTATTTTATAACATAATAAAAATCAAAGGTTAGAAGATAATTTTATTCAGTTGCTATGACAATAAATTATGTGGCATGTGTATATATATTTTAATGCTTTTCAATGGAGCTGCTGTAATTGAGATTTAATATTTTTGATGTTTAATACTATCATGCTAATAATTTTTCACCTATCTGCCAAGGTTTACCTATTTTTGATGTTTAATACTATCATATCCAAAGAAAAAGTTAGTGAAAGATATTGTGTTTTTGAAAAGGTGTGGAAGACCAAAGCAAGTAAAAATGATACTTGCCGAAATCCAATGGACATTGATGCAATGAATAACCCAGAAAAATAATTTGTTAACAAACAAAGCATAAATTAGGATAAGTAGTGTTCATGTGAAGTATTGAGAGCAGCTTGCAAAATACACTAAATATGGATACATAACAAAATGCAGGACACTCAGTTAATGTTCACATTCCAGTCCTTAGTATAGATAGTTCATTAATTAAAATATATAATGATTACTATCTCCAGCTTCTGCAGACAGTGCTAATGTTGTAATTCACGAATGCAAATCGGGGACATAACAAAATAACAAAGCCTGGGCTAAAAATGAAATACAAGTTTCACAGTCAGACCAATATGAATTCCAATAGGATTGCATGAATAGGATCAAATTCAACATGATAGTGTTGATATTGATGAACAGGAACCAAAGAATTTCACGCTATTTGATTCCTCTATGAACCGGATTAGTCAAGAAGATGATGATCCTTCATCAACTAGAGCTAATACAAGATAGAAGATAAGCAAAAAAGTTACACTTGAGGACGTGATTTTTCAATTAAAGGATACTGCATTAGGAGATGTTATTGAAAACGCTATTAGAGCAACTTGATTGCCAAGTTAAATCAAAGCCAAGGAAATCAAAACGTTCAACAGTAAGTTCGTTATCATTTATCATGATACAAGCGATAGTTGTTTTTTTGGCTTCAATATAAATAAGAAATAGTTTTTCTACAAAGTAGTACTTTTTGCAAATCAACTCCTTACTTACTGGACATAACTCGCCAAGAGTGTTATAAAATTTTAATGTACATGGGTGTTGCTTCTTTATATTCATGGTTGTAAATTACTATATTTTAGACTTCATAAACTTAAACCATACAATAGCAGCATTTGGCTACCTTATGGATATTTATATTTGATATCGGTACTTATTTTATTAGTAGCAAAAGGTGTACTTGCAAATTAGTTATGCATCCATAATTATTGATTACTACGTTTGATTTTTTTCTTAATTGATAATTTGTACAAAATTTGTCCATTGAATGTGAACAAAATTTAGAACTTTCCTATAGATTTTTTCATAATGTATGACATGATGATTTTGAGTGTATATGTTATATTTTTTCTGATGAAAGAGTGGTCCTCTTATGAGAAGAACACTCATTATTTTATTAAACAAAAATTAGAAACCATACAAAAGTTTGTTGGGTTTTAGTTATTACAAGAATGCAAATCATCACTATGATGATCCACGAGATGAGATAGATAGAAATAAATAAGATAATATGATTACAATTAATAGCAATGCCAGGCTCAGCTACAGAATGATACTACTCTATAATAGAGAGTGGAGATAACGGAGGAAGCGCATCAGGACCGTTGAGTAATGTGCTGGAGCCCAGCAATGAAATGAGAACAATGAGTGGTGATGTGTGTGAACAAGTGGCTGAGACAAGTAATGAAACTTTAGAGGTTGCTGCTATGCAAGAAGTGGTACTGGTGATGCTTCAAGTCAAGGATACGATGTTGATGAATATTGAGCTGCAACAGCGATCATGTGATGCACTGTAATCCGACAGTAGCAATGATGCTAGGCAGAGTATGGTTGGACTGCAAGTAGTAATGAAGAGATCCACCTAACAGTTGATGAAAGTCATAGTGAGATTGCATGTTGTTGCATGGTGGGGTGTACTGCATATACATGTTACTGTCTGTTAGAGAATGTGATGCAAGGAGGTATTCTATGAAACTGCAGTTTGCTGGACTGAGTATGTGAGCTGCAATTGGTGAACTGGAGGAGGTCAAGCTTGTAATGTTTTAGAGATTGTGAGCTGTGATTGGTGAGCTAGGAATGGTGAAGCCTATAACGGATCTGAGTTGGAGAGTCAAATCGACGCTCTAATGTGCCTGAAAAAAGAGAGAAGAAACACCAGATTGTGTATACATTTATATGTATATACAAGTATATACATATCTGTGGTTATAAGATCCATTTGAGTATAATAAGATTAAAGGTATATTAAGTTTATGGAGATTTAGGAGAAATGGAGATTTATACGAGTATATATAAAAAACCATCGAATTATACTTATCGGTGTCTATCATTTAATCTTAAAGTCCAAACGCTTTGAATTCTTTGTATTGATATATGTTTATACACACATGTAAGTGTAGATACATAGTTGTTGGTTAATTCTTTATATAGAACTATGGAAAAGCTTTAACCAATTTATTAGTCAATTTGTATTAGAAAGTTAAGGTACATGCACACCCACACCCATATATATACAACTATATATATATACATGCATTTATATATACATATACACACACATGTATACATATACACACACACATACACACACACACATACATATACATATGTATGTATATATGTTACATTAACATAAGTTAAACTCATATTTTTCTTTACATGTACAATGGATGCTCCATAGCTTTTACTTTCAGTTTCAATAGAACGTTGGACTTCAAAACAGAAACATTTACAAAATATTATCAATGGCATCTTTGAAGGGTTTACCATTGTCATAAATGGTTTTCCTTCCCACACGCGAAGCAACTGTTTATTTCATCTTTCTTTAATTGCACACGCGAAGCGCGTGCCGGAGTACTCGTTGTAGATTAAGGTAAGTGGGTAGGTGAGGTCCTCCATGATGCATGAGTTGATTTATTTCAATCTTCATTTTCCTTCTTCTCTTGTGCATGAATGAATACATGAAAGCCACTTCATATTTCCATCCAAATTTCTACAGATAAAAACAAAATGTGCAAGTGAATATTCTCAAAATTAATATATGCACAAAGTTATACCATTTTACCCCCAAATTGATGTACGAATGGTGACTTGAAAACATTTTTGAAGTTTGGTTTTAAACATGTAAAAACACCAAATTATGACATTTATTTAAAATAAAAGTAGTTTAAATATGGAAGTAAAAATATGCACATTTATATGCATATCAAATACCCCCACACTTATCTTTTTATTCATCCTCGAATAAAGAAAAACTCAGATAAATCCGTTTTCGTAGGAAACACGATTGCATTGAGCGTATGCAATAAGCCGTTAACCCTCTAAGTATTCCTAGTAGGATGAGTGTTGTCTCGTGGGGGTTTTCAGCGGATACTACCAACAAAATCCAAATGAACATGAAACATTCCTAAATGCAAATTTATTTACAAAGATATGAATGCAAATTTTTGAAAATATTTACAAATGAAGAATTTACTTTCAAATTGACACGAATAAGTTAACTATAAATTCTGGTCATTATCCAAAAATTTAAGTCCTTTTACTTGTCAAAATTTCCAACAAAAATTAATTTATCATCACAATTAGACTCTAGTTTGGCTAGTTGTTTTGGTTGATAACATAGTGCAACTATGAAATGGATCCTTAGTTGATCAACAAAGTTTTTCAAAGTGGTATTTTCATTTCTTTTAAATAACAAGTCAAATCAAATAAGTGAAAATAGTGTTTGGATTTCAATTGCTTACTCTCTCTATTTTTGAAAAGTATTAACATTATTAATATTTACGCACCTAACTCGGATAAACTGAGGCCATATATACCGATCATGCACTGTCTTTTGGACTTACATGAGAAGAGTACAGAGCAAGGCGAGTGTACACACTTGCGTATGGACACATGACTCTAGGTGGTAAGTTTTATTAGAAATATTTACATACACCTAACTCAGATAAACTGAGGCCAGATATACTGATCCTGCACTGCCATTCGGGCTTACGTGAGAAGGGTACAAAGCACGGCGAGTGTACACACTTGTGTGCGAACACATGCTCTAGATGTTTCTTATTTTCACAAAAACCATTTTTTTATGTTTTTTTTACGAATAGAGAGTTTTGCAAAATCATCTTAGAAGATCAAAAACGTTATCGAATTTACTTTAAATCAACCACTCTTTTAAACAAAGATTTACAATTAGGATATACTTCATGATCAACACTCATGAACCTTCTTATATACTAGTTAAACCATCGTTACTTGTAATCTAACTTTATTTTTATTTTTGTTAAGACAAATAAATTTTAAAAAAATTCAATTTAATAACTAAATACCTATACTTATCCTATAGTGTTTCTTCAAAAATAAATCAAAATGCTAAAAAGAAAAAAAAATGGGATTTTTTTTTGTTTTTTAATTTTTGGGTTTTGGAAAGAAAGTGCAAAAAATAAACCATGAAAAATAATAAAAAATTGAAAATGAGAATCCCCCTAGACTTAATTTTGACCCTGTCCTCATAGTCAATGCATGATATACTAAGTATAACGGGGAAATATATTTATATATTTACATATTTACAAAAGAGGATTAACATTTCTTACTAGACGTAGAATGACTCATGAAGAATCATGAGCTCCTCCTCTTGATTACTTGGCAATTCCAAGTATGGTTTCAAGCGATGACCATTGACTTTGAAAATTGTTCCATCCCTGGGGTTTTGTAATTCAATTGCAACATGTGGAAAAACAGTTCGAACCACAAATGGTCCGATCCATCTTGATTTTAATTTCCCACGGAATAAGTAAAGTCTAGAGTCATATAAGAGAACTTTTTGGTTAGGTGAAAACATTTTTCTTAGGATAGACTTTTCATTAAAAACTTTTGTTCTTTCTTTGTAATTTTTTCGTTTTCATACGCATCGTTCCTAAGTTCTTCTAGTTCGCTGAGTTGCAATTTTCTGTTTTCATCGGCTTTTTCAAGATCAAATTTTAAGTTCTTAATTGCGCATAACGCTTTATGTTCAATTTCAACTGGTAAATGACAAGCTTTCCGTAAAGTAAATGAAATGGGGACATCCAAAGGTTAGTTTTAAAAGCAATACGGTAAGCCTAAAGCGCGTTGGTCAATTTCTGAGACCAATCTTTCTGATTTTTGTTAGCAGTTTTCTCCAAAATTTGTTTTATTTGTTGATTTGAATCTTCAAATTGACCAAAAGTTTGAGGATGATACGGGGTGGATAACTTGTGGGTTATCGAGTATTTCTTCATTAAAGTTTCAAATGAATGATTTCAAAAATGGGTGCCATTATTTCTTATTATTATGCGAGGTGTGCCAAACCTCAAAAGGATGTTTTCTTTAAGGGATTTCACAATAATTCTATGCTCGTTAGCTTTACACGGAACGGCTTTGACCCATTTCGAGACGTAATCGACAGTAAGGAGAATGTACAAATTTTCAAAAGAATTGGGAAACGGTCCCATAAAATCAATACCCCAAACGTTAAAGATTTGGATCATAAGAATGGGGTTTAAAGGCAACATATTTCGTTGAGAAATTCTTTCTAGCATTTAGCAACGATTGCAAGTTTTACAAAATTCGAACGAGTCTTTGAAAAGAGTGGGCCAGTAAAAACCACATTAAAGTACTTTTTCAGCAGTTTTTCAAGGACCAAAATGTCCACCGCACGCTTGATCGTGACAAAACGAAAGAACACTCCTTATTTCATTATCTGGGATGCAACGTCGAATGATTTGGCCTGGACAATACTTGAACAAGTATGGATCGTCCCCATAGAAATATTTCACTTGGGAAACAAATTTGTATTTATCTTGTTTTGACCAAAATGAAAGAGTTTCCTTAGTGACTAAATAGTTCGCTATGTCTGCACATCATGGATCGACAGAAACAGAAAGGAGTTGTTCGCCGAGAAAGTTCACGTTGATCGGTAAAGGAGATGGTGCATTTGGAAGACGAGACAAATGATCAGCAATGACGCAATCGGATCTTTTTTATCTTTGATCGTAAGGTCAAATTCTTGAATTAAGAGGATCCAACGGATCAAAAGAGACTTAGAGTCCTTTTTAGCAAAAAGGTACCTAAGAGCGGAATGGTCAGTGTAAACGGGAATGTGTGAGCCTATCAAATAAAGCCGGAATTTTTCGAGAGCGAAAACTACTGCTAAAAGCTCTTTTTCAATGGTTGTATAGTTAAGTTAAGCATCATTCAGAATCATACTAGCATAGTAGATAATGTGAAGGATCTTGCTGATGCATTGTCCTAAGACAGCACCAACTACAAAGTTTGAAGCGTCAAACATTATTTCAAATGGAAGGTCCCAATTTGGTGAACAAATTATAGGAGCAGAAATAAGTTTGTTTTTGAGATGTTCAAAAGCAGAAACACAATCAGAATTAAAGTCGAATGGAACGTCTTTTCTAAGAAGAGTCGTAAGAGGTCGAGCAATCTTTATGAAGTCTTTCACAAAGCGTCGATAAAAACCTGCATGTCCAAGAAAAAAGCGAATGTCTTTAACAGATTTGGGAATGGGTAGATTTGCAATGACATTGATTTTCGTTTTATCTACCTCAATACCTTTATTTGAAATGACATGTCCAAGGAATGTGCCTTAAGTGACCATAAAGTGCCATTTTTTCCAATTTAGCGTTAAGTGTTTATCCTTGCATCGTTTAAGAACCAATTCAAGATGTTGTAAGCACTTAGAAAAAGAGTTTCCAAAAATAAAAAAATCGTCCATAAACACTTCAAGAAAGTGTTCAATCATATCCGAAAAGATGATGACCATACATCTTTGAAACGTAGCAGGAGCATTGCAAAGACCAAAAGGCATATGTCGATACGTAAAAATGCTAAAGGGACACATGAAAGTTGTCTTCTCTTGATCTTCGGGAGCGATTGGAATTTGGTTATAGCCAAAATAACCATCAAGAAAACAATAGAATTTGTGGCCGGATAAACGTTCAAGCATTTGGTCGATAAAAGGAAAAGGGAAGTGATCCTTACATGTTGCAGCATTTAATTTTCGATAATCAATACAAATACGCCAACCCGTTTGAGTACGGGTTGGAATAAGTTCTTTAGAATTGTTCTTGACAACGGTAAGTCCAGACCTTTTAGGCACGACATGAATTGGGCTAACCAATAAACTATCGAAGATTGGGTAAATGATTCTATTATCGAGAAGTTTAAGAGTTTCGCTATGAACCGCATCCTTCATTTTTGGGTTAAGCCTTCGTTGCGCATCACAAACAGGTTTGGCATCGTCAATTAAATGGATGCGATGTTGAACAAGAGTGGGACTAATTCCCTTTATATTGGTGATCGACCATCCAATTGCTTCCTTGTTTTTGGACAAAATTGAAAGTAAGGAAGTTTCTTGATCAAGAGAGAGAGAGAGTTGCAAAGATTATGATGGAAAACGTTTCATTGTCACCTAAGTATGCGTACTTAAGGTGATCGGGAAGGGGCTTGAGGTCCAACTGTGGGGGTTGCTCAATCAAAGAATTAGGTTGAGATTCGAACTCAACTGGAAATGATTCAAATGGGAGCGTGTATTCAATCTTGTTGGGGATTTCATGAAACAATCTTTCGTACTCGGCCTCATGTTCATCGTTAAGGTCAATCGTCTCATTTTCGAAGTTTTCGTGAAGTGCACTAACTTCCAATGTTTGGTCACGTGGTTCATTCGATTGGTTTTCAAGATTGAAAATGTTAAGATCCAAATTCAAGTTTCCAAAAGAAATTTTCATCGAACCATCGCGATAATTGATTAAGGCATTTGAGGTGGCTAAGAATGGTCAGCCCATTATCAAAGGGATTTGACTCGTAGGGTTGGCCATAGGTTGTGTTTTGAGAACGATAAAATCAACAGGGAATATGAATTGCCCTACTCTAATGAGCACGTCCTCATTTTTTCCCACGGGCTTTTTAATGAAACGATCAGCGAATTGAAGTGTGTCCATTGTTGGTTTGAGCTCCCCTAAGCCTAACTGTTCATACACAGAGTATGGAATCAAATTAACACTTGAATCTACGTCTATTAAACATTTGTTAACCGTCTTGTCTCCAATTGTGCACAAGATTGTGGGGCAGCCAGGAACTTTGTATTTAACGGGAATGGATTGGAACAAGACTTCACTCAAACTGGCTGCTAAGAAGAATTTTTTGGGCACTTGAGTGTGCCGCTTTTGGGTACATAAGTCTTTAAGAAATTTAGCATAAGTTGGGACTTGCTGAACAATATCAAGAAGCGGGATGTTAGCTTTCACTTGTTTAAAAATTTCCAACATCTTTTCAATTTGGTCTGAGTGTTTCTTAGGTCGAAGACGATGTGGAAATGGAACATGATACTCAGTAGGTGAGGCTACTTAAGTAGAAGAAGAATTTTGATTGGCATTTGATTCGATGTTTGGCTCCACGTTTTGTTCAGATTCGTTTGTTGTTTTAGAAGTGACGTGAGGGGTTTTCCGTAAATCATTCGGATTAATGACTTGATTATCGATTTGTTTACCGGAACGCAAAGTCGTGATAGCATTCATTTAGGTTACGTTGCTATATTGAACAACACGGGCTTGATTCGAATTAGTGTTTTGATTTCTGGGATTTGGAACAGGCTAACTTGGGAATGTGCCTCGTTCACGTTCACTCACAGGTGTGGCTAATTGACTCATTTGCATTCAAGTTTAGTGATAGACTGACTCGTATTTTGCATGTACGAGGTTAACAAATTTTGCAAATTACCGTTTGATTGGATATTTTGAGTCGTTGCATTAGCCAACGTCTCAAAACTATTCTCAAGTGAACTTATACATTTATTATCTTGGGGAGAGGGAGCAAAAGATTGTTGCAGTTGATTTTTAGATGGACCTGCAAAATTTTGTTGAAAATGGTTGGGTTGAAAGGGAGGATTCGAAGCATTGTTTGGAAATGCTTGAAAATTGGGATGAACCAAATTCATGTTGGGATTATTTTGGTTCCAAGCAAAATTTGGATGATTTCTCCAACCAGGATTGTAAGTCGGAGAAAATGGGTCATTTTTAACTTTATTGAAAGCATTGAGTTAGGGCACTGATTGGCAATATGATTCGTTACATTTATAACACATGGGTTGGGAAGCTTGGTTCATTTGGTTCGATGAGAAAACGTTCTCGAATTTATTAACCATTGCGTCGATTTTAGCTTCCAAAGCCAAAGATGATCCTATCGAGTGTGCGCTCGATCGTGAGTAAATTGATTTTTCATTAGAACGTTGACATTGGGATGATTTTTCGGCTAGGTTTTCAAGAAATGCCAAGCATCATTATGAAGTTGGGCGAGAAAATTGCCTTGGCACATCAATTCAAGCATGGTTCGTCGGCTGTTTTTTGAGTCCATCGCAAAGGGTCCATTTCTTGAAATTATGTGTGGACATTTATCAAAAGCTCTTTAAATCTTTCAAAATATTTTCCAAACGTTCACCCCTGAATTGATGAAAATTGACAATTTCGTTTCGAAGTTTAGTTTTTTTCCAAGGGGTGAAACTTTTTCAAGAAAACTTTAACGAATTCTTCCCAAATTTTGATTGAGTTAGATGATAAGCTGTACAACCATTTTTCAACATAATCGGTAAGAGCAAATGGAAATAATTAGAGTTTGATTCCGTCATCAGAAAGTTGTTGGAGTTTAATGTATGGGTCATCGTGTTCGAAGTAGCCAAATTTTGGGAGCGTGTCAATATGGTTTGAGTGAATTTCGAAATGGTTACCCGTAGGGGCGGGTAACATGATACAAAAAGGAAAAAACCTCTATCGGGAAAGATTCTATCCATAAGAGTTCGAGGGGCATTATCATTCTCCATTTCAGGTGGATCATTTGTTTGGGTTAAACGATTTGTAGAAGGGTCTCGAATCCAAGTATTCGTTGTTGTGTCACGAGTCCAAGTACTCACGCACAATTAAAAGTTGAGAAGAGAAATAAGTTAGAATCGAATTGAAGAGAAAGAAGCGAGGTTTAGAAAATGAAGTGAGAAATTGTTTGTTTTTCTTTATATTTATTTTCTTAAGGAAAAATATTTACCAAGAGTAATTTATTTTTAAGAAGGGAAATTTGAATTTTTTTTCCTTTTCTTTTGAATTTTATATGTTTTTGCTTTTTGTTTAGTTTTTGTTTTTGTTTTTGAAAAGATTATATATATTTTTTGTGGATTTTTGTTTTTCTAAAAACAACCGACTCAACTTTTCTTTTTTTAAAAGTAAAAAATTTCAAAGGAGAAGATTTTTTTTGTTTTGGATTTTTTTCTAAAAAAACCAAGTTAAGTTAAATTTACAATTTTTTTTGGTTTTGGATGTGGGATTTTTTTTCCTTTTTTTAAAATAAGCATGAACTAATGCAACTAAATGAATGCAAGGACTTAATTACAAATTTTCTGTCCTTAGTAGCTCCAAAATTATGTAATCACACTTTGTCTTAATCCAACAAAATATTTCTTAGCTAGGTAACGGGCAGGAGTTATCGGTGCATCATGAATCACCGTAGCAATGCAGCCGAAGGTTTAAGTACCTTCAGAGAAATAATCAGTATAATATTTACGAATCACCATAATATTTATAACTGATTATTGCTCTACCGTAGCCTAGACACCAAGAAATAAAATTGTTCAAAGAAGACAACTGTCAAGATACAATTAAGCTGTAGGTGAGCTCATGACACCCTTAAGTCAAATTTCTAATCGTTATTATTAGCAAATTCTAAGATGAAATGCAATTTGTGGGCCAAGGAAGGGGTGATGAAATCTTCCACCTTATGTGAATTGGGGTGTTGCCCTTAGAAAAGAAAATAAGATGATATGAATGCAAAACTGAAATTAAACATGTATTAACAATGCAACTATGAATAAGATTTGTTTTTTGTTTTTAAATTTTTTTTATAAATATAAATGCAAATGCAAGAAACCAACAATGAAATTAAAATAAAAACAAGAGATGAGAGCACGATACCAAAGCGTGCAGAATTATTAGCAATTTATTTTTTTAGCAGCAATTTTTAGCGCAATTAGCAAGCAAAGCAAAGCAATTATTTTTGGCAAGCCGTTCTTCCTTTTGATTTTCTGCTTTTGCAACTTGAAACTAAAATCAAGATATATACAGTTTTTTTATTTTTTATTTATTTTTAGACCAAGGAAGAAACTCAAAACAATTGAAACCAAATTCGCCTGCCAAATGAAACTTAAAACTTCTTGTTTGTTTTTTTAGACCAAGATTTGAAGTTATTTTAAGCTAAGAAAAATGTAAAACTATCTAGAAATAAAAGTGATTAAAAATATGAGATTAGAAAACAGTTTAGAGGCAAATCCACTCTCATAATTTACATAAATCAACACACAAACAATCTATGATCCCTCTATTTTGATCTTTAGTGGAAATAGTGATGTATTTATCATAAGTATGGTCTATTTATGTTATTAACTAACATAACTTAATCCATCAAACTATAATACAACACATAAAACCACTTATCAATTGTAATGAAAATGAAATCAAAGCAAAAGCTATTTTAAGTATGATCTATTTACTATTGTATTTAGTAACATAGGTCATCGAATTTTGATTCAACTTTAATTTCACAATCAAAAATCACTTGGTTAGTTAATGATGTAAATTGTGATTATGTTGAATAAGAATAGCCTATTTGTGATAACAACATAGACTATCAAATTCACTAATAAACTTACATCATAAACTAACTTTTCATGAAGCATAAAAGAGATAATAAATCACACAATATGTTGAATTTACATAATTTTAGAGAGCTTCATTACCCCTAAATTGAAGTGGTTTAGCTATGCATTTGTGTTATCATTTCAACACTTGTAAATTTCAACATAAAAATCAAGCAAAGTAAGAGCAAATAAAAGAGAATTAATCTGCTTGCATAAAATAAATCTAAGCTACTAACATAAAAGAAAAAAGAGCAAATATTTGAAAATAAGCATAAAAGAAAATAAAAGCAAAGAAGGACAAGAAGAAAAAGAGGCTTCGGAAGCCATTTTTATTTCATATAATTTTGAGGCTAACAACTTGCTTAATATCATAAGTGATTAAAGATCCATTACATGAACATAGGAGGGCTATTTGTACATGTGTAAAACCATAATCCATATTTTAAGGGGCTTCCCAAAATACCCTTTAGGAAGTGTGGCCACCAAGTTATCATTAGCATGAATTAATCCTCCATTAAGTGTGCATGTAACTTTAACCTCCATTAGCTCCTAATTGTAGATTAAGGTAAGTGGGTTTGTGGGGTCCTCCATGATGCATGAGTTGATTTATTTCCATCTTCATTTGCCTTCTTCTCTTGTGCATGCATGAATACATGAAAGCCTTTTCATATTTCCATCCAAATTTCTACAAATAAAAATAAAATGTGCAAGTGAATATTCTCAAAATTAATATATGCACAAAATTACCATTTTACCCCCAAATTGATGTACGAATGGTGACTTGAAAGCATTTTTGAAATTTGGTTTTAAACATGTAAAAACACCCAATTATGACATTTATTTAAAATAAAAGTAGATTAAATATGGATGTAAAAATATGCACATTTACGTGCACATCAATAAGATTCCTCTTATAAAAACCCCATCTATTTACAAAACTCCATTTATAAATCTAAGAAACAATTATAAATAAATTCTAATCACTTACTTTTAAACACTGCTATACTAATAACATTATAAATAACTAAATACTTATTTAAAACATCTTAAAATAATACTTAATAATTTTCAAAACATCCTTACATAACAATAATAATTTATCTTCAACATTTTTATAAATACTAATAATTAATTTCCAAAACTTTACTGATAAATAATTATAATCAATTTCAAACCATATTAATATTTTTAAATAATTAGCTTCCCAAGATATTTAAAATATCGATAAACAATTTTTAGACAATATTAATATAAATAAACAACCTTTAAAATATAAATATATTTCCTTGATAAAAATCCATACTTAATTCAACATAATCATTTCCATATTTATAAACCATTTTTATAAATCTCTTCCCATTTTATAAAACTTCCTTTCATAAAAATTCCTTTATTTATGAACCTATTATACCTTTATTTCTTTATAAATCTTGCTTATTTATAAAACCTCATCTAAAACATAATTTTAACCGTTATAACCTTGCTTCAATAGGTATAAATTTCTTTTATAAATTTCCTTCAGTTTATAAAATATCATTTAACAATTCTAATTCTTACCTTCACCTTAAATTTCCAAAATAGAATCAATTATTCCTAAATTATCATTCCTCATCTTATAATAAATCCACCACGTGATTTATTTCACCAATTTGTTACATGATAATAATTTCCTTTGATTTATAACACCGTTTATAAATCCATACTTTTATTAACGAAATACGATTTTACAAATTTTCTTCATTGGAAAAATATTGCTTTTATAAATTTAGCACATTTATAAATTGCACCTTTATAAATAAACTACAACATATATACCTATATATATAATGGTTAATAATATTTATATTAACAAATTTCTATTATCTTTTTAAGACCATATCCCTTTATCATAAAAGACCGGCTTATTTTCCCAGATTCTAAAATTTACTCTTAGTTTTAAAACTCTATTTAAAATGTTTTATAAAACTATTAAATTATAATATCCACAAAAATCATATTTTTATTTTAGAGAAATTATTTAAACATGAAAAAATTTCAAATCGCTTGAAATTTATTTTTAAATCAAATCACTATTTTATAGTATTTTAAAATACCAAAATTGAGGCTTAGTGCTACCAAAGCACTAAATAAACAAAATCATGTCCATGTCATCATTTATAATATCCAACCTATCATTTATAAATTTATATGAAAATAAATCAACTGTGTGAGTTATCCCATTGGATCCCTCTAACCAGTCCACCTGCATCACATACAGTATATAATCATTAAAATATAAGTCAACCGCTTCGAGGCGGGATTCGTATACAAAGGGACATCCACTCTTACATATGAACGTAATAGGGTCTCATCCGCTTCAATAGGTGGGAATATATTCAACTAATAATATAATTTAGTATATTATCCAAACAATCAATAACGATCAGAAATAAATATCCAAACATCCAATAGATAATAATTCTTGACTATATACATTTTCTGATTAGCCAATAAGGTGAGATTAACTCACATTGATTTTAATAGTCATCAAAACATCCCGTTTTGAATTAAAATTGAACGAACGTCCAATTTTAATCCAAAATTCCAACTAGCTCCGAATTTGTTCAATCTAATTTCAACGCGTAGGATTCTTCGATACGATCGCAACGCGACTCGTCGCGTTCGATTTGGACCTCGTACAAGTTAAATATGAATTAATTAACATTTGATAAAATTAAAAATCACTTAACTTAAATAAAATATAATTTAAAACTTAAAACCTATTCTCTTCCCTCTCCTCTGCAACTCCCAGGCACGCGCGCGCATTCGCGTATTTTTATCTCGTTCAAACTTCGATCGATTCACTACACAGCCGTACGCCGCCGCGCCTTCCACCACACGCCGCCCAGCCTTGCCGTTCGCCCTCGCCTTTGCCCTCCGCGTCAGCACCACGCGCGCCTACAACCGTCGCACCTTGCCTCCACGCGCGATTCCGTTATGGCCATTGAGCGTGTTTTTTTTTGTTTGTTTTTTTGAAGAGAATAACTTCTCCGGTGAACGCGATTTTAAAAAAGGAAAAAGGTATGACCAGAACGTGCGTAGGTATGGGTATTAAGATACAGGGTATGGCTAATATAAAAATATTTATTACTTTTAATTCTAAACTATCAAGCTATAAGACGTCCGAAAATTTTGAACTCCAAACAGGACGTGCCGCCTGGCGTTCCATATGTTATACCCCTATTCTGAACAGATTGGAACTAGTCTCGAGCCCTGATTCGATCACATGCAGAAGATAGCTTTTCAGACCTAGTTATTTATATTAATTTCTAAAATTAATTTCTACACCTTTCAATCTCGCATGACCAAACGATACGTCCAATCGCCATGAAATTTGACGACGTACTATAATTCACTATTACGGATCTGATGAAGCTTGTTTCGTCAAAATTCGAGACAATGCCCCGGAAGGCTATTTTTGTACGTCAACTAAAACGACTAATTATAAAAACTAGTTTATTCGCTTTTAATTCAAATTTAAATGTCTACTATCTTCCTTCTTATTCCAGTAGAATTTAAATCAACTTCGGAAATCATTTTTATCCACATTAAATTCAATATTCAAATTGTTCAACAATTCCAAACATTAATTCAACAATTTAATTATCGAATAAATCAATATGTTTGAAATATAAGTTATTTAACTTGTAAAATTAACTTTTCAATATTTAAATTAAATCAAATATTCCAAATTCAAATGACTATAATTCTGGGTCATTACAATTTTACAATATATTATTATTATAAACTTAGTTAATTGTTATAAAACGTATAGTTTTTATTTATTATTATTATTAGTATTCTTATTAGTATGTTCTAAACTTAGTTAATTTGGGAAATATTTTATAATTTATTATTATTAATTATTATTGTTGTTGTTATTGTTATTATAGACTTAGTTGATTTTCATAAACTTATTTATTGTTTTATTATTTTGTAAACTCAGTTAATGTTTATAAAATTATATAATTTTTATAAAACTACGTTAACTTGGTTCACTTCTAAAAAAGATTTTTATTATTACCATTATTCTAAACTTAGTTAAGTTTTATATACTTAGTTTGTTTATTGTTTTTTTGGTTGTTGTTATTGTGATTATGTTGTTGTTGTTGTTGTTAGATTGTTGTTGTTAGTCTTGTTATTATAGACTTGGTTAATTTTTTATTATTATTGTTACAACTACTACTACTACTATTATTATTACTATTCTAAACTTAGTTAAGCTTAACTATTTTTATAAAACTTAGTTAACTTAGTTAATATTTTATAGTTTTTATTTTATTATTATTATTATAAACTCAGTAACTTTCATAAACTTAGTTAATTTATTATTTTTATTATAAACTTAGTTAATGAAGTTAATTATTATGAACTTAATTATTATTATTATTATATTAATTTAGTTAATGTTTATAAAACTTAGCTAACTTGGTTAATATTTATATTTTATTATTATTATTATTAGAACAATTAACTAAGTTTATAATAATAATAATGGGTGGGGTTAGGGTTCCACCCATTATTATTATTATTACAAACTTAGTTAATTGTCCTGTTAATTTTATAAACTTAGTTTATTTATTATTAGTATTACCATTATGATTGTTGTTGTTATTATATTATTAGTACTAGTATAAACTGCACATACGTGCATCTAATAGCTAGAGATATTTTTTATTTAATAAAAGAATGAGTGGACGGATGTGTGTTGTAAGTGCAAAAGTTTTGATAGTCACAATACTTTTATTTCAAGTTGTTTTGTTGGTGATGTCGGTGACAAATTGGTAGTAAAATTCCATTGGTTGGTAATTGAAAAGGAAATGGTGGTTGAGGTTGCGAACCGGTGGTGAGATTCCGTTGATGGATATGGGTATATTTCCTAAATTTCAAAAAGACACCGTGGAAATCATATTCATTAAATTCTCTTTATTAATAGTAGAGATTATATTATTAAAATAAACTTAGTTAATTTTCATAAACATTAGTTAAATTATTATTATTATTATTATTATTATTAATTTATTTAATTTTTATAAAACTTATTTAATGAAATTAATTTTTATAATCATAGTCAGTTTATTTTGATTATTAGTATTATTATATAAAGGAGACAATGCCACTTTACTATTTGTCATCTCAACAGTTGGATGAATGAAAACATAGGTAAAGAAATAGAGAAATAAAATGATGTGTGTGTGTGTGTATATCAAATTACTTCATTTTTTCATTTTCCACCAATTTGTCCATAAACGAAATCTAATGAATCCTACTGTTCAGTAACTCATGTCCATGAGCTGCCTTTACATGCTAATTTCACCATGCACCTATTGTTCATGCTGCTTGAATTGCCCATGCTGATCTAAGGCAGCAGTTGAAACTCTATCACTATTGACTAAGTTATGCAATCAGGAAGACGACAGTTGTCAAAATACATACGTTAGCAATGCCATAATACTGATAAAAATTACACTCTAACATACTATTTATTGAGAATATAGTTATTGTGTGATGGTTCAATATATGTTATTTCCCTTTATATTTGATAATAAAAATACATAGGCATCATCTAAGAGTACATGATTCACGACTAGCCAACGATGTTGAAATATATAATTAACTTACCGACCAAATTAGTTGCCTTATCACCATCAACCAGTATGTGGACCTAACCCTCTAATTGCATCTAATGCCTCAGCAAGAGCTCGCATAGCTTCACTTGCATCTCTACAGCCACCGTATAATTTGCAGCTTTTTCCATCAAGCAATGAACTAATAGTTTTAGACATCCGACCACCAAATTTCCCAACTTCTTCATAATATACAATCTGGCACTCTTCTTGATTTCATCTTTGACTTCATCATTTAATTCAAATAAAACACGGTTCACTTCGCTTCGTTTAAATTTCCCAAACACACTGGGTCTGGCATCGTGTTGTTAGAGCAAGAGAAGAGTACGCTGGTTTCATCAAGGTTCCATATATTTAACTCCTATGCTCCTATTTTGTTCAACGAAATGCACCTATATTTTAACTCATGTAAGCCTCTCAGTCATGGAAGTAAGAAAAATGTAAACCAGACAAAACTGTCCATTCACAAGGAGAAAAACAATGGAAGTTTACCTGAGAGCACTAACGAGGTAAGATAATGAAAATCCGATTAATATCTAGGCAAAATTATATTCCAATTTAGCCAAATTTTCTTACAATTTGACATAGTAAAAAAAAATATAAAGACGGTATCAGTTAGAATGGCCACTACAAGAAAGGCTACGTATAGTGGAAGCCTTTTGCGTCGTCTGGCGACGACTAAAATAAGCGGTCGTCGCTAGCCGTCGCAAGATGACGCAAGCTCTAAATATATAGCTCGAACCCGCAACCTGTAAATCATTACCTTTCCCACCAAAACCTAAAACGACGAACGAATTTTTGTCCCCCCCCCCCAGCCGCCGCAAGCCACCTTCAGCCGCCTAAACCCTCAAAAGCTCGTCGATATCTCCTTCATCTCCAATTTCAACTTAATTTGGTATGATTAAAAGCCTAATTTCAAAAATTGGTTGATTATGGGTCAGAAATTGTTGATTATTCGTATTAGTTGATGATAAACATGTATTAGTTGATTTGGGGATATAATTAAAATGCTAATTTCTAAAATTAGTTGTTTATGGGTTTAAAATTGATGATTATTACGTATTAGTTGATGATAATAGTGTATCAGTTGATTTGGGGATATTAATTAGTGGTTTGATTGTTTAATTTGTAATTAAAAATTAAAGTTGATTTAAAATCCATCATTTAGTGTATAATTATTGATTAATATGCTTATTGATATGTTTACACGAAAGTTTGTTATAGTTTACGTGAAAATTAGTGTATAATTATTGATTAATATGCTGCTAGCAGGTATGGTTAAACATAATTAATATTTTTAATTAATTAGTGTGTGTTAATTATAATTATTAGTGGTTAGTATAAAATAAATTTATTTTAATTTATTATAAGTGCAAACTTCAAAATTTTAGTTTACAAAATCGGTAAACTAAAAATTTAAATAGTTAACTGAATTGTAAAATATGTTTTAAAAATTCAAATTTAGTTAACAAAATATTTAAATATTTGAATGAATTATAAAATTATGAAATGAAGTGAAGTGAAATAATAAATTAAGAAAAAATAAATTTTAGTTTGAAATAATATTTTTTTTTGAAACAAATATTCTACTAAAATCGACGCTAGCCTTTTGTGTCGGCCGACGACGGCTAGAATAAGCGGTCAACGCTTGCCGTCGCTAGTCAACCCAGATCTGTATACACATATCCAAAACCCGCGAACCCAAAAACTTTTCACTCTTTCGCACTTAAAAGTAAGGTTGATTTAAAATCAAAAAATTAGTGTACTATTATTGATTAATATGCTTTTTTTTAAACAAAAAATTTTATAACAAAAGGAGAAAAAACGCCTTTCTCCGAGGGCTCACATAGATAATTCGAAACAGTAGAAGGACGAAAGCCTCCCATAAACAAAAGCCGCAGAACAGCAGCGGAAAATAAGAAACCATGAATACAGGAAGAAAAACCATAGCATATAGAAACGAAACCAGCCGAGGACAGGTGAGTAAGGGATAAAAGATCCACCAACATTCACAAACTCGCCTTGACCCAAAGGTAAAAGCCAGACCACCAAGCCATACCACAAATAAA
Organism: Allium fistulosum; assembly: GCA_030737815.1. Taxonomy (NCBI): domain Eukaryota; kingdom Viridiplantae; phylum Streptophyta; class Magnoliopsida; order Asparagales; family Amaryllidaceae; genus Allium; species Allium fistulosum. Next base: position 1,218,292,517 of record CM060902.1, read on the forward strand.
GCAATCTAGGAGCCACAACGCTAGAAAATCCAGGAAAAGCATACTCCTATAAAGTGAGCAATTGGCGGCGAATATAAGGTGCCCAATATGGTCGGACTGAAGAAACCGAGAGGCGATGGTGGAAAGACATAGCAACAAAAACGCCACCATCGTAAATCCAGCTGCAAAAATAGAGAACAGGACCATCCACAGCAGCCAAACAACCGCTCAAGACCGCCAAATAACCAGCGAAGAAAAGAAAGCCGGGCCCCTTAACTAGACAACCAAAGCTCAAACCGGGCCAATGGAGAAGCCAAAGAAAGCTGAATCTGGAAAACTAAACAACAACGTTAACCACAAAAAAGGGGGGAGGGGAAGTGAGCGTTGGGTGAAGGCCAACGCTCGCTCACGATGTTCAACCTACTCCCAGTCTAGCGTGAGACAAAGCACACGAAATAGAGAGTAGACCGACCAGATGCTCCGCACGGGAGCTCAAACGACCCCTGAAAGGTCTACCACGGAAAGCAAGGAAGACGTCGTTCCTCACACACCGAATAATAAATGGAGGGTCCATACGAGAACTTTCGAAGGTTGCCTTGTTACGCGCGCACCAGAGGTGCCAGCAGATGAGACAGGGAATCAAGCGGTATACAATTGAGCGAAGAGATTTACCAGCATTCCCAGACCACCAGGACCTACGGAGATCAGATGGCGAGCTGGCCAACCGACGAACACCAAGAAGGTTTTCGAAGTAATTCCAGCACGATCTGGCCGAGAAACCACCAAAGAACAAATGATTCAAGGATTCTGATTCCCCATTGCTGCAGCATCTACAACGGGAGACGAATGGGATGCCGATTTTTTGGAGATTCTCGTCCAGTGGAAAACCATCATGGAGAATCCGCCACATCAAAATAGAGACCTTGGGGGGAATGCGAGAGTCCCAAATGAAAGAAAAAATAGGACGAAGGGGATCTTTGATTCTAATCGAAGACCAAGCGTTCAGAATGGAAAATGAAGCGCCATTCCATCCTGAAGATCCACCATGTGTGTCGGAAATCGGTTTCACCGACTGCATGTGCTTCCAGGTCTCACTAGCATAAGACGGAGACCCTGTGAAGTTAGAGCCCGCAAGCCTGCGATATTTCGCATGGAGGAAAGAAGCCCATAAGGAGTTGTTAGTGCCAAACCTATGCCATAACTTACAGGCAAAAGTTGCGCAAAGATCCTTCGGATTACGTAGACCCAGTCCCCCTTCTTTTTTGGGACGGCACACCACGTCCCACGACACCCATTGGTGCAGTCGGACACTGTCCTTGGTGCCCCAGAAGAAAGACGAGGCCAAAGACTGATACGACCGAAAGAAAGAAGAAGTAGGGGTCATAGCCGCGAAAACATGAGTTCCCATCGAGTCTAAAACGGATTTGATAAGAACAAGTCTACCAGCCTGAGAAATAAGAGATGCATTCCAGCGTAAGATCTTACCCCTCACTTTATCAGTCAAGGGATCGAAAAAAGCATTGAGTTTTCTACCGCGATACAGGACAAAACCCAAATAAGGAAGAGGAAGAGCGGCTTCCTTGAAACCTGAGACAGCCTCGATCCAGATAGCACGAGAGGGAGCCAAATCTTTCCCATGGACGAAACAGCTTTTGGCAGGGTTTACTAGTTGGCCCGAGGATCGCTCATATTGATGAAGAAATCTGAGGAGCCGTCTGACAGAGGAGACGCTGCCATTAGAGAAAATGACAACGTCATCTGCGAAGGACAAAGAAGAGATTAGGGGGCAACCCCTTGGAATCCCGAAGCGTTGAATCTGGCCGTAGGTAGTTAAGGATTGAAGACCGCGAACGAAAGCCTCTACCGCGATCACAAAGAGAGATGGCGAAAGTGGGTCTCCCTGACGCAGACCTCTTCCAGCCTTGAAATAACCATTAGCCGATCCATTAGTGAGCACAGAGAACCAACAGTTGGAAATTAGCCTTCACACCAAGTCAATAAGGGGTTCCGAGAAACCGAATGCCCTTAAGATCTTGATGATAAAAAACCAGGACATGCGATCGTAGGCCTTAGCCATGTCCAGTTTGAAGACAACATTAGAACCCCTGATCTTCCGGTCGATCTGGGAGATAAGTTCCTGAGCGAGCAGAACATTATCAGTAATCAAACGCCCCTTAACAAACCCCGCTTGAGAAGGAGAAATAATGCGCTCAAGGAAGGGAGCCAATCGGGTGGACAAGATCTTAGAGATCACTTTATTTGAAAAGTTGAAAAGACTGATTGGCCGGAAATCCACACACGACCTAGGGTTGTCGCATTTTGGAATAAGAACAAGGTTGGTGGATGTCCATCCAGAAGGAAGGGATTCCCCAGAGAAAAAGGATTGAACAGCAAGACAAAAATCCACCTGAATAATAGACCAAGCACTCCTGAAAAAAGCACCGTTGAAACCATCCGGGCCACTGGCACTATCCTTGCTCAGAGCAAAGACAGAAGCACGAATCTCCTCTGGGGTAGGGAGATCCACGATAATGTCACTTTTCGGAGAAAGAACTACACGAGGAATGAAGGCCAGCAGAGCCGGATCAGAAACCGAGACCGAGGGAGAGCCCAAAAAGGATTGAAAGTGGGACAGGATGGTCTCTTTGACATCTTCGGGCGAAGAGGCCATAGATAGATCCTGTCGCAAAATCTCACGGATCGTGAGAAGGTTATTCTTTTTACGAATAGAGGAATGGAAGAATTTAGAGTTTGTATCACCGACTACTACCCACTTGATCCTAGCCTTTTGACGAAGGTAGTCATGCTCGATACGAAGTTCCAAGGAGAAAATGGTTTGAGCAAGAGCCCAAGCCTCCTTGTTAGCCTCGGTAGGATCCTCGTCTAGCAAGGATTCGGCTGTAATAAGAGACTCTTCGGCCAAACGAACGCGATCGAAAATGTTCTTAAAGACCTGAACGTTCCAAACCTTAAGGCAAGCTTTGAGACGTTTAAGCTTACGACCGAACATCTCACAGGGAGAGGCAACAATAGGAATGCTCCAAGAATTTGCAACAACTTGAAGAAAAGAATGATGAGATGTCCACATACTCTGGAAACGAAAGGAAGAAGGCCCCGTTAAAGAGCGGGGAGAGCAGCGAACAACCATGGGAGCATGGTCAGAAAAGGACCGATGGAGATGCGCGATCGAAAAGGAATAATGGAGATGAAACCACTCCTCCGATCCGAAAACACGGTCGAGTCTGGAAAGGATACGGTTCGGTCCCTCTTGGTTGTTTGACCAGGTGAAAGCAGAGCCAACAAAGGGAAGCTCTGACAGACCAGAGCTGACAATGAACGAATTGAAATCCGCCATCGCTACACGGTTGATGGCGGCTCCTCCCCGTTTATCCGCCTGGCAGGCGACGATATTAAAATCGCCGCCTATCACAGAGGAAGGGAAACCCAACGAATCGAGCCCTAAGATGTCAGACCAGAGAGCTAATCTCTCCATACGATCACATTTGGCATAAACTGCCGAAAAAAGAAAGGGAGAGCTAAAAGAGGAAGACGAGCAGGCCAACGAAAAAAGCTGATCGGAATCAAAGACGTTTCTGACCGATATGGATGTGGACCATAGAATCCAAACCTTCCCCGAGATGTTGGCAGATCCACCGCCAAAACCTAAGGATAAGATGATGCGGGAAATGCCTTCCGGTCCCAGAAATGGTTCCAGAAGAGCGACCAAACCAACAGAGTGCTTCTTAACAATGCGTTTTAGCCTAGCCAAAGACGCATCATTGCCAATACCACGGACATTCCAGAAAAGCAAATTCGCCATTTAAGAGTGAGAGCAAGACACCAAATAAGAAGGCTCAGACGAGGTAAAGCGAGTAACGAGTAGATCGGTCGATCTGCTCGGACGCCGCTATAGAGCGTGTGTGAATGGTGCGGGGGGTAGCCTGGGCTCTACGCGAGCGGCGCCGAGACGCCCTGGGGATAAAGTCGGAATGCTGGGGAGGTGTCACTGAAGACACCTCAATACCCGAACCCAATGCAGAAGACAACGAGTCACCAAGCAGCGAAGTCGAATGCAACGAGTTCCTAGCAAGGCAGTCGAGACGCTCATTAAGGAGCGCAATCTCTGCCTTACTCATAAGAGGAATGGATATGGACATAGAGCATGAAGAAGAGGGAAGGGAGCAAGCTGAGGAACAATGATAGAAAGAGGGACCCACTTGGTCCGAGTGATCCGACTACTCATGGGGAAATCGACAATAAGAGGGAAGTCGAATCAATCGCATACCAATCTTTCGAAGGATCCAATCAGATAAAAAAGGAGAAGAATAGCTGATAGAATCAAAGAAGCAAGAGCCAGGCGACCCGGACAAAGATGACTCAACCGAAGTTGGGAAAAAACAGAAAGGCGATACTATGGAAATAGAAAAGGAAGAAATAGCAGAGAAAGAGCGGGGCAGTGTAAGGGCGCCAACAGTCTGCAGCCGATATTGTTGTGGGAGTCTTACCAATGCCGGACTGTCACTAATAAAACAGCCCCGCGCTGCAGGTAAGAGTCGCAGGACGGACCAATCAGAGGGGAAGGAAAAGCAGAATAAGGAAGGCTGGCTATATCTCAGTCTGTCCGTATAGTGGTCAGGAATTGCCACTATACGACCAGGGCGAGAAGAAAGCCCGAACCAATAGCTCCAGTCCCTTAGAAAACTCCGAATACACAAATCGAATCCAGTCAATGGAAGCCTACAGCAAAATGACAAAGTCGCTGACGACATAGGTTCGGCCTCATCAAGACTCAACATAGTAGACCAACAAAGCTCAGCCAGCATCTCAACCCAGGCAAATATCCTGAGATAGACACCGCCAATGCGACAGATGAAAGCCCTCAAAATCGACTGAGGCCGACTAGGCTGATACAGGTAGAAAGACGACAAGGACCCGCAGATCGAATAAAAACCAACAGACAATAAGGGACCTGACACACTCCCGGCCTCGGATGAGACGGCAGTGTCAGGGAGCTCACACGGATGTGTAACAAGGCTCAGGTAGAATTGACAGACCATATAATCCGACAACCAAAAAGCAGCATACAGCCCACAAATATCAATGGAATATGAACAATAAATAGAGAAGCTCGCCTGCCTGCAAAGAACAATACAAACCTGCAAAGGCGGAGAAATAGCCAGCAACAGCGGCGAACTAGACAGAGAGGATAAAACCATTACATCGTTCGCTAAATGAATGGGCGAAAACAGCGGCTCCGAAGGATCGGACATGGGCAGAGCAGTGACAAGGCCAACCACAACATCCACTGGCCGGTCTGTACTAGGAGGTAAGGCGATCAAATCCTTAACCCCTGCCGCACAGTCACAACCAGAATCGACAATAGTCCCAAATGCGATATAGGCCTCAAGAGGGCTACAAACAACAGCAGTACCAACAAACGCTAGTCGAGGCACAAACCGAGTGATGAAATCTCGTTTGTTGCTCGATAAGGGGTCACAATCATCCAGAGAGCCAGAAAGCTCAAACATGGATACAGCACCAAGCGAACCAAAGCAAAGAGCTGGCTGGCCTGAATCCACTTCATCCAACTCATCGGCAAATAAAATGCTCGGAACAAATCGGGTGGTGAGATCCCGACTGCCGAGTGATACACCCAAAATCGACCCATAACCCCAAGACTCAGCAGTTGCAGCAGTTTCTACCGTCGACCCATCAAAGCATAAGCCGCGGGATGGAATCGAGGGGAGAGAGCTGAAAATGGGTTCCAGAACCAAGAAAAACCAATCAACGTCAACAAATCTGAAGCGAGAAAGAGCCGAAAAGGCCATATCAGAGAACACGAAAATCTCAATTGATCGAGTACCAGTGAAACAAACCGACAGTGGCGGAGCCACCAGCGCTAACAAGGCAGCAGCAATCGACTCGAAAGAGGGACAAAACTTCACAAAATCACCACGAAAATAAAAAGGCCCAAATTCCATAGCCGGAACCCAAGAATCGGCACCCAAAACTTAGAGAAAGAAATACTCGCAATCAGTAAAGAGAGATTAGAAGACCGCAAGAGAGGGAGAACGGAGACAGTCGGAGAAAGAGGAAGAGAGCAGCAATTCGCTAATCTGAGAAAAATTGGGAAGCCATGGATATTTTTATTATTACCGTTGGATCTGTTCATATGCTGTGATTGATTAATATGCTTATTGACAAGTTTACGCGAATGTTTAGTATAGTTTAAAACAATGTTTGTTATAATTTGTACAAAAATTAGTGTATAATTATTGATTAATATACTGGTAGATAGTTAAATGAATTGTAAAATATGTTTTAAAATTAGTGTATAATTATTGATTAAATAAGTTCAAAAATTAGTGTATAATTATTGATTAAAATTAGTGCAAACTTCAAATTTTAGTTACAAATTCGGTTCAAAATTTAAATAGTTAAATGAACTGTAAAATATGTTTTAAAATTTCAAATTCAGTTAATAAAATATTTAGATAGTTGAATGAATTATAAAATTAAGAAATGAAGTGAAGTGATATCATAAATTAAGAAATAATAAATTTTAGTTTGAAATAATAATTTTTTTGAAATAAATATTGTACTAATTTTTTAAAAAACTAAGAAATGAAGCGTTATGTATTTTTTAACAAATACAGCAACAACAAACTAAAGCCTTTAGTACCATAAGGCTTTAATTTATTTTAGAAAATATAACAACAACAATATACCCCTTGGATGCAAAGTTATGCGTAGAAGAGAAGTGAAGTAAAGTGCTATCGAAATTAGATGGAAGTGTGGTGTATGAAGTCTTTAGTCCCAAAAGGCTTTAATTTTGTTTTAGACAAAATTTAGGTGTTGTTGAAATTACTAACATATATTTTTAAATTAGGAACAATGTTCGATTATTTTCTCGACCGTACTTGGATGTATGAAGTCAGAACTAGTATGAAAGATTCGGTGAAGGAACATTTCTACAATGATGCACACGAATTTATTAGATTCGCTACATCTAATAGTCGAAATAACGAAGAACTTTGTTGCCGTTGGAGTAAGTGCCAACATTTGAAGCATTAGAAACCAAATATAGTTAAAGTACATTTGCATAAATCTGGTTTTGTGCCCAATTATTATTTGTTGGATCGTCACGGAGAACTTGCTGCACCTACACCTAATCTTATAGTGTCAGAGAACGATTATGTTATGACGAATCCAATAGAAGATATGGTGGAATATGCAGCACGATCAATGTTCCCTACCATTCAAGTTGACGATGAAAACGTAAATATCGAAGAAGAACAGAATGTAGGAGAGAAAAGAATTTATGATTTATTAGACGCTACTAAGAGGCCATTATGGAATGGTTGTAAAAGCGGAATTGAATTATCAGTAACCGCTGAATGCATCACTATGACATCAAAATTCAATTTTACAGAAGATGGATTTACAACATTTGTACAAGCTGCAAAGCGACATATGTCATCCAATAATCTGATGTGCGATAGTCATTATAAAGTGAAAACACTTATGCTGGCTTTCGGTCTACCGTACCAAAAGGTAGATACATGTATAAAAGGTTGCATGTTGTATTGGAAAGATGACATTAACCTTAGAAACTGCAAAATATGTAATGAGGAAAGATACAAACCAAGAAAATAGAAAGGAAAGAAAGTTCCATACAAGAGAGTGCATTATTTACCCATCACTCCCAGACTTCAAAGGTTATATGCGTCTTCAGCTACGGCATGTCATATGCGATGGCATAGTGTGAGAACACATGAAGAGGGAACTTTGATACATCCATCTGATGGAGAAGCATGGAAATATTTCGATAAGACGTATCCCGCCTTTGCTTCAGAGAGCTGTAATGTCGTACTTGGTTTATGTACAGATGGATTTTCACCATTCTCTCGGTGTGGTAGTAAATATTCATCTCGGTCTATTATCGTTACTCCTTATAATTTACCTCCATGGATGTGTATGAAAACTCCATATATGTTTCTCACTATTGTCGTCCCTTCCCTGATGATCCAATACAAGGAATCGATGTTTATTTACAACCATTGATTAAAGAGTTGAAAACACTATGGCATGAAGGAGTTGAAATATACGACATTTCAAAAAAAAAGAATTTTCGTATGTTCGCTTCTTTGTTATGGACTATTAGTGATTTTCCTACGTATGCCATGCTTTCAGGTTGGAGTACTGCCGGTCGTTTAGCTTGTCCTTATTACATGGAAGAAACATGAGCATTTTCTTTACGGTATGGGAAGAAAATTTCATGGTTTGATTATCATCGATGTTTTCTCCATCTCAATCATACTTTTAGAGGAGATAAATTTTTTTAAAGCTAACAGAGAAGAGAGAATGCTACCACTAAAGATTTGATCAAGCGAAGAAATATATGACATTGTAAAGGACTATCCAAAGATACATGAAACTGGAGTACAGACTGAAACTCCAGGTAAATCAGACATTCATAATTGGTGCAAATAAAGTATATATTGGGAGTTACCTTATTGGAAAGATCTCTTACTTCGACATAATATTGACATGATGCACAACGAAAAAAATGTGTTCGATAACGTGTTTAATACAATTTTGAATGTTAAGGGGAAAACTAAGGAGGATCTGAATTCAAGACTGAATATAGCACACTTTTGTAAATGTTTCAAATTTAATATGAAGCCCAATGATAATAAAAAACCCAAAGCATGCTATGAGCTAGACAGTAAGCAAGTAAAACTCGTGCTAAAGTGGGTGGAAGGACTAAGATGTCCTGATGAGATTTCTTCTAATCTTTGTAGATGTGTTGACTTTAAAAATAATAAATTGCGTGGGATGAAAAGTCACGATTGCCATATCATGATAGAATATTTATTACCCGTTGTTTTCAAAGAACCGTTGTCCGTAAAAGTATGGAGTGTTATAACAGAATTAAGTTTATTTTATAAAAAGCTTTGTTCGACCACGTTAACAGTTGACCGTATACGTAAACTTAAAATAGAAATCCCTATACTACTCTGCAAACCGGAGAAAATATTTCTGCCAGGTTTCTTTAATGTAATGGAGCATTTACCTATTCATCTTCCATCCGAAGCACTTCTTTGAGGTCCTGTGCAATATGGATGGATGTATCCATTTGAGAGGAAATATTAAATATTTTTAATATTTATTTTAGTTTAAAATTCAGATTCACATAATTAAATTTAAATTGAATTAATTTTGTAATAGGTACTTGAATCATCTAAAGAAAAAAGTTAGACAAAAAGCACGAGTTGAAGGTTCGATGTGCAAATCATATCTGGAAGAAGAAGCTTCATTCTTTTTCTCTCATTACTTCAGTGACCATGTGAACTTATCATTTGTAAGTGTTCCTCGTAATAATGAAGCCGTTGGACTAGGTTCTTCTCAAACAATATTTTCTATTTTTTGACAACATGGCCGACCTCCTGGAAAATGTGTGGAAATATGGTTAGACGATAGAGATTACCATATAGCACACACATATGTTCTTCTTAACTGTGCGGAAGTTGCACCAATTGTTAGGTAATAATAAATTCATATTTATTTCAAGTATACTTACGTATTAATTATAATGCAACATATTATATATATTTGCAGTATTTACGAATCACAACGTCTATTTGGCGATCTCGGTAAAGAATTTTCTAAATGGTTTTCTAACTACGTTTATGATCCAAGAAATTACATCGTTGATGAAGGATTACAACATCTTACGCTCGGACCAAAAAGAAATGTTAAGACTTATCCAATATTCTTCATCAATGGATTTAAATCCAACACCAATGATTATGGTGATGAAAAATTAACATACAATAATGGTATATTTGTCAAAGGTAGTGATGATCCAGATGACGATATAAAAGATTTTTACGGCGTATTAACGCAGGTTTTAGAATTGACATATTATATACAACCTGTAGAAAAAGATTTTGTATTCAAATCAATTGGTTCAGCAATGTTCCTGGTTCTGGAATCAACATGCACAAAGATTATATGCTTATTGAAATAAATCATACCTCACATTACTTTAAGTATGGTCCTTTCGTATTAGCCAAGCAAGCATTACAAGTTTATTTTGCTCCTTAACCATCCTCAAAGCGAGATAAAGCGGATTAGTCAACTGTTTTTTAAACGAAGGCAAGATTTACGTTTAACGGAAATAATATTACAGACGAAGCAGCATATCAAGCGGATCTTAAGCCAAATAATGAAATAATAATAACTGATGATATTGATTTATGGTCGTTGAATGATGAATCTGAATCTGTAAACAACGAAGACTGATAATTCTGAATATATGTATCGCTTGTTGTAAAAATATATATTCTAAGTTTCCGCTGTTATTGATAATGATGACTATGTTGTGAGCTATGTATTATTCTGTTTTGTTAATTCTATATATGTATTCAGGAGATCTTGTTCCATTTATGATATTTTCGTAGAAGTTTTATGTGATGATTGATAAAACATGTTTCCTAATAATAAATTGATTTTTCATTATATTAAATGATATGTTTGTCACAGATATATATGTCTTACGGGAGACATTACAGCAGATCTCGGCCTTCTTCTTATCCTGACGCGGGTACCAGCGGCACGGCGCTAGATTTACGACCAGTAGCGGAGGCCGTTCTAAGGAGTTCAGGGTAAGTCTCAAATTTATTGCATGTATATTATTTAAAATTTATTAAATGGCTACATCAAAATTTATATAGGGGTTTCGAGGTAGAGCCTTCGGACTACATTCTTCAAGTCTCCAAGAAGGCATTCAATAGTCGGATGTTGGGATGTTGGGCTCATTGGGATGACATCCCAGACTATGTTATGAATGCTATATGGGTCGACTTGATGGTAAGTATAAATTTATAATTCATTTGACAGTTAATATAATGTATATAATTCAAATTAATTTCAAAATGCAGGTTGCGGTACGTGTTGATCCGGAAGATATGGATATTTTGAGAAATCACTGGAACAAAATGATGCGGAAAAATTATAGGGACATTCTCTCAAAGGCAAAGAACGCGAATAAAAAACCCGCTTGGATGAGCGTTGATGTTTGGGCTGAATTTCTCCAACTTTGGGATGCTCCTGAATTTAAAGTAAGTTATTTAATTTTATATTGTTATTATAATTTGTTTAAATTTTGTATATTAGTTGCATTACTTTAGTTAATAATATATTTTAATTTATAGGAAATATCATCGCGGAACCGTGCAACTAGGAATAAAAATCCTGTTGTACACCGCAGTGGCTCTAAATCCTTCCAACAACATCGGAAGGAATTGGTAAATTTATAGATTGCGATTGTAAATAGATTATTGATATTTAATCATATTGGTAACATTGTTCATTCATATATGTAATTCAGTATAAGAAACAATGTGAGCCTACAATGGCAGAGGTCTTCACTCACACGCATGCCGTTGAGCAGACAAATGAGGATGCCAACGTTTCATATGTTTGGACGGACGATAAATCTCAGTTCGTAATGGTAAAGATGCTTACTTTTTTTTTACTTCTCATTTCATAAGTTTTAAATTAAATATTTATTGTAGCAAACTTCTGTTCATCATCGTAGGAAATATATGAAGCGGAGCAAGCTCGAGTGGCGCAGCCCACTGACCGTGAGTTGACCTTGGAGGAGTAGAACCATATATGACATGTTTTGATTGACCCTCCTTCACAAAATAGACGTTACAGTTTTGGAAACCAGGAGGTAAACTGCTTTATTAACTAATATATAAATTTTATTTAATATTGAGCATAAATTATAACTCGATATTAACTATTTTACAGGCGATAATGACCAAGAGGGTTTATAGGAGATCCCGGGCAGAGGAGGAGATAGCTCAGCTGAAACAGCAGATGGCAGAGTTCAATGATTGACAGAAGAGCGAAAGATTGGCGCAGCTGCTAGATGAGCGGATTGTGGCATATTTAGTAGAGCACGGGAGAATGCCTAAGGAGGATGGGTCGGGAGATGACGATCAGTAAGTATAACTGTGGCGTTTGATGGATTTTGTTCGTTTTGTTTTGTATTTATTTGACATGTGTTGATGGATTTGATACTTGTTTAATGATTGTGTTGTTTGATGGTTTTTTGGATGTTTTGTTTGATGGATATGAGTATTTGTCGGTATGGTTGTGTTGTTCGAAGAATTTGTGGATGTGTTGTTTGATGGAATATAGACGTTGTTTGATGGAATGTTGATGTAGATATTGATTTTTGCGTTATATACTTACTTATGGGTGATATGCTACGGCCTATTTACCCAGCTTTGCGTCGGATAGCGTCGGTCAGCGACAACTTATCAACCACTCTGGATATGCCACGTGTTTAACCTAGCGATGCCAGCCGTCGCTAAATTTGCGACGACGCTGTCGCTAAACCTATTGATGTCGACTGTTTTTGCAACGCCTTTTAGCGACGGCTTGCGTCGCTAATGGCAAGCCCTTTTGTTGTGGGCATGTTAACATAAAATCTCCAAAAGAAAAACTGGTAATTTGAAAAACGAGTATGTATGACCAGGAGTATTTTACAGATTTGCTTCAGCAACATTCAGGTCATGAAGGACATTTGTCCTAGCTTCTTCAGAGAGTGTTGCAAAGGGCCGGCCTTTGAGTAGAAGCTAGCCAAGGATCTTATTGCTTTCTCTATTGCAGCATAGGACTTTTAAGATAACAAATGTAAAATATTAAATTGTTTGATGTTACCGAGTGTATTTACACACTCAAACCCTGGTCTGTCAACCCAATTTAAATATTGGTTCAGTATAAAGATCATTTCTTCTTACTACTATCAATAAAAATTCAATTACCATATGATCACGAAAGTAAATCATAGGATATATGTCCTATATCTCAAATGATGCATTTTTTTATTAAAAAGCACTACTAACTTGGGTCTATGCCCTGTAGCACAACCTAAAATGGTAAATTTGTTCACCATTAAGGGTGTATAGAAGGACCATGGGGGTTTAAGTATAGAACCTCAAGTCATTGATTTATCTATCTTTGCAGAAGGCAGAAAAAACATTATACGAATAAGATAAGATTTTAAGCATATCCCATGGGAAATGGGACATTGTTCGGCTTTGCTAAAGCTGGATCACTTTGGGGTCTGCTATTTAATATCGTACGTAACATATACTAAATACTGTAAGATATCTGGGGCTGAAACCCTTTCCCTTCCTTTTTTTTAAAAAAAAATTAATTTTATAACAACAAGGAGAAAAAAAGCCTTTCTCCGGTAACTCACAGAAGAAGGCAAGGCATACAAAAATATGCCTCCCTGAATACCGAAACAGAGACAAGCCTATAAAGATCACAGGAAGAAGAAAAAAGATCCACTGCCAGAAGAATCCATATAAACCCAGCTGAAACAAAAGGAACAACAGCCCGCTCTACCAGCTTCCCCGCTACACCCGAATAGGTGTAGGCCAGACCACCCGATAGTAAACCAACCACCGCCATACTGAAAAAGGACCGAGAGAGGACCAAAATCAAAACACACTCAGCAGAGAATCCCACAACAAACGGCCTCAAGCACACCTTGGCTGTCAAGTGACAACACCCGATGAGCTCCGGCAAGGCCACCACCCATAGATGGTGTCACTTAGCACAACAATCGCCACCCGTACAGAAGGTGGAATACCAAAAGAGAAGACCAAGGAAACAACCACTACCAAAGACATCGACGAAGACACATCCTATAAAAACAAAACCAGGCAGTCGAAACACCGCGAAGACACCTAATCCTTAAAAACTAGCAAACACATCAAAACCAAAAATTAGGGGGGGGGTGGGGGGCTCGAGAGCGCTGGATGAAGGCCAACGCCCCGCCTAGAGGACTTAACCAACGCCGATTCTAGCGGAACTCAACACACACGAGATAGAAAGAAGACCCACTAGACGCTGAATACGGGAGCCCGTGATTCCCCTGAAAGGTCTACCTCGGAAATCAAGGAATACGTCATTCCTAACGTGCCGAATAATGGTCGGGGGGTCCATAGGAGAGCTCTCGAAGATTGCCTTATTCCGAGCACACCAAATGTGCCAGCAGATAAGACAGGGAATCAAGCGATAAATGATCGAACGAAGAGATTCCCTAGAGTTCCCAGCCCACCAGGTTGATGGAAGATCATTAGCAGATCTAGCAATCCCTCGGACACCAACTAGGTTTTCGAAGTAATTCCAGCAAGATCTGGCTGAGGAACTGTCTAAGAATAAATGGTTCAAAGATTCTGATTCCCCGTTGCCACAGCATCTGCATCGGGAAACTAAGGGGATGCCTAACCTTTTGAGATTCTCGTCTAGTGGCAGCCCATCATGTAGGATACGCCACATCAGCAGAGAAACCTTAGGAGGAGAACGAGAATCCCAAATGAAGGAAAACAAAGGTCGAATGGGGCAAGGAATTCTAACCGAAGTCCAAGCTCTCAAGATGGAAAACGAAGCACCGTCCCAGCCCGTAAGTCCGCCATGAGAATCAGAGAAAGACTTCACTGATTGCATGTGCTTCCAGGTCTCACTTGCATAGGACGGGGTACCCGAATAATTAGAACCCGCCAGCCTATGGTACTTTGCGTGAAGGAAAGAAGCCCATAAAGAGTCGTTAGCACCAAATCTGTACCACAGCTTACCAGCAAAAGCAGCACAAATATCCTTGGGATTACGAAGCCCCAAGCCGCCCTCGATTTTGGGACGACAAATCGTGTCCCATGAAATCCAGTGGTGACGACGGCCGTCCTCCTTGTTGCCCCAGAAAAAAGACGAGACCAAAGACCGATACGATCGGAAGAAGGAGGAGGTAGGGGTCATAGCCGCATAGACATGAGTTCCCATAGAATCTAACACAGACTTAATGAGAACCAGTCCGCCGGCCTGGGAAAGAAGAGCCGCATTCCAACGAATGATCTTACCCCTCACCTTGTCAGTTAAAGGATCGAACAAAGCATTAAGCTTCCTACCTCGGAACAGAACAATACCCAGGTAAGGTAACGGAAGGCAAGCTTCCTTGAAGCCCGAGAAGGTCTCAATCCAGGAAGATCGAGACGAAGAACAGTCCTTCGCACGAACGAAACAACTTTTGGAAGGGTTTACGAGCTGACCCGAGGACCTCTCGTATTGATGGATGAAACTAAGGAGCTGCCGGATAGAGGAGCGACTACCGTTAGAGAAGATAACAATGTCATTAGTAAAAGATAAGGAAGAAATAAGAGGACAACCCCTAGGGATCCCAAAACGTTGAATCTGACCGAATACCGTTAAGGTATGAAGACCGCGAATGAAAGCTTCTGCCGCGATCACAAAAAGCGTGGGCGAAAGCGGGTCTCCTTGACGCAAACCCCTCCCCGCCGTGAAATACCCATTAGCAGAACTATTAATGAGCACTGAGAACTAGCAGTTGGAGATAAGCCTCCAAACCAGGTCGATGATGGTTTCCGGAAAACCGAAAGTTCTCAAAACCTTGATGACGAAAAACCAGGACATACGATCGTAAGCCTTAGCCATGTCCAGTTTGAAGACAACATTTGAGCCCCTAACTTTCCTGTCAAGCTGGGAGATCGGTTCCTGGGCCAACAGGACGTTGTCGGAAATTAAGCGCCGTTTAACAAACCCCGCTTGAGAAGTAGAGATAATACGCTCAAGGAAAGGGGCCAAGCGGCTAGCCAGAATCTTGGAAATAACTTTATTCGAGAAGTTGCAAAGGCTAATGGGCCGAAAATCCCCACAGGACCGCGGGTTTTCGCACTTAGGGATGAGAAACAGGTTGGTGGAGGTCCAGCTAGTGGGGAGAAACCTCCCGGAGAAAAATGACTGGATAGCAAGACAAAAGTCAGCCTGAATAATAGGCCACGAGCAACGGTAAAAGGTACCGTTGAAGCCGTCTGGGCCGCTGGCACTATCCTTACTCAGGGCGAAAACACAAGCTCGGATTTCCTCCGGAGACGGGGGATCCGCTAGAAGGTCACTTTCAGGCGAGAGTACTAACCTAGGAATGAAGGCTAACAGAGCTGGGTCAGTAACCGCAACCGACGGAGATCCAAGAAAAGATTGGAAGTGAGCCAAAATGGTATCTTTGACTTCCTCAGGCGAGGAGGCCATAGATTGATCAGGATGCAAAATCTCACGAATTGTGAGAAGGTTATTCTTCTTGCGAATATAAGAGTGGAAGAATTTGGAGTTCGCATCACCGTCGACCACCCACTTGACCCTTGCCTTTTGACGAAGGTAGTCATTCTCAATACGAAGTTCCGAAGAGAAGTTGGATTGAGCTAAAGCCCACGCCTCCTTATTGGACGCGGACGGAGCCTCGTCTAACAAAGATTCAGCTACGATAAGAGATTCTTCGGCCAAACAGACACGATCGAAGATGTTCTTGAAAACATCAACGTTCCATACCTTAAGACAGCACTTGAGACGCTTCAGCTTGCGACTGAAGACAGTACAGGGAGGGCCAACAATGGGAACGGTCCAAGAGTCAGCTACCACTTGATGAAAAGTATGGTGAGATCTCCACATGCTCTGGAAGCGAAATGAAGAGGGCCCCGATAGGGAGAAAGGAGAGCATCGAACAATCAGAGGAGAATGGTCAGAGAATGTCCGATGAAGATGAGCTACCGAGAAGGAAAAGGGTAAGCGAAACCAATCCTCCGAGCCGAAAACCCGGTCTAGCCTAGAAAGGATATGGCTAGGGCCTTCTTGGTTATTTGACCATGTGAACGCAGAGCCCACAAAAGGGAGCTCAGAGAGACCAGAGCTGACAATGAACGAGTTGAAATCCGCCATCGCAAGACGGTTGATGGCTGCTCCTCCCTATTTCTCTGCCTGGCAGGCGACGATATTAAAATCGCCGCCAACCACAGAGTTAGAAATACCCAAGGAACCGAGACCTAAAATGTCGATCCAAAGAGATAACCTCTCCGTACGATCGCATTTGGCATAAACAGCCGAGAATAGAAAAGGAGAAGCAATAGTGTGAGATGTGCATGCAACCGAGAAGAGCTGAGATGAGTCAAAAACAGATCGGACCGCAATGGATTTGGACCATAAAATCCAAATCTTACCGGAGACATTGGCAGAGCCACCGCCAAAACCTAAGAATAACACGGTACTGGTTATGCCCTCCGGATCTAGGAAAGGTTCCAGAAGAGCAATCAAACCAACCGAGTGTTTCCGGACAATGCGTTTTAGCCTAGCCAATGACGCATCGTTGCCTATACCGCGAACATTCCAGAAAAGAAAGTTCGACATGACGGAAAAAACAGAAAGGAGACGATAAAACAAGAGAGAAAGACTGCAAGAGCGGAAGCCAGACCACAACAAGCGGAATGACCGAGCGCGCTCAGACAAGATACAGCGAGTATCGAGTAGATCTATCAATCTGCTCGGACGCCGCTATAGAGCGTGTACGGATGGTGCGAGAAGTAGAAAGGACTCTACGCGATCTGCGACGAGACGAACGGGCAGGAAAAGCAGGGGGCTGTGAAGAAGTCACATAAGACTCCTCACTAACGGACCCCCTCAAGGCCGACTGAGACGCCTCAGCAACCGCCAGAAAGGAGTTCCTGGACAAGCAATCAAGGCGCTCATTAAGAAGCGCAATTTCTGCCTTACTCATCAGCGGGATAGTAATGGATAGAGAGCAAGAAGAAGAGGGGAGGGAGCACGCCGGAGAGAAGGAAGAGGAAGTCGTGCCCAAGCGATCTGAAAGATCAGAAAGATCAAAAGAAAAGCGTAAACAGGAGGGAAGGCGAACCAGGCGAACATCAAACTGCCACCTGAGCCAATCTAGAGCAGGACAAGGAAGATCTGCTATAGAGGGAAAGATGGAGGAGGAAGAGAAATCAAAGGCTGAGACCCCCGACGCATCCGACTGCGAGACGAAATAAGGATAAGAATGGGAAGGAAAATCGAAGCGGGGCAGACAGAAGAGGGTCCGGTCAGGTGTAAGGGAGCAAACCAGTCGCATCCCAAATTGCTGTGGGAATCTTACCAAAGCCAGACTGTCACTTACAAAACAGCCCCGCAACACCGGTAAGATTCGCGAGTCGAACCAAGCAGAGGGAACAGTAGAGAGGAACAATGAAAGCTGGCAATAACCCAGGCTGTCCGTATAGTGATCACGGGCGGTCACTATACGCACAAATAAGGGGATGGGATACCGCCCTAACCAATCGCTCCAGGCCCACTGTGCCTTCCGAAGGCACCTAAGGTATCCTGCCAAGACCGAAATACGATAAAGCGACCAAGTCACTAACGACACAGAACTGGCCTCGTAGTGACTCAACACCAAAACCCAACAAAAAGAGCCCCTTGGATCGCTCCATACTAACATCCTAGTATGGACACAACCGATGCAGCCGCTGTAAGCCAACAAAAACGACAGAAGCCAAAAACTCTTCTGCATAACCCTTTCCCTTCCATTAGTAATGCTTCAAGTGAAAGACAAAGCCAACCTCACCCCCACATGAGTTAAATATAGTTGCATGATTGTGAGTATATGGAACTATGAGTATTTATAAACCATTTACATGCAAATAAATATCTAAAACAAAGTGCCTGAAGATATATGAAAACTGCCACCGAACACCTTTAAGTTTTAACCTAGGTGGTAAATATTATTTACATGCCATACAAATGTATGGTTGCATAAATAATCAAGAAAGCGTTTGTGCAAGCACATTCCACAAACTAAACTGAACACTTTAAAAGCAATTGTTAAAGACTATTATCTAGATTGAGACTCATCAAATACAAAGGAAAACTGTGCATAATAAGTTAAATTACTGTTTATCGGATAATAGTGGAGTTCTGGTGACTTTTCTTTTAGCCATCAAAACTTTTAAAACAATAAACATAATGGTTTGAATATCATTTCTACCAAAAGTGAGGGCATTACAAAATTTCTAACGTCTTCAAAAGTATAATTCAACATAAACAGTTTAAACATATATTTTAACTGCTAATTTGAAGTACCAATTTAGTAATATTAGAAATATCCAAATGAGTTCAATTTTTATAGCTCAATTACACATACGTGTGTGTGTGAGAAAATTGAAATTATGATAATGTTAGTAGTCACACATGAAACTTTTGTGCTTATGTTCATATTTTTTGAACATGACAGTTGACATGATACGAATTCCTTTATAACATTCTCATTTCACCAAAAATATTTTATTCCATAATTCTCCGACCTGCTCTGTTTATAATTTTATTTTTAATCCAATAATTTTTATAAGTCTAGTATACCAAAACAGAGAATAATCAATTATAAACTCGTCGCACAAGTTTATAACTCAGATTTCCACTACACTGGAATTCTGTGTTAATTATTATAACAATATGATTGTTGTAAATAAATTACAACAACAGCGTTATACTATTTTGAATAAATAGTATAACCAAAATGAAGGATAGAATGTAGAATAAAATAGAATTCTAACCGGAATATGTCTGAGGCTCGTCGTAACGATTTCCTTAAGAATTTTATTTCAAAATTCTCCCAAGATACAACAGACAAATTCTGCTCGAAATTGTAATGAGTATATCACTCTGTAATTTGAAAGTAAGAACAGCAGTTTTTAGAGGAGAAGAGATTTCGGATTGGAAAATCAGTGAGTAAAGTGATCAGTTTTCCTCCTTATTTATAGTTGGTCCGTATCTCTTCCGAACGGTCATGTCTGCACCCGTTCGCTCAAACAGTCACGTATGTACCTCTTCGTACAGTCAAATCTGTTCGCCCGCGTCGCTGTCTTTTAACACCCGCTCATCCCGCATCCATTCGCCTGCGTCTGCTTCAGTTGGGTCGCGCCTCCTCAGTCCAAAACCCGCGTCCGTCTTCACCCGCCCGCTTCTCTTTAAATTCCAGGCCCAGCCCAGTTTTCAGCCGAAGCCCAAAACTGTTAAACAATAGCCTAGTAAAAAGAATGGTCATTTAAGACCCGTACCCGAGCCCGAGCCCGGCCCGGTTCGGTCGGACGGCCGGCGGCGGCGCGCGCGCGTGTGTGGTGGAGATGCATGATCTCTCTCTTCACAACGAAGCATACATTTAGGAGCCCCAGGCCCCCAACCTCCTCATAAGAGAGCCATATATAAACTAATATAGCTCTCAATATTTTGGCGATGTGGGACTTTGTATATTTCCATTCATCTTATTTCTTAAGGAATTCCAACAATCCCCCACATGAATGATAATATACATATCCCCCACACAAAGCAAAATATCACAGAGTATATATGGATTTAATGTTTTATCGTGGATAAGTAGATATTTCACTTTGAACTTTCCCTAGTTAAAGCTTATCGGATTTACTTGGCTAATCGGTGAAATATTTCATCTTGAACCGTCAGCCTTTATTGTATATCCAGACAATAAGTTCTACGAAGCATTAATTCCCTTCTCATCCAATTTCTTGGTTGTGTTCATTTTGGTCCTGAACAGTACTTGGTTCTGCGAGTGTTTTAGAGAATAAAAGCCTTTTAATATTCTCATAGAGCCGACCCAGCTCACACTTACATAGGTGATCGCAACCATTAAGAGTATCCTACATATACCCCACTTGTTATTTCCAAGATATGGTCATCATTAAAAAACATAGTTTTAACCTTTAAATACTTCTGTAGGCATGCATTTATATTGTGCACCATAGGAATGGAGTTGGACTATGTCCACGCAAATGCATTACGTCTTGAGTTATTCAGAACTGGTTTGCCTATTGATCCTAGTCCGTGGGATCTCCAGTCGCTAGGATAGGTTTCCATATAAGATAACTCTTGGTGGTTTAGGCTTTTAAACCCATTCCCCTCGATGCGCCGTCAATTTTCTCTCTTGATAAACCTTTAGTAAATGGATCCGCTAGGTTATCATTTGTTCTCACATATCTATGGAAATAGTTCCATTTGAGAGTAACTGCCTAACTGTGTTATGGCATCGACGAATATGTCGTGACTATCCATTATACACAAAGTTGTGCGCTCTGCTTAGCGCAGCTTGGTTATCACAGTGTATGCATATAGCCGGTAGAGGTTTAGGCCAAAATGGAATATCTTTTAAAAAGTGACGAAGCCATTCTGCTTCTTCGCCTGCTTTATCTAAAGCGATGAACTCCGATTCCATAGTGGATCGAGCTATGCATGTTTGTTTAGTAGATTTCCATGACACTGCTGCTCCTGCTAAGGTAAAAACATAACCACTCGTTGATTTTGATTCCTCTGAATCAGCCATCCAATTTGTATCACTATATCCTTCTAAGACGGCGGGATATTTTTCATAATGTAAGGAATAATTTGTGGTATTTTTTAAATATCCAAGCACTCTCATTAGTGCTTTCCAGTGTTCCTTTCCTGGATTGCTTGTATACCTGCTCAGTCGACTTACTGCATAAGCTATATCTAGTCTTGTGCAATTCATGAGATACATGAGACATCCTATTACACGAGAGTATTCCAGTTGCATTACACTCTCATTAGTGTTTTTATGCAGTACTTCTGATGGATTAAAAGGTGTTCGCACTCCTTTAATTCCATAGTCTTGGAATTTTTCAATCACTTTGTCTACATAGTGTGACTAAGATAATTCAATTCCATTAGGAGCTCTTATTATTTTGATTCCCAAAATAACGTCTGCAACTCCTAAATCTTTCATATCGAAATTGCTAGTTAACATCTTCTTTATGGTCTCTATTACCTGAGTATTTGGACCAAATATTAACATATCGTCTACATATAAACAAATCATCACATATGATTGTCCAATTTGTTTATAATAAACACACTTATCGCATTCATTTATACGAAAACCATTTTTCATCATGACACTATCAAATTTTGCATGCCATTGTTTTGGAGCTTGTTTTAGTCTGTATAATGATTTTACTAATCTACAGACTTTGTTTTCATTTTCTTTGGAAATAAAACCTTCAGGTTGCTCCATGTGGATCTCCTCATCGAGATCTCCATTTAAGAATGATGTCTTTACATCCATTTGATGAATTTCTAGTCCATAAATTGATGCAATTGCTATTAGCATTCTTATAGAGGTTATTAGTGTTACTGGCGAATATGTATCAAAGAAGTCTACTCCTTCTTTTTGACGATATCCTTTGGCTACTAATCTGGCTTTATACTTGTCGATAGAGCCATCTGCTTTCATTTTCTTCTTGAAAATCCATTTGCAGCCAATAGGTTTTATTCAAGGTGGAATATCAACAATTTCCCAAGTTTTATTACTTAGAATTGAATCAATCTCACTTTGGATTGCTTCTTTCCAACATGAAGATTCAGAAGATGACATTGCTTCCTTGTACGTTTGAGGTTCATGTTCTAACACATATGTGAAAAAATCCGAACCAAATGTTTTGGAAGTCCTAGCCCTTACGTTTCTTCTTGGTTCAACTTCCTCAATCTCATGATGAGTTTCATCTTCATGTGAATTGCTTGTTCTTCTCTTGTGCTTTTAGGGACATTATTCCCTTCATTCCTTTTGTGCGGAAACACGTCTTCAAAGAATGAGACATCTCTAGATTCCATTATTGTATTAACATGAATATCAGCTATATCAAACTTGAATACCAAAAATCTATAGACACTACTATTTTGGGCTGGCCCTAAATAGTAACAATCTACTGTTTTTGGTCCAAGTTTGACTTTCTTGGGAGGCAGAACTGGAACTTTTGCCAAGCACCCCCACACTTTGAGGTATTTAAAACTTGGTTTGTGTCCTTTCCATATCTCATATGGAATTGTTCCTGTTTTATTATGAGGGACTTTGTTTAATATGTGATTAGACATATTTAAGGCTTCCCCCCACAAGTTCGTCGATAGACCAGAGGTTAAAAGCATGGCGGTAATCATGTCTTTTAACGTTCTGTTCTTCCTCTCGGCTACACAATTTTGTTGTGGTGAATATGGAGCTGTTGTTTGATGAATTATACCATTTTCGGCACAGAACTGTTCAAATGGTGATTCATATTCTCCACCTCGATCAGATCTCAATATCTTGATCTTTTTATTTAACTGATTTTCTACCTCAGCTTTGTACTTCATAAATGATGTAATTGCTTCATCTTTACTATTCAAAAGATATACATAGCAATATCTCGTATAATCGTCAATAAACGTAATAAAGTACTTTTTCCCACTTCTTGTAGGTAATGATTTAAAATCACATAAATCTATATGAACCAAACCTAGTGGTTCGGTGCTTCTATCAACAGATTGAAATGGTTTTTTAACCATTTTTGCTTCTACACACGTCTCACATTTGTAGTTCTTATCTCTGTTTTAGTGAAAACAGTAAAATTCTTAAGATGTTATAAGTCTAGTATACCAAAACAGAGAATAATCAATTATAAACTCGTCGCACAAGTTTATAACTCAGATTTCCACTACACTGGAATTATGTGTTAATTATTATAACAATACGATTGTTGTAAATAAATTACAACAACAACATTATACTATTTTGAATAAATAGTATAACCAAAATGAAGGATAGAATGTAGAATAAAATAGAATTCTAACCGGAATATGTCTGAGGCTCGTCGTAACGATTTCCTTAAGAATTTTATTTCAAAATTCTCCCAAGATACAACAGACGAATTCTGCTCGAAATTGTAACGAGTATATCACTCTGTGATTTGAAAGTAAGAACAACAGTTTTTAGAGGAGAAGAGATTTCGGATTGGAAAATCAGTGAGTAAAGTGATCATTTTTCCTCCTTATTTATAGTTGGTCCGCATCTCTTCCGAATGGTCGTGTCTGCACCCGTTTGCTCAAACAGTCGCGTCTATACCTCTTCGTAGAGTCACATCTATTCGCCCGCATCGCTGTCTTTTAACGGGTCGCACCCGCTCATGCCGCATCCATTCGCCCGCGTCTACTTCAGTTGGGTCGCGTCTCCTCAGTCCAAAACCCACGTCCGTCTTCACCCGCCCGCTTCTCTTCAAATTCCAGGCCCAGCCCAGTTTTCAGCCGAAGCCCAAAACTGTTAAACAATAGCCTAGTAAAAAGAATGGTCATTTAAGACTCGTACCCGAGCCCGGTTCGGTCGGACGGACGGCGGCGCGCGCGTGTGGTGGAGATGCATGATCTCCCTCCTCACAACGAAGCATACATTTGGGAGCCCCAGGCCCCAACCTCCTCATAAGAGAGCCATATATAAACTAATATAGCTCTCAATATTTTGGCGACGTGGGACTTTGTATATTTCCATTCATCTTATTTCTTAAGGAATTCCAACAATAATATTGGTAGTGGCGTTAGAAAAAGTGGAAAAAAGCTCAGGAACTCTCATTGGTAGCAGTATAGCTTCTATTCAGAAGAGTGCAGCTCCTGAGGTTATTCTAGAATCATCTGTTGCTTGTAGCACTTGTTTTATGGTCTACTAGTATAAAACGCATGTACGTGCAAAAACTTTGGTGGTCAAAACACTTTTATTTCAAAAAGTTTGGTTGGTGGTATTGGTTGCAAGTTTATAGTGGAATTTCGTTGATGGGTGGTCACGAAGGGGTTGGGGGTGGAGCTTGTAAACTGTTGGTAAGATTCCGTTGGTGGATGTAGGGTATTTTCGGAATTTTAAAAAGACACGGTTGAAATGCTGTTCATTAAATTCTTGTTATTAATAGTAGAGATAGAGATAGAGATAGAGAAGTGGAGTATTTTATATTTAATCTTCTTATGATATTTCTCCCCTTAGATGCTGCTAGCATTGATGGACGAAGAATTTACTGGATCGGTGATTGAGGGTAGAGGAGGGAATTCTGGATCTGATGATAATAGTGCTATAGATGTTGCTGATCCAATGTTTCTCAAACTTTTCAGGGATGAAAATGATGGTCTTGCTGTATGTTAATCAATGAACATCTTATTTTAATTCATAATATAGCATTATAGTGATAAAGTTACTTGAAAGTACAGGTTACAACTGGAATATCCAGAGGTATATACAGATTGAATGGGAATAAATCCACGCCCTGTTTCATAACAGTAAAGGATGTGAAATATTTAAAACTTAAAAGACCTATATGGATTCGGTCTACAAAAATGTTACTGCAATTATGCCTCAATTTCAGTTCATCCAGATGCCCAGGGTCAAAGAATTTGCTTGCATATACTTATTCCATTTTCCTAACAACTGTGCATATTAAATTGAGAAGAACTTGAAGTTTAGGGTAGTTACCTGAAAAATGCTAAAGTATAGAGAATATATCGATAACATTGGCTATCTTAGTAAGAAATGAATTAGCTTTAAGATATTTTTATGTCCATTTGAATTGGTTTTGTTTGGTGGTTGGTTAAGTTTCTCCTTGTTTATTGTCTAACTAACATTATTAGTGGGTACTAACTTTATGGTAGCATTTCACCCGAACAATGGAGCTGTAAATGAAGTGTAAAACCTACCTAACAGTAAGTTGTGGTCGATCCAATGGTCACTCAGTGGTTTAAACGTGTCTTTGATTCTTGTTGGGACAGTTTTTGTTCAAACACGTAATATTACATAAATGTAACTTTACGAGTTGTAAGCCATTGAAGATGTCCTAATTTTTATGAACTAAGATACATATAAGGTATTTTATTTTTAAATTTACAATACAGGATTATTATTATTATTATTATAAAATATTAAACAAGATTCAATGGTGAAGTAAACTTTTAAGAATACTAATAAAAATACTACTTTATTCAATCATAATCCCAACTTTGACTTTTTCTTCAAATCATTTTACCCTTTCCTCTTTCCATATTCGTTTCTTTTTCCATTCATATTCTAGGCATTTTAAGGGTGGAATTTGACTTGAAATGATTCCTTATATAACAGAGCAATATAACTTTGATAAACTTCTTTTGGCTGCCATACGCCCATGACCACAAATATAAGAGGTGCATGTAGGAAAATTGTCATATTTTGTTAGTTGTCATACTTATATGTAAGAAAAATTTATCGTATCAATACATGAGAGCAAAAATAGATAATAGTCTATCGATTTATCAAAAAAGTTACAAGAACAAACCTTTCAAGGCTAAGTGTTATCCCAATAATTTTCAAAAGGTATGAGCCAAGGAACAATGCCGAGATTAAGGGTTCATGTCGAGGTTCGAAGCTAGGGATCATGTCGAGGTTCGAGGCTTCGGATGCAAAGATGAATATAGACATCGAAAAAATACAAAATGGTGGTAAAAAGAACCATGTCGCTCCTATGCAATAACGTCGAGCTTCTTCAAAACAGGCTACTTCATGTTGATGGCGAGAATCAAAAGCTATAGATGTCGTCGACGACTAAGAAACATTCATAACCTCAATCTTATATAAGAAATGTCGACAACTATTGCTGTGGAGATTCATCAGTAACCTCGTTGTCGCACTTCATTAACATCGAGGTTTATAAGAAAAGAGAGGTGTCGAACATTGATGATACAAGCCCGATACTGAGAAATAAAGACATGAGCCCTGGAATGCGACAACGCCATTAATACCGAGGCCGATAAAACTGCCATCATCAAAACTCGATGACAGTGAAGAAGTTGAGATTTGTGGACGCCAAGGCTCACCATCCGCAAAACTCTATAAATAAGGATCTAGGGGTCTTCATTTAAAGGCCGGTTATTCATTTTCTCTATTTTTTGCTATAATCTCATTCTAGAAAACCCTAAATCAAATTGAGAAAAGTTGTATTTGATTGTAATCACATTCAATCAATAACATTAAGGGCTTGAATTAGCATTTGGACTTTGGCTATGATTTCATTGACATTATCAACTTGGGCTTGCAAATATATTGACTCGTCAAGTTTGAAACTTGACATGAACTACCTCAACGAGCTCTAAACTGAGATCGACATATCATAAAGTTCGGAGCTCAACATGGCCACAGCTTGACGAGCTTTGAACTGAGATAAACATGTTGTAAAGTTAAAAACTTGACATGACCTTTGTCGATGATCCATTAACAATAACAAAAGTATAGCCTCGACATGGTTAACCTTGTGGAGTTTTAATCAGCAGCGAGCCTATATGTGCATGGTTATATGAGCATAAGATTCTTGAACTTGAGAACAAAAAAGGCATTTGGTCTATTATCATGCTTGATAGATCACATCCCCAACTTGACACATTTTCTATATTTTTATCTGCTCATATGATGTGACATAAGTCTTCGAGAGAAGGACTTATCTAAAAATTCACAAAGAAGGATGCAACATCACCACGCTAGTTTCAATTGAGGATGTCATGTCCCCTTTGGGATGTCGAGCCTATCGGCTAATGAAAGAGAAATGAGCGCAATTTTTCTCTCGAAGATATATTGTCATCCTTATTAATGATTCTATCATACACTTAGTTTCATGATGGCAAGTTGGACCTTGGTGCTTTTAACAATGGCACAGATCGATAATATTCGATTATGTGTCTACATATGCTAAAGTCAAGGACTAACTTGTCTTTATCAGCATCTGGGGTGTTATACCATTTTTGGTCTAACATTTTTTGACACTAGAAGGAGGCTTGAACCTCCGACTTATTTAATTTTCCTTTTCGGGATTAGTGAATCAAATTTTTATTTCAGGAAAAATGAAATCGAAACGGCTTAGTCGTATGAGTGAGGATGAAGTACACACGACAACTTTGGAGGAAAATGTTGCTCCCACTTTCAACTTAGAAGGCGCAGAAATAGGTTAACCATCAACTCCAGTGCAATCCAACAACAACAAGCTTAGATAAAGAGCTTGGAACAACAACTGCTGGAAATGAAAGGGCTTTTAGAAATGGTGCTTACTCAAAAGTCACCCAAAGGTGCTAGACCTATGACAAGAGATGAGGTGAACTCTTCAAGGAGGGATTTAAACTCTTTTGTACTTAGAAGAAAATGCAAACTTAACATAACTCCACAAAAGAAGAAAGACGATCAACTTGTCAAGCTAAATTACCGGGGAGAATAGATGAGAAGTCCAAAGAGCAGTCTGGAAGCTCTACCAGTGAAGGATACAAACCCGAAAGGAACAACTACCGCGATAAAGATGCTTATTTGAAGGACATGGTTGAGAAGATAGTGAAAGATGTATTAAAGATTAAGGAAAAATAACTCTTGACGTGAGGTCCAACGACAATCACCAAGGGGCTCCTTTCACCAACGAAATTATGTTTACTAGGATTATGGGTGATACGGTTGCGGTAACCGTCGTTATTACCACCAACCGTAACCGTAATCGCTGTTGATGGTTATAAATTTTTATAACCATTACCGCAACCGTCTATGATGGTTAATCAATGTATTTTCAATTTTGAAGCATGTTGCACATATATTTTCAATTATCTGCATTATTGATGGTAATTTCATATAGCTCTAATTGTTTTTTGCAAATTTATTTGTTTTTTTATAAAATGACCAATATGCATGCACATGTTATTAGTTCATGAAGATATAGATTATTAATGTACAAGCTATTCCTTTAACTTAAATTACTAATTTTTATACTTTAATGTTAAATATTGTACAAAACAATCATGTATGGTTGGTATGGTTAACCGTGGTTATGTAATTATTCAACCGTTACTGTAACTGTTATCGTTATAGATGATAACCACATGGACGGTTGGTATGGTTGAGCAATTGATGGTTCAACCATAACAGCCCTAACCAGGATCCCATCTCATGTGAAGATTCCATTCTTGAGGTATAATGGAACTAACGATCATGATGATCATCTAATGGCATTTGAGAGTCAGATGGATCTCTATAACGCTTCTAGTGCAGTACGGTGCAGACTCTTCCATGTCACTCTCCAAGGGGCGGTCGCTAAGTGGTACCGGCAGTACCGTGAAAAGACTATCTATTCCTGGAAATAGTTTTCTTATGAGTTCTCTGCTCAATTCTGCATTTTCAAAGACCCGGCTATAGATTTCACGGTGCTAGCTAACATAAGACAAAACCCGGGAGAGCTGCTAGGCAATTACCTCAAAAGGTTCAATGTGAAGGCTTTAAAAGCTAAAGGGATGAACGACAGAGATAAGCTGATAGCAGTGCATTCAGGACTAATTGCATATACCCCATTTTGGAAGGAACTCTATGTCCATGGATGCAAAGATCTCCAAGACTTTCATTTTCAAGCAGACAAGTTTATTCGAATGGAAGAGATGTATCATGCTAGAAAAAAGAATCAAATAGGGAGTGGGACTGGAAAAGCTGGCTTCGACCATAGTCATAAGAGGTCGAGATGGGAGGATAATCCAAACACCAATTCTATTGCCTTGAATAAATCATTGTCCTACATCTATGCAATGACAAAGGAGAAGGTTAATTTTCCAGTCTCATTCAAAGCCAAAACTTATCTAGAATAGAAAAGGAATGGTAACTACCGCGCCTATCATAAGGCGAACGGTCATAAGACAGATGAATACCACGTGCTAGCGGGCATTATTCAAAAGCTAATCTGTGAACAACACTTGAAGGACTTCATTCAAGAGGGAAAAAAGGTTGCTCGCACTAATAACGGTTAACAGAAACTCTATAGTAATGCTGTGGACATCCTGGAAGATGAAAATTAGCTAAATCTCAGTCCACCTCTCAACTAGATAGATGTGATCCATGGAGGACCACATTTGGCAAAAGCAGCAAAGGTGCATGGAACAGATACATTAGAGAAGCAAAAGGAGTATTTTCTATCTGAGAAGAGCCACTGCTCAAGAATCCTTGATTCAATATCCAGATGCCCAATCTTACTATTACTCCGCAAGAACTAAAGAAAATCTGACATCCTCATAACAACCCTCTTATGATCACTGCTCAGATTGGACTCTCTATAGTTACAGAGATTCTCATGGACAATGAAAGCGCTATTAACGTGACCTTTAAACACGCTTTTGACCAAATGGAAATCCCAGAGGACAAGATGGAACCATGCCTTGAGCCCATCTTTGTATTTAACAATAAAGATCAACATCGTTAGGACAATTAAAACTATTGGTGCAAATGGAGACGCCACCATGCTGTAGAACTTTTGAGATGCTATTTGTGATCATTGATCAACCTTCATACTACAATGCTTTCTTTGGGCGTCTAGCCTTAGATGAATTCGATGCATTCGTCTCACCTAAATACGTAATGGTGAAGTTTCTGACAAAAAGTGGTTGGGGAACCACAAAAGGGAAGCAGTTCAGCTCTTGCAAAATGTATTTTGTTACTATGGAACAATATAAACGAGAACAATCTTTTTACTATGATTCATCTACTATTTATTAGCCTTTGAATGAAGGATTTCTACATCTTACATCCAAAGTGAAAGCGAGACCCAATAGAACAACTAAGCATGTGCTTAAAAAGTATAATTTTTCTAAAAGAAAAAGGAAGAAAGCGAATGCTAACATGATGGAAGAAGAAGTAGAAAATGGGGAGATAGCCACTGAATTAGACTGTCGAGGCGAAACGGAAAGAATAAAGCCCATAAAGGACCTTGAGGAGATATGTGTAGATCCAACTGATCCAACAAAAATAGTCAAAATTGGAAGGGAGTTAGAAAGCAACCTTAAGGCAGAGTTAATTTAGTTTCTTCAAGCCAGTAAAGACATATTTGCATGGACCCATTCAGATGGTCGGGATTGCTCCAACAGTTATGTGCCATGTTTTGAACATCGATTCAAGTATAAAAGAAGAGGCAATTCGACAGACTTCGGTCTACTACTTTGAAAGAAGAAGTCAAGAAGTTACTTGAGAATGGATTTATCAAGGAAGTATTATATCCAAGATGGTTAGCTAATCACGTATTACTTAAAAAATCAAATGGAAAATGGAGGACTTGTGTTGACTACACCGACCATAACATAGCATGCTAAAAAGATTGCTACCCCTTACCAAGAATAGACCAGCTAGTTGATGCACCCAGTGGGCATAAACTTATGTATTTAGTGGCTGCTTACCTAGGTTATAATCAAATTTTCATGTTCAAACCGGATGAAGAAAATACAAGCTTAATTATAGGAGGGGAACTTACTATTACAAGGTGGTGCCTTTTGGGTTGAAGAATGCAGGTACTACCTACAAGAGATTAATGAATAGGATGTTCAAAGAACAAATCGACCGAAATATTAAAGTATATGTAGACGACATGTTGGTGAAATCTTATGAAAAAGGCAACCATTTAAAAGACATTAAAGAAATGTTTAAGGTGTTGCGAAAGCATCAAATGAAGCTTAATCCACATAAGTGCTCTTTCGGGGTGCAATCAGGAAAGTTCTTGGGATACATCATCAGCGCTCGAGGAATTGAGGCCAACTCAGATCAAATCCAAGCTATAAAAGACATTGCAGAACCGGAAACAAGTAAAGATGTAATGAGTTTAAATGGAAGGGTAGAAGCGCTGAATAGATTTATCTCTAAAGCCCCCGATAAATTCATCCTATTCTTTGATGTAATTAACAAGAAGAAAAATTTCGAATGGGGAGAAGATTGCCAAGCTTTCAAAGAATTGAAAGACCATCTTGAGAAGTCACCAATATTATCCAATCCCGTAGAAGGAGAAAATCTTTATTTATACATGGCCATCTTAGAACATGCGATCAGTTTGATGTTAATGAGGGAAGAAAACAGAACTCAACTTCCTGTATACTATGTGAGTAGAAGACTAAAATATGCCGAGACTAGATATCCAGTCATAGAAAAGCCAACATATTGCCTAATACTTATGGTACGAAAATTAAGAGCTTACTTCCAAGCGCATACAATCAAAGTGCTAACCAATTTTCCACTCAGGCATGTCTTCAGTTAACCAGAAACTTCAGGGAGATTAGTGAAGTGGCGAATAGAACTCAATCAATAAGATATCGAATTTATACCCGAGTAGCTATCAAAGGGCAGGCTCTAGCTAATTTTGTCAACGAATGCACAAGTTTCATTAAAGAGCAATCAGAAAAGGAAATGGTACAAAAGCCTAAATGGTAATTATTTGTAAATGGAGCGTCAAATGAACAAGGTGTGGGAGCAGGATACGTCATTATCGACCCTGATGGGCATCGCTTACAATATGCAATGAAGTTAGGCTTCCCCGCTACTAACAATGTAGCAGAATATGAATAGGTGGTAGCAGTGCTTACTTTGGCTTTGCAATTGAAGATCCTTAGAATTGAAGTCTTTAGCGACTCTCACCTAATGGTGAATCAACTGAAACAGATATATCAAACCAAAGATGCCAAATTTGTCTTATATGTGAAGAAAGTGTTAAAATATGCGAAACCAATTTGAAGATTTTTCTATACACCACATCCCAAGAGAAAAAAATTCCTAAGCAGATTCGTTAGCAAAGTTGGCTAGTTCGAGGAGAGCCCCAGAAACCCCGAATTGTACCAGCGGGCTGTCAATCAAATCCCAACATCGAAGATAAAGTACCCGCATTAGGAAAAGAATCACTAGTACTAACCAGATCTCAAGCCCTAGTCCATGAAGGAGTGGAAAAAGAAACCGAAAATGAAGCTTCTAAGGAGGGACTCGTTCATCTAGAAATGGATAATCAGTACCAAGATAATTGGATGACCCCAAATGTTGAATAGCTTGTTAATGGTACATTACCAGTTAATAATGCAGAAGCAAGAAGAATTAGAGATTAAGATCCAACTTTCTCCATGATGGATGGAATAATTTATAAAAAAGGATATGCCCTTCCTTATTTGAGATGTGTAAGTCCAGAAAATGGATCGAGATTATTGAGGGAAGCACATGAAGGATTTTGTGGAAACCACTCTAATGGGATAAAGTTAGCCAAGAAGGACATGTGACAAGGTTTATATTAGCCCCTGATGACTAATCAAGCTATCGACTATGTGAAAAGATGTGAAAGGTGCCAGAAGTATTCTAAAATACCTTGTTTGCCGCCAAGCAAATTAACTACGATTTCAAGCCTATGACCCTTTGATATATGGAGAATTGACTTAATCAGACCCTTGCCAATATCTAAGGGAGGAGCCAAGTATGCGGTAGTCGCAATTGATTACTTTACCAAGTGGGTGGAAGCAGAACCACTTCCAAATATTACCTCGGGAAAGGTGCTCAAATTCGTAATCAAGAATATTGTTACTAGGTTTGAAATCCCACACAAAATAATATCAAACAATGGGACGCAATTTGAAAGTGGAGAGTTACATGATTTTGCAACAAGAATGGAATTATTAAGAGTTTCTCTTCCGTAGCACATCCAAGGGTTAATGGAGCCGTCAAAGCAGCCAATAAAACTATCAAAACTATTCTTAAAAAGTGGTTAAACAAAGCCAAAGGAAATTAGGTAGAAGAACTGCGACTTGTATTATGGACGTATAGAACATTCGCTAAAACTGCAATGGGTCATACTCCATACTCCTTAACATTTGGATGTGAGATGATGCTTCCAATTGAAGTCGAAATGCCTTCACATCGAAGAACCGCATATGCATTTGACCTAAACCAAGAGGTGAAGAAAGAATCTTTGGACTTAATCCATGAATTAAGAGATGAGGTGACCATACGAACTACTGAATATTAGAGAAGGATGACCAAATACTACAAATCGAAAGTAAGGACAAGATCATTCCAGAAAAGGGATTAAGTACTCCGTAGAGTGATGGCTAACACTAAAATTTCGGTAGATGGATCGCTTGGACTAAACTGGGAAGGTCCCTAATTATACACAAAGCAATTCCACCAGGAGCTTATCAATTATGTCGACCAGATGGCAACATAGACCCTAGAACATGGAAGCAAAACATTTACGACTATATTTCCTAGCAATGGATGAATAAGGATCAGATTCTCATGTGTATCCACATGGTCGGGAGTAGGATCCTTCTTAAGCAATGGAACTACCTAAGATGGTAGAAAGCCTTTGATCGCGGCAAGATGACCAGGTCAAATCGTCTCCTAGAGGGAGGTAGTAGGCATTTAGTCGTGCCAAAAATGGTCAGGCTAAAACATTCGCAAGCCCTTGATACCGCCTACGTGGCCATAACAAGGCACCTCCTAGAGGGAGGATGGGGTAAGCCAATGACATCGCCTCAAAAGGGCTGGGTCAAAGCACCGACCAGCCTTCATTCCCGACTATAAGGCCTGTCTGAAGCACCTCCTAGAGGGAGGACGGATTAAGCCTTCAGTCCCACCTAACACTTTTTGACAAGTACTGGATTTGATACCCATTATGGGTATAAAGCATCATGAATAAACCTATTAGCCTTGAGTTTATCCACTTCTTCCTTCAGGGCGGCAGATCTCTCTGGATCCATGCCGCGCCTTTTTTGTTTCACTGGGACGTGCCGCGGGTCTATATCTAATGCATGGCTCGCAATATTCGGTGAGATCCCACACATGTATGAATGAGTCCAGGCAAACATATCGAGGTTTGCCCGAAGGAAATCAACTAGTTCCTGTCCCATCTGTGGGCCGAGCCGAGACCCGATCTTTACCACTCTAGGATCATCATTGTCGTTGACCGGGACATCAATTGTCAATTCTACCGGGGAAGCCTGGTATTCTCTGACTTCCCTTTCATCATCGTTGTCTCTATGATCAAGATCTTTAGGAAACTGGTTGTGGCGCCCGAGCCTTGGCTCAGGCATTAGTTGTCAATCCTCTATAGAGCGGACGCAGAGAGATTCCTCCACGCCCTTATCTTTCTCCTTTCGCTGCGCATCCCCCAGTTCTGCAACATAACAGGCGCGCCCAGCTGCCTAATCACCATGTACCACCCCGACTCTGTTATCAGTGGGGAACTTCAGAGTTAAACACCAAGGGGCAATCGTTGCCCTGAACTCCGCAAGGGCCGGTCGGCCTAGGAAGGCATTATAAGGAGAATGAATATCCAACACAACAAACTATAACATCCGGATTCTCCGGTGATCACCAACACCCAACTCAACAGGTAACTCCACCATCTCAGCCGGTATGGTTGCACTTCCATTGAAACCATGTATACGTGACTGACACGGTTTCAGATCCTTTGCTTCCATCAGCATTTGGTCATAAGCACGTTTGAAAAGTATGTTTACAGAACTTCCACTATCAACTAAGATCCTCTTCATCCAAGCAAGACCTATCTAGGCAAATATAACTAATGGATCAATAGTGGGGGCCTCGACCCTGTCGGCATCACGGTTTCTGAAAATAATGTCATCTGTCATCGTCCTATGTTGCTTTGCCGGGGCCCCTTCGTCGGTACCACTACAACATTCGAAGTCCACATGCCTAATCGAACTAGCATATGACTCCATTTCCTTCCAGCTCCGATCGCTCGGATGAGGACCACCACTCATAGTATTAATCACCATCCTCCCGCCAGTTCGTGCGGGTTCTTCGAACCTAGCCTAGCCTTGACCCTGATTGGGATTAGATGGGCCCGCTCCGTCATTCTACGAAGCCTAGACGAATTGTCCCAACTTTCTTTCTTTAATCAACTCTTCAATAATATCCTATAGATGACAGTATTCATTAGTGTTATGGATGTAACAGTCATGGAATCTACATAACTTTCCGGTCGGAATCTCCTTCTCTGACAATGGTTTCACAGCTGGCTTCTTATACTGCCCTGTATTGCGGGTTTGAAGATAAATATTCTCTGGTGACGTGTTCAAAGGGGTATATCGATCGAACATAGGAGCTCTGGGTCTCCCACGATGAGGGTCTCTCTTCTTTCCTTGACATCCATCATCCTTCTGCTGACTTTGCTTATTCTGAATAATTAACTGTACTTTACCAGAGCTCTCCCCGATCTGCTTCACTGCAACATTACTTTGGACACCTTCACCACTGGGCCCCGCGGCGTCCTGCTTCCTAAACCATCTAGCATCTTCTCTCCTCAAAAGATGGGATGCCTTTGCATAGAACCGGTCCAACGAAGCGGGGGGTTTTCCAGCCAACCAATCACCAAATTTGGAATTAGGATCGATCCCTTTCGTCAGTGCCATTAGAATAGAATTGTTGTTGGGATTGCTGACCTCGGCACAAGCAGTATGGAACCTTTCCAGATAATGCCTAAGAGTCTCTCTTGGAGCTTGAGTAACACTGGACATGGTATTAACATCCTTCGGTCTTATAGCATGCATATGAAACTGCTCAACAAACTTAGTGGCTAACTAATCAAAACACGAAATAGATTTGGGTGGTAAACGGGTGAACCACATAGTCGCAATGCCTACCAAGGAGATAGGAAAGCTTCTAACTTAACCACATCGTCAGCTCGAGCGGCATTCGTGAGCCATTCATATTTCATAATATGTTGTTTGCGATTCGAATTTCCATCATACATTGGCAAGGTCGGCATCCTGAATCGACGTGGTGGTTCCGCATAGAGAATGTCATTAGTGAATGGGGTGTGACTTCTGGAAATTCCCCAGTCATCATTTGTGAGGCCTTGACTTTCTCTAATCATCCAACGTATCATGTTTGGAATATCAGGCATCTGGATATTCGGGGCTAAGGCATGGTCGGGTTCCATGTTACGAGGACAGTCTGGTCGCTGTCAACAGTCCGTTCCATGCCTCCTTGGCTCCCGATCTTCATGGAAGTGAGGATCCTGAACATGAATGGGTGATGAGGGGCTGGATCCTGTTGGTTCTGGATCTCGGCATCCAGATCTATAGCAGCAGCTGTTGCGTGGTCATGAGTAGTGTGGTAAGGAAGTGTCCCTCCTCGGGAGGAGGGTGCAGCTTGATGCCCTGTGGAAGGACCTTTCGCAGCCTGTCCAGGATTCAAACCATGTGGGTGCCCAGAGGCTTCCGCGTAGTTCCCATCTAACCGAATGTGCGTAGATCTGTGATTGAATTCAGACGACGTTGAACTTTCATACAAGAATAAGATGCATGCTCCCTTTTAGATCTCACTCGCCTTTCTTCATTCAGCTGGTTCATGAGTTCCGTGTTGGCACGGATCTGCTTAGTGAGCTCCTGACGGCTCTGAGTGACCTCCTGCATAAGAGTCTGGAATTCCTCTCTAATTACTGGACCGAGTGGATCTGGAACTCCAGCTGATGTTTGGCCTGCAGTGGTCAGCTGTGTGGGATTTTGCCTATCCCTTCCTTCCGGATCAGTAGCGTTTGAAGCGGTTCTGGTAGTATGCACCATGTTGAATGTAGCTCTTCCTAGATATGGAATAATCTGAGTAGAATGAAAGAAACCACTGGAAGATAGATCTGGATCTCCTCCTTAGATTTTAGAAATCCAACAACGGCAGGGGATCCACGGAATTAGAGAAAAGCAGAGTTTTTCAGTGAAAGCACCAAAGTGTTTGTACCAAAAATGGACACGGCACTCTTCGGATGTAATTGAAGAGATTAGAATGAAGAAATAAAATGGAAAATGAGGCTAATCTAACAATCACACAAGAAAAATAAACAGTAGTAAAGGAAGACAAGAATTTATAGTGGTTCAGCGCTATAGCCTATGTCCACTTTGAAGGATTTGATGTTTATTGCCTATTTTAATGCAACAGTTTTTAGGAAAGAATTTGAAAAGTTTATGGCAACCAATTAAATTTTACAAATAGGCAGGTTAGTTAAAAAACAATTACTTAAAAAGGCAATAAAATAGTTTTTATACAGAAGTATGGTTTCGCCACTTCCAGTAGCTACCTTTCAACCCTATACTTCCACCCCCATCTAAGTCGAAACTAATACACACGGTATCAGTGCTATGATACGTAGTGGACTGGAGAAATTCGGAAGGTATGGAGTCGAAACCCTGCTTTCGAAGGGGTCGAAACCAATTTAAATAGCTTTCGAAAGTCCTTTGTTTTACTATCCAGAGAAATGCCACTTGCCTTGTTTTCAAAAGAACGCTTTCGAAAGGGTTTAATATAGCTTTAAAAGAAGTTGCCCCCTTTTTGTTTTGAAAGGGTAGCTTTTGAATGGGCTGCCTTGTTTTTAAAATCAATGCTTTCGAAAGGGTAGTTTCAACTCGGTCGAAACCATGTTGCCGTCTTTATGCCTTTCGAATGGATTGAAGTCATTAACGAGTTCGAAAGGTAGCTTTTATTTTATAAATGTAATGAACCACTTCCCAATGTTTTCGAAAGGGCTACAGTAGCCACATAAAGGTTTCGAAGGCAATGGCTTCGAAAGGGGTTTCGAAGCTATCCTTCCAAATGTTTTACTTAAATGATTAATGCTTTCGAAAGGATGGTTCTGAAGCCATCAGTTTTCCCCAATCAATTTTACTTAAAGGTTAATGGTTTCGAAAGGGGTACTTTTATTTATATTCACTTTGACCCAAAAGACATTTTAAGGATAAACCCAATGGTTTCGAAAGGGGTACTTTCAAATGGTTTCGAAGCTATACTTCTATGAGTTAATAAGTGATGCTTTAATACTTTTGAAAGGTATGTTTTCATGGTTTCAAAAGAGATGTTTTAAAGTGTTTCGAAAGGTATATGCTTAGTGTTTTGAAAGGAATATTTGAATGCTTTCGAAGAAGGTTTTCCAATGGTTTCGAAAGTAAAGGTATAAGGTTTTGAAAGCCTTAGTTTTCAAAACAAAGAACCCAATCTCAATTTTTAAAGGTAAAACCCATGGCATTATAAAAGAGCTTTTAAATGGATTTTAAATTTGGAGTTTTTGAAGAAGCTTTCCTTGATAAAATAATAGGTTAAAGGGATTAACCATGTTTCATGTGAAAAATGATTTCAAGGATATTAAACCATAAATGTTGGTATTGATATGTTATTATGTTTGCTTCTTCTAAATACATATCCACTGTGTAATGGACCCGTAACTGTATTTTAGGGAGAAAGGGCAGAATAACCAGCAAGGTTAACACAATAGTGAATATTAATTGAATTAACTCATGTTTGAGTATAATTGCATCCAAGAGGTCAGATAGACCAGAACTTAGGATGCCCAAAGACTAAATAAGAAGTTGTCAGTTTAGACAAGTTCATAGTGAACCCATGAAAACTATGATTAAAATGAGTTATTGGCAGGGGTCAACAGGTTTGTAGTAAACCTATGAAAACTATATTTGGATTAAGTTATTGACAGAAGTTAATAGGTTCTTAGTCAACCTATGAAAACTATGATATAAAGGGAGTTATTGGAGATACCAATAGGTTCAGAGAGAACCCATGAAATAAATGTATGAAGTTATTGGTAGGGGCTAATCAATTCTTACTGATCCCATGAAAACTATGAGACCGGGCAGATAGTCCGTAAACTATAAACAAGTTATTAGTTAGCCCAAGAAAACTAATGGGTTAATAGTGACCCTAGAAACTATAACTAAAATAGATAGTCAAATGAATGGGGATAGGAAATCCAGCATAATTTACTTGTTTGCATATCATCATAATATTTTAAATTGCTATGTTTTAACCATTGTGGATGCAGGAGCACAGTATATAGTTATTATATGTTTTTGATAAGATACTAGTAAGGGGAAAACCCGTTCCGCTAAGTGGCGTGGTCTCGCTAGATATCTAAATGGTTTGATATGGTAGGTTATTATTCATACCACGCTTTATATCAGACTCGAAGTTTATGTTTTCCTCTTAAACTCTCTGGTGCTCAATTAATTTTACTAGTTTGAGAGTTGAGGTTTTCATGTTCTCCTAAGATGAATAAGCTTCCGGAGACGTGCAGGAGGCAAGCTAGCTAGTAGGAGTTCTTTTCTATTTTGATTCTGCCGTGTTTTGTTGTAAAGGCAAAGTTGTTTAATTGCCTATGTTTAAACTCTGATCATCCAAGAGGGCATCTTCATATGTCGCTCTTGGCGTATGTTGTAATAATTATATTTTCTTTGAACGTGGTTCTCGAATCTGGGATTATGTAATGAATTTGAAATGATTTGAAATGGAATGAGAAAGTTGTTTAATGATTTTAAAATTTTTCCATATCCATGTGTTTTTGTTATATCAATGTATCTAACATTACCGTATTTGGTCGCCGAGGATTAATAACTATGGATGGCTGCAGCATCCGTAACCGTTAGTTTTGGGCCTCCAAGTGGGGAGTGTTACAAAATGTTTTTATGGTCATCAATTTAGAACATGTTAAATCCTATAATTCTACCATATAAACATGTATATGGTGAGAAGGTATAAACCACTCACCAATTACCAATTTCAACCAATTTGTATGTAGATCTAATCCAGACAGCAAAGAAAAGCACTTATAATTAAGCAATTTGATGATCCATATCTTCTAATTGAGGATCCAATCTCTAATCCGCAATCTAGTTTGATTTAGAGAGGGATTTGGGTGATTTTGGATGAAATTGGGATGGATTTAGAGCTAATTAGGGTTTAGAACTAATTTAGAATGAGAGGGAAAAGTTTTAATTTGACTCTTCAACCTTTTATTTATAGTGTTCTCTAATTAGACTAGTGGACTTAATTAATTACAACTAATCCTGACCAACAGCTTCAAAAATTTAAAATAGACACAGCTTTCTAACCGTAAGTCCCTTTTTCCATTATGACCACTTTATGGAATGGAAAACCATTATTCTGAAGCAATGGAACTGGTTTGTAACTCTAATTTGACTTCTATCAAAATTTATAGCCAAAACAAGATTTTCAGCGTCAAAATGATTAGATAGAAATTTATAAAAAAACTTTAGTGTATAAAGTCCCTAAGAGTCATATCCCAAAATTATAGAATCATATGACCTCATACGAATAAAATAAAAATATTTACGATTCTCCGATGCGTAAAATACGGTTCGTTACATTCTCCCTCCTTAGGAATTTCGCCCCCGAATCCCCAAAAAAGCCAAAGTATAAGCATCCATGGTTATCCCACATGCCTACCAATCATAATCTACCATCACACATCTCAAATAAGCAGCCACGCAATCAGTTTTATAGTTAATCTATCCTAGTATACAATAGTGGAAGTAAACACGATAAACGATAGGTCTTACCATTCAAAGAGCTCTGGATAAGAAGTCTTCATGCTCTCTTCCATCTCCTGCATACAATCGTCCTCACTTCCACTCTATTGTACCTTAACTAGCTACACCGTTTTTCTTGTAAGTCGTTTCGTATCGTACCCAACAATACGAAGCATCCTATAAGATATAGAAACTTCTAGTTCTACCTCAACATCTTATAGCTGATCCGGTGTAATCTTCACACCTGAGTCATGCACAAACATCCGTAGATAAAAGACATGAAAAATGTTGTGCACGCCCACCATCTTTTGAGGTAAGTCGACCCTATATGCTAGCTTTCCAATCCTCTCGATTATCGAAAATGGTGCTACAAATCTTAATGTCAACTTCTTCTTCCTATCGAATAGAACTACATTCTTTAGAAGAGAAACCTTCACAAATATACCATATCTCCGACATAAACTCCAGATCTCTCCGCCTCGAATTCACATAGCTTTTCTGTCGATCCTGAGCAGCTTTCATTCGTTGCCAAATGATCTTAATGTTCTTCGATGTTTCTCTTATCATATCTAGCCCAAGTATTGATTTCTCGTCCGCTTCCCAACAACATGAAGGAGTGTTACACGGTTGGCCATACAATACTTCATATGGTGACATACCAATACTCAACTGATAACTATTGTTGTATGTGAACTCCACCAAATGCAAATGATCATCCCATGATCTTATAAAATCCATAATGCATGCTCGCAAAAGATCTTCCAATAGACGATTTACTCTTTCAACCTGCCCATCTATTTGCAGGTGAATAAGCTATGCTAAGATACAACTCGGTCTCTAACACCTCTTGTAAGCTCTTCCAAAACCCACCAGTGAAGAACGGGTCTCAATCACTTATAATGCCCTTTGTCATACCGTGGAATCATACTATGCACTTTATATACAACTCCGCCGGATTGGATGTCATTCTACTTGAGTCGAAGAGTATAAATCTCGCACTCTTGGTCAACAAGTAACCTATGACCCAAATGCCTTCGTAGCCTGCTCAAGTCCTTGGTAATCCATTTATAAAATCCATCGATACTTGTTCCCATTTCCACTTAGGAATATCTAATGGTTGCAACAATCTACTAGGTTTCTTCTGCTCTACCTTTATCGACTGGCAGTTCATGCACTTGGAGTCGTATGCCCTAATAGAGTTAGGGGTACGCCCTAGGAGCAATTATGTAATTTGTTACATATGTATAACTTCTTGACCAACCTTGTTCAAAATAAAGTTGTTTTCTTTCTATTATATACTTAATATAATGTGGTTATATTAATTAATTAATTTAATCAAAAGTGTATTTAATAGAAAATCCATAAATGGTATGCTTTGTGATAGTGGTTACAAACGGTTGTAACCATGAGTAATTTTTCACAATAAAAGGAATTATACCATTTTAAATATTACTAATCAAGATGTATCGAGACTAGGTATCGATATATCTGTTGAGAGTAGAGTTCGTAACGCTCTCCAAATGTTGGGCGGTGTATTACTCATGACAACTGGAGGCACCAAGGGGTTGTGTACTGATAGTTATTGGATAACTATGGAATGACTGACTCGATAGTTTTATGTTGGTTAATATAGCTAAGGTCAAGTAGAGAATATCGATGTGACTAATTTACACAGTTTCCTCGACTTGAGAATACCATTGATCTTCAATATGGAAGCTCTGCTTATCGTTGCACGGCGTCCATCGAACGACTATAGTTGGATCGAGTGGAAGCATTGGAAGTGAAACACTATTGAAGAGAGAATTCGTCTCCCCGGTTATGAGAGGTTAGTATCACGATCAACTGAAGTCAACTCAAAGTCAAAGTCTCTGGCTAGAGCATTTCGGTTAATAATAATTGATATTATTGTACCAAGGACTTTGTATTTGGACTATAAAGTTGAATGTGGACGATATTGGACTTTTGACCATTAACAAATTCCATAAGTCCTAATGTGATATAGTTTTAACGAAGAGAATTAGTGTGAATAATTATCACTATAGGGTACTGCTTATAATAAGTAAGATTGAATTTTATCAAAAGATGTGTAAGCGATAAGTTCAGTCAAAATGTCACACCCCCTGCTAAGTGACGTGTGAACGTTAATATTCGAATAATTCGATATTAATCGCTGACTGAATTACACATTTAAGTCGCACAACCATAATGGTGAATTCTATGAAAAACCACATGATTTATTAATTTATAAAATGTTGTAGATTGATTAATTAATTGATATTTGAGAAATATTAATTATTACTTACTTGATGTTTGGAATTTGTTTGTAATTATTTTAATGCATTTATAAAAGTTATATTTGCGTGCATTGATATACGATATCGATGTAATTTAAAGATAATTGCATGAAATGATTTATGGAAATTTTATGTCATTTGATGAGTTTGTGGAAATTTTATGTCATTTGATGACATATCATGTGAAATGAAAGAATTGGAGAGAGAGAAACAATCAAGGAAATTAATTAGGGAAGTTTTAATTAAAGAATGTAAAAAGTTTCATTCTATCAAATAAAACATATTCTCTAATTCATTATGTACGTACAATTTATTCTTTCTCATTCATTCTTTTTCTTTCTCTTCTCCTAACTTTTCATGGAAAAAAAAATCAAAATTTCAAAAATATTTCAACTCCAAATAAAATTTCAAATTAAAAAAAAATGGTTCGTCCATCTCTTGTCAGGATAGGGCAAGGATCTTGTAGATCTGAGGAGATATCATCATTCAAGGTGCATTCTCTTGGCAACATCTTAAGATAATATTCTAATTTTATTTATTTATCATTTACCTTGTTTATATAATTTGGATCCATCACATATTTCATCTCATCAGAATATTTGTTTACTTGATCGCATATATTAGATCCCCTTTTGCTCCATCTTAATTAATTATATATATTCTCCATGTTATTTTGATTTGGATCCGTTTTAAGATACATTTTGATTACTTACCTATTCATATTGTCATTATTAGATCCACATCATACGATTCCATATTTAATTAATTGTTCATATTGCCTACATAGTTAGATCTGAAACCTTTACAATATATATATATATGTGTGTGTGTGTGTGTCTGATTTGTCCTATCTATTTTGTTGTTGTTTCAAATTTGTTGTTTAAAAGGAAAAACTTTTTTTTAAATAAAATCTAAGTATTAATTAATGTAATATTTCTATTATTGATTCAAATTGAAAACATATGTAGTTTATTAATGTTCGTATGTATGTTTTGTGTTCATTATTTTAAATCCAATCTTTTGGTTTTTGCATACTTCTATTTAAATTTAAAAAATAGTTTTTCTTTATAAACATAACTAAACTTTATAGAAAAATATCACAAACCCTT
The DNA here is from genome assembly GCA_030737815.1 of Allium fistulosum. Lineage (NCBI taxonomy): Eukaryota > Viridiplantae > Streptophyta > Magnoliopsida > Asparagales > Amaryllidaceae > Allium > Allium fistulosum. The sequence continues at coordinate 1,218,336,756 of CM060902.1, forward strand.
GGATTTCCTTTTAAATTAAAGTTAGACTTTAAGTTGTTACTTTATATTAAAGTATACGAAGTTATAAATTTTAACATACAGATGTTGTATTAAGTTTCAAAAATTATTTACAATGATTTGTATATACATATATGTGTGTGTATGTTAATTTGACTTAAGATTTATAAGATGGGCTTTTATGTGAAATCATAATTTTTAATGTTAAACCCTTTTAGTTTGAAACTAAATTCAAAATTGTTGTCTTTAATTTTATACTTATAAAATAGTGAAACTTAATTTTTAACACATTTATATGTATGTCTATTGTGTGTGTGTGTGTGTGTGTGTATTTTAGATAATACTATGGACAATAAAGACATATATGAAGGAAATATCATCTTTGTACACACTCTAACATGTTGCTCTTACAAAATTTTCAGCAGAATACATTTGGATATAGTTACGTTTCATGCCACGAATAAATTGCTAGTCAATGACATTTAATGAATCAATCTATTTAATTAGAGAGTGAAAGAGAATAAAAGGTTTCTCTCTCCATATAGTGCAAATTTAGCTCTCAATTAATTACCTGTTTTTAGGGGGAAAATGAAAGGTTTTCTTCCTTAAATTAACTCTTATAAATAATTGTTGGGTGTATTTGATACACTATACATTTAAATTAAATTAATTTTAAACTTCCTTTTAACTGACTTTAAATAAAAAAAGATTTTATTTAAATTTTTATTAGATTGAATTTAACATACCTTTAGACTTTTTAGGCCCAATTGATCCAAAATGGAATTTTTTTTGAAATCACGCATTTCTTCTACTGTGGGCTGGCCTGGTTCCAACAATGGTATTAGAGCCTATTAGCCTATGCAGTCTAAATTAGTCATGTTAGAGCTAACTAATTAAGCTTTCCCATTTAACACGGTGTCTAGAAAGGTATAGTCTAAGATTGGAAATCAAGTACCATGTCCTACCTAGTAACTAGTGTGGCCTGAAAGGTGAAGTGAGTCCAAAGGTTCCCCTAATAGAAAAGGCCCAATTTGAATTGGGCCTTGAGCTAATTTTCAAAATAGTTTTACAAATTAAGACAAGATTCTAAATTTAAAACAAAATCATGTTTATTGTAAAAGGTTATAATATGTCATAAATTTTCTAAATGTTTGAAAAGGTAATTAAAATTTCAAAATGTTTGAAACTATTTAAATATTAATTTCAAATTTTAAAATTTATTAATAAAATAAATTAATTGAATTAATCAATTAATTAATACTTATATGCATGTACTATATATATTGATATATATTATGTTATTTTAAATTATTTAAGATAACATAAGTATACATATATGCATGTAAGATAAATATTGAAACTGAAATGATTTAATTAAAATTGTTTAATTAAATAAATTAATTAAAGGTTAATTAATTAGAAAAAATACACACATACATATATATAAGATATATATGTTATACTATAGAGGTTACAACATACACTATAAAGGTTATAATAGATATGTCCAATGTAAAGTTGTATTGGAATACTAATAAAAAATTAATTAAAGAGTTAATTAATTAAAATTAGTTAAATATGATTTAATGAATATAATATTATACATAAAACTATTATATAGGTGGTATGAAATATAAAAGTTATATAATAACAAAACTTATCTGATATGAATGTATAAACTAAAGGTGGAACATTAAAGAAACCCTAAATGGACTTAAGGAATAAATACATACGTAAATGTACGTATACCATGATTTCCGATGTGCCTGACACTTGAATCATGAGAGTATTTCTTAAGAAATACATTATTTCATAAGTCAATATCACTCGATAAATATATTGAAGGTTATGAATTTTTAATACAAAGTTATACTCTATTATTTATGTATTAATAGATTACTTGCATACTCTTTAGTCGTTGAGCTTTCCTCAAGCTAGAGATGTTATTTATAGTACCATTAATATATGAATAGACGAGGCAAGATAACTACACGTATTTGTTGAGCTTTCCTTAGGGTACGTGCATTATACTTAGGCCGTCACGAAAAGATAGGTCCAAGTGAATAGTCTAACTTAACTTGTTGAGCTTTCCTCAAGGTAAAGACGGGATTAGGACAAGGAACCATAGGTTAGGAGGAGTTGTTGATACAACCGATAAGGATTTATCCATCATATGCGGGCCTATGATTTGTTGAGCTTTCCTCAAGGTCAGAATCCTAAGGCATATGAGTCCTAACACCCAATAGTGAAGTTAAAAGACTTCTATGTTTCGCTTAGGATTTTTTGAAATATAAAAGACTAATGGGAGCCTTATTAGAAAAATGAAATGGTAACATTTAACATTTCTAATATTGTAAGAACATATGCTAAATAATGTTATAATTATCTACAATGATAAATTTGTGCATTTAATATGACCGATAAAACACTTATCAATTAATATACAAATGAACTGAATTGAAAATTGACAAATGGAAATATAACATATACTCACTATTAAATGCTTATTGCATATTAGTGTTTTCTATACCCATGCAAGTGTCTAATTTTACAACTACTTAATATGTTCGTAATATGGTCACTTACATGTTTATTTGGTCAAGACCCTTTATTGCATTCTATGAGTTTCGAACTCTAAAAGCAATACAAGACTATGAATATTTGATCCATATACTTCGCATATAAGTGTTATATAGGGGACAATCACATTTCGTAATGTATGATACTTCGATGAAATTAGTTCATTCGAAATAATCCAATAAACAGTATTATGAGATTGAGTATTCAATTTGATTGATTACATAAAAGATCATATTGTATTAAATGTAGTATAACGCCAAAACTACAGTATAAATCTAAGAACTCGATCACTGAAATGTCGGTTTGACCGGTTTACGTAAAGTGCAACACATTTGATTTCCTTAAGTATTAAGGATAATCTAATGCGCTTTTGTAAAGAGTACGCTATGATGTTGTAGTAAGGGTTTTCTTTTGAATGGTTTGACCAATTAGAAAGGAAAACGAATGTATAAAAGTAAATGTAATTTAAGGTATAGTTGGGATGAAGAGAGTAAATAGCCACTTCTGCTTTATAAAGAAGCATCGAAAATGAAAATTGTAATAATAATGATATGATACTTAACATTGGAATAAAAAATACAATTTCTATTTCGAAATGTATTTTCATATAGAAAATTGTTTTCTATGAGATTTATTTCTTTAAGTTCAAGATATTTGATCAAAGAACTCTTCACTGTAAGCTAGCAACTTATTGATCTATTATAGGAATGGTGGAAACAGTGGGAGCATGCCATACAGCATTTATTGATTGCATCAAATAACGAAAATTGTTTTCGTAAAATACACCGAACATTATTTATGAAATAATGACTATTTTCTGGTGCCGATTGAAAAATAGACATAGTTATCTTTCATTGTGAATATTCGTTATGAAGTAAAACTATAATGTGGTATTTGTTTTCACAACAAAAGTGATACATTGAAAGTACAGAAGTATCTAAAAGTATTTACAATTATTTGAAATTATAGACTAAGTCATAGTTTTGGGAAATTATTTTTATCATATGATTATGAATCATACGACATTGGTTAATTATATCTCAAAATATTGAAGGGCTACGCACCCATTCAGTAGGAGCATCATAAGAGTTGATGAACCCTTCAGATTGATACATATAGATGTATGCAATCATAAGTCTATTAATACAAAAAAGGTTCCACGTACTTCGTCACATTCACCGATGAGTTATCACCGACATGGACATGTGTATTTGATACACATGTAGTATGTCTATGGTAAATTCATAGAGTATAAAATAGAAGTAAATAAAATAACATGCAATAGAAATGATTTGATTTGATCGAATAAGTGAGTAAATTGAAAAAAGTTTTGAACGTATCTAAAAATGAATAAAGATTTAATCTCAAAAGTTACTCCTCCATACGATACATAATGATGCATCGATAAGGAGTAATCGAACTTTGTTGGACAATGTATAATTAATTGTGAGTGAAGTTTAGTTAGTTTCTTTCTATAAGGTCATGCACTAAAGAGTAGTACACAAGGTTAACATTATTTTACCTAAATAACAGTTTACGAAACCACACAAGATAAGAATTTATAAGAAACTCCAACATATCCTTAGCCAAGGAGTTAGCAGGTTGTGCCAGTCGAAAGATTGCACATAATAATTGTTCGTGAGGGATCTTGTATGAATATCCCCAAAAGGATTTTGGAAAAGACTGTCATTGGATGACATATTTATGTTTTCCACATAAGTTTTGTAAATGAAAACCAAATCAGTTTTATAAATAATTTTTTAAAAAAACGTTTATAAATACATATTCTGTTGTACTGAGAAACAATAGTTGTTTCAAAAAATACCAACTTCATTGTGAAAGAATTTCTTTAAGGAAATATGATAATAACATAAAATTGGATGCGATCCATAGATAGAAGTGATTAGACGAGATGAAATGAAATTGACTAACCTAAACAAACATATCGCATTAGAGTGTCTAATAAGTATTCTCGCATATTGAAGAGAAACTATGAGTTTCTTACCAATGTCGAAAATATATAATCCTCTTTTGTTTAATTGAACCGTTAAGAGTGTTGACTCTTTGATATGGTATGATGCACAAATATGAAAGAATGCCAAGTACGCTATCAAAATATGATTTTTGTAGTCATAACCAAAGGGATGATCCATAGACCGCGATTGTGTCTTTATGAGCAAGACTAATGCAGTTGGAATTAAATTAGCAATGTTGATAATAATAATATCGCAAATCTAAATTTTTGAAATTAGCATAAATAGATTCGGTATTCAACATGCTCAAGTTAATTCGGATTTACTCATAAAATTACCACTTAGTATGACTTTATGTTTAGTGCATGTGATGCCCCACTCCGAGATCCACATTAGCAAAGAGTATTACTAGGTAACACCGTTTGCTATAAGGAGAATAGAGCTGGATAGGAGCGACCATCTATAACCTTGTCTTAATTATCTATTAAATACGCAGACAATTGCCACTTCTTACTTAAATGGATCGACATATCCAATAAATACTTAATACAAAGCCATAGGTGGTTGAAGGATCTATCGGAATAAAATATAATAACTCAAATGTAATACACATCACAGAACAGTAGATCATCACATACATTTACACATATACAGATACATTACAGAGTTTACAAAATGATACATGTCAAGTGGTAAAGCAAACCACAATATACAGGTGAGTCAAAAGGATACATATCAGAGTTACAGCCAAAAAGGACTACACAAAAAGCTACAACAAAAAAGAGCTAGCGGAATAGTCCGTGCGAAAGTAAAATAGGCTAAGTCCAATGTACCTAACCTGAAACATCTCGGTCTGACCCGAGTATAAAATACACGGGTCAGTCTAGCTAAACAAATCAGTTAGATAAACTAAATAGTAATGAACATACAAGGTCATAAAATACCACAAATATCTCCAAAAGAGATAACCAGATCTTTTAACAAAAGATGAATCATAACAAGCCTCATATCATAGGCAACTCAAATAAACAAAGGATATGAAGATCCCCAAAACAAGCCAAAAATGCAAATAACAAATACCAATAAAGGTACACAAGTTTCCACAAGGTAGTCGCTATATCGTGTGGTTCAAAGGACCTACACCGAAAGGCGATACACTAGGGAAATATAATTGTCAAAGAAACAAAAGACGCTCTTGCTCAGTACTGTATAACAAGGATCCACACGCTCGAAGGCAATGCCCGAAGGCAACAAACCGTAGTGGCGAAGGTCCGGAGACCCAGTACTGGACACCACTAACTGGCAGAATGTGTTACAACTCTCAGAAAGGAACCCGAAAAATGTTAACGTGAGTCCCATACCACACGTTTGCACTAAACGGTTTACTAACCGTTAGTCAATTTCACACTCAAAGCAGTACAAAGTTCACCTCATCTCATCGGTAAACCAGACCCAGAGGTCAAAACGGTCAAACGAATAGATTAGGAATTAACTGAAAAGATAAACCCGCGTGTTCATAGCACGCGTTTTATTTAATCATTTAATTCTCCTCCCGCTTCGCTCGAAGTGCAAAATTGTGTGTGTTTTATATAGAAATTATAAATTGGAGAAACGAGCTTTTAATACAATTTAAAAGGATCATTTTATTAAAAAACCCGTGTACGAAATCTAAAGAGGAATCATCAAAGTCAAAAATGCGATAGCAACTGATTGGATCGACATGAATCGATCAAAATTTGGAAATCAAAGCAAAATAAACAATTTGGCTGAGACAAGCAGGTCAGTCGACTGAACCAGTGGGTCAGTCGACTGCCCCAGTGCCTGGAAACTTTATGTTTCCAGGTCAGTCGACTGACCCAGGGTGTCAGTCGACTGACACAGGGGTACGAAATTTTCTACCCCAGGGTCAGTCGACTGGCCCAGAAGGTCAGTCGACTGATACAGACCCAGGCAAATTCCTGGGTTCTGGTTCAGTCGATTGAACCTACTGGTTCAGTCGACTGAACCTGCTACCAGAACAGAATCAGCCTAGCCCCCTTTGGGGCAAAATCGATAACATGAACGGAAGTGAACGAGCAAGCAACAATGACTAATGATTTATGCCAGCGACAACCCAGCCTTGTATGGCCCTCCGAAACACTCCACTAACGTGTTCAAACATCAAAGATTGGATTTTCACAAAATTGGATTTCAAAAACCAAAAATTGGACAATTCACCAAATCGATCCAAATCGAACACAAATGAACATGGATAGATGTTAGGAATTCTTACCCAACCACAACAAAAGCTATAGGCTTAGATGTGAGTTCAAAAATCTCACCTTTTAACTCAAAAACAAAGATGAGAAGCTCAAATGCAAAGAAAAGATCAACCGCTCTTCACTTCTATTCTACAAGCTCTAATCTAAGATCAAAACAAGTATTTCCTAAATTAGGTTATAGGAAATTTCTGAAATTGGAGAGAGAGAGAGATGGAGAAGGTGAAAAGAAGGCTTACCTAAGCTTCTCTTTGATTTTGGAGCAAGAATTTGAGTTTGCAAAAGAAACTAGGGCTTGGAATTTCTATTTCCCATTCTCTTCCCCCATTTTCAATTGAGCTAGAGAAAAAGAAATGAAATGAGTGAATGGATGAAGAGTTAGTGAGTGAGGGTAATAAGTAGGGTTAGTGGGCTGAAACCCAAATGCCCAAATAGAAAATAGCGAAATTCAACTCACTCCAAACATATCGATGCTTATACTCAAAAGATCGCAAACGCCATTTTGGACTCAATGGAAGTAGTCTAGAGTCCTAATTCAACCGTTTGCAAAAAGTGACATTTCGGACCTAAATCCGACTAACGATGCTATATTTAAAACATTTAAATATACAATCGTAAAATATGGGGGTTGTTACAGATCTCCCCTCCTTAACAAAATTGCATCCGCGCAATTCCTAGAGAAGAATTTGTAACAACTACATACTTACACCCAAAAAGGAAAGAAAATAAGCTTGAGATAAAAAGATATTCTCACCATTGCTAAGCAAAGATAGAAAACCCGGATAGGATCACTCGATAAACTCTTTGGTTTCCCAAGTACAGTCATTGGGATTAGCGGACCATTGAACTTTAATGAGCGGCACGTCCTTGTTTCGAAGGTGTCTCACCTCCGAGGCAAGTACGCGAATAGGCTGCTGTACAATAGATAAGTCTGGTGAGATCTCAAGCCCTTGCAAATCAGGAGAGTCGATAACAGAATCCGATTCTCGAAGACACTTCCGAAGCTGAGAGACGTGAAACACGTTGTGAACACCGGATAGATGAGCTGGAAGTGAAACTCTAAAAGCCACAGGTCCAATACGTTCAATAATAGGAAATGGTCCTACAAAGCGAGCAGCCAATTTCCCTATCAAACTGAAGCGCATAACCCCTTTCAAAGGAGAAACACGAATAAAGACGAGATCATCAACCGAGAACTCGAGAGGCTTCCTACGGTTATCTGCGTAGGATTTCTGGCGGCTCTGTGCCTCTTTCATTCTCTGACGAATAACATCAATCTTCTCAGAAGAATCATGAACAAATCCGGGCCAAGAATAAGCTTCTCCCCAGATTCCAACCAACAAGAAGGTGATCGACATGGCCTTCCGTATAAGGCTTCGAAAGGAGCCATACCGATACTGGACTGAAAACTATTGTTGTAGGAGAACTCTACAAGGGGTAGATGATCCTCCCAACTACCTCCAAAATCAAGAATACAAATACAGAGTAGATCCTCTAAAATACGATTCACCCGTTCAGTCTGTCCATCAGACTGTGGATGATAAGCTGTGCTGAAATTAAGCTTTGTTCCCAAAGCTTGCTGAAGACTCTGCCAGAAATGACTTCTGAATAAAGGATCACGGTCACTCACAATCGAACTAGGAACATCGTGAAGTCTCACGATTTCCTTGATATATAACTTAGCCAAAAGAGAAGCAGTCCTATTAGATTTAATAGGAACGAAATGAGCTGATTTGGTGAAACGATCAACAATAACCCAAATACTAGAATGGCCCGATCTCGTACGAGGTAGGCCATCAATGAAATCCATCAAAATCTAATCCCATTTCCACAATGGAATCTCTAGAGGCTGAAGGAGACCAGAAGGGCGCTGATGTTCGGCTTGAATACGCTGACAAGTCATGCAATTACTCACATAACTCGCCACATCGCGCTTCATGCCTTCCCAATAATAAAGGCAATGCATATCAGCCTGTGTAGTTAATGCTCTGCTATTACCCCGCTATAACCCCGCTATATCTCATAGCGGATTTCCACCGCTATGATATTTCCATATAGCCCCAAAATATAGCCTTTCCGCTTTAAGCCCTGCTATTTCTGATATATCTCGTTATTCTCGCTATATTCCGCTATATCTTCTTTAATAAAATGAATTGAAGAATTGCATTTATACATTATAAAAATTATGAAACTAATTTTTTTGATTTAATTTTTAATATATTTTCAGAAATGAAAATACTCTAATATTCTACTAAATTCAATTATGTTATATATAACAGTTTTATGTTTATTTAAAGTATATTCTCACATGTTTTTATTTAAAATTATTTATGTATTAATTATAATTCAATTAAATGATAATTTTTCATTTAATTACCATTTATATATTTGTAAAAACATTAAGTACGAGTTTTATATGCTAGTTTAAAGCCATCTGCTATATCCTGCTATATCCTCGCCGTATCCCCGCTATGACTTTTTGCACCTCAACCGCTTTGAATCTGCCGAGCGCTTTAACTGCACAGATATCAGCATACATCTTACTACTGCCAGGATGAATGGTATACTTAGAACGATGACAGTCATCAAGAATGTCATGCCTAAGTGCAGAATCAGAAGGCACAACAAGACGGTTCTTCTTGCGAAGACACCTATGAAAATCAATGTTGAAATCCCGCAACGCCCCATCACCTGATTCAATCTCACAAAGCTGAATAAGATGCACAAGATCAGGATCACACCGCTAAGCTTTGGCAATACGATCCAATAGAGAGGGTCGAGCTTCCAAACTGAATAATACTATCGGAGAATCAGAGGATGGAGCTCGATCACGAATATCACAAAAAGACAGAGTCTCAAGAATATCCCATTCGGCAAGCATCATAGAAACGACAGTCGAATGTCTGCGACTAAGCGCATCAGCAACACGATTACCATTACCAGGGGTATATAGGATATCAAAGTCATAGGAGGCAAGAAACTCGAGCCAACGCTGTTGCCTCATATTGAGTTCCTTCTGAGTAAACAAATACTTCAAGGATTTATGATCGGTATAGAGAATGAAGCGCTCGCCTAATAAATAGTGTCGCCAAATCTTTAAAGCGAAGACAATGGCGGCTAACTCAAGATCATGATTGGCATAGCGAACTTCATTCGGACGCAGTTGCCTAGAAGAATAAGCAACTACCCGATCCTTCTGCATAAGCACGGCACCGAGACCACTACCACAAGCATCGATGTAGACAACAAGATCATGATTCCCCTCGGGAACCACAAGAACATGAGCATTAGTGAGGAGTTCCTTTAATGTCTGAAAGGAAGCTTCACACTTATCGGACCAAATATAATGAATGCCTTTCCGAGTAAGGCTGGTTATAGGAAGCACAACACGGGAAAAATCCTTAATGAACCGACGGTAATAACCCGCCAATCCAAGGAAACTACGAATCTCATGAACATTCTCAGGCCTCTTCCAATTCTGGATAGCTTCGATCTTTAAGGGATCGACAGAAATGCCGTCGGAAGATACAACATGGCCTAAGAACTTAACCTTATTCTCCCAAAAATGGCACTTGGAGAATTTGGCTTTAAGCTGATGGTGACGAAGAGTACACAAGACAATTCTCAAGTGATTAGCATGCTCGGCTTCAGACTTAGAATAAACAAGAATGTCGTCAATGAACACAAGGACGAAATTATCGAGATATTCCCGGAATACTCGATTCATAAGATCAACAAAGAAAGCAGGGGCGTTCGTCAAACCAAACGGCATAACGAGCCACTCAAAAGAACCATATCGAGTGCGGAAAGCTGTAAGAGGTATGCTATCTTCCGCAACTCGGAGCTGGTGGAAACCAGTGGCAAGGTCGAGCTGAGAGAAGACCTTAGCGCCACTCAATAGATCGAACATATCATCGATCCTAGGCAATGGATACCTATTCCTGATGGTCAACTCATTAAGCTTGCGATAGTCGATGTAGAGCCTAAGAGTTCCATCGGACTTCTTCACGAAGACGACCGTGGCACCCCACGGTGAAAAACTGGACTGAATCAACTGTTTGGACTCAAGCTCTAAAAGCTGCTTCATGAGTTCCTCATTTTCTTTTGTAGACATCCTCGTGGGAGGACACCCAACTGGCTGCACGCCTGGAATGAGATCAATGCGAAACTCGATCGCCCGCTTGGGTGGAAAACCCAAAACCGGCTCAAAAACATCAGAGAAGTCACAAACAATAGGAATACGAGATATATCATCATCATCTCATGAGTCAAGGGAATATAAAGCCATTTCGGAATTATCCACATTCCAAAGAACAAGTGATAGCTAAGTAGACGAATCTGGGTGTCGAAGATATAAAATTCTTTCAAAACAAATAATCCTGGCATCGTATCTCACTAGCCAGTCCATACCCAAAATCATATCAAATCCCAAATAAGAAATAACGTGCAGATTCGCACGAAAAGAAAAGCCACATAAAACAATCTCAACATCATCACAAAGCATGCTAAGGGTTGCGGATCCCCCAATAGGATTCGCAATCCTCAACGAAGTAACCATATAAGAAACATCCAAAGAAAAATCATCGACGAGCTTTTTCTGTATGAAAGAATGCAAAGCACCTGTATCGAAAAGAACTCGAATACTACGGTCATGAAATAAAATAGAACCTTCTGAAATAGATGGAGATATACCTCTGGGCTAAGAAGAACCTCCAGAAGCCTTAGCAACATAAAGCTTGTCAGACTTGGCACTAGCAGGAGCAGTAGGGCAGGAGGAAACACGGTGACCTTCCTTCTTGCAATAATGGCAGAAGAGAGGTTTAGGACAAGCTCGAATCATATGATTAGGAGAACCACAATTGAAACACTTCCGAATGGAAGGTGTTCCAGCAGATTGAGAGTTAGAACCAGATTCAATGGGCTTTTTCTTCTTGGAAGGGAAAAATTCCCGCTTATGAAATGGAAACTTCTTCTTATTGGGGTTCTTGCGAACCTGAATATCATCACCACTATCACACTCCTTCTCGATGGCCTCGAGATGAAGTGCCGAATCAACCAACTCCTCAAAAGAAAGCTTAAGCTAGAGCATTAAAGTCTTCTTAAGATATTTCTTAAGACCAGAGACAAACTTCAGATTCTTCTTATAAGAAGTGCTAATGAATTCAAGACCATACTTAGATAAGGCCTCGAATGATGCAACATACTCAGAGATGGAGGACTTCCCTTGCTTCAACTCAAGGAAGCGACGGGCTAATAAAATTTCTCAGATTTAGGAACAAATTTGAGTTCGAATCGTTCCCGAAACTGAGTCCAAGAAAGAACAGACTCATCAATTTCGGCTATAAGAAGCTCGTACCAATCAAGAGCACGCTCTTGCAATAAGCTAGAAGTTACAAGAACTCGATCATGGTCAGAAAGATCCATGCGAGAGAAGATACGCTTGCATGTGCGAATCCAAGCTTGGACCTCAAGAACAGACTCAGAGCCTTTGAATGGCTTTCCACTAAGATGAGAAAAATCACTGCACATGCGTGCAAAGGCAGACTTGCGCGAAGGAGAAGCTCGAATAGGAGCTGGAGGCTGAGTGCTCCTAAATAACTCCAAAAACTGATCGGTAGACATATAAACGCCGTCCGGATGCGAGCCGCTGGATTGCCCAGCATCCGAGCGTCATCCTCTGCCTCTTCCGGCCATTAGCTGAAAGATAAGATAAGATAAGGATTATTCACAAGGTAGATATCATTAATTCAAACATGGAATACTACGGAATAAAATGCATTCCTAGACGTATTCCTAAAATTCTATCTACCCCAAAGGCACGGAAAGAATAAAGGCACGATGATTCAAAGATTCGTAACATTCGTACAACCCTTTGATGTACTGTAATATGTGTCTCTGTTCTATGTTTATCATATTTTGTTCTAAACTCAGCTCTGATACCAAACTGTGACGCCCCACTCCGAGACCCACATTAGAAAAGAGTATTACTAGGTAACACCGTCTGCTAATACGGAGAATAGAGTTGGATAGGAGCGACCATCTATAACCTTGTCTTAATTATCTATTGAATACGCCGACAATTGCCACTTCTTACTTAAATGGATCAACATATCCAATAAATACTTAATACAAAGCCATAGGTGGCTGAAGGATCTATCAGAATAAAATATAATAACTCAAATGTAATACACATCACAGAACAGTAGATCATCACATACATTTACACATATACAGATACATTACAGAGTTTACAAAATGATACATGTCAAGTGGTAAAGCAAACCACAATATACAGGTGAGTCAAAAGGATACATATCAGAGTTACAGCCAAAAAGGACTACACAAAAAGCTATAACAAAAAGGAGCTAGCGGAATAGTCCATGCGGAAGCAAAATAGGCTAAGTCCAATGTACATAACCTGAAACATCTCGGTCTGACCCGAGTATAAAATACACGGGTCAGTCTAGCTAAACAAATCAGTTAGATAAACTAAATGGTAATGAACATACAAGGTCATAAAATACCACAAATATCTCCAAAAGAGATAACCAGATCTTTTAACAAAAGATGAATCATAACAAGCCTCATATCATAGGCAACTCAAATAAACAAAGGATATGAAGATCCCCAAAACAAGCCAAAAAGGAAAATAACAAATACCAATAAAGGTACACAAGTTTCCACAAGGTATTCGCTATATATCGTGTGGTTCAAAGGACCTACACCGAAAGGTGATACGCTAGGGAAATATAATTGTCAAAGAAACAAAAGACGCTCGAGCTCAGTACTGTATAACAAGGATCCACACGCCCGAAGGCAACAAACCGTAGTGGCGAAGGTCCGGAGACCCAGTACTGGACACCACTAACTGGTAGAATGTGTTACAACTCTCAGAAAGGAACCCGAAAAATGTTAACGTGAGTCCCATACCACACGTTTGCACTAAATGGTTTACTAACCGTTAGTCAATTTCACACTCAAAGCAGTACAAAGTTCACCTCATCTCATCGGTAAATCAGACCCAGAGGTCAAAACGGTCAAATGAATAGATTAGGAATTAACTGAAAAGATAAACCCACATGTTCATAGCACGTGTTTTATTTAATCATTTTATTTTCCTCCCGCTTCGCTCGAAGTGCAAAATTGTGTGTGTTTTATATAGAAATTATAAATTGGAGAAACGAGCTTTTAATACAATTTAAAAAGATCATTTTATAAAAAAACCCGTGTATGAAATCTAAAAAGGAATCATCAAAGTAAAAAATGCGATAGCAACTGATAGGATCGACACGAATTGATCAAAATTTGGAAATCAAAGAAAAATAAACAATTTGGCTGAGACAAGCAGGTCAGTCGACTGAACCAGTGGGTCAGTCGACTGGCCCAATGCCTGGAAACTTTATGTTTCCAGGTCGGTCGACTGACCCAAGGTATCAGTCGACTGACACAGGGGTACGAAATTTTCTGCCCCAGGGTCAATCGACTGGCCCAGAAGGTCAGTCGACTGATACAGACCCAGGCAAATTCCTGGGTTCTGGTTCAGTCAACTGACCTACTGGTTCAGTCGACTGAACCTGCTACCAGAGCAGAATCAGCCTAGCCCCTTTGGGGCAAAATCAATAACACGAACGGAAGTGAACGAGCGAGCAACAGCGACTAAGAATTTATGCCAGCGACAACCTAGCCTTGTATGGCCCTCCGAAACACTCCACTAACGTGTTCAAACATCAAAGATTGGATTTTCACAAAATTGGATTTCAAAAACCAAAAATTGGACAATTCACAAAATCGATCCAAATCGAACACAAATGAACATGGATAGATGTTAGGAATTCTTACCCAACCACAACAAAAGCTATAGGCTTAGATGTGAGTTCACAAATCTCACCTTTTAACTCAAAAACAAAGATGAGAAGCTCAAATGCAAAGAAAAGATCAACCGCTCTTCACTTCTACTCTACAAGCTCCAATCTAAGATCAAAACAAGTATTTACTAAATTAGGTTATTGGAAATTGCTGAAATTGGAGAGACAGAGAGATGGAGAAGGTGAAAAGAAGGCTTACCTAAGCTTCTCTTTGATTTTGGAGCAAGAATTTGAGTTTGCAAAGGAAACTAGGGCTTGGAATTTCTATTTCCCATTCTCTTCCCCTATTTTCAGTTGAGCTAGAGAAAAAGAAATGAAATGAGTGAATGGATGAAGAGTTAGTGAGTTAGGGTAATAAGTAGGGTTAGTAGGCTGAAACCCAAACCCAAATGCCCAAATAGAAAATAGCAAAATTCAACACACTCTAAAAATATCGATGCTTATACTCAAAAATATCGCAAACGCCATTTTGAACTCAATGGAAGTAGTCCCGAGTCCTAATTCGACCGTTTGCAAAAAGTGACATTTTGGACCTAAATCCGACTAACGTCGCTATATTTAAATATAACATTTAAATATACAATCATAAAATATGCGGGTTGTTACAGTGCATATGTATTTAAACAGAAAATTCTAAATAATGATTTAGAGTAAAACTATTTACACATAATAACCAAAAATGCCTCGAAGTCAGTGAGTGATATTGAGTTTGTGAGTCTTTGTATATGATCCAAGAAATGATAGAAAGTATCATTTTATAAGCATCAAAATTGAAAAAATATTTTGATAGAAATATCAAATAGTTTGATTGTCAATCAAAATGCAGGGGAAGCGTGTGTTCATAAGAAAGAATGTTACAAGATACGTTGGTATTTCTAAACTATAAGTAAACAACACGTTGTTGATTTTAACGATGTGCTTGTGTTAAAATCAACCTTGATTTATTTTAGTACTCAACTTTGGATTGTAAATGATGTCTTTTATAGTGAGTATAAAAGATATTGGGAATGTCCCAAATCGATATGCAAAGACACCTTATTAAATTATTTAATACGGAACGTGTGAGATTAGTTCCTTATGCATTGGAAATAAGAATTATCATACATATTATATTGTCTATGATATCATGATTTTCTTATGTATTTGATACATGAAGCAAATATCAAATTCGAATTGATATCACTAAATGGTCATTTGAAGTGTTCTCATGTATTTATGAAATACTAGAGAATTGTTTACAGAAACAAAGACTCTTTATGAAGGAGTGTTCGGACTCAAACTTCATAAGTAAAACTAGTATCATATGTTCGAACTTAAACTTTATAAGGAGCGTTCGGTTTGTTGAGCCCTTTCAGGGCTCCCTAATAACAAATGAATGCTAACTTAGAATGGGAATTTCAATTAACAAATAAATTCACTTAAGCATAAATCCAACTTACTGGTCTTTGGGAAGGTTGTAATAACTCAAGGATTTGTGGATCGAACATAAAACAACTTCTTAACAACAATCTTATAGATAGGATTAATCAAAGAATACTTCTTTCAAATTTGTAAATAGTACATAGCTGATTTCGAGTCTTTCAAGTCAAATAAAAAGTTAATCTCAACAACCATAGACAAACTCATATAACCTCTCTGCGAGTACAAAACTTTTAATGTTGAAAGTGTGTTATATGAAGCGGTTGAAAGCTAAAATGGGTCGAGGTTATAAAAGTCAAGAAATTTGATAAAGAAAGATGCCAATGGAAGAGATATCCTTTTTGATAAATACTCCATGGTCCATGGAAAACATCCCTCCGGAGGAGCATCCCAAGTATCGTCGAGGCCTAGAGCTATAGCCTCAACTCCCATATTACCAAAATCATGTTAAACCCTCTCAAGGACCGCTTGTGAATCCAAAGGAGAACCCATCTTGGTCCCGGAGGACCAAACGTATTAATAATTTAGTTCAAACAAACCAATGGAAATTAAGCCACAAACTTATGGCAAATAATCATAATTAAAGAAATATAAATTCAAATCATAAATAAAACACCCTAACTAAAGTAGGAACAAAATCAAACTTATAATTTGAATGGGAATTCCACTTCTAAAACCAGTAATCTCTACAACGGTCTACGAATCCTCAAAGAGTTCAACTATGGATTAAGAGAACGTGCACAAAGCAATTCTAAGTCCATTAGGGTTAATTATGACTAATCAATTCCAAATCGACTACTACAAATTAGTCATTAATTCAACAAAAGCAAAGAATCATAAAAAATAATATCTTGGACTATTTATCAAACAAAATTCATTAATACAACAAAAACACATCAAATATGGTGAAAAACTACTAAAATGTCAATCGTAGTTCAACAAGAGCATGAGATAAACATTGCGATCAAAATATGAAAAATAGTGGTAGAAAACTTACTACTTTTATCAAAGATATAAAGAAAATTTGAGCTTGCTTCAAGCTTTAATGGAAAAAGTTCACAGCAAAAGTAAAAGAAAAAAGAAGAATAAAAAGTATTCTTATACATCTCTATTAAATCAATAAAACAAACATTAAAGAAAGCTTGGCCACTTAATCTCAATGGCTATTGTAAAATAATCCTTCTTTCAAAAAACTACCATGTCAGAAGGCAAAATGCTTTGCACAATAAAAGAGAAGATACTTTTCTGTAATACCAATCGAATAATTCCACGTAGCAACGTATTAAATGCCTACCAGATCAGCTGCTTCACTCTTAAGTATTTGTTTTTGGGCACTTAATAAACTTCGTCTCTAACACCTAATATATGTTGCAATATGTACTTAACAAACTTTGTTTTCAAGTCTTAACATGATTAGCCTTACTGAAAGTGACTGTGCTATAGGATCGTGTAATATGGATGAATTTATAAATTGCCTGTGCGGAATAAAAACTAAGTAAATAAATAATGCAGTAAAGTAAATGACACCAGAGATTATTATACTGGTTCGAACTCCCGTTCTATGTCCAGTCCCAGACTCCTTCTGGAATTAAACTAGCAACCCTCACTTAACCCGGAAGAATAGGTTTACACCACCTGAGCAACTGAACAGGACTTCTACCGCCTAAGCAACCGAATATGACTTCTACCACCTGAGCAACCGAACAAGACTTCTTTACAAATAAACAAAAGTATCTGACTGTAATATGCTCTTTAAAATAGCACTGATAAGTCAATAAAGTACAATCTTCCTATAATCTTCTCCTTTATGATATATAGTGTAATGTGCTTGAAGAATGTGAAAGATAGAGTGATCAACGATCAGAGATTGTATGTATTTTGAGTGCAAATGGTAAATAGAGAATAAGAGGTAAGAATTCAAGAAAACTAAAATCAGTTAAGTTGTTTGTTTGTTAGATTCTAGACTCTATTTATATAGTTTTAAGAGTTGCAATATTTGTTGAAAAAGAACGATGAAAAGGAATAGATGAAACTTTTAGATTAGAAGATGTTTCTCTTCGTTGAAGAGAAGCATCCCTTCAGAAAACTAGCCGTTATCGACAACCGGCCGTTTGAATTTTTCTGTTCAGCCTTCTGATTTATTTTAAATTCGATACAGCAAGCAAATAGGCCATTTTTGGTCTTATTCAGCCGTTTGAATATTACCATTCAGCCGGCTGAAACGGCATAATAATTTATGTTTCATTTCAGCATTCAGACGGTTGAATGGTGACATTCAGCCGGCTGATTATAGCCTGCTTTGTGCATTTGCATGGTTTGTGTACGTGTCAATGTATATATACCATATCAGAGAGATTTTAACATAATTATAATATAATATACAGACTCTAAACAACATATATTTGAACCATACTTCATATTGTTGAGTCCGGTCTTCGTAGTTCTTTGTCGTAGATTCATGAATCTTCGTGTCGGTTGAATTTCTTGTTATTAATCAAAACATAAGATCCAACATTCTCCCCCTTTTTGATGATGACAACTCTATTTGTGATATGAATGAATCTCAACAATATTTCTTTGTAGTTCTATATCTCCCCTTGAATATATACTAGCCGTATCTTTCAGTTTCTCCCCCTGAATCTGTGCTTTTATTCCAGCTGCAAATAGTGTTAGAGCAATATCTTTCTTCCCCTTTGTCATCGATAAAAATGAGAGTTTATATGATGACATAATTCTATTAAATATATGGAACATCCTTTTAAAATTTCCAAATCTATCCTTTTCCTTTTGTTTCTTCAAGTACCTGCAATAAATAATAATCATTTTTGGTACCCACTTACTATGTTAAGGTCCACGGGATTAGGTCTTGCAAAACCATGCCCATTTGGGTGTGGTTAAACCTTTATAAATATAATGTTCATTATTAACTACCATATCAAAATAATCATCAATGTATTTTTCTCTATTTTTCCAATTAACAGGAACCCAAATACTTTGATAATTTTTATTCATATTTCCGATCAATGATTTTGTACTTCTAGAGAAATTGTAAACATTATTGGTCATAGAAGTATTTGAATTTCTATAAAAATTGGATTTGGACTTTACTCGAAATCTAGTACTAGCACTAACATTTTTACTATACATGAAAGCATATCTAGTGCTACTTCTACGATCAGTTTTATTATATCCTAAACCACGTTTATCATGTAAAGGTCTAAAACTAGATAAAATCATGTTTAAATTGTTTTGACCTTTATTAAATTTTGTGACTTCAGTGTTAAGTTTATCAAATTTAGCTTTAGAGTCACAATTATTATTTTCAAAAGAAATATTACTGTTTTTCAAAATATCAATTTGCTTGTTTAATTCAGAATTCTCCTTTTTAACGTACAATTCTCATCTTCAAGAAGAAAAATTCGAGATTCTAAATTATCTAAAGTTGATTATAATAAATCATTTTGTCTTTTCAAATCCATAATTTCTTTTGAAAATTTTTCTTTATCTTTTTCAAACAAAGGAATTTTGTTCATCTAGAAAATCTTTAAGAGCCTCAAAATTATTTTTCAAAACACCATGTTGATTTTCTAAATCTAATTTCTCTTTTTTTAATTACTCATTTTCAATTTTGATTGATTTCATCTTTTCTAAAATAAGAAAGTTATGCTTTGAGATTTTATCGCATATACTAACTAATTCATTATTACCATTTACTAAAATTTGTAAATCAGAAAGTACCTTTTTGTAGTCCTCATTGGTGGCTTTGACAGGGATTTTGCTTGTTGTATTTCGATTGGATCTTTTTCTGGATATTATTCTATGATGTTGTGACGATCTTTAGAATTCCAGGCTCTGATACCAAATGAAAGGTTACTGTGCTATAGGATTATGTAATATGTATGAATTTATAAACAGCTTGTGCGGAATAAAAACTAAGTAAGTAAATAAATACTATAGTAAAGTAAATGACACCAAAGATTTTTATACTGGTTCGAACTCCCGTTCTACGTCCAGTCCCAGACTCCTTCTGGAATTAAACTAGCAACTCTCACTTAACCAGGAGGAATAGGTTTACACCGCCTGAGCAACCGAACATGACTTCTACCGCCTAAGCAACCGAATAGGACTTCTACCGCCTGAGCAACCGAACAGGACTTCTTTACAAATAAACAAAAGTATCTGACTGTAATATGCTCTTTAAAATAGCACTGATAAGTCAATGAAGTACAATCTTCCTATAATCTTCTCCTTTATGATATATAGTGTAATGTGCTTGAAGAATATGGAAGGTAGAGTGATCAACGATCAGAGATTGTATGTATTTTGAGTGCAAATGGTAAATAGAGAATAAGAGGTAAGAATTCAAGAAAACTAAAATCAGTTAAGTTGTTTGTTTGTTAGATTTTAGACTCTATTTATATAGTTTTAAGAGTTGCAATCTTTGATAAAAAGAATGATGAAAAGGAACGGATGCAACTTTTAGATTAGAATATGTTTCTCTTCGTTGAAGAGAAGCATCCCTTTAGAAAACTAGCTGTTATCGACAACCAACCATCTGAATTTTTCAATTCAGCCATCTGATTTATTTTAAATTCGATACAGCAAGCAAATAGGCCATTTTTGGTATTATTCAGCTGTCTAAATGTTACCATTCAGTCGGCCGAAACTACATAATAATTTATGTTTTGTTTCAGCATTCAGATGGCTCAATGGTGACATTCAGCCGGCTGATTATAGCCTGCTTTGTGCATTTGCATTGTTTGTGTACGTGTCAGTGTGTATATACCATATCGGAGAGATTTTAACATAATTCTAATATAATATACAGACTCTAAACAACATACATATGAACCATACTTCATATTGTTGAGTCCGGTCTTCGTAGTTCTTTGTTGTAGATTCATGAATCTTCGTGTCGGTTGAATTCTTGTCATTAATCAAAACATAAGATCCAACACTTACGGCATCAAATCTACTAAGCCTTACGACACTATATCTACTAAGCCTACGTATTAGCCTTTGGTGCTCAATTAACTAAAGCCTTACAACATTTAAACAATTTATGCCTTACGACACTCTATTAACTAAGCCTTACGGTGTTAAAACTACAAAGCCTACGGTTTTTGCCTTAGACACTCATAACAAAAACTTTACAACATTCAAACAACTGAGCCTTATGTCATATAATCTACTTAGCCTTACGACATTCACTACATAGACCTCCAGCATACAATCAACAAAGATTTCAACATTCAGTCAATAGTATCCCTCGTTGTTTAGACTTCCAAATCCTCACTAAACGATGAGATTTGATTTTTTGAATCCTTAGTGTATGATGAGGTTAGAGTTTCAAATGCTGACTAAATGAGGAGCTTCGATCTTCAAAATTCTCATCATACAATGAGGTTAGATTTCAAAATTCATAATCAAAATCCTCACTATACAATGAGGTATGTTATTTAAATTCATATTCAAAATCCTCGATATACAATGAGGTTAGATTTTCAAATTCATATTCAAAATCCTCACTATACGATGAGGTTAGATTTTTTCAAATTCATATTCAAATCCTCACTATATGATGAGGTTATATTTTCAAATTCATATTCAAAACCCTTGCTATATAATAAGATTAGATTTTCAAACTCATAAAGAAGATCCTTACTATGCTATGAAGTCGGACTTTACAGTTTCTATCGGACTTTGATTGATTTATGGAAATTAATACAAATTAAAGAAAGAGTAAAACAAAAATATATAGAAGTATGATTTAACTCTCTGTACAAAATCCAAAGTTCACTTTGTATAATCATACAAAGTAAACTTTGGAGGAAATGTTTTATACTGTGATTTTTACTCAGTTATATTTGACTTCTAACCATATAAGCCAAAATCCAAAACCCAAAGGGAAAATTCCTAGGTATTAATTGCAAATGAATATAAAAGTTTTTAAAACTTCGGTCCAAACTCTAAAGCTCTATTCTGTGTTAACTTCCGATAAATAGGAACATCAATGCAAATTTTGTATATATCTTTATATGGCTGCCTACGATAACTCAATCCAAAGGATACGCTTCAAAACCGAAGCATAGACAAAGGTCTGAAGGTAATACCTACACTGAATGCAATGGTCACCAAGTTGACCTTAAGCCAAAAGATCAAGCCTCCAAATAGGGGCCAACCAAAAGCTTAAACTAAGACAATATCTCAAAGCTGAAAGTACTCCAATATGTAACCAAGATCAATGGCTAAAATAACCCTTAGATGTATCACCGGATCAGATAACTTAAAGTATATACATCAAAATCGGATTAAGGCATCCAAAATCTTTATATAGAATGTCATCTCAGCAAACCATGTCAATTGCAAAGTAAACTAGATATTGAAAAGTGTGTAAATCTCAACCACTTATGAAGGACAAGTCAACGATCCAGTGGAAAAGCTCTCCATCGATAACCAAGTAACAGGATGCATATAAATAGGCTCATATCCCAATGCTTGAAGGATCATTTCTGGATGTCGCATAATTCAGATACTAAGAAATTTTTACTTTCTAATATTATAGCTCTTACCGAAAAATCAATAATGGTGGACTTGGCCTATTCGGCATTGCAATAACCTTTCAGTTATAGTTGCATAAGGGATCTTTTCGGGTAGCTGCATAACTCGGATACTAAGAAAATTGTACTTTCCTATTTTAGTGCTCTTAATAAAAACTCGTTAATAGCGGACTTTCTAATTCAACGTTGTAACAGCCTTTCAGCTATAATATAGAACTCTAAAGAAGAAAAGTACAAAGTGGACATAAGGATTCAATCCGAACCACTATAAATTTGATATCTTTAGTTTCTGCACTTCTACTTAAAGCTCTATTTAAAGTATATACTCTTCGTATTTTTAGTACCTATTCCTCTCCGTGTTATCCTAAAAGTTTCAATTAAACTTCTAGCAATCACCTTAACCTTCGGTAACCAACCTACCGAAATACTTAGAAAATCGACTAATTGAAGCTTGATCTTCAATTTTGGGTTATTGGTTTTCGACGAAAAATCCCACCAATAGTACCAATGCTTGTGGAACTAGATTGGGAGTGGTACTTATGAAAAAGGGAGTAGCTTATGCATCAAGGAAGTTGAGATGACATGAAGTTAGACATCTGACTCATGACTTTGATTAGAAATGATAATATTTGTGTTGAAGATATGGAGAAATTATCTTTTGGAAGAACTGTTTGAGTTATATATAGACCATAAGTCTCTTAAGTATTTATTCTCTCATAAAGAATTGAATATAAGGCCATAGAGATGGTTAAAATTCTCGGTGGCATATGACTTCGACCTAGAGTATATGCTAGGAAAAGAGAACAAAGTTGTGGATGCTTTAAGAAAAAACTAGAAGTATGGAGTATTAGCCATGATTGAGGAATGGAAGACATTAGAGACATTAGCATCTTGCGGGTTGCATTACAAAATGAATGCAGGATCAAGTCGAGATCTGGGAGTTGTTGCAAGTTTGTAAGTACATCCCACACTTGTGGATATAATTATAGCAAGGCAAAGAGAGGACCCATTGTTAGCTTAGTGAATTAACGATTTGAGATGAGTGTAGATGATGATGACCTAAAAGGATTTGAGATTGATTTGAAGGGATGGTTTAGGAAAAAAAATTCTTCGAAAGGAGGTCATAGAGGAGAGTCAACGGTATAAGTTTATAACTCATCTTGGAGGTACAAAAATGTATCACAACATGAAACATGTCTTCGTTTAGGAAGGGACAAAGAGGGATGTAGGAGAATGCGTAAAGAAGTGCTTCTCATGTCAACAAGTAAAAGCTTACATCATAAGCTACGCGATTTATTCCAACCTTTGGAAGTACTGATTTGGAAGTGGGATTTGGTATCCATGGATTTTGTAGATGGATTACTAAGGTCAAGAATGGGAAATGATAGAATTTGGATAATAGTTTATGGATTGACTAAGAGTGCTCGTTTTATCCCAGTAAATTCGACAAGGATGGTTGTTAGTTTAAGTAATCTATACATGAAGAATGTCATAAGACTACATGATATTCCGAGCAGTAATATTAGTGATAGAGACTTATTGTTCACCAGTGAGTTATGAAGAAGTTTGCATAGTGCATAGGGTATAGAATTGAATTTGAGTACGGCTTACCATCTACAAATAGATGGTCTAACAGAAAGGGTGAACCATGTAATATAAAATTTGTTAAGAGCATATGTTTTAGATTTGGGAGGATCTCGGAAAGTTCATTTGCATTTGGTAGTGTTTTCCTACAATAGCAGTTACCATTCAAGTATTGAAATGATACCGTTTTAGGCATTTTATGGTACCATGTAAATCAACTATTTGTTGGTTGAACATGAGACATATGCTTGTATTGGGATTCAACTTGGTAAGGGATGTTATTGAGAAGACGAAACTAATTCGCTTTAAAATGTTGGTGGCATAGTTAAGGCAGAAGAGCTATGCCAACAAGAGGAGAAAAGAACTAAAGTTTGTAGTAGATGGTCATGTGTTTGTGGAAGTTTTAGCAACACGAGTTGTTATGTGCTTTGGTAAGGCATGGAAATTGGAGCCTAGATATGTAGGATAGAGACTAGTAATTGAGAGGATTTGTAAACTTGCATATTGAGTTGAGTTATCAAGTAGTTTGATGAGCGTGCATAATTTTTTTCACATCTAACATTTTAGGAAATGAGTGCATGATCCAAATAAGATAATGAAACCGAGGACAATTGAGAGCTTACCTATAAAACCAGGTTTGACTTATGTTAGACGACCAAATAGAATAGTAGGTCGTGATATGAAAGACTTAAGGAACAATGTTATTATACTTGTTTGCGTTCATTTGAGTGATGATATAGATGACCTTACCTAGGAGGTAGAGGATAAGTTTACGAATATCTACCTCGAGTTGTTTTGACATGCATGATTGGGCATGTATGTTTTGTAGTATAAACTAATAGTGACACTAGTATGATTTTGTTATATGATATTATTATGTGTTAGTAGTGGGACTAATATATTATGGTTGTTGATTTACATTAGTAGAGAACTAGTGTAATTTTTGTACTTGGATGTACATGGGATTGATGACGGTGGTCATTATCCTACCTTGTTTGAACTTCGAAGATGAAATTCTTATAAGGAGGAGAGACTATAACACCCCATATTTTGGAGTGTCGAGGTATGGAAAATTAAATTAAATTAATAATAAAAATTTATTAAGAAATAATTAAAGAAATTTAGAGGAATTATTAAATATTCGAATTAAAAAAATGAGACATTTCAAATATCGGTAATTTAGCGGAATGAGGGTAATTAGTGCAATAGAAGTCGACCATACATGTATCCGGTAATGAATTCGAATATATGTATTAAGGAAAATTAATGAATTTGAATATTTGTATTAAAGTAAATTAATAAACTCGGCCATATATGTATAGGTAATGAATTTAACTATTTGTATTAAGGGAAACTAATGAATTTTACTATTTGAATATTTGTATTTAAGGGAAATCAATAAACTTGACCATATATTATAACACAATGAATTTAAACATTTATATCAAGGGAAAATGGTCAATAAGATTAGCTAATAAAGGATTTGACCTAAGCTAAAATCATTATTATATAAGCCCTTAACCTATTCACCTCTCTATTTAACGTTCACTTCATTTTCAAAAAAAAAATCAAAACCCTATGTACCTTAGGTGGCCACCATTGCTAGAAGAAGGAAGAGGAAACTAAAAATAAAATATTAGAGCTTTCATCTAAGAAGAAAAGGAGTATTTTAATCAATTTCTACAAATCTAAGTGAGGAAAACATTCTTTATTTTATTTCCAAACCCATTTGGGTTCGGATTTGATATGCGTTGGCTGCTTTGTACATTGTCAAACATGTTTTAATGATGAGAAATGATTTGTATGTGTTTGATTATTTAAATGAATAAACTTTTGCCATGTTTTAGGGTAGAGCAAGATTTAATCATCTCCAAAACTCACGAAATGTTAATATGATGTTTTTAATATTAAAATACAGATGGATTTTAAATTTTGTAATTTTTGGATGAAACCTTAATTAATTATGAATTTTCTAAGTGGAAAATTGCTAATTTCTGACATAAATTAATATTTAAAAATATTACAATTAATTATTTTGTTTTGAAATTTTACTGAAGGTAGAAAAAGAAGTTTTGGCGAAGTTTTTGGAATTTTCCCATTAATTTTTAAATTTTTATGAATTAATTGTTAAAGAAAATATTGCCTTAATTAATAAAATTAATTAAGGAAAAGATTAATTTATGGAGCTAAATTTTCAAATTGGTTAAAGAATACCGTTATAAGGTAAAAGTAACACTGAACTAATGTGTATAGGTTAGGTTGAAAGTTATTACTTTATTAATGCTAGCCATTGAACTAATGACATGTGTACATGTTAGGTTGAAAGTTATTACTTTATTAAGGCAAAATATCATTTTTACTTAGTTATGGATTTGCCATTAAAACTTATGACAGCTATAGCCCCAAGTATTGACCTTCGATGGCTTAAAAACTAGATATTTGATAGCTCTAATGTTAAACACTCGATAGCTTTAATAGCCTTGACCGTCGATAGCTTTAAAGTTAAACTTTCGATAGCTTTACATACTTGGAATTCAATAGCTTTAGTGGCTTGCAATAGCTTCTATAAATGGCTCAATATTCGATAGCTTGTGACATGTGATAGGTTTTGACATGCGATAGGTTTTGACATGCGATAGGTCTTGACCAGTGGTAGCTTTTAACAGATAATATGTGATAGCCCTAAAGCTCAACTTCGATAGGTTGGCATGTGATAACTCAACCTTCGATAGCTTTCTTTAGTGACCCACGATAGCTTTTAGGACTCAACTTTTGATAGCTTCGGAATATGGCTCATAATAGCTTAGCATGCAATAAGTTGGCATGCTATAGCTCAACCTTTGATAGCTTTAAACTATGACATGCAATAGCTACGTAATGTCAGCATGCGATTTCACTATGTTAACATGCATTAGCTTTGCAATTTTAACATACAATATCCAGTGATACTAAGGCTTTTTAAGTAAAATAAGTCAACATTTAATAGCACTTTGGAAGTAACCTTCCAAATTGATGGTTGAGAATTTCATAGAGATGAAATGGCCAAAGAGGATAATAAGTTAGAATATGTAGACTTATTAAAATGAGAAGAGGAAACTAATCCTAGAAAAGCCAACTAAAGATAAAAAATAACCTTTAACGATGAGAAACTCGATGTGAGGCCATAGGCGGCATCTGAATGTCAATTCATGACAAATGACGAGAACATTGGTGTAAGGCCATAAGTGGCATTCGAATATCCGTTCACAACAAATGTCGAGAACTTCGATGTATGGCCATAAGTGGCATCTGAATGTCTATTCACAACAAATGGTGAGAATTACGATATAATGCCATAAGTTGCATCCGAATGTTTAATCATGACAATTGATGAGAATTAATGACGAGAAGTTTGTTATAAGGCCATAGTGACATCAGAGAGGCTATTTCGGAAATGAGAACTAATTTGGTGGTGTAAAGCTATAAGAGACAACCAAAAGTCTTTTCACTATATGATTCTTAAATAGTAGAGGTAGTTCGAAGGGGCAAACTGAACCGCTTGACTTATGAGTTAAGTCGGGATATGGAAAGTAAGAAATATGCACTTATTAATGTAATGATGATTATAACTATGGCTGTGTAAAGATGTTCACTCTTCTTGATATGTTTATGTTTAATAGTGAGGGGAAAACCCATTTCATGCTTCAGCGGCATGGTCCCATAATATGATTGAATTATTTTTGGTAAAGTTTTACTCAAATCAGGTTTTATGTCCAACCTGTATTTTTATTATTTCTTATAAACTCTTGGATACTCGGACTGAGTATATAGCTTAGACATGTAGCTTTTGGAAAGGACAGCTAAAAACTTTAAAGATGAAGCAAAACACTTATTTTCTAATAAAAGCTGTTTTAAATTTCTGTTGTAGTGAACAATATTATATATCTGGTTAAGTGTTCATGTCATCATCTTCATATATTGGGATGACACAACTATTTATGTTTTATTATACTTACCCTGTGGGCACGAATTAGGTTAATGAAAATGTATTGACATTTATGTAAGCAATTTTATGTAATGAGAGCATTTAGCTACTCTATTTACCTAATATTGTGAAAAAAACCGATCCTATTTTGTTGCTTGAAAATAATTTTGATGATGACTATAGTATCATCGACGTTCATTTTCGGATCTCGAAAGGGGATGTTAAAAAGCATATCAACAAAATAGGAAACAAACATAACTAATTAAAATATACGGCTATATATACAACTAAACATATAAGGTTATTAAAGTAACATCTTCAATGTTAGTATGTTCTATCATAATTTGCTTAGACATTGGCATTTCACTTTTCTTTCCTAAAGAAACTTACTAACTTAATTTTTACATGTTATCAAAATCGATACTTCAATATTATCAAAAGCTTGGCTCCTTTTTGTTAACAAAAGTATAACAACTCATGCCATCGAAAATATAGCTTGTAGCTAACAAGAATATGGTTTTACACATTATCAAATCTACGACTTAACATGTTATTGAAAGAATGATTTAACATGTTATCTAAGATATGACTTGCCATGTTATCGAAAGTGTGATTTACATGTTATCAGAGCTATAGCTTATACTGTTATTGAAGGTATGACTTTAGTGTGTTACCGAAAGTATGGTTTAACGTGTAATTAGTACTATTGCTTAACATGTTATCGAAGGTATAATTTTAACATGTTATCAAACCTATGACTTTACTCTTTGCCAAAGGTATGATTTTAACATGTTATCGAATATACTACTCTACTTTTTATCGAACATATGACTTTAACATATAGTCTAATTTATGACTTTTACCTATTATCAAAGGTAGGGCTTCAATATGTTATCAACTCTATGACTTTACTTGTTACCGAAGGTGTGACTTTAACATGTCATCAAATATATGGCCTTACTAGTTATCGAAGGTATGGCTTTAAAATGTTATCGAAGGTATGAAATACTTATTAACAAAGATATGGCTATTAAAGATATAGTGGTAAACTGGCAATTAATTTTAAAACTATTTTATTTCTTTTAAAGAAATTACTTTTGACCAAATCATGACGTGACTCTTACTAGCCAGCCACTTCCTTTACAAATTTCTTTCTAGAAAATTTTCATAGAATATTTCTCCTATAATTAGCATATGAATTAATTCCTTAATTGACTACTTAATCAACATAATTTCCTCATTTTCCTCTCTTTAATTAATTCATAGTAATTCCAAACTACATTGGAAAAATCTTGAATTTTTTGTAATATTTCAAATCTATATTTTCTACTACATATCAATTTTTTTAAGAAAATAATCGGATTTTATATTTTAAATAATTAATTTCTAGGATTTAACCATTTTACCACTTGGAAATTTTATGGAAAATTACCATTAGATCATTAAATTCCAAAATTGAAAATTATTTCCCGTTTAATGTTATAGACAACATATACAAATTTCAGATCATTTAGAGGTCACTAACTATGTCTTTAAATTCACTAAAAACCGCACTTTTATCTTCAAAACTTCATATATAAATTCATAGAAGCATATCACACTTACACCAAATCAATGTTTTCATCATCTTAACATAATTCATTTTCATTCAAATCAGAAGTGAAAACATAAAACAAAAGGATGGTGATATCATTCACCTTGCTTGTTCCAAGAATGACGAGAAATGTGGTCTAAACTTCTTCTTCCATTTTTCTAATTCATCTTTAATAAATGAGAGTGTCAAGAGTATACTTCTTTTTTTCTTTCTTTTTCCTTAAGTAAAAAGAATAAAACATAAGAGAGGGAAGGTGCTTAGGGGGTTCTTAAGTGTGTTATGCCTTAGGTCTTCCTAGCCCTACTCTTAATTAATAGAACCACTATTTATTTTCCATTCAAATATCAATTTCCATTTTCATGTAAATAAAATTTCAAATTTATTACTTTGCACTTCTTCATACTTATTTCATTCTTTCATATTATTAATTAATTATTAATAAATTAAATTATCCATAATAATACATATTAAAAATATGGGTATTATAGTACCCCTCTCACACAAAGCATTATGTTTGATCTGCATTTTGTTTTGGTTTCCTAATTACGACGTCTCTCAAGAAATCTCATGATTGAGATGAGAGTCAAGTGTTTGGAGCTAGCACGAATAATTTATTAGATTTGTAAAGGCTTGGAGACCATTATTTAGTTATCTTTAATTATATAGATTCTATGCATGTTATACACTTTTGTCTATGTATGAGATAGTGTACTATAGCTTGTTATCTCTATTTAGTATCTTTTATGTATGGAGATGATGTACTCTAATTCGTCAATATTTGTGACCTTATCAGTTCTGTTAGTCTAATGTTATATTTAGTACATTTCAATACATATATATTTCTGATTATATCTTATATTTCCGATGCAAATAATGCTATACTAGCATGTGATATACAGTTCTTGTTTGCATCACCCTTTAAAGATTTTCTACTCATGACATTTAAGTATCAAATGCTTATTTAGGGTCGTATTTTGGTGACATAAGTAGTGGGTTTTTTCAATAACCGTGTAAGCCTAATAAGTTACGATGATAGTCATTATAAAATGTTGAACAATAACATATGGCTTGCATGGTTAACCCATGGTTGACATTTAAGGGGAGAATGATTTCTAGTGGTATTTTTATTAAAAGTTTTTGCAATATTTCACTTAAGATTTCAATCTTCTTAGATCCATCCTTTATTGAATATGTAACACAAGTACATTGTAAGAGAGTAATGAAGTTGGTTACTAGGATAACCCACTCTTTTGTGTGTGTGTGTGTCATCACATTCATCTATTTTGCTATTATGTTAGGTGACGATGACGTGTCGACCAGTTATGTGTGTTGTGGCTAATACTCAATGAACAACGCAAAGAAGTGTTACATGCATGGCCGGTCCAAACTAAATTATTGCCCCGGCCGAGTTTAAAAAAATTCCCCTAAAATATGGTTAATATGATGAGAATTGATCTCTAGTCACCTGTGACATTGAGCAATGAACAAACCACATGAAACATAATACAATTATTGTCTAAATTGCCCTTTGAGATCATATAATTTTAACTATTTTAGAGAATCAACATTGTCGCTACCTTCACCGTTGCCCCTCCATTTTCGTTGCCCTAGGCAGCTTGCTCCTCGGGTTAGGTTAGGTCTAGTCACACGTATTCTTATAGAGAAGTATCAAACACATTCTTTGGACAGTGAAACTTTATTTACACCGATGAGGTTACGGGTAAAAAATAGTTTTTTAGTGGTACACAATGTTCGTGTCATGTGTGTTTTAACACATGACAAATATATAAGAATGTAATTACTGCACCTGCATTCATTCTCATCGTTCACTCCATATAATTCAAAATTCATTCATCTTATCCCTCTAAAATATGGGTAAGCAAATGGTTGATTCGGTTTTAAACCGATCAAAAATGTTGAAACCAAAATTATCATTCAAGAAATATAAACCAAATCGATATTTTTTAAAACCGAAACCAACCAAACTGATAATATTTGGTTTGGTTTAGTTTGTTTATCTTAAATCAAATTAGATCTTCTAGTTGTTGATATAATGTAAGATTGAAACAATTAATTGAGTCTATATGATATAAACATTTTGAAAAAAAAAACCCTCTTCTCAAAATTGTAAATATTGTAGATAATAGCATTGTCATTAGTAATTTTGTTATTTTAAAATAACTTAATTTTTAAATTTGGTGTAATTGGTTGGTTTAGTTTTCAAATATTGAAAACCAAATCCGACCAATAAACTAAAAAAGTATAAAAACATAAACGAAAACCAACCAATTAACTAACCAAACCAAACCAAACCGACCGTACTTAATTGGTTTGGTTGATGTATTGATTTTAACCAATAAATGCTCACCCTTACTCTAAAATCAAGCGGGGGAAGGGGGATTAAAGTAAACTAAATTATTTACTCAAAATAAAGCATATTAAACCCCACTGCTTAGCTAGAAATTTGGTACCCATATAACGTTATCACCGTGCTGGATCGACCGTCAAAGATTGAAATTCGATCAATTCGCAAGTTGAGAATGAAATATTTCTACTTTTTCTAATTAACAATCTTATTAATAGCTTTTAAGTACAAATCAACATCCAAATTTTTCTTCTTCTTCCAGTGCCTGAAAGCATCAAGTACCATGTATTCTTCCTAAGGTATTGTGAGCTATTTATCGAATAATATTAGCTCACAATGTCTACCTTCAAGCAATATTTTTCCAAAATATTGACTAGAATATCCACGGTATGTTAGTGATATTCGTTGATGTAGTAACAATATCATACCAATATTGAAATGATCGACGAAAACTGTTAAATATCATCAAATTTTAGGAAAAAAATCCATAAATTTCTTAAATCTTTATAAAATTGTAGTGTTGTACGTAAATATTTTTCAAACAAACAATTTAACAAATGTTTAAACTTTCAAATAGAGAAAATTTACATTCTATTATAATAATATAAAAAAATTTGAGTAAAATGAATGATCCTCTCAAGGAGGAGAGCACTCATCTTATTATAATATTATAATTATTTATAACTTGTAATACAAATATTATTTTCTGATATGACTCAACGGTATCTCGATAATTTTCAGATTACATATCGATCAATATGCAAGTATTAACTGCTTAAATTGTGAGAAAATAATTCTTACTAGCAGTTTTTTCAATTTCAATCTTTTTTCTTATTTTATTTAACTTATTTGATATTTTTCCTCTTTTCAATTTTAAGTACCATCATTTCTAATTTTTTTCTATATCAGTTTTGAATTACTACTGAACGATAGCTAGTTAGATTGAAGAACTTTTATGATTTTATGAGTTACTTTGTTATAAATTGAAATTTTGAATCCTAATGTTCTGACCGATTTAAATAAAAAGAAAAAAGTTTGAGTACAAATTGGATGTGATTTAAATTTGTTTTAAAAAGTTATCCCTTAAACAAAACACTTTTTATCTTGAACTAATCATCATGTTATCCACTTCGCTTGACGTTGATGTTGACAATATCAGTTTAATTAAGGATAATATTTTATTGTAAGTATAATCAAACTAAAATGATATTTTTCTAAATAAAAAAAACTAATTTATTTTAGTTGCTAAAGCATTTGAACTAACCAAGTTGACGAAGACAATATAAAACCATACTTCCAAACCTAAAATATATTACTGGGTTGACGTAATGTTAATTATACAACATGATCCCCTATCGTTGCTGTTATCCGTTTATTACTTTGTATTAAACAACATGTTTAGGCTCAAAAAACTATGATACCGAATGTATCAAAATTTAAGTGCATCTCTCTTAAATTACTCCATGCATACTACATAAAATAATATTTGAATTTATTAAATAAAACTATAATAAATAGTTTTTGTGTTGGGGAGAAATCCCTCAAGATCGGCTTAGGAAAAAAACCCAACCTTGCGGGAAAAAAAACAGGACCGGATTGATGGTGAGGAAAAACAAACAACAGATAGTCACCAACTAAAAGCAATTACAGATCAAGCAATAAAAGAAAATAACACACGGGATTTATAGTGGTTCCACTACCGCGAGGTAGTGTACATCCACTTTGGGAGATGAGATTTTATTACTTTCTAAGAGGAGAAAATTTTGCAAGATTGATAATGGAGAAGCAGAACAAGAAATACAAATGAGAGAGATAATTCTACTCATGCTAATCTCTACCTTTATATAGAGATTATTACTTGGGGTTGAAGTAACTGATTTATGGTCATAAATCAATGTCTCATTAATTCTCCTATTCATCCAGGAAATGTTTATCCATTTGATTTTCCAGTTTCCCCCAATTTACATGCATCTGATAAGATTCCTTTTTTAATCAACTAATTAGGGAATTAATTGATTACCTCAATCTCCCAAAATAATTCTTCTTCTCACATAGGTAATTTATTACTCTCTTTAATGCTATAAGAGAGGCAATATATATATCTGAGTAATTATCTCAAATATCTTTCAAATCTTCTGCAATTGGAAATATTGTATCACTGAAATCAACAATATCTTCCAAATCTACCGCAATTGGAAATATTGTATCACCAAATCTTACAATATCCACCTTGAAACTATATTTCCCCGCAAGCCTATCAACTCCACCTACATCCTCTTATTCCAAGTAGCTCTCGAACAAGACACCACAGATACTTTCTCATTGAGCTTCGGCATAGCCATCACCCATTGCACTTTGTCAACGAACTCCGACAAGGCCACCGCCCACCAACAAAGTGTTGAAAGTACCCTCTCCAAGTAGGACCTATCAATCTCCACAATGAAAACAAACGTCTCCATCTGCCGACTCACTCTCCCACGTGCCTCCCTATGGCACTGAGCACTTCATCAAGCAAATCAAATTCGAGCAATGCTCGAACTTCGCAATGGGTAACGACTTGGTAAACATATCCACTGCATTCTCCTCCGTGTGAACCTGCAGAAGACATACAAGCTTCTCTTCATCCATAGAGACAAGAAAGGACTCTCTCACCTCAATATGCTTCGTCTTTGAGCTGAAAGCCCAATTTTCAGCTAAGTGAATTGCACTTTGGCTATCACAATTCACTTCTATACCTTCATACACGAAGCCCAAGTCTCACAACAAACGCTTCAAATAAAGTGCCTCCTTAACCGCTTCAACCACAACTATAAGCTCTGCCTCTGTAGTAGACAAAGCCACAATCATCTACAACCCCACTTTCCAACTAATAGTTGTCCAACCAATGGTGAACACATAACCTGAGATTGACTTCCTTCGATCTCTATCACCAGCATAGTCAGAATCACAAAATCCAACCAAGTTGAAATCCCTATCTCTACCACCAAAGACAAGCCCATGGTCTGGAGTCCCTTCAAGATATCTGAAAATATACTTCACTGCTTCCCAATGCATCTTTAATGGATTTGACATGAATCTACAAACTAATCCAACTGCTTGTGCAATTTTAGGCTTAGTGCAAACCATGGTATACATCAGACTACCATCTACACTCGCATCGGGAACGTTCTCCATATAAGCCTTGTCCTTCTCCGAGATCGAAGAGCCTATACTAGAAAGCTGTATATGCAAAGGCATGGGTGTGCTAATTGCCTTTGCTCCTTCGATGCTAAACCGAGCAAGCACTTTCAGAATATATTACTTTTGAGTGATCCTCCAAGTCCAAGCTTCCCATCCCTTTGGATTTCCATACCCAAAATCTTTCTTGCTTCTCCAAGGTCTTTCATCTCAAATTCCGCCTTAAGCTTCAACTTCAAACTATCAATTTTAGCTTTATCCTTCGAAGCAATCAACTTATCATCCACATACAAGAGTAAATACACCCAATAACCATTCTTCAAAAGCTTGAAGTACACACAAGCGTCTTTGATGCTATGATCAAAACCAAGTGAAGGCATAAAAGAATCAAACCTCATGTACCACTGTCTAGGCGACTGCTTAAGTCCATACAATAACTTCTTTAGCTTGCAAATCCAATTCTCTTTTCCATCTACGACATATCTGTTTGGTTGCTTCATGTAAATGGTCTCATCCAAGTCTCCATGCAAGAAAGTGGTCTTCTTATCAAGATGCTCCAACTCCAAGTCACGAGCGGCAAATATAGCAAGCAAAATACGGATGGAGGTGTGTCTCATTACAGGAGAAAAAATCTCATCATACTTCAACCCCTTCCTCTGAACCCTTTAGCAACAAGTCTAGCCTTGTATATTCAATCATCCTTCACCTTGAACACCCACTTGTAACATATGGCTCGGCTTCCTTGAGAACGAGGTACCAAATCCCAAGTCTTGTTCTTCTTCAATGATTGTAGCTCCTCTTCCACAGCGCACATCCACTTCGAACTGTCACATGACTTCAAAGCTACATCAAGGTCAAGCAGCTCCTCATGAATGTAACGACCCGTAAATTTTAATGGTTTTAGTAACGTATTTAATTGAAATTTTATGGGATTTTAAACGATAAAATTTTAAAATATAAATTTGATATTAGGTATGTGTCTAGTTAAACATAGCAACTGATAAATTTTCGTCCGAAAATATGAAAGTTTATTTCATGCGTAAATTTACTTCAATTTAAATCAGTTAAAAAGTGATGAAAATAAAACATTTTCAAAACCAAAATATTTTTACATAGAAAAATTCTAAACCATCTTCTGAGCAAGATGTCAGTTTGTCATTTTTCCAAATTCGGACATCTTTGGCTCCGTCGATCTTATTTTTTTCTGTGATTTTTATGCATTTTCCGCTTGTAGAAAATTCGAATTTTTATAATTCAATCGAATCTCTGATATCTGTATGCCGTTTTGATCGTCTCGTTGTGATGATCTCCACGGTATATTCGATTGACAAATTCGAAGTCCGGTGTACGTTGCACTTCGCGTAACGCATACCGTATCGGTATCAGTCTGTGCCTTTTGGTTATTGTGACTTTTAATGTCCCACCGGGTAAATCAATGGACACTATATCATTTATTATTTTCGGGAATCAACACGTGACTCTTGCTAGTTCCACTCTCAAACATAATTGTTGCTTTTGTCTGTCCACTTTGTTTCTGTTCATTACTCTCCTCCACTCTTCCATTGGATTTCTCTTCTTCACAGAGACATTTATTTTTATTTTCTTTTACAAAGCTTTCATGCATAAAAAAATAAATAAAATGAATGAAGTAGAAATCAGCAAACGCACGCGCACCCACTCCTCTTTCCCTCCGCCGACCAACATGAACAACCTAGCCTTCATTCTCTTCCACCTCAATGACCATCAGCTCGTGGCCTCGCTCCCCTCGACCTGCGCCCTAACCTATGCCTCTACCCTCCATGTTTCTCCAACCGACCAAAACCCAAGCCACTGCATTCCCCCTCCAACCTCACGCACTGACCAACTTAGACCGTGAACCACCCACTTCAAGCCTCTTCCCACCATCAGCTGCTCCACCAAGTGCGGCTCCATCCTCCCTTTGAACCACCACAGCGAACAACCGCTTCATCAGCAGCCCCGGGCCTCGGCCTAGACGAACCATCACCGTCTCACGTCTTCTGCCGAGACCGGATGAAGCCTCCGACCGGTTTCCGCTCTTCTCCCTCTCGTGCCTCAGTCAAGCTCTTCGTTTGCATACAAACTTATATGGGTATGTTGCACTTGAATCCTTGCATATATATATATATATATATAAGTATTCTCTGTTGGTTTATGTGGAAGATCACTTGTCTGTTTAAGTCATAAGTCTATATATTGATATATATAAATTCCGGTCTATGTTATATATACGTATAGTGTTGTAAGCTGTAAATGTATATTACATGCATTATCTGTTATACATATTACTGGGTACAAGATTTTGAGTTAGTTATAATATCAGGTCATGTATGATTTAGTTAAGTGTATATAAAGTTTTCAAATATATTCATGTATTAGGTTTATGAAGCTATTCACATTGTAGTAAGTTGTTACAGTACTTTATATCATAGGCACTAACTGCGTTACATTTATATTATCTTGTTTTGTTTACAGTAATATGCTTGTTTGTGTAGATGTATTTTATAACCATATTGAGCTTAAAGGTATGTTTAGAGTTTATATGTATATATTAGTTTATATAAAAGATTTTACTCATATAATTTGTTGTTTGTTAAAAGGGTATGTAATTGAATAGCAGCTGTTGTTAAGTTATAAACTATATTTTCTTTCTCTGTGTATACGTTGTTTTATATATACGTATGTTTTGATATTTATAAAAAGCATATATGTACACAAACTTATATATATGTGTGGTTACCAACGTTAGTGATGACGTTTAAAGAAAACTTAAGGAAATTTTTGAAAGAAATGTATAAATCTTATAAAGTTATATAGTTTATCTATAGTCGGTTATATAAGTCGATCTTTCTAGTCTCTATTTTGTTTAAAGACTATGATTACGCAAGGGTTATATATATTATTTTATATAAACTTATACTTATATGTTGTACAGTATATACTTTAATAATGAAAGTTTTTGTCAACTGTATATGATTATATAGGTGGTCAGACCTTTTAATCTATGTGTTTGAATGTAAGTAGTGATTTAAAATGAAAATACATTGAATTTTTTTTATGTCAAGTTGTAATTTTGCAGTGAATAATATATAATTTATATAAGTATCTTACAGTTTTTTTAATTTTTTTTTAAGTGTGTGTATATATGTATGTGTGTGTGTTTTAATTTAAAAACAATGATTTTTTTTAAGCACATGTATATATATTCAATTTAATATGTATTTGAAATAAGAATAGGATTTTGTATATATATATAAATTTCATATGTTATATCTATATCAATTCACTTATACCAATTATCTTCATCGATCCAGTTTTGATTAGATTTTGTCTATTTCTTGTTTATCAGCTTTGTCTGCCGTGTTTGTTCTCCTCATCAATTCATGTCAATCCTGCCTTGCTTTGGAAATCGTCATTTGGATTTGGTCAATTTCGCAATTCAAATCGTAACCTGTTGTGTTGTCAATCTTCTTGTATTCTCTAGCCTCGAAAGGTGAGAAATCACTCACGATTAATATTCTTTTATTTATTAAATTTGATTTCAATTGAAACAACAATTGAAATATTGTTGCTATTAGTTATTTATACTGTTATTTATGTTATTACCTGTATCAGTTCACCTATGACATCTGACACCATTATCTGTTAATTATTTATGCGATGATAATACAGTTTGGCTGTTAATTGATTGATTGTTGATGATTTCATTGGTCGTTAAATCGTAAATGTATAAGTGATAAATAACATGCAACTGAATTTGACGTAGAATAGTTAAAAAATTTGAATCGACATATGTGTTGAATTTGGTTAGTTAAATTTGTTTAATATTACCCCTAAATGTTTAATCATTTAACACGTAGAAAATAGTGTTAACTACACCTTGAACCATCACTTGTATGTTGTTTAAACTGATGATGTATGAAATTGTAAATAGATGACAAGTGAAAAACCGTAATGCAATAATCTTTAATCTACATGAAATGATAGTGTAGATTCTAGAAATAATTATATTAATTTGCACAAACAACAATGTGAGTTAATACGATTATTTCGGGATTATTTGAATTGATTATTGTTGTTATTAACTGTTGTTATTGCTTGTTTATTTACTTTGACACCATCCCAGTTATCACACTGCAAGTTCCCTTTGCTATGTTTTGATTTGAATTAAATTGGAATTGGGTTGAAATGATAAATACCCAAATTATACTTTGACCTAGGATAGAGAATTAAATAAAAACCGATTGGTCAATACTTTGATTTAAAAATAAAATGAAGATTTTATTTTAATAAATAATATGGTTTTGAAACGAAGTTGGAATTTGAATTTTAATGAAAGGAAAATGTTAATATTTAATAATATGAAACAAAATATTAACAATGTAATTGATGAAAGAATGTTGTTTAATTTGAGAAACGATTGAATTAAGTTTTGAAATTATTTAATAATTAAGTTTGAAATTATTTAATAATTAAGCTTGAAATTATTTAATAATTAAGTTTGAAATTATTTAATAATTAAGTTTTGAAATTATTTAATAATTAAATAAGATTGAATTCTTTATATAATAAGTGAGATTGAACTTCCTGAATAAGTGAATTTAGTTTCCTTATTAATTGAGCTTTGAAATTGTAACTAAGTAAATGAATAGTGAAATTGAATTTCTTTAACAAGAATTAAATGGGATTTATTGAATTAATGGAAGACTTGAAATTTAAAGAATTGATTTGACAAATTTAATTTAATTTAATTTGATGTTTTGATATAATGAAGTTGAACTTAAGTAATTGATTTAATGAATTGGAAATTTAATAGAAATTGTTTTGAATGATAAATTTACTTGACGAATGTTGAATGAAATCGATAAAGGAATTTAAATTGATTTGAATGTTAAACTAAATTAATTTAAATGTTTTTGGAATGAAACTTATATACGAACTTGAATCAATATTTGAATTGTTTAAATAGAAATTGAAAATTGTATTATAAGATTTTGAAATGGTAATTTGGAAGTTTTGAAATGTAAAGTATGGAAATTGGTTTAGAAAGACAAATGAAATGTTGATTTACAAATTCTAATTGAAATTGAATTTGATTGCTTTTGAAATATATTAAGCGACCAATCGGTGTAATAATTACGAAAGTTATTAAAAAGACCGGAATCGGTTAGGGACATACTCTCTGTCTAAACCGAAAACCACTTTAATAACTATACACGGAGTGTGATCCAGAATGAAGTGGTTGGAATGATGTACGTGATGACTAAAGAAAGAGAACGATAATGGATAGCATTGACACTTGTGTCAAATTGGAAATGACTAAAACAGGAGCCGTGCCGGGCCAAATGAGGGTTAGCTACCTCGAGCGAACACACTTCTTCGAAAACTACTCATTACTTGTTGTCGATTGGTGCACCCTTGATTTTGGGAGTGTTGTTTCGCGGTGTTGCGATTGCTGCGGCGATGCGTTCTCACCAGTCCGGATCAGGCAAACGGTAGTTTCACTACCTTGGGTATTGCCTCATGTGCCTTGTCATACTTGGATCCCTATATACGCGACCACTACGATTTGTTTTGTGTTATACCTATGGAGTACTCCCTGATAGCCCACTAGTTTACGGTGGAGTTTACAGTGCTGTATAGACTATAACGCTTATTTAAAATGTGTTAAGGGGGATAATGATAACGCCTTAACACTATTTTGATACCTTATATTACTAATAGACATTATCTACTTAGCGTACATTACTACATAGTAGATAGTTTAACGGATCCTTAAAGGATGGTTATTTCAAACATCTTTTGAGTTATTTGTATTTCAATTGCTATTTCACTTGAGTTGGATTTATTGATATAAGAATGTTAATCCTGACTCGAGTGTTTTGTGTTTTCTTTACGCTCGGGTCAGACTGAGTGTACCAGTATTCGAGACTCACCTTTGGAGTTGGAGCTTCGCTTGGAGATCCAGCTATCTATCCAGCTTTCAGATATCCAGTTGATTCCAGTGATGTATTCTGATTTGTATCTGATGTATCGTATTACTCTTCCGTTGTATCTGGTTTAACTCTGATGTAACTTATATATTTATATAGTAGCTTCATGAACTACTATCTCTTTTATTTCCGCTGCATATTTATTACTCTGTGTCTGTGATCTGTGATTATTTATTTGCTGTATATCTCAGTTTTGCCAAATTTAAATTAACTATTCGGTATTTTGAATTATTCAAGT
Source organism: Allium fistulosum (assembly GCA_030737815.1). Lineage (NCBI taxonomy): Eukaryota > Viridiplantae > Streptophyta > Magnoliopsida > Asparagales > Amaryllidaceae > Allium > Allium fistulosum. The sequence goes on from CM060902.1 coordinate 1,218,378,341, forward strand.
CCAACATGTGCGGATGCGAATGGTCCAAAATAGCGGGTCGTTACAGTTGGTATAAGAGCTTTGGTAGCTCTAGGCAAAACTTAGCATATAGGGTGAATATATTTACAGAATCACTTTCGTTCGAGTTGAATATCTTCCTTTTGATTCGATTCCTTTGAATTTTGGAACGTTCCCTGCGGTTCCAAAAATTCATTTGTGTCCCTCAATATTCGTCTTCTTTCAAATTCTGGAGCATCACATAGCTCCACTTCGAATGACCCTTATAATGAATCGGCGGTCTCACCAAACTTCGAATGATTTGTAAAGGGGTGAAACTTCTTTACAATTGGTATTGATCTACCGGAGATTTCTGTATCCTCGGTTTACGATGCTATCTATCTCCTGCTATGCCTGAACTCTATTTCTTGAGATCGAATGTCGATTTACCTCGAAATTCTACATCGATCTTATTCTTGAAGTCACGGTCGATCCTGTTAAGGTCGCCCGCGATTTATATAAACTTATCAATCTTCCTACTTTGTTATTTAATCGTCATATCTTTGTTTCGAACTTATCTTCGAACCAAAATTCTCTTTGATTTGATTTACATCAAATTTGAATCTCTATCCTCTCTTTGAAATCCATTCTTGTATCGTCGAGCGAGGAAGTGTATTTGTAAATTAATATAAAAAATGTTTTATATATTGTGTTGTTTGAGTTGTTGATGTTGATTTGGGTTTCCGATCGATTCGTCTGATCAACGCTATCGATAGGATTTCCAAAACACTTGAGCAGAGCAAACTGACACAATATCGTATTCAAATTTGGTAAATAAAATAAAGTTTTGTATGATTATATCATGAAACTAAATTGTTAATGAATCTGTTGTCAAAAATGATAATATTTGATTTTCATTTATTGTTTTGTAAACCATTGATTATTGCAATATAAATAAATCAATTTATAAAACTTAGTTATAATTTGATTAGAAATTTGAAGTGAATTAAAAAAAATTAGGATTTAATTTCCGATAATTTCGAGTTATGGTTTTTAAAGTTTAAAATGTATATTACTTAAAATATTTCGAATGGAAATGGTTTTCAAATAATTTTAAATGATTAAATTAGAGCTCTTCTCTTTTGTCGCTGGGAAATAATTTCGATGATGATGGCCACATCATCGACATTCATTTTCGAGTTTCGAAGTGGAGAGACCATTCTGTAGCTTTGCTACAGTTTTATTTTGGAAATGAATTTGATTTAAATTTCTAAAGTATGACTTGATTTTTAATATATAGTATATGATTTTAAATGGATTAGTTATATAATATATATTTATCTCTAAATTGTTGAAGTTAATCGGAAATTTAAATTCTTAATTTTTCTTAAAGTATGATTTCAATTATTAAATGAAACCAAAATTCTGAATAAACATTAAACTAAAGATAGAATTGGAGAATTTTATTTGTATAATATCCGATTTCATTTTAATACAATTTACCTAAATTATGCAAAAGTTGAATATGTAATTGGATAATACACAATATAAACTGATTTTATAAATAAATTTGAGTGTTTATAATAAATGTTATACACTTAATTTGATTATAAAATGATAATGGAGATAAATAGAATAATAAGTTAAATAAATAATAGGTGTGATTAATAGGGGAAAATTTTTGTTTTGAAAGTTAATAAGATCGAATTAAATCAACTTAAGGGAGTATCTTGAATTTAAATTGAATTTCATTTGAAAGAAACCGTTTGTACCTAACATTAATAAATGTGAAATCAAATCAATTTAAATGAAAATCTTGAATTTTTAAAAAAAATTGTTGAATATAAATTCATTTGAATTAAAATTTATATAGTTTAAATTAATTGTTTATTATGTAATTCAAGTCTATTTTCTTTAGTTATTTCCATTCTCCTACTTCCTTCCTTTTCGAGGACGAAAAGTTTGGAGTGGGGGAGAGTGTAACTACCCGTAAATTTTAACGGTTTTAGTAACGTATTTAATTGAAATTTTATGGGATTTTAAACGATAAAATTTTGAAATATAAATTTGATATTTGGTATGCGTCCAGTTAAACATAGCAACTGATAAATTTTCGTTCGAAAATATGAAAGTTTATTTCATGCGTAAATTTACTTCAATTTAAATCAGTTAAAAAGCGATGAAAATAAAACATTTTCAAAAACAAAATATTTTTACATAGAAAAATTCTAAACCATCTTCTGAGCAAGATGTTAGTTTGTCATTTTTCCAAATTCGGACATCTTTGGCTCCGTCGATCTTATTTTTTTCTGCGATTTTTATGCATTTTCCGCCTGTAGAAAATTCGAATTTTTATAATTCAATCGAATCACTGATATCCGTATGCCGTTTTGATCGTCTCGTTGTGATGATCTCCACGGTATATTCGGTTGACAAATTCGAAGTCCGGTGTACGTTGCACTTCGCGTAACGCCTACCGTATCGGTATCAGTATGTGCCTTTTGGTTATTGTGACTTTTAATGTCCCATCGGGTAAATCAATGGACACTATATCATTTATTATTTTCGGGAATCAACACGTGACTCTTGCTAGTTCCACTCTCAAACATAATTGTTGCTTTTGTCTGTCCACTTTATTTCTGTTCATTACTATCCTCCACTCTTCCATTGGATTTCTCTTCTTCACAGAGACATTTATTTTTATTTTCTTTTATAAAGCTTTCATGCATAAAAAAATAAATAAAATGAATGAAGTAGAAATCAGCAAACGCACGCAATCCCACTCCTCTTTCCCTCCGCCGAACAACATGAACAACCTAGCCTTCATTCTCTTCCACCTCAATGACCATCAGCTCGTGGCCTCGCTCCCCTCGACCTACGCCCTGACCTACGCCTCTACCATCCATGTTTCTCCAACCGGCCAAAACCCAAGCCACCGCATTCCCCCTCCAACCTCACGCACTGACCAACTTAGACCGTGAACCACCCACTTCAATCCTCTTCCCACCATCAGCTGCTCCACCAAGTGCAGCTCCATCCTCCTTTTGAACCACCACAGCGAACAACCGCTTCATCAGCAGCCCCGGGCCTCGGCCTAGACGAACCATCACCGTCTCACGTCTTCTACCGAGACCGGATGAAGCCTCCGACCGGTTTCCGCTCTTCTCCCTCTTGTGCCTCAGTCAAGCTCTTCATTTGCATACAAACTTATATGGGTATGTTGCACTTGAATCCTTGCATATATATATATAAGTATTCTCTGTTGGTTTATGTGGAAGATCACTTGTCTGTTTAAGTCATATTAGTCTATATATTGATATATATATATATATATAAATTCCGGTCTATGTTATATATATGTATAGTGTTGTAAGCTGTAAATGTATATTACATGCATTATCTGTTTATACATATTACTGGGTACAAGATTTTGAGTTAGTTATAATATCAGGTTATGTATGATTTAGTTAAGTGTATATAAAGTTTTCAAATATATTCATGTATTAGGTTTATGAAGCTATTCACATTGTAGTAAGTTGTTACAGTACTTTATATCATAGGCACTAACCGTGTTACATTTATATTATCTCGTTTTGTTTACAGTAATATGCCTGTTTGTGTAGATGTATTTTATAACCATATTGAGCTTAAAGGTATGTTTAGAGTTTATATGTATATATTAGTTTATATAAAAGATTTTACTCATATAATGTGTTGTTTGTTAAAAGGGTATGTAATTGAATAGCAGCTGTTGTTAAGTTATAAACTATATTTTCTTTCTCTGTGTATACGTTGTTTTATATATACGTATGTTTTGATATTTATAAAAAGCATATATGTACACAAACTTATATATATGTGTGGTTACCAACGTTAGTGATGACGTTTAAAGAAAACTTAAGGAAATTTTTGAAAGAAATGTATAAATCTTATAAAGTTATATAGTTTACCTATAGTCGGTTATATAAGTCGATCTTTCTAGTCTCTGTTTTGTTTAAAGACTATGATTACGCAAGGGTTACATATATTATTTTATATAAACTTATACTTATATGTTGTACAGTATATACTTTAATAATGAAAGTTTTTGTCAACTGTATATGATTATATAGGTGGTCTGACCTTTTAATCTATGTGTTTGAATGTAAGTAGTGATTTAAAATGAAAATACATTGATTTTTTTTTATGTCAAGCTGTAATTTTGCAGTGAATAATATATAATTTATATAAGTATCTTACATTTTTTTTTATTTTTTTTAAGTGTGTGTATATATGTATGTGTGTGTGTTTTAATTTAAAAACAATGATTTTTTTAAGCACATGTATATATATATTCAATTTAATATGTATTTGAAATAAGAATAGGATTTTGTATGTTATATCTATATCAATTCACTTATACCAATTATCTTCATCGATCCAGTTTTGATTAGATTTCGTCTATTTCTTGTTTATCTGCTTTGTCTGTCGTGTTTGTTCTCCTCATCAATTCGTGCCAATCCTGCCTTGCTTTGGAAATCGTCATTTGGATTTGGTCAATTTCGCAATTCAAATCGTAGCCTGTTGTGTTGTCTATCTTCTTGTATTCTCTAGCCTCGAAAGGTGAGAAATCACTCACGATTAATATTCTTTTATTTATTAAATTTGATTTCAATTGAAACGACAATTGAAATATTGTTGCTGTTAGTTATTTATACTGTTATTTATGTTATTACCTGTATCAGTTCACCTGTGACATATGACACCATTATCTGTTAATTATTTATGCGATGATAATACAGTTTGGCTATTAATTGATTGATTGTTGATGATTTCATTGGTCGTTAAATCGTAAATGTATAAGTGATAAATAACATGCAACTGAATTTGACGTAGAATAGTTAAAAAAAATTGAATTGACATATGTGTTGAATTTGGTTAGTTAAATTTGTTTAATATGACCCTTAAATGTTTAATCATTTGACACGTAGAAAATAGTGTTAACTACACCTTGAACCATCAATTGTATGTTGTTTAAACTGATGATGTATGAAATTGTAAATAGATGACAAGTGAAAAACCGTAATGCAATAATCTTTAATCTACATGAAATGATAGTGTAGATTCTAGAAATAATTATATTAATTTGCACAAACAACAATGTGAGTTAATACAATTATTTCAGGATTATTTGAATTGATTATTGTTGTTATTGATTGTTGTTATTGCTTGTTTATTTACTTTGACACCATCCCAGTTATCACACTGCAAGTTCCCTTTGCTATGTTTTGATTTGAATTAAATTGGAATCGGGTTGAAATGATAAATACCCAAATTGAACTTTGACCTAGGATAGAGAATTAAATAAAAACCGATTGGTCAATACTTTGATTTAAAAATAAAATGAAGATTTTATTTTAATAAATAATATGGTTTTGAAACGAAGTTGGAATTTGAATTTTAATGAAAGGAAAATGTTAATATTTAATAATATGAAACAAAATATTAACAATGTAATTGATGAAAGAATGTTGTTTAATTTGAGAAACGATTGAATTAAGTTTTGAAATTATTTAATAATTAAGTTTGAAATTATTTAATAATTAAGCTTGAAATTATTTAATAATTAAGTTTGAAATTATTTAATAATTAAGTTTTGAAATTATTTAATAATTAAATAAGATTGAATTCTTTATATAATAAGTGAGATTGAACTTCCTGAATAAGTGAATTTAGTTTCCTTATTAATTGAGCTTTGAAATTATAACGAAGTAAATGAATAAGTGAAATTGAATTTCTTTAACAAGAATTAAATGGGATTTATTGAATTAATGGAAGACTTGAAATTTAAAGAATTAATTTGAAAAATTTAATTTAATTTGATGTTTTGATATAATGAAGTTGAACTTAAGTAATTGATTTAATGAATTGGAAATTTAATAGAAATTGTTTTGAATGATAAATTTACTTGACGAATGTTGAATGAAATCGATAAAGGAATTTAAATTGATTTGAATGTTAAACTAAATTAATTTAAATGTTTTCGGAATGAAACTTATATACGAACTTGAATCAATATTTGAATTGTTTAAATAGAAATTAAAAATTGTATTATAAGATTTTGAAATGGTAATTTGAAGTTTTGAAATGTAAAGTATGGAAATTGGTTTAGAAAGAAAAATGAAATGTTGATTTACAAATTCTAATTGAAATTGAATTTGATTGCTTTTTAAATATATTAAGCGACCAATCGGAGTAATAATTACGAAAGTTATTAAAGAGACCGGAATCGGTTAGGGACATACTCTCTGTCTAAACCGAGAACCACTTTAATAACTATACGCGGAGTGTGATCCAGAATGAAATGGTTGGAATGATGTACGTGATGACTGAAGAAAGAGAATGATAATGGATAGCCTTGACACTTGTGTCAAATTGGAAATGACTAAAACAGGAGCCGTGCTGGGCCAAATGGGGGTTAGCTACCTCGAGCGAACACACTTCTTCAAAAACTACTCATTACTTGTTGTCGATTGGTGCACCCTTGATTTTGGGAGTGTTGTTTCGCGGTGTTGCGATCGCTGCGGCGATGCGTTCTCACCAGTCCGGATCAGGCAAACAGTAGTTTCACTACCTTGGGTATTGCCTCATGTGCCTTGTCATACTTGAATCCCTATATACGCGACCACTACGATTTGTTTTGTGTTATACCTATGGAGTACTCCCTGATAGCCCACTAGTTTACGGTGGAGTTTACAGTACTGTATAGACTATAACGCTTATTTAAAATGTGTTAAGGGGGATAATGGTAACGCCTTAACACTATTTTGATACCTTATATTACTGATAGACATTATCTACTTAGCGTACATTACTACATAGTAGATAGTTTAACGGATCCTTAAAGGATGGTTATTCCAAACATCCTTTGAGTTATTTGTATTTCAATTGCTATTTCACTTGAGTTGGATTTATTGATATAAGAATGTTAATCCTGACTCGAGTGTTTTTTGTTTTCTTTACGCTCGGGTCAGACTGAGTGTACCAGTATTCGAGACTCACCTTTGGAGTTGGAGCTTCGCTTGGAGATCCAGCTATCTATCCAGCTTTCAGATATCCAGTTGATTCCAGTGATGTATTCTGATTTGTATCTGATGTATCGTATTACTCTTCCATTGTATCTGGTTTAACTCTGATGTAACTTATATATTTATATAGTAGCTTCATGAACTACTATCTCTTTTATTTCCGCTGCATATTTATTACTCTGTGTCTATGATCTGTGATTATTTATTTACTGTATATCTCAGTTTTGCCAAATTTAAATTAACTATTCGGTATTTTGAATTATTCAAGTCCGACATGTGCGGATGCGAATGGTCCAAAATAGCGGGTCGTTACAATGAACCACGTGTAGGGCATAATCAAACTGATTACTAAGGCTAAGGTTTGCATAATGCCAATCACTATATCTCTCAGGCGGTCTAATAGCCCTACGACTGGCCCGAGTAGGTACAACTTCCCTTAAAATCCTTTCAGCTCCACCTTGAACTAAAATTCCTCTAGTCTCATGTACATTACCAACACTACTAGAAGGCACATGTGGACTATTCTGTGGTGTCACATCAACTACATCTATATCACTCTCAACAGCATCAACAACTCTACTACTAGGCTGTTGTTAGCACCAAAATTGGTCACTAACCTCGTAGAGAAAGATTATGTAGAGAAATAAGTGATGAAGGTAAATTAAACAGAGAAGACAATGCTAATTTAAATGTAGAAAGTAAGAACACCAAATTTATAGTGGTTCAGCGTAATTGCCTACGTCCACTTTGAGGTTAAACTTTATTGATCTTCTTAATGATTGATTACAAATACCATTCGTAGATCAAATGCTTGAATGAAGTTGTTAAGTAAAGAAGATGAGTCTAAAAAATGGCAGAGTCTCCCCAGTGAATGAATTTGGTTATCCACGATTCCTTCTCGATTTCCGTTTCTAATACACAATCAACTTTCATCTCGTCTATGCTCAGGGCGTGCAAGGCCTCAACGGGATACAATCCCATTTGCTGCGCATCGCCTGTGCTCGCAAACTTAGCCAACAAGTCGGCTTCTTTATTCTGTTCGCGCGGGACATGCGAAATGTCATAATGCTCAAGATTCAACAGTAGTTCTTGGACCTGAACAAGGTACGGAGCAAGCTTTTATCCCTTTGCTTGATAATCTCCCCGCACTTGGTAAACCACCAACTATGAGTCACAAAAGATTTCAACCGATTTGATCCCGAGTTCCCCGATGAGTTTCAAGCCAGCAATCAGTGCTTCATATTCTGCTTCGTTATTTGTAGCTGGGAAATCAAGCTTCAAAGCATAACAGATCGATCGATTCTCCGGAGTTTTAAGAACTACACCCGTGCCGGAGCAACGGTCGTTTGATGCCCCATCAGTGTATAATTTCCATCGAACGGGGGGAATGACGTCATGATTATCTGGTTCTATGGGTATGTTAAACTCAGCGATGAAATCTGCTAATGCTTGCCCTTGTATGGCTCTCCGTGGCAAGTAGGCAATATCGAACTGGCTCAACTCGATGTTCCATTTTAGCAATCTTCCAGAAGTTTCTGGTCGTTGGAGTACCTGCCGCAAGGGTTGATCGGTATAAACACTGATTGAGTGTGCTTGAAAATACGAGCGTAGCTTACGTGATGCAATCACCAAGCAATAGGCCAATTTCTCGATTTTAGGGTAATTTCTTTCTGCCCCCGTTAAGCGCTTGCTAACATAATACACCGGCTTCTGGATCCGGTCCTCCTCGCGAACTAAAGCCGCACTTATCGCATGCGGGGATACAGCCAAGTACACGTACAACATCTCGTGGACTACTGGTTTTGACAGCACCGGTGGGCTCTCCAGATGCCTCACCAGATCCTGGAATGCTTCCCCACAACTAGACGTCCATTCGAAATTCCTCTTCCCTTTCTTTATTATATCAAAGAAAGGGATGCACTTGTCGGTTGCCCTGGATATGAATCGACTTAGCGCAGCTACTTTTCCATTCAGGCTCTGTACCTGCTTTATAGTCTTGGGCACTTGCACATCTCGAATAGCTTGGATCTTTTCTGGGTTAGCTTCAATTCCCCTTGCGTTGACGAAGAATCCCAAAAACTTTCCCAACGCAACGCCAAAGGAACACTTCAGAGGGTTGATCTTCATCCCGTAATACCTGAGTATGTCGAACATTTCAACCAAGTCTCGAATCTGGTCGTTTGACTGTCGTGACTTCACGAGCATGTCATCCACATAGACTTCCATCGTCCTACCAAGTTGGTTCTTGAACATTCGATTCACCAAACGTTGATAAGTCGCTCCTGCGTTCTTCAGTCCGAAGGGCATTACTACATAGCAATATAGCCCGACATCTGTAACGAAGCTGGTGTGTTCTTGGTCCAGAATATGCATCGGGATTTGGTTGTATCCCGAGTATGCATCCATGAATGATAACAGCTCATGTCCTGCGGTGGAGTCGACCAACTGATCGATCCTAGGTAACGGGAAACTATCCTTGGGGCATGCTTTGTTCAAGTCGGAATAATCTACGCAAGTTCTCCATTTCCCATTCGCCTTTTTTACCAACACAGGGTTGGATACCCATTCAGGATAGAGGGCGTCGCGGACGAACCCATTGGCTTTGAGTTTGTCCACCTCCTCTCTGAGAGCAGCGGACCTCTCCGGGTCCATTCCTCTCCTCTTCTGTTTAACCGGGACGTATTACGGGTCTATGTTCAACATATGACTCGTGATGGCGGGAGAAATCCCACACATATCAGAATGCGTCCAGGTGAAAACATCAAGATTCGCCCAGAGGAAGTCACTAAGGTCTTCAGTCATTGCGGGGCCAAGCTGTGATCCGATCTTCAGTATTTGCGAAGGGTCGTTTCGGCTGACTGAAATGTCAACCGTTAATTCAGCCGGCGCTGCCTTTTCTTCCCTGGGTTTCTCATCGTCGTCTCTCGGATCTATGTCTCTGAAGATCCGAGAATTATGCCCGAGCCAGGGCTCGGGCACTACTTGTCAATTATCCGTGTTAAGGATGCGGACAAGATTGTCCGCAACCTTTCCTTTCTCCCTCCGATGGACCTCCCGGAGCTCACAGCCACGTAACAGGAACGACCAGCTGCTTGGTCGCCATGAACAATACCTACCCCTTTGTCAGTTGGGAACTTCAAAGTTAAGCACCACGGGGCTAATGCTGCCCTAAACTCAGCCAGGGCCGGTCGGCCCAAGAAAACATTATACGGAGAACCCACATCCAAAACTACGAATGGTAGGATTCGCACCCTCCGACGCTCGCCTTGTCCCAGTTCAACTGGTAACTCAACATACCCCACTGCATCGGTCGCTGCGCCATTAAAGCCGTGTATACAAGCTTTGGATGGTTTCAAGTCCTTGGTTTCCATCTTCATTTGGTCATAAGCCTTCTTGAAGATGATGTTGACAGAACTTACACAATCAATCAGAATTCTTTTGACATAAGCTAGTCCGATCGTCGCAGATATGACCATCGGGTCAATGGTTGGAGCCTATACTTGGTCAGCGTCCCTGTTCCTGAACACTATATCGTCTGTCATTACGCGCTGCTGCTTAGCAGGGGTCTCATCCTCCACGTTCGAACAACACTCAAAATCTGCATGCTTTAGGGAACTTGCGTACCGCTCCATCTCTTGCCAATTCTTATCCGTGGGGTGAGGTCCGCCGATGATTGTATTTATGACTAGTCTACCCGCAGTTCGGGCAGGCTCCTCGGGATGACGCGGAGCCTGTGCACGACCTGGGTTGGATGTTCCCTGTCCTCCTTCCTGTGGATCCTTCACAAATTCTTGCAACTTCTTTTGCCTAATCAACTTCTCGATAGCGTCGTGCAGGTGTCTGCACTCTTCCGTATTGTGCGCATAAGTCTCGTGGAAGCGGCAATATTTCCCGGTCCGTTTCTGTTCCTCGGTTAATTCTTTTGGACGTGGCTTTCTGTACTGGAAGGCATTGCAGGTTGATAGGTAAATATTCTCAAGAGACGCATTCAGCAGGGTATACTCGTTGTAGCTTGGAATTCTCGATTTCCACTTCCCTGCTTCTCTCTTCTTCCCTTGATTTCTTCCTCCGGACTCCTTAGGCTGCCCAGGCTTGTTCTGGACATTGACTTAGACCTTTCCCGAGTTGTCCCCGGACTGTTTCACGGCAACGTTGCTTTTCATGGACTCTTGGACAGGTCCTGGTGCCTTATCTCGTCTTACCCACCTAGCTTCCTCTCTCCTTATGAACTGGTGTGCCTTTGAGTAGAAACGCTCTAGCGTAGTCGGAGGTTTTCCTGCCAACCAGTCTCCAAACTCAGAATCCGGATCCACATCTCTCATCACAGCCATTAGGATTGCATGATCGTTGGGATTACTGACTTCAGTTGCCGCAACATGGAATCTTTGTAAATATCCCTTCAATGACTCCCCAGGACTTTGGATTACACTTGACAGAGACATTACGTCCTTTGGACGAGTAGTGTGTATCTTGAACTGCTCAATAAACTTCTTTGCCAATTCCTCGAAATTGGATACGGACCGCAGAGGAAGTCGGGTGAACCACATAGTAGCGATCCCAGATAGAGTAATTGGAAAGCATCTACACTTAGTGGCATCATTTGCTCTAGCTGAATCCATCATGCACTCGTACCTCATGACATGCTGTCTAGGGTCAGTCTTTCCCTCATACGCAGGGATAGTTGGCATACTAAACTTTCTGGGGTACGCCGCTTGCAACACAACATCCGTGAATGGAGTGTGACTCCTTGATACTCCCCAATCGTCCTTCGACAAGCCCTGATTTTCTTTCATCAATTGCCTGACCATGGCTGTCAGGTCTGGTGTCTGTATGGAAGGTGGAAGGTTAGAGTCCGTTCTACATGACTGTCCATGTTGATGCCTCCTCTCCTGGCGATCTGCCAATCGTGCGTCTTGAGGTTCGACATCATTAGCGTTTTGATGGTCTGGGCCTCTAGCCTCCATCTGTACTCCAGCTCCTAAGTTTCCAGCTCCGACTTGGTCACGGTTTCCAACTGTTTGAACAGCAGCACCCGTCCGCACAGCTTCAGTCTTACGGCGCCTGCGCCTGGGAGGTTCACCAGAGGAAGTTGAGCTGTCGGATGAGGAATGGGGGGCGGGATTGCCCCCAGCATTCTGTTGCTGCTGTTGAGTGAGTTGTGCCATCAGGTTGGCATTAGCTTGCATCTGCTCTCCTAGTTGTCTCCTGCTTTCCCTGAGTTCTCTCATCAAGTCGTTGAACTCTATTCTGGTGACAACTAGAGTTTGGTCCTGGGTGGCAATTCCTACACCCGGAATTGCTGGTTGATTGCTAGGTCCTGCTTGTTGTATGCTAGCAGTTTCATGGGCATCCGCATTATGAGAAGCTGACCTGGTACGTGGTCTCGCCATTGTAGAGTTATTGGTTGGAACTCTGAGTAGAATCAACGGATGTCCTATCAATGAGTTGGATCTTCTTTGGGGGATTTGTTCAATCCAGTAGCTTCAAAGCAGATCCTTAAGGTCTGAGAATTCAATTCTCAGTGAAAGCACCAAAGTGTTAGCACCAAAATTGGTCACTAACCTCGTAGAGAAAGATTATGTAGAGAAATAAGTGATGAAGGTAAATTAAACAGAGAAGACAATGCTAATTTAAATGCAGAAAGTAAGAACACCAAATTTATAGTGGTTCAGCGTAATTGCCTACGTCCACTTTGAGGTTAAAGTGTTAAACTTTATTGATCTTCTTAATGATTGATTACAAATACCATTCGTAGATCAAATGCTTGAATGAAGTTGTTAAGTAAAGAAGATGAGTCTGAAAAATGGCAGAATCTCCCCAGTGTTCTCCCAAAAAGGTCCTTTTTCACTGTGACCTTGCCCCTCTATTTATAGACAAAGATGGGCTGGACTTCCCAGGTGGGCTCGGTAGCCGAACACTCTAGCCCAAGTATAGTGGTCGCTGTATGCCGAACCAAGTAGGCCGAACACAATGATGCCGAACCACCCTTTCTATGCCGAACGGTATGTTTGATGTGTGGGAAGTGTGGAATGGTTGTTAGTCGAAGCCGAACGTGCCTCTGTCCGAAGCGCTTGACCGAACAATGCTCTCTGGCCGAACGATGCATTCTGGCCGAACGATCCCTTTGGCCGAACGATCCTCCTTGGCCTAACGTGCATTCTGGCCGAATGATCCCTTTGGCCGAACGATCCTCCTTGGCCTAACGTTCCTTCTGGCCGAACGATGCTTTCTGGCCGAACGATCCCTTTGGCCGAACGATCCCTTTGGCCGAACGATACTTCCATGTCGAGTAGTCATATACGCCGAACGCCTTCTAATGCCGAGTACTCATGTTGCCGAGTTCCACTGGATGCCGAGTACTACTTGATGCTGAGTACTCCTGTTGCCGAGTTCCACTGGATGCCGAGTACTACTTGTGCCGAGTTCTCGTAGTATGCCGAGCACTAGTTGCCTGGTCAAATCTCCAGGAAACTCTTGCCCCCCAAAGTGTATCACGTGACCAAACATGGTACGCTATGTGTCATGTAACCTTTTCATTTCATTTTAAATCCTTGACTAACCTCGAGCGGAGATGCCTTTTTGAGAATTCCAGTGGTTTAGGTGTGTGCCGAACGTGTTCTAAATGCCGAATGAGACATTCATAACCGAACGATGCTTTCTGGCCGAGCGAACCTTTAGTGCCGGACATCGTTATACGCCGATGCCGAACGTTATGACTTTGACCGGTTCCACCGGATGTAGCCTTTTTGACTTCTTCTGTTTTCCCTATAAAAGCCAGCACCTCTACCCTTCTTTCTCTTTTCACACTTCTAACCTCTGCCTTGCACCTGCCGAAGCTACCAGCCAATATACAACTAGCCGATTCTTCCCAAGTCTTTACCTTACCCACTAGGTACTGATCCTCTCACCTAACTGCAGCCTTTACGCTCGAACTCCCTTAATTGATGGGATAAGTCGAGCCTTGACTAAAGTGTCGAATCACGCGACGAGGGTGGTAGGAAATCATTGGTAGTCACATCGTGGTTCAGCATAAGTATTTTATGCCGGACCAGATTGGTGGAAGGAGAAACATGGAGGAAATAGTAGATGATCAGGGGCATCGAGCGGTATGGTCTGGCGCAACTTGCCGAACGATGTGCCCTCGTGGTTCGGTGTGGATGGAGGAAGTGATGAGGCCAATGTTAAGGACAGCGTGCCGATTGTCATCTCAGCCGAACAGTCATAAACACCGTACCATACTCAGGCTAAAACATGCCGAACAAAACAAGGCCGAACACGACTTACACACCGAATAGTGACTTGGCCGAACCAAAATTTAGCCGAACACAGGTTTAGCCGAACAATGACTTAGCCGAACAAAGACTTAGCCGAACACTGACTTAGCCGAACAATGACATAGCCAAACAATTTCTTAGCCGAACCATGACTTAGCCGAACAATGACATAGCCGAACAATGACTTAGCCGAACAATGACTTAGCCGAACAATGACATAGCCGATCAATGTCTTAGCCGAACCATGACTTAGCCGAACAATGACATAGCCGAACAATGTCTTAGCCGAACCATGACTTAGCCGAATAGTCACAAATGCTGAACACTCTTTAACTATATCTACTCGTATAGCAAAACAAGAAACAGGGCCCAAGCATTCTAGCATACTTGAAGCCGACCCGGATCACTAACTTCTTAGCTTCAGTAAACGTAAATCTGAACTTAGATTATCATACGTTTTCTGGATCTGGAATTGCAATCGCCAAAAGGCAGGCTTCTGGGGACGGTCAGCGATGACGATCTCCGAAGGCGATGACTTGATGCTCGGTTTTATAGCAACAACTTTGCGACCTTCAAACTTTCAACGCTTTTACACGATTGCTTGCACTAGATCACACACATCACGGGGGGAATATTCGTGTTGTTAACTCTGACGTTCAACGTTTTTCAAGTATAGTTTTCGCAGGCACTAAACCAGATTCATTATTTATTGGGGATGTCTATGAAGTCTAGCTCTGCCACCATATCTGACAGGCCTGGGCCGTCTTCAAGGCAAGAAGTTGCTGATACTTCAAATCCGTCGACTTCCCCTGCCCATAACTTAGCACCCGATGCCCTGGAGGCAACAATTCTTTTAGACAACCCGATCGATTCACAAGCTTCGAAGATCAATGAAGCCGCACTTCGACGGATGTGCTCCATTCATGGGATTCCTTTCGCCGATGTGTTAGTCCCTTCGCGACACGATCGTCCTCACCTGCCCCCAGTCGGATATACCACCTGCAACAAGTTCATGTGTTGGATGGGTAGCGTGCCTCCGTTTAATTTATTCCTTCAGGACGTGTTGCAGTACATCGACATTGCTCCGTCGCAGCTGCATCCGAACGGTCACGCGTTTCTATATGGGACCTATCTACTCTTCATGGCCGTCTTCTCTAGACCTCCAACCTCTGGTGACATCAGATACATCTATATGATCAAGAAACGGAAAGACAGCCCTTCCTTCATGTTCCTCGAGCTGTACCACAAATGCCAAATCTTGACAGGAGCATGCAGTAAATTCGCCCTGTACAAACAGGAATGGTTCTACGTGCGTTGCCCTCCTGGTTTTGCGAGGAGATGGGTTGAAGGCAGTAAGTCTCTTCGTTGAGTCATCATTCGCGTTTAATTGGAGTCATGCTTTTTCTAACTCCTCGTTTCATCTTTTCAGGTATCAACCCGCGTCCGGAGGGCCGAGGATATTCTGAGGCCGTTGAGGCCATTAGAGCTCTTCCTGCCGAGGAACGAGACATCCGAACCATCATTTCGAATGAATCATTGTCAAGGTTCGGCTTGCTAGCCCCAGGTCGTCGGATTAGCCTCCCGAAGGGCGTCTCCATTCCCAAGCCAACATCTGGTAAAGGGAAAAAACAGGCCGGATCGTCATCACGCCGCACTCCCGATGCGCACGAAGAAGGTGAGCACAAAGAGGATGAAGCTCCTGAGACTCAAGGCGAGAATGTGGGTCCCGCTTGGAATCCGGCGGTCGAAGTTCATGACATTGAAACGTCATCCTCCCCTTCGAAGGGAAAGAAGAGGTTAAAATACAAGATTCGGAAGGAGAAAGTTGGCGGCACTTCAAAATTTATGCCTATCCCGCCAGAGAAAGAGGCTTCCTCACAGCATCTGGAGAGTTCTCTAAGGGGTTTGTCGAATCTCTCTATCCCCGACGATATACTTAATTACGGGTTTGACGATCCTGAAGCCCTCAAGTTTTCTTCGCCCGCTAGAGGCAATGTGGGAGTTCAACTCCCAGTCCAGGGAGACAATACTCCGATTAGTAAAGACAAAAGAACTGGTCCGTCGGGGGGAACACTAGGACACACACACACATACGCATTCCATCATACACTTCAAGTTTTTTCTTGTTTCCCGGATCTTTCTTAACTCGTTGTTATCTCTATTCTTTGTAGGTGGTGACATGGGGCGCTCTCACGGATTCGATCGCCTTCATGGCTCTTCCATATTTCATCATTCCGGACGGGATTCAGGTTCGGGCAGACGCAGGGATAGAGATGATTATGAAGATAGAGACAACCGTCCCCGCGATTCGTCTTATCGTAAGAAGGCATATTCCCAATCTTCACAGTCCCGTGATCCTCTTCCTCCAACTGAGCCGGATAGAGAGAAGTCTTCACAGAAGGGGTACCAACCTGATGCTCCTCGAGAACAACACTCCGGTTCGTCGAGTACAAGGCAAATTCGGGAGCAACGAAAAAGAGCAGAACTTCCAAAGCCTCCTCCCCCTACCCCCGCGGTTGATCCAACTGTAGCGGAAAAGATGGTCGATCTTAAGACCAAGTTTCCAAAAAATTTCTTCGATGGTCTGAAGTTCCTCCCGGCTATTCACCATATCCCTGGGCACGTGAAGTAGAGTGCCATTGCCTGTAATAACGACGTCTATGTTCAACATGACGCGTTTGTACACTTGGTTGAAAAGATCTCGGAGGTGTCCGTTGAGCGACAATATGAGATTGATCGTCTGAAATTGGAGGCCGGCTGTGACAAGAACATCATCAAGCATCAAGACGAAGAGCTTGCTTTGTATAAGTCGAAGCTGGAAGCCACTAAGAAAAGTACAAAAGATACGGCTGAGGCAGTTACTCGTTTAGAGATGGCTCACAAGAAGGAACTTGATGAAGCAGTCCAGCGTAGCGGTGCCCTTGCCCTAGAGAAAGATTTTGTCCAAAAAGAAAGGGACGCGCTCGTCATACAAGTCAGAGAGCTGAAAGAACTACTCTCCAAGGAGAAAGAGGACAAGGTAGCCGCTCAAGAAGAATCACAACGATACTGTGATGAAATCGTTGCTACTCGGATCCTGAAAACGAAGCTTGATGACGAACTTGCTGGGGTTGAAAAAATGAAGGACGAAGCCCGTGAGGAGGGCAAAAGAAAAGCTGCGGAGGAGATGGACTCTCGCCTCGAGGCGGCCGCAGAAGCCGGCAGGGAAGAGGTCAAATGCATGTTTGACCCGTTGATTGCTGAGTATGGAGCCCGCGTCCTTATGCATCGTGACTTAACATTCTTGGGCGAGGGTTATCTCGAATCCCTAGCTGAGGCCTGGGAAACCTTAGTGAAGATTAGGAAAATCAAGTCGGGCTCTGAAGAGGTCGACGAGGATGCCTTGGTGAAGGAGTTTCTTAGGGGGAATAAGCTAGCGGATTTATCCGCAGCTTTGGCGCTTTATAGAAAAAGCTCTCCCCTTCCAAAAGAGAAAAGTGATGAAGCTGGCCCATCTAGGGCTGAGACTACGGCTCCTCATATTGCTGCTCCTGCCGCTGCTCAACCAGCCGGTCGGCCGACACTTGACCCATTCGAGCAGCATGCCGGCTATGATCCTGAAGATCCCGGGTTCGGCGTTCATGTGCTGTCTCCTATTCTGGAGGGTGAAACCCCACGCGCAACCGTTAGCCAACCAGAACCCGGTAGGAAACTCTTCTTTTCTAGAAGTTGAAAGATCTTGTCATTTTCCCGCAGTGGTTATTCGTTCTAATGTTCATTCTTTATGTTTTCATGCAGGCTGCTCTGACCCCGAGCCAACTCCGAGGAGCGATGACGCCAAGGAGGAGGCAGAGAAAACAAGCGATGTTGCTCACGCGGGAGTAACTCCTGGCCGTGACGCTCAAGTGATCGGGGCGTTAGCTGATGATAAGCTTGACACTTCGTCTCCTGCCGAAGGGAGTGATGAAATCGAAATCACTGGCGCCTCTGAGCATACCTCAAAGATGAGCATGAAGGAACGCCTCGCCGAAGAGGAGAAGAAAAAGGTCGAGGTTAAAGTTAAGCCTGAAATACTGGAACTTACCGACCCGTGGAACAGACCTCTGAAGATCATTCTCCCGGGCAGGTCCAAACCACTGGATGTTCCGTCTCCTACTCCTGACTCCGCTTCTTTAGTGAGCAAGAAATCCAAGAAAAAGCGTGAGGGAGAGGAGTCGTCGGAAAAAACAAAAGAAGACAAGAAGAAGAAACCGAAGAAATAATTGCTACACTCGTTCAACGAGTTCCTTGCTTAAGTCTTGTAATTACTTTTATCTCTTGCCTCTATAGTTTGTATAGTTAGGTTTTTGACTTCAAGTTTTGGAGGAGCAACTGTGTAACCCTATTTTGAAATATTGAATGAAGTTTAGTCTCTTTTTTGCTTGAATGATTCTCTTGCTTTTTCTTCGATTTGCTGACTAACTGTGGTCATAACTCAAGTTCTTATGATTTGCATTACTTCTCAGTCCATTCTCGCGTTGTTCGAACATTTCCAGACGTGGCATACTTCTTGTTCCACATTTCTTGAGTACTTGGACTTTTTTCCAAATCTACGCTCTAGAGATTTTAGAGTAAGTTGATCCGCGTTTAGGGGATTCGGAGGTTTGCATCGTTTACACTCTAGTCCATGCTCTGGGGATTCGGAGATTTGAAATCATTTATACTCTAGTCCGCGCTCTGGGGACTTAGAGTACTCCGGTCCGCGCTCTGGGGATTCGGAGATTTGAAATCGTTTATACTCTAGTCCGCGCTCTGGGGACTTAGAGTACTCCGGTCCGCGCTCTGGGGATTCGGAGATTTGAAATCGTTTATACTCTAGTCCGCGCTCTGGGGACTTAGAGTACTCCGGTCCTCGCTCTGGGGACTCGGAGATTTGAAATCGTTTATACTCTAGTCCGCGCTCTGGGGACTTAGAGTACTCCGGTCCGCGCTCTGGGGATTCGGAGATTTGAAATCGTGTATACTCTAGTCCGCGCTCTGGGGACTTAGAGTACTCCGGTCCGCGCTCTGGGGATTCGGAGATTTGAAATCATTTATATTCTAGTCCACGCTCTGGGGACTTAGAGTACTCTGGTCCCCGCTTTGGGGATTCGGAGATTTGAAATCGTTTATACTCTAGTCCGCGCTCTGGGGACTTAGAGTACTCCGGTCCGTGCTCTGGGGACTCGGAGATTTGAAATCGTTTATACTCTAGTCCGCACATCGTATAGGATAATGTGGTTCGTCATCCGATTATGAGATATAGAAACATCAGTGATTCGTGGGAAATACGGCTTCGAGCCTTTATTAATGAAAAACAACTAAACTGCTTGATTACATAGTTAAAAAGAAACTAAGTTACGACTGAACGGAAACATACAGGAAATAACAGTGCCTAAAACAAGAAAGAAAACATGCTAAATGTAATAATGCCGCAAATGTTCACTGTTCCACGCTCGGGGGAGTGTCGTGCCATCAACGGTCGCTAGCTTGAATGTTCCCTCTCCAAGCTTCCGTTCAATGACGTACGGACCTTCCCAGCTGGGATTCATACGTGATGGTACTGGGAAAACTCGTTTCAGAACGAGATCACCCACATCAAAAGTCCTTGGGCGGACTCTGTCGTCGTAGTAACGCTTGACTCGGTGTCTATGCACTGCCACCCTTAATTCGGCCTCTTCATGCTTTTCATCGATGCAGTCCAGCGATTCCAACAAGAGGTCCTGGTTCGTCTTGGGATCATAATATGTCACTCGGTGTGATGGAACTTCAAGTTCCACGGGTATAACGGCTTCAGAGCCGTATGCCAAGGTGAACGGAGTGTGGCCGGTCGCGGACTTGTGGGTAGTTCTATAAGCCCATAGTGCTGTCGGGAGTTCATCTACCCACTTGCCTCCAACCTTCTCCAAACGCTTCTTCAGTATGGACTTGATTATTTTGTTAACGGCCTCGACTTGTCTGTTAGCTTTTGGGTGTGCAACGGCGGCGAACTTCTTCTCAATGTCATACTTTATACAGAACTCTTTGAACTCTCTGCTTTCAAACTGCGTCCCGTTGTCCGTAATGATGGTGCGAGGGAGGCCAAAGTGGCATATAATGTTTCGTACAACGAAATTAATGACCTTCTTAGAGGTGATCGTGGCTAAAGGTTCTGCCTCAGCCCATTTAGTGAAATAGTCGACTGCAACTATTGCGTATTTCGCACCCCCTTTGTATATGGGCAAAGAGCCGATTATATCGATTCCCCATATCGCAAATGGCCAGGGACTAACCATTTGTGTGAGTTCAGTTGATGGAGTCCTCGGGATTTTCGCATATCTTTGACACTTGTCACATTTCCTTGCGTAGTCTGCAGCATCCCGATTTGCGGTCGGCCAGTAATATCCATAGCGGAGGATCTTTTTTCCTAACGTTTGCCCCCTAGTATGGTCGCCGCATTCCCCTTCGTGGACCTCTCTTAAGACCCGCTTTGTCTCGTCATGAGCGATGCACCGTAATAATGGGACTGAGAACCCTTTTCGATACATTAGTCCATCCTGCATCACGTATCGCGCGGCCTTTCGAAGGACCTGCCGTCTTTTGCTCCTTTTTTCTGGTAAAGTCCCGGTCGTCAGGTACAGTTTGAATGGGGTTATCCACGATTCCTTCTCGATTTCCGTTTCTAATACACAATCAACTTTCATCTCGTCTATGCTCAGGGCGTGCAAGGCCTCAACGGGATACAATCCCATTTGCTGCGCATCGCCTGTGCTCGCAAACTTAGCCAACAAGTCGGCTTCTTTATTCTGTTCGCGCGGGACATGCGAAATGTCATAATGCTCAAGATTCGACAGTAGTTCTTGGACCTGAACAAGGTACGGAGCAAGCTTTTGTCCCTTTGCTTGATAATCTCCCCGCACTTGGTAAACCACCAACTATGAGTCACAAAAGATTTCAACCGATTTGATCCCGAGTTCCCCGATGAGTTTCAAGCCAGCAATCAGTGCTTCATATTCTGCTTCGTTATTTATAGCTGGGAAATCAAGCTTCAAAGCATAACAGATCGATCGATTCTCCGGAGTTTTAAGAACTACACCCGTGCCGGAGCAACGGTCGTTTGATGCCCATCAGTGTATAATTTCCATCGAACGGGGGGAATGACGTCATGATTATCTGGTTCTATGGGTATGTTAAACTCAGCGATGAAATCTGCTAATGCTTGCCCTTGTATGGCTCTCCGTGGCAAGTAGGCAATATCGAACTGGCTCAACTCGATGTTCCATTTTAGCAATCTTCCAGAAGTTTCTGGTCGTTGGAGTACCTGCCGCAAGGGTTGATCGGTATAAACACTGATTGAGTGTGCTTGAAAATACGAGCGTAGCTTACGTGATGCAATCACCAAGCAATAGGCCAATTTCTCGATTTTAGGGTAATTTCTTTCTGCCCCCGTTAAGCGCTTGCTAACATAATACACCGGCTTCTGGATCCGGTCCTCCTCGCGAACTAAAGCCGCACTTATCGCATGCGGGGATACAGCCAAGTACACGTACAACATCTCGTGGACTACTGGTTTTGACAGCACCGGTGGGCTCTCCAGATGCCTCACCAGATCCTGGAATGCTTCCCCACAACTAGACGTCCATTCGAAATTCCTCTTCCCTTTCTTTATTATATCAAAGAAAGGGATGCACTTGTCGGTTGCCCTGGATATGAATCGACTTAGCGCAGCTACTTTTCCATTCAGGCTCTGTACCTGCTTTATAGTCTTGGGCACTTGCACATCTCGAATAGCTTGGATCTTTTCTGGGTTAGCTTCAATTCCCCTTGCGTTGACGATGAATCCCAAAAACTTTCCCAACGCAACGCCAAAGGAACACTTCAGAGGGTTGATCTTCATCCCGTAATACCTGAGTATGTCGAACATTTCAGCCAAGTCTCGAATGTGGTCGTTTGACTGTCGTGACTTCACGAGCATGTCATCCACATAGACTTCCATCGTCCTACCAAGTTGGTTCTTGAACATTCGATTCACCAAACGCTGATAAGTCGCTCCTGCGTTCTTCAGTCCGAAGGGCATTACTACATAGCAATATAGCCCGACATCTGTAACGAAGCTGGTGTGTTCTTGGTCCGGAATATGCATCGGGATTTGGTTGTATCCCGAGTATGCATCCATGAATGATAACAGCTCATGTCCTACGGTGGAGTCGACCAACTGATCGATCCTAGGTAACGGGAAACTATCCTTGGGGCATGCTTTGTTCAAGTCGGAATAATCTACGCAAGTTCTCCATTTCCCATTCGCCTTTTTTACCAACACGGGGTTGGATACCCATTCAGGATAGAGGGCGTCGCGGACGAACCCATTGGCTTTGAGTTTGTCCACCTCCTCTCTGAGAGCAGCGGACCTCTCCGGGTCCATTCCTCTCCTCTTCTGTTTAACCGGGACGTATTTCGGGTCTATGTTCAACATATGACTCGTGATGGCGGGAGAAATCCCACACATATCAGAATGCGTCCAGGTGAAAACATCAAGATTCGCCCAGAGGAAGTCACTAAGGTCTTCAGTCATTGCGGGGCCAAGCTGTGATCCGATCTTCAGTATTCGCGAAGGGTCGTTTCGGCTGACTGAAATGTCAACCGTTAATTCAGTCGGCGCTGCCTTTTCTTCCCTGGGTTTCTCATCGTCGTCTCTCGGATCTATGTCTCTGAAGATCCGAGAATTATGCCTGAGCCAGGGCTCGGGCACTACTTGTCAATTATCCGTGTTAAGGATGCGGACGGGATTGTCCGCAACCTTTCCTTTCTCCCTCCGATGGACCTCCTGGAGCTCACAGCCACGTAACAGGAACGACCAGCTGCTTGGTCGCCATGAACAATACCTACCCCTTTGTCAGTTAGGAACTTCAAAGTTAAGCACCACGGGGCTAATGCTGCCCTAAACTCAGCCAGGGCCGGTCGGCCCAAGAAAACATTATACGGAGAACCCACATCCAAAACTACGAATGGTAGGATTCGCACCCTCCGACGCTCGCCTTGTCCCAGTTCAACTGGTAACTCAACATACCCCACTGCATCGGTCGCTGCGCCATTAAAGCCGTGTATACAAGCTTTGGATGGTTTCAAGTCCTTGGTTTCCATCTTCATTTGGTCATAAGCCTTCTTGAAGATGATGTTGACAGAACTTCCACAATCAATTAGAATTCTTTTGACATAAGCTAGTCCGATCGTCGCAGATATGACCATCGGGTCAATGGTTGGAGCCTATACTTGGTCAGCGTCCCTGTTCCTGAACACTATATCGTCTGTCATTACGCACTGCTGCTTAGCAGGGGTCCCATCCTCCACGTTCGAACAGCACTCAAAATCTGCATGCTTTAGGGAACTTGCGTACCGCTCCATCTCTTGCCAATTCTTATCCATGGGGTGAGGTCCGCCGATGATTGTATTTATGACTAGTCTACCCGCAGTTCGGGCAGGCTCCTCGGGATGACGCGGAGCCTGTGCACGACCTGGGTTGGATGTTCCCTGTCCTCCTTCCTGTGGATCCTTCACAAATTCTTGCAACTTCTTTTGCCTAATCAACTTCTCGATAGCGTCGTGCAGGTGTCTGCACTCTTCCGTATTGTGCCCATAAGTCTCGTGGAAGCGGCAATATTTCCCGGTCCGTTTCTGTTCCTCGGTTAATTCTTTTGGACGTGGCTTTCTGTACTGGAAGGCATTGCAGGTTGATAGGTAAATGTTCTCAAGAGACGCATTCAGCAGGGTATACTCGTTGTAGCTTGGAATTCTCGATTTCCACTTCCCTGCTTCTCTCTTCTTCCCTTGATTTCTTCCTCCGGACTCCTTAGGCTGCCCAGGCTTGTTCTGGACATTGACTTAGACCTTTCCCGAGTTGTCCCCGGACTGTTTCACGGCAACGTTGCTTTTCATGGACTCTTGGACAGGTCCTGGTGCCTTATCTCGTCTTACCCACCTAGCTTCCTCTCTCCTTATGAACTGGTGTGCCTTTGAGTAGAAACGCTCTAGCGTAGTCGGAGGTTTTCCTGCCAACCAGTCTCCAAACTCAGAATCCGGATCCAAATCTCTCATCACAGCCATTAGGATTGCATGATCGTTGGGATTACTGACTTCAGTTGCCGCAACATGGAATCTTTGTAAATATCCCTTCAATGACTCCCCAGGACTTTGGATTACACTTGACAGAGACATTACGTCCTTTGGACGAGTAGTGTGTATCTTGAACTGCTCAATAAACTTCTTTGCCAATTCCTCGAAATTGGATACGGACCGCAGAGGAAGTCGGGTGAACCACATAGTAGCGATCCCAGATAGAGTAATTGGAAAGCATCTACACTTAGTGGCATCATTTGCTCTAGCTGAATCCATCATCCACTCGTACCTCATGACATGTTGTCTGGGGTCAGTCTTTCCCTCATACGCAGGGATAGTTGGCATACTAAACTTTCTGGGGTACGCCGCTTGCAACACAACATCCGTGAATGGAGTGTGACTCCTTGATACTCCCCAATCGTCATTCGACAAGCCCTGATTTTCTTTCATCAATTGCCTGACCATGGCTGTCGGGTCTGGTGTCTGTATGGAAGGTGGAAGGTTAGAGTCCGTTCTACGTGACTGTCCATGTTGATGCCTCCTCTCCTGGCGATCTGCCAATCGTGCGTCTTGAGGTTCGACATCATTAGCGTTTTGATGGTCTGGGCCTCTAGCCTCCATCTGTACTCCAGCTCCTAAGTTTCCAGCTCCGACTTGGTCACGGTTTCCAACTGTTTGAACATCAGCACCCGTCCGCGCAGCTTCAGTCATACGGCGCCTGCGCCTGGGAGGTTCACCAGAGGAAGTTGAGCTGTCGGATGAGGAATGGGGGGCGGGATTGCCCCCAGCATTCTGTTGCTGCTGTTGAGTGAGTTGTGCCATCAGGTTGGCGTTAGCTTGCATCTGCTCTCCTAGTTGTCTCCTGCTTTCCCTGAGTTCTCTCATCAAGTCGTTGAACTCTATTCTGGTGACAACTAGAGTTTGGTCCTGGGTGGCAATTCCTACACCCGGAATTGCTGGTTGATTGCTAGGTCCTGCTTGTTGTATGCTAGCAGTTTCATGGGCATCCGCATTATGAGAAGCTGACCTGGTACGTGGTCTCGCCATTGTAGAGTTATTGGTTGGAACTCTGAGTAGAATCAACGGATGTCCTATCAATGAGTTGGATCTTCTTTGGGGGATTTGTTCAATCCAGTAGCTTCAAAGCAGATCCTTAAGGTCTGAGAATTCAATTCTCAGTGAAAGCACCAAAGTGTTAGCACCAAAATTGGTCACTAACCTCGTAGAGAAAGATTATGTAGAGAAATAAGTGATGAAGGTAAATTAAACAGAGAAGACAATGCTAATTTAAATGCAGAAAGTAAGAACACCAAATTTATAGTGGTTCAGCGTAATTGCCTACGTCCACTTTGAGGTTAAAGTGTTAAACTTTATTGATCTTCTTAATGATTGATTACAAATACCATTCGTAGATCAAATGCTTGAATGAAGTTGTTAAGTAAAGAAGATGAGTCTGAAAAATGGCAGAATCTCCCCAGTGTTCTCCCAAAAAGGTCCTTTTTCACTGTGACCCTGCCCCTCTATTTATAGACAAAGATGGGCTGGACTTCCCAGGTGGGCTCGGTAGCCGAACACTCTAGCCCAAGTATAGTGGTCGCTGTATGCCGAACCAAGTAGGTCGAACACAATGATGCCGAACCACCCTTTCTATGCCAAACGGTATGTTTGATGTGTGGGAAGTGTGGAATGGTTGTTAGTCGAAGCCGAACGTGCCTCTGTCCGAAGCGCTTGATCGAACAATGCTCTCTGGCCGAACGATCCTCCTTGGCCTAACGTGCATTCTGGCCGAACGATCCCTTTGGCCGAACGATCCTCCTTGGCCTAACGTGCCTTCTGGCCGAACGATGCTTTCTGGCCGAACGATCCCTTTGGCCGAACGATACTGCCATGTTGAGTAGTCATATACGCTGAACGCCTTCTAATGCCGAGTACTCCTGTTGCCGAGTTCCACTGGATGCCGAGTACTACTTGATGCTGGGTACTCCTGTTGCCGAGTTCCACTGGATGCCGAGTACTACTTGTGCCGAGTTCTCGTAGTATGCCGAGCACTAGTTGCCTGGTCAAATCTCCAGGAAACAGCTGTAAAATAGGAAACTCTTCCATCTCCTTACACAACACCAGAATTATCAATTCACAATAGTTATAACAGTTGCAAATCAAATTTGTAACACTTATAACCGTTACAAATAGGTACGTGACAAAATCTACAACATATTTCCCAACGGTTATAACCGTTGGGAATTTCCATATATTCCCAACGGTTATAACTGTTGGTATATAATGTATGTACCAACGGTTATAACCGTTGGTATATAATGTATGTACCAACAGTTATAACCGTTGGTAAATATATTACTAAAATACATCATTTATAACATCAAACAGATTTCATTTATAATACAGATTTCATTTATAATACAAATACAAATTTATAAATATAAATTTGGTTTTGTTGAACCATATCATGTAACAATAAACATCAAATAGATTACATTTATAATACAAATTCAAATTTATATTAATGACAAACATGTAACCAAATTTCAAATCTGTTGCACCAAATTTCAAAACAAGCATCATACTAAATACTTCATATCTTCTACAAAGTTCATGATAACTTCGAATTTTACTAGTACAAAACGTCTAAAAGCTTACAAAGAACGAATGCGACTTTCCGACCAAATTACAAAACCTTCCATCAACTAACTCGGCCAAATTTTACTCGCTTCTGATTTTTTCTTTTCTTCTGCAGCTTCTACTAAAGCCTGCATATGCAGAAACAATGCTCAGTTTATAAATCAAATAGAAGGAAAGCTTCATTATACTTGAAAATATAACTGCACCAAATCTAATAATAAAAACCAAGCGCTTTGCTCAGTTAAAAATTGCGCTTTACAGCTCAGTTTATAAACTGGGCTAAGCTTTGTTTTTAACTGAGCTTACTGCTCAATTTGTAACTGAGCTTCAACGCTCAGCTTGTAATATCCACTTTAATTGCTATGTCAGAATAACAATTTAGCACCTAAATGGAATCATCGTATCATATGCATAAACCAATTATTTAAGTGGTTAAACTTTCAAATCAATTTAGTAATACTTTTAAGCTTCTTCCATTGTCTCCAAATTACCTGTCAAAGAAGAACAGAGTTAGTTATTATTATACAGTAGTTTCTCATGCTACTTTATTTACCATTAAGGTGAATGGACAAACAGATATTTGCTACAAATTTCACTATATTTGTAACAGTATTTGATTTCTAACACATTTAATTCTATCACTGTCAAACTCTAAACTGATAAGCGAAAAGCATCACACTAATGTGTTGTAGCACCTAGAAATGAAGTGATATTAGAATTCAAATGTAGGAATTGTACCAGTTTATTATAATAATAAAATAAGTGAGCATAATTTTACTTGTACTTGACTAAAGTTCAATAGCTTGCAGAAGTCAAATGAATTACATTGTAAAAGGAGAAAGGGAAAAAATGAATTAGCACTCACTGCTTTCGTTTCCGAAGCACTTTCAGTTGTTTCATGATATGTGCAATGCCCTCTTTCAGTTGTTTCCGAAGCGCTTTCAGTTGTTTCATGATGAACTCACGGCATTGTACACATCATCTCCCAGTTCATTTTTCACTTCTTGTAGCTTTTCATCATCTTCGTTTATCACTTCCTGATTTTCAAAAAATATGCGTATCATGAATTTTGCTGAACTTCTAAACAAATTATGAAAAAAGTCAGATCTTAACAACCTAAATTCACATGATAGAAAATTCAATTACATAGCAAGTGCTAAAAGTGTGGTAATTCTATATGATTTTTATTTCTATAGATTTCTAGACAAAATAAGGTGCATAATTTAAGGGATGTTATCACTTTAACATTTGAGTCCAAACCCATTAAGCTTCAAACCAGCTTATTTTCCTTTTTTTCTCACGTACTCTCTTCCTTTCACTGATCACAATTCTAATTTTTGATCAGACCAAAAGGTGACTTAAAAAAGATTAAGAAAAATAAACTAGGAATAGCTTAACTAAAAAATTGAAGATTGAGTAATGAAAAAATATTTAATTAATCAATATTGTTTGTTTATATTACTTTTTCCAGCATAGATAAAATGTACATTTTGTTTAAATAAAGTGAACATCTACATAATTCAATAATAAAGAGAACAACAAAACAAAAGTTATAAATAAAAACTTTCTTAATTATAAAAAATGAACACCAAGTTCTTAAAATATCAATATTATTCTTAGGGGTAGAAAGTTGGCTTTTAGCTACAGTTGCCTTGAAAATATCTAAGGAACCGAATTTAATAGAATGCTATCATTTCTACTATTAGGAATGTTTTTATTCTTTAATAAGTCAATATGAGATTTTTTTAAGAAACTTTTTAAAACGTAAATGTTTATTTAATTTATAACAAGGATTTAAAATCCACTTAAAACTAAATGCAAAAATCACATATATTAATTAATGTAAGATTTTTCCAATATAATTCACAATATATATATATATAATTTTATTAAAATCAAATAAGTTGAGAGTTTTTTACAAGAATAAGTCTAATTATATTACAATCAAAATATAAGTGCACAATATCTACAAAGGATATGCATTGTATGCTATTAAACATGTTAAGTCAGGCGAGAAAGAGTTAAAATGAGAAGTTTTTATTGACACCCCAATTTAAATCATGCATTTTATCCCTCTCTGTAATTTGGCTAAGCCTGTAACTATGCATTAATTCATATACAATGATTTTAACTGCTCAGCCTATTTTATTCAGTCGTTGTGTCATTGCCTATTTTGTTCTATCGTTGTGCCATTGACAACTTATTTAAATACAGTAAAGATTTTTATTTGAATTGATACTGTTTAATTCAAAATATAATTGTAAAAACCTTGATTTGAATTGAAAACTTAAAGCACGAAGTTTGATTAATAAACAAATAGCTGATTATCTTTTTTATTTGATGTTATTTTTTGAGAAAGAAAGATGCTATATCTGAAACTTCTTTTTGATGAAAGTTTATAATATTATAATTTACATAATTATTAATACGTTTTATGTCTAAAAATATATAAAAATTAACCAAAAAAAATACATAAACAAAGCTCACACTTTGGTTTGATTTATGTTGCAGATGTGGATATAGTGCCATATTTTACACTATTGTTAAATACATGGCATTACAATATGCTATTGCATTGCATATGAATATGTTGATGCTTGCTTATGCATATGTTGAAGCAAGCATATGCATGCATATGTTAATGCCTGCATATGCATTTGCAGGCTGTTGCATATGCAGGACTGCATATGCAATGCAGCAGCCAAGTTTTTGGTTACATTAGCTTGTAACCAAGTTTAAAAAGCAATTGCAAATATGTATTCTTGTTTGTATTTTGGGGTAAAATGTAACCAAGAAAAAAGCAATTTCAGTTTTGGTTTTTTTCTCTTTTAGGTAAAAATTCAATGCAAAAATAAAATCAATATTTTTTATTTCCTTTTTTTCCTATGGAAGCAAATAATAACAAGACAATCCAAATTTACACAGATGATAAAAGTCCAACAGTCCAGTCTAATAAAGATAGCTAAAGTTCCCTAAGTAAGAAATCAAATATAGAAAATTATATATCAAATATCAGAACTAACCAATCAAAACTAAGTGCAACATCAGGACAATAGGCGAGAATCGGAGATATAAAAATCCAAAAAGATTTCAAGAAAGAAACTCAACTAAAATCCTTGCATAACCAAATAAATCTGATATAAGAGAAGCACGTAATGCAAAAAGTGAAATAAGCATGGAAATTAAGGGCATTAACAGCGAGAAGTTTCAAGTAAAACAACTTCAAGAAGTAGAAATGTAAGATGGTGTAACTATCAAAAGCACAACACAAATATCCAACTCAAATCAACATCTCTACGAGGAAGTTCAACCTGAAGCAAACAATACAAACACAAGGCAAAGGAACATAAGGAAATCGAAAGAATTCAAATATCTAATATTAGAAAGAAAAAAGTGACCTAACCATTAAATGATTTTTTATTTGTTGAATGATTATGTTAAGTTAATTCAGACCAAACCAATGTGTAAGCTCTCACAACACCGATATCAACACCTCGGTAATACTTAAAACAATAAAGGCTAGCATTTGCTAATTTGGTTCTAAATTATAGTTTGTAGATTATAAACTACAAATAAGATATACAACAGTTAACGAATTTGTGCGCAAGATTGTGCATATTAGTAATGCTAGTTGCATAAACATGCCACTTGAATTTCAATGCATTATAAAGGGGGAAAACTCCTTTCAATGTAATATAATAATTATTTTAGCTTATGTTTGTCACTGATTATTTGATGATTTTGTCCAAGCTATGTAACTAATAACTAATATTCTATAAAGAAGTCATTTTGTAAGATACCCTAAGTGTCCTTAAACTAACAGACTTTCAATTAAAAACGATAGGCCTTGGAAAAATATATCACAAATAAATCATGGTCACGCCAATAAAAGTCCGTTAATACTTATTTTCCTATAAAATAGATAGAAAGAAAGAAAGAGGAGGAGGCTGTAGAACACACACTCAACATAAGGAACAATAGATTAGTTGGACATCCAATTAAACTTTGTTACCATATCTAATATATAGAATTCAGTAACTTACAGAGTCAAGAAGCAATAATATATAGCACTGTACTTGGTAAAATCTCCCAAAGCAGCATCAAAAGCTAAATCAGGGCCAACTTAGAGTGCACCAGATCCAAAAATGCCAGATAGATTGACAATTGGACTAGCAATTAATCCAATACTTACATTAATACCAGCATAATCATGGAAGCATTGTAATTCACCAATATTCACTTACACAAAAGATTTAGACAACAATTAAAGTATGATGCACAACTCTATAGGAAAAGTACAATTGTGTTTTCACCTTTTCAAACTTCTAATCGAGGGCTACAAAAGCGAGGATGGATTTCAAGCCAGGAGTAAGTTCATCGTATGTAATTGTTGTAATGAGATGGCATAAAGAAAAATATTCAGTATCATTGGTTATTTCTAATGTTAAATAATTGCACATTGAATAGTGTACTAAGATGATGGATATACATGGATATGGATGTTGTAGATGCTGGTAATGGTATGTTATCATGCATGTGTAAATGTACATGCATAACGTAGAAAACTAAAGAAGAGGGCCTGCATAAATATTATATTGGAGTTTGAGTTTTCTTTGATGTCAACAATGACATTTTTGTTCTTCAACTGAGACTGTATCTCACCGATGATTAAATCATTTTTCTTTGTACTCAAAGCTATACTAGCCTGCACTAAAAGTATAGGAAAACTATAACTAACCAAAAGTTTCCATTATGTATATTGATTGATGATATGCATGCTTCAAAAAGAATTATTTACAATCATAATATCTCCACATAAAAGATTTACCCTCCTGTAGTTGTGCAAGAAATATTAAATACATGTCAATACATATAAGATGTAATCAGTTAAAACAAACAAGCCATTAATAAATAAATCATACCAGTAACCAACCACAAGCATATTGATGTTAAACAAAATTCAGGAAGATGTATTGCTTTTTCATGAAAAGAAAAATACTTACTAGAAAAAGTATCAAGCAGTCTTTGTCTTATATTTTAAATTCTATATAACAGTGTTACTTGAAAAAATCAGGACGCACCATGAACCTATATATTTGAGCATATCAATAATAGATAAATATAGTAGAATGCAGTGTTGTCAACACCGATATATATTGAACATATTATCTCTAGAAATAGCAAATGGAGTTTGCAGTTGTACCAACTTTTCTTGAATTTCAACATTCTACAATGTTCTAATCAAATTATATGGAAATTCTATGCATGCAAGATGAACAAAAGTTGACTAACAGTGCCATTACAAGTATTCTAACATTGAACAAGAACAATTAAGGTATTTAAATTAATTTTTCTACGGATTCTGTTTTAAAATACACCCAAAATTCTCAAATACCCCAAATTCATGGTCTTTTGAGGTGGATCTTGTGATTTAGGGTTTGGAACCATATAAAAAGCAACAAATTGATTTGCTACTTTAAAAGAGAAAAATCGTACCTGCTTGCTTTCATCATACTTCTTTACATTAGCATTGATCAATTGAACATCGCTTAGAGAAGCAGAAGCGTGATCTTGGCTATGGGGACTACATCGTCGTGCCTATTACAAATAATTAATATCCATTTTTCAATGCAAGGCCATGGATAATCATCAATACCTAAACAGAGAGCAATTTGAGAGCGGGTAACGGGCCCAAGTTGTGAGCTTTAGGGAGGATACCTGAACCAAGTAAAAAAACTCATGAATTGAAATTCGAACGGGAATCAAAATTTCAATTGCAATTTGAGATTAAAAAACGAAAAATACATTTCGAAGGTGGTGCTAGAATGAGGCGAAGGCAGAGGGGATGATAACTTTAGAAGGACTAACGAGGCAGAGGGGGTAACCCTAGAATGATTACAAGGCAGAAGGGGCGTAGAGGCGGAGGTAGCGGTAACGAAGAAGGCAGAAACCCTAGATTTAAATTTTGATTTACAGAACAATGATAAAAGTAAAAAAGAGATAGAAGCGTGAGAAATGGGATAAGCAAAAATAATAGACAAAATGACAATCCTATCCATCTTGCTTTTAGGTATTTACGAAATTACCAGATTTTCTCACGGAAATAACCGTTGTAAAGGCTTGTAACGGAAATATCCGTTAGAAATTTGTAATGGTTATAACCGTTAAAATTGAAATGAAAAAAACGTTACAAAAAGGCCTCTTTGGTGTAGTGGTTGGCCTATTAGAAACATTTGATGTGGTAGGCAAGTCTTTCTTAGATTGAACATTGCTGACTCATCAAAAGTAACATGTATGGAATGAACAATCTTCCTATCAATAGGGTGCCAAATACGATACCATTTGATACCATCTGTGTATCCCAAGAAAATGCCCTTGTATGCTCTAGCCTCCAACTTATCATCACCTGTATGGTGAATATACACAAGACAACCAAAAATACAAAAATAACCAAGGTACACGGCTTTACCTCTCCACTTCTCTTTTAGAATCTTCCCATTTATGGCTGAGTAAGGAATCCAAATAATAATATGTGCCGCAGTCGATAATGCTCAGCCCAAAAGCCTCTAGATAAGCCCACCGTCAATCTTAAGCAACACGCCTTCTCAAGTAAAGTCATATTCATCCTCTCGGGTACCCTAATGGATTGCGGATCTCCTGGTGTAGTGAAATGTCTCTCAATGTCACACTGTTTACAAAAGCGAGGAACTCCCCAGAGACAAACTCGCCACCATTATCAGATCTCAGCACCTTCAACTTAGAACCAGATTAGTTCTCAATAAGCACCTTCCAAGCCTTAAACTTCTCAAAGCTCTATGATTTGGCCTTCATCACATACACCCAAACTTTTCGAGAAAAATCATCAATAAAAGAGATAAAATACTTTGCTCCCCAAATGGAAGCAGTAGCAACTGGTTCCCAAACATCTGTATGCACATAATCAAGCACCCTCTCTGATCTATGGAGTCCAACTTCAAAGGATACCTTAGTCTGCTTACCTAACACACACTCCTGGTAGAAATCCAACTTGTCGAAGTCATCTTTGATCATCTTCCATCCACGAAGAAACTCTAAGCCCTTCTCAAAAATATGACCCAACCTGAGATGCCAGAGTCTGGTGGCATCCAAAGCACGAGAACTATCAACTCCAACACACGACTCTACAAGAACTGTGGTCCCCTTAAGCAAATACAGATTTCGGAACACATCTCCCTTCATAAGAACAAGAGCACCCCTCGAAACTTTAAAACCATCCTTCTTTAAAGTGAGCTTGCACCCCATAGATGCCAACTGCCCTCAAAGAAATTAAGGACTTCCGAAGACCCGAAACATACCAGACACCTGTTAAAGTGTGTATCACTTCATCAAACATCCTAATTCGCACTGTACTTTCTCTCATGTCTCTATAAGTAGCATCATTACCCATAGGCATTGCACTCCCCTCTCTATCGACCAAAGAACAGAAGTAATACCTATTGGGCGTCATATGAAAAGACGCCCCCGAATCAAGCATCTAATGGTTTGATACATCTGATACCGCTGCAGATAACACATCATCAGATACAACTTTCTCCACCATAAATAATGAAGAACCATCTTCTTTCTTCTTTTTCTTCAAATCTGGACAGTCACTTTTCCAATGGCCTGGTTTCTTTCAATGGTGACACTTTTCATCCTTGGACTCTATAATTATTACAGGGCTTTCTAGATGTGGAATGCCTACTAGAATTCCAATTCTTCTTCTCCTCTCTTCCACTCTCAACAAATAGGCCTTGACTACTACTTCCTCCTATACATTCACCCATCTCCTTCATCTGATCACATCTTCAATGGTCAAAGTATCTCTCGCAAAGATAAAGGCTATTAGTGAAACCTGTGTAACGCTCCCGAAGGGAACACAAGAGCATCATAGCCATATGCTCTTCATCTACCTTCAAATCCACAATTTTCATCTTCATCACTAGATTGTCGAAGAAACCCAGATGCTCTTTGATAGAAGTACCATCTCTCATCCTCATGGTGAAAAGTGTCTTCAACAAAATCAGACGGTTAGTTAAATATTTCTCTAGAAAAAGATTTTCCATCTTGGTCCAAATGCCTTTAGCAGTAGTTTCACCGCTAATCTCAAAAATAACATTTTCTCCCATAGCTAATTGCAAAGTGGTAAATGCCCATTTTTTCCATCTTCTTCCTTTACGCGATTGAAATTTCAGCCGTCAACTCCTCAGGAGGAAACACCACAGGATGAATTTTGTTTCTCATCAGAACAGCTTTCATCCTCTATTTCTACTTGTCGAAGTCTTTATCACCATTCCATTTCTCTATTGCTAAACTAGATCCTGATGCAACATAGGTCCCTCTAACATAGGGTCTTAGTACAACCGCTAGAGTTTCCACATCTCCTGCCATAATGCCTAACACCCTTTCTCAATCAACCTTGTCGCTCCGATACCAGACTGTTGGGGGAAAATCCCTTAAGATCGCCTTAGGAACAAAAACCTAACCTTGCGGAAAAACAAATAGGACCGGATTGATGGTGAGGCAAAATAGTCACCAGTTAAAAGCAATCACAGATCAAGCAATAAAAGAAAATAACACACGGGACTTATAGTAGTTCCACTACGTGAGGTAGTGTGCATCCACTTAGGAAGAGGAGATTCTATTACTTTCTAAGAGGAGAAAATGTTACAAGATTGATAATGGAGAAGAAGAAGAAGAAATACAACCGAGAGAGATAATTCTACTCATGTAATCTCTTCCTTTATATAGAGACTATTACTTAGGGTTAAAGTAATCGATTTATGGTCATAAATCAATGCCTGGTTAATTCTTCTATTCATACAGGAAACGTTTATACATTTGATTTTCCAATTCCCCCAATTTACATGCGCTTGATAAGATTCCTTCTTTAATCAGCTAATTAAGGAATTAATTGATTACCTCAATCTTTCAAAATAATTCTTCTTCTCGCATAGGTAATTTATTACTCACTTTAATGATAAAAAAGAGGCAATATATATTTGAGTAATAATCTCAAATACCTTTCAAATCTTCTATAATATGAAATATTGTATCACTAAAATTAACAGTATCTTCCAACTCTTCTGCAATTGGAAATATTATATCACCAAATCTTACATTTTGTCCTATAGTATACGTGTTAAGCATTGCTATACGTTATATTACAATTCTTCTCTAACAAAGTTAAGATCGTCTAAGCTATGATGGTAATGATAGGACATATCTAAATGTCGATGCCTTTGAAAATTGAATGATGGTAACAAGTTTTTTTTAACATAGTTCATTAATGCCAACAAGTTTCGATTTCAATAATCGAACTCTTAATCTTTAATCTCGTAGTCTGAATTACCAATTAACTAAGTCAGACCTATTGATTAGTAAGATATGTTTTTTCAATTGATTAATTGCTCAATTTGGTTAATAAGAAGCTTTAGCGATCAGATGGTCAATAATCTAAGGGTGAAAATTGATGAGCTCTTTATTTTATCAAACCGACCATTAGGGAAGTTTGCTTACTGTCATTTTCTAAAATCAATTTCTCTAAAACTCAAATAATATGCCTTATTTCCCGTATTCTTCTTTTTGTTTCCGTCGTCGTCGAATAGAACGCCTAATCTTCCGCTCTACTATTTCTATGCTTCAAGTTACCATTCCTTCCTCAATTTTACAGCTATTCTATTTCTACCCCAATCTACATTACTTATTTAAACAAACCTCAATTCACCACATCTTCGTCATCGACTAACATCAGTAGATCCGTTTTTAATTCGTCGTTATTTTGTTACTTCTTCACGTTGCGAGTCGCCTCATCACAAACCTCGATTCACCCCAGATCCATAGCTGCCTCATCACAAACCTCGATTCACCCCAGATCCGAAGCCACTTCATCACAAACCTTGATTCACCCTAGATCTGGAGCTGCCTCATCATAGATTCGGAGCTGCCTCATCACAAACCTCGATTTACCCCAGATCCGGAGCTGCCTCATCACAAACCTCGATTCACCCCAGATCCGGAGCTGCCTCATCACAAACCTTGATTCACCCCACATTCGTTTGTTCGTCGCTATTTTGTTACTTCTTCACGTTGCGAGCAACCTCATCATAAATTGCAACCAGGTGTTATAAATTATATTTTAATACTCAAAATATATTTCGATTTTCACTATAATTGATTTTGATAGCTTGAATTTGTTATAAGATGTTTAGATAGATAGTAGTACCTTTGATAGATAGTAGTACCTTTGATAGATGTTTAGATAGCTTTGCCAAGCTGCATTCATACAAGTGTGGTATCTAATTTTTTTTTTCATTTGGTTAACTGAAGTGGTATATTTTCATGTCATAACATATAGTTATTTGTTTTGAATAATTACAATGGTTTTTTTTATAAAAGTTGCATGAATAATCTTTTATCTATGTATCACACTCATGTTTAGAGTTAATGTCGAATATGTGATCTCAAATGTATTGAGCCATGGTTGGAGTTGCAATGACAAAACACAAGCCTTACTGGACCAAGTACATTGAGTTTAACCATTCATATATGAAGGACTGTTGTTTAAACGAGTACTGAATATATAATGTGGCTTAGTTGTTCTTGCTTGTTACATGTTGGTTTACTCATTTACATACATAAAATTAGAAATAAATATAAATTTCCACTTTTTATTAGGATAAGGATGAAGTTATTTAGTTTTTATGGTAACAACTATGAATAAACTATATTTTATATCAGTAAATATATGTTCCACACATATACATATACATCCGTGTGTAGAGATACACACAAACGTTTGTGTCTACGTGTATATGTATGTATCATCTCCATTGTAGAGAAATTTGCTTTAATGACTATTACTCAATTGTTGATGTTGCCATTTATGCTCCTGCAACTTCTAGGTATAAAATAAATGAGTTTCTTCTTTCATTTTTCTATGATTTTTAATTTTGATATGTAAACAATGTGGTTAAAATCTCTAATTTCAGTTACACAAGATTGTTTTGTTTTAACTTATGTCTCCATTCTTCTAACGGACTAATGTTCCATCTTTCATATTTATACACAAGATGGTGCATCCTCGTAAATTTGTCTTGGTTTCAATTCTTCTTTTTCATTTCATTTTCAGTACTATTCCTAATTCTTGGGTTTGGAGTGACTGCATTATTACTGTTCTGGATGTTGACATTTATGATGGTGATAAGTGATATTTTCTCTACGGTAGTGGGAATGTGAAATAAAATGATAACTGTCCATCCATGACATTATTCATGCTATCTACCATTGCTTTTTATTTTCAATTACTTTTGAAATTATCCAACATATTGTAGCAACAGCAACACATCATACCGATTTCTTTAATTTACCAGATGGTTAGAAGATCACAGATGTATGTCTATTGCTTAAGTAGAGTTTGATGTGACGTCCAGCTAACTATCCTAATTAAGCTCTTGATCTCCAAAAAACAAGTAACAACTTAAGAAGCATGTGGAACTTTCGTGGCTTGGAATTTTGAAGCTCCATTCTTCCATTAACACATCCATCGTAATCTTGGTAGAAAAATATGCGGTCATGAAGAGCAAATACTCTTAAGAAAATAGTCTTTGAAGGAATATGGTTATACAAATAAGTACAAAGTTAAAAGGGTATTTGATCCAGTTATTCAATTGATGTGTGATGATTCTAATATTTATTGGACTGGTGTCATAAAAAGTCCTCCTAAGACACCACATTAAAGATGGTGTATTGCAAACTACATTTGCTCCTCTAGAGCAGTACACTCTTAAGCCTCCATAAGTTTTAGGTTCGACAAAAATATTCCAAATATATAGTGAAAACAAAAATTCCAACCAAGTGAACATTTTAGGGTCGGACAAATTTACCTTTACATAGTGAAAATTGCACGGAGCCCTGTATGACCAATATAGTTTATTGTAAAGCAGTAACTGCTTTAATGGCATATCTGTAGGCTCAATCCAATCCAAGTCATAATTTAGTATCTTTTTTAGATGATGTAATATCAAGAGATGCAAACAATAATTTTTTTTATTATAACACCAAATGGTTGGTTTTCCACCGTTGTGCGGTTATATAGTTTTTTATAATTAGTTTAAATAGATTTTGCCCCGTAACGTAGTTTGTTAATTTTTTTTCATATTAATTTGGAACGCACTGAAATCACCATAGTATCTGTCTGTTGACTAGAAATCAGAAATCAGAAATCAAATAAGAAATATGTGGAGGAAGCTCCTGCCATTTCAAATCAGATCCTTCTCGTCATCTTCCTCTAAATCCGAAATCCCAATCTTATACTCCTTCCTTCAACCCTCACTTTTCCCTCCTCGCTCCAAACTCACACAACCTGACTCCACTATAAACCCTCCTAAACCCCTCGAAACCCCAAATCATAAAACCCTAACCTTAGAATCCAAATCTCAACTCGAATCATCTCTGAATTCCTCGCTTTTGTCAAACCAAATCGAAGAAGCATGGAAATCCTTCAAAACTCTAACCTCCAGTTCCCATTTCCCACCCTATCACCTCGCAAACTCTTTGATTACCCAACTTTCAAGCTCGAAAGATCGTTTGAATCTCAAACGCGCATTTGCTTCCGTTGTTTTCTTAGTCGAGAAGGACCCATTATCCGTATCACTTGAGACACTGCAGTCTCTGTTCAACGCTTTCAACTTGATGAATGTTTTGGGGCCTAACTATGTTTTGGTCAGAAAGTTGATTGAGAATAGAGTTTTTCCACCATTTGAAATATGGGGTGTGGAGTTGGTGAAGGTTAGTAAGAGGAATGGTGGGTTTGGCGCGTTTTTGAAAATATTTGAGGAGAATTGCAGGGTTTGTTTGGATGAGAAAGTGGATTGCATGAAACCAGATTTGAGTTCTTGCAATGAGGTCCTTGATGGGTGTTGCAGAGTATTGGGGTCTGTTTTTGATGCGGAGAGGATGTTGGAGATTATCAGTAATTTAGGGTTGGCTCCTGATTCGAGTAGTTTTGGATCACTTGCGTATTTGTATTCTTGGAAAAGACATGAAAGTAGAATAAAGGAGCTTGATCAATTGATGGATGCATTAGGTTTCGAGGATAAAATGATATTCTTTAAGAATTTGATCAGTGGGTACATAAAATGTTCAAATTTTGAAGCAGTTTTTAAGGTTGTCTTGCGAGTAATTGAAGAACGAAGTAATGATAGCTGTGAATATTTGGGAGGTGATACGTTTATTGAAATTGTGGAGGGTTTTGTAGATAATGGGAGGATTAAGGATTTGGCTAGTTTAATCATAAAATCACAAGAGTTGGAATCAGAGAAAACCATAAAAGTTGAAAACTCAATTGGTTTTGGGATAGTCAATGCTTGTTTAGAACTCGGTTTTCTGGATAAAGCACATAGCATTTTAGATGAGATGAACGCTCAAGGAGCTTCGGTTGGTGTAGGTGTTTACTCATCTATATTAAAAGCTTATTGTAAAGAGAATCGAACGGCTGAAGCAGCCCAATTGGTGTCTGAGGTTAGTGCTTCTGGATTAAAGTTAGATGCTTCGAGTTATGATTCTTTAATTGATGCTGCAATGACATCCCAAGATTTTCATTCAGCTTTTTCGCTATTTAGAGAAATGAGGGAAGCAAGGCTACCAAACCTCAAAATGAGCTATCTTACCATAATGACTGGTTTAACTGAAAACAAAAGACCCGAGCTAATGGCATCATTTCTAGATTCAATAGTTGATGATCCGAGAATTGAAATTGCAACCCATGACTGGAATTCCATTATTCACGCATTTTGCAAAGCTAAGAGAATAGAAGATGCACGTAGAACATATAGGAGAATGATTTTCTTAAGGTTTGAGCCTAATACTCAAACTTACCTTTCATTAATCAACGGTTATGTAGCAATAGAAAAGTACTTTAGTGTGTTAGTATTGTGGAATGAAGTGAGGAGGAAAGGGATCAATTTTGATCAAAATTTGCTTGATGCATTCATGTATGCTTTGGTTAAAGGAGGGTTCTTTGATGCTGTAATGCAAGTGGTGGAGAAATCACAGGAGATGAAAATATTTATTGATAAATGGAGACATAAGCAAGCATTCATGGAGACGCATAAGAAACTCAAATTGGCCAATATGAGGAAGAGGAATTTTAGGAAAATGGAAGCGGTAATTGCTTTCAAGAATTGGGCTGGCCTTAACTCATAGTTCTTTATGGTTTATGATAACAACTTCAAGTTGGTTCTTCCACAGGTAAATAGATCCAATTGTGTATTTTGTTATTTGCTGCAAGATATGGAATCTATCAAAATTACCATTTTCATAGAAAAATCAAATAAACAGTTCTCGCTTGCACTTGGCTCCTACTTAACTTATTATGGAAGCGTGCTGTGAAACAATGTGTAGAGAACAGGGACATACTCTGTTCTTGGGTTTAGAATAGCTGTAACATTGTATTGCTTCCTGAAATCTGAAAGTTAACTTGTCAACTGTGTTACAACTAGCCATTAAGACTACTCGGAAGAAAAGCAAGGGTCGATTTAAAAGATGTTAAGTTTGGGAAGAGTTGGCTTTTTCGTGCACAATGTGGATGTAATGGTTTTAATCAGCAGTGATACAATTTGGGTGTCGGAGCCTTTAAAGCGCTTAACGGTTCCATAGCGGTGGAGTTGCAAAAAGTTATAGCGGTGGAGTTGCAAACAAGAATATATCGGAAAATAGCGAAGGTGTAAAAAGCTTTATTAGATATAAAAACAAATATTTAAAGTTAATTATTCACATTCAGACATCATTTGTGTAAGAAAAGAAAATCTTGTATAACAAAACCGAAGAATATCACGATTTATATTGACTAGATTTGGTGACTACAACAGATTTTTAACTTATATTGAGCATTTATGCTTTAAAATTATGGTTTTGACCTAACTTTGTTGATTTGGTTTAAAAGAGAACATGTCAAATCAACCTTTGTATACTAATGTTGCTAAAGCGGATTTATAGAAGTTATATTGATTTGGTTTAAATTAGGTCTTTGCCCTAACATTATATAGCGAATGTTCTTACAATATTAAAAATGTTAAATATTATCATTTCATTTTTCTAATATAGCTTCCACTAGTGTTTTATGTTTCACCAAACCCATGGAAGTCTTTCGACTTTGCTAGTGGGTGTTAGGATTAGTTTGTCATGAGATTCTGACCTTGAGTCTGCTCAATAAATCATAGCCCCAACAACGATAGATAACTTCTTATCGGTTTTATCACATAACTCCTAACCTCTTGGTACTTTGTTCTAATTCTGCTACGATTTTGAGTCTGCTCAACAAAACGAAACGAAATTATTCACTCGTGTCTACCATATCGCGACGGCCTAAGTATAATATATGTGTCTTGAGTTTGCTCAATAAATACATATATTTATCTTAACTCGTCTATTCAATATAGTAATAATGCTACACATAACATCCCCAGCTTGAGTTTGCTCAACAACTAAGGAGTATGCAAGTAATTTATTAACACACACACACACACATATATATATATATGGTAGATGACAACGTTATATTGAAGATTCATAATCTTCAATATAATATATTGAGTGATATCGACTAATGAAATAATGTATTTCTTATAAAATACTCTCGTGATTCAAGTGTTGAACACATCAGAAATCACGATATACGTACATTTACGTATGTATTTATTTCTTAAGTTTAGTTGGGGTTTTTTTACTGTTCCACCTTTAATTTATACATTCATATTATAAGTTTTATTATCACATAACTCTTATATTTAAAATTACTTATATAATAGCCTTATGTCTAACATTATATTTATTAAATCTTTATTTAATTAATTTTAATTAACTAACATTTTAATTAATTTCATATTAATATAACATTTATATTCGTTATTTATTATATACTATAACTTTTGTAGTAT
Source organism: Allium fistulosum (assembly GCA_030737815.1). Classification (NCBI taxonomy): domain Eukaryota; kingdom Viridiplantae; phylum Streptophyta; class Magnoliopsida; order Asparagales; family Amaryllidaceae; genus Allium; species Allium fistulosum. The sequence continues at coordinate 1,218,421,340 of CM060902.1, forward strand.
AACAAATATATCATATACATATGTATATTATTTAATTAACCTTTTAATTAAACTATTTTAATTAAATTATATTAATTTCAAATTTTGTTTGATATACATACATGTTTTATGTTATTTCAAACATTTTAAAATAACATAATATATATCATAATATATAATATATGTACTCATTTATTAATTAACTTATTTTTATTAATCTTATTACTAAATTTTTAAATTTTTAAATCAATTCCTATTATTTTTCAAACATATTGAAAAAATTTATTATATTATAACTTTTATAATATTTGTATATCTTATTTTAAATTTTCAAACAGTTTTGAAAATTAGCCCAAGGCCCAATTCAACATGGGCTTTTTCTATTAGGGACAATCTTTGCGCTGTGAGTTTAATAATTAATCCCAACATAGCTAATTTAGACCACGTAGGCTATTGGGTTCTGATATCGTTGTTGAAACTAGACCAGTCCGCAAAGGAAGTTATGGGTGAATTTCAATTTTTTTTACCCTATTGGATCTTTATTATGCCTATGAAGTCTAATTTATTTAGAACATTTCTAAATTTAATTAAATAAAATCATATATTTCATTTACGTTTATAGATTGTTGATAGAAATTTATTTAATTTATTTTCAATTATATAATACAAGTACATATGTGTATCATATACATATGTGTATGTGCGTGCATGTGTGACATGATATTTCGTGTAAGGTATAACAAGCTCGTATATAGATGTTGGGATTTATATCGCAATAGACATGTTAGCTCATCCTTTATGTATTGTATGTTGTCCAAATATGTGTATATATTTGTACTAATTATATATAAAAACCCAAGTGTAAATATGTGTGCGTGCGTGTATTATGAGAAAATATTATAGATATATTTATACATAAAATATTATAGTATGAGAAAATATTGTAGATGTATTTATACGTAAAATATTATAGTGTTGAGTATTAAATGAACACACACACACATACACATATATATGCAAGATATAAGTCGGCTATTTAGGGTTTTTTTGTTTGTTTTATTCCACCGTGTTGTATTATGTCAGTTATGACTATTTAGTACTCTAGTCATCCAAGGGGGCATCTTCATATGTCGCTCTTGGCGTATTTTGTAATAATTATATTTGATTTGAACCTGGGAAACGATTGGGATTATTTAACTTGGATATGAAATGTTGTTTTGAAATGTAATCAGAAAAATGTTTTAGTCTGTGATGATTTTATTTCATATTCAAATGCTTCTGATATTATGGATACCATTAACATTACCGTATTTGGCCACCGGAAGTTAATACTATGGATGACTGCAGCATCTGTAGCGCTTAGTTTCGGGCCTCCAGATAGGGGATGCTACAACTTGGTATCAGAGCATAGGTTTATGAAAAACTTTTAAACTAAAACGATTTTTGAAAACATAATCCTAAGGAATTAGAAATAAGATTGGGGTATGGGATAACGCTATAGTAACGTACTTGTGTTTGCTATATATAAGTATATGCTATATCTCTATTCTCCTATCTCTCTTTGGCTATTCTTTTGTATCTCACGAGTCTTGAATACCGATATAGATGGAAGTGAAAGAGTTAACCTTGGGGGAAGCACCACAACAAATGGAAATGCAAATCCGATATATCTCGTTGTTTGGTAAATATGCTTAACCTAGAACCCTCATACTTAGTTACTTCCTTAAGGATTGCAAATCTGATAGGAGGGTATGCGACACTTGGGATGAAGTGTGACCACCTAGAGTTTGGGTTTGTTAGGTTATAACTTTGTTTGCAGTTTGCTTGTGTTTGACTTCGTAGGGTTCGGAATTATTTTGGGTATGGATTGGTTAAGTAAGTATGATGCTAGGATATTTTTCCATGATAGGAAAATATCACTTAGACACCCTGACTGTAATGATCAAATTGTAAATACCGTAGAAAACCCTAGTTGTGAGGTGAATGCTTTGTTGGGTGTTGTGGAGGTAGAAGACGAGTTGAATTGAGTTTCCGTGGTTAGAGAATTCGCAGATGTTTATGAACCCATAGTAGGATTGCCACTGAAACGAGCCATTGAGTTTCAGATAGATTTAGTACCGGGAGCAGAACCAGTGAGTAGACCGCCAAGCAGGATGACACCTACCGAGATGAATGAGCTAAAAGTGCAGCTGGTGGATTTGGAAGGCAAGAATTTTATCAGGCCAAGTAGTTCACCTTGGGGAGCAGCCGTTGTGTTTCTAAGAAGCCGGACGGATCGTTAAGGTTATGTATCGATTATCATAAGTTGAATGAGAAGACGATAAAGAATCGGTATCTGTTGCCTAGAATTGACGATTTGTTCGATCAGTTAAGTGGAGCCAGGGTATTTTCTCAGTTGGATTTAGCGACAGGTTTCCATTAGCATAGAGTAGCAGAGGATAGTATTCCTTTAACGGCGTTTATAACTAGATATGGATCGTACGAGTGGTTAGTAATGTCATTCGGACTAACTAATGCGCCAGCATTCTTTGTGGATTTAATGAACCGAATTTTCAGAGAGCACTTAGATAGGTTCGTGCTGGTGTTTATAGATGATATTCTGATATACTCTAAGGATGAAAGGGAGCATGAAGTTCATCTTAGAGTGGTGCTTGAGACGTTGAGGCAGCATCAGCTGAAGGCGAAGTTTTCGAAGTGTCATTTCTAGAAGAAGGAAGTGAAGTTTCTTGGTCATGTAGTCTCAAAGAAAGAGTTGTTTATAGATCTGACTAATATTGAAGCGGTGAATAATTGGAAGAGACCCGAAAGACTGAGATAAAGAGTTTTCTTGGATTATGTGGGTATTATCGGAGGTTCATTAAAGATTTCTAACGAATAGCAGCACGATGACCAAGCTAACACGAAAGGATGTGAAGTTTGTTTGGACCGATAAGTGTGAGGAAGAATTCCAGAGCTTGAAACACTTATTGACTCATGCACCTGTACTAGTTGTTCCATAAGGGAATCAGGATTTGGTAGTATATACAGATGTGTGTGGAACTGGATTAGGAGTTGTGTTAATGCAAAGAGGTAAAGTGATTGCCTATGCATCTCGACAACTTAGACCGCATGAGGTTAGGTACCCGACTCACGATTTGGACTTGGCTGCCGTGATTTTTGCATTGAAGGTATGGAGACATTACCTTTTGGGAGAGAGATTCGAGTTGTATACGAATCATAAGTCATTGAAATATTTGTTCTCTCAGAAGGAACTGAATATGAGACAACAGAGGTGGTTAGAGTTTTTAGCCGTTTATGACTTTGGTATTGAGTACACATCGGAAAAGGGCAATAAGGTTGCAGACGCACTCAGTAGAAAAAATCAGAATGCAGTGTTGGCAATGATAACTGAGTGGAAAGGTTTGGAAGCATTGAGGACATGCAGAGTACAGTGGAGGTCTAAGAGTAGTCCTAGTATGGAGACTGTAGTGTTGTCATGTTTAGAAGTCCGACCAGTGATAATTGAAAGGATTACTTCTAAACAGATTGAGGATCCAGTATTAGTTGAACGGATCAAAAAGTTAAGAGATGGAACGGAGAGCGATGACTTGAAGGATTTTAGTCTTGAACAGAATGGATGGCTAAGCTAGAAAGGGAGATTGTGTGTTCCAAATATAGGAGACATAAGGAAAGAGGTTTTGGAGGAATTCCACCGTTCGAAGTTCACTATTCATCCGGGAGGAACTAAGATGTATCAGGACATGAAGAGGAGTTTCTTTTGGGATGGTATGAAGAGGGATGTAGGCTTGTGGGTTAAGCAGTGCTTGAAATGCCAATAGGTAAAAGCCGAACATTAGAAACACATTGGGTTACTTCAGCCATTAGATATTCCAGTATGGAAGTGGGATTCTATTTCTATGGATTTTATAGACGAGTTGCCAAGATCTAATAGAGGAAATGAAAGTGTATGGGTCATAGTGGACAGGTTAACCAAGAGTGCCCATTTCATTCCAGTTAAGTCAACTAGGACATCACCTGTTTTGACTAAGTTGTTTATGAAGAGTATAGTTAGATTTCATGGAATTCCTAGTAGTATAGTGAGTGATAGAGATTCCTTATTCACTTGCGAGTTCTGAAAGAGTCTACAAGAAACTTTAGGTACCAAGCTCAAGATGAGTACCGCTTACCATCCATAGACCAATGGGAAAACGAAAAGAGTTAACAAAGCCTTAGAAGATTTTTTAAGAGCTTGTGTGTTAGATTTGGGGGATCATGGGAAGACCATCTACACTTAATCGAGCTTTCGTATAACAACGGTTATCAGGCTAGTATTGGGATGGCACCATTTGAAGCTTTGTATGGAAGACCATGCAAATCTCCAGTTTATTTAGAGACCAGGGATAGATTGGTTCTTGGTCTGGTTTTAGTTAGAGAAGCTGCAGAGAAGATTGAGTTGATTCGAGCTAGGATGAAGGAAGCTCAGTCTAGGCAGAAGAGTTACGCGGATAGAAGACAGAAAGACTTAGAGTTCTTTGTTGGAGATCATGTTTTCATTAAGGTGTCGCCAATGAAGGGTGTGATTCGATTTGGAAAATCAGGGAAGTTGGCACCGAGATTTGTTGGACCATTTCGTATTGTAGAGAGGATCGGGAAACTCACGTATAGAGTAGAGTTACCAAACAGTTTGGCATGAGTCCACGACATTTTTTATATTTCTCATCTAAGAAACTGTATTCAAGACCCGGAGACTACTGTAGACCGACCGTGTTAGATGACTTAGTAGTAGAGCCGAACTTGACTATAGTTAGAAAGCAAGTTCGTATAGTCACGAGAGATGAGAAGAGGTTAAGGAACAAGACAGTCAGATTAGTTAAAGTCCAGTGGGGCGACAATGAGAGAGACTGTACTTGGGGGGCTGGGAACGGGATTAGAGACACTTATCCTGATTTGTTTGATGGTATGTTTTACCTTTTTGATTGATTTATTGAGTACCTTATCGTAATTTCGATGACGAAATTCTTTGAGGAGGGGAGTCTGTAACGACCCATATTTTAGTAACATTATTTAGGATATTTAATTGGTTAAATTAAATAAATAATGTAATGATTAGGGGATTGAGATTTGTGATTAGAGAAGTTAGTCGTGCCATGTTAACAAATGAACTAACATGAGTTAAAATAAAATAAGTTAGGGAAGTTTGATAAGGGGTAAAATAGGAATAAGTAGGTCCTATACCCTAAACCCTTGCACTCATTGATTTCATACGTTTAATTGCAAAAATTAAAATTAAGAGGCCGGCCACCATTAGAAGATACAAGAGGAAGATAAGCAAAAGGAAGAAGCTAAATCGACTTAATCCATTCTCAAATCTCAAACTCCTTAATCACAAAGCTAAGGTGAATAATGACTACATCTCATGTTTTCTATTGTTTTCGGTTTTAGGATGAAATCTGGATTATTTTGCAAAGTTAATTCCCATGTTTTAATTGTTAAAATGGATATATATGCTTGTTGATGATTTGTGATATTTCATATGGATTATGATATGTTTTAATGTGAAAACCTTATTAAATGACATCCAAATGCCTTGCGATTTTAAATTTAGATCAGAAATGATATTTTAGAGATGGGTTTCAATTTTCATAATTTTCTAAATTAATGTGGATTTTATATTAATTTTCTAGTGAGGAAAAGGATATTTGGGTTTAAAATAATTTACGACTAAATTATGTGTTTTGGGTCTAAAATTTATATATGTTATAAAACATATTAAAATAGTTTATAGAAATTTTTGTAGAATTTTTCTAAGTATTTTAATGGATATATAAAATTATTTAAGGCATGAGACTTAAATGTTTTATATATTTAAAAAAGGAGAAGGGGTATTTTGTAAATTATTTAAATTAAATACTTCTGAAATTTTGGCAGTACTTTTAGAAAAGAAAATTAGCAATCAATCATATCTTGACAAATAAGGCAGGTTGGTTGAAAAGATTACTTTTTAAAGCTAAAAATCAGGTTTTACATGCTTTTTACATGCTTCACCGCTTTCGGTACCTAGGTTCCGACTGGGTACTTCCACCTCCATCACCATCGAAACCAATGCGCCTGGTATCAAAGATTTGATACGTAGTGAATTGGACAAAGGCATAACGTAGGTAGTCAAAACCAGAGGTTTCGAAGGGGTCGAAGTATGTCTATGTCTTTGTTTTACTTGTATCAAAAGAGGTACTTTCAATGGATTCGAAAGGGGTACTTTCAAAGGTTAAATGTTTTCATTAAATTTTTTTTTTGTAAAGTATATATAACATGCAAGTGATTTGAGTAAAGCATATAGTATATTTTCCCTGTTTAAAGTATGATTTAAAGGATTAAATCATTTTGAGAGAAAAGGTTTTCAAGGAAAATTTATGGGTAGTTAACCCTAAGTAAAATGACTCAGATATTAGAATACCAGTTGGGATTGGTATATGGTCGCACCCTATACATTAACTATTAGCCCTAGCTAATTTAGTCCAAAATTCCAGTATGTAGGGCTTTGTCACTGGTAAGACTAAAATGATGTTACACATAGAAAGGAATATATATGTACAGAGATAGGTTATTGGTGAGCCCACAAAACCATTAGGATCAGTTGACCCTGGAGAAGTAAGTTAGGGATAGACCGTCCACAAGAGGAGTATCTAACAGAAGTTAAATTATTTGTTTATTTGTCTGGTAGGCCCGAGTCAGCCAAAGGTTAGTAGTTAGCCAAACAAAACTATAGTGTCCGGACAGATAGTCCATTTATTACCTGGTTTATATGCTTTCGTGATATTGATATTATTATTTTAACCAGTTTTGGTTGCAGGATTAAGATTTGTAAAAGATACGTTTTAAAAGGATATTAGTGAGGGGAAACATGTTCCGCTTAGCGACGTGGTCTCACTTAATATTAAATAACCGAGATGTATAGTATTATTCATACTAGGCTTTATGTTTAATTCGAAGTTTATGTTTTTCCCCTTAAACTCTCGAGTGCTCAAAATTGATTTAAGTAGGCTGAGGGTTGAAGATTTACATATTTTTAGTAAGTGGACGAATAAAGCTTCCGAAGACGAGCAGGGGGCTGAAGTTAGCTATTTAGGGGTTGTTTTGTTTGTTTTATTCTGTTGTGTTGTATTAAGTCAGTTATGACTATTTAGTACTCTGGTCATCCAAGGAGGCATCTTCATATGTCGCTCTTGGTATATTTTGTAATAATTATATTTGATCTGAATCTGGGAAACGATTAGGATTACATAACTTGGATATGAAATGTTATTTTGAAGTGTAATCAGAAAAATATTTTAATTTGTGATGATTTTATTTCATATTCAAGTGCTTCTGATGTTATGGTTACCATTAACATTACCGTATTTGGTCATCGGAAGTTAATATTATGGATGACTGCAACATCTGTAGCACTTAGCTTCGGGCCTCCAGATAGTGGATGTTACATCCTTTACCAAAAATCTATTATTGTCATCCTTGATGAATTTAACTTGGTTGAAGTCTCTCGTCTTCCTCTCACGAAGCTTTGTTATCCTATAGATGTTTTTTTCACCCTCATTCGTACTTAGCTTTTGATATAGATCTTCATACGCATGACCCCTTGCTTCATTCACCGCTCTCTTTGCGTTCTTCTTTACCACTTTGTACTTTTACATGTTGTCCTCACTCCTGTGATGATGTAAGCACTTATAGTATTCCTTCTTCTCTTTGATAGCCTTTTGCACATCACTGTTTCACCACCACAAATCTTGAGGTTCGCATTTATTTCCTTTCATTATCCCAATCACCTTAATAGCCACTTTCGGAATGCGGGTTGCCATTTCATCCCACGTGTCATTTGCTTCTCCTTCCATATTTCATTCCCCTTCTCCCATCACTCTATCCTTAAACACCCATGAGGCATCTCCTTTGAGCTTCCACTATTTTTTTCAACTAATCTTGGCTCCTTTATCCTATCGAACACGTATTGGAAGACGAAACTCGAATATCAAAAGCTAACTTTGTGAGACGACGCATTCTCCAGGTATAACTTTGCAATCTTTACAAGCTCATTTGTCATCTCTTCTACTAAGGGCAAAGTCAATCTGGCTAGAGTGTTAACCACTACTAAAAGTAACTAAGTGCGATTGTCTCTTTCTAAAGAAGGTATTAGCTATCATAAGGTCATAAGAAATAGCAAAATTCAATATTTCTTCTCCTTCTTGGTTCCTATCGTCATATCCAAAAGTACCATCCACTCTCTCAAACACCCCACTAGTTGTACCAACATGACCATTGAAATCCCCTCCTATGAAAAGTTTCTCACTACTAAGCACATCCCTAACCATGACATCTAACCTATGCAGTTAAAGCGCTCGGCAGATCCAATGCGGTGGAGGTGCAAAAAGTCATAGCGGGGATACATCAAGGATATAGCGGGATATAGCGGATGACTCTAAAATAGCATATAAAACTCATACGTAATGTTTTTACAAATATATAAATGGTGATTAAATGAAAAGTTAACATTCAATTGAATTATAATTAATACATAAATAATTTTAAATAAAAACATGTGCGAATATACTATAAATAAACGTAAAACAGTTATATAACATAATTGAATTTCGTAGAATATTAGAGTATTTTCATTTCTAAAAATATATTAAAAATCCAATTAAATAAATTAATTTCTTACCTTTTATAATGTATAAATGTCATTTTCAATTCATTTCTTTTAAAGAAGATATAGTGGAAATAGCGGAATATAGCGGAATATAGCGGGAATAACGGGATATAGCAAAAATAGCGGGGCTTAAAGCGGAAAGGCTATATTTGGGGCTATATGGAAATCGTAGTGGTAGAAATCCGCTATAAGATATAACAGGGTTATAGCGAGGTAATAGCGGGGCATTAACTGCACAACATCTAACTCTTCCCATAAATTCCTCTTGATGGCTTCACTTAGGCCTACTTGTAGGGCATATGCACTAATGACGTTCAGAATCATATTGCTAACTACCAGCTTGACAAGGATGATCCTGTCCCATTGTCTCCTAAAGTCGACCAGACCGTTTTTAAGGTTCTTGTCAATTAAGATGTCTACCCCATTCTTGTTACGTTCTATTCCCGTTTACCATAATTTGAAGCATGTGTTCTCCACCTCCTTCGCCTTCTAGCCCGTCCATTTGGTCTCCTGAACAGATAAGATATTTACATGTCTCCTAGTCATAGTATCAACTATCTCTCTTAGCTTTCCTATTAAGAATCCTACATTCCAATTACCAAACCGAACCCTATTTTCATCGACTAATTTCCTTGCACTTGCACCCGCTGAGTAAAGTGCGAAGACCCTTGCTCATTTATCACTACATCGGGGCGTCGATGTAATGTGCCACTAAGGGAGTGACGACCCATCCCTTGCATATTTATTACCACATCCGAGCCTCGATATGGCACGCCACTAAGGGAGTGGCGACCCAGCCCTTGCTCACTTATCACCATATCCGAGTCTTGATATGGCATGTCGCTAAGAGGGCTACGCCCCAACGAAATATAATAAGGTTCTATTTCTATAAGAGAGGCTATGTTTTTTATGTTGACTCGCCATACCTATCACAACTCTCCTCCTTTATCCTAGCTTGGGACAGGCTGCATAGAAAACTACACATGCGAAGTTTCATACAATGATTAAATGATAATACCAATATTAAATAATTACCAAAAAGATTATTTTTAGTCACTAAAAATCATAATTAAAGTAAATATACATTTGAAGAAAACATTAGTTTAAATATTTATGTGATACAGTTGTATAGTTTAATACAAATCATATAAATAAATTAGTCAACATATTACTATACGTATATATTAATTAATAAAATATTAATAAATAAAATATAATGGTTTCGGCCGTGTGTATCAGACCCTTAATGAAAAAATTGTTTTTTTTATTTGATAAACATATATACATAATGCAACGATCCTGAAATTCGAACACTTCGTCTTCGAATATCAAAATGTTTGAAATATAATTAAGTGTCATAAATATGATTTTATAACCTTTTAGACATCATTTAATTAATAATTAATGATAAAAAAATTGTTTTTGAAATTTTTTTAAAAAAATATTCTTCGAAGAAAACTCGATAATGTGACCGAAAATCGGTTTATCGGTAAACAACTTTTTAATCGATATAAAACTATTGTGCACTTGTCTAATGACCAAATGAACGCATTAGCAACTAATTAACACATTCTCCCCATCATAAAGCTTGTAAGGTTCTAGAATATTTTAAAGGATAAGAGATATTATCATGAGAGGGGTATAATGGTAATTAGCATAAAGGAGAAGTGACTTAAAGGAGAAGTGATGGGAGGTGAATTTCCATGGCATGGTTGGGGGGTTGAGTGCAAGCTTACACAACACCATTCTTATGCCTATATAAGGAGAGGCGTACCTTATAGTATAATCATAAGTTCAAAGCTAAAGTTATCATAAAATCAATGGCTTCTTCATCTTCTTTCTCTCTTATGTTCTAAAGAAAATTATTACAAATCAAATCCTAATTAACACAAATTTGAAGTGAAGCCTTTTGAGGGATATTATGACACCTTCCATCAAGTTAGAAGTTGAAGAAACAAAGCCGCACACCTCCACCATGCAATGACCGTGAGCAATTGGTTGAAGGAGGAGAGGGAAGCAAAGCTAAAGCAAGAAAGGAAGGGAAGGAAAGGAGGGTGCTAGCTTGGGTTTGGACTTTGGTTCTTGGATCCTAGTTGTTTGTGAGATTGAAGATGAGTTAACACCTCACCTTGAATGAAAATATAACACATATATGTTTGGGTTGATTGTGTTTATGTTGTTTGAATTGTTGTTAACTTATGTTAAAACATTGGTTTGAATTCTTACTTTAAAAGTAAGTGACATATGTGATCCATGTATATGGACATGAACAAACTTGGAATGGACTTGAATATACTTGTATAACTTGTGACTAGACCTTGAACAAAGCACATAAATATAGATGGACTTTAGTTTAGATCGGACACGGATTTGAAAGTGCACTTATAGCGATTGTCGCTATAGATGCAGTTGTGAACTGCTTTGTTTAGCCTTGATTTTGGACTTTTAAAGGTTTGAAAAGATATTTAAATTTAATTATATTTTCATCCTTCTTATAAATGTTTACTAACTCATATTAGAGTATTTCAAATGTGGTTTGAGATATTTATGAATTTTTAAGAATTAGTTGTAAATTTTTAAAGAAGGGATGTTTTGTTAAAATATTAGAAAACATGTTCTTTTTAAGTTTTAAGGAAAATTGTAAAGCTATTATTTTCAAGTAATATTTTGGATAAATGTTTTAAAACATATTATAAGTATTTTCCAGTATTTTAAAAGTATATACAAAGGTTTTCAAAAAATGGTTAGAATTGTTGAATGGCCAAATGGTTAATTGTTTAATTACTTATTTGAAAAGTAATTAACTATGCTTAATACTAAAAGTTGACAAAGTAGGACTTATCTATTTTTGTGAGTTAAGATTGATGTCGAGTAGGGATGGAGCAATAGAGCTCTAACTTACCGGTTTCACTCTTGACTGAGGAATAGTAAGTCGGGAAATGTCGGTAGCGTGTTAATCATGTTGATTTCTTATTATTTATTGAAATCATTGATATTATACTTAACACTAAAAACTAACGAGGTAGACTTATCTATTTGTGAGACTCAAGAATGAAGTGTCTAGGCAAGGCTTTGATACAACCAATGCTCTAACTTACCTGACTTCACTCTTGGGCGAGAAATACTTAAGTAGGAATGTCGGAAACGAGTTAAGTGTACAAATCGTAATTTGTATAAGCAACTGTTTTTGACTAGATAATCGATTAATCAAACTTGACAAAATACGACCTAAACAGTTATCGAAAGGCTTTGCGATTTCATATCAATGAGAACCCCTGGGGAGGATCATTGGTACGAAATGTCTCTAGATTTCGCTTACTTTTGAAAGAACCGGAATTGAGTTAGCTGGAATTCGTTGAATTAGTATTGAAGAGAACGGGATCGGTATGTGTTTTAATAATCGAATACCACTTCAAAACTAGTATATGAGTTCTATGTTTTGGAAGCGGTTGTGAGGTGAAATGCTTTAGAGTTGAACTGTTAATCCTAAGGCCAAGTCCAAGGAAGAGGTCAGCGTTAACATTTATAATGATGCTATCGTGTCGGACTGCCTATCTTGAGGATTATTTCAAGAGAGAGGATAGCATTAGTATTCGACGGAGGACTTATGCGGGAAACCTATATGGAGATTCGAGATCTGTTTGAGATGCTCGAATCCATGTAGTGGTTCGTGAGATGTTCGAGATGTGGGAATCCATTTGGGGATTCATTTTCTGTTCGAGTGATGAAGACTCGAGTGATATATGCCAAACGTAGCCTCGACATCGGAAATAATTAAAACCAGAGATTGGATGCATAGCCAAAGGGAACATATCATTTTAGCAATCCCAAGGTGTAGATGACTCCATCTAGTATTATTTATGAACATGCATGTGGAAGCGATGCATTTGGAACCGTGATTGTCTGCATATAGGCCAGTTATGCATTTCCTATAGTATATTCCCTAGAGATGTACGTTGCTCGGAAGGATATATCTGATCCTTGTGTGGGAGTTCGAATTTGGCTAGATCCAAGGAGATCTCCATGGTAAATCCATTATGTGAACGCCACTTAGCGGTATTGAATGTATACCTATTATTGTTGTAGCGTTCACACATCGGAAATTTGATATGATTTATGTGCTATACACTGGAAATTATCTATCATATCACTATATGTTAAACTTAATGAATGATTGGTTTCATTTGAAGGGAAAACCATCACGATAATTTGTACGGTCTTGTTGGTTACTGTTACTTATCTCATATTTCTTGAGTTTCTCACGCTGATTTACCAGACTGATCAGGGTATTATTTTCTTATAATGCTCGGGTTAACTCCGTATATGTTTCCAGATAAAGCTACGGACGCTTTGAAGCTTATAGAGAAAAGCTGGATGATTACTTTTCATTGTATTCTTATTTCCACTACATTTTGTATATATTAGCATTGTGATGACATGCAGTTATAACTATCCAGGCTACGGATAGTACTTAGGTTTTGGTGACTATGATATTTCTATATTTAGAGTAACCCTTTGTACTATTCGTTTGATATTATATATTATCGTTTCGTTGTGAGATTCTAATGTTGTGTTCTTCCTTTCTTATTCTATTCTTCTTTTATTTTATTTTACCCTAACTTTTTGACTTTCTGGCACTTGGATGCTCGGCACACGAATACCGTGGATGAATTTAGTGTCGACGTTCGAGGATTGAAAAGTCGAGTCGTTACTTTTGGTATCAGAGCACAAGGTTGAGCGAACACCTTGGCTTTGGTTGGGTATCGCTCGTTAGAGATGGGTAAGTGACTCCCTAGAATGAGTTGAGTGTAATATACATGTAAGAGCGTATTTGTATTTTGAAAAATAGATTTTAAATTATTCCGTAGGAATACCTCTTTCCTGAGAATCCTTTGAAATAACTTTATCTTTTCATGTTCTAAAAGAAGTTTTGATTTTATTAGGTAGTAAGAACTATGAGTACTATAGCCGTCAATGCTCGAGGAGGTAGTGGTAGAGGTGGCCGAGATAGTACCATCACAAATCATGGAAATCAAGCACCAAGGAATGTTGCTCCAGTCTTGAAACCAAGAGTGGACATTGTGGAAGAGGTCATGCAGGTCAGGCCTCAAGTGAATTTTGCTTCGCTCTGCTACGATTTTAAGAGGTTGCGAGGCAAGAGGTTTAGTGGCACGGAGGCTATTATAGAAGTCCAGAGTTGGATCAAATTGTGTTATCGGATATTTGGAGATATGGGGAAAGATGATGCAATAAAGCATTGGTTGGCATCATGACATCAGACGGATGCGGCCATGGATTGATGGAGATCTATTACAGCTAATGTCCAAAAGAACGATTTCTCTTGGGCCCAATTTAAAGGTGAGTTTGAGATAAAGTTTGTTCCGTAAGTCACAAAGATTTTTTATTTAGAAGCTTCTTAGATCTGAAGTAGGGGGTCGTGACTATGGTGGAGTATGAGAATCGGTTCATTGAATTGTCTCGGTTCGGGTTAGGATTGGTTGATACGCCATTGAAGAAGAACGAGATGTTCATTGCAGGTATGTGCCCTGAGTTCTAGCTGGATATGACTAATCACGTCATGGGATCTTTCGTTGGTTTGGTAAACATGACTTTAAGGTTTGAGAGCTTAACTCCAAAGCTGTCTATTTCTACACTAGTTGAGAACAATAAGCGATGTTTCAGCCACTGAGAGATATTTCTACTATTGTTTGTCGTAAGCGTAGGCAGAAGGGACACTTTGCTTGGAGTTGTAAATCGGGAAAAGAAGGGTGGGCTGCTGGAACATAGATGGTGAAAGCACGGATCGAAAATTTTCTGAAGCTTGAGGCATAGTTTGCACCAAAAGGTTGCTACGGCTACTATTAGCCTGACCATTTTGTTAGAGATTGTACTTTGCTCAAGAGTGGGTAGCAGCCTAGGGTTTTTGCTATTTCTACAACTGAGAAGGGGAAGTAGATTTTTATGGGTATACTATCTTTTTATGGTTTACCTATTCGTGTTTGGTTTAATACTAGTACTTCTCATAGTTTAATATCTCGTAATCTTGATTGTTTAGTCATGCTCGGCATGTTAGAAACATTGGGTATTGTTTGTTATTGATTTGTGCTCAATCAGTTTATGAGAAACTTTACCTTTCTACATCATGGGGTGGGTAGACGGTTATTGTGGGTATATTGAAATGAACACCTTGTGAATTAAGTTTCACGGTTTGACTAAAAGGCATTCGGTGATAATGTTGGGTTAGGAGTTAAAATTTAGTAAAGAATGTTTACTGTAATAAAAAAAGAAAGATAGAATATTTTGGAAATAAATATTTGTGACAAGATTTATATATGAAAGTGATTTTATACAAGTATGGTTTATAAATTGTGATTTATAAATGAAAAGGATTTAAATAGAGAATTTGAGAACTTAAATCTCGGTGTCCTTGAAATTGTTTTTCAAGATTTTGGAGAAAATAATAATTGTATTGTTTGAAAGTAAATATTTTGGAAATTGGTTTAGGAAATTGAGATCATGATACCTAGTATTATTATACGAAGTATTTGATACCGCTTTGAAATGATTTTGGTTAAGTACCAAGGGTATGGTTTGGATGTACTGAACCCACTTCTGTCGTTTGAAAATAATTTCTATAATGACTGCAGCATCATCGGCGTTCATTTTCGGATTTCTAAGTGTAGGATGCTACAAAGTTGTTTTTGATAAAAACGGATTTTGATTTAAATCCCTAAAGTAAGATTTGATATACAAAAGTTATATGTATATGTTGTTTAAAATGATTTGAAATGAAAAATCAGTTTTATTTCTAAAGTTCCATTGTTAGATCATGATATGTTGTTTGGTAGTTTTCATTTGTTAAAATGAAATGGAATTTTCGATGATTTTGGATAGTTTGGAACTTTCAGATTGTTATAGAACTTGAAACTAAGTGTTTGGAAAATATAAAAAGTTGAGTTTATATAACACTTGAATTGAAAAGATAGCAAGTTAAAACAAGTGTTAAATGGTTAAACATACTTATTAAGTAAAACAAAGTGATGTTTTGCATATGCTCTTAGGATGAAATGAAGTATTATACGAGTATGAACTTAAGTTATAAAATGTGGCTAAACTTGAAGTTATGTTTTATGAAATGATTCATAAATGGTTTTAGTATTGAACGGCATGCTAATTGTATAAATGAATGTGATTAAAAAGGAATTGGTATAGTTAAGAAACCAATAGGAGAAATACGTAAGTCGTACGTAGATCATTTTATTCGCATAATTGTTCCTGATCCTGTATTTAAGTACATGTTTTCAAGGTGGTTTACACAGGTCCTAACAAGGATTTTTCACTCGATTCTTAACGGCGGACACTTGATACAGATTCATGATATGATCCTGATGTTTTCTATCATAGTATATGGCTGTGCGAGGAGAACAAAGGTTTCTAATCAAAGAACCAAATCAGAGTCCGCACTAGAGAGGTCAAGTGATCTATACTAGCTGAGAAGTAAAATCTATGCGATCGAGCAAGTGATCGGATCAGATATTGCGTACGGATGGCCTATATACATCATACGGGCTTTAGTACATTTGTATAATGTGTTGTGTTGACTTATGAAGATTTTGGGAATAACTCTTTGATTTCTTATGAGGTGGCATGAATAATCGTCTAAGTAATAACCTAATGCTATTGAGCATAAGGTATGCTTAGTAGATTTTTTTATCGTCCTTGGGCGATGAAAGAGTTTGTACCTGAAATAAAAAACCGCGTGCTTTGTTTGCTAGTGATTGTGAATGCTATTTAAGTATTGTGTGCTTATTCCTTTATTAAGGTTAGAAGTTTCGTGGAGGAATGATGCTCGGAATGTTGCAAATAAGATGAAGGATAGTTTGAAGGAGATCTTCCAAAAGTGCTTATAGACTAGGGGTTCTTTCTTATATTAGTAGCATGTATCTTTTGTAGTGTACTCATCGCTTAAGGTGGAGTTGCTTAGTACATGTTTCAATTTGCAGTTTAGTCTGTATATGGTTTTAGCGGTACTATATATATATATATATCTTGTTTCGTCTATCTCATTTGGTTATCATTCTTATTTGATTTTCGAGGACGAAATACTCTAAGTAGGGGAGAATGTACCGACCTTGAAATTTGAACATTCCGCCTTCGAATATCGAAACGTTTTGAAATATAATTAAGTGTTATAAATATGATTTAATAATATTGTTAGACATCATTTGATTAAGAATTAATGATAAGAAACTTGTTTTTGAAATTTGTTTACAGAAATATATTCTTTGAAGAAAAATCAATAATGTGACCGAAAATCGATTTATCGGTAAACAGCTTTTCGATCGTTATAAGTTGTTCAAACTCTTGTGCACTTTCCTAATGATCAAATGAATACATTAGCGACTAATTAACACACTCTCCCCTTCATAAAGGTTGGAAGGTTCTAGAATGTTCTAAAGGATAATATATTATCATGAGAGGGCTATAATGATAATTAGCATAAAGAAGAAGTGACTTAAAGGAGAAGTGATGGAGGTGAAGCTTCCATGGCATGGTGGGGGAGGGGGGTGAGTGCAAGCTTAGGAAACGCCATTCTTATACCTATATAATGAGAGGCATACCTTAGAGTATAATCACAAATTCAGAGCTAAAGTTATCATAAAATCTATGGCTTCTTCATCTTCTTTTCTCTTATGTTCTAAAGAAAATTATTGCAAATCAAATCCAAATCAACTCAAATTTGGAGTGAAGCCTTAGAGGGTTATTATAACACCTTTTATCAAGTTAGAAGTTAAAGAAACAAAGCCGCACTCATCCACCATGCAATGGTTGTGAGAAATTGGTTGAAGGAGAAGAGGGAAGCAAGGCTAAAGCAAGAGAGGAAGGGAAGGAAAGGAGAGTGCTAGCTTGGGTTTGGATTTTGGTTCTTAGATCTTGGTTGTTTGTGAGGTTAAAGGTGAGTTAAAAACTCACTTTGAATGAAAATATAACACATATATGATTGTGTTTGATTGTGTTTATGTTGTTTGAATTGTTGTTAAGTTATGTTAAAACATTTGTCCAGATTCTTACTTTAAAAGTAAGTGACATATGTGATCTATGTATATGGACTTGAACAAACTTGGAATGGACTTGAATGAACTTATATGACTTGTGACTAGACCTTGAAAAAGCATATGGATTATATATGGACTTTGGTTTAGATAAGACTCGGATTTGAAAGTGCACTCCTAGCGATAGTCGCTATAGATGCAGTTATGAATTGCCATGTTCTTTGCGGTTGCTATGGAACTTTGTAGAGATATCCTTACGGGTTTATCGCTATATTTATAATGTTATATATATATATATATGTTTATTTATATCAAAAGCTTGGACAATAAAAAGTTAAGTTAAATCTCAAAAAGTGACCAAAACTTCACTTGTGCAAAGCTGCCCCGTTTAGCCTTGATTTTGGACTTTAAAAGGTTTGAATAGATATTTAAATTAAATATTCTGTTCCATTCTTTTTACAAGTGTTTATTAACTCATATTAGAGTGTTTTGAAAGTGGTTTGAGATATATATATATATATATATATATATATATATATATATTTTTAAGAATTAGTTGTGAATTTTTAAGAATTGGTATTTTGTTAAAATATATAGAAAACATGTTCATTTCAAGTTTTAAGGAAAATTATAAAGTCGTTATTTTCAAATAATATTTTGGATAAATGTTTAAAAACCCATTATAAGTATTTTCAAGTACTTTAAAAGTATATATTGATGTTTTTGAAAACGGGTTAGAATTGCTGAATGGTCAAATAGTTAATTGTTTAATTACTTGTTTGAAAAGTAATTAACTATGCTTAACACTAAAAGCCAACGAAGTAGGGTTTATCTATTTGTGAGAGTTAAGATTGATATCGAGTAGAGATAGAGTAATATAGCTCAAACTTACCGTTTCCCTCTTGGCCAAGGAATAGTAAGTCAAAAAATGTCGGAAACGTGTTAATCGTGTTGATTTCTTATTGTTTATGCAAATCATTTATACTATACTTATTACTAAAGCCGATGAAGTAGACTTATCTATTTATGAGATTCAATGATGAATTATCTAGGCACGGTTTTGATGCAATCAGTGCTCTAACTTACCTGGCTTAACTCTTGGATGAGGAAGAGTTAAGTTGGAATGTAGGAAGTTAAGCGTGCGAATCGTGATTTTTATAAGCAATTGTTTTAACTAGAAAATCGATTAATCGACAATCTAACTTGACTAAATATGACTTAAAAAGTTATCGAAAGGCTTCATGTTTTCATATCAATGAGAACTTCGTGGGAGGATCATTGGTATGAAACGTCTCTAGCTTTCGCTTATTTTTGGAAGAACCGGAATTGAGTTAGCCGAAAATTCATCGAATTAATTTTGAAGAGATAGGGATCGGTAAGTGTTTTACTTATCAAATATCACTTCAAAATTGGTATATGAGTTCTATGTTTTGGAAGCGGTTGTGAAGTGAAATGTTATAGAGTTGAAATGTCAATCCTAAGGTTAAGTCCAAAGAAGAGGTCAGCGTTAACATTTCAAATGATGCTATCGTGTGGAACTGTCTATCTTGAGGAGTATTCCAAGAGAGAGGACGATGTTAGCGTTCATCAATGGAATTATGCGGGGAACTTATATAGAGGTTCGAGATCTGTTCGAGATGCTCAAATCCATGTAGTGATTCGTAATCAGTTCGAGATGTGGGAATCCATTTGGGAATTCGTGTGCTGTTCGAGTGATGAAGACTTGAGCAAGAGATGCCGAACGTAGCCTCGACATCGAAAATGACTAAAACCAGAGATAGGATGTATAACCAAAAGAAATGGAACATTTTAGCAATCCTAAGGGTGCAGGTGACTCCATCTAGTATTTTTTACGGACATGAATGCGGAAGCGATGCATTCGGAGCCATGCTTGTCTGGGCGTAGGCCATTTATGTATTTTCTATAATACATTCCTTAGAGATGTACGTTTCTCAGATGGATATCTCTAATTCATGTGCAGGAGTTCTGATTCGGCTCGATCTGAGGAGATCACTGCGGAATATCCATTATGCGAACACGGTTTAGCGGTATTGATTATATACCTATTATTATTGCGGCGTTCACACAGCAGCTATTTGATATGATTTATATGCTATACACTAGACATTACATATCATATCACTATATGTTACACTTAATGAATTGTTTGTTTCATTTGAGGAAAAACTGTTACAAGATAATCCGTACGGTCACGATGGATACTGTTACTTGTCTCATATTTCTTGAGTTTCTTACGCTGGTTTACTAGACTGATCTGGGCGTTATTTTCTTATAATGCTCGGGTCAACACCGTGTATGTTTCCAGATTTAGCTACGGACACTTTGGAGCTTATGGAGAAAAGCTGGATGATTACCTTCCGTAGTATTCTTATTTCCGCTGCATTTCTGTATTGTATATATCAGCATTGTGAGGACATACAATTATAATTGTCCAAGCCGATGATAGTACTTAGATTTTAGTAACTCTGATATTATATATTATCGTTCCATTGTGAGATTCTGATGTTGTGTTCTTCATTTCCTGTTCTATTCTTCTTTTATGTTATTTTACCCTAACTTTCTGTCTTTCTAGCACTCGGATGCTCAGCACACGATTATCTTGGATGTATTTAGTGTCAACATTTGTGGATCGAAAAGTCAGATCATTGCACATAACCAATCAATATGTGACAACATCAATACCTAAGAATCTCACCTAACTGACAATGAAATAATCATAATATATACATATACATATACATATACATATACATATATATAAACAATATATGTTATAAAGAGGTTATGCATCATATATAAAACTAAACACTTACCTAAAACTAATGCCCTTAAGTCCACCTTGTAATGATGAGTTATCCCCTCTTTAAAACTTTTTCGATTCAGTAGATTGCTAGTCCTTAAACCACAAACCCTTTGCCATCAAATAACTTTTAATTTGAATTAATCTGATTTAGGTTTTGTTGGAGCTTTAGGAGGTGTCGTTTGGCCAAAATGATAGAGATATGAGGCAGTAAAAGTCCTTCCAAAGTTAAGTTTAGGGTTCCGTTTATAATGGTTGAATCAAAGAGAAAAGTGGATATCACTTACATTTTCTCATCAAATCTTAACCATCTATCACACACCCTTTTACCCTATTTTTCCACCCTCTACATCATATGTTTGCTGCCGAAATATGCCTCTAACATCGTGGATTAATAGCCCATTTAAGGCTAAGTAAATGTATTTAATTAATTCTAATTTAGTTCCTTATTGATATCTTATATCGACCGATATATTTATAAATATGTATAACAATATTTATTCCTCAAATCATATTTAAATTTTGTGATTAATATTTCATAAATGTTAATTAATTTAGTTAGTTTATAAAAATTATAAACTAATTAAATCATTTGGTCTAAAGAGAATTCGACATTTTGTTTGTGTGACTCACGGATGTAAATTGGGTCAGCAATTAACATCGAACTATTCGAATGACAACGTTTATATGTCACTTAGTAGGCGGTGTGACATTTTAGCCAAATTTATCGCTCGCTTAGCTTCAGTAAAATCCAATTTCACTTTATTAAGCATTACCCGGTTGTGACATTTATTTTACACCAATTCTCTTCGTCAGAAGTATACCACTTTGGACTTATGGAATTTGGTAATGGTCAAAATTCCAATATCATCCATATTCAACTCTATAGTCCAAACACAAAGTCCTTGGTTCAATAATAACAATATTATTAACCGAAATGCTCTGGCCAAAGAATTTGAGTTGACTTGAGTTAACCGTGATACTAACTCCATATAACTGAGGAGACGAATCCTCACTTAAATAGTGCTTCACTTCCAATACTTCCACTCGACCCAACTATAGTCACTCGATGGACGCCATGCCATGATTTGATTATAATCAAAGTGGAGCTTTCATATTGAAGATCCACAATATTCTCAAGTCAAGAGAACTGTGTAAATTAGTCACATTGATGTTTTTTGTTTGACCTTAGTTATATTAATGAATAAAAAAATTTCGAGTGGGTCATTCCATGGTTATCTATAAGTACGTAACCTTTCTGTGTCTCCAACAGCCATAGGCAATATACTGCCCAACATTTAGAGAGCACTACGTACTCTAGTCTCAACGTATACATCGATATCAAGTCTCGATGCATCTTAACTAGGAACATTTAAAATGATATATTTATTTTCATTATGATAAATTAATCATGGCTACAACACTTTGTAACTACTATCACAAAATGTACCATTTTTGGATTTTCTATTAAATATACTTCTAATTAAATTAATTAATTAATTAATTAATATAACACATTATATCAAGTATATAATAGAAAGAAAACATCTTTTATTTTGAACAAGATTGGGTATGCAGTCAAGTTTCTGGTCTACCAAGTGGCTTGGATTAGAGTACCGAGGAACTGGAACGTTGAGTAGTCATTGACTATACGGGGAGGTTATACAACTATTATATATCCAACGCACTAAATGAGTGAACATGAGGATGGATGTGATGTTTACTTGTTTGCTTATCACACTAGGGATGTCACACGATGTAGATATTATCAATGCAAATATCCAAGCATCCTTAGTACTTTGATCGTGTATAGTACGCCATTGATGACTATCATAAAACATTGTATATCTTCTTTATGAGCTAACTCTGCGGATGTAGGGACAAGTCAAGTATGATCTTCCATACCATTCGTCCAGATATATTAATTTTATAGTATTTGATATTTTCTACCCCTCACACCAGAAAATTGTCTAACTTGGGATTTGATGTTTTGCTTCTTATTATTTTTGGATACTCTTAAATGAGTAGATTAGGGATATCAGGTTTGGTGAGCGCTTGAAGTTGGACAGAGGACAGGCATGAGGCTATACTCTCATATTACTACATTTATATTGATTTACTATTCCGTTGTGCATCACTATGGAGCTAACTAGTGCTATTATATATTTAGAGACAGTTACATATTATGAATTATTATTTGATGTATAACCTATGTACACCCCGCATCTTCTAAAACACCGATCCAAAGCTCAGTGAGACTTTCAGCCTCATGTCGTATCAAGAAATACGGGCTGTTAGGGTTTTAAAACATTAGAGAACATGATTACAAGAGTAAGTTCTAAGACATTCTACACTTTCGGATCTCACGGTGGAAGTAATTAAAATATAAGTACATAAAATAGACATATCAGAAAAGTAGTCTCCAAAATATTTGTCTTACATATACATTGTTTTCAAAGTACAATATAAATTTTATAGATTTCTAATACAATAAATGACTACAAGAGAAATAATAGATAATATGATAACTCCATCGTTGAGCTCCTTTCTTTTCCATACTATGTCCAGCCACTGCTAACCTGTCATCTTGTGGTGGAGGGAAAATGAAAAGAAGAAGAGTGAGTCAAATAAAAGTCTAGTAAATGAGTACAAGTTTAATATGTGATGATCATGTGCAACTAGCTTTAAATCTACTGTAAGTGATATAGGGTGTGTAACAAGTGTCTGTGAATTCCAAAGGTCCAATACCTAAGGATTCTTATCTAACACAATGGGTTGCACTACTAGTCGAACCTCACATCAACGATCGGTCAAAGAGGGAACTACTCTTCCATCATACCTACCATCAACACTACGCTTGGAGAGAGAGAACATCGTAATGTAAACTCGCATAGTAACTCATTGTATGCACCCATCTTTATCTCTCGATCGTAGTGACAAAATGCCTTTTATCGTACCGCGCCAGTGTCCCCTTAGGAACTACCATTAGTACCGGGCCCAAATTTACTTTGTAGCCTCTTTTCGTGCTACGCTGGCATCCACCTGTACCGCACTACGCGTGTGTTGACCCAAAAAATGGACCAACACCCTAGTTTGGATTTGAAAGCACCAGCCCTGTCCTGATTGAGCAATATCACAAATCACAGATATAAAGAAAGAGCAGTAAAAGAAAGAAGATAGAGAATTTTTATAGCGGTTCGGCTGTTAATGAAGCCTACGTCCACTTTATAACTTTACTATAGACTGATTGCCATTACAAGAGTTTTTGATTACAAGGCTTTGATTGTTTTCTAGCTAGATTGAATCTCGAGATTCGGAATCCACTGGAGAATCATAGTGTATTCCTTTGGAGATCTTGTGTGGAGGTAGAGAGTGAAGAATAATTCCAGCAGAGCTTCAGCAACTAGTTCAGAGAAGATCCTCTTTATGTTGCAGGTAGGACGCTATTTATAGAGATCGGGGAGCTTCTAGGCCAGGCCCGTCTTCATCAGCTCGTAGGTAGGCCACAGGCGACCTAGGGGGGTTTTGGCTCGCAAAACGTGCCAAGATGATGGGTCGCTGGCGACCCATGGCCCATGGGTCGCTGGGCTTGGTTTGTTTTGCGGACCAAATCCCGGCTCTTCTTAATAGTGTTCCATATCTTGCTTGTTTGATGGTTTGAGTAGAGGCATGAGTCGCTGATGAGCTATGCACTTAGGATTTTCTAGAGTCCGGACCCGGAGATGTTCCTACAGCTTTTTATCGTTGCTCTTACGTTTTGACGGCAATTCACTAGCTACTTATGTTCAGCTACTGACTGGATTATAGGAATACTGATCTCTCGGCTCCGTTGATCTCAGTCGTTGTCTTAGTCGTATCGCTTAGCCCTTGTTGATCCCTTATCTTGGTTTTTCTGGTTAAGTCCTGAACCATCCTGTTCTTGCAAGACTACTCTATTCTCTATTGGTTTCTGCTGGGTTAAAAACCCGGATAACATTTGCCCCCTTGAGTACGTCTTCGCTGTAAACAAGGCGTGCTATGGAAGTTATCATTTTCAATATTCATTTGCTGATTTTCAAGTGATTGCATTAGAGCGCTACGAATATGTTAGCCCAATGTCACCGGCCATCTTTCTTTTGTTTTGACTATCATGACTTGCCCCAATCTATCATGTTTCCGCTTGTAGCTTTCCAGATGCTTTTGGAATGATGAATAGCTGTATGTGATCGAGTTCGAGAAGAATAGACGAAGTTTCTTTTCCTCTCTCCCATTCAATTTTTTTTGGTGGGTCGCTAGCCGTCCATGTGGGATGGGTCTCTAGCGACCTGTCTGCATAGAAAAAAATTTCCATCATAGAGTCAGGTCGGGTCGTTGGTGACCCATGATGGGTCGAGTCGCTGGCGACCTGATGACTTAGCAGAAAATTTTGCTTTTTCTCTTCCTATTAATACACGAACCGACCCACCTTCCTTCATCGACCTAGCAGTTTTTGTTCCTTCCAGCGATCCAATTCTTGAGCGATCCTCCTCCGAGCAATCCAATCTTCGAGCGATTCAACCATCTTCCAACGCCTTGATTCATCACCCCAATTGATACCTTCCATCGTGATTTTGGTTCCAGATTCCAAGCCCTAACTCGAAATTCCAGCTCGCAAGCCCTAGCTCGCCGTGGAACTGTAGCCGACCCTATCTTATTGCCGACCCGAAGTTGGCTTGCCACCGATCCATTCCATTGCTTGGTTGAGTTCGATTCGCGTTTCTTCTTGTGCCTTTAAATCAATTCGAGGTGGGTTCACTTGATTGATTCGTCAATTGTTATGTTGGTACAATGATTGATGTCTGGTCTTCGCTTGCGACGTTGATTACAAGAAGTTCGAGTTGATTGTGGTATAATAGAGGAAGACAGTAAATCGACTCTCGAGTTGTCTGTTGAAATGACATTCGGACTTTGGCCCAAGGCTTGACGCATTTTGCTATCTTCGTCCATTAGATCAAAATTGACTTGTCTCTAGTTTCGCAGACGCTATTCGCATGACGCATTACCAGTCTATCCTAATTCTCCCAGAGAACTTAGGCTTATCCTGCTAGGTTATTTCGTATTCGGTGCTCCTGTAATATGAAGAGTTTCCTACGTCGCTTCAGACAACGGATACGTTATCGACCATTGATCGATAATGGGTAAGTGTACAAGAAGTAAACAAAAATTGAAATACGAACTGACACGGGAAGTTCTTCTTTTTTTTCCACTGTGATTGAACTATCTATACAAGATAGGGCATTTGCAGTGCATCGAGCACCGAGTTTACCCCATATAGATAGTGCACTGCACTTGCACACTTGCCCCAGTTTGCACTTGAAGTCCGACATGTCGATTACAAGTTAACGTTTATTCGGAATTCAAGTGTGATCGAGAGAACTTATGAATTTAGGATAGAGTTACCTGACCATTTTCGAACGCGGGTTCTATTATATGGAATGAAGTAGCCTTCTACACGTCGTAAGTCAAGCGGGCAAAGCCCAGCGCTCTCCGAAGCTGAATCGTCATCTACCTTGCAGGCCCAGTACGGTCAATTAGTTCCGGTTGAGCCCATCGTGGACCGCATGCCTCCTAACTTTCGAGTCCTACTTAATCCTCCTAAAAGAGCATCGTCGGTGATTTCCACCAAGGCTCTGCCTCCTCTGGGGTACACCGCTTTCCATAGACACATGTATTAATGGAGTCGTGCCTCCCTTCAACGATTTCCTGGGCGAAA
The DNA here is from genome assembly GCA_030737815.1 of Allium fistulosum. NCBI lineage: Eukaryota > Viridiplantae > Streptophyta > Magnoliopsida > Asparagales > Amaryllidaceae > Allium > Allium fistulosum. Next base: position 1,218,447,601 of record CM060902.1, read on the forward strand.
CGCTCTCGAACTTGGGAATTGCCCCCATTCCAGCTTCATCCAAATGGTTACACTATCCTTACTTGCTTGCATGTCCTTTTCATGCGAACGTTCGGTTGTGCTCCAAATTTCGATAATTTGCGGTATTTTCTGGCGTTCAAGAGGAGAGATGACTGCCCCTCTCTGATCATAATTGAAGCACAGTGGAACCGGAAGATCGTCTTGCGATTGCAAAGCAATCTATCGCGGTTTAAGACACAGTAATTCTTTATTAGATGCCCTGAGGGGTTCAATCGCCGATGGATAAAAGGAGGTAAGCTTTTCTCTTCCGTTTGTCGGACTTTGAAGTGCTGTAATAGGGTTTCTAATTGATCGTGTGTCCTTTGCAGTTATTCCAAGGCCGAACAGAGATGCAACACTTAATGTGATTTGCCAAACTTTAAAGGCTATCGATGCCGAGGAGTGGTGCATTAGTGTCTTGCTGACCGATGAGAACTTGCGCCAGTACGGATTGTTGGCTTCGGGCAGCTCCATTGCTCAGAGTGAAGTTCCTTCTCCTGGTTTAGCCAGAGTTCGCACATGACCCGCTTCTTCTTCACACGATTCTGATGAAGGTCAGGAGATAGTTGTCTTGTCCGAAAGACCACACGATGACGCTCGAATAAATCACTGCGGCTGGCCTAAGTGGTTCAGCCAGAATGTCTCCAATCCAGGAGAAAACAGAAGAGGAGCCCATGCATAGAGAAGGCAAAGCCGCGGTTGACTCTGAGGAAGAGGAGGGGGAGTTCGAAAGCAGTAGCAGTGAAACTACTGCCAGTGATTACTTTTCGTCGGAATCCGAAGGCAATGACTCGGTGTCTTACGATGAGACTTCGGGGATAAGTGCCGTCCTTCTAAATTTTCCCCCTTCCGACACAAGTGGTAAGGGCAACACCCCGTAAACTAGTAGATGCCAAGATTCCCCAAGCAAGAATGTCGCTGTGGACCTTGGAGGTTTTAGTGATGTATTCGTCAACTTCGACGTGCTTATGAAAGGGGATTTCAAATTCAACACAATGCCGTCTTGTTTAGGTGATATTGCTCCATCAGTTAGCCCAGCTTTGCTTATAACAACCGAAGCCAGCCCAATCCCTCCTTCGACAGCTATTCACCCCGGTTTGTGATGACGCCTTAGGCCCATATTCGAAATGCACGACACATCACACTAGGATTACACTCATTTCTAATCTTTCATTCCCTCATATATTTGCCTAATTTATGTTGTGTTTCTGAAATCTTTCATGTACATTTTATTTTAGGTATGACAAGAGGGCGAGGCTTCTATGATGACTTCGAAGATTATACCGACTCGCAGCGGTACCCAAAGCGCTCCTTTAGCCGCCACCAAGTCCGGAAATGGAAGACGATTATAGGCGGAGGAAAGAGCTCGAGGTCGACACTCGCCGCCAAGAGGAGAGAGATAAGGCTTGTTCGCATATAGGCGGATATAAGAAAAGATAGTCTTACGAGGAAAGAGATGAGCCGTCGAAGAAATCAAAGTTTGACTACCACTCTCCTCCTTCTGAGCCCGCTTTGAAGCATACTTCCATGGGTCAAGAGGTTTCTACTTCTTCTGCCCTGGTTCTGCCTCCAGTACATGTTCCATCTTCCTCTATTATTACCGCTGCCCTTGGCGTATCTCATCCCGACCGAAGGCCGGCCTACACTCTTCCTACGAACACTCCTAAGCTTGAGGTGGCCCTTCCAGGTTGGTTCCTAAGAGGATTCAAGTTTGACATGGACATTCATCCCGTTCGCAAGGATTCCTACATGTCGCATCTACAAGCTATCCAAAGTGACCTTGAGCAAGCTGAGAAATGGGAGAAGCTCTGCAAGCAGCCAGCAGATATGAATAGGAATAATTATCAAGAGATCCTTTCCTTCAAAACCGAGAAAGATGATTTTGAAAGGGCGTTGGCTGATCGGGACGCTAGAATTAAACAGTTAGAGGAGGAGAAGGAAACGGCGCTCCGGGAGAGTAAGAGAACCGCTAGCCTGACGAAAGAGCTGAAAGAGACGCATGAGAAGGTCGAGATCGTCTGGAGAGAAGAAATCAAAAAAACTCATGCGAAGGAGGTGAAGTTGAAAGAGGAAGTGATTGCTTGCAATGCTGTTATCGAAGCTCAATGGAAGACAATCACTGACCATGATCTGATTGTCGAGGGGCACAATAAAACGATCGCCGATCAAGCCGAGACCATCGCAAAATTACAGGCTCAGGTCGCACAGCTCAATGTTGACAAGACTATCATTGAGATTGAGAAGGCTATGGTGACATCGAATTACTTGGACTCCAGCACACTTATGATTGGAAAATGGAGAAGCTGGATGCGACAATTCTGAACTTCTATGTTAATTCTCCGCTGCATCAAGGAAGCATCAGCTACCTTAGCCCGAAGTTTCCACGCACTCTTGCCTTTGTCTGGGAGGAAATCTTGTTTCGTTTCGTCGATAGCGGCGATGCTTATTATGATCAAGAGCTGCGAGATGCCTATCTTAACGATGAACCCAAGGCGACGTTGCTTGAGGGCCATGAGATCCTACGAGTCAAACATAAGAGGAAGGCCGCCAATGCTGCCTTGATGTCTCCTACTGACTTGCTTACCAGGCCTTCTTCCTTCGGCGGAGGTGAACCATCAAAGCAACTCCGCGACCAGCCAATGAGCTCAGGGCTCGATGTTGTTCCTCATGTGGTGGAGTCCTCCAAAGAAGGTGAAGGCGATGAGTTTGAGGTCGCCATTCGTGATCCTTCCTCTGGTGTAGGTAACGTCCGTGCTTCTCCCAACTTCAGGAGCCTTCATCTTACGCCACAGGAGCAAGAGGAGTTTAATGCTTTCCTTTTTGATCTTATAGGTCCATCCACTCTTCCCATTGACGGCCAGCTACTTCGGTGCTTGTGCATGATGTCATCTTCACATCCTCTAAGATTGTATCCATTCCTACTCTAGTTCCCCCATCCACATCTAGCTCACAACCGGGGCCAGAGGCCGAGAAGATTGCGGGGGCACCATGGCTTGAACGATCCTTCGGCATCTCTGGAAGGTGATACAACTGTCGCTGAGGCTAAGGATCAGGAGACGCAAACAGAGCAGCCGCAAAGGACTCAGCATAATTTGGTTGCCGTCAAGAAGGAAAAGGTGGAGGCAGTCAAAGCTTCAAAGAGCTCCCGGAAGTTACAAAAATGCAAAGGAAAGGGAATCTCTTCTGAAAAACATTCGGAGGAGGAGGGGGAGATTTCCATCGAAGTGCATGTTGACATTACTAGCAGCGACACCTCTCCCGAAAAGAAGCAGAAGCTACAAACCAGAGGCGGGAAAGGAAGCGGTGGCAAGAAGTGCTGAGTGGCTATCGTGAGGATGGACTTGATTTTGGCCAACAACGCGCAAGAAGATTGACTTGTTTTTCCTTTTTGAGTTGTTTTGTTCAAGTGCAGAGTCTGCACTTTGTGTCCTGATTGTAGAGTCTGTATTTTTTCTTTATTGGCTGCTATTGTGTAGGTACAGCTCCCACATTTTGATCCTGTGTACAGAAAGTCACAAGCAGTACAATGATATTTTGACTTAATTTTTATCTAACTATTCATATATGCTCTGTGTACTTGTGCTTGTTTCATTTCATACTTTGCTAGTTCTGTAATTATAGCCAAAGTCCTTTATTTGAAGTGACGGAACTTAGAGATTAACAGCACTTAGAGAGTTTTTAGTTTGGAAATTCGCAAAACTTAGAAAATTTTCTAAAACTTAGAAAGTTTTGTTTGGAATATTTGTTTGGAAGTTGAAAAGTTGAATTTGTGAACTTTAGGTTTGGAGTCACAGAGGCTGTGAACTTGTTGTATTTGTTTAGTTCTGTCTTAGTACAGGTGTATGCCCCCTAGTTCGTAGGGCTGTTCACTTCAAACAACTTTCAAATAAATGTTAACTTGGGGTCTAAATAATCTTTATTGAAAATTTGACTAAGTTACAACTTGGTTCTAATTTTTGGAGATATTGCGATTTCAGCAAGCGATCTCATTTTTTGTTTGGAAATTTTGCGACACTTGGGTGAATATGCAATTTACGCATGAGTCTGTGTTGTCGATTATTGATTGCCTTCCTTTTAGCGCCAATTTTGTACAGGCTGCACTTGTCCTTCCCGACTATATGTGTGCGGTTTCTCACGCTCCTTGGCGTTGCCTATCTTCGGGCAACATGAGGAGTTATAATTTTAGCGCGCGGCTCATGAGATGCGCAGCTTTTGTTTTTCCTCGGTGTTGCCTATCTTCGGGCAATACGGGGAGTTGTCATTTTGGTGCTCCTCGGGGTTGCCTATCTTCGGGCAACACAAAGAGTTGTTATTTTGAGGATCTTCGATGTGGCCTATTTTCGGGCAACATAAGGAGTTTTAGTTTTGGGGTTCCTACGTGTTGCCTATCTTCGGGCAACACAAGGAGTTTTAGTTTTGGGGTTCCTCAATGTTGCCTATATTCGGGAAACATGAGGAGTTTTTATTTATTTTAGGGCTCCTCGATGCTGCCTATCTTCGGGCAACACGAGGAGTTTTTTGTTTTGGGGCTCCTCGAAGTTGCCTATCTTCGGGCAACACGAGGAGTTTTTGTTTTGGGGCTCCTCGATGTTGCCTCTCATCGGGCAACACGAGGAGTTTTTATTTTGAGGCTCCTCGACCTTGCCTATCTCCGGGCAACATGAGGAGTTTTTTTGTTTCGGGGCTCCTCGACATTGCCTATCTTCGGGCAACACGAGGAATTTTTACTTTGGGGCTCTTCGATGTTGCCTATCTTCAGGCAACATGAGGAGTTTCTGATTTTTCTTAGCCCTCTCAATGCTGCCAGAGTAGTCTAATTGCCAAAGGGAAAGATCGGTTCGAGTCGATTTGCTTCCGTCAACTCTGTGGGTGATTATTATGAACACAGTTTAGTTGGCTCAAGAAGCAAACTTTACTAAGGAAAGCATGACAGATTCTTTGCCTATTTACAATGCCACCGGTATTTCCGGGATGGCTTATTTGCTGAAGAAATAGAAAATACATAAAATAGTTTTTTAGATGAAATAACGACGGAGTGATTCGCTATTCCAGGCTCTGGGAACTGCAACCCCGTCGACGGTAGTCAGCTTGAAAGTCCCGTCATTGAGCTTTTGATTAACGACATACGGTCCTTCCTAGTTTGGTCCAAAGGCTCCCGGCACAGGGTAAACTTGCTTGAGCATAAGATCTCCAACTTCGAAGGTCTGACTACGAACTTTGGAGTTGAAGTACCGTGCAACCCTTTTTTGGTGGGCAGCCATTCTCAACTATGCTTCTTCTCTTTTTTCATCGACCATGTCCAGCGATTCGAGTAGGAGTTGCTCGTTTTGTGCTTGGTTAAAATTCTTCCTTCGGTGCAAGGGGACTTCTAATTCAACATGAATCATTGCTTCCAAACCATATGCTAATGCGAACGGAGTGTGGCTAGTTGCCGCTTTGTGTGTTGTCCTGTATGCCCATAGTGCAAGTGGAAGTTCGTCAACCCAATTTCCTTTCGCTTTTGTTAATCGCTTTTTGATGGTGGATATTATGATCTTGTTTATCGCTTCCACTTGCCCGTTTGCTTGCGGGTGAGCCACTGGGAAAAAGCTTTTTTCAATTCGGAAGTGCTTGTAGAAGTCTTTGAACTCGGCACTTTCGAAGTGGATTCCATTGTCAGTGATGATTTTTTGCGGCACACCAAACCTGCAAATGATGTTTTTAGTGACAAAGTTAATAATTTTCTTTGTGGTTATGATGGCCAGCGGTTCCGCTTCGACCCATTTTGTGAAATAATCTACAGCAACTATAGCATATTTGGCTCCTCCTTTAGTTGTTGGAAGGACACCAATCAGATCGATCCCCCATATCGTGAATGGCCATGGGCTGACCATTTACGTCAGTTCCGTTGAAGGAGTTCTCTTAATTTTGTTGAATCTTTGACAACGATCGCATCTTCTGGCGTGATCTACAGCATCGCGATTTATTGTTGGCCAGAAGTATCCATATCGAAGGACTTTCTTTGCTGGCGTCTTCCCCCCAGTGTGGTCTCCGCATTCGCCTTCGTGCGCTTCCTTTAGGATTTGTCATGCTTCATCATCGATCACACACCTAAGAAGAGGGGTCGAGAATCCCCTTTGATGGAGTATCCCATCCTGTATCATGAACCTTGGTGCCTTGCGGAGGAGCTTATTTCGCTGATTTCGGTCAGTTGGTAGGTTCCTACAAGCAGATAGTCCTTTATCGGAGTCATCCATGTCTCTGGCTCGACGGTAGTCTCTAGAATCCAGTCCACATCCATTTCGTCTATGCTCAGGTTGGTTAGCGTTTCAACTAGAACCAATCCCAACGACTGGGCTTCTCCGGAGCTTGCCAGCTTGGCCAAATAGTCTGCCTTGGTGTTTTGCTCTCGTGGGATGTGTGTTATGGTGTATTGCTCGATATCACTCAACAACTCTTGTACTTTAGATAGGTACGGGCTGAGATTTTCTCCACGCTCCCGGTACTCTCCTTTCACTTGACATACGACCAGCTGGGAGTCGCTATATATGTGGATAGACTTTATTTTTAGTTCCTTCACAACCTTCAATCCTGCGATCAATGCTTCATATTCCGTTTGTTATTCGTAGCCAGGAACTACAGGCGCAAAGCATAGCTAATAACTTGCCCCTTGGGGGTTTCGAGTACTATCCCTGCGCCTGAACAGAAGTTGTTTGATGCGCCGTCGACAAAAAGCTTCCATTGTGCGTCTGTTTCTGACTGAACTTCCTCGTCGTCTCTTATGGTAAATTCAGCAATGAAGTTGGCCAACGCTTGCCCGTTGATTGCCTTCCTCGGATGGTATGTGATGTCGTATTGGCTCAACTCTATGTTCCACTTAAGTAGTCGTCCGGAAGTTTCTGGCCGGTACAAAACTTGCTTTGGGGGCTGGTCAGTCAATACTTTGATTGGATGGGCCTGAAAGTATGGTCTTAATTTTCGGGATGCGATCAAAAGGCAATACACTAGATTTTCCAGCTTTGGGTAATTATTCTCGGCTCCGGTGATTAGTTTGCTAATGTAGTACACAGGTCGCTGGAATCTCGCTTCTTCCCGCATGAGAGTTGCGCTCAGTGCGTGCGGAGAAACCGCTAAGTAGATGAATAGGTCTTCTTCATCCACCGGTTTTGATAAGATCGGGGGAGTTTCCATGTGCCGTAACAATTCCTCGAAAGCCGTTTGACAAGCTTCACTCCACTCAAAGTTTTTCTTACTTTTCTTCAATGCGTCGAAGAAGGGTATGCACTTGTTTGTAGCTTTGGAGATGAACCGACTTAGTGCTTCAAACTTTCCATTCAAGCTTTGAAGCTCTCTCTTGTTTCTAGGGGCTTAGACTTCCCGTAATGCCATTATTTGTTCTGGATTCGCTTCGATACCCCAGGCACTCACGATGAATCCCAAGAATTTTCCCGAGGCTACTTCGAAGTTCCACTTAAAGAATCTCATTTCATATTTTCGAAGTATTTTGAACATTTCAGCAAGATTATCGAGATGGTTAGCAGCCACTCGGGATTTGACTAACATATCATCCACGTAAAATTCCATGGTCTTCCCAATCTGGCATTTAAACATAGTGTTCACTAGCCTTTGGTACGTTTCCCCTTCATTTTTCAAACCGAATGGCATTACTCGGTAGCAGTACAGTCCCAAATCAGTGATGAAGCTGGTGTTCACTTGGTCTGGTTCATGCATTAGGATCTGGTTGTAGCCCGAGTACGCATCCATAAATGACAACATTTCGTGTCCCGCTGTTCCATCCACCAGTTGATCAATCCTAGGGAGCGAGAAGCTGTTCTTCGGACAGGCCTTGTTGAGGTCCGAGAAATCAATACAGGTTCGCCATTTTCCATTGGACTTCTTGACTAGGACTGGGTTCGACACCCATTCAGGGTAGGTTGCATCTCGAATGAAGCCATTAGCCATCAGTTTATCTACTTCTTCTCTCAATACTTTGGACCGTTCTGGGCCCAAGCTGCGCCTTTTTTGCTTAACTGGGGTGAATTTGGGGTCAATATTGAGAGTGTGGCAGGCAATGTCAGGTGATACCCCACACATATCGGAGTGTGTCCAAGCAAATACGTCCAAATTGGCACAAAGGAATTTGGTTAGTTTTGACCGCATCTTGTTTTCAAGGTGCAACCCAATTTTCAGGTCCCGTGTTGGGTCATCCATATAGACTGGGACAGACACCGTCATTTTAGGTGCCGCCCGATCCTCCCCTGGGCTCTTCTTTCTACGATCCAAAGCCTTGTCGAATCGGCTATGGTCCCCAAGCCAGGGGCGGTTCTGTAGTTGCTATTCAGAGGGTTCACAGATGTGGATGGTTTTCCCCACATTCTTTCCTTTTTCCCTTCTTCTCGATTCACGCAATTTGCAATGTAGCATTCCCGGGCGATGCTTTGGTCTTCTTTCACAATTCCGACTCCGTATTCCGTAGGGAACTTCATTGTAAGGCACCATTGGGCCAATGCTATTCTGAAGTCAGCTAATGCGGACCGTCCTAAGAAGGGGTTGTATGCTGACATTTCATCCACGATCACAAAGGTCTGAATGAGGGTGACCCTTCGCTCACCCTCTCCAAGCTCCATGGGTAGGTCAATTGTTCCCACCGGTTGCTTGGGTTTACCAGTAAAACCCTGAATCTTTGTTTGGCACGTGGACACACTATTCATACCAATCTTCATTTGATCGAAAGTGCGTTTAAAGAGAATGTTAACGGAGCTGCCAGTGTCAACCAACACCTTCCGAACTACAGCAAGCCCAATTCCTACCATCACCACCATCAGATCAAGGGTCGGGGCTTCGACCCCTTCGGTATCCCAATTTCGGAACACAATATCGTCATTCAAGATCCTCTACATCTTAACTGGAGTCTCATCTACCACAGCCAAACATGATTTCTTCGGAATGTGCTTCAGCGAACTTGCATATCATTCCATTTCCCCCCAACTTCTTTGTGCGGGATACGGGCCCCCGGATATTGTTCCGATGATGAGTCTCTGGTCAGTTCGTTTTGACACTTCTTTGCTGGTTCCAACTTGATTCCTTAGTTCTCTTGGGTGTTGAGGAGTTGTAGATTGATCGGGGTTTTGTGGTTGTCTTACGTACTCTCGGAGTTTGATGTTCTAGATCAGGTTCCTCAATGAGATTCTTTAAGTGGCGACATTCATTCGTCTTGTGGTCGTGTGTCTCGTGGAAGCGGCAGAACTTCCACGAGCGCTTCTACTGCTCAGTCGCCTCCTTCCTGGGTGGCCTTTTGTATCCCTCAGTCCCTTGAATCGTGAGAAAAATGTTTTTTCGGTGTGTTGCTCAGGGGAGTGTAGCCTTCGGGCCTAAAACCTTTGAGCTTTTTATTGTTTCCATTACCATTCTTCTTATTGGAGTTTTGACCTTTTCTCTTTGAATTCCCATTTTTCCCAGTGGTTTCTTTAGTGGTTCACGAAGTGTGCGCATTTTGATTCATTGCTACATCGCTTTACCCAGCATTTGCTACTGCACAATAGTAGACTTCCCTTCCAATTCTTGCGCTTCCTCCAACCTTAAGTGCTGACTTGCTTTGTGATTGAAATCTTTCCTGGTGGTAGGTTGCTTCATTTTAATCCACTTTCCGAATTCAGTTTCCGAGCGAATGGCACGAACTAATGCCATGAAAACCATGTCTTCGTTGGGGTTGCTTACTTCCGTCACGGCGGTGTTAAACCTGTTCATGAAAGACTTCAGTGATTCGTTTCACCCTTGGAACAACCCGGATAGGGACATGACATCTTTTGGCTGTGCAGTATGGAGTCTGAACTGATCAAGGAACCTTGTCGCTAGTTGGTCAAAAGTATAGATAGATCTTTGTGGAAGCCTAATGAACCACATTGACGCAACCCCTTCGAGAAAGATAGGAAAGAATCTGCATCAAACAACTTCAGAGGCATTCACTCCGTCCATATACCAACTGTATTTATACAAGTGAGCTTCGGGTCCTTCGTTCCGTCATAGGACATAATAGTTGGCATTGTGAACTTTTCTAGATATCTCTCGTTCAGGATTTCATCGGTGAAGGGAGTCCTACTTGGCGCAGATCCCCACTCATCATCTCTTCTATCTTTACTCTCCTCCATTAATCGTTTAACCATGTCCGCTATGTATGCCTCTGATGTACGCCAATCCTGAGGACGACCGAACGGTCACTGCGCCAAGTGTTTGACTTTGCAAACGGTCTTGGTGAGTGAACTGAGGCCTAGGCTCTTCTGTCTTCGTGAGAGCCACTCCTGTAGGGTCCCGTTGGCTTGCGGTTGGTCTCACTAGAGCAATTTAAGTATTCCTTGCATTATCAAATGCATTGGCGTCTTCTTCCAATTTGTCATCTGGCTCTCCATCCTCTGAGGCGGAAATATCCATAGCTATGTCTTCTACGGGGGTCTTTACCCCTTGACTCAAATTCAGAATAGGCTGCCTTGTGACATATGGAGTACTTGCATTTCCTTCCACGTTAAGTCCTATTGTCACTCTTTTTTATGGCTGTTTTCCGTTTCTTCTATGTAGACCGAAAACGGAGGAATTCTCTTGTTCCATAGTAGCCGCGGGTTCGGGCATAGTCCTTGGAGCGGGATTCGACTGCAAGGTTAGGAGAGCGTTAAGCTTATCCATTAGAGCCTTTTGACTATTCTCCATTTTTTTTGTTGATCTCATCAACCATTTTATTCAACTCATCCATGGTAACAACTTCATGCTGACTGGAGGAGGCAGGCACCTGATTTCCCAAGTTAGCACCATTCACTTCAGTTTGTTGGGGATTAACATCTTCTCCAGCTACTACTACCCCTATAGACCTTCGTGAGGCAGTTCTTCTTCTTCTAGGAGCCATTTATTCCAAACAGCGAATTCTTCAAGCAAGGATTAGGGATCTAACTTTTGGACCTATGAGATCCAAAGTAGATAGCTAGATCTTGATCCTAAGTTGGAGTTTCTTAGTGAAAGCACCAAAATGTTGACCCAAAAAATGGACCAACACCCAGGTTTGGATTTGAAAGTACCATCCCTGTCCTGACAGAGCAATACCACAGATCACAGATATAAAGAAAGAGCAGTAAAAAAGAGAAGATAGAGAATTTTTATAGTGGTTCAACTGTTAATGAAGCCTATGGTCACATTATAACTTTACTATAGACTGATTGTTGTTACAAGAGTTGTTTGATCATAAGGCTTTGGTTGTTTTCTAGCTAGATTGAATCCCCAGATTTGGAATCCACTGGAGAATCACGGTGTATTCCTTTGGAGATCGTTGTGTGAAGGTAGAGAGTGAAGAATAATTCCAGCAAAGCTTCAGCAACCAGTCCGGAGAAGATCCTCTTTATGTTGCAGGTAGGACGCTATTTATAGAGATCAGGGAGCTTCTGGGCCAGGCCCGTCTTCATCAGCTCGCAGGTAGGCCACAGGCGACCTAGGGGGGTTTTGGCTTGCAAAACAAGCCAAGACCATGGGTCGCTAGCGACCCATGGTTTGTTTTGTGGACCAAATCCTACCTCTTCTTAATAGTGTTCCATATCTTGTTTGTTTGATGGTTTGAGAAGAGGCAAGAGTCGCTGATGAGCTTTGCACTTAGGATTTTTCTGGAGTCTGGACCTGGAGATGTTCCTACAGCTTTTTATCATTGCTCTTACGTTTCGATGGCAATTCACTAGCTGCTTACGTTCAGCTACTGACTGGATTATAGGAATACTGATCTCTCGGCTCAATTGATCTCAGTCGTTGTCTTAGTCGTATCACTTAGCCCTTGTTGATCCCTTGTCTTGGTTTTTCTGGTTAAATCCTGAACCATCCCGTTCTTGCAAGACTGCTCTATTCTCTATTGGTTTCTGTTGGGTTAAAAACCCGGATAACAGCATGAAAACGTATGTACATGGATCTCTCGTTAGCACCGTGCTCACTCATATTGTGTCTCCGCTAGTGTTGTGCATCCATCTGTACGGAAAGCCCATGAGTCTCTACGAAATACATTATCCTAATCAACTCTATGTTGCGAAATACATCGCCCTTAGCATCTTCCATGTTTGCGAAATACATCGCCATAGCCAAATCTGATAGGGAACTGACTTCCCTGCTCTCTTAAGCATGTGTATTTAGCCCAAAATAGGCTAAAACAAACAAATCATTTTTTATATAATTTCTTACTAACTTATATAAATTCATTATTTAACTTGGTCCTTAGGTAGAGGTTTATTGCATTTTTCATTCTGGATGGTCGACCGTTGTTCCTCTCAGGTCGATTGCTACTGATCGGCCGTTAGGATTCCAGAGCCAACCGATCGCGTAGTAAAATTAGTGCTTTCAAGTTTTCCACAGTCGAATTTTTATTTGCCTAATTTCTATCATCAACAATGTTTGATTAACCATAAGTCCTAAGTGACCAGTTATACATTCAATTTAGGGTTTGCAAGTTTGATCATAAAATAGGTGTATAAATTGATATCAAGGTTAACAATTTACTATAATTGATCTCCTAGGGTCTTAGAATATTCAATAGTGAAAGTTGTGCATACTTATGAACATCAAGTTAACCATTTACTGGAATTTCTAGTCTAAGACTTTAGATTTAAACACAGGATTCCACAATTTAATTAAAAGAAAAGGGGTATACTTGCATCAAATCAGGTTTATCAAATTACTGTAATTCCAACCTATACCCTAGGTTGTGGATTCTAAATTAAGGTTTATAGTATCCATTTTAATTTGTTAGCCACCTAAATCAATATGAATAGATTAAACCTAACTGTAATAATCATCTTACTAAAGTTGTTCCCATTCACCTCAAGCCTAAGCTCTTCCTATTGCTTTGCTTTAGAATTGCCCCTCCGAATGCTAGCTTTGCTTGTCTTGTCTAAATCCAATTGTTTGCACTCTTTAGGTTGGTTTTATTTTTATTTTTAAGAAGATTTAGGGTTAGAGGAGAGGTTATATTTTGGTAGAATTTTGTTATAGTAAATCTTTCTATTGATTTTAGGGTTAGCTTAGGTTCCAATTTATAGAGGATAGGAGTGGATTTAGGGCGTTGATTTGGACTGGAGAATATTTTTTTAACATCACATCCGGTCATCAAAACTTAGGGACGAAGGAACAATCGGAACCGTCCAACGATGCTCAACAAAGCTCTAGGTTTCTACCATTTACACTATCCAAGGTCGACCATAAATGACCCAAGGTCGACCTATATAGGTCGACCATGACACCCCTGGGGTCGACATGGATGTGTTATGTTGCATATATATATTTATTTTATTCTCAAAATTTTCAACGCGCGTCACTTTTCCATACTAGCTCCGATTTTGAAGTGTTATATATGAAAATTGTCCAAAAAAATTGCTACAAACGCAACAGTGTCGGTTTCGTAGTCAAATTTGAACATCTGTGAAAATTTTCTTTTTGGTCATTGTTTTAATTAAATTTACCTTCCTATTAAATTTTCTGTTAAATTTCCGGGGTGTTACATTCTCCCTTCTTAAAAGGATTTCGTCCCCGAAATCTTAAAGGACGAAAAAACGTAACTTATACACACAACAACCAATAACTACAACCATCTACTCATCCATCATTCATGGTAATCATTGTCCTTAGAAATTTTATAATGCAATATGTATATGTATACGCAACCTGCAATGCTCGTGACTCTATACTAATGCAAAAGAGTAGGCGATCTACCGATTCAGTCGACCTCCTGTCATCCAAATGCTCATGCCACGCATCCAAATGCATGCAACATCCTAAGCAAGTATACTTGTAATTCTAGATGTATGCGCAACCATTCCATCCATGTGCGACATCCTTATGCACGATAAACAACAATCTAGCATCCATATGTATCATATAAAACAAGTTAGATAATAATAAGGGATAATGTGAATGTGTATGTGCTACCTAGAGGATATATTGTCCTAAACGTGTAAAAGAATACAATCCAAACAATACATCCAAATATATCTACTAACAGCCATCATCCATAACACGTCTAATTGACATATTGCCACCGTTCGTACCATCTAATGGTCTCTACCTAACAAGAACCTAAATACAAAGCAAACTATGCTTTCCCAACTAAAATGGCTTGACTATGGTAGCTACACCACATAGACACTTCCATAAGTATCTAATAATAGATTCTCTATAATTTAGTCGTGCTCTTTCTTGCTTTGGGGATTTTCCACTTGTCTTTTTTTCAATTGTGGACTTAGCTCCATGGACTATAGAGGACTCGGCTCCTCGGACTACCCTATATGTCTCCTATCAGTACATGCTTCTTGCCTATCCTGTGCAGTCCTTGCCCTTTTATGAATCAAATCCCGACCGACCTTCCAACTTTTACCATTGGCAACAAATTATCAACATAATTATATATTCATTAGTAACCTCTCACAGTCTTTGCTACTAATTTAAGTGATGTAGTCTTGCACCATGTTAGATAAATTGAGCATAAGTATGCATAAGTATGCTATCACTAACTGTAGCTCCATAAAATCCTCAATGCACAACCTGCTGCCCTAACTCTTCCAGTGGTATGCCTAGTTACCTCAACTCCTAGATACCAAGTGTGACAACTCAAATGTGGGTGTTATCTCTTCCTATGGTACCTCCTACTTAGCTCTTTGCTATATCTCTATTTCCTTCATGGATATCCGAACCGGTGATTTGTTAAAAATAGCGTAACTCTTTTCCCAATTCAGCTCAACTTAAGTCATCTCTCTTACCTTTAGACCGTTACTAAATCCTTCAAAAATCATAGTACTTAGACATCATGTTTATAATCTACATGGGTCTATCCCAAGTTCTATAAGTGAAAGTTTTTGGTCTATCTTCCCATTTAAAATTAAAAATAAAAGTCCTTAAATTAATTGGAGTTATAATCTAAAATCATTTTAACCCAAATAACAACCACTTAAGGGATACTTCATTCGCGTGCGGTTATTATGCACACGGCTATTTATTCTATGCTAGTCTTCCATGCTTCTTAAGAAAATAATCCTCCTCAAATCCGAGTGATGTTTGATAAAAATCTTTTTATCCCTTTCTTCAAGTCTTACCAAAAATTTCTCGATCTTTATTTTCTATGACAATCGCCTCCGCCTTCGCATTCTCAATGCATGCAAATAACCATATCTTTTTTCTTAATGGAGACCCTAAGTCTTGAATTTACTATCCATTGTGAAATCTTGACTAAAATTTTATCTAGGATACCTTTTGTAGTTTGAATTTCCAAAGGTTTCTCTTCTTCTATTCCTTGATGTTATTATATGAATGAGACCTTTTCACCAAGTACCCTCTATCACTTTATTTCAATACTTTATGCATTTCATGGTTGGGGAAACTTAATGCGGAATGGCGTCTTGCCATTTTAATCCAATAGACATGATGACCAATACATTAATTTATATTTAGGTATTTCTGCATTTTAATGCATTGAGACTACACTTTTCCCAAGAGGAATATGAACGCTGTATCTTTCCATATATTATCTAAAAGAGGAGTTGTGTTATGTTTAGAACTACAAGGAATTATCTCTTATATTTATTAATGAAATATACGGTACAAAATACTATAATCATCCCAATTTTGTATCCCTCTTTCTTTTAGGTATATTCCTTGTTATTTCGAACGATACACTTTTATACTAAAACTGGATAATTTATAGAAATTTACATTGTTACACACTTCATTCCAATGTATTAAAATGCCACTTAAACCCCATTTCCATTTTATGGCAACTTCTAGTTCGTGTTTGCTAATCCATACCAATCATCCAATCAATTTACTGCAACGACTAATTTCACATTTTTCCTTGCTTAAGTGATTTGAGTCTACTAATACGGAGTTATTACATAATCTATAAGTTTAAAAACTGCTACTACCCATTATCTTCATACTTAAGTATGTGCAACATTCAACCCTACAATTCTATGATTCACATCTAGGCATCCATGGAACACAACTGCTATAATAGAAATTCAATAACATGTGTACAATGTATACTTTCCTACTCATGCCCGTCTAATCCCCTCATAGCCTTCGGGGGATAATATAATAACTGTACTATACGTAGCCTACATGCATCCTATTATCATCTATATGGTACCAATTAATGTCTTCTTGCTATAGTACCAATCCTATACTTACTGTTCAATGTAAGGTTGCCTAATCTAATCAAGGAAATGACTATTTGTTACTTAACCTCTTAATACGGATTGAAGTAGACCCTACTTGTCCCTTTTACTGAAAAACTTCTTGCATCTGCAGTATTCTTTGACACAACTAAAATTCCTTGACTTACTCTTTCCTTATTCTGTAATAGGTTTACTCAAATCATAATTTTCTATCTTCCTTACATAAAGATTTTACAATTCCAACCATACTTGGGTAGAGGGGTATAAGGTAGTGCTTTCCTTTCACTACTATATGAAGTTTGACCTAGTACTCCGTCCTTCCAATTCGATCATTAATTAAAAAGGTTACTAAATTCCCATGTTATTCTTTGTCCCAGTCCCAACCATTTCAATACCTTCAAGTTCCACAGTCAATTTTATCCTATTGGGCTATTTTAATCCTATTTATCTAACTTCAATCAATTTCTTTTCTTTTAAGTTTTAGTGACAGTCAAAATATTTTCACTTTAACTTTTTAAAATCAGAACTTTTGGTTTTTACCATTACTACCAAACTAGTAGGTTTTTAAAACTTTAAAACTCTTCATTTATTTTTAACCATCATTTTCTTTACAAGGGCCATAACATTTTCTTTAATTAGATTATCAAAATAATTAACTCAACCTAGTAAAAATGTACATAGCACACCATTCTAAAATCTTCTTTTATAATAAGAAATTTTCACAAAATGTATTTTATATTATTATATTTTTTTCAAAGAAAATGTAGTATTTTTAACTTATTATTATTTTAGGGGTATAACAGAAACATTTAAAAATGTTTTCAGATGCATAACCATTTCATATTTATAAAAGAAATTCAAAAGTTAGGCCTTACATACTTTTCAACTTTTATTTTTTTCTTTTCAAAAGTTCCATTGTTAAAAGCAAAGTGCACGTTGAGATAATATAACAATGTGCCCAAAAACAAAACAAAAGCTTTTAAACAGTTATGAAAAATAACTTTTCACCAAATTCTCTTAATTTTGCATTTTAAACAAATCCCGTAAAGTTTATCTGACTATTTTATATAAAATCATAAACCATCAATTTTCTATTTAAAATATCAAATATATATCATTTCTACCTTTTTAGAAATCATCTTCATTGATTCATCACTTTGAATTGGAGTAGACAATAGAAAACTAGTTACCTAAGCCCACCTATATCTAACATCGCTTTAAGTGCCATAAAGTTTTGTCTTCTTTTCAAAGATGGTTACTTAATTTTATTTTCCCCTTACAGTATCCAACTCTAATAGGAAATAATATAGACATACCTTTAGGTAAATATGACTTCTTGCAACTACTAGCAATTGGGTTTCCATTTTAATGAGGGAATTTATCTTAAGTTTGTAAATTCATCTTCCATATTCCCTTTACGCTTTGTTGGCATCTTACTCTTATTATATAGGTCTCTTGGTACTAATCTACTTCATTCATCCTTAATTCCATAATTTGTTAGCTCTCTTAGTTAGATTTGGCTCATCTTATCTCCTAAAACTTATACTTATTCTCACTGTCTGTGCTTGGGAATTATTTTCAACTTTCCCACGGATAGTATAGGCATGAATAAAAGAAATTTTGATGTATATATATAATCGTCAGAAACCTTTTGGAAAACATTTTTCTATACATATATATGTGTATATATATATTTTTTCAAGTCCTATTTTCAAAAACTTTTCGAAAAACATTTTGAAAAACCATTTTTTTCAAAAACTTTTTCAAGTATGTTCGCTCAATACATGCCTAAATCCTAGGGAATCCTAAACCTAAGCTCTGATACCAAATGTAACACCCGGCACCTCCCAACACACCGATCCAAAGCTCAGTGTGCCTTTTAGCCTCAAGTCATGCCAAGATATATAAGATGTTGGGATTTTAAAACATTAGAGAGCATGACTATAAGGGTAAGTTCTAAGACATTCTACACTTTCGGATATCACAGCGGAAGGAATTAAAATATAAGTACACAAAAATAGACATCTCAGAAAAACAGTCTCCAAAATACTTGTTTTATAAACTATTTTCATAGTACAGTATAAACTTTACAGACTTCTAATACAATAGGTGACTACAAGAGAAACAATAGATAATATGAGAACTCCATCATTGAGCTCCTTTCTTCCCATATTATGTCCAATGACTTCTAACATATCATCTTGTGGTGGGGGAATATGAAAAGAAAGGCGATGGGTCAGACAAAAGTCTGGTGAATGAGTACAAGTTTGACATGTGATGACCATGTGTAGCTAAATTTAAATCCACTCTAAATGATATAGGGTGTGTAAAAAGCATACGTGAATTCCAAAGGTCCAATGCCTAAAAATTCTTATCCAACGCAATGGGTCGCACTACTAGTCGGACCTCACACTAACGATCAGTCAAAGCGGGAACTACTCTGCCATCATACCTACCATCAACACTACGCCTGTAGAGGGAGAATACCATAATGCAAACTCATATAGTGACTCATTGTATGCATATATTTTCATATTTCGATCATAGTGGAAAAATGCCTCTATCGTATTGCGCCAGTGTCCTCTTAGGAACTCCCATTAGTACATGCCCAAATTTACTCTATAGCCTCTTATCGTGCTACGCCAACGTCCACTTGTACTACGCTGCATGATAAAACATGCATACATGGATCTTTCATTAGCACTAGACTCAACTCAAGTAGTGTATCCGCCAATGCTACGCACCTACCCGTATAGAATTCCCCTTGGCCTATGCAAAATACATCGCCCTAATGTAACACCCATAATTTTTGTTTAACATTATTCAGGAAATTTAATTAGATTAATTAAATAGAATAATGTGAGGTGATAAGAAAAATGAGATTTGTTAACTAGTTTGGTTCAGGTCTTGATTAATCAATTAATAAGATTGTTTTAAAAATGGAATATAAATGGATTAATGAGAGGGGCATAATAGGAATAACTCCTTATTTCATTCCCTAAACTCTTCCTCTCGTTCATTCTCATTTCATTTTCTAAATCAAAACAAACCCCAAAAGTTAGGCCTAACATTACCAAGAGGTAAAGAGGAAGAAATCTAAGGAATTCAAAGGGGAAATCTTAGGAGATTTAATCTACATCAAATCTCAATCTTTCTTATCCAATCTAATGTGAATAATAGTAACCATCTCATTTGTTTAAGTTGTGTTTTCGGATTTATAATTTGGTTTTTGAATTGATTGTGATAATATTGCATGCTTGGATTGAAAATAATCATTATTAGATTGAATGATGGTTTGTTGGGATTTCATGGAATTTTTTTAATGGGTTCTAAAGGCAAAACCTAAGTTTTTGATCTCATATTAAATTTGAATATGTCGTGTATATTATTTTGGAGATGAATTTTTAATTCTTAATTTTCCAAGCTCATATGAATATTTTATAAATTTCCAAAGAGTAAAATGTGTATATTTTAGATTTTTAATTATTAAAAACAATTAAACTAATATTTTGGTCCCGAAATTTTTGTATATTGAAGAAGATGGAAATTCGGATTTTTGGTGATTTTCTCCAATTTTTTATGATTTTCTTAAATTTATTATTCTAGAAAAGTCTAAGTTAATATGAGTTAATAATATTAATTACAAAGGTTTTGTTAAGGTGATTGAAAAGGTAGAACGTGACCTACCAGTAAATTCTAAAAAATTATGAAAAGTATTTTGTTATCTAATAACAATTTGACATGAGACATGAGTTGAAAAGTTTTAACTTTAAAAGGAAACAAATCAGTTTAAGTGCCATCTACACTATAACATAGAGACTCGATACCTCTAAATTGTAGAAACTTGACAAGGGTTGATGCATGCAATAGTTACTCAATAGCTATGTGATGTATCCACTCTTATAGGGACTCGACAAGGGTTGGTGCATGCGATAGCTGTTCAATAGCTATGTGATGTATCCACCTTTAGAGACTCAATACCTTGTACTGTTAGGGGTTCGATATCTCATGTGTTGATGAGGCTCGAAAACCTCATGGTATAGGGACTCAAATCTACCTTTTTTTAAGACTCGGCGTCCTCTTATTTTTAAGAACTCGAGACCCTATATGATTTAGAGGCTCGATAGCCCATGTTTTATAGATACTCGACATCTACATTTTAGCAGCTAAACAGCTGCATGTTTTACAAACTCGATAACCCTTGTTTTCTAAAGGCTCGACAACCTTGTTTGCTATCAAGTGTTTTAAAAGATATATAAAGATGATATATTTATTTTAGTGGCTCGATAGCCAATATTTTAGAGATACTCGACATCTATATTTTAGCAGCTGTATAGCTGTATGATTTATAAACTTGAAATCTATGCTTTAGAGGTTGAATAGCCATTGTTTTATAGAAGCTAGACATCCTTATTTTGATAGCAAGTGTTTTATATGCTATTTAAAGATGGTGCTTTTGGCAAAATATTTTGGTTAAGTATTTGGGCTATGTTTACCTTGTTTTAAGAATCATTTCAAGGAGTTTATCAATTCTAAAGATAAATGTTTTCAAGGAAATGAAATGGTTTTCTAGCCCACTTTTATATGAATTTTGCCAAAGGAGAATATTACTTAAGCAATTTTGTTATGTGTATGACTATTGATTGAACATGTTTGATGGATAATGTTATATATTCATGTTATCATTTGATCAGTTAAATTTGCATATTTTATCATTTGTCATACTTACATTTGCATTACCCAACATTGCACTTTGGGATTTAGAAGTAAAATTACCAGTTGGTTGTTCAGTAGCGAGTATGGTCAGACTAAACTCCTGAGTGAGTAGAATCACATTCAGGAGATCAGATGGATCAATTGTTTTAGGATGCCTTGAACCGATCAAAAGATATAACTCATGGATTTAAAAACCAGATAAGGTTTTGGTGGGACTGGCGTATGGTTGCGCCTTATGCTTCAGCCGTTAGCCCTCGGTTAGTAAAGGTCTATGATTCAAGTGCGTAGGGCTTTGTCAGTGGTAAGACTAAAAGATATGTACGCACAGAAAAGAACTCGTAGTTCTATATGCTCACTGTTTTGTTTAATTTGGTTTACTCCTAGCCGTATTGGAGATTTTGGGACATCTAGTTATGTTTTGGCCTAAGTCAGCCTGATAGGTAATTAGTTGGCCTATAAAAACTAATAGGTTCATAGCGACCCTAAGAAAACTATGATTTGAGACAGACAGTCAATTTTATGGGACGGGTAAACCTTAGAAATGCATAACCTTTTAATGACAGACTAGTCATATCTACCCATATTGCATGCATATAATCATATCATGTTTTGTTTTAACCATTATGGCTGTAGGTGCATGATTTATGTTCTGATTACCGTATTTGATAAGATAATGGTGATGGGAAAACTTGTTCCATTCTGTGGCATGGTCTCACTAGATATCTATTTTGGTTCGAAATGGTATATTATTATTCATGCCAGACTTTTTATCTAACCTGAAGTTTTTGTTTTTCCCCTTAAACTCTCGAGCATTCAATTGAGTAAATCTGGAGTAGGGTTTTCATGTTAGACGAATAAGCTACCGGAGATGTGCAGGAGGCAAGGTAATATTAGAAGTTTACTTCCGCTATGTTGGTTGAAGTTTTGTTTTGTTTGAATGCATGTAATGATAGGATTTATAACCGTCAAGTAGTTAGACTCTGATCAACTAAGGAGGCATCTTCATATGTCGCTCTTGGAATATAATTGTAATTATTATATTTTCTATGAATGTGGAATCGATGGGATTATGTAATGAATGTGAAAGTTATTAATGCAATGTGTTTTGAAAATTTTCATATTCATGTGCTTCTGATGTTATAAATATAATTAATTGATCTCATTTTGTCACCCGAAATTAATACTATGAATGATTGCAGCATCCGTAGCGCTTAGTGTCAGGCCTCAAAATTGAGGATGTTGCACTAATCAACTCCGTGTTGAAAAATACATTGCCCTGATCATCATCTATGTTTGCAAAATAAATCGCCATGACCATCCTCCATGTTTGCAAAATACATCGCCCTGATCATCATCCATGTTTGCAAAATACATCGCCCTTGCTAACTCTGATAGGGAACTGACTTCTCTACTCTCTCAAACATGTGTACTTAGCCTAAAATAGGCTCAAACAGATAGTTCATCGTTTATATATTTTCTTACTAACTTATATAAATTTTATTATATAACTTAGAACTTAGGCTGAGGTTCAATTTTTGCATTTTTCATTCTGGATGGTCGACCGTTGTTACTCTCCGATCGACCGTTACCGGTCGACTGCTAGGGATCTAGGGTCTACCGGTCGCATTGTAAAATTAGGGTTTTCACGGTTCTTTATTGTCGAATGTTTATTTGCTTAATTTTTATCATCAGAAATATTTGATTAAACCTAATTACTAAGTGACCAGTTATACATCAATTTGCAATTCATTTCGGGGTTTGCAAGTTTGATCATATAATAGGTGTATAAATCGATATCCAGGTTAACAATTTATCGTATTTATCTCCTAGGGTCTTTGCATATTCAATTGTAAAACCAATGTATACTTTTGAACATCAAGTTAACGATTTACTGTAATTTCTAATTTAAGATCTTAGATTTCGACATATGGTTCCACAATTTAATTAACAAAAAAAGGGTATACTTGCATCAAATCAGGTTTATCACATTATTGTAATTCCAACTTCTACCCTAGGTTGTGGATTCCAAATTAAGGTTTATAGTATCCATTTTAATTTACTAACCATCTAAATCATTTTGAATAGAGTAAACCTAACCGTAATAATCATCTTATAAAAATTGTTCCTACTCACCTCAAGCCTAATCTCTTCCTATTGCTTTGCTTTAGAATTATCGCTCTGAATGCTAGCTCTGCTTGTCCCATCTAGACCCAATTGCTTGCACTGCTGTAGGTTGATTTTATTTTGATTTTTAAGAAGATTTAGGGTTAGATGAGAGGTTGGATTTTGAAAGATTTTTGTTACGGTAAACTTTTCTATTGATTCTAGGGTTAGCTTAATTACCAATTTATAGAGACGAGGAGTGAGTTTAGGGCGTTGATTTGGGTTAGAGGTTATTTTGTTAACATCACATACATTCATCAAAACTCAGGGGCGAAGGAACAATCAGAACCGTCCAACAATGCTCTAGCTTTCAATTGTTTAAACCATCCAAGGTCGACCTTAAATGACCCAAGGTTGACCTATATAGGTTGACCATGGCACCCCTAGGGTCGACCTGGATGTGTCATTTTGCATATATATTTATTTTGTTTTCAAATTTTTCGACACCCGTAACTTTTCCATACTAGCTTCGATTTCGAAGTGTTATGTATGAAAATCGTCCAGAAAATTACTATGAACACAATGGTGCATGTTTCATAGCCAACTTTGAACATATGTGAAATTTTTTAGTCCTTGTTTTAATTAATTTCACTTTTCTTATTAAATTTCTTTTTAAATTTCTATTAAATTTTCTGTTACACTATGCTTTCTATGTTGTATATTGTATGGATCCACGCACTCTGATTTTGTGATTCATTCAGCTATTTTTGTCCCATCTGTTTTATATCTAAGATGTTTTTTATTATATTTTATTCGATGCACTATGAGATATATGATAGGTTCTGTGAGTGTTTTACTTACTTTACAAACCCTTGACGGTCGTCCGGCATCGACCGAGCACCGTTATAGCGCACTATACAGGTATATTGGGTGCCGATGGTGTAAGGCGGTCGTCATAATGCAGGTGCAACCAAAAGCAATGGCCTCCAGGCTAGCCCTAAATTGATAGTACAAGCCTTTAGGTGGCCTTTAAACTGAAAGCATAATTCAAAACGGCTGACTTACAACTAAAAGACAAAAGCATCAAGGCGTGCTATTATGAAAGCATCGAGGCATGGTATTTTTACTCAAATACTAAGGTTACATATAACTTTCGGATTGCATACCGAGACCTCATGAGTGTCTCTATCTAAAGCAATGTTGAAACCGTGTAAGCCCGCAATGGAGTTAATATAAATTTCAAATAAATTCCTATTTGGGATCTATTGGGCTTCTAAAGGATTATTAGATCCAATCTAATGAGGTTTTAAATAAAATCTTATTTTATATAAGTTGTTTAAAAGGAGTTTTTAAATTTAATTTGAATTTAAATGTATAATAATGAGTGTATCAAATACATTCATGTGTGTATAGTGCAAGCGCAACATATAAGTAGTGTACATAGTTAATGTATACATATATAGGTGTTAGAATTTACACCGCAATGGACACATTCACCCTTTATATATGATTTTGTTGTCCATAGTTTATTTTGAAATTATATAAAATAACAATATATGTATACATATAGTTTACTTATATTTACTTATATATAATATGCTATAAAGTTATTTTACCTAATCAAAAGTTTATATATATTCAAAATGACAATCAATTATGTTAAAGTAAGCAATTAATAGGAGAGGAAAAGGTGGAGGAGTTATCTACGTTCATTTACTTATCTTTAATGCTTTTTCAAAACAATTTGAACACTCAAACACATACATACACACACACATAGATATATATATATATATATATATATATATATATATATCTGTGTGTGTATGGATAACTACAAACTATGTTTTAAATTAAAACGACACACACATATGTCTATATACACACACTTTGTAATCTATTATATGTTTTAAAATTAAAGTAATAAATTGAAATCTACTTTAACTTAAGAGGGATTCAAAGGGTTTCTAATGTTTTGCACAAAAGTCCACTTTTGTTTTTTTCCTTTTTTAATTGAAACAACTTTTAAAAAAATGTCAGCAACAACCAAAAATTATATGCAAACCAACAAATATGTGAAACATCTATTCATTCTCCAAAGTAATTTTAACTAATTTATATATAAAGTTAATTTATATTTGTATGTATAACAAGGTACAAAATACATCCATTAATTAAAATTAGTTTTCAATCCAAAATTGTTTGTTTGCATGTTTCCCCATTTTATATTAAATAATAATTTCTAAAACAATGACAAAATTAAATTGGACAAATTATGCATATATAAATATAAATTTATTATAAAATGAATTTGATCTAAACTGTACATATAATATGAACATGTGATGAAAAAGTTGTAGCAAACGTAGGATTTAATTATATTATCACGACGAACATACAATTAATCAACATACATCAGATCTGAATTTTGGATCAACATAATGAACAAATAACGAGATTAGATGTAGCATGTATAGGATTCAAAGTTCATTAACATGGTGAATATATAATGAAATAAAATCAGAATAACCTAAAGATGAAGTCCAAGATTTGCACCTTCAATGAGGAATAAAACTCCGATTCGATTAAATTAGCATCTAAGTTTTGCAAGGATCTAGAGGCAAACACAACCTTGAATGTTATTGATTTTATTTGAATTTGCCTTGGGGAATTTTATTTATCACGAATACCATTAAGGGAGAGGAGGAGAGCAAGAGAAAGTAAACAAAAATTTTGTCAAGAAAAGAACGGTCGATTGAATAATAGAGAATGTGTTTTAAAGGAAACATCGAAACCTTTCAATTCTCCTCTTTAAAACCTTCCCTATTCAATTCCTAATTAAATCCCATCCTTCTCCCTTCTCCTCATATTTTTGGCATAAGAAATAGAGTTAAAGAGAAAAGGGCAAAAACCATTTCATAAATGAGATTTAAGTGAGTCGTAAAAAGGAGTAAATAATGAAGATTTAATTCCTTCTTTGGATTTCTAGTCGCATTTGAAACCTCTCCCCCTTTTCATCATGCATGTGGGTTCAAAAAAATAATTTAAAACCACATAGCAATTAATCTATTTAAACCCAGTTTAAATATTTTATCGATATCGTATATCAATACGCGTGTTTATAACTTTTATTAGCGCACTTTATTAAATGCTAAGGTATTCAAACAAATCAAATAAAGTTTCATAATTAATATTTTATAAATATGAATTAATTTACAATAATTTATAAATTAATTAAATAATGTGGTTTATTCAAAGTATTCATCATTACAATTGTGCAACTCAAAGGTATGGATTTGGTCAGGGATTAATATTGAACAATTCGAAAATTAACGTTCACACGTCACCTTAGCTAGTGATGTGACATTTTGGTATAATTTATCGCTTATACAACTTTTTGGTAAAATATAATTTTACTCATTATAAAATGTATCTGATAGTGATGATCATTTACATCAATTCTTTTCGTCAAAACTATATCACTTGGACTTATAGAATTTGGAAATGGTCAAAATTCCTGTATCGTCCATATCCAACTTTATAGTCCAAACACAAAGTCCTTGGTTCAATAATAATAATCATTATTAACCGAACTACACTTCCCAAAGATTTCGACTTTGAGTTGACTTCAGTTGACCGTGATACTAACCTCGTATAACCAAGGAGACGAATCCTATTTTGAATAGTGTTTCACTTCCAATACTTTCACTCAACCTAGCTATAGTCATTCGATGGTCGTCGTGCCATGATTTAACTATAATCAAAGTGGTTCTTTCATATCGAAGGTCGACAATATTCTCAAGTCAAGAGAACTATGGAAATTAGTCATTTTAATATTTTCTATATGACCTTAATTATATTTACCAACAAAAAACTATCTAGTGAGTCATTCCATAGTTATCCAATAACTATCAGTATGTAACCCTTTGGTGCCCTCAACGGCCATGAGTAATACACTATTCGACATTTGGAGAGCGTTACGTACTCTAGTCTCAACGGATTTATCGATGTCCAGTCTCAATACATCTTGACTAGGAATATTTATAATGATGTACTTATCATATTGTGATATAATATTCATAGTTACAACTATTTTAACTATTATCACAAACACATCATTTATGAACTTTCTAACATACATAGTTAAATCAACTAATTAATTATTTATAACATTTTAAACAAGTATATAACAGAAAGGAAACACCTTTTATTTCGAATAGGATTGGTTATCGAGTTAGATTTATGCAAAAAATTACATAGTTGTCCCTAAGACATACCCCTAATTCTATTAAGTAACGACTCAAGGCGGCCATAATCGAAATCAGAGGCTCAAACAGCTTCATTGAACATACGAGACCGAAGTTGTCTCTACCTAAGGCCGAGAGCATCTCAACGTATAACTAAGATAGCCTCAAAATGTATCAATGGCTCAATAACCTAAAGCTTATATGAAGTATAAGGGTCAAGGCATCCAACGTAATATATAAAAGTGACACATCATCAATCTGTGTCAATTTGCAAGCAATCAAATGACGACACAAGTCTAAATCATAGCCCTACGGCAAGCCATCCTAGCAATCCAAGACAAATGCTCACCTCCAATGACAGAGCCACAAGACCTCTATAAAGACAAGGCACAAACACTCATGTACGAGATCTGATTTGATTGATAATGAATTGAATGATTGATCCATCATTTGTAGTCATATTTTAACTTTTAGACTCAAGCTTTTAGCCAAGACTCATTGATGGCAAATTTAGCCAACTCAGACTTGTAAAGTCATTTCGACTATTTGACTAAAATACTAAAGCGCTAAAGAACCCTCAAGCAGTGGACATAGGAACCCAGCTCCCGAACCACTATAAGTCCTCTTGTCATCTTTACATTCCAACACTTTATTTTCTTACTACATTCAGGTAAGCATTCAGTCTTCGGTCGAACTACTTTCAATTCCTTAAACTTATGAAGTCTACCTTTGGAAAACTGGAGTGTTGGTAGTGACGAAAAAGCACACTAACATTTTTGGTGCTATAAGGAGAGCATGAACTTACAAAAGTTTTGCTAGTAAAGATAGTCGACCCGAAAAGGGCTTAACTCTGATTCTCGAAAGGATAAACATTGGTGGGCCTAATAAGGTCAGGCTTGAAGGAAGAAGCTGCTATGTTGGACATACCAACAATTTGGGTCCCATTGGAGACCGAAATATGGAAAGATTGCTCTAAAAATTGATTAAACAAGTATGGAAGTTACAAGAAGAGGTCTAGTTCACACATAGAGACAAGAGTGAGGAAATTTTTACTGTTTGTTGATAGCTCTGTTAACGGTGGAATTCTGAATCCCAAAACTATCTTATGACGTATCCACTGATCCCGAAGATCATCTGGCTTTATATAATATTCAAATGCAGGCTATTTAGGCCTTTGATGAAGTGAAATCACTACAACAAAACAGGCTTTTTACAACGGACAATGCCCGTTGTAATATGTGTTCCACAACGGGTAGCGGACCGTTGTAATAGGCGATGTTGTAATAGGTCACCCATATTTTACAACGGGCAGTTAATGTTGTAAAGACCGTTGTAGTAAACTTTTTTACAACGGTCGTCGACCGTTGTAATAGACTGTAATACAAGCTTCTTTGCCCGTTGCAAAATACTATCATACAAGATGGATAACATGTTTTACAACATTCCCTGACCGTTGTAAAAAACATTTTGACAACGGTTTTCGACCGTTGTTATATACTTTAATACAAGGCGCAAATGACCATTGTGAAAATGATTTTTACAACGGTTATTGACCATTGTAATAGAGTATAATACAACGTGCTTTGACCATTGCAGAAAAAATGCAAATTAAAATAAATTACAGCAACGTATGGGTAGCACATCCATACAAATAATGAATAATTTAACAGTAATAAATATTACGCACAAACAACCAAAATCACATGCGAAAAGACTAAAAGATAGTCATAAAATTCCAACACTCCAAAAAGTCATATAAGTTTACCTCCCAAATTCATAAAGCATTAATACATAACAGTTGGCTATAAATATCAAGTTCTAAGTACAATCATACTAGACTAAGGATATAAAGTCTTTATGCCACGCGACGGTTGATCCAGCGGCCTCTTTAATTGTGGACATCTCTGAATTTGGCCTAAATAAAAAAGCTTCTGGTTCCACCGCTACATCCACCCATACTTTCCAAGCTTCTGCTCCAAGCTTTACAAAATGTATCGACGCATCAGGATTAGTGCTTGCTATTGTCCCCTCTGCAACTACGTTCTTCTCCCAACTCAATAGCCTGCACTTTTTTTCATCAAACCATCCACAATAACTCGTTCTTGTTAATCTTGAACCTGCTGCGTATTGTTGCTATCGCGGTGTGACTGCAAAAAGAAAAAAATTGACTTTAGTGAATATGATAATCATGATCAGGTGAAGTTACCATTAAAAAATCACTGGCAAATTTCTCATGATATGTAGAGCAGTTTTTAATATAGCCTGCACGTTTTAACCTTAATAAAATTCAAAATTTTATGCTATACTTCAAATTATAATTAGAAATATAGATAGACATGCTTTGGCTTCTCTGAAGTCGCGACTTATGTATTAATATGTAAAACCTTATAGAAACAGATGGTTGAAGGTAATAAAGGGGAAGACTCGACATTCAATATGTTCACATTACTGTTCAGAAGCGGAATATACACTGGTATGGAAAGATTATACAACAGATAACTACCCCATCCATTTTTAATTTAGCACGCCAATAAACATCTTGCTTGAATAGTAGTGCTCCTGAACAAGTCAGCACAAATAGGTTTAACCATAATGCAAGCAGAGACAGGAACATATGATTGGATACAAAGAACAGACTATAAAATGACAGGAATTGTTGACATAATATTAATGAAGTTGACAAAAAAATGACAGAAATTTTCACATCTTGCTAGAAAAGAAGGCATCACACCACTTGCACATAATATTAATTATTTTTAAAACCAGTAGAGAGGAAGATAGGTCCTATGTTGAAGCAACTCATAGTATAGACATAAAAAACTTACTCACAGTATATAACCATTCAGACAAAGATTCTGAAACAACCATAGATAAGATAATGCAACAGGGAACATTGACAAGTCAAAGGAAGTAAACATCTCATAACCATGTTTACAACAATCAACTTCTACAGAATGATCAAAATGAGCAAAAAGCCTAAAAAATTATATGAAATAATACATAGAAATTTGCAAAAGTATAGAAATTGGCAAAGGTAACAGCTGATGACATTCACAAAATGAAATAATACATAAGGTTTTACATATTAGTTTGACATCATTAACAGATGGTAGTTTAGTAAGTTAATTTTAGTAGCTAAGTTTAGTATTTGCTATTTATGCCAAGGAGGAAACCGATTACCATCTCACCTCCTTTTAGCTTCCCCGAATTCTGTTTTGCTCCGTTATTATCTACGGTCATCAAATTAGCATACAGGCAAAGTTTTGCAACTGCAGCTAAGGATTGCCTCTTTGCATATCTCGCTGCTACCTTTGATATCTGAAATTAGCATACAGGCAAAGTTTGATAAAGAAGGTTATGCTTCTGTTATAAAAAAAAGGCAGAACATTATGTACTTTTAGAAAAAACGAGAATAAAGTTTTAGGGTACTGTGCTTTGATAGTTGAACTGGCATAAACTTGTTAGCTGATATCAAAGATTGTTATTATTAATCGGCTACAAAGCTCCCCTTGTTCATTTTCGGAGTTCCTCGAACAATTTCCTGATTATGAGAGTGAAAACAAAATGCTATCACTTCGGAACCTTTTTTTTCTTTTCTTTTTGTCTTTTCCAAAATTGGGATAGTGCTAACTAGGAATTCTGGTTCAGATGCATTCATTTGAAAGGCTCAGTAATATAGAAGTCATATGCTACTCAGACACCGGATAATCATAGACTAATAGAAACTCAGAATTTTAAGATTCTACGTACAAGTTTAAACTAACATCTCCCAAAAACAAAATGGTAAAGATCCTAGAATACAGACCAGTAGTCATTCCAGTCTTGCTATGTATTTGTCATAGAATTTTCCAACTTTTAGTGAAAATAGTAAAATTGGTAGCAACAACATTATTTATGGTCTTAGTTGGTGTTGGATTGAAGACACTGGACATTGTTCCAATTGTATTGTTGAAACAACAATAAAACTGATTTTACCAAACTAAAAAATAATTATCTTATAAAAGCAAAGTAAATTCAAAAGACGTAATTAGTACTAGCTTGCATTTGATTGTTGGATTGAATTAAGGTGCAATCTCCTTTTGTGGAGAAGGCCTAACCATAAAATGATCAACTCATTTATCTCCAAGTATATGTGTCAGATGTCCTTGCACTGTCATAACCATTAATTTCAGATGTATTGCTTTAGCTAATTTTTTAATTACATAGAATGAATGGTGTTCAAGGGATATGATAACAAGAAAGAAAGTAGTGTCAGTGTTAAATAAGGACGAAGTACTCCAAGGAATCTACGTTATACATAAAAGTGCAATTCCGTTTACTTTCTGTATTTGGAGGTCAAAACAAATTGTAATTCAATGGTGGATAATAAACAAAATATTAGACCATTTATGTAATAAATGAATACACCGGCCATCAAAGAAGGTTGATTCAACCTCAAAATACAGGTGGTAAACATAATTGCACTCCACACATGCAAGTAAAAAGTCCAAATCAGGTAACCAAATTTCGTCGAAATGATTAGTACATTTACTACTGGTACATATCTAGTTATATGTGAGAAAGGATAAGAATAAGATTTCAGAAGAACAAAATCTCGAAAAAAAACTTAGGAACAAAAAATTTACTCAAGAAATTTCAAGGGTTGAATTTACTATTTGTGTTCACGAAGCTAAATCTAATTTGGATGTTTATTCAATAATTATCCAACCTTGAACGTATAAACATAATTCTATTAATTGACTTTTATAAATAACTCATAATTGCTTTAAGCAAAGATGTGGAATTTGTGAGCTACAGATCAAGAAAATTAATCCATAAATAGGAAGAGAAAGGATCAAAAACTATAGAATATCCTTAAATGGGATGGTTTATAATCAAGCAGTAAATACAAAACATATGATAATTCATCTTACCTCTACCTAAATTGATCTAACTCTAACTAATTCACAAATAAGATTAATAAACCCGAAAAGAAAAAAGAAACAAATCTAAAGTGTGATGCTATCATGATTGTGAATTTGATAATCAGGAAAAAAATACAAACTATCATGATAAGAGTAAGCAAGTTTCAGAAAATAACTATAACAAATAAAGCATATCAGTTACATGTATATGACTCTAGGTATGAAATTAATTATGCTGTAGAGATCTATGTACTAAAACAATTGTAATAACATAAATATCCAATTCATTACCTTCAATTTTTCGAAAATCCTAGTTTCGATCAAATTGGAGAAGCCCTGATTCGATCGAGAAGACAGCATCTTCAATTTTTCGAAAACCCTAGTTTCGAGCAAAGAGAACGAGCAGGAGCAAAGAGGAACGAGCAAGAGCAAAGAGGAATGAGCAGGAACGAAAATAAAAGGGCTTTAGAAAAAACTTTCTGGCCGTTGTAATTTGTGAACAGGGTAATTTGACTGTGCACCTTTTACAACGGGCAATTTATGACCGTTGTAAAGTTGTCATCTATTACAACGGGCATGAATGGACCGTTGTAATAGTTATCTATTACAACGGGCAACCAATGCCCGTTGTAAAAAAGCGGTTGTATATGGCATCTTTTACAACGGGCCTGAATGGACCGTTGTAATAGTCTTCTATTACAACGAGCAACCAGTGCCCGTTGTAAAAAGAGCGTTGTAATAGGGTATTTTTGTTGTAGTGAATGTCAATTCTTGTCTATGACATGAAGTTAATGTTTCTTGAAACAACATCAGTTTCTCAATATGACAGAATATACATTCAAAAACATTTTATGAACTATCTTTTTGTAAAAAACTGACTTAATTTTGAGTTTACGATACAATGTTCATAACATAATTTTGGTCAACCAATGTGAGTTGGTCTCAAACTTCTTTAGGGTGGCTCACACAAGATTCCTTACGAGCAAGTATTACGTGCAGCCTCTCGACTCATATGGCCTATCAACTCTCTGATCTAGGATATGTAGGGGTTTCATATCGACTATCACCTTGTATGATCTCGTAAACTATGCTTTAGATGAAATTAAATTTAACTTATGTACTTACTCTTAAGTACATGTCCACATAGAAAGAAGTTAACTCAACTAGACTCAACATCAATCGTACTTTTTCTAAAGTCTGATTACTCCTTATTGATACATTATTATGTATCATAAGGAGGAGTGACTTTTAAGATTGAATCTTATTCATTTTTAGATACTTTTTAAACTCCTTTACAACCTACTTACTTATTCGATTAAATCAAATTCTTTTATTTCATTTGCAACTTATGTTTTCTACTTCCATTTTATATTTTATGAAATTATGATGGACATACTATTTGTATATCAAATACACATATTTGTATCTATGATAAATTTATCGGTGAATTCAACAAGGTAATTAGATCTATTTTGGTATCTTTGGACCTTGGACCATATACATCTATATGTATCAATCCGAAGAGTTCATTAAATCCTTTTGACTTCCACTGAATCAGTGCTTTGCCCTTAATCATTTGAAATACAATTTAGCGGTACCATATGATTTATCATATGACCACAAAATTATTTCTCAAAGATATGACTTAGTCTATAGTTCTAAAATTAATTTTAATTTTTCTAGATACTTATGCATTTTTTACAGTTAATGCATCATTTTGTTATGAAAACATGTACCATCATTATAGATTTATCTTAAAACGAATATTCATAATATTCATATAAAAATAAAACTATATTTATTTTTCAGTCTATATTGAAACAATTATTAATTCATAAATAATGCTTGATTTATTTATGAAAGCAAATATTCGTATCTTGATGCATCCACTGATAAATATTATATGATATGCTCCCACTAATTCTTTGATTACTATAACAGCGTAAGCGTATGAAATACGAAGCTCCATTCAATCACTTAATATGAGTTATTTGTTCCATGTACTGTAACTAGTTTATAGTCGAGAGTTTCAGATCAAATATCTTAAACTCAAAGAAATAACTCTCATAAAAAATAATTTTCTATAATAAAAATTCATTTGGAATAGTAGTAACATTTCTCATTTCATATTAAGTATCTATTAGTATTATACAATTTTCATTTCCAATGTCCCTTTATGAAGTAGAGGTGACCATTCAATTTCTTCATCCCAACCATGCCTAAGCTACATATACTCTTGTACATTCGTTTTTCTTTTCAAATGGTCAAACCATTCAAAAGGAAACCCTTACTATGAGACCACACCGAATCTTTTATAGAAGTGCATTCAGACATCCTTAACATTTAAGGATATCGAATAAGTTGTACTTTACATAAATTGATCAAACTGATATTTTAGTGATCTAATTTTTATGTCCATCTTGGCTGGTTGGATTTTGTGATTTTTGGCGGCAGAGACAGAGATTTAAGCTCAGTTGGATTTTATGATTCTGAATATGCCGGAGATAGAGATCGTAAGAAGTCAACCTCAGGTTATGTGTTCACTCTTGGAGGAACAACTATTAGTTGGAGAGTGACGTTACATACGACAGTTTTTTTTGTCTACTACATAGGCAAAGTTGATAACTGCTGTTGAAGTGGCTAAGAAAACACTCTACTTAAAATGGTTGACGTATGATTTGAGCTTCGTATATGATGGAGTTATGAATATCAATGTACAATTCACTTAGTTGAAAATCTAGCTTTCAACTCAAGGACGAAGCATATAGAGATGATAGAGTCTTTTCTTGTCTCAATGAATGAAGAAAAGCTAGTTCATCTCAGAAGGTTTACACGAAGGAGAATGCAATAGATATGTTTACCAAGTCCTTGTTTGCAGCAAAGTTCGAGCATGCTCGAACTTGATTCGCTTGTCAAGGTGCTAGGTGCCACATGGTGGCACTTGGGGAGAGTGAGTTGGTAGATGGAGACGTTTGATTTCATTATGAAGATTGATAGATCCTATATGGAGAGGTACTTTCAATATTTTGTTGGTGGACGATGGCATTGCTTGAGTTTGTCGACAAAGTGCAATAGGTGACGGCCATACCGAAGCTCATTGGAAAAGTATCCATGGTGTCTTGTTTGAGAGTTGTTTGGAGTATGAGTATGTGAGTGGAGTTGATAGGCTTGCATGAAAATATAGTATCAAGATGGAAATTGTTATATTTTGGCGATACAATATTTCCATATTAAATAAGATTTGGATGATATTTAAGTCAATGGGAATTATGACTCAAATTTATTATCTTTGTTAATGCATGAAAGAATACAAGGAATTATCTAAACGAGAAAGAGTTATTTTAAGAGACTGAAGTAATAAATCAATTCCCTAATCAGCTGATTAAAGAAGGTATTTTTCAGATGCATGCAAATTGAAGGAAACCAAAAAAATTAAATGGATAAACGTTTTGCATGTAAATAGGAGAACAGATGGGACATTGATTTATTATCATAAATCAATTACTTCAACCTTAAGTAATAATCTTTATGTAAAGACGTCATTCTTTAGAGATTAATATTATCCTATGAAGTTGTATTTTTTCATATTCTTCTTTTTCGCCTCCATTATCAACCCTGTAAATTTTCTTTTCTCAGAAAGTAATAAAATCTCTTCCCTCCAAAGTGGATGTACGCTATCTCACGATAGTGGAACTACTATAAATCCTGTTTGTGATTTTCTTTTCTATTCGTGCATCTGCGATTTATGATTGCTTATTTTGGAATATTAGTTTTATGTTTGTTCTACATCACCATTAACAAGATCCTATTATTTTTGCTGCATTTGTGGTGTTAATCCAAATTTCCTTCAACAAGAATGGGAGACACAGATTGGAACATGAACAGTGATTATATAGGGCACTAGAAACATTTGGGGTTCAGGATACTCTCGCAGTAGCCTGTATTCCGTTCTGCAGATTGATTAAGGGTCCGTTCTTTACGAAGTGAGCATAGTATTTGAGTGAAGCATTTTAGCAGAGAAGTTGGTTGAAAGAGAGTGTGTTTAACGATGCGAAAGGGGTATTTGAGCGGAGTGTTTGAAATATGATTTTTGATTTATTTGATTTTCAAGTAATCAGTTATTTATTTTTATTATGTAATACGCGTTTAATAATTTCAAATAACAAGAAATAAATTGGAAATTTCATTAAAACAAACAAAAACATTTTCAAATTCAAATACGTAACGAAATATAAAAAAACATGCAAAAAATAAAATAAAACTAATGACGACGACCACACAACAAATCCAACTCATATATTATAGATCCTGCTACTCTTCATCACTCGATTTTTCCACGATATCTATGTTTGTAGCTTCATTGTGAAAATTTAGCATAAGCTTCCACCCTTGAACATGTGTACTATGAGCTATAAACCATAACAACGTTGCACGATATTGTTAAAACGAACTATATTCACAATCAACCTTCCTACTCATGCCTACTCAAACTGCCCTGCTCGGCATGCCTATTGCGTCTAGCCGGTTGAGTAACTGAAGGATCGATATCACGAGCTACCCAATTAGAGTGATATTCTGTATCGACAGTAGTAAAAGACTGAATCAGTGGGTTAGGAGCTATCAGATATCTACAAGTCCCCTTACCTATGCAGCTTCAAAAAGAACATCCAACTATTTAAATCTGAATTCGGATTGCTTTTTGAATCTTTTAAATCTTCGTGTAGTCGTATCCCAACACTCTTTTGGACTATTAATGTAATCATTCTCGGGATCCCAAACCTCTCCTTCCCACTGCAGTAGTCTGTTCCAATCCATCCATGTACGCTTCAAATTGTCCCTTTTTTTTTATTTATGTCTCCGACCAGTTAAGATTCAGTCCGTCATTAAAAATGCTAGTCACCGACTCATAAAACGAACCGACATAATTCCTTCTTTTAGGTAAAAATTCAATGCACAAATCAATGAAAATCAAAAGTTTTTCAGACGTCCATAACTGATAGGCTGAGAGAAAGCAAAACAAAAGATCTGTACGACACTCTAAAAATAAAAAATTTAGCAAAAAATAAAAAAAAATTCAAAAAAATATATGTTATAAATACGAACAAAATATAAACAAAAACGTAAAAATATAACCAGATTGGCGTGTAGAAATTATTGAATTTTCAAATCTGAGGGTGTGGAGTTGGAGGTGAAGAAGGAGGGAATAAATTTGAGCAGTCAATGGGTACCTAAAAAATCCGATATCAGCCCGCATCCGTATCCGAAAATATGAAAAATATTCGATATTCGAAAAGTGGATACGAATATCCGATATTTGAAAAGCTTTTCAAATATGGATATGGTTATAGTGGCATCCGTATCCGAAAAATATCCATCCGGTGAACATATATATATATATATATATATATATATATATATATATATATTAAAATTATGTTTAATTTTTAAAGTTAAAAAGCACATTGCAAGGTTCTGATCTGATTATAGAAAGAATAATCTTAGTTCTTTTAAATCCCACCGTCAATTCCCTTAGCAATCCACATTCTTTGGCCTAACCAACCATCTACTGACACATACCCGTGCGCATCCTATTAAATTTGAATTCATGTGAACATTCTTTGTTAATCAAGTGTATAGACCTGGCCGTTGAAACTCACCACGCAATGTGTAATGGTGGTTTAGTCCAACATC
Source organism: Allium fistulosum (assembly GCA_030737815.1). NCBI lineage: Eukaryota > Viridiplantae > Streptophyta > Magnoliopsida > Asparagales > Amaryllidaceae > Allium > Allium fistulosum. The sequence goes on from CM060902.1 coordinate 1,218,485,458, forward strand.
GTATGAATGAAGAGAGCACAAGAAAGCTTTACTCTATAAATAAATACATTGCTTGGAGGTATTAATTACTTTGTCAGCTAATCTATGTCGCCTAGTGGCTTATGTGGGCTAAACATAATAGGCCTGCTATTTATTAGTTAACAGTTCTAGAATCATTAAATTAAATTGTTAAATATTTAGGGCATTTGCTTACCTAAACAACCAATCAGCCTAGTGTAGCTGCATGCCTCTTAGGCGAGGCACAATGCTTCACCTACTGTCCAAGCGGTCACCTAGGTAACCGCCTAGGGTGATTTTTAAAAGTGAAAAATATATATTGTTTTAACGGTTAATTTTTGGATATTCGAAAATATATGTATTTGATGTGCATTTTAAAATTTCAGATACAAATATTTTTGAATGTCCGAAAATATCTATATCCGAAAAATATTCGCGGATATGGATATAGATATGCTTCAGTAAATATCTATAAATATCAGATACAGATTTTCATTTTCGGATACGAATATGGATACGGATACAGCACTATTTGTATCCGTCAATATCCGTTTACAGGCCTAGAATAAATAGAGGAAGAGAGGAAGAATGGGAGCTAGCTGTTAATAGGGCAAACGACACAATGCGGCGAAACGTGAACATGCATATTCCACCCTTTCGGCACAACGGTCTATTTGAAATAAATGGACCTTTGCGGTGTCGGACGCGTTCGACGCGTAAAGAACGGTACCGTATCAAAAGTTGGTGATGAACGATATCTATTTATTGCTGTTCTACTGCGTCCGACGCATGAGAAACGGTATAATGACAAATTTGGTGGCGAACAAGCATTGCTGTTTTACTATGTTTACGTTTAAGAATGATGCTAGAAGGCCCGAAGAATAATGGCTAGGGAAGTGCGGATCTTAGCTTCAAAGGTGGAAGATAGGGGGCAACAACATATCGTAGGGCTGGGAAGAATTTTGTCAATTTCCCTGACAAGATTCCGGGCCTATAAGAATTGTTGTTACGTTTAATGTTTGCCATATCACTTATCTGTAAAGTTTGGATTTTTTTTCAGTTTAGCCCCCTTTTAAAACTAATTATCGCAAACAGCCCACTTTCAAAACTAATATCAAACTTAGCCTTGTTTTGGCCAGCTCAGCCCCGAGCTGGCCAAAACGTACTGGCGACTTTTCAAAAGTCGCCAGTACAATTTTCTTTTGCCTGAAACATGCAGGCGGCTTTTGGGAAGTCGTCAGCAGGCGAATTCCCAAAAGTCGCCGACATGTTTTAAAACAATTTGGGCGACTTCTCAAAAGTCGCCCAAACAGGGTTCTGTTACAAAACCAGAACCCCACTTTCTTCCTCCACTTTATCCCTTCCCTCTTCATCTCCAAAAACCCCCAATACCTTCTACCTCAAATTTTTTTGTAAAACCTGATTAAATTTCATTTAATCTCCTTAAAAGTATTAGATTTCGAAGATCTACCTCAAGCATAGCAAACTGCCGTAAGGTCGAATCCAATCAAGGTATGTAGTAGAAACCCTAAGTTTTGAAATTAGTTTGCAAACTAAATTTTTTTTGGTTGATGTAGAATGACTCCTAGTTTTATTCCAACCATATGCTATTTTGATGGTGAATTGGTTATTGACGATTTAACGTGTGGGAAATATCTTGGTGGATCTTACAAACCAGCTAAAGTTCGAAGATGTTCTACTTTTGAGCAGTTGAAAGACTCGGTTTACAAAGCAACAAAGATAAAACCGGTAGAGTACACTATTGATATAGTTTGCAATTGGCCAACAGATTTCGGATCCAAAGAAATCAAAATTGTTGACGACGATGTTGAATTAATGTTTGCTGCTTCGACCAAATCTATTGAGTTGTTTGTTGGGAATAAAAGAAGATCAGTTGCAGAACAACCAACACCGACACCCGTAACAAATTTTGGCGTTGAAGAATATTCTAGAATGGTGGGGAACATGAGTACCGGGCAAGAAATTCCGTCACCTAGTTTTAGTAATCCAACTCAGCACATATCGCAATATGGGCAACAACAAATGTATTATGGTTTTCATCCATTCATAGTTTGCAGCCAAATGTCCAATTTACCTATCCCCATTTGACGCAGGACAGCTTTCCACGAATGAGTCAAAGGTATCGTTTAGCCGTGATTACATACAGATGTGGTATATTGAATTGATTTAATTATTATACTAAATTTGTATTCCCGTGTAGTTTTATTCCAGTTCAGAATTCCACTCAAAGAAGTGCTAGAGCATCGAGTAGCCGTACAAATGAACGAATGAGGCCAACTCCGTCCGAATTTTACCATTTAAGCCAAAAGTAAGTTAAATATTGCAATATGTTGCAAAATCGTTGGTATGTAGAAATAAACTAAAATCGATGTATTAATTCACTACAGCTGCGCAGCAAACAACACTACTACACATTCATACGTCCAACCACCGAATGAACCAGCACATCAAACTATCTGCAACGATGATATGGATGTAGATGATGAAGAAGATGTACAAGCTGAAGATGTTCCTGCACTTGATAGTATGTCTGTTGTGTCAATACCAGAGGTTGATACAAACTGGGTGGAAAATATGCAAGTAAACAATGATCCACTAGACTATGATTTTGGTGGTGCAGAAGCAGATTGTGTGGACAACGATGAACCAAAAATGGAGATACCGTTGGATGATGATTTGTGCAGTGCACAAATTATGGCTAAGTCAATTGTAGCAAATGTAAACTTCAACAACGAATTATTTTTATCTTCCAACGTACAGACCGGTTTCAAAGTTGACTGGTGTTTGAGAGTAAAGCTAAATTTCTACAACAACTATCAGAATGGTCAATCTTAGATACGGTGTCCTTTAAGCCAATAAGGTCGAACAAAGCAAAATACACCGCCATTTGCAACGTAGATGACAGTTGTCCTTGGAGAATACATGCTATTGACTCAAAAAAGACACAGACTGAATGTTGGGTTATTAAAAAATATCCTAGTGATCATACATGCGTTACCCTACAGTGAACTCAAATCATAGGCAAGCTACATCATCTTTTATGGTATCAAAGATCATGCCTTTCGTGAAATCCGATTTGAACATTACGGCCGGAACGATGCAGGTTCTAATGGAGGAATAATTATTTATCAAAATTAGCTATCTAAAAGCATGGAGAGCATTGAGCAAGGCAATTGAACGAATTTACGGTGATTGGGCAAAGTCATATTCCAACCTACGATAATACTTCGGTGAAATATGAAAAACAAATCCAGGAAGTGTAGGACATGTGACTACTGATGAGTACAGAGTTTTTGATCGTGCATTTTGGTCATTTGGGCTATGTATTGAGGGATTTGTCCATTGTCGACCTTTGCTTTGCGTAGAATGTACACATCTATATGGTAAATACAAAGGTACCTTACTTGTTGCAACTGCCGTTGATGCAAATGATCAGCTATATCCCTGGGCATGAGCGCCTGTGGTGGAGGTGGAGGAGGCGGTCTTGGTCTTGTTAACTTGTTTCTCTCCAAAATAGATTCTAAGATGCGTTTTACACTAAAGCATTTCCCCTGCGACCTTTCAGGAACCTCTTGTGCAAGCTCGTCCACAATCTCGATCGCACGGTAAATGTCGTCCGCTTGCCATAACATAAAGTTCAAGAAAAAGTATAAATTTCAAATATTGGAATAAAGACTGTATGTACTACGTACCACATTCCTTTCGAGGAGTGCTTTGGGAGTGTAAGGGTCTGCAACAACGGGAGGCGCTGTAGGTGGATCGGTGGTACGAAGAACATATCGACGCGTGATGTTCCAGTACCAAGACCGATATTCTTGTTCGGACAATGTGAATTCGCGTTCCTATTGCGTGTGCATGTAGTGCTCGGTCCATGTCTCAATCGCCATAGCATACTCCCCAGCTGCAATATCAATCCTATAATGCGGTGGTTGTTCCGGTAAATGCTGGACCATACCAAACTGCCTCATCACTCGGTCAGAAAGATGATATACAACATCATTAGAGCAAATGAGAGGAACACGAGCAGTCCACGGCTGAATGGAAGTGGTACATAAGTTTGGCAGATCTCCAAACACATCTGCGTATGAGGTCCAAGTCACAGAATGATAGTCTAGCACATTGAACTCATTACGGTAGAAGACAACATGACGCCTCGGCGATGAAGTGGACGACTTCTCATAAGTCGCCCAAATTGTTTTCAAACATGTAGACGACTTTTGGGTTGTCTACGGGCGACTTCTCAAAAGTCGCATGCATGTTTCAGGTAAAAAAAATTATAGTGACGACTTTTGAAAAGTCGGCAGTACGTTTTGGCCAGCTCACGGCTGAGCTAGTCAAAACAGGACTAAGTTTGATAATAGTTTTGAAAGTGGGCTGATTGCGATAATTAATTTTAAAAGGGGCTAAACTAAAAAAAAAAATCTGTAAAGTTTCTCCAAATGCAACACACAATTGTACACTTGGAATGCGGGAGCTGCCACGTATCAGATATATCCTCAGTACCCTTCAGAAACGAGCAAAATAATTTCGAAGAATAAATAAAATTAGCAAGGAAGCAAGGATTAAAATCTCCCGCTTTACAAAGAGGTTGAGAATGGCGGTTCTGGTTGCTGCTTCTATGAGATTTAGTGTTAGGGTTACGGCGAGCGACTTCCCGTCGTTTCTCCCTAAAGAGGTGGAGAATATTAGAGACCCTCCTGCGCGCGAACTCGCTAAGAGGATTCAGAGACTTCCTGTCAATGTACGAATTTTCACAAGCTCATAGTTCGGTGTTTTGGTCAATTTCTTGAAACTTAGATTAAAATTCTGAATTAGGACATGGGTAATCCTTTGTTCTTTCCCTTTCTTAAAATAATCTGGTACAGCGGATAATATTTACATGTTAATGATTTGATATGCAATTATTTTTAGTAAACTTTTATTCTAAATCTAATGGTGTAAATATGCAGTCCTGATAATATCTTGCATGCCTGTTGATTAGATCTAAATGTATAAATATCAGTCTTTTAGTTGTGTGGTTACGGATAGTTATATGTTTCATAACCAATCGAGTTTGCAACTATATTCTAATTTCCAGGTTAGCTTCTTGAAAAACTCTATCATGAGCAGCTGTATAAAGCCATTGCCAACCAAGAAACTAGGATCAGAACCTATTGTTCTCCTTCACGGTTTTGACAGGTAAGCTATGTTTGCTGCTATAATTAATTAGACACATGCACGTAATTATGCTTAGACAAAAATGACACAAACTTTTCTTGGTCTAAATGGTAAGGAGCTAATATGCATGTGTTGTCTACTAATATAGCTGTTGGTTGCAAAGATAAAGATAATAATATTCTGATTTAATTTAAGCGAATGTCTTTGGTTTGATGATGAGAGGTTACATTCTGTTCAGCAAGGATATGCCATATATGTTACTTTTGTACTCTTTTGCAAAGTAGTGGTCGTATCAGACATTATTGTTAAGCATTTAAATCTTATAATGAGACGGCTATGTAAAAAATAGTTGTTTGTTTTAGGTTATCTATTCTTCAAGTTAATGGACTGTATATAATATTTGTAATGTATACTACTACTGCATTACAGTTCAATTTTGGAATGGAGGTACACATATCCATTGCTTCAGGATACGGGGTTAGAGACATGGGCGATCGATATTCTTGGCTGGGGTTTCTCAGATTTAGGCATTCTACACTTCTTCATTGATTTAGCCATTTTTAGTTTCTTTTAACCTTGACATACATAACCCGTATTTTATTTTTCCAACAATTCACCATGTTTTTAACGACCATGGACAGTTTTTGTTTTGTTTTAGAAACCCTTCCACCATGTGATGTTGCTTGCAAGCGTGAGCATCTATACCAGGTATTAGTATTTTACTAATCAAACATCATAAGGTTATTATATGACTGACAGTTTGTTCCAGAAAATGGTATCCATTGTTCTGATAGAATTATCAGAAGTTGAGAAAGTTAATCTCAGAAATATGTCCAGACTTCCTAGCTTATCAATTTAATCAAATAACATAGAATTTAATTTATAAAGAAACAGAATGAATATATATCGAAATGAATTGTATAATGTAAATCTAAGAGAATACAAATACTTTATCTCATCTGATATAGGATAGCGGGTCATTGGGCTATGATGCTCAGTTCGACTACTATAAAACTGCTCATATAAATGCAGTTCATATATTATGTAAACGCTGCAGTATCAAGTATTATCAATAAAACAAATTCATCAATCTTCTCAATTTATCAGCAAATATACTTTCCCATTCTCAATACAAGCTCAAAATCAGATGACATCATATTATCAAATCTTAACATGGTATCAGAGCTGAATCAAACCTAGTGGCAATTGCATCAGACTCAGTAAGAATACTAGAATATCAGCCTCAAGAATAGGGGCATTCAAATCAAGAAATCATCAGAAAAGTGTCATCACTTGAATTCTTGATTACCCATCAGGTACATATTCATCATCTGGGTCATTATAGAATTTGCTTATAAAATAAACAGGTGCCATGCCAAGAAAATCAATTTGATTCCTCGCTGCAACAAGTTTTTTCATCAAAAGAGAGAAATAAGCAAATTCTCAAACAAAAAAATTCAGAAAAGATTGAAATCAGCAACCAAGAAAGCAATCAAAAGCAGAAAGAAAGTAATTGCCCTGCCAAGAACCCATCAGAACAAGTTCATCATCTGGGTTCGGCTGCAACTAACCTGCCCAGACAACTGTTGAAGCTTTCTTGGATCAGCAACCATTCTGAACCCTCAAGTCTGCAGGTAGTGAAGTGTTTGAGGTTGTGATAAGCTTTGATATTGGTAGCGGTTTGCAGACAGGCGTAGGCGTAAGAGGTTGGTTGCTGGAAGGTGTATGGGAAGGTGATGCAGAAGTTGAAAGTGTGTACGGATGTTTGAAACAGAAAGCTTGTAACAGAAAATAAACAAATTGTGTAGATGAAAATGGAGGTAGTGTAAATTGTTTGAAACAAATTGTGCAAGGATGGTTGGAACCCATAGTGCAGGAGGTGCTAGAAGAAATAGTTGAAGACGACGATGTGTAGAACGTCATTTATAAGGTTGAATATTTGTGGAGTGCTCAAGAGAACTGTTTGAAGTAGAAGCCTACAAGTGCTGTAGGTAAAACCTGTATGTGAAGCAGAAGTGGTTTCATGTCATCCAACAAGCAAATGAGGAAGAGCCGCAACTCTAGCTTGTTGGGGATGACAGATACAACAGTATCAAGGGACGATTCGAGTGGAGAGGTCCATGAGTCTCTAAGAGGAAACTAAAAGTATTTGTTGATGGTTAATGAGTGAAGAACCAATCAACGCAAAACAGTTGAGCAAGTCCAACCAAAAAAAGATGAAAAAGCAGTGTTTGTGATCGTTAATGGAAGACGATGAGACAATCAAGAACCACACTTCGTTAAAGATTGTTTATTTGGTACTTTGTAAACTGGATGTTAGCACCAGTTTAAGGAAGGGTGTTAGAAGTTATGTCATGTTTTAATTAGTCAATAAGATATGACTCTATTAATGTGTTAAGTGGTGGTTAAGATCCACATCTGTAGGTTAGTGGATAATTGTTTTTAGTCTATTTAAAGCTTTGAAATTTCTATCTTTCTATCAAGAGAATAACAATGTAGTTCTTTTTGTTTAACGTTGTATCTCTCTCTCTCCTTTCTCTGTTTCAAATTCTAACAAATTTTTGTTTAGTTTTAGAACAAGTTAACATAATTTTTCAAATTGGGATTCGAATAGCATATGTGACTGAACATTGCCCACTATTTTGATGGTGGCGACAGTTATTATTTCCCATATATAATATTAGTCATGTTAAAATCAAATGTTCTTTATTTCGACATCTTGTTCTCAGTCATGGATTTGATTACTTAACTTCCTACTGCAGTTCTGGAGGTCACATATTCATAGGCCCATGGTGTTAGTTGGACCTAGCCTTGGTGCTGCTGTTGCAATTGATTTTGCAGCTTGCCATCCTGAAGCGGTAATTTTCTTTTGAACCGCTTGTTTGTTAATTTGCTTGACTCACTAGTTATCTTAGGATCGGTTATATATATAATTTCCAAGAAATTTGTACAACGTTTATCTGTAGTTTTCTTATCTTACCTCTGCGTGTTTTGATGGTAGTGTTTCTGTTCTCACCATTTTATTTTGCTACTTCTACTATTATTGTTAGGTGGCAAAATTGGTTCTAATTGATGCTAGTGTATATGCAGAAGGCACAGGAAATCTCAAAAATCTACCTAAAGCAATAGCATATGCTGGAGTAAGACGTTTCATGTACACAAACAGTATCAGTTAGTTGGGCATGGTTTTAGTAATGTTCAGTGTTAATTAATATTGTAAATCTGATCCATTTAATTATTAATCTTGCTTGTCTAGGTAGCTCTTTTGAAGAGTATCCCATTGCGGATTTATGCAAATTCCTTGACCTTCGGTGAAATCTCAATCTTCACTTCCATTGATTGGACAAATGTGAGTAGATTGTGAAATTTATGTTCAGTCACATAAATTACGGGTTTGATGATTTCTGTTAAGATACAGATTTGGTATCCCATAAAATATGTGTTTGTAGGTACTAGGGTGTCTGAGAGACTTTAAAGAGATGGGTTATTGTACACCACTTAGAAAAGTATACAGTCTTTAAAATCTCAGTTCATGTTTGTAAAGTAATCTGCAACATCATTTTGATGAATAATCTCTTCCCTGGAAATTAGAACATGTGCTTTTATGGGTTTTTTCTGAACGTCACTTCAAAATCAAGTACATCCTTAAGTGTAGGCTCATTTTGTTAGCCATTCTTATAGTGATACCTTGTTCTGCAAGTTCAGTTACGCAAATTTATAGTGTTTAGAGTAGTACATGACCGAAGTCGAGAAAAGCTGCTTTGAACAAAAATAAAACTTCACCAGTTTTGGTGTCAATAAAAACACTATGTTATGCTGTGAGCTGAAAAAGGTGGATTATGAATTTTTATATAATCTAATTATGGGTATCAATGAAATTTTATGTAATCTAATAATTGAGTTATTGTAGGACAGATTAATGTCTTCTTACTAGTTGCATAATCAAGTAGTAGGGACATTCTCTTGGGATATTTATTTGATTGAAGGATTGCATCCAAAATCAACTTCTTTCAGATTCTTTAATAACAAAGGACCATCCTTTTCACATAACTAGTATTGCGATAAATCTGAAATACAATATAGATCATGGTGTTTTCTCATATTGTGACGATTGATAAAACAAGACTATCCCAATCTATGGATAGCAAAGTCTCTTATAAAGAATTATATTGATTCAATAATTTTTTTTTGAATTCCTCTGTTTTTCCAAAATATCATTTGGAACACCACATAATGCTTCTGAATACTCGCTGATTGGCTTTACAAATTAAACTGCACCTATCACTGTCATCATAAACAGCGATAAAAATATGCTGACAGGATATATGAAATGTATCCTATTAGACAAGAAATAGCTTTTATTATATATAACTTCAAGGTCTGTGTCCTGAGTAAGTTAATTGTCTTGAATTTATTTTAGCTTATAGTAACTGATTAATTTTCTTATTAGACATGGTCACATTCGAATCAATTCATATTTTATGGTCTTTGAGATTTCATTCTATCTTTATTATTTTATACCTTCTTTATGGCATAACATGTTAAGCATTTTTTTTTTTTTTAAAGTTTTTTTAAGAATTTGTACCTGACTAAACTGAAACCTAAAGCAAGGCTCTTATTTTCTCAATTAAGATTGGACGGCTGCACTGCTTATTGCCTTGGTGGGAAGATGCAACTGTTGATTTTATGATTAGTGGTGGATACAATGTCAGCCATCAAATAAATCAGGTTATTGCTTTTTTCAATTTCTCGTGCTGACACATAATGAATGAAAATATGGACATACACATACTCTTGTCTTGACTAACAAGAATTGGACTAAAACACGGTAAATGCTCAGTATTACGCTCCAGTACTTTTTAACAAGTTTATGATGCATGTTTGATATTTTACAAATAAAACACAGTAAATGCTCAGCATTATGTTGTAGTACTTTTTAATAAATTTATGATGCATGTTTGATATAACACCCTTTATTTAGCACTATTTTGTAGTCTTCTGATATCAGCCATAAGTTTCTATTTAAATATTTGGTGTGTGATAAGATCAGTCACACATTTTATTTAACACCATTTTGTAACCCTCCAATATCAGTCACATGCTTCTATTTAAATATTTGGTCTTTCACTCCGGTCACATGGATCAAATATTTAAATATAAACTTATGGCTTATATCGGGGGCTACAAATGATGCTATATATATAAACATCGAAGTTTGTGACATCTTTTAATGTCTATTTTTAAGTCTGGCAAATTGCGTAGAAGATCAAATTTAGTTTAAAAGACAAAATTTTGATGTTTTTTTAGCACCTAGGCCAGAGCTTTCAAAATTTAGCTACAAGGACACGTCGCTCTTCCCATGCGCTCACGCCACTGTATTGCATCCCATCCAGCTGCACCCTCTCTTCGCTCTTCACCTACGCTCCGCCATTACTCATAGTCGCTACCTCCCCTAGCCCTCACCTCCAATAGCCACCGCCAACTCAAAATCTAAGCCTAAATAGCAACAGAAAAAAAGTGATATTGTCTAGTATCAGTTTATAAGAAAATGATGTAAAAAGATATATCAAGCAAAAAATGCTACTAAGTTGTATCATTTAACCATAAAATACTGCCACAAGGTAAGGTTAACCATTGCACTATGAAACTGAAATATAAGTGCTCTACTCTTTTCTCTTTTAAATTCAGTAAATACAAAACTAATACTATCTAGTAGCATTGTGTCTTGTTCTTGTCACAAAAGTTTTGTTATTCTGCCAAATTTAGTTGTAAATTTTGTACTCCACACTAAAAGATTGAGAGCTAGAAACTGAAAATGTGATGAAATTTGTCATCCACGCTTTTTCCTGTTCTCTAATTTACCTTAAATATTGTGAATACCTTTTTTCAATACTTGTCATAATGTTGAACACATTTTTGACACATAACTTTCATTTGCATTGTACCACATGTTCAAAGTTCAAAAATGGTTTTTCTGTGTCTTATTACATGTTAATTTTCTCTTTAAACACATTAGTTTTCTAGGTTTCACATGCAATTCATATTTCAAGATATATTTTGCATTTATCAAGATTTTTTCCATTACTTCACCTGATACATACACAGCAGCTGCATAGTATTTGTGAATACATTAATAGCTTTGTAGTTTATTGTACTGAATATAAATCAAATGTTTGTTCTCTCTGAGTAGTATATGCTGTTTCTTACATCCATACAGATTTAATTCCATTTATCAGCCATTTCCATTTGCATTACCATCATTTATTAACACGTTTAAAGCAAATTGAATCAAGCAACATGGGAGAGTTTAGACAGCAAACATTCCTGCCTTCATATCATCACCGATTTGTGGTAGTGCATTATTAATATAAGTTTGATGTAGTTATAATTTAGGAAAATTGATTCTATTTGATTATATTAAGTAGATGACAATTTTTTTTTTGACACGTTATAGTTCTAACTAAAAGCTAGTTTCATCGAAAATGATTCATCATATTAGCCAAAATTTATTTCTGCAGATCAAACAAAAAACGCTCATCATATGGGGAGAGGACGATCGAATTATAAACAACACCTTAGCTCAGGTCTGTTCGTCCTCACATACTTTGTCTTTCATATTCTTGATATTCAGCTATCAAACCCTTTAAAACTATATGTGAATGTTTGTACTTGGTTTCTGACAGTGGATTGAATAAGCAATGAGTAACCGTAAAATAACCCGCAATATAAGTGGGTCTCACATGGCATGTAGGATTCATTGTATACCTCTCTCTTAGGGTGCGTTTTTGCGCAACACGAAAGTGGCATGAGAAAGAAGCATCTAAAAGGGGAAAAGTTAGGGAAAGGATAATGTGTTTGTGTGCGTATTGAAAGGGGAATGAAAGAGGTAGTTGACAGGGGATTTAATTATTTTGTTATTATTAATTATGTTTGAGAGTATGAATTATTTGTGTCGGAAATGAGACCAAGATATTAATATTTGTTGGAAGGGGACCAGAATAATTTAATGACAAAACCAACGCCATTGCGATCGTCTCGTTTTTTTGAGTCACGCAGTATATTTTTTTTTACCTCGTTTGGAGTTCGTATGAAGAAAATATGGGCAAAATGATATTGTGTCGAACGAGCGCCAAAAACGGGAAGTTTAAAATTTTGAATTTAGGAACGAGTAGTTATTTTCCCTCCCTTGTTTAAAAACTAAATCACTTGCTCCAGTTTTCATAAACTACCCGACCATTTCTTCTTCCTATCTCCTTCTTCCTCCTAACCTACTAAGAATCAAAACATCATAACTCATTCAAAATTTAATAGAAAATTCACGTGACCATGCGTTGCAGAGCTATCGAAGAGGACTACATACCATCAGCGATTTAGAGGCGGAATTCTGAAGTGAGGAGGTGCAGTAAGCCGGACAACGGAGGTTCAGGTAGAAAATGTTGATTTGGTGAGCGACTAATCATTTTTCTCCTCATATAATACAACTATGATCCTCAACAGATCAATTTGACACATTCACTCCAATGGACCAAAGAGGTGGGTTCCACCTTTGACCCGTAGGGCGCAACACCAACTCAACATGAGCGTTTTTTCCTACCGAACGCACCCTTAACGTGCTCATGTAGCAGAAAAATGTCTGATACAGGTAGCATGTATGGGAGTTCGTTGATAGCAAAATTAAGTGCAAATGAAATGATGGTGGTTAAAATTTCAACTCATTGAATTTTGATATATTTGGATATTTGGTGTAATGCCACAAAGAACCATTATCTAAAACCATACTGTCTAGAGATGACAATGGAGCTGGTTTAGAGTCTAAACCCTGTTGACTCGTCCATGTTTTGATCCGTTAAGGTCCGTCCCATGGGTCATTGGAGCGGGTAGACCCATGATCCGTTCTTGAGAGTTCCGAGTCTAGGTCGGGTTGGGGTTCAACTGACATGCCCCAACCTGACCTGTAATACTAAAATGTCATAATCGCTTTATTACTAGCGATGATTGAAAATCCAGACCCCCGTCGGATCTACAGCATGGTGTTTAAAAAACCCGGAGCGGACCCGAGGCACGAAAAACCTACTTTATTGCCATTCCTACTGTTGTTGTTGGTTAAAACTATCCCTTTATCTTCCAACACAGGAAAACATATGAGCATGAAATTTGAATATAATATTGTAACAAAACGGATCCTCCGACATTATATAATACCAAACTCATATGAGAAATTCTATTGGGATGCAAGCTGACTACGCAATTTGTAATGCAACAGATTTAAACCATTAGATGTTCTCTTAGGTTTAACTTTTTATGTAAACACAATGAGATCCAACGATCCAAATATCTTATGTTGGATTTCGTGTTGTGTTAGATTTTGTGTTATTTCATATCTGAATAGTCTCTTTCTCTTTATTTATACACACAGATACACACACGCACAATGAGATACAACTTGTGACACACACCCGCACAATTAAAGTGCTTCCATAGCGGTGGGACTGCAAAAATCTATAGTGAGAAAAAAGTGAGGATGTAGTGAAAAAGAACAAAGGTACAAAAAAGTTATATTAAAGATGGTTTCGCAACTGCAAAAATGGATTTTTAATTAGTCCAACATCATTGGTGTAGGAAAAAATAAACATTGTATGCATATATCAAAATCCAAAAACGTCTTGATCCATGCATATCTTTGAGGACCAAAAATAGTGTTCTGATTTACGTTGAGCGCTTGAGCCTTGAACTTGGTCCTATGACTAATTTTGTCAATTGGGTTTAAAAAAGAATTGATCAAATTAATTTTTTATATTGAAACTGTTAAAGCGGATGGTAAAAAACCCTATTTAGTGGTTTAACAGTACATAACGCAGATTTAAGCATATGCGTGATTTAGGAGCGCTAAACTGTGAAAATTAGTTGAAGAGTGCTAAGCGTTTCAGGCCCGCTTTGGCGGAGCTTTAATTGTGAAAATTAGTTGAAGAGTGCTAAGCGCTTTAGCCCCTCATGAGCGGAGCTTTAACTGCAAAGACACACCACTTGATTTTTCTTAAATTATGAGACGTGAGAATATTATCGTTCAATCCGCCCTTTCGATGTGTGTTATGAAGCAAAACATTTTTGTTATTCACACTCCCATGATATCATCATGCTTTATATGTCTTTGAATGATATTAGGCATTATCATGAACTTTGATACCATGTTAAGTTATCACATTTCGTGTGTGTTAGGTGTGAGATGGCATGGTGTCACTAACTTATTCTTCTATCGTCATCGGTTGAAACTATCCTCCATCCTTCAGTGAGCGTAACATATGAATTTGAGCATACTGTAACGAAATAAAGGTTTCCACAATTTCACATGTCATCAAACTCATTTGTGTGCTGGAGCGCGCGCGCACACACATGTGTGTGTGTATGATCTGCACAGGATGGTTCAATGGTAAGATGTATGTTGGGTACTGAAAGATGAGTGATCACGGGTTCGAACCCTGATGGCGTAAAGCCCGTTGAATCATCTGGGATATATGTGTGGATTGAAGCATATTATCTTGGGACTTTATGAGATAAATTCTACTAACTTACATGGTAAAAAAAAGTGTCCATGTCCACTAGTAAAGTGCCAAGCCTTCTAGGTCGTGCATCTAGATGTCTTGGTTTCAAATCCATGGCAAGTAAATTACCAATTTCTAAATATATGTGTATGTATATGTACGTGCGTGCGCACACACATATATGTATGTGTGTATTCTAAAAAATGAATATCCTTCGTTTCGTCTTTTAGTGCATGGATCTAAAGTTTCGACTTTCTAAAGCATCCATTTAGAGGTCTTGGGTTCAGATTAATTGAACACCAGCCAATTTTCAAATACGCACACACGTGTGTATTATGTATGTGTGTATTGAAATGTAAATCTTTCGTTTCTTAGGTGATAAAGGTTGATAGAAAATAGAACAAATAGAAAATATAACTAAGACTTCGATTTTCCTGATGGAAAAAAGCAACAAATACCAAGTTATATCACCTAAAGTTAACAATCATCATTTCATAATTCTCAGGGTATGTGTTGGGGTTCGTGCAACATTCTTAGAGTTACACACGTATGATTGGTTTTAGGGATTTTATTTAAGTTAATTAAATTTATACACAGCTTAACTCTTGCACTCTTTTTTTTGTAATACAGAAAATCACTCATCTTTAATGGTTATACATTCTCTTTTAAACTCTTAAGCTACTTTAATTATATAAACGAAGACCACGAGAGTTTTTAAAAAAACAAAAAATAAGTCTTAGTTAGTACTTTGATTTTTGCGATTATCAAATTATATTAAAACTTCCTCCTTGTACTAGTTAGATTATAGAGTTTAGCAAATAGAAACTTATGCATGACCGGTAATTTTAAGTGCGATTTTTAACGAGTTAAAAGTTTTCAAGTGATCTTAAACTTTGTATATATTTGTACCAAAATTGGGTACAACACTCTTCGGATGTGTTTGAAGAGATAAAATGGAGAAAATAAATGTAAAATGAGGCAGATCTAACAAACACACCAATTAACATATAAGAAAATGCACAGAAACACATGGATTTAGAGTGGTTGCATACGTCCACTATGAAATGACTGATGTTTATTGAATTTCACTCGCTGATTACAAGAGATTACAATAGTACAACTGAAGTTTGATAATGATTTCGGTAGAGTATCAGCGTAGGGAAGACAAAAGTCCCTTTTTTGTAGGCCAGGGTCGCTATTTATAGACGTAGGCAGCAAATATCTCGTTCAGATCTCGGAGGACTTCTTCTCTCACGTGGGTGGGCCCACGAGATCGAGTTCAGGTGGTTTCGACTCGATCTGGGAGCGATACGAATGGAATTTGTATCGATCAAGAATTGGCTGAAATTTATCTGGTACATTCTTGACGTTGTAGGCAAAATTTATCAGTATCTATAGTGAACCTATGTATAACCGATCTCCAAAACGAACTATCCTTGGTTTCTAGTCAAATTCTTGGTGTTACGGTCTTGCCAAAAGGCGGGATAACAGTATAGATGGTCTGCATGGTAGGAATAAAGGGCAAACAGAAAAATTAGCCTGATTGATAGTTCTTTCTGAAAAAATCCATGGAAGAATAAACAACGGGGGATCTTAAGACTACACATGCAAATCCATTCTCCTATGTGGAACTAATTTTATTCGTCTTGCACTTACATGTATTATTATGGGCTACACGTCAACAAATTTTTTAACTCACAAATGGTTATATCATCAGAATATGGTTTTTAAATATGATACACGAATTTCAGTATTTATTATCACTTGTGTGCTCATCTATTAGCCACTTTTATTTGAACATCAAAAATCACCTAACATACACTATTCATTTTATAAAAATATTATCACTAAATTTTAATTTTTTTTCTTGATTACAGTACAAACATCCTCTTTTGTTAACCTGCTAAATAAAATATGAGAGAAAAATAGAAAGTTATCAAATCATGATGAAGATGTTTTTTTCCCTTTTTTAATATGTAAACCCTAAAATTAAGCAAGACATGCCGCGTCCCTTGTTAGAAATGAGGAGGAGAAAGTAGAATTAATTTTAATTTTCAAGATATGTTTCTTATAATTTTTCTTGCCTTCAACCCAAATTAAATAACCTATATATAGTATTTCTAGGCACTATTTCTAATGGACACAACTTTCCATCTAGACTTACACTTCAACAATCATCATCATTCACTGAACAGACATGTCTCTTCACTGAACAAACACGACTTTTTACTTCAATAAACAACTCTTTATTCAATAAAAGTAACTCTTCACTTGAATGGACATATGACTTTCCACTTGAATAGACACGACTTTTCACTAATGAACATGTTGATTGGGTTTAATTTTCAACATCACCCCTAAGCCCTAATTCATTACTCCAAGCTAAAAAAACACAACTTTTGAGAAATATCAAATTTTAATGGTTTTGTGATGATGTCTGTAATCTTGTCTTCCGACTTCACGAACTCAAGCTTCACTTTCCTTCTTTGATATAGAGTGTCGAATAAAATGGTATTTGTATCATTCTACCATGAAACACTGGATTCTTAGACAATGTTATAGCGGATTTATTATCAACGTAAATCTCCGTTCGATCTTTTTGTGTCAAGTTAAGCTCCTTCAATAAACTTCTTAACCAAATAGCACGACAAACATAAGAAGTAACATGTAGAAAGAGTCACAATAGGTTGTTTTTTTTTGAATTCCAAGTAATGATGTGTCCCATACAAAAACAAATCCAATAGTATTTTTTTCAATCATTAGTATCGCCGGTCCAATCACTATCACTATAGCCAACAAGCTTGAAATCATGAGAAAGGAGCATATAAAAAATCCATAATCGATTGTGCCTTTGATGTATTGAAGTATTCTTTTAGTCACTTTCAAATGTGATGCAGTAGGAGTTTTCATATAACGGGTAACAAGTCCAACTTTGAAGAAAATATCTGGTCTCGTACAAGGTAAATATCTCAAGCCTTCAATTAGACTTTTGAAGAATGTGAGATTCTACAAGAGTGGTAGTAGGTTTGCAATTTTTTATTATAAACTTCTTGAGAACTTCTTTTGCATGTTCTTCTTGAGAAATAAATATATCATCATTTCTTTGTTTCATTTCTATCCCAAGATAGTTGGATATTAACCCAATGTTTGTCATCGCGGACTCCTTAAGTCATCCTCATACAAGCAGACTGATAAAGAGACATGTCGCTTCCCTTGTTAGAAATGAGTAAGAGAAAGTAGAATTAATTTTAATTTTCAAGATATGTTTCTAATAATTTTTCTTGCTTTCAACCCAAACTAAATAACCTATATTATTCAATAAAATAACTCTTCACTTGAATGGACATATGACTTTCTACTTGAATAGACACGACTTTTCACTAATAGACATGTTGATTGGGTTTAATTTTCAACATCACCCCTAAACTCCAATTCATTACTCCAAGTTAAAAAACACAACTTTTGATAAACATCAAATTTTAATGGTTTTGTGATGATGTCCGTAATATGGTCTTGCGACTTCACGAACTCAAGCTTCACTTTCCTTCTTTGATGTAGAGTGTCGAGTAAAATGGTATTTGTATCAATATGTATGCTTCTATCATGAAATGCTTGATTCATAGACAATGTTATAGTAGATTTATTATCAACGTATAATCGATTGTGCCTTTGATGTATTGAAGTATTCTTTTGGTCACTTTCAAATGTGATGTAGTAGGAGTTTTCATATAATGGCTAACAAGTCCAACTCTGATATCTGGTCTCGTACAAGTTAAATATTTCAAGCTTCCAATTAGACTTTTGAAGAATGTGAGATTCTACAGGGGTGGTAGCAGGTTTGCAATTTTTTATTATAAACTTCTTGAGAACTTTTGCGTGTTCTTCTTGAGAAATGAATATATCATCATTTCTTTGTTTCATTTCTATCCCAAGATAGTAGGATATTAACCCAATGTTTGTCATCACGGACTCCTTAAGTCATCCTCATACAAGCAGACTGATAGCATTTCATCTTTATTTACTTTCCCATATAATGCATGTGCATGTGGACACTTGATAAAACATTTGCTTCAAGCCGTAGAGTCCTTTTTAATTTCAATACTTTATCTTCATGTCCTTGTACCACATATCCCAATGGTTGATTAATATAGACTTCTTTTCCTCAAGGAAGTAAATTTATGTTCATTTGGTGATATTTTCGATGATTTTGGGCTGCAAGGGAAATAATCAATCTAATTATTTCAAGATGAGCAACATGTGCTAATACCTCTTCGTAATCGATTCTAACATTTTGTTTGTAACCTTTGGCAACTAATTTTGCTTTGTATTTTTCAGTCTCGCCTTTAACATTCTTTTTTATTTTGTACACCCACTTCACACCAATTTTTTCCCCATTCGGTTAAGATACTAACTCTTAGGTGTGTCATTCTTCTTAATTGCCTTAATTTCTTCATCCATTGTAGTTTTTCATTTTTCATCACAAGCAGCATGATCAAATCTCATAGGTTCGACTTCCATAAATAAGCAATGATATGTAAAATCATCTAAATCGTTTATTTCTTAGATGGTTTCATATAATTCACACATACTTTTAAATTTACGAGGCCCTCCACAAGAACTTGCATCATTATCATCATTATCAATTTGTGGTTGAGGTATTGTTAGTGGAGTGATAGGTTGTGTTATTACTTCTTCGGTGCCAAAGAATAAACAATATTGTTAGCTTTCCTTTTTATTATTCCATTCTTAAACATCTTCTTCGTCAAACTTAACATCTCGACTTATAACGATCTTTCCACTGCTTGGATTATATAATCCATATCCTTTAAAATTTTGATCATGGACGATAAAGACGTACCTTGCACTTATATCAAGTTTAATTCTTTTTTCATTAGGAATATGTGCATAGGCCGTGCTTCCAAAAACCCGCAAATGTGACACACTTGGCTTATAACCGCTCCAAGTTTCTTGAGGTGTTTTTCCATGAAGACTTTCAGTATAACACCAAGTCATCAAGTAGAATGCACATGAAACGACTTCAGTCCAATACTCTTTCGGCATGTTTTTACTCTTTAATATACTTGTTGCATATTAAGAATTGTTCGGTTTTTCCTTTTAGCTCTTCCATTTTGTTGAGAGAAATGTGGAGTTGTCATGGGACGATGAATGTCATTTCTCTTATAAATTTTTTGAATTGATTTGATGTGAATTCGCCACATCTATCAGATCTAAGAGCTTTAATTTGTTAACCACTTTTCTTTTTCACTAGTGCCTTGAACTTTTTTGGAAGTTTCAAACATCTTTGACTTCTCTTTCAAAAATGTATTGTTATTAGTAGGGCTGTTATGGTAATGGTTACCGTTACTATTTTGTAAATACCGTTGCCGTGTCGTTTTTACTGGTAAACTAAAATTGTTTACCGTTACCGTTACCGATTGACTGGTATACCGATAAACTGGTAACCGTTACACTAGTAATGGTAAATTACCGTTTGTCTAGAAAAATAATAAGTTGATATATTTTTACACTGAATGATGATTCATTATATATCTCATTGAGTCACTTAATAAAGGACATAGAAAAGAAGTGTATTTATCTTCATTTGAGCTGAATTACTGAAATAAATTGAACTGTTTTATTACTTCTAAATGCCCATAATACAACATCTTACATGAATACCAATGTATTATGAATGAACTGGTAAATTACCGTTACCGCTGGTTTTGAAAAAATATTATCGATGTTTTACCGTAAAAAATGGTAAATTTATCATTACCGTACCGATTATGCTGGTATACCGACTTTATTTTAAAATGGTAACCGACTGACTGATAATGGTAAATTTGTCGTTACCATAAAAGCCCTAGTTATTGGCACTCCAGTTTTGGATATAAGGGGACCAAATTTTATGAGCACTCATTACAAAATTAGATTGCTACAAGGGTACATATCCTATTAATCAAACGTATATTTTTACCTCTTTTATCCTTAGTTAAAACATCAAAATCCTAAACGCTTTCATTTACCCTTTCATTCTCTTTCTTTTTTGAAAAAGAAATAACGACGAGAGCAAAAAATTCATTTCGATCTTCACAATCAGATCCAAACTTTTCTAAGATCCAAACTTTTCTAAGAAGATGATAGAAATGTAATTCCTTTTTTTTTGCAGGCAAAATAAAATACTATTATTTTGCACAGGCAAGCCGGATTATAGTGACCGTTCCACTTTTACAAATCTAACAGATGAGAGGCAGTAACGCCTCAGCAGCTAAGTGATTTTTAAAGTGGACCGTCCACTTTATACAACTACAAATCACACTTGAACTCCACACACTAGTCTAAACCATTACAACTTACACAAGCACACATTCTACAGCTAGCCGCATAAAGCAGCCTCATCCAACTCACCAAGCAATAGCATAAAGATATGGACAATGAGTGATTCACAAAAACAAACCCAAAGCTACAGAACCAGCTGGAGCATGAAGGCCTTTGACTGAAAAGAAACATAACTGCTAATATCACTCCCTACGCCATAAAGAAAACAACCGAGCGCCAGAAGGGCCCCCCCAACAAACGCAAACATCCAAAAAAACTCAGCCTCAAGCATAAACGAAACCAAAGCCACAACGGACACCGCCAATCACAAGAAGAAACACCCAAACAACAGCCACTCGTTGACCACCACTGAGCACAAATAGACCTAGACAAACACCGAGCATGTCGAGCTAAGCTCGGTCCAGAACCAAAAACAACTCAAAAAATAAACGGCAAGTGCAAAGATAAGCATGAGGAGTGGAATGGCATTGCTTTAAAGGTGAGAGCTAGTGCAAAGGTACTAAGGGAGGAACGAGAGAGACTGAGATGAGGAATTCAGATGCGAGAGGCAGGAATCAACGGAGAAGAGAAGGAAAATACTCAAGAAAGACGGAAAGTTAGAATGTGCGAGGAAGGCAAGTATAGGTTAAGGCGGCGGAATCCATGGCAAAGGGGAAAAAAGGAACACGAGAACAAAAAAGAACAAACAAAGCGGAATGAGGGGAAAGAGTAACGGAGGAAGAAATTTAAGGCGAAAAGGGAAGATATGGAGATACAATGTTTCAGATCTGGAAAGATAAAAATGGAGGCGGAAAACCCTTGTCCCCATCAAAAATCTACATTTCCAAGTGAATTATCTTTCAAATAAACTTAATTTCTTAATCCAATTTACTACGCATTTTTTAACTATGATAAAAGGTAGGGTTTAAATTTACTTTGTTGATTGCTTTCTTGAGTAAAAAACAATCTTGTCTCTTTCTCATTTACAATTCCATCTAAAAATGGGTTTGAATTCTCCATTATTTAACTAATAATTTTGAAAAGGTTAATAATAATTAAAGGAAAATTAGGATAAATAAAAAGAAATGACAATTATGATTTGATTGTTATTTTATGAGAAAACAAGTTTGATTAGTATCCCTCATGGTAATTTTTTTAATCAAAAATGGCTCATTGTATCCAAAAGTGGAGTGTCGATAACAATACCTTTTAGAAAACGCAAATTCTATTCACACACCAAAAATCATTTAACATACACCACTATTTTGCGAAGAAAATCTATTACTAAATTATCTTTCTTCTTAATTGTAGTTTTTTTTATTATAACCCATCAAACTAAAATAGTAAAATTAATGATATGATCAAATACGTACATTTTTATAAAGAATTTAATGATTATTTTTACCATGAAACCTAAAATATCAATCAAGACAACTTTCACAACTAACTTCTCTAATTTAAAAGTATTTAATTTTTTTCTTTCTAAAATTACGGTTACTTTTGTTGAATCAAGATTTCCTTTTAAAAAAATTAAAGAAGTTATAATGTTAGTGCCAAAAATAAAGTTTAATTCGTTGAAATTTCAACTTAATTTAGGGATAGGGATTTCTTGTTTAGTGTCATAATTTTAAATTTTAAAGAGAGAAGATGATGAATATAAAAACAAGGATAATTTTGTCAGAGAGATGGAGTACGTAAAGTAAATTATGGTGTATGCTGGTGCATTATATTTCCCGATGTATGTTAAGTGATTATCGGTGTATGAACATAATTAACCTTCAAAAAATATACCCAAGTTTTTTGAGTATAATCATCAATGAAAAGAACAAAATATTTGTTCCTTTCAAGCGACAATGGTTTGATTAGCCCATACATATCCAAATTGATTAACTCCAACGGATATCAAGCTCTCGTTAACGACCCATTTGGAACTCTTTCTTGCTTGTTTTCCAAGAAGACATCCTTCTCAAAGTTAATTTGGGTGGTCAATGAAAGATGATCCTTTTATCATTCTTTCTCTACTGCTTATTTTTAGGCCATTAAATTTTAGGTGTTTAAGCCTCATGTGGCACAGCCAAGATGAATATTTGAAATAAGACTTGAAATACATAGAGATATCAACATAGAGATATCAGATTGGAGATTCAGTCGGAACATTTTTTTCTTTGTCATAAGTACTTTGGCAAACAATCTTCTATTTTCATCTTTCATAATCAAACTTGTCTTTCATAGTCAAACTTTTATCTTTCAATTCATCTCACTCTTCAAAAGTTGTCCTAAACTCAAATGTTTCTTTTCATTTCCAGAACATAGAAAACAATAGAATAAAGTTATGACTTCCATCTTTCAACTGAATCATAATTATACCTTTCTCACCAAATGTAATATCACCTCCAATTAATTCATCAAGTTCCACAAATATGACTGCTTGCTTTAGAGTCAAGATACCACCGATTGCTTGCATCGTCTTAATTACCTTTGCATGCAAGAATTAAAGCAGGATTTTCATCTTCTTTAGCGTTGTTAATCTCTATCAAATTATTCTTCTCCACATTGCTTTTGCATTTCCATGATAATGACCAAAACGATGATAATTGTAACATTTAGTATTTGTCATATCTTCATTGGTTTGGACGGTATCCTCCTCTTCTACCTTGTCCACGATCTCTTACTTGATTGAAAATTCGACTTGTTTCATTATTACCTAACGGGTATTTGTCGCCACGTCCACCTCTTCCATATCCATGGTCTCGACCTTGGCCTAGACCACAACCTCTTCCACATCCTCGACCTCTTTGGAATGCGCCATGATTTGTCTCCTCTTTCAAAGGTAGCTTTACTTTTAAAGCATATTCTACCGATTCTTGTGGTTTCTTCATGAACTTGCAATGATTCGACAAGTTCGCTAATGGCCATTGTTGTCTAAATCCTTAGATTCTTCTATGGCAACAACATAATTGAATTTGGATCTAAAGATCATAAAAAAATTTCAACAATTTGATCATCTTTTATTTCATCTTCATATCTCTTTATTTGGTTATTAATATCCAAAATTCTTGAAATATAATCTAAAATAGAGTCGGTACCCTTTAAGTGTAGAGAGTCAAATTCGCCTCTTAATGTTGGAGACGTACTTTCTTTCCTCTATCAACTAAATGTTAGAAGTCGATACCTCAGATTCCCAAATCGAAGCATGAAACCCTAGCCTTGAACGAAGCGGAGGCCTTGCCGAACGAAAAGGAGAAAGCTAAGAAGAGGAGGAAGCCACGAAGTCCTCGTTCGGTGAAAGAGCCGTCTCGTTCGGTAAAGTGGAAGTGGAAAGAAGAGAAAGAAGCTGGAGTGAGTTTTCGTTCGGTAAAGTGGAAGTGCCGAACGAGTTGTTTCGTTCGGTGATTATGGAGCGGCATTTGGGCATGCCGAACAAAATATTTCATTCGGTATTTGAGCATGCCGTTCTAATAGCGGAGATGCCGGTCCAAATTGAGTTTTGCCGAACCAAAGTGATGTCGAGCTAGATGCGCCGAACCAGATGATGCCGAATCAAACCCAGGGCTGCTAAGCAGCTACCCTTCCTAATTTTTTCACTCTATAAATAGTGGAGCTTCCGAACAACAATGGTAACCATTTTAGCCGAAACTTTACAGAATTTTGTCTGTATTGTTAATTCTTCTTATGTATAGCCTCCAAAAGTGAATCAATCTTGTAACTCTAATCTCTCAATGATTAATAAACTCTCATCTCCCCCAAGTGGACGCACACTGCATCGCGGTAGTGGAACCACTATAAATACTGGTGTTATTTATTTTTTCTGCATTGCATAGATCTGTGACCGTTTGTTCTGGTGTTTAACTCTGTTTGTATCGTCTCACTACAATCACGATTTAGTTGTTTTCCACTACGTTGAGATTTTTATTCCCTTGGACTGATCATCTAAAGGGATTTTCCACAACATTCTAGTATCAGAGCTGCAAGGTTGATTGAGGAGTGTTAGACACTATGGCAGGAGATGAAGCGACTCCAGTTGTTACAAGACCCTATACTAGAGGGATGTATATTGCGTCAGGATCACAGTGGGAAATTGAGAATGGAATGGGGATAAAGACTTCGAGAAGTGGTAATGGAGGATGAAGGTTGGTCTAACGAGAAATGAAGTCCATCCAGTAGTGTTTGCCCCTGAGGAGTTGACGGCTAACATCTCAGTCGCGGAAAGGAAGGAAATGGAGAAATGAGCGTTTACTACTTTACAACTAGCTATGGAAGAGAATGTTATCTCGGAGATTAGCAGTGAGACCACTGCTAGGGGCATTTGGACCAAGCTAGAAAATCTCTACTTGAAAAAATCTCTGACTAACTGTCTGATATTGCTGAAGACATTTTTCACCATGCGGATGAAAGAGGGTACTTCAGTGAAGAAACATCTTAGTTTTTTTGATGATCTCGTGATGAAGATGAAGACTGTTGACTTGAAGATGAATGATGAGCAAATGACAATGAATCTTTTGTGTTTTCTTCCGGAGCGATACACATGTTTCACTAACAACTTTATCTTCGCTAGAGACACATTGACAGTGGAAGATATGAAGTCGGATCTTTTATCTGAGGGTTTAAGAGATCAGATGAAGGAGATAAGTGAAGAAAGTAGAGGTGGAAGTAGTAGTCAGGGCCTGTTTGTTGAAAGAGGTAGAGAAGATAAGAAGAATTGACACTCTAGAGGGCGTTCCAAGTCCAAGAAGCCCGGTAATGGCAGGAGAGGAAAGTCTAAGGATGAGAAGTGATTTATCTGTAAGTAACCTGATCATTGGAAAAATGATTGTCCAGATTTGAAGAAGAAGGATGAAGACGGATCTTCATCATTTGTGGTGGAGAAGTCTGTATTAGACGATGTGTTGTCTGCACCAGTATCAGATGTCTCATTGGGTGCTGGACTCGGGGGCATCTTTCTATATGACACCTAATAAGGATTACTTCAATTCTTTCGTTGGACGAAAGGAAAACTCTATTCTTATGGATAATGATGCTAGTTGTAGAGCAATGGGTGAAGGTACAGTGAGGATCAAGATGTTTGATGGAGTGATACACATTTTGACAGGTGTCCGGTATGTTCCAGGTCTTCGGAAGTCCTTAATTTCTTTAGGACAATTGGCATCTTTGGGATGCAAGGTAACTATCGAGAAGGATAGTCTGAAGGTTTCGAGAGGTGCACTAGTTTTTATGAAAGGAGACGTGTTCCAAAATCTGTATTTGCTGAAAGGAACCACGGTTCTTCGAGAGTCGTGTGTTGGAGTAGATAGTTCTCGTGCATTGGATGCCACAAAGCTTTGGCATCTCAGGTTGGGTCATATTTCAGAGAAGGACTTAGAGTTGCTTCGGGGACGGAAGACGATCAAAGGAGAAAGCTTCTTCAAGATGGACTTTTGCCAGGAGTGTGTGTTTGACAAGCAAACTAAAGTATCTTTTGGAGTTGGACTCCATAGATCGAGGCGAGTACTTGAGTACATGCATGCAGATGTATGTGGACAAGTTGCTACTCATTCTCTTGGAGGAGCAAAGTATTTTATCTCTTTTATTGATGACTTTTCTCGGAAAGTATGGGTGTATGTGGTGAAGGCCAAATCAGAGAGTTTTGAGAAGTTCAAAGACTGAAAAGCACTTGTTGAGAATCAATCTGGTTCTAAGTTGAAGGTGCTGAGATCTGATAATGGCGATGAATTGGTCTCTAGGGAGTTCCTCGACTTTTATAGGCAGCATGACATTCAGAGACATTTCACTACACCCGAAGATCCGCAATCCAATGGGGTTGCAGAAAGGATGAACATGATTCTACTGAAGAAGGCTCGTTGTTTGAGATAGACGGCGGGCTAGTCTAGAGGATTTTGAGCTGAGGCATTATCAACTGCGGCGCATATCATAAATCGAATTCCGTGCTCAGTTATAGATGGGAAGATTCCAGAGGAAAAGTGGAGAGGTAAAGCGGTGTATCTTAGTTACTTTCGAATTTTTGGTTGTCCTGTGTACGTTCACCATACAAGTGATGACAAGTTGGAGGCTAGAGCATATAATGGCATACTAATGGGATACACCGATGGTGTCAAGGGGTATCAAATTTGGACCCTGTTGATCGAAAGATTGTTCATTCCAGACATGTTACTTTTGATGAGTCTATTATGTTCAATCCGAAGGAGAAGCTACTACCACATCAGAAGATTCTGATAGGCCTAAGAAGATGGGAAAAGTTCTCGTGTTCCAGTCAAATAGTAGATTTGTTGATACTGTCGAGGAAAACGCAGTTGATGAAACATCACAGGATAATCCACAGGTACCTTCTAGTAGTGCTGGTGATGTGCATGAATCTAGAGGAAGTTTAGTTCAAGGTGGAGCTGAAAGGAGTTTAGACTTGGCAGTTTGCGAACCTTAGCCTTGATGATCAATTTGACTATGCTCTACATGTAGTTCATGAGGAGCCGCTTGACCTTAATGAAGCTTTGAAGTCACGTGACAGTTCGAAGTGGATGTGCGCTATGGAAGAGGAGTTAGAGTCTTTAAAGAAAAACAAGACTTGGGATTTGGTACCACCTCCTCAAGGAAGCCGAGTCATAGGTTGCAAATGTGTGTTCAAGGTAAAAGATGATAGAAGATACAAGGCGATACTTGTTAAAGGGTTTTCACAAAGAAAGGGATTGGAGTATGATGAGATATTCTCTCCAGTAGTGAGGCATACGTCCATCCGCATTTTGCTTGCTATCGTCGCAGCTCATGACTTGGAGCTGGAGCAACTGGACGTGAAAACCGTTTTCTTGCACGGAGACTTGGATGAGACCATCTACATGAAGCAGCCAGAAGGATTTGTTGTAGATGGAAAGGAAAATTAGGTTTGCAAATTGAAGAAGTCTTTGTATGAACTTAAGCAGTCGCCTAGACAATGGTACAAGAGGTTTGACTCTTTTATGGTTTCCTTGGTTTTGATCGTACCATCAAAAACGCTTGTGTGCTTCAAGCATTTAAAGAATGGTAGATGGGTGTACCTACTTTTGTACGTGGATGATATGTTGATTGCTTTCAAGGATAAAGATAAAATCGATAGTTTGAAGCTAATGCTAAAAGCGGAATTCGAAATGAAAGACCTTAGAGAAGCAAAGAAAATTTTGGGTATGGAAATCCAAAGGAATAGAAAGTTAGGACTTTTGAGCCTCACTCAAAAAGAGTACATTCGAAAGGTGCTTGCTCGGTTTAGCATGGAAGGGGCAAAGACAATCAACACACCCATGCCTTTGCACATGCAACTTTCTAGTAAAGGCTCTCCGATTTCGAAAAAGGACAAGGCTTATATGATGAAGGTCCCATATGCAAGTGCAGTTGGCAGCTTGATGTATGTCATGGTCTGCACTAGGCCTGACATTGCACAGGCTGTTGGATTGGTGAGTAGGTTCATGGCAAACTCAGGGAAAATGCATTGGGAAGCAGTAAAGTGTATCTTCAGATACCTTAGAGGAACTCCATACCATGGACTTGTCTTTGGCGGCAGAGGAAGAGATTTCAGCTTGGTTGGTTTTTGTGATTCCGACTATGCCGGTGATAGAGATAGAAGGAAGTCAACCTCTGGATATGTGTTCACCATTAGTGGGACATCGACTAGTTGAAGAGCGGGGTTGCAGACGATTGTGGTTTTGTCTACTACAGAGACAGAGCTCATAGCTGCGGTTGAAGCAGCTAAGGAGGCGCTTTATTTGAGGCGATTGCCGTGTGATTTGGGCTTCGAATACGAAGAAGTGAATGTGTACTGTGACAATCAGAGTGCAATTCACTTAGCTGAAAATCTGGCATTCAGCTCGAGGACGAAGTATATTAAGGTGAGATAGTCGTTTCTTGTCTCGATGAGTGAAGAGAAGCTAGTTCGTCTTTAGAAGATTCATACAAAGGAGAATGCAAAAGACATGTTTACCAAGTTGTTGCATGTTGCTAAGTTCGAGCATTGCTCGGACTTGATTCGCTTAATGAAGTGCTAGGTGCCACAGGGTGGCACGGGGAGAGAGTTGAGATGGTTCATGTCGACGTTTGTTTTCATGGTGGAGATTGATAGGTCCTACACGGATTGGGTACTTCGAACGCTTTGTTGACGGACGGTGACCTTGCCGGAGTTCGTTGACAGAGTGTAATAGGTGATGGAATTGCCGAAGCTCATCGGATAAGTATCCATTGCATGAAGGTGTAGATGAAGTTGAAAGACTTGTTTGAAAATCTGGTATCAAGATGGAGGTTGTTAAAAATTGATACCTCAGATTTCCAAATCGGAGCATGAAACCCTAGCCTTGAACGAAGCGGTGGCCTTGCCGAATGAAGAGGAGAAAGCCAAGAAGAGGAGGAAGCCACGAAGTCCTCGTTCGGTGAAGGAGCAGTCTCGTTCGGTAAAGTGGAAGTGGAAAGAAGAGAAAGAAGTTGGAGTGAGTTTTCGTTCGGTAAAGTGGAAGTGTCGAACGAGTTGTTCTTCCGATGATTATGGAGCGGCATTTGGGCATGCCGAACAAAATATTTCGTTCGGTATTTGAGCATGCCGCTCCAGTAGAGGAGATGCCGGTCCAGATTGAGTTTTGCCGAACCAAAGTGATGTCGAGCTAGATGCGCCGAACTAGACAAACCCAGGGCTGCTATATAGCAGCTACCCATCCTCATTTCTTCACTCTATAAATAGTGGAGCTTCTGACAATAATGGTACCATTCTAGAGAGCTGAAACTCTATAGAATTTTGTCTGTATTGTTAATTCTTCTTATGTATAGTTTCCATGAGTGAATCAATCTTGTAACTTTAATCTTTCAGTGATTAATAAACTCTCATCTCCCCAAGTGGACATACACTGTCTCGCGGTAATGGAACCAATATAAATACTGGTATTATTTATTTTTTCTGCATTGCATAGATCTGTGACTGTCTGTTCTGGTGTTTATCTCTGTCAGTATCGTCTCACTACAATCACGATCTAGTTGTTTTCCGCTGCGTTGGGTTTTTTATTCCCTTAGACTACTCATCTGAAGGGATTTTCCCCAACACTAAAGAGGTTTGAAGAATATCCCATACTTGCTTGGAGGTGGTTGCATCAGAAACTTTTTCAATCGCATGGTCCAAAACTTGAAGAACAAGTAAGAGCGCCTTTTGGTCTTTTGTTTTGTTGGTTGCATCATCACTTTTAACACCTTTTTTCACACATTCTCATGCTCCATAGGCTCCAAACAAAGCCTTCATCTCTATGCACCACTTATCATAATTTTCTTCAATGAGAGATGGAACTATAAATGGTGTTCCATTTGAAACTTATTCTTCAAACTTTTATCTCCAAACACGATATTACTTTGTTAGAAATGAAGATGAGAAAAGAGAAATAAATTTATTTCTCAAAATATGTTGTACATTTTTTCTTGCTTCAACTCGACTCAAAACAAATGATCCATGTTTCTAGTATTTCTAGACACTATTTCTAAACGAACACAACTTTCCATTTAGACTTCTCACTCCAACAGTCAGCATTATTCACTCAATAAACATGGTTATTCATTCAACATACACGACTCTTTATTTAATAGAAACGACTCTTCACTAGCTTGAATGGACATATGATTTTCCACTTGGATAGATGTGACTTTTCACTAATAGACATGTTGATTGGTTTATTTTTCAACATCCCTAACCTCTTTCGGTTTTTAACCTCATTTATTGAAAATTAGAATCATTTTTGTTGGAACAGAAGAAATTTTGGAAAACAAAAATAAAATGAAGAAGTCATATTTTGTTTGTTTGGTTTTGGAGTGAATGAGTTTTCAAGTTTGGAAGATGGAAGACGAAGCCAGGGATATATTTTTAAGAAAACATCAATAATATATGTTATATAAGTTTTGGTGTACAGTAGTTTGTTAACTTTTTTAGTGTATATTCTGTGATTTTGGTTTACCAAATGAAACTTGCCTGTATTATTACATACAATCTCATATTATAATAAGGCCACGCTGTTAAAACTAGCACTAATATGATACCACTACTTCCAGTGGTCATTGACAATTGACAATTGACAAGATGGTTATAATTTTCTATCAAAGTGAAAATTAAATGCAAGGTTTGAAATTTTTTTAAAGTTGTTTGGCGTACTCTATGGACCATGGTAATCGCAAGATCATTAGATCGCGGTTCACTTTATCATTTGATGAAACCCCCTAAACCAGCTATTTAATTCTATTTCAATTAGGGCTGATGTTGATTGCATACTTTTGAATTATTCCACGCACACACATAATTGTGTATGCTTGGAATGAAACTGTTGTTTGGCGTATACATTTTCTTACAACATTAAATTATTTTTGACTTTCTGCTTTTGCATAATGGCAGAGATTAAAGGACGAGCTCCCAGATTCAGTTTTATGTCAGATACCAGACTGCGGCCATCTTCCCCATGTTGAGAGGCCAAAGTTGGTTGCTGATCTCGTAAGCCAGTTTCTTAAAGAAGGCTGTGTTCCTATTTTAGACAATACGCCTTTATGTTCACAAACTGTTGCTTCCAGGGAAGTCCTCAAATGTATTTCTTGCCAAGATACTTAAGGTATATATCACGTTTTGTGGATTTTTTTTTCATGATTTAGGAGACTGGTAGTTATTTGTAAACTAAAGAATTCGGTCTCTTATTTGCAAGTGATATATGGTTGTTTATTATACAATGTACTGTTGATCATCTGTAAAACTAAGGATGTTATGATTAGGAGGTAGAATATCTTCTTTCCCATCCATTGTCTGGACCTAGAAATCTGTAGAAAACTTAATCATGACAAGCACTATAGCTCATAGTCGGCAGGGGAAAGTTGAAAACCGAGGCTGGTCTTGAGCATGTGAGTGCAACATGTGTGTGCCAGTTAGGCAGCTGCACTCACCTATTCTTCCAATTAGCTTTCTATTGTGTGTAGAGGATATCTGGTTTCTTTGGATGCAGCTCATTAGGATTGTTCCACGTTTTGCAGGCGAAAGGTAAATGGTTTGATTTCTATAGCGCCTGAACACTGCATTAATTTTGTTTCACCACGTTGTGCATCTATGCTGATTACTCCCATTTAAACACATCAGGAAAACTGTTATAGAAGATACAGAATATTATATACTACTGTAGTTAGGGGTAAGCGGTTGGCTGATTTTGTTGGTCCAATGATGAAAATTGTTAAATCAAACTAAAACCAATAAAAATAAAAACCAAACTAAAACGGCCAAATTAAAGTTTGGTTGGTTCATTTTGTTATTCGATTTAACTAAACTAAAAATATTTCACATTTTATATTTATAATATTCATTATACTTTAAAATAAAACAAAAATATACGATGAAAGTATTCTTAAATAGTATTTTCGTGCTTTTTAATAGTAATTTGGATAGATACATGATAAATAAATTTTATTTAGACAACTAAACTAATCTAAAAAATCATTAAAAAATTAGTAATTTTAAAAATATAATAGAAGTTCGGTTAATTTGGTTAAACTAGTAACCAACATAAATTATTTTGCGGACCAATTATAAGTCAATATGTTTTAAATCAAACTAAACCGAGCGAAATAAACTGATTCGATTGGTTTATTTGATTTTAACTAAAGTTTGCTCATCCCTAATTGTAGTGTTATAGGAAAATGTTAAAATTGCCCTAAAGCCACATGTTACCGTTGTTAAATTATCCAAACGACTTCCTTGAATTTTACCTATTTTTTATGATGAGGGGATAACATATGTACTCAAAATTTTTTTTTTTTTGTCTTTTAACATGTAAATATGATTCTTAGCATGTGTTCTTAAGACACACATTAACAATACCCTATATTATATTACCTATATTATATTACCTATATTATATTATATTAGTAATAACACATTTGCTAAAGATTTTAAGAGACACAAGTTTTATTAAGAAAAATAAGAAATGAGAGTACAAATGTTTGGAGAATCAAGATCAAAGATTTTATTTCCATAAGACATATATTCATTTTTTAAAGAGATTTATTATTTTAGGGTAATAGTAAAGAGGTAATAGTAAAGAGACTTCAATTTTGGATGTGTACAATTTTCTTATTTTTTAAAAAACTATTATGAGGGTAATGTACAGATCATCCTCTCATAAATAAACTAGTACTAATCCATTTTTTAACCTTTACTAATCACCTCTTTTTCCTTCTAAACCCTACAATGGAATACACAACAAGAGAAGAGAAGATGGAAACTGATACCAAGGAAAGTTTTTTTCCCATGGCTAGAAATGAAGATCGTGTGAGGTGCAGTTGGTGACAGTGATGGCTTTGATGACGTTCATGTCAACAATTATATGATTTAGGGTTTTTGATAGTATAATTTAGGCAATTTACAGTAGCTCAACACGACATGATCGAAATTCATGTACATGACGCTTTGTGTCGAGTTTTTAATTATTTAATTTAGGGACTTCAAAAGTATATCGACGTGTCATTACCAAAAATGCACAAGTATTGAGAAGATGCCGTAAAACCCTAGTTTGATCCGTGTATGCTTACTGTTTACTTTATATTTACATGTTTTCCCTATGTCGAATGTGTACTATCATAATTTTTGAGATATGGTATCAAAGTAGTTCAGCAAGACATTATCGAAAAGCGTCTTAACCGTGACATGGTACTGTAAAATGGAAGTTAGAACGATTGCATGCCAACGTTTATTTATTTTAGGGACGATTTTCCTCTATTGAATTGTTTGTTGATTTTGTTCAGTTGACTACTATATTAAAGGTCTTATGTTTTTTTTTAGTTTTCAAAATGAGTTGATGCCAAAAGAAAATGAGTTAAACAAAGTAGAACAAGATGATAAGATGGAATAAGGTGATATGGATGAGGATTATGTGGAAGGTGGACAAAATTCGAGTGATTTATCTTTTGATTTTTCTGATCTAACTGCTCATTTCACAACTGATAGGGTATGTGTGAAACCCCACTTTTATGCTCATACTATTCAAGAGTATTACAGAGTAATATTGTCATATAATACGGAGAATGATGATATATGGGGTATATGCATGAATTTTCCCTTGGACAAACACTGGTACGTGTTAAAACATCAAATAAATAACTCACATATATGTACAAAGTATCAGTACAAAATAATAAACACATATGTCTACAGGACAGAACAATACATAATATATAGTGAATCATTAAGAATACAGAGTCAGAGTCGCAGCGATAATATATAATATGTAATACAATAATAATCAAGGGTACAACACATTTCATAAATCAACCATCTCAATGTAATGTGACAAATATACAACTCAATCTCAACTGTATACAATAAATCAACTACATATAATTAACATATAACATCTTAATATATGTCTCCTCTAAGCCCAATAAAAAAGAAGTTGGTCATGTCGTCCCTGTACCTGAAATGTCTCGGACTGATCCGAATACTACATAAATAACACACGGGTCATACTATGTCTATTTAAGGATCATAAATAAGGTGATACAGTATAAACAAGGAAGAATAATATATACCATTACCAAAGATACTCAAAACATCAGACGACATGTCAAAGTATGTATGTATACACACACATATATATATTTGCGTGTGTATCGAAACATACGCCATGAGTATTTGTATAATGACATAAATAATCCTCAAGGCATCACATCATCCAAATATCTCAAATCCATATAAAACAATCAAAACTGATATCAAAAGATGTCACAACCTATATAGAAACACATCAAATCAGAAATCACATAACCAACATAAATGGGTGAGTCATACATATCCAGAGATCAACATCAAATCCAGAAATATCAATAAATGAGATACCACCATGTATATCAGGCTAGCACGGAGCATTGCCTAAATATATCTCTCAATCTCAATAAAACATCATCATCCGTAAATACATAAAAGATAGGGTAGGCTGCTTATCAATATACTGAGAATCCACTATACTCTGGACGAATATCAAGGTATAATCTCATCTCCTCATATAATATCTATCTGAAAATATCGTGTTAGGAAATGGCTGTACGATAGACACGAAGTCCCAAGTATAACCATATATATAACTTTGTATGGGTCATCAAACCCATATCTATACTACAATGAGATGTATCAATTGTATATGTCAAACTACTACTCCGTCGGTAGCAGAAGGCGATAGCACTAAGCAAGCTCCAGAGACACAGAGTCTTTAAAGTCTTAGTTTCCATCACAGCATCATGTCACATATCCATCGGTATGCTTGACAACTCGAGAACTCAATAGTCACAATCCGATTTTAGCCCCATAGGTAACAGACTGCTGGCCTAAGTGACACAGAGACAAATGCACGCATAGGAGTAGCACAAAGCTACATAATATAGTATCGCAGATCTGGGGCGATCTCACGGTCAGGCCAC
This sequence comes from Allium fistulosum, assembly GCA_030737815.1. Taxonomy (NCBI): domain Eukaryota; kingdom Viridiplantae; phylum Streptophyta; class Magnoliopsida; order Asparagales; family Amaryllidaceae; genus Allium; species Allium fistulosum. Next base: position 1,218,520,911 of record CM060902.1, read on the forward strand.
TGGAGTAGATTTTAGCCATCTGGTCCTCCAAAAAACATAATAGGAGTATATCGTAATAGTGGCATATAGAACCAATACATATAGGCACGAAGTCTTGGTCATCGTTAGGCATGAAGCCATACTCACTAAATATAGGCACAGAGCCATACTCACTAAATATAGGCTTGCAGCCATATATCACTACGTATCACCTTATACTATCCACTCTATTCCTGTCACGTAGTGTCGTCTACTTACAATGAATAAACGAATAAATATCACAACAACGTCCCATACCATTGCGTGATGCTCAAACATTTATTCACTACTTATAAAGTACGCTCAAACTATCCAATATTCTATATAACGAGTCCAAAGAATAATTGAAGAAATATTATCGGAAGTTCTATACCAAACGGTATTATAACTCCATGTATTCAGATTTGTCGTTACACAGAATTAAATATATCAAAATCATATCAAGGATATCATCACTATATCATCTCAAATCATCAATCAAATTAATATCAATAATGAATCATTCATATATCCAATATCAATATCTAAGAAGAAAAAAATTAGAAAACTAGTATAAGATAGATTATTCAATATATATATATATATATATATATATATATATATATATATAAGACACATCAATGTTTAATAATAAATTCTTCACAACTTCTAATCTTGTATAACAAAAATAAATACTTAGGAGTGAATAATAGCTATATATATATTCTAGAATTAAATAAATAAGTAACCAAACTAAAATATAATATACTCCATATAAATAATAATAAATTTCTTAATCTTTTATAAAACTAACTAACGATTTGACTCATTTCTATCTTTTGATAACCCAACAATAGTTTATAAAACTAATATTACCCATAAGAATTATTTCATGATTTTCTATAACTAATTATTTATTTTTAAAATAATTATAGATCATTTAAATTCATTTATATATATATCTCTACTAATAATACAAATACTCTGATTTGGTGAAGCTTTTTTACACTTCCCAATAACCCCTTCCCCCAAATCAACGTCCAAGTTGACAGAGCAGGGCAAATGCGTCTTCTTCACGCGCTCGTTCAATCCCACAACATCAGCCGTTTACTCCTCTCCCCACTTTCCCCTCCACATATCTTCCACAACTTTTCAACCGCCTCTTCCCAAAATTCTTCTCCCACACTTTCTCATCACCTCTTCTTCCTCCCCCGTATCATTCCGTTTCCGCTCTACCAGGCTAAAATCTAGATCTGATGCCTGCCGAGGTAGGTCGGCGAACAACGGTCAACCTTAGGCGGAAAATTCTACCTCCTGAACCAAAATTGAGCCCGATGTCGCGTCACCACCTAAATCTACCTACTTCTCCTCCATTTCCGCTTTCCCATTCCAGCATCCGGATCCGATGCTTGGTGAGGTAGGTTGCAGGCTAGAGTTGAACAACGGTCAACGTTAATTGCCGTCCAACTACCCACACCCCTACACCACTTCCGACGAAAGTAGGCATGCTTTTCGTATCCTACATCAACGTTTACCTTTCAGCTGTAGAAGAAAGTGGCATTTCGCGCTGAAATTGGAGTTAGGTAAACTACTTCCCACTCTTATATCCCTACTTTTGGTTATGCTAGCTGTACCTTTATTCTGACCATAAACAAAATAAATGTATTGAATAAGTCGGTACATGCGTTTAAATTGGATTGGTATATTTGGTTTGAATTTGTGACTGAATAATACATATAATTTTAGCTTTTTACCGATGGCGTACACTATGAAACAATTTGGCATTTCGAAACCAATTTCTACTGCGGAGCCCACTGATGTCGATCAACTCAGAAGTCTGTAATTAGCCAAAGTACACTGAATTTGAATTTTTTTAAATCAACCTTTTATTTCTATGGTTGTACTAAAGTTTTGGTTTTGTTTGCTTTCAAATTGTATTTTTGATCGTGATGTTTGTTTATATCAAAGTTCCTTCTAGGTTCTGAGATCTATGAGAGTAAGGAAGTGGATGCTAACAGACAAGAGGTGCTAGAACAATTAGACAAGGTGAACTGTAATTTACTTCCATTTGCTATTGATAAGTTGATCTTGAGTGCATGTTCTTCGTCTTCTAAGGATACGGTTTGGATGAATAGTACTTAGATACCTGAATTTACTACATTGATAATTAATATTTTTGCTGCTTGTATAAAGTGTTACAGATAGTTAGAGGTGGGTGAAGACATTGACTCGCATGAAAGGTTATACAGGTAAGTTGGTTGAGGAGGCTAATGCCATTATTCTGACGTTTGGTTCTTATAGGATGTGATATCCCGGGATTTCGAGGAATTTAAAATGTGATAATCTCTAAATTTAAATTATTTAAATTGATAATATTAATATAAATAACCAAATAATATAATAATAAGATGTTTTAATTATGGTATAGATTGATTTGTAATAAGAATAATTGTTTAAATTATGTTATTTTATAAATTTGATTTTAATAGATTTATCATTTCTAAAATTAATAAGTATTGTTTAAATATATATATATATATATTGTCTTGAGTTGTTTTTAAATGAAATAATTAAGTTCAAACTTAATAATGTGTTTATATAAAAATATAAATGTTAAGTTGATTTTAAATTGGATTTTTAAAGGTAAAATTTGAATTTGAATCTTTAAAAAAAGGATAATTATTTTAATATAATTGGGTATAAAATATATGAACAAGACTTTTATTTAAAATAAGACTTTTGTTTTATTTTGTTTTCTTTAAAAAGAAATTTATTTATATAAATTTAGGAAGTGCTTATTTAATAGTAAATAAATACAAAAGTTTATGTTTACACTTAAAAATGAATGAAATACATTGTATATGATTTTAGAATATAAATGAGTTTTATTGTTTTTCTTTTAAAGGTTTTATTTATTTATAATATAGAAAAGCATTTATTTAAAAAGATATGTATTTATCTATTTAGGAAATACATATAAAAGCTTTTTAAAACTCTTTTTAAAAATAATATAAAAAGATTAAGGACAAGTGTTAAATTTCTAAACATGTTAGTAATATGTGTAAGATCATTAAACAATGTAGAAGACATGTGTCATTTTCTTATCCTTTTTCTTTGATTTTTAATAAACCATAAAATTAAGTTTATATAAGCCTACCTCTCCATTTTCTTTTTCTTTCTAATCTCATTTTCTAAACAAAGACAAAAACCAAAACCAGGAAAATGTCCAAACTGAAATGATCTTCTCATACAAAAAATATACAAACCAAAATCATCTCCTCAAACAAAACTGAAATCATCTCCAGTTCAAAACCCTGTAATCTGAAATCATCTCCAACCCAAAACTGGAAAGATTCTCTTAAACCAAGAATCTCAAAACTGAATTCATCTGCAAAAGCTTGATTCTCAAATTCAAATACCTGAAACCATATCTCTAAAACCAATTCAATTGCCTAAAACCACATTTCAGATCATATCAAAGATCTGTAACCATTGTTCTCAGACCTGAAACCATATTTCAAACAAATCTGCAATGTTTTTCAAGACTATAATCAATTCCAAGAATGCATGCAAGTAGATCTGAAGTTTTCAAGAGCTTTTCAATTTTTAAAGAAATCAAAGTAGATGCAGTTCAAAAGTTTCCAGTTTTCAAGCCCTGTTCAAACTGTTTTAAACTTCTCTGCCTCTTTGAAAGGTGAGTAAACAATTCTTTTGCAAAAGCTAAAATGAAATTAAATTGCTTTCGAATGATTTCTGAATGAAGTATATTTGCATGTTCATGTGTGTATACTGTTTGTATGTGAGAATTGAAGTATGTATGCCTGTTTTCATTGTTAATTGCTCTGTTCATTTTTAATTTGAGTAAACTTCTTTTATAAGATTCTAAAACCTATATATCTTGATTCCAGAAGTATGATATTGAGATATACTTGAAATGATTTAGTGAAATTGGTTTGCAGGTTTATAAATGTGTAGCTAAAAAGATATGCATGTCTGTACACCTATATATCTCTGTTTTTATAACAGTACAGGCTGCAGATTTTTAATAGAAAATTCCTATCTCCCCATTCAATTGTTTTTAGTATAGAGTTTGTAAATGAAAAGGGTTTCTAACAATGTACTTTAAATTTTAAAAATAGATTCATGGATAAGTAATAAGTATTAACTCAAAATTTAAAGTTTACAGTGGAAAATCAACGAAATGGGTAAAATTCGAACTTGTTAATTTAAATCTTTGATTTTATAATCTGATTTATGCTTGGAAATAATGAATTTAGAGGAAGGAATCATGATTTTTAAACAAGTATATAGTGAGAATTTCTGAGTTGAACGGATTTGAGTTTATCGACGTTTTCTGACGAACGGCATTTTGTGGAAGGCTGTGGTTGGTGTCAAGGGAAGCTTGATGGTTAGTGAACTCAGGAAAATTGGTGGTCGAATTTTCTGATCAATGGTGAGGCGTGGCGTCGTTGATCTAGGGTTTAGTGGCAGTTTTGGTTGTCAATGTTTATGGGGTAATGGCGACAGTTATGGTGAATCAGAAGTGATCGCATGGAGGGGGAACTAAAGATTGGAGTTCGAGGCGTCTTTGGTAAAGTCGGCGAGGTTCATCGTGATCGAGATCAACGGTGAGGGAAGGATTTCCATTGGTGGTTGTTTCCAGATTTTCAAGCGTTGGGTTCGATTTGGAATCGTGGCTCCTGGAAGTGTTTGGATGATTGCGATGGGTTGCTGGAGAGTTCGTGGGTGTGTGGGAAGCTTTGGCGATGGTCGGAGGATCACCGTTGGCGGTGCACGGTGCACAGTGGCACAGCGTGTCAGTGTTGATTTGGGTTTGGGTTTCGTGGGTGTTTTCCTCGAAGTTGGTCTCGGGGAAGAAGGCCTTTGGTCCGAGTAATATTATGGGGAGGTACACGAGTATTTTGTGTGATAACTGTTAAGTTTTTAACAGTTTTAAATTTCAAAGCGACAGTTTTAAAATTCTCAGGGAGGTCTCGGGTAGATTAGGTTTTGGCTCGGGTTTGCCTTCGGGTCGTTGTGAGCTGAGTGAAAACTGTTAGCAGTTTAAATTTCTTTAAATTCAAAACAGTTTTAAATTCTAAAATTAAATCTCTGTTTAATAAAGATGCAGATGTATTGGCTTAGATTTAAATACATATGGGTTAAAACCAAAGTAAATGTTAAACTAGTTTTTAAATTTAAGTAAAGGTAAGTTGTAAATTTAAATAATTAAGTTAAATCAATTTTCTTGAAAATTTATTACTTTGTAATAAATTGTTTAAATAAATTAAATTGTATGATTTATTTAACTTAAATATATTAAGTCAAAATCTTAAGTTATTTTCAAACTTAATATAAAGGTTAATTAATAAGGAGATGTTTTTATCTTAAAAACTTAATTAAAGTTGGATAGTTTATGAGATAATTAAAGCGTGACTTATTAATTAAATTCGTTGATGTTTAAGGATAAGTAAATTAACAATTAAGTTTTCAAGTGTTTTATTTACTTGTAATTAAGGATTGTTAATTTATAATTAAAGATAAGTAATTAATTATTTATTTTAAAACTTAATTAATGACATTTAATTAAGTAAGTTAAATTACTAAGATCAAATGTTTTAATGATAATGTTTTATCTTAAGATTAATTAAGATTTTTAAATGAGTTGAAATTAATTAATTTAATTAAGAAATTAAGATTAATTAATTTATTTAATTAATTATTGATAAGGATTAATTAAATGATTAAAGGTTAATTAAGATAATAATTAAGAAGTACTTAATAAAGTTTTATTAAGTAATAATTAAGTTTTCTTAATTAATAATTAAGAAATTATTAATTTATAATTAAAGTTATTTAAGGATTAATTAACTGTTATTAAGGTTAGTTAATTATCATTAAAGATTAATTAATAGATAATTATGGATTAATTAAATTGGTAATTAAGGTTGTTAATTAATAATTAAGTTTATTAATTAATAATTAAGAGGTAATTAATTAGTTAATTAAGTTTAATTAATTAATTATAAAAGTAATTAAGGATTGATTACTTTGTATTAAAGGATATTGATTAATAATTAAGGTTTATTAATTAATAGTTAAAGAATAATTAATCAAGGATTAATTAATTTGTTTAAAGGGTAATTAAGGATGAGTTACTCAGTTATGATTTAAGAAATGAATGTGATTTATTTAAGTTAATTAATTTGTTAATTAATTAAGGATAGTCACTTGGTAATTAAGTATAATTACTTAATAAGATTGGATAAGAGTAATTACTTAGTTGATAATTGAATTACTGTATGTAATTAGTGTAATTAATCAAAAAGGATTTATAAAAGAAATTAAAGTAATTAAGAATAGTTAATTACTGTTAATGATTATTTAAGGTTGATTTATGAAAGTAATTAATTAATGTATGATTAATTAATGTAATTAATTAAGGAATAATGTAATTAATTAAAGGTTAATTAATTAATTAAAGTAATTAATTAAGGATCATTAATTAATATAATTAATGAGAGTAATTAAAGGTTAATTACTGTTAATGGTTAAGAATAATTAATTTGTGAAGTTAATTAAAGGATAATTACTTTATGTAATTAATAATTAATCAAGAGTGATTAATATTTAATGATTAATTAATTAAATGGGTTGTAATTAATTAATGTTGATTAAGCAAGAATAGGAATTAATTCTTAAGTAATTAATTTAATTTAAGTTGATTAAATTAATTATAATAGAGATTAATAAATGGTTGCTTATGAATGATGGTTGAGTAGAATGTCTGATTTGGTTGATATCTATTGGATGATATACTATGATATTCTGTGATATGATATACTATGATATATCTGTGATAAATGTGTGATATTTATCTATGTTAATGCTGTGTGAATTCAAGTATTGAATTGAATTGAATTGTTTAACCCTTTAAACAACTTGGCCTTAAAAGATACGTTTTGGATTTCGATGAGACCGGGATCGGGTTTCCGTATACCGGATTTCCAGGTCTGGAGACCCGAATACCACATCGATCCAAATTAACGATAGGTCGTGAATCTCAAGTGAAGATGAAGATTCAGAGTGCAAGGGTTATTGTCGTTAACTCTGAGGGTGATTCCAAAACGAGTGTAACGAGATAATGCCTTCGGTTTCGTTCGAACCCGGAACGAACTTGTATGGATTGAATGCTTTCAGAACATCGTCAGGTGGACGATGAGCATTCTAAGTGAAGTGTTCTGATTAAAGGTAATCGTGACCTCAAGCCTCACAAACCGGGAATGGCTAAAACAGGGGAGGTGCAGCAAGGTTTCGTGGGTAGCGCCCACTGAGAGTAAGGTCATCCCTGTCTAGATGTCCCTTTCTATTTCGACTTAGTGGTACGGTTGCAGTACACAACCGTGGGGTGATTTTATTCGGAATTATCCAGTAAGGGATGGTTCCGGCTTTGTGTTGCAGGGGAGCGGGCGTACTCCTCGGTACGGTGATCTAGGCCACGTACTGTGACGGGCGGTACCCCAGTAGCCCTGCCATTGTATGGAAATCCAACTTCCAATAAGTGATAACGGACTTGATTGTATACTTATGTATGCTGGAATTTAATAATGTAACAATTTCGGCTATTTCATATTTATTTGAAAACCCTAGACATATTATAATACAATCGAATTTCCTATCAAAGTTTTGGTTAGCGTAAGGTAAAAACTTTTCCATGTTTATGTGTGGGAAGTCTTACGTGATACCTTTTGATTTCAAAGGTTTTGAAGTTAAGCAAGTTTAAACCGTTTACTCACACCAGACCCATGTCTGACCCAAGTGTTTATTTCTGTTTTATAAACTCTTGGGTACTCAAATTTTTACGAGTAGCCAAGGGAGTCAGGTTTGCTTTGACGAGTTATCTGGAGGAGCAATGGAGCAGGAGGCTTCAGCGTTTGTAGAGATGTAGTAGTTCCGCTGTGTTGATCTCTGAGTCATTGTTATCTGTGTTGTATCTTTTATTGTAGAAACTAGACAGGTGTTTATAACTGTCTAGTATGTGTTGTATATGTTGTGTAACTCTGATAGTTGTTGTATATGAAACTATGTAATAGTTTATGTTATTAATATAATTTGTTCGTTTCCGCTGTGAGTATTTGTGTTTGTTTCTTTTCTCTTCTTCTCTTTTCTACTTCTCACCCCTTTCTTTCTTATCAGCGATACGACTTTCTGGTCAATGAAAGTCGGGTCGTCACATTTGGTATCAGAGCTGTAGGTTGAGTGAATACCTAGGCTCTGGAGTGGTGTCTATCTTGAGAGAGCGTATTTGTAATTTTTATATAACTATATATATATATATTTCTACCTATTTGTTGGGTTACCTGTTCGGGTTTTCCAATATAAGATATAAAGGTAGATAGGGTAGTGGTGTGTGTAACACGACAACTACCAATGGTTGAAGTTTGGATGTTTGAGGTTGGAAGTATATTTGTCGAGACTGTAGACCTAATACCGTCTCGAGTGAACCTTGATAGTGTTGTAAGGATTTCATCAATCTCTGAAGGAAACCTGTTAAGGTTCGGAGTCCATCATTGAAGTATAAGTTTGAATCGCGCTCGTGTGGGCGGATTTTTGAGAGTTTGGATCTGTTGATTGAGCAGAAGCAAGTGATGGTATCTTGATACCTCAGGAAATTGTAGCTGTGTGATGAGACGCAGTGACTATGAATGTTCCCAAAGAAGTTTTCTTTTGGAGAAAGTTTAAGGAAGTATATCTGCATTCGGTGATGTGGCTGAGTTCAACATGATGTTTGTGTTTGCTTTGAAGTCCGAGTTTCTCTAGAAGCTTTGGATAAGGAGTCTTTGGCATATGTGGCAGCAGTGCAGCTCGAGTGTTTTGTGTTCCTGTTGGAAGATCTTTTGGCTTAGCAGTTCGTAAAGTGGAGTTCAGAAGCTGCGGAGTAAATTCATTTTTCAAATGGATTGGTCAAGCACTAGACTGTTCTGATGGGTAAAGAAAGAACAGTATTTTTGGATATTGGACTGGATAGAATCGCAAAAGTGACTTGCGATAATTGAGTATTCTCTTGGGAAATCTTTTGCTTGAGTTTGAGGCATCTCTAGAAGATGTAGGAGTTATAGAGTTGTCAGAGATTTTATGGGAAGTGTTGATCTAGTTTGTGTTCGAGTTCATAGACGACATCTAGATCAGAGTTGAGCAGCGAAAGCTTGGTAGTAGTTGTTCTAGAGTAGAAGCAACCGGAAGTTGCAGTATTTGGATTGAAGGGTTCCTACAGGAAGCTTTTCAAGATTTGAAGTTCAGATTGGTGAGAGAATCTGTTTTGTCTTGATAAAAGAAGTATTTGGAATCTACTGATGATTGAGGAGTAGAGTTTGAGTTCTGGATTTCCGTAGATCTTGAGAGGATCCATTTATTGGATTGTTTTTGGTCCTGTTTGTTTTGAGAGGCATCAGCGAAGATTGAGCTGATCAGGAAAGGTGAAGGCAGCCCAGAATCGTCAGAAGAGTTCTGTGGATTAGAGATGAAGAATTTGGAATTCGAAGTTGGAGACTTCATTGTTATTTCTCCAATAAAAGGGAGCAAATAAGATTGGGTAAGACTAGGAAGATAGCTCCGAGTATATGGGATCTTTCTGAGTTTTTGTGAGGATATGTGTTTTGGCTTCGGTATTGAATTACCAGTTTGGATTTAATAGAGCGAGTAACCCAGTATCTGTATCGGGGAAACTCGGGATAATTTTAGGGAGTTTATCCGGATCTATGTCCGGATAACTAGAGTTGTTTGTTTGTATGAATTGTTGCTTGGATGAAATTGTTTGTTTGGATGAATGGTTGTTTGTTTGATAGTGTATGGCTGATAAGTATGCTTGAATTGTTTTAAAATGGATTGAAATAAAATAAAAATTTGGATTATCTTTTGTTTTAAATTTCGAGGACGAAATTCTTTTAAGGGGGAAGGAATGTGATATCCCGGGATTTCGAGGAATTTAAAATGTGATAATCTCTAAATTTAAATTATTTAAATTGATAATATTAATATAAATAACCAAATAATATAATAATAAGATGTTTTAATTATGGTATAGATTGATTTGTAATAAGAATAATTGTTTAAATTATGTTATTTTATAAATTTGATTTTAATAGATTTATCATTTCTAAAATTAATAAGTATTGTTTAAATATATATATATATATTGTCTTGAGTTGTTTTTAAATGAAATAATTAAGTTCAAACTTAATAATGTGTTTATATAAAAATATAAATGTTAAGTTGATTTTAAATTGGATTTTTAAAGGTAAAATTTGAATTTGAATCTTTAAAAAAAGGATAATTATTTTAATATAATTGGGTATAAAATATATGAACAAGACTTTTATTTAAAATAAGACTTTTGTTTTATTTTGTTTTCTTTAAAAAGAAATTTATTTATATAAATTTAGGAAGTGCTTATTTAATAGTAAATAAATACAAAAGTTTATGTTTACACTTAAAAATGAATGAAATACATTGTATATGATTTTAGAATATAAATGAGTTTTATTGTTTTTCTTTTAAAGGTTTTATTTATTTATAATATAGAAAAGCATTTATTTAAAAAGATATGTATTTATCTATTTAGGAAATACATATAAAAGCTTTTTAAAACTCTTTTTAAAAATAATATAAAAAGATTAAGGACAAGTGTTAAATTTCTAAACATGTTAGTAATATGTGTAAGATCATTAAACAATGTAGAAGACATGTGTCATTTTCTTATCCTTTTTCTTTGATTTTTAATAAACCATAAAATTAAGTTTATATAAGCCTACCTCTCCATTTTCTTTTTCTTTCTAATCTCATTTTCTAAACAAAGACAAAAACCAAAACCAGGAAAATGTCCAAACTGAAATGATCTTCTCATACAAAAAATATACAAACCAAAATCATCTCCTCAAACAAAACTGAAATCATCTCCAGTTCAAAACCCTGTAATCTGAAATCATCTCCAACCCAAAACTGGAAAGATTCTCTTAAACCAAGAATCTCAAAACTGAATTCATCTGCAAAAGCTTGATTCTCAAATTCAAATACCTGAAACCATATCTCTAAAACCAATTCAATTGCCTAAAACCACATTTCAGATCATATCAAAGATCTGTAACCATTGTTCTCAGACCTGAAACCATATTTCAAACAAATCTGCAATGTTTTTCAAGACTATAATCAATTCCAAGAATGCATGCAAGTAGATCTGAAGTTTTCAAGAGCTTTTCAATTTTTAAAGAAATCAAAGTAGATGCAGTTCAAAAGTTTCCAGTTTTCAAGCCCTGTTCAAACTGTTTTAAACTTCTCTGCCTCTTTGAAAGGTGAGTAAACAATTCTTTTGCAAAAGCTAAAATGAAATTAAATTGCTTTCGAATGATTTCTGAATGAAGTATATTTGCATGTTCATGTGTGTATACTGTTTGTATGTGAGAATTGAAGTATGTATGCCTGTTTTCATTGTTAATTGCTCTGTTCATTTTTAATTTGAGTAAACTTCTTTTATAAGATTCTAAAACCTATATATCTTGATTCCAGAAGTATGATATTGAGATATACTTGAAATGATTTAGTGAAATTGGTTTGCAGGTTTATAAATGTGTAGCTAAAAAGATATGCATGTCTGTACACCTATATATCTCTGTTTTTATAACAGTACAGGCTGCAGATTTTTAATAGAAAATTCCTATCTCCCCATTCAATTGTTTTTAGTATAGAGTTTGTAAATGAAAAGGGTTTCTAACAATGTACTTTAAATTTTAAAAATAGATTCATGGATAAGTAATAAGTATTAACTCAAAATTTAAAGTTTACAGTGGAAAATCAACGAAATGGGTAAAATTCGAACTTGTTAATTTAAATCTTTGATTTTATAATCTGATTTATGCTTGGAAATAATGAATTTAGAGGAAGGAATCATGATTTTTAAACAAGTATATAGTGAGAATTTCTGAGTTGAACGGATTTGAGTTTATCGACGTTTTCTGACGAACGGCATTTTGTGGAAGGCTGTGGTTGGTGTCAAGGGAAGCTTGATGGTTAGTGAACTCAGGAAAATTGGTGGTCGAATTTTCTGATCAATGGTGAGGCGTGGCGTCGTTGATCTAGGGTTTAGTGGCAGTTTTGGTTGTCAATGTTTATGGGGTAATGGCGACAGTTATGGTGAATCAGAAGTGATCGCATGGAGGGGGAACTAAAGATTGGAGTTCGAGGCGTCTTTGGTGAAGTCGGCGAGGTTCATCGTGATCGAGATCAACGGTGAGGGAAGGATTTCCATTGGTGGTTGTTTCCAGATTTTCAAGCGTTGGGTTCGATTTGGAATCGTGGCTCCTGGAAGTGTTTGGATGATTGCGATGGGTTGCTGGAGAGTTCGTGGGTGTGTGGGAAGCTTTGGCGATGGTCGGAGGATCACCGTTGGCGGTGCACGGTGCACAGTGGCACAGCGTGTCAGTGTTGATTTGGGTTTGGGTTTCGTGGGTGTTTTCCTCGAAGTTGGTCTCGGGGAAGAAGGCCTTTGGTCCGAGTAATATTATGGGGAGGTACACGAGTATTTTGTGTGATAACTGTTAAGTTTTTAACAGTTTTAAATTTCAAAGCGACAGTTTTAAAATTCTCGGGGAGGTCTCGGGTAGATTAGGTTTTGGCTCGGGTTTGCCTTCGGGTCGTTGTGAGCTGAGTGAAAACTGTTAGCAGTTTAAATTTCTTTAAATTCAAAACAGTTTTAAATTCTAAAATTAAATCTCTGTTTAATAAAGATGCAGATGTATTGGCTTAGATTTAAATACATATGGGTTAAAACCAAAGTAAATGTTAAACTAGTTTTTAAATTTAAGTAAAGGTAAGTTGTAAATTTAAATAATTAAGTTAAATCAATTTTCTTGAAAATTTATTACTTTGTAATAAATTGTTTAAATAAATTAAATTGTATGATTTATTTAACTTAAATATATTAAGTCAAAATCTTAAGTTATTTTCAAACTTAATATAAAGGTTAATTAATAAGGAGATGTTTTTATCTTAAAAACTTAATTAAAGTTGGATAGTTTATGAGATAATTAAAGCGTGACTTATTAATTAAATTCGTTGATGTTTAAGGATAAGTAAATTAACAATTAAGTTTTCAAGTGTTTTATTTACTTGTAATTAAGGATTGTTAATTTATAATTAAAGATAAGTAATTAATTATTTATTTTAAAACTTAATTAATGACATTTAATTAAGTAAGTTAAATTACTAAGATCAAATGTTTTAATGATAATGTTTTATCTTAAGATTAATTAAGATTTTTAAATGAGTTGAAATTAATTAATTTAATTAAGAAATTAAGATTAATTAATTTATTTAATTAATTATTGATAAGGATTAATTAAATGATTAAAGGTTAATTAAGATAATAATTAAGAAGTACTTAATAAAGTTTTATTAAGTAATAATTAAGTTTTCTTAATTAATAATTAAGAAATTATTAATTTATAATTAAAGTTATTTAAGGATTAATTAACTGTTATTAAGGTTAGTTAATTATCATTAAAGATTAATTAATAGATAATTATGGATTAATTAAATTGGTAATTAAGGTTGTTAATTAATAATTAAGTTTATTAATTAATAATTAAGAGGTAATTAATTAGTTAATTAAGTTTAATTAATTAATTATAAAAGTAATTAAGGATTGATTACTTTGTATTAAAGGATATTGATTAATAATTAAGGTTTATTAATTAATAGTTAAAGAATAATTAATCAAGGATTAATTAATTTGTTTAAAGGGTAATTAAGGATGAGTTACTCAGTTATGATTTAAGAAATGAATGTGATTTATTTAAGTTAATTAATTTGTTAATTAATTAAGGATAGTCACTTGGTAATTAAGTATAATTACTTAATAAGATTGGATAAGAGTAATTACTTAGTTGATAATTGAATTACTGTATGTAATTAGTGTAATTAATCAAAAAGGATTTATAAAAGAAATTAAAGTAATTAAGAATAGTTAATTACTGTTAATGATTATTTAAGGTTGATTTATGAAAGTAATTAATTAATGTATGATTAATTAATGTAATTAATTAAGGAATAATGTAATTAATTAAAGGTTAATTAATTAATTAAAGTAATTAATTAAGGATCATTAATTAATATAATTAATGAGAGTAATTAAAGGTTAATTACTGTTAATGGTTAAGAATAATTAATTTGTGAAGTTAATTAAAGGATAATTACTTTATGTAATTAATAATTAATCAAGAGTGATTAATATTTAATGATTAATTAATTAAATGGGTTGTAATTAATTAATGTTGATTAAGCAAGAATAGGAATTAATTCTTAAGTAATTAATTTAATTTAAGTTGATTAAATTAATTATAATAGAGATTAATAAATGGTTGCTTATGAATGATGGTTGAGTAGAATGTCTGATTTGGTTGATATCTATTGGATGATATACTATGATATTCTGTGATATGATATACTATGATATATCTGTGATAAATGTGTGATATTTATCTATGTTAATGCTGTGTGAATTCAAGTATTGAATTGAATTGAATTGTTTAACCCTTTAAACAACTTGGCCTTAAAAGATACGTTTTGGATTTCGATGAGACCGGGATCGGGTTTCCGTATACCGGATTTCCAGGTCTGGAGACCCGAATACCACATCGATCCAAATTAACGATAGGTCGTGAATCTCAAGTGAAGATGAAGATTCAGAGTGCAAGGGTTATTGTCGTTAACTCTGAGGGTGATTCCAAAACGAGTGTAACGAGATAATGCCTTCGGTTTCGTTCGAACCCGGAACGAACTTGTATGGATTGAATGCTTTCAGAACATCGTCAGGTGGACGATGAGCATTCTAAGTGAAGTGTTCTGATTAAAGGTAATCGTGACCTCAAGCCTCACAAACCGGGAATGGCTAAAACAGGGGAGGTGCAGCAAGGTTTCGTGGGTAGCGCCCACTGAGAGTAAGGTCATCCCTGTCTAGATGTCCCTTTCTATTTCGACTTAGTGGTACGGTTGCAGTACACAACCGTGGGGTGATTTTATTCGGAATTATCCAGTAAGGGATGGTTCCGGCTTTGTGTTGCAGGGGAGCGGGCGTACTCCTCGGTACGGTGATCTAGGCCACGTACTGTGACGGGCGGTACCCCAGTAGCCCTGCCATTGTATGGAAATCCAACTTCCAATAAGTGATAACGGACTTGATTGTATACTTATGTATGCTGGAATTTAATAATGTAACAATTTCGGCTATTTCATATTTATTTGAAAACCCTAGACATATTATAATACAATCGAATTTCCTATCAAAGTTTTGGTTAGCGTAAGGTAAAAACTTTTCCATGTTTATGTGTGGGAAGTCTTACGTGATACCTTTTGATTTCAAAGGTTTTGAAGTTAAGCAAGTTTAAACCGTTTACTCACACCAGACCCATGTCTGACCCAAGTGTTTATTTCTGTTTTATAAACTCTTGGGTACTCAAATTTTTACGAGTAGCCAAGGGAGTCAGGTTTGCTTTGACGAGTTATCTGGAGGAGCAATGGAGCAGGAGGCTTCAGCGTTTGTAGAGATGTAGTAGTTCCGCTGTGTTGATCTCTGAGTCATTGTTATCTGTGTTGTATCTTTTATTGTAGAAACTAGACAGGTGTTTATAACTGTCTAGTATGTGTTGTATATGTTGTGTAACTCTGATAGTTGTTGTATATGAAACTATGTAATAGTTTATGTTATTAATATAATTTGTTCGTTTCCGCTGTGAGTATTTGTGTTTGTTTCTTTTCTCTTCTTCTCTTTTCTACTTCTCACCCCTTTCTTTCTTATCAGCGATACGACTTTCTGGTCAATGAAAGTCGGGTCGTCACATTAGGGGTAAGTATTTACATATTTTCTCAGTTATGTCAGCTAAATTTTCAACCTCTAATGATGAAGTTTTTTTGTTAACATGAGCCGAAGGCTATTTTGATAGAAACATAAAGTCGAGTATTTGCTACTACTGCATACTGATGGTTTGATATTTGATGTGAGATTTGTACCTCTCACCACAACTTGCCTTAACTGTTTTATGAATTTAACAAAATATACTTTATTCAAATTACCCCTACTTGAAGTGGGATGTTGTCTTTCCCCCTGATTGATTTGAGGTGTATTATCGTCAGCAGTGCTTTTTCTCAAAATTTATGTCCTTTATTGAATACTTTAATTAAATTAGCATTAAGGTATATGCTCTGATCTAAACCATTGTTTAATTAAGTGCACTAATATTTTCATAAATCTTAAGGCAGGTAAACATACAATTGTTTAGTTCATGATGACAGTTTTTCATATATCATGGTTATTAGATGCACAGAGTATTCATTAATTCACACTATCATTGCTTCATAGATCAAATATTAAGCTCTTTATACTCGCTTTCATCTATGTTGCATGTGTGCATATATAGTTTTACAAAAGATAGAAGTTGTTAGCTATCGAGTTTGCTGTATTCTTTCAATTTGTCCTTTTTAATTTTTTATTCAGAAGTTTATCTGGTGATTGAATGTTGGCACCGGTAGAAAATTTCCACGCTGTTAACTCTGTTTGGTCCTGGATGATCCTAGCAGCAGGACGGCTAAAGTCAGGAGGTATATAACGGGTTTCCAAACCCAAAACGCTTGGAGCAATGATTTTTATATTTTATTTCCCGAATTATATGCTTGGTCAAATAAGAAGGGATGGTGTTAGATGATCGTTATGATCTATTTTTAGCAAACCTTGCAAACATTAACATTTTGCCAACCTAAATTTAATTTTTTATTTTACTTTTGTTTAAATATATATTTATCCATTTAGTTTTCCAAATTTAAATGATTTAGAATAACGTAATTTAATTTGAATTGACTAGGCAATATGACAATATTTGCTTTAGTATAATTTTAGATACATTATTCAAGTAACAACCATGAGTTGTTGAATAGGTCATCAAGTCATTCATCCTTAACAAAATACTTGGTTGAGCGTTTTTTATACTTCCAATTAACCTGATTTTTCAAACTTTCTTAATTATAATGCTTAAATTTTCAAAGCATGACATTTGAGTGTTGCAAACCGCTAGCACTTCATCAAATAATTGGTGTGTAGGTCTGGGTTCATTACGTAAGGTATAAAACTTTCCCTAAGCAGTAAGTTACTTTTTTGTTTAGTTAGTATATGTGATGATGATCAAAATTAAGGTTATGTTTTGTCTTTTAGTATTTTCCTTCTCATATTTCAGATATTCATACCAAGGCAATGATGTTTGCTTTGAGTGGATATGATAATATTGGTTGTTCCATTTTTTTTTTACCTACTGTAAGTAATCATCATTACCAATACAGTAAACATGTAATTACATGTTATTTAATGTACACAGTAAATACGGTTGATTAACTTTCCATACAGATAAGCAAGTCCACAAAACATCATTTCTTTGACTATATTCCTCTTTTTTTATATGATTACTTTTGTTAGTTTGTTTATGCTCTTTTAAGGTTTGGTGGCTAATCTTATATATGAACTACATGTTAACTGTTAATATAGGATACGATCTAAACTACAGGTTAAATGTAACAGTAGATGTGCATAGCAATGGCTCTTTAATGCAGCCTCTTGATTGTTTGAATGTATTATGTAGTGGTAGATTTACAAAAAAGTTCGTTAGGAATTCTTGCATTCGAATTCATTTTTTCAGGAGAGTTATGTCACTGCTTATGTATATGTTTTAAAAAAGGGAAACATCCATTAGCCACATATGTTGAGTGCTTCCAAGTAGATGTAATGGTTTTAATACAACTTTTATAAATTTATACTACTGAAATGGTTGCATTTTGAAAGCATCCACATAATGTATTTGCTTCATTAGTATCATATTTATGTATTTTTCTGCTTATCTTTTCCACTGCATGCAAGGGGGGAACGGCAGTCTTCATGCTTCATAAAAGTTGAAAGAAGATGGCTTTTTGAATGATGAAATGATGTGGCATAGTGCACATGGGGCTTCTAATATTTTATAAAAGATATGTACGTAATTGATGGCCAAGTGAACATGGAATGCTGATAACATCTCTTTTGGGACATCTTCCTAAAAGTAGTAGTTAAAAGAAACAACATCATATTCGAGCATTACTTTTCAAAGCTATACAAGAAGAGACACCTACGATGAGATATTGAGAATAGCTAAAAGAAATTGGATTCTCATGAGATATTGAGAATAACTTAAAAGAAATTAGATTCTCATGTTTATGATTATTAATGTTTATTGAATAATGGTTCTTATAATATATTTTATTAATATTGCTTTATCATATCACTAGGTTCAGCTAACAAACGATGTCCAACAATTTTATCTCTGTACCTGAAATGTATTAAACATATGGTCATTTCTGGAGATGAAATAATAGAGTTGGCGTTTTTACCTTTAATTTTGTTCTTAGTTAATGGGTTTCAGCTTTTGATGTCCATAGTCTTAATGTGAAATTCAAGTAAGGAAATGCTTAACCACCCATTTATGGATCAATAAGTTAAATATATTTAAGGATTGGGAGTTACTAAATCTATACAATAATAAGTAAATGCATTTGCATTTGTGTACTGATCCCTACCAATTTTACAACAACTTGCCTTACTCACGTCCATAGGACGTGCCTTTATACTTGTATATATGACATATATTCATATTCAGTTAAATACCTCTAAAACTTGAATGATACACTAAAATTTCATATAATATACTTTGATAACTATAAGATATCAATAAAGAAACATTTCACAATTTTTCCCATTTAAATAATACTATTAAATTTATTTCATTAGTTAATGAAAATATAAATCATTTAAACTCATTTATACACACACACACACACATATTCATATTCAATTAAATACCTTTAAACTTGAACGATACACTAAAATTTCATATAATATACTTTGATAACTATAAGATATATATTAAGAAACATTTCACAATTTTTCCCATTTAAATAATACAATTAAATTCATTTCATTAGTTAATGAAAATTTAAATTAATTTATAATCATGTATAATATCTAAAAATCTATATAAGAGTTCTAGTTTGATTATTTTAGTTTATTTAAATGAAAATATAAAAGAATCATTTAGTCATTGATTAAAGAAGTATGCACACACACTCACATAAGACAACGCACTCACACTCAAGCTAGAAAATACACACATAAACACTGTTACATACCCACACAAACTGTGACGATCCAGAATTTTAGTCATTCGAATTTGGAATATTAAATTGATTTTAAATATTAAAAAGTTATTTTTATAAGTTAAATAACTTGAATTTCAAATATAGCGATTTATTTGATAATTAAATTGCTAAATTTAATATTTGAAATTGTTTAAATAATTGAATCTTGAATTTAATATGAATGAGACGATTTCAAAAGTTGATTTAAATTCTATTTAAATAAGTAGGAAGATAGTAAAACTTTTAAATTTGATTTAAAAGTGATTTAATTGATTTTAGAAATTACTTGTTTTAATTAACGTATAAAAAGGGCCTTCCGGGGCACTCTCTTGGATTTCGACGAAACCAGTTCCATTGGATCCGTAATAGTATATTATAGTACGCCGTCAATTTTCATGACGATCAGATGAATCGTTCGGACGTGCGGGATCGAAACACGTAGAAAATAATTTCAGAAATTTATATAAATAATTGGGTTTCAAAAGCTATCTTCGTTATATGATCGAATTAGGCATCGAGACTAGTTCCATTATGTTCGGAATAGGGGTATAATATATAGGATGCCAGACGGCACGCCTCGTTTGGAGTTCGAGATTTTTCAGCACATCAAGCTAGATAATTTGAAATAAAATAATATATTAGTCCATACTTAGGACTGTACCCATACCCACATCTCCATAGCCATACCATCATACATATGCCCATACCCATCTCAAATTATATAATTCAATTTCCCTCTTTCGAAAATTTTGAAACCAGAAAAAGAATATATATATATATATGTCGCGAGTTTCCTAAAAGTAGCATGTCGCGCACGTGAAGGTGGAGGCTGGTGCAGGCGAGGCGGCATAAGGGAGGAGCGAGCTTCGGTGTATGGCAGCGGCGGTCGCAGTTCGAAGGGGCGCAGTTTTATGGGTTTCACATTCTCGAAACACACAAGCGAGCATGACAGTGACGGCGGATGGCATGGTGGTAGCATGGCGTGATGCAAGGGCCGACGATCATTCGTGGGGGATGGATCGCGATCGTCGTTCGATTAAGAAAAAAAAATCGACCTGGGTAAATCGAACGTGAGAGGGAAAGAGGAAGATAGAGTAAGTTTAAAATTGTTAATTAAATTAGTTAAATTTATTTCAAATGTTCATAAATCTATATTTAATTTGTACGAGGTCCGTTCGAGCGCAACAAGTTGCGTTGCGTTCGTATCAGCAAGCACTACGCTATGGAGTTGGATTGGACGAATTCAGAGCTAGTTGGAATTTTGGATTAAAATTAGATCAATTTTAATTCAAAACAAAATGTTTTGACGACTATTAAAATCAATGTGAGTTAATCTCGCCTTTGTGGTTAATCAGAAAATTTATATAGTCAATATAATTATTTATTGGATGCGTGGATATTTTATTATTGGCTGTTGTTGACTATTTGGATAATTTAATAATTATTATTAGTTGGATTGGATATATTCCCGCCTATTGGAGCGGATGAGACCCTATTATGTCCCCGTGTAAGAGCGGATGATCCTTTGTACACGAATCCCGCCTCGAAGCGGTTGATTTTTATATTATTGATTATATATTGTATGTGATGCAGGGGGACAGGTTGGAGGAATCCGACTGGATTCCTCACACTGTTGATTTAATTTTCATATATATAGTGATATATGACTTGTTAATCAGAAAATTTATATAGTCAATATAATTATTTATTGGATGCGTGGATATTTTATTATTGGTTGTTGTTGACTATTTGGATAATTTAATAATTATTATTAGTTGGATTGGATATATTCCCGCCTATTGGAGCGGATGAGACCCTATTACGTCCCCGTGTAAGAGCGGATGATCCTTTGTACACGAATTCCGCCTCGAAGCGATTGATTTTTATATTATTGATTATATACTGTATGTGATGCATGGGGACAGGTTGGAGGAATCCGGCTGGATTCCTCACACTGTTGGTTTAATTTTCATATATATAGTGATATATGACCTGTTAATCAGAAAATTTATATAGTCAATATAATTATTTATTGGATGCGTGATATTTTATTATTGGTTGTTGTTGACTATTTGGATAATTTAATAATTATTATTATGAGACCCTATTACGTCCCCGTGTAAGAGCGGATGATTCTTTGTACACGAATCCCGCCTCGAAGCGGTTGATTTTTATATTATTGATTATATATTGTATGTGATGCAGGGGGACAGGTTGGAGGAATCCGGCTGGATTCCTCACACTGTTGATTTAATTTTCATATATATAGTGATATATGACTTATTGAATGCCATATTGATAACATGAATATGATTTTGCTTAATTAGTGCTTAGGTAGCACTGGACTTTCTATTTTGGTATTTTGCTATACCATAAAATAGTGTTTGATTTTGAAAAGGGATTTCAAAGTTATTTTGAAAATTATGTGTGTTTAAAATAATTATTCTTGAATTATTTGAAGAAGTAATTTATTTTAAAATTAAAGGTATGGTTTTTGGACATTATAATTTAAAAGTTTTATAAAATATTTCGAATAGAGATTTTCGAACTGTAAAATAAAGATCTTTAAATCTTAAGACAAATTCGCCTTTATAATAAAGGATACGGGCTTAAATATTTATTAACCATTTTATTTAAAGTAATATAATATTTGTATATGAACATATATTAAAGATTATCTATAAAGGTGAAATTTATAAATGTGCTAAATTTATAAAAGTGATATTTTTCGAATGAAGTGAAGATTTGTAAAATCGTATTTTATTATAAAGGGATAGATTTATAAACGATGTTTAATAAATTAAAAAGTAAACTATTATCATTTAATAGATTGGAGAAATAAATCAAACAGTGGATTTATTTTAAGATGTGGAATGATATTTTAGAAATAGTTGATTCTAATTTGGAAATTGGAAGTGAGGGTAAATTGGAGTTGTTAAACAATATTATAAATTGAAGGAAATTTATACCTATGGGAGCATGGTAAAAATAAAAAAGGTTGAAATTATGTTTTGAATTGGACTTTATAAATAAGTGAGATTCATAAAGCAAATAGAGTTATAAATAGGGTTCATAAATAAAGAGATTTTACGAAATGAAGTTTCATAAAATAGAAGAGATTTATAAATATAGTTTATAAATATGGATATAATCATGTGGAAATTAAGTGTGGATTTTATCATGGAAATATAATTATGTTTTATAAGTTGTTAATTTATATTAATATTGTTTTAAAAGTGATTTATCAATATTTTAAATATTTTGAAGGGTTAATTATCTAAAACTATTAGTATGGTTTGAAATTAAATTTAATTACTTATAAATAAAGTTTTGGAGATTAATTATTAGTATTTATAAAAAAGTTGAAGATAAATTATTATTGTTTTATTTAGGATGTTTGGAATTTATTAATTACTATTTTAAAAAGTTTTAAAGTTAATATTTATTTAATTATAATGTTACTATTATATAATATGATAGTGATTTACGTAAATGATTAGAAATTATGTTTTAAATGTTTTCGAGATTTATAAATAGGGTTTTATAAACAAATGTGGATTATAAGAGGAATCTTATAATATGCATAGAAAACGTAAAGGAAGATTGGCTAAAAGATAAAAAAAAGTTTATAATTGGTCGTGGATATTTATAAAAGAATTTTAGAAGTGGATTTATAAATTAATAAAAGGAGTTTAATAAATGGCATCGTGGATTTATCATGTAGTTATGAATGATTTTAGAATTGAACAAAAAAGGGAAATCTTCTCAAATGTCGGTGAATATATTTATACCGTTGAGATAAGTATATGGATATTTTTCTAAGTATTGAGAAATAGGGATTTTTGATGTGTGTGTGTATGTTTGTATGTGTTTGTGTATATATATATATATATATATCTTCGAAAAAGGATTTTGAGACGAATATTACAAAGTGAATTTAATTAATAAAAGATTAACTAATAAAGGCCTAGTGTTGCTTGGTGCTTAACCAATGTTGGTTTTTCCAGTGGTGTTAAATCCCTGATTGAATGTTTGTTATTCGATAGTTAAATAACCGACTATCGAATTTGGACCCAAATATAACTTTGGAAATATCTAAGAGAAACACGTGAGTTATGTGGCACAGTCATCTCCAATGATGTTGTACTATGCATATAAATCTCGTTTCGTTCTCTTAGGACAATGATAAGGAAATCCGTCCACTAACGGTTAGGAGGTGATCTCCGATTTATCTTTGACTGTGTATTTCCTAAAGAACCGGGGTTGAGTTTATCGGAAACTATTGAATGTTGTTTTGAAGAGACCGGGATCAGATATGTTATCCAAAAACCACTACAATCCAACTCAAGCGTTCGAAGTGAAGACATCTTGAATATGATGGAATTGTAGACGGAGCTCTCAATCGTTTCATTCAGTTCCAGAATGAACTTGTATGGATGAATGCAGATATTGCATTGTTGCCCGGAGGACAGTGTTAGCATTCGAAGTGGGAAGTGCTATATGAATGGTAAGAGCGTGACCTCTTTGAGCCTCACATCCGGGAAATGAATAAATCAGGGACATGCGGCAAGGCTAAGTGGGTCGCACCCAAGTAGGGTATGATCATCCCAAATCTAGAGCGATATTCATGTATGCTTCAGGATCCCATTGTGTGGTTGTTGATTGCAACAAAGGGGTGATCATATTCAGTGCTACTCGAGAAGGGGTTAGTGCCGGTCCTAAGTTGTAGAGGTGCAATGTGTTGTAGCCTCCCGTACATTTTATCTAGAGGTGTACGGATTCGGTGGGTAGATCTTTACCCATTCATAGTTGGAATCCATTATCCAATATGAGCCTTCGATTCTGGTTGTAGAACCTAGTATGCTGGAATTTAATTAATGTAACAATTTCGGCTATGATTAATAAGTATTTGTATATTAGACATTATTATAATATCAGAGGATTTCATATGAAATGTTTTGGTTATCGTAAAGTAAAAAACGGTCCGTGTTTATGTGCGGCGTGGTCTTACGAGATACCTTTGATTTTGGAAAGGTTTCAATAAATTTAACAGTTCAGTTGGGTGTGTTTTCTCACGCTGGTTTTCCAGACCGACTCTAGTGTTATTTTATTATAATGCTCGGGTCAGACCGAGCATATTACAGATTTAGTTGGAATGCTTTGAAGCTTCAGGAGACGAGCTGGAGGCCCAGAGATGTATTCATGTATATGTTTATTTCCGCTGTTTTCTTCAACAATTGTGAGGCTAGGTTGTTATAACTGTCCAGGTTGATAATTATGATTGTTGTTGTACTCTGATGGATGTATGTATATAATAGTTTTTCTGTTGTAAAGATCATTGAAGTAATATTATGTATTGTTCCGCTGCGATTGTGAGATTCTGTGTCGTTTTAATTTCTTTCTTCTTCTTCTTCTTCACTTCTTTCTTCTTTCTTCTTTCTTTCCCTTAACTTTCCGTCTTTCCGTTTGATTTGGATTGGAAATGTGTGGTTTATTGTCAGCTTGAATTGTACGGAAAAAAGGTTGTTACACATGGTATCAGAGCTTAGGTTGAGCGATAGGCTTTGGTTGGAATTTACTCATTTGAGATAGGTTAAGCGAGACCTTATGATGAGTTTGAGTGTATATATACAAGCGCCTATTTGTTAGTGATTATAAAAAAATGTTTTATATTGTGCTAATTTATCTGTTGAGTGACTTATGAATTCTGGTCAGTACGTAGGACGTCACGATATTGATAGGGGGTTTTAAACTCTTAAATAAGGCAAACTGACATAGTATTGTTTTGAAAATTAGATAAATGAAATAATTTTACCTAATTTTTTTATAAGAGATTAATTTTTCAGAAATTATTATAGTTATATATGGTGTGTTTGATTGTTAGAGAATGATAATATTTGATTAATATCATTTGTTGTTTGTTGTTCAAGTAAAATGTGTTATTGTTATAATCTAACCAAAAATAAACATTTACAAATCGAGTTATATAAGGAAGTGAATTATAGAAAATCGATTATAATTGAAATAATCAACATTTGTGAAAAGAATTACATAAGGGGTGATATTTTATAAATATGATTTATAAACGTGATTTATAAATGGAATTGCCTAAGTATATTTATAAATATGATTTGTTAATAAATTTGGACTTAAAACAAGGAGTATGAGAATTTAAATCTCATTGATTTTTGGAAATTGTTTTTCGAAAGGTTTTAGAAAAATAATAATAGTATTATTTTGAAAATATTTTTATTAGAAATATTTTGAAATAGGATTTAAAGAAATAGAAAGCACTGAACTCGCTTCGGTCACTAGAAAATAATTTCGATGATGACCGCATCATCATCGACATTCATTTTCGAGTTTCTAAGTGATGGATTGCTTCCTGAGTAATTTACCATTGGGATTTGTTGTGATAAAACAAGTTTTGATTTTAAAAATTCAAAAGTATGATTTGATATAAAAAAGAGTTATGTATATATATATATGATTTTAAAATGATTTGAAATAAAACCAGGTGTTTAAAATCCTGAATATTTCTATCTAAATATTTTGAGAAATTAAGATAATAAGTTTTTGAACTAGGAAGATGGTGTAGATAAGAAATAAGTTTTATAACTTATAGATTTTGAAAATTAGCAAGTTAAAACAACTTTTAAATTTGTTGGATATAAATGTTAAGAAAAGTAAATTTGAAAATTGAATTATAAAATGAAATTTAACTTAAGTTAAAATAAATGATTTTTGAAATGAAATGAATTCGATCTGTAAAGAATTAATGAAATGGACTAATAAAATAAATTGGTGAAATGGAAATGAACTTGAGTTATAAAATGAAATTAAATTCAAAATAAGTACGTGGGATGAAACGAGTAAATAAATTAGAATTTGGCTTTCGAAATGAAGGTGAACTTAAATTATAAAACAAAATGCAACTTGTGTCATAAAATAAATTGAATATGTTTTAGAATGTTGTTTGCTAGACATAAATAAAATTGATTTTAGTAATGAAATTCAACTTGAGTTACAAAATGAATTGAATCGAGCTAATGAAATAAATTAATGAACGAAATATGGTTCGGTATGTTGTTTGTTAAAGTTGAATATGAACTTAAGTTGTGAAGTGAAAAATAAACATGAGAATTATGTTGTATAAAATGTTTATAGTTAACTTAGGTAGATGATTTTATAATATGGTTATTGTTGTTGGTATTAAAGAAATATACTAAGTGAAAAATGAATAAAAATGAATATAAATGTAACGAACGTGAAGTAGATAAAAGTGAATGGTGAATATGAATGTACATGAAATTGAAAGTTAATAAATTGAAGAATAATAGTTGAATGTAAGTTAATTGATTTAATTGGAATGTAAATCAATTGAATGTAAGTAAATTGAGTGCAAATGAATTGGATGTAAATGGAAGTATAAATTAAAAGTTGACATTGAAATATGCAAATCGAATATGAATAAATTGAATGGATACCATTTGTTTGATGACTTCTTTGGTTACATATGATTCATTAACATATGGATATTGCAGTAATTATGTTATATATTGATGTTACCTTCCATATACTTGTTCTCATTGTTTTTTGAGTGATTAGTAGGTGCGGATGGTGTACGCTTCGTATTTGGGGCTCGCTTTCGTGCTATATTGATTGTATATGCTTGCTAATACTAAATAAGGTACACATCTCGAATTACATATCGTATTTTTATATTTTTCCCTCGGGATGCCTCATCCTCGAAGATGAGTTGTATATTTGTGATTATATATATATATATATATATATATATTGTGATTTACCACGATCGAACCGCGCAAAAGAAACACTGACGAAATTTTCCGTAAATTTAAAGCGTTAGAAATTTTTTGAGAATTTTGGAAAAAAAAATTTTGATAACTAAAATTTGGATTTTGGTTTTATAACCTTGAATGGTATTAGTTAGTAACTATGAATTGATTTGAAAGACTTAGAAAAGTTCTATAAGAAGTTTTAACTAATTGATTTCGAAAGTTAAAAGGTTTAAATGAATTGGTAATTTATTTCAACTGATTGCTTTGAAAAGTTAATAGGTTTGTGACATCTTTTTTACTTGGTAATTTCGAGGACGAAATTCTTTTTAGGGGGGAAGAGTGTAACGACCTAGAATTTTAGTCATTCGAATTTGGAATATTTAATTGTTTTTAAACATTGAAAAGTTATTTTTATAAGTTAAATAATTTGAATTTCAAATATAGTGATTTATTTGATAATTAAATTGTTAAATTTAATATTTGAAATTGTTTAAATAATTAAATCTTGAATTTAATATGAATGAGACGATTTCAAAAGTTGATTTAAATTCTATTTAAATAAGTAGGAAGATAGTAAAACTTTTAAATTTGATTTAAAAGTGATTTAATTGATTTTAGAAATTGCTTGTATTAATTAGCATATAAAAAGGACCTTCCGGGGCACTGCCTCGGATTTCAACGAAACCAGTTCCATTGGATCCGTAATAGTTTATTATAGTACGCCGTCAAATTTCATGGCGATGGGACAAATTGTTCGGACGTGCAGGATCGAAACGCATAGAAAATATTTTCAAAATTTTATATGAATAATTGGATTTCAAAAGCTATCTTCTGTATATGACCGAATTAGGCATTGAGACTGTTCCATTATGTTCAGAATAGGAGTATAACATATAGAACGCTAGGCGGCACGCCTCGTTTGGAGTTCGAGATTTTCGGGCAATTCAAGCTAGATAATTTGAAATAAAATAACATATCAGTCCATACTTAGAACTGTGCCCATACCCACATCTTCATAGCCATACCACATATTCCCATACCCATCTCAAATTATATAATTCAATTTCTCTCTTTCGAAAATTTTGAAACCAGAAAAAGTAAATATATACATATATATGTCGCGAGTCGCCTGGAAGTAGCGTGTCGCGCACGCAAAGGTGGAGGCTGGCGCAAGCGAGGCGGCACGAGGGAGGAGCGAGCTTCGGTGTACGGCAGCGGGGATCGTTGTTCGAAGGGGCGTAGTTTTACGAGTTTCGCATTCTCGAAGCGTGCACGAGCATGACAGCGGCAGTAGATGGCAAGGCGACGACGTGATGTAGGGGCGGTGGACGTTCGTGGGGGATGGATCTCGATTGTCGTTCAATTAAGGAAAACAAAATCAGCCTGGGTAAATCGAACGGGAGAGCGAAAGAGGGAGGTAGAGTAAGTTTAAAATTGTTAATTAAATTAGTTAAATTTATTTAATTTATTTCAAATGTTCGTAAATCTATATTTAATTCGTACGAGGTTCGTTTCGAGCGCAACAAGTTGCGTTGCGTTCGTATCAGCAAGCACTATGCTATGGAGTTGGATTGGACGAATTCAGAGCTAGTTGGAACTTTGGATTAAAATTGGACGTTTGTTCAATTTTAATTCAAAACGGAATGTTTTGACGACTATTAAAATCAATGTGAGTTAATCTCGCCTTTTTGGTTAATCAGAAAATTTATTTAGTCAATATAATTATTTATTGGATGCGTGGATATTTTATTATTGGCTGTTATTGACTGTTTGGATAATTTAATAATTATTATTAGTTGGATTGGATATATTCCCGCCTATTGGAGCGGATGAGACCCTATTACGTTCCCGTGTAAGAGCGGATGACCCTTTGTACAGGAATCCCTCCTCGAATCGGTTGATTTTTATATTATTGATTATATACTGTATGTGATGCAGGGGGACATGTTGGAGGGATCCAACGAGATTCCTCACACTGTTGATTTAATTTTCATATATATAGTGATATATGACTTTTTGAATGCCATATTGATGACATGAATATGATTTTGCTTAATTAGTGCTTAGGTAGCACTGGGCCTTATATTTTGGTATTTTGAAATACCATAAAATAGTGTTTGATTTTGAAAAGGGATTTCAAAGTTATTTTGGAAATTATATATGTTTAAAATAATTATTCTTGAATTATTTGAAGAAGTAATTTATTTTAAA
This sequence comes from Allium fistulosum, assembly GCA_030737815.1. Classification (NCBI taxonomy): domain Eukaryota; kingdom Viridiplantae; phylum Streptophyta; class Magnoliopsida; order Asparagales; family Amaryllidaceae; genus Allium; species Allium fistulosum. Next base: position 1,218,550,181 of record CM060902.1, read on the forward strand.
ATTAAAGGTTTGTATTTTGGACATTATAATTTAATAGTTTTATAAAATATTTCGAATGGTGATTTTTGAACTATAAAATAAAGATTTTAAATCTTAAGACAAATCTGTCTTTTATAATAAAGGATATTGGCTTAAAGAAAATAGAAATATTTTGATATAAATATTTATTAACCATTTTATTTAAAGTAATATAATATATGTATATGAACATATATTAAAGATTATCTATAAAGGTGAAATTTATAAAAGTGATATTTTTCGAATTAAGTGAAGATTTGTAAAATCGTATTTTATTATAAAGGGATAGATTTATAAACGGTATTTTATAAATTAAAAAGGAAACTATTATCATTTAATAGATTGGAGAAATAAATCAAATAATGGATTTATTTTAAGACGTGGAATTATATTTTAGAAATAGTTGATTCTAATTTGGAAATTGGAAATGAGGGTAAATTGGAGTTGTTAAACAATATTATAAATTGAAGGAAATTTATAAAAGAAATATATGCCTATTAGAGCAAGTTAAAAATAAAAACGGTTGAAATTATGTTTTGAATGAGACTTTATAAATAAGTGAGATTCATAAAGGAAATAGAGTTATAAACAAGGTTCATAAATAAAGGGATTTTATGAAATGAAGTTTCATAAAATAGAAGAGATTTATAAATATAGTTTATAAATATGGAGATAGTCATGTGAAAATTAAGTATGGATTTTATAATGGAAATATGATTATGTTTTAAAAGTTGTTAATTTATATTAATATTGTTTTAAAAGTGATTTATCAATATTTTAAATATTTTAAAGGGTTAATTATCTAAAACTATTAGTATGGTTTGAAATTAAATATAATTATTTATAAATAATGTTTTGGAGATTAATTATTAGTATTTATAAAAATGTTGCAGATAAATTATTATTGTTTTATTTATAATGTTTGGAATTTATTAATTACTATTTTAAAAAGTTTTAAAGTTAATATTTATTGAATTATAATGTTACTATTATATAATGATAGTGTTTTACGTAAATGATTAGAAATTATGTTTTAAATATTTTCAAGATTTATAAATAGGGTTTTATAAACAGATATGGATTATAAGAGGAACCTTATAACATGCCTGGAAAACGTAAAGGAAGATTGGCTAAAAGATCAAAAAACTTTATAACTGGTCTTGGATATTTATAAAAGAATTTTAGAATTGGATTTATAGATTTATAAAAGGAGTTTTATAAATGGTTTCGTAGATTTATGATGGAGTTATGAATGATTTTAGAATTGAACGGAAAGGGGAAATCTTCTCAAATGTTGGTGAATATACTTATACCAATGAGATAAGTATATGGATATTTTTCTAAGTATTGAGAAATAGGGATTGTTGATGTGTGTGTGTGTATCTTCGTAAAAGAATTTTGAGACGAATATTACAAAGTGAATTTAATTAATAAAAGATTAATTAATAAAGGCCTAGTGTTGCTTGGTGCTTAACCAATGTTGGTTTTTCCTATGGAGTTAAATCCCTGACTGAATGTTTGTTATTCAATAGTTAAATAACCGACTATTGAATTTGGACCCAAATATAACTTTGGAAATATCTAGAAGAACTCGTGAGTTATGCGGCACAGTCTTCTCCGATGATGTTGTACTGTGCATATAAATATCGTTTCGTTCTCTTAGGATAATGATAAGGAAATCCATCCACTAACGGTTAGGAGGTGATCTTCAATCTTATCTTTAGCTGTTTATTTCCTAAAGAACCGGGGTTGAGTTTACCGGAAACTGTCAAATGTTGTTTCGAATAGACCAGGATCAGATATGTTATCCGAAAACCACTTCGATCCAACTCAAGCGTTCGAAATGAAGACAACTTGAGGATGATGGAATTGGAGACGGAGCTCTCAATCGTTTCGTTCAGTTCCAGAATGAACTTGTATGGATGAATGCTGATATTGCATTGTTGCCTGGAGAGCAGTGTTAGCATTCCAAGTGGAAATTGCTATAAGAACGGTAAGAGCGTGGCCTCTTCGAGTCTCACATTCGGGAAATGAATAAAGCAGGGACATGCGGCAGGGCTAAGTGGGTCACACCTAAGTATGGTATGATCATCCCAATTCTACAGTGATATTCATGTATGCTTCGGGATCCCATTGTGTGGTTGTTGATTGCAACCAAGAGGTGATCATATTCGGTGCTACTCGAGAAGGGAGTAGTGCCAGTCCTGAGTAGCAGAGGTGCAATGTGTTGTAGCCTCCCGTACATTTTATCTAGAGGTGTACGGATTCGATGCGTAGACCCTTACCCTTTCATATTTGGAATCCATTATCCAATACGAGCCTTCGGTCCGGTTGTAGAACCTAGTATGCTGGAATTTAATTAATGTAGCAATTTCGGCTATGATTAATAAGTATTTGTATACTAGACTTTATTATAATATCGGAGGATTTCATATGAAATATTTTGGTTATCGTAAGGTAAAAACCCATCCATGTTTATGTGAGGCGTGGTCTTACAAGATACCTTTGATTTTTGAAAGATTTCGATAACTTTAAAAGTTCAGTAGGATGTGTTTTCTCATGCTGGTTTTCCAAACTGAATCGGGTGTTATTTTATTATAATTCTCGGGTCAGACCGAGCATATTACAGATTTAGTTGGAATGCTTTGGAGCTTTAGGAGACGAGCTGGAGGCCCAGAGACGTATTCACGTATATGTTTATTTCTTATGTTTTGTATTGAAATCATCTGCAATTGTGAGAACAGATTGTTATACCAGGCTGATGATTATGATTGTTGTTGTACTATGATGGATGTATGTATACAACAGTTTCACTTTTGTAAAGATCATTGATATAATATTATATATTGTTCCGCTGCGATTGTGAGAATCTTGTTTTTTAATTCCTTTCTTCTTCTTCTCCTCTTTCTTCTTTCTTTCCCTTAACTATCCGTCTTTCCGTTTGATTTGGATTGGACAAATGTGGTTTATTGTCAGCTTGAATTGTACAAAAAGGGTTGTTACACAAACACAAAACAAAATGGCACAAAAACAGGTCGATCGACCCCCTCTACTTGTCGACCAGTGTTATCTTTGCAAAATCGATCGCCTGCTAAAGGCGATTTCTCCTCCTACTTCAAGTGTTTCATGTATAAGTCGACGCACATAAGGAATTCACTCAAACACAACACAAAAATACATATATAACATGATTTTTATGATAGAGCATATATACGTAAGTGGAAATCACTCACCCGAACCCGCGCGTTCCTCTTCTTCCACTCCTCTACATGCGTGCACACTCACGGCTCGCCATCCCCTCACCGAAACCCGATTTGCTTCCCGCCGTAAGCACATGTCGATGCAAGAAATCACATGTCCAAATTTGATAATTTAATATATATGATTTATTCTTGAATTTTGAAGTGGGTGTTGGATCATAGGTTTTGATTGCTGACATGAAACAACAATTCACGAATCTACGACTACGACAACATCCGGACTCAACGACTCAAAGTATGGTTCGTATAGTTATATATTTTAACAAGAGTCATCAAATGTGTATATAGAGTCTAGTTTAGTGAATTTTTAAAATCTTTCCTCAAGAATCATCATTCACGTTCAAATAAACTTGCATGCATATTTTAATCAAAATCAAGTTTTCAAAAAATGCATGGAGCAGGGCTCGAACCCGAGTCACTAGTTTAAAAGGCAAGTGCTCTAACCAAATGAGCTATGGTAATTTTTGTTTATCAATAGAATTCAGTCGACTGAACAAGGTCATTCAATCGACTGAATATTTATAAACAACCTATTGAAGTTGTGCACTTTCAAATGCACATGCACGATTTAAATTCAGTCGACCGAATCTTCTAAAGAAGTCGACTGACCACTGTATAACTGCCATATTTTCTGAATAGACACTTAGTTTTGTGAACAGCCTTCTCCTACATGAAGAGTTGCAGCCATTGCTGTTCGTAGAGATCTCTTTACCAGCAGTTGCAACTCCTTAACTACTATATATATGTTTGTTTTCTAATGATCAAATAACTTAATTTTCTTATCTCTCTTGATCTAATGTGAATAACATTCTTCGAATCTATTGCTTACATAAGTTCATACATTCATTGCTTACAATCTCACTTCCATATCATATAAGCAATTCTAATCTTCCTATTCTTCATACACGCACAATCATATACATTACTCTTGAGGAAAATATTATAGGAAGGGTGTGCATTATTGACTTATCAGTGCTATTCAAGAGCATACTCAGTGAGAAACAAATTTACTATTTGTATTGGAAGTCATGTTCGGTGTCTCAGGCGATAGAAGTCCTATTCGGTTGTCTAGGTGGTAGAAGTCATGTTCAGTTGCTTAGGTGGTGTAATACCTATTCCTTCGGGTTAAGAGAGGGTTGATAGTCAAATTCCAGAAGGAGTCTGGGACTTGACGTAGAACGGGAGTTCGAACCAGTATAAAAATTCCTGGTGTCAATTTTACTTTACTGCTATTATTTTCCGCACTAGTTATTTATTATATTCCATATTATTCGATTCTACAGCACAGTTACTTTTAGTGGGGAGGGTTTAGTACTAGTTTTGTTGCTTCAGGAGGAAGGTGAAGTCTGTAGAGAAAAATGAACGAACGAAGAAAAATAGAGAGTGGAAAATAGAAATGTGTGATTTATTAAGGGAAATTAATAATCAGAATGAAATGGAATAAGGTTAAATTAAGCAAAGGATAACCTTTTATGGAAGTTCAATTAATTGAAATAATGTAAAGGCTATACTTGGTTATAAATTGAATATAAGTGAAAAAATGAAATATTGGATTAACCAAGGAAATAATAGATAGTTAATGGTAATTGAACAAAAATTAGTCTCATGATAGTAATGCTAACATTTGTTGTAAGTAATAAACCTGTAAATGTAATTAAAGATTAATGGTAACAACTATTATATGTTACCTCTTTATTTAGTCTATTAAATTGAAATGGGGAATCAATTAAATTAAAATGAAATTTAATGTTACATTAATGAGATTAAGACAATAATTACAAAATATGAATGTAATAAGATGAATGGAAATGTTAGTTTATTTCATAAAGTAATAATGGATTTAATAAAAAGAATGGAAATCAAGATTTATCAATTTATTGGAATTTAAATTGCAATAGTTGAAATTAGTGCAATTAAATGAAATTAATTATAACGAAAAGTGAAAGGAAGATGAAATGGGAAATTATTAATGTATTAGGATATAAACCAATATTAATTGTACCCTTGAGATGACAATTGATTGAATAACATGATTTAAAATCAAATAAATGGATTTATTGGAATTTCAATTGATAATTTATGAATTTGCTGAAATTGAAATTAAATACTGTAATTGGTAAATTAATTAACTTTGAATTGATATCTAAATTGTTTAAAGTATTATAATTGTTTAAGAAATCAAAAATGATAAAATTTGTTAATTATGGAATTGAAATTGAAAATGTGATTTAATTAATTTAATATTAATTAATTTAATTAACTGAAATATAGCCATTTTGGCCACTAGCTCGGATTTTGACGAATCCAGTTTCATCGGATCCGTATCGGTGAATTATTATAGGATTTCAAGTTTCGTAATGATCGGACTTGTCGTTTGATCGTACGGGCTCGAAATGCCTTAAAATCAATTTAATTGAAATCAATTTGAAATAGGCTGATTTTAATATAACTTCTTCATACGATGGAATTTGGGTTTGAATCCAATTCCATTGATTTTAAAATTATCGAAAGCATCTATTTTGATATATGGGTTGACCCGTTTTCGTTCCGGAGGCAGAACGGGCCTTTTGGGTCGTTCATCGTCCAATTTCCAATTCAATCGTATCTGTTCATTCTATTTTCTGACCTGCCTATAAATACCTCGTTATAAACCCTAGAAGTCTTTCTATTTCTTATTTCTATACGTACATTTCTCTGTGGCTCCTCCTTTCTAATGGCAGAAAGAAACTCCAATTCCCAAACTCTCAATTTCAATTTCAAAACCAAACCAAAATTCAAACTCCTCCAAATATATCGAATTATATATCGATTTGAAGCTCTCGATGAGCGCAAGTCAAATATGTGATTCGTTTTTCGATTTGGGTTTCTATGTGCCCAGAATTCGATGAATTATTATCGACCGTTCATCACCTTCCAATCAACTTCAACCGATCGTCGAATCGTCGGTATGGATGGGTGGAGATGGCCGCACGTAGTTCATCTATGCTAACCATTCGTCGAACCATCGGCCAGATCGTTGGCTAAAAATCAAACTAGGGTTCAATTTGGATTCGGCAGCTGCTCGTTCTTCTGTACACGAGCCGTGTGCGGTGGGGAGGTTCGCGAGCCGGCGTTGCGATCGGTGGAGGCACCTTGGTGGCCGCGATGGCCAAGCGAGGGCTTGGGGAAGGGTGGCGTAGCATTGTGGCGGCGTTTGGGTGAGATCCGAACAACGTTGTTGCTGGTTAGGGTTTCGGTAGGGGGCTGTGACGCGGCAGAACATGATAGGTGAGCTTTTATTTTATTTTATTTAGATTTAAATTCAAATGTTCTAAATGATATAACTTTTGCATACGAGGTCCAATTCACGCGCGGTTTTCTCCACTAGGATCATATCGAAATTCCGGACATTTTGACGCTCGTTTGGACGAATTCTGAGACCTTTAAAATTTTGGGTTTAAATTGGATTTAAATTCGATTTAAATTCAAAGCTGAGTGTTTTAACTGTGACGCCCCACCTCTATGCTCATAATAACAAAGAGTATTAAAAGAAATACTGTCTATTATTACGAAGAATAAGGCTGGATAGGAGCGACCATCCGTAATTGGCCTTACACTAATATTGGTTATCTCGGTAGGAGTGGTATATACTTTTTATTTTTCATCTATTATTTATTTACTCCCATCGACATATCCAATTATCAGTATAAAACAAACTACGATAGTTCGTAATAGTTTAGGACATTAGATATAACAATAACACGGATAATATAAATGCGGAACACAGATAAAAACAAAAGTCTCATATATATATAACTGATGTCAGTTAATACACAGTTGACACAATACATATGATACAACTACAACTGTCGACTCAAGAAGTTATATATACAAGTACATTAACGAATAATATACATGAATACATATCGTTCTATACAATGACACGACTACTACAAAATGACACTGACAACTTCAGAAGATGTGAAAAGTCTTCATATCCTGAACAGCAACTCAAAGAAGAAAATCTACAACCTGAAATAACTCGGGTCTGACCCGAGTATTACATTCAAAAGAAAATAATACACGGGTCAGTCTAATTCAAACTCAGTTATTAGTGCATAGAAGCAATAATAATCTCAAATAGATGACAGTTACAGAAATCGCGTATATCCAACTCTCGATACGAGAATTGGATAACGGCAGATATAACACTAAGCAGGGTTAAACGACAAATCAACAAACCAAACCAGAATACAACTCCAAACCATTTGAAATTAACCAATGAAACAATTCAACAAATCGAAACATCAATTTAAAACTGTCAAATCTGATAGGGTTGCAGTACACGCACGCGTGTACTGCCTCGCCACTATCGCAGGAGATACACAAAAGCTCAGTGAAAGTCAAAATGATCACCAGGTCAAACCCCGAAGTACCGGATTCAACTCAAGTGAATTCGAAAACAATTCCCAATAGGGGGAAAACTGCAATAAAAGTCAGAGAATCAATGTAATGAAACCCAACGAGGACAAAATCTCAACAATACAACACTGCAACCACCACAAATGTTTAAGAGCAAGATTGCGACAGTGAATGAAACAGTGCATCCAGTAAAAGAGGCAGCAAGGGATGTACAATGAATACATCATTAGAACAAGATAGACTGTAAGTCAAGTGCCAACGTATAAGACAGCAAATAGAAAGTTGGGGAGTAGTTCTAGTGCCTGAACACCTAACTCAAAGGAATGAAGCACTACTGGAAAATAAACTCAAGACTATAGAGGTGCAGACGACCAAACAGTAACATGAATCAAACAAGGCATCAGGTATGACAAAGTCAGGTACAAGTTAACAATGTCAACAACAATGCTGCAAAACCATATTCATGTATGCAGCAACCAAGCCAGAAGTACAAGTGTCAGTGCAACTGGAAAACAAACTCACATGAAACTGTACAACATAACAGAGCAAACTCCAAAAAGATATGAAGATTACATTACTACGGGTCGGGAACAAACATATGCACATCAACCAGTGACGAGCACATGAGTGTAATCACCCTCGAATTCCAGGGAACAACCTAAATCAATACCAAACAAGATCAGAGGCAACAGTGAAACCAGTTCAAATGAACATAGACAGTAAGCTCCAAATATAAAGCAACAGTGCATCTGGACAACCAGAAGTAAAACCAAGACCAAAGACTACAAAACATCCTGCATCAGATCTGATAGACGAATATATGCATATCAAATCCCAGTTACACGAATGCTCAAAACAACGTGCACATATATAAAGACTACAGGCAAATGGTCGAAGTGAATAAACTCAAATCCAGATGGACCAGACTTATGAACATGCACAAGATCAAGAAAGTCCACAGGTGAAGGCAGGCAACAGACTCAAGAGTATACAAGTAAGAATGCACAGGGTACATGAGCAACATGTCATGTATGAAGTATGTACACAGTGAAGCTAAGAAGTGCAACTGCAACTACACTGAATAGGTAATATGGAACAGATTCAAGTGCATATACCAGAATGCATATGCAAATGTACAACGGTGATATGCAGCAGGGTACATAACACAATTAGGCAAATCAAGCAAGGTACGGGAAATGGTTTAGTCCAGTATTAGAAATTCACAAAGTCAAGTGACCAGAGGGTGGCCAAATTCGAATCCCCAAAATCACTGTTAAGTTAAACTCTCCTCTAAATTATTTTCAGAGTCAAGTTTATGGATTTTAATAAAAAGTCAGAAATCATCCCCAGTATTTAAAACAAATCATACGACCGAGGTAATAAATTTGATGAAGTCAAATGATCATATGCGAACGACTATATAGGAGTTCAATTCTCATATAACAGAAACAACACCGATAACTCCAACTAATCAAATAGCAGAGAAACAAAAAGTGACACCAAGTTCAAGCGAACTAAAATCAAGTGAACAGACCATATGATTAGATAAAGTCAGAGAATGGCGACCGGTAACTATAATCAAATCAGAGATGAGTAGTGTCGATAGTCTACATCAAACACTATCCGACACATAGCTATAGCAACTAAAGCCAACGTAAAGCCAAGAAGTATCATCACCTTTCAACGAAATTAGAAAACACGAAATCGACTGCAAATCAAGCCGTGACAATCAATAAATTATACCAAACGAAGAAAGCAGAAAGCATTAAAATTGAACTAAATGTGAGTGATAAGAAATCACTCGAGTTCACAGCAGTGATAGCCGAGAAAACAAACAACAAGATTCACACATAACTAGATCAAATTAGATGTGAATGAGAGTTACTCACTCACCTTGTTCGAAGAGACTGCCGCGAGCGACTTGGCGGAGTTGACGTCGTGGCATCTCGGAGGCGAACGAACGAAATCGCCAGGAGCCCAAATCCTTTTGGGAGACGAATGAAGCAATTTGAGCATGCCCTAATTTTCAGAACGAAGAAACAATCGAAGTCGAACAAAGCCACAATTCATCAGAAGATCGAAGTTGAACAAAGTCGCAGATTATCAGAGGATCGAAGTCGAGCAAAGCCCAGAGAAGCCGAAGCCCTAAATTTTCAATTGCAAAAAGGAACGAGTAAAGAAGCGGCCACCATTCTTTTTCTTTCGTCTAGGGTTTTCGAATGAATGAATGGAGGGGTCTGGGTTGCGAACGAATAAGAAAGGGGAAAGAATACAACCCTTATCTCAATCAAAAGGAAGCCGGTTGAATCAATAAAGAAAAGCCCATATAATTCTTTTAACAAATTTTCAAATGAATTTAAACTTGATTCAAATCTGCATTAGCAGTTAAAAATGATTTAATCGTCATTTATAAACTGACGCGAAAAACCGGGTTGTTACAGACTCCCCTCCTTAAAGAAATTGCGTCCACGCAATCATAGGGAATAAATGGATAAAAGGTAACAACCAAAAGAGCATGGCAATGTCGAATGTATAAGCAAAGCAAGTGTCAGCGGGGAAGTATTAGATAAGAAATCGAAAGGTTCGACTGCTTCAAATCAAAAGAATCAACCTCGTGGGAATCAGGGATCAAAATCAGACGACTAACAAAAGGAAGAACAATCGAGTTCCAGCAACTAAAAGAGAAGGAAAAACAGAGCAGAAATCCCATACAGAGCACGAATTGAATGTGAGTAAATCAAATTACTCACCTGAATCGCCAGAGAAAAAGACGAAGCTCAAATCTCAAAAGTCGCAAATATTCAATCATCAAAAACGATAATTGAATTTTCAAATCGCAAATATTTACTTATCTCAAACGATAATCAGAAGACAAATCAAATATCTGATTATCTCAAACGATAGTCAGAAAACAAATATTCAATTATCAAAAACGATAATCAAATTTCTCAAATCAACAAATATTCGATTATCACAAGCGATAATCAAATTTCTCAAATCAACAAATATTTAATTATCTAAAGCGATAATCAAATTTCAAAACAGAAAATATTTAATTACCTCAGACGATAATTAAATTTTAAATCAACAACTATTTAATTATCTCAGACGATAATTAAATCTCAAATCAATAAATATTTAATTATCTCAAGCGATAATTAAATCTCAAAATAGCAATTATTTAATTATCAAAGACGATAATTAAATCTCAAATCATCAAATATTTAATTATCAAAGACGATAATTAAATCTCAAATCAGCAAATATTTAATTATCACAAGCGATAATCAAATTTCTCAAATCAACAAATATTTAATTATCTAAAGCGATAATCAAATTTCAAAACAGAAAATATTTAATTACCTCAGACGATAATTAAATTTTAAATCAACAACTATTTAATTATCTCAGACGATAATTAAATCTCAAATCAATAAATATTTAATTATCTCAAGCGATAATTAAATCTCAAAACAGCAATTATTTAATTATCAAAGACGATAATTAAATCTCAAATCATCAAATATTTAATTATCAAAGACGATAATTAAATCTCAAATCAGCAAATATTTAATTATCAAAGACGATAATTAAATCTCGAATCAGCAAATATTTAATTATCTAACAGCGATAATTAAATCTCAAATCAGCAATTATTTAATTATCAAAAGCGATAATTAAATCTCAAATCAGCAAATATTTAATTATCAAAAGCGATAATTAAATCTCAAATCAACAAATATTTAATTATCTAAAGCAATAATTAAATCTCAAATCAACAAATATTTAATTATCTAAAGTGATAGTTAAAAGCAACAAATATCCGATTATCAAAAACGATAATCAGAACTCATATCAACAAATATCTAATTATCACAAGCGATAATTAGAAACAACAAATATCTGATTGTCAAAAACGATAATCAGAACTCATATCAGCAAATATCTAATTATCACAAGCGATAATTAGAAACAACAAATATCTGATTATCAAAAACGATAATTAGAACTCATATCAGCAAATATCTAATTATCACAAGCGATAATTAGAAACAACAAATATCTGATTGTCAAAAACGGTAATCAGAACTCATATCAGCAAATATCTAATTATCACAAGCGATAATTAGAAACAACAAATATCTGATTATCAAAAACGATAATCAGAACTCATATCAACAAATATCCAATTATCACAAGCGATAATTAGAAACAACAAATATCTGATTATGTGACGATCCAGATTTTCAATGGGTGTTAATTGATAATTAATGGAATTAAATTATTAAAATATTGATATTAAGCAGCCGAATAAATGTCGGACGGTTAAAATATCTAAATATTTAAATTAAATTTAAAACTAAAATTGAATATTTTTTTTATAATTTTTGGAATCCTATAGAAAATAAAACATATATATAAAACCCCACCATATTAACTAAAGATAAAGTATTCTGATGTATTCACGTATATATATACATAAGTATAAAAGAATTGTATAGTTAATATGATATATATCTTACAACTATTTAAAACTAATAAATAAGTATGAAAATAAATAATAATAAATAAGTAAATTAAAATGTGATAGTTAAACTTTGAAAAAAAATAATAAACATAAGGATTTGTATTAGAAATAACATAAGTATCAAAATAATAAATAAGCAATGAAGTGTCTAACTTCGGAAAGATATAAGAATAAATATTTATATTAGCAACTAATGATATCTCAAAGAATTTTATGGTTAAGTAAATTTATAAATGAGCTTAGGCTCATTCTAGAACAATATATCTATATACTGTTAAAATACATGGAAGACAAACTATATATAAAATATACTCACAAGACAAAATTAGGCTGAACTTAACAAAGGAAAAAGATATATGGAGAAGCTTCTAAAATAAGACAAAGGGAAAATATATGTATATATGTACATATCAGGATGGATATGTATGTAAACAAGTAGGGGAACAAGTGCATTTAATGCCATCAACTCTAGCATAGAAAACATCATGTCTCACCTTTAATAAAATCACCTCAAGGCTGACCATTCTATAAAAAAATAATATTGAAATGGTGGAGTCTGGAACAAGATTCAGTCTTCTTTTCTGTTATATATCACTACTTTGTCTCACACCTTACTGCATTCGAACAAGATAAGAAGTAAAATACAAGCTTCCTATTAAAAACAATCAAGGTAGTAAAAAAGAAGAAGAATTAAGTGCCCTGTTCAAGAATAAAAATAAAAACAAACCTGAGATCAAGCAAAGAACTGAATCAAACTCAAGTTGGCAATCTGGAAAAAAAATAAACTCAACTCAACATCAACAAGCAAGTATAGATCATCTCAGAATCAGTCCAGATCAAGCCCAGTTCTTCCATTAGGCCTTGTCCTTGGTTTCTAGATTTCGGTGAGTAATCTTACCCACTTGATCTTGGATCTGTTACATGTTCGGATATTTATAGTTGTTGAGAAAATGTTGAAGTTTACATCTGCATGTTTATATGTATATAAATCTTATGAATATGTGAATTTAAACATGTAAGCCAGGCATATATCCCTGTTTTTATGCTTACAGGTAAGAAACTGAAACAAAAATCATAATCTCATCTTAAATCCTGTATAGGCTTTGATGCGTAAATGGGAAAGGCTTGAATTAACAAAGTATTTGCTTTAGAAATAGTCTCAAGGAAAATATCAAGTAAATATTTTAAATAAAAATAGAGTTTCAGTAAATGCACGATTTTGTCAAAATCTCGATCTAAATAAATTATGTATTCGAGTATATAATCTGATGTATTATCTAAAATAATGATTTTTAAAAATTAAATCATGAATTTTAGGTTTGTAAATCGCGTGATTATGTGTGTTGAATGGAAATTGGAACTTTGTCGATTTCGGGTGATCTCGAATGTTTTAGACTATAAGGTTATGGTCGAAGGTGGCCCCGGGGATGACTTGCATGGGAAAAATGGTGATTGATTTTACTGATCACCGGAGGTGTCGAATGGCGACGATCTAGGGTTTAGTGATGGGTTTTGGATCATCGGAGTGTAGAGGTTGTTGGGGCAACTGTGAAACATAGGAGTGGATCGCGATGGGGGAAAATCGTGCTGGGGATCGAGGCGGAGCTTCGGTGAGAACGACGAGGTTCATCAAGGTTGGGATCGTCGGCGATGGTAGATTTCCGATGTTGGTTGGGTCCAGTTTTGATGTCGAGTGTTCGATTTCATTTCGCGTTGCTGTTTTTGTATCTGAGTTATCGAGAGATGTGGAGTGGTTGTCGATGACCGGTAGATGGTCGTGGTGGCGATCGGTGGGGGCCGGAGGTTCTGTGCACGTGCACGTGCACGATGTACTCTGGCTTCGTTCGTTCGAATTGGGGAAGAAGGTTCTGTTCCGGGGCGAACTCGAAGTACTCTGTAGTTTTACTCAAAGTCAGGTGGGGTTGCGAGTGTCTCAAGGCTGGACTCGAGTATTTCGTGGGCTGTCTCGAGTAAGGACTCGAGTGGGAATCGTGAGAGTTATCACGTTTCCAGTTTTTTTTTTACTTAAACTAAAAACTAAGTTGGAAAAAACAGAGAGGAGGTGGGTTTGACTCGAGCAGGACGCGGGTGGAAGTAAAGTGGAACCCGAAGCATGTTTTAACAGAAAAAAAAGGGTTGTTAAAGCAAAATTTTGGAAATTTAAAGAAATTTAGTTTAAACTTTCTTATATAAATTTCTTCTATAAATGTTTCCTTAACGTTTGTCTAAGAGTTATATAATTTGTTAACTTTAAATTATTTAGTTAAAGTTTTGTTTTATTTTAAATTTAATGATTTAAATGAAGATAATGTTTATCTTAAAGTCGGTTAAGTTTTAATGGGTTAAGATTAATTAATAAGATAAAAAAGGGAAGATAATTAATTTAATAAATTTGATTAAGGTTTATGAATTAATAAATAGAGGGGTAATTAATTAGGTAAATAAGGAGATTAATTAAAAGTTAATGTGAATGGTTAAGACTAATTGATCTATGGGGTAATTAAAATTAAAGAAAAATTAACCAGGAGGATAAATTGAGATGGACGATTTTAAGAAACATTTATTAACTGGGTTGAAATTAATTAATGTTAAGTAAGCAGGATTTGGGTAATTCAAGTGAGTAAGTTGGTGATTGATTTAATTGGAGATTAATTGAATAAATAAATTAAGAATTATATCCTATAATCTTGCTTATGGATGGATTGAATGTTATTGGATGAATTGAATTGGTAGATATCTTTGATGTGTGATACTTTGAGATATGGGATATTTTGGGTTGAACAATGATATTATGGTTTATCTATCTGAGATAAATTGTTTAGTGAATACGAAGTCCTGAATATAAATTTAACTTGCACAACTTGTTTAATGAATAACTTTGGATTCGAAGAGACCGGGGTCGGGTATTAGTAAATACCCGAAACCACTTCGATACTGTATAGATTGATATCTGAAATCAATAGGTTGATATTGAATAAGTTAAGTGAATTTGACCATTTAATCTAAGTTTTGATACTTAGAAATTGATGTGTGAAATAAGTGTTGTCTTTAACAAATTGTGAATTTGTAAACTGATTCGAGTTACCCGGGGTTTTAAGTGAGATTTATGCATTAGTATTTCTTATTAGATGGGTTTACTCACGCTGGTTTCCAGCCTGACCCGGGTGTTACTTTGATGTAATGCTCGGGTCAGACCGAGTATTACAGATTTTCAGGTAAGGACGTTTTGAAGCTCAGGAGGCGAGCTGGATGACAGGAGCGTATGGAGTGTATTCCGCTGTGTTATATTGTAGTTTGTCTGGGACATGTTGATTGTATCTGTCCAGTGTTGTGTATATGTTGTAACTCTGATGTATTTAAATGAAATCAACTGATACAGTATTCTTTTGTAAACTGTTATATTATTTGATATTATATTTTATCCGCTGCGAATGTGAGATTCTGTGTTTTATTTTCTGTTTCTTCTTCTATCTCTTTCTTCTTATTCATAACTATCTGGAATTTTCGGGTTCGAAAATTTCGGGTCGTTACAGTTGGTATCAGAGCGAGGTTAAGCGAGAACCTTGGCTCTAGTGGGTGTACTCATTGAAGATAGGGTCAGTAGTACCCTAGAATGGGTTGAGTGTATATATATATGAGAGCGTACTTGTTATTTTCTTATATAAAGATTTTAAATGATTTTATATAAGAATATATTTTGATATATATAAAGCAATGTTTCTTTCTAATAAATATTAAGGTAATTGGTTGTTAAATTATTGAAATTAAGTTAAGAGGTAATAGAAATACAACCAAATTGAAATTAAATAAAGGTAAGTTTAAAATGGATTCAAACTGAAATTAAATCTTGAATTTAGGGGAAAAGTTTCAGAATAAGATAATAATGAATTGGTTTCCTAATATGATAATCTTGGTTATTATCATAAATGATTGTTGTGTTTAATAATAAATGTGTATTAAGGAGTAAGCAAAATGAAATGTCTTAGGAAAGTAAAACAGTTAGGCAAGTATGACTTATAAATTGGAACTGAAGATGATATAAATTGTGAAGTTTTTAATCTAAGCTAGAAAATTCGGAATTTGTTTCAAAGTAATAAAGAAATAATAAATAATGTTATTTAATGTATTTAAATTAAAGAGCCATACTTCAAACAAGAGTTGTTTGAAAATTTAAAGGAATTTTTTTTGGATTTAAAAACCAAAGGTGGTTTAAAATTTAAGGATAACTTGATGTGTAGAGGAAATAAATATGTATATTTGGAGATAAAACTCTAAGGGTGAGTTTTAAAATTTTTTTCCTTAGAATGTGATATGAAAATCCAAAGTGGTAAGTTTTTGAACTTATAAAGATTTAAATGTGAAGTTTGAATTTTGAAATAGGAATTCAAAGTTTGGTACGGTTGATTGGATTAAGTAAATTGAATTTAACTTTGGAAAAGTTAAATAAGTTGGAATAAACAACCTGAATTGGAAATTTCAAGATGAAATTGAGATTTAACTTAGGAAAGTTAAATGGGTTGGTTTGGTAGGGAATTATAAGTGATCTCAAATGGGTTTGAGATCTGGGAATTGAAAATGAAGTGTGGTAATATATCCATTATTGATAAAAAGGAAGGGAATCTAACTTTAATTTGAAAGTAAGGATGTGGAATTACTATAAATTAAAAACTTGAATAATTAAATTTGTAAATTAAAAATTGTTTAAGAACTGGCTTCAAACTGGAAGATAAAATTGAGTAATAAATTAAACTTTTAAAATAAAATTGTATTGGACTCAAAAAATTAAATTGTTTAAAAACTTTAAATAAAGGTTAATTTGGTTTAAAGAGTTAAACCAATATTTGAAAATTTAACTCGAATTTATATAATTCGAGATAGTTAAGATTGAGATTTAAATTGAATGAGTTCAAATTCAAAATGGGAATTGGGATTAATTCATATAGAAATTGAAATGATTTGAAATTAGTCTAAACTAATTTGAATAATTTGGAATTGTAATTAAAGTGAATATGTTTAAAAATCAAATGGAATTTGATTTGAATTTGGAAAGGAATTGAGGCTAATTCAACTTGAATTGGAAATAAATCAAGTTTAAGGAAAATTGAAGTTATTTAAAATTGGAACCCAGTTGGAAGTGGGAAATTTAAGTTGAATTGATTTGAAATGGAGGTTGGGAATTGAACAGTTTGACTCTGGACTATTTTCAAAATAAAATGTTTTAATATAAATCTATTTTTCCAAACTATTTACTATGCAACTTTTCTTTTTAAACCAAAAACTATCTTAAACTTGTTTTACGATTACCTTTGGAACTATTTAACTATTTTACAACTGTTTTATAAACTAATTACTATTTTTCAACTATTTTACAATTACTTAACTACCTTACAGCTATTTTACAAACTAATAATTATTTTCCAACTACTTATCTATTTTTAAAATTTTTAAGCTATATTTCTAAATTTAAGCTGGTCGGAGTTCAAACTGTTATTGATTAAATACCCAACTGAGATAAGAATTGAAGTAATAATCCAAATGGGGATTAAGGCAAATAGGGATAAGTGAATAAAATTTGAGTGAATGTGAATGGAAAGGAAATTGATTTGGTTAATAATCAATGAAGTTAAATACGTAGGATGTACGTATATTATTCTATTCGCATAGTGATTTGATCCAGATTCGAGCACAGAATTTCGAGATAGTATCATCGATCCGAGTTAGGATTTTTCGCTCGATTTTCGACGGCGAACCTGGATATGGATTTTTGATTGGTTCTGGATATTCTCTATCATAGGTGTGACTATGCAAGGAGAATGACGGTTTCTGATCAAGAAACCAGATCTGAGTCCGCACTAGGAAGTCGGGTGGACGATACTAGTTCGGAAGTGAAATTGTGTGATCGAGTGAGCGATCAGATTGGTATTGCGTACGAATGATATGGGGACATCGTACGGGTTTGAATGAAATTGGCATTGAAAATTTATGAATAAAAACTGAAAAGATTTTTGAAATTGAAAGTATATTTTAAGAAATTGACAATGAATAAAGGTGGAAATTGATTTTTGAAGTTGTAGATAAAAGGTTATAAGATGATTTTTGAAATGGGAAATATATTTGTGAATATATGAGGAACTAAAATAAAATAAATTTAAAATTTATATTTCTATGGTAGAAATTAACTTTATGAAAATAAAGTGGAAATTGAATATTTTTCTGAGTTAAAGTTTACTTTATAATAAAAGTAAGAAATTTGGCAAGTGACTTTATAAAGTAATCAAATTTGAATATTTGATTTGGAATAAACAAAGTTACGTATCTTTGTTATATATGATAAAACTCCCCTTATTGAATCCATTGCCAGAAAAAAAATGTTTTTGGAAGTTTTGAAGTATACAAAGGAAACTTATATAAGTATAAAGTGATTTAAAGATTTTCCAAGAAAATTATATATATGAATATATATATAAAAGATTTTATGGAATGGTTTTGAGAAAAAGGTTTTGTGAACCTTTGGATTTGGAAAAGGCTTTTGATTTTTGGATAAAATCAATTTTGGGATTTGGGAAAGCCTGATTTGTGAATTATCGATTTTGAGAATCGATTTTGTGTAAAAGCATTTATATGAGATTCATACTAGGTGTATGATTTGGAAAATACTATATGTGTATAGTATAAAGTGTTTTGAGATTTGCTCTGGGGAAAAAGGCGCTCCCTTGAAATGAACTTCTCAGGAGTGCCACTGGGTGGTACTGCCTTGAGCCCCAAGGGGGGTTTCTAAAGTTAATCCTGTGAGGAGTCCGGACAAAACTAGTTCCTGAGGATTATTTGTGTAGCGAAAGTCGAGGGGCTGGTGCCCACAGAGGCATTTGGGTTATGCTGTGACGACAGTGTAACTCGATGTCACTGCGATCTACTGCAGACCATAGCGAAAGTCGTGTGAGCCGCTGAGAGCCAACAGTCTATGTTTGATTTTATATCGGTAGACTGCGACACTATGGTAACATAGCGAAAGTCTTGTGTGCCGCTGAGAGCCAACAGTCTGCGTTTGATTTTATATCGGTAGACTGAGACCTATGTAGGAGTGGAGAAGTTTCATTTTGACAGCGAAAATCGTGTGTGCCGCTGAGAGCCAACAGTTACATGGACTTTTGCTGTGACGGCAACGTAACCCTGGAATGTAACTGCGATCTGTTGTGGGTTCTATGGTGTAATCAGTTACATGGACTTTTGCTGCGACGGCAACGTAACCCAGGATGTAACTGTGACCATGGATGGGGGTGATGATTTCTAGAGCATTCTCACCAGAGATATTTCCTCTATTTTCAAAACTGTTTCTATATTTTCAATAAAATTATTTTCCCAATATTTTCACTGGATGTTTGAAACGAGTCTGCTAAGTACTTATAGATTTTCAGTCGTACGCCTGATCAACGTACGACCGAATTTCTATGAGAATAAGGATGGACTTGTCGAAACATCGAGTTATAAAATATTTTTATAAAAACTATTTTAGAAATATTATATAGATTTTTAAAGTAATTTTAAAATAATCAAAGAAAATTTATATGCTTTTAAGCATTTTAATAAATCTGGCTTCGTTTCTTTTCGAGGACGAAAAGTTCTAAAGGGGGAAGGAATGTGACGATCCAGATTTTCAATGGGTGTTAATTGATAATTAATGGAATTAAATTATTAAAATATTGATATTAAGCAGCCGAATAAATGTCGGACGGTTAAAATATCTAAATATTTAAATTAAATTTAAAACTAAAATTGAATATTTTTTTTATAATTTTTGGAATCCTATAGAAAATAAAACATATATATAAAACCCCACCATATTAACTAAAGATAAAGTATTCTGATGTATTCACGTATATATATACATAAGTATAAAAGAATTGTATAGTTAATATGATATATATCTTACAACTATTTAAAACTAATAAATAAGTATGAAAATAAATAATAATAAATAAGTAAATTAAAATGTGATAGTTAAACTTTGAAAAAAAATAATAAACATAAGGATTTGTATTAGAAATAACATAAGTATCAAAATAATAAATAAGCAATGAAGTGTCTAACTTCGGAAAGATATAA
The DNA here is from genome assembly GCA_030737815.1 of Allium fistulosum. Lineage (NCBI taxonomy): Eukaryota > Viridiplantae > Streptophyta > Magnoliopsida > Asparagales > Amaryllidaceae > Allium > Allium fistulosum. The sequence goes on from CM060902.1 coordinate 1,218,570,491, forward strand.
GAATAAATATTTATATTAGCAACTAATGATATCTCAAAGAATTTTATGGTTAAGTAAATTTATAAATGAGCTTAGGCTCATTCTAGAACAATATATCTATATACTGTTAAAATACATGGAAGACAAACTATATATAAAATATACTCACAAGACAAAATTAGGCTGAACTTAACAAAGGAAAAAGATATATGGAGAAGCTTCTAAAATAAGACAAAGGGAAAATATATGTATATATGTACATATCAGGATGGATATGTATGTAAACAAGTAGGGGAACAAGTGCATTTAATGCCATCAACTCTAGCATAGAAAACATCATGTCTCACCTTTAATAAAATCACCTCAAGGCTGACCATTCTATAAAAAAATAATATTGAAATGGTGGAGTCTGGAACAAGATTCAGTCTTCTTTTCTGTTATATATCACTACTTTGTCTCACACCTTACTGCATTCGAACAAGATAAGAAGTAAAATACAAGCTTCCTATTAAAAACAATCAAGGTAGTAAAAAAGAAGAAGAATTAAGTGCCCTGTTCAAGAATAAAAATAAAAACAAACCTGAGATCAAGCAAAGAACTGAATCAAACTCAAGTTGGCAATCTGGAAAAAAAATAAACTCAACTCAACATCAACAAGCAAGTATAGATCATCTCAGAATCAGTCCAGATCAAGCCCAGTTCTTCCATTAGGCCTTGTCCTTGGTTTCTAGATTTCGGTGAGTAATCTTACCCACTTGATCTTGGATCTGTTACATGTTCGGATATTTATAGTTGTTGAGAAAATGTTGAAGTTTACATCTGCATGTTTATATGTATATAAATCTTATGAATATGTGAATTTAAACATGTAAGCCAGGCATATATCCCTGTTTTTATGCTTACAGGTAAGAAACTGAAACAAAAATCATAATCTCATCTTAAATCCTGTATAGGCTTTGATGCGTAAATGGGAAAGGCTTGAATTAACAAAGTATTTGCTTTAGAAATAGTCTCAAGGAAAATATCAAGTAAATATTTTAAATAAAAATAGAGTTTCAGTAAATGCACGATTTTGTCAAAATCTCGATCTAAATAAATTATGTATTCGAGTATATAATCTGATGTATTATCTAAAATAATGATTTTTAAAAATTAAATCATGAATTTTAGGTTTGTAAATCGCGTGATTATGTGTGTTGAATGGAAATTGGAACTTTGTCGATTTCGGGTGATCTCGAATGTTTTAGACTATAAGGTTATGGTCGAAGGTGGCCCCGGGGATGACTTGCATGGGAAAAATGGTGATTGATTTTACTGATCACCGGAGGTGTCGAATGGCGACGATCTAGGGTTTAGTGATGGGTTTTGGATCATCGGAGTGTAGAGGTTGTTGGGGCAACTGTGAAACATAGGAGTGGATCGCGATGGGGGAAAATCGTGCTGGGGATCGAGGCGGAGCTTCGGTGAGAACGACGAGGTTCATCAAGGTTGGGATCGTCGGCGATGGTAGATTTCCGATGTTGGTTGGGTCCAGTTTTGATGTCGAGTGTTCGATTTCATTTCGCGTTGCTGTTTTTGTATCTGAGTTATCGAGAGATGTGGAGTGGTTGTCGATGACCGGTAGATGGTCGTGGTGGCGATCGGTGGGGGCCGGAGGTTCTGTGCACGTGCACGTGCACGATGTACTCTGGCTTCGTTCGTTCGAATTGGGGAAGAAGGTTCTGTTCCGGGGCGAACTCGAAGTACTCTGTAGTTTTACTCGAAGTCAGGTGGGGTTGCGAGTGTCTCAAGGCTGGACTCGAGTATTTCGTGGGCTGTCTCGAGTAAGGACTCGAGTGGGAATCGTGAGAGTTATCACGTTTCCAGTTTTTTTTTTACTTAAACTAAAAACTAAGTTGGAAAAAACAGAGAGGAGGTGGGTTTGACTCGAGCAGGACGCGGGTGGAAGTAAAGTGGAACCCGAAGCATGTTTTAACAGAAAAAAAAAAGGGTTGTTAAAGCAAAATTTTGGAAATTTAAAGAAATTTAGTTTAAACTTTCTTATATAAATTTCTTCTATAAATGTTTCCTTAACGTTTGTCTAAGAGTTATATAATTTGTTAACTTTAAATTATTTAGTTAAAGTTTTGTTTTATTTTAAATTTAATGATTTAAATGAAGATAATGTTTATCTTAAAGTCGGTTAAGTTTTAATGGGTTAAGATTAATTAATAAGATAAAAAAGGGAAGATAATTAATTTAATAAATTTGATTAAGGTTTATGAATTAATAAATAGAGGGGTAATTAATTAGGTAAATAAGGAGATTAATTAAAAGTTAATGTGAATGGTTAAGACTAATTGATCTATGGGGTAATTAAAATTAAAGAAAAATTAACCAGGAGGATAAATTGAGATGGACGATTTTAAGAAACATTTATTAACTGGGTTGAAATTAATTAATGTTAAGTAAGCAGGATTTGGGTAATTCAAGTGAGTAAGTTGGTGATTGATTTAATTGGAGATTAATTGAATAAATAAATTAAGAATTATATCCTATAATCTTGCTTATGGATGGATTGAATGTTATTGGATGAATTGAATTGGTAGATATCTTTGATGTGTGATACTTTGAGATATGGGATATTTTGGGTTGAACAATGATATTATGGTTTATCTATCTGAGATAAATTGTTTAGTGAATACGAAGTCCTGAATATAAATTTAACTTGCACAACTTGTTTAATGAATAACTTTGGATTCGAAGAGACCGGGGTCGGGTATTAGTAAATACCCGAAACCACTTCGATACTGTATAGATTGATATCTGAAATCAATAGGTTGATATTGAATAAGTTAAGTGAATTTGACCATTTAATCTAAGTTTTGATACTTAGAAATTGATGTGTGAAATAAGTGTTGTCTTTAACAAATTGTGAATTTGTAAACTGATTCGAGTTACCCGGGGTTTTAAGTGAGATTTATGCATTAGTATTTCTTATTAGATGGGTTTACTCACGCTGGTTTCCAGCCTGACCCGGGTGTTACTTTGATGTAATGCTCGGGTCAGACCGAGTATTACAGATTTTCAGGTAAGGACGTTTTGAAGCTCAGGAGGCGAGCTGGATGACAGGAGCGTATGGAGTGTATTCCGCTGTGTTATATTGTAGTTTGTCTGGGACATGTTGATTGTATCTGTCCAGTGTTGTGTATATGTTGTAACTCTGATGTATTTAAATGAAATCAACTGATACAGTATTCTTTTGTAAACTGTTATATTATTTGATATTATATTTTATCCGCTGCGAATGTGAGATTCTGTGTTTTATTTTCTGTTTCTTCTTCTATCTCTTTCTTCTTATTCATAACTATCTGGAATTTTCGGGTTCGAAAATTTCGGGTCGTTACAGATTATCAAAAACGATAATCAGAACTCATATCAACAAATATCCAATTACCTGCAGATAATTGGAAACAACAAATATCTAGAAATCAATTAAGAAGACTAGAAAATCAACATAAAAGCTTGGATCGATCCCATCAGATGGCGAGTTTTTAATTCGCCGCACGTGCATCTCAGAGTGGCCGAAGCCTACCAAGTACTCAACATAATTTTGGCGCCCATCAGATTGACCCGAAGGTCCGCAGAGTGACCCGAAGGTCTAGTACTGGTATTTGACCCGAAGGTCCGCAGAGTGGCCCGAAAGCCCAACAAATGACCCGAAGGTCCAACAAATGACCCGAAGGTCCTCATAGTGGCTCGAAAGCACACAAAATCATCAAATATTTCAATTAACGAGTCCGGAATTAACCGAAATAGCAAACGCACATGTCCCATACCACGTGTTTTACTAAATCGTTTGATTCTCTTCATCGTTTCCTTGAAAGTGCAAAATTGTGTATTTTGTAAAAATACATTTCACATTCTCAAACGGACAAGTCCGGAATTAAGCGAATCAGTAAAAGAAAGGGGTCATAGTCCTCGATTTTGCTGAAACGTTTAAATCGCTTCCTCATTCTTTTGAAATCGCAAACTGCAAAATTTTTGAAAACAATTTTATTTATTTTGTAAAAATAACAATTCGCATTCTCAACTGAACAAGTCCGGAGTTAAGCGAAACAGTAAAAGAAAGGGGTCATAATCCTCGATTTTGCTGAAACGTTTAAATCGCTTCCTCATTCTTTTGAAAACGCAAACTGCTAAAATTTTATAAAACAATTTTCATTTTAAAACGATTTTCCAATCACGTGATTAAAACAGCAAATCAGTAACAATTTCGATAAGGAAATTGTACTTCTCAAAATACCGTAAAAACGGTTACAAATCAGTATTGCGGAATAACCGCTTGAAAATCCACTTTTAAAATTTGACGGTTACGAAAGCCAAAGCGACAGTAGTTTTAAAACGTCAAAATCACATCAAAACAATCCACATCAAAATGTAATGTCAGTGAATTCTCATTCATCAAAATGCCACATAACACCGTACTTCAAAATATAGCATTGGTGTAAAATTCCGTTGTAAAAATAACGGCAACAAAATACGTTTCATAACCAAGCATCGGTTCAACGTAAAATAAATGCAATAACGTGCAATTTAAATTTTTGCACGTACTACAAAATGAACAAAGAATCATTCAAATGTATCTTCAATGAAGATAATTTAAAACAGCAAAAATCTAATCAATAGATGATTAGTACAAAAGAAAGCCAGCGGAAATTTCAACAAAAATCACATATCTGCAATTTCTTCGAATCCTCAATTCGGATTCGAAGTTCTCAAAGAAACAAAATAATTACAGCTATGTAAACAACAAATGAAATTCATATCAATTTCGTATTTTGATTTTTAAATCAAAATGATTATCAGTTGTACTCAGCGAAGACAGTTTCACTGTTTCCGCTGCGCACTCTGATAAACAGAACACAAATCAATCAAATCATCAGAACACAATTTCACTATTATTTTTAAATAAAGTTATTTAAAAATTTCATCCAAATTTCAAAACTTTAGTTTTGACTCAAGCACAAATAAAACATCGACCAATAGTTGTAACATATGTTCCTTCCGAGTTAAGTTTTATATTATGTCCATAAACCCCAAGCTCTGATACCAACTGTGACGCCCCACCTCTATGCTCATAATAACAAAGAGTATTAAAAGAAATACTGTCTATTATTACGAAGAATAAGGCTGGATAGGAGCGACCATCCGTAATTGGCCTTACACTAATATTGGTTATCTCGGTAGGAGTGGTATATACTTTTTATTTTTCATCTATTATTTATTTACTCCCATCGACATATCCAATTATCAGTATAAAACAAACTACGATAGTTCGTAATAGTTTAGGACATTAGATATAACAATAACACGGATAATATAAATGCGGAACACAGATAAAAACAAAAGTCTCATATATATATAACTGATGTCAGTTAATACATAGTTGACACAATACATATGATACAACTACAACTGTCGACTCAAGAAGTTATATATACAAGTACATTAACGAATAATATACATGAATACATATCGTTCTATACAATGACACGACTACTACAAAATGACACTGACAACTTCAGAACATGTGAAAAGTCTTCATATCCTGAACAGCAACTCAAAGAAGAAAATCTACAACCTGAAATAACTCGGGTCTGACCCGAGTATTACATTCAAAAGAAAATAATACACGGGCCAGTCTAATTCAAACTCAGTTATTAGTGCATAGAAGCAATAATAATCTCAAATAGATGACAGTTACAAAAATCGCGTATATCCAACTCTCGATACGAGAATTGGATAACGGCAGATATAACACTAAGCAGGGTTAAACGACAAATCAACAAACCAAACCAGAATACAACTCCAAACCATTTGAAATTAACCAACGAAACAATTCAACAAATCGAAACATCAATTTAAAACTATCAAATCTGATAGGGCTGCAGTACACGCACGCGTGTACTGCCTCGCCACTATCGCAGGAGATACACAAAAGCTCAGTGAAAGTCAAAATGATCACCAGGTCAAACCCCGAAGTACCGGATTCAACTCAAGTGAATTCGAAAACAATTCCCAACAGGGGGAAAACTGCAATAAAAGTCAGAGAATCAATGTAATGAAACCCAACGAGGACAAAATCTCAACAATACAACACTGCAGCCACCACAAATGTTTAAGAGCAAGATTGCGACAGTGAATGAAACAGTGCATCCAGTAAAAGAGGCAGCAAGGGATGTACAATGAATACATCATTAGAACAAGATAGACTGTAAGTCAAGTGCCAGCGTATAAGACAACAAATAGAAAGTTGGGGAGTAGTTCTAGTGCCTGAACACCTAACTCAAAGGAATGAAGCACTACTGGAAAATAAACTCAAGACTATAGAGGTGCAGACGACCAAACAGTAACATGAATCAAACAAGGCATCAGGTATGACAAAGTCAGGTACAAGTTAACAATGTCAACAACAATGCTGCAAAACCATATTCATGTATGCAGCAACCAAGCCAGAAGTACAAGTGTCAGTGCAACTGGACAACAAACTCACATGAAACTGTACAACATAACAGAGCAAACTCCAAAAAGATATGAAGATTACATTACTACGGGTCGGGAACAAACATATGCACATCAACCAGTGACGAGCACATGAGTGTAATCACCCTCGAATTCCAGGGAACAGCCTAAATCAATACCAAACAAGATCAGAGGCAACAGTGAAACCAGTTCAAATGAACATAGACAGCAAGCTCCAAATATAAAGCAACAGTGCATCTGGACAACCAGAAGTAAAACCAAGACCAAAGACTACAAAACATCCTGCATCAGATCTGACAGACGAATATATGCATATCAAATCCCAGTTACACGAATGCTCAAAACAACGTGCACATATATAAAGACTACAGGCAAATGGTCGAAGTGAATAAACTCAAATCCAGATGGACCAGACTGTTGAGTCAAGATTTTTATAGAGTTTTGATTTCTGACAAAGGGATAAGCCGTGATCAACAAAAAGAAGTTATTCATTGTTTTAAAAGAGACACAAAGAGCTCCATACATTAGAGGTTGATTATTTGGTATGTTAGTAGTGTTATTTATGTTAAAATCTATCCTCAAATAATCTCATACCTTCAATCTTTGAATATAAATGTATATATGTATGAGTGCACATTAACTGTGCAGTCTGGGCTAAACCGGTCGACCGGTTTAAAACAAGGCGGTCGAACGTTTCTGCCCAGAATGCACAGATAACGTGCACAAGTGTACATAACGTATATATATTCAAATTCCTGTCTACTGGTCCATTTTGACCTGTCGACCGTTTTCAAACAGAAAGCAACCTTTCGTACAGACACTTCCTTTTCTTCAACGGTTGCTTCTCTTTCTCTTCACCAATGATCATGACCTTTGTTTGTATCTTTTCACAAAGGGTTACAACTGTTTATTTCTTATATAAACATCATGAAATCATTATTCCAAATAACCAATTCTATTATTCTAATCTCTATTCTATTGATCTCTGTCTTGAGCTCTAAAACATTTCAATTGCTTATTGAATCATTGAAATCATTTCATATCTTTTGATTCAAAAAGTAAGATACTTCCTTCAATCTTCACAAACATCATTTTGAGGATAAGATTATAGGAAGGGTGTACTACAAGTGACAAATCCGTGTTATCAAGAGCACAAGTTGTCAACGACAATTGTATTTATTTTTGTTGAACTCCTCGGTGTTGTAAGAGGCACGAAATCCCGTTCGGCTGTTCGGGTGTTATAAACCTGTTCCTCCGGGTGAAGCGAGGTAGTTGGTAGTGAAATCCAGATAGAAGTCTGGGACTGGACGTAGGACGGGAGGTCCGAACCAGTATAAAAATCCCTGGTGTGATTTTTACTGTTTACTGCATTTACTATTCTATATCTGTGAATTGATATATAGTTAGTTTATTGAATATTTACTTATATAGCAATTGTAAATAACTTTCCGCATATATTAGTCCATATTACACGATCCGTAATTAGTGTGCACAAGCGTACACACTTTCATTTGGTATCGGAGCACGGTCATCATATAACCGTAACACCGTTATTTGATATATTCTTGTAATATGGCAAATAACGCAAGCACTAGCACTAACACTTACACGGAAGGTCAATCAACACAAAGACCTCCGTTCTTTAATGGTCTCAACTATAGCTATTGGGCTACACGTATGTCATTTTTTATGCAATCAAATAGCTATGATGCTTGGAATGCTACTCAAAAAGAAATAGTGAATCCAACAACTGAATATTCAGAATGGACAACGGCTGAGAAAACGGCAGCAGCCGTAAATGCAAAGGCAATAAATATGTTGTTTTGTGCATTAGACCAAAATGAATATAACCGTGTTAGTATCTGCACTACTGCATATCAAATTTGGCAAACGCTGAAAACCACTCATGAAGGTACTAACAAGGTTAAACAAGCCAAAATAGCCATGCTGAAGAGTCAGTTTCAAAATTTTAAAATGAAACCGAATGAGACAATCAATGATATGTATTCAAGGTTTCAAACTATTCATCATGCACTTATCGGATTAGGACAAAAATATTCAGATTTTGATGTTGTTTCAACAGTTCTACATTCTCTGACTAGTGAATGGGAAGGAAAAGTATTAGCAATTGAAGAAGCTAATGACCTTTCCATCATGAAGCCAGATGAATTGATAGGAAATTTAATGTCCTATGAAGCAAATTTGCAGGCTAGAAAAGAACAAAAAGAAGAAAAGAAAAATGTAGCATTTCATGCTGAGAAAGATGAAAATGAATCAGATTTTTGTTGAAGTCCTCGGTGTTGTAAGAGGCACGAAATCCCGTTCGGCTGTTCGGGTGTTATAAACCTGTTCCTCCGGGTGAAGCGAGGTAGTTGGTAGTGAAATCTAGATAGAAGTCTGGGACTGGACGTAGGACGGGAGGTCCGAACCAGTATAAAAATCCCTGGTGTGATTTTTACTGTTTACTGCATTTACTATTCTATATCTGTGAATTGCTATATAGTTAGTTTATTGAATATTTACTTATATAGCAATTGTAAATAACTTTCCGCATATATTAGTCCATATTACATGATCCGTAATTAGTGTGCACAAGCGTATACACTTTCACAGACTTATGAACATGCACAAGATCAAGAAAGTCCACAGGTGAAGGCAGGCAACAGACTCAAGAGTATACAAGTCAGAATGCACAGGGTACATGAGCAACATGTCATGTATGAAGTATGTACACAGTGAAGCTAAGAAGTGCAACTGCAACTACACTGAATAGGTAATATGGAACAGATTCAAGTGCATATACCAGAATGCATATGCAAATGTACAACGGTGATATGCAGCAGGGTACATAACACAATTAGGCAAATCAAGCAAGGTACTGGAAATGGTTTAGTCCAGTATTAGAAATTCACAAAGTCAAGTGACCAGAGGGTGGCCAAATTCGAATCCCCAAAATCACTGTCAAGTTAAACTCTCCTCTAAATTATTTTCAGAGTCAAGTTTATGGATTTTAATAAAAAGTCAGAAATCATCCCCAGTATTTAAAACAAATCATACGACCGAGGTAATAAATTTGATGAAGTCAAATGATCATATGCGAACGACTATATAGGAGTTCAATTCTCATATAACAGAAACAGCACCGATAACTCCAACTAATCAAATAGCAGAGAAACAAAAAGTGACACCAAGTTCAAGCGAACTAAAATCAAGTGAACAGACCATATGATTAGATAAAGTCAGAGAATGGCGACCGGTAACTATAATCAAATCAGAGATGAGTAGTGTCGATAGTCTACGTCAAACACTATCCGACACATAGCTATAGCAACTAAAGCCAAGAAGTATCATCACCTTTCAACGAAATTAGAAAACACGAAATCGACTGCAAATCAAGCCGTGACAATCAATAAATTATACCAAACGAAGAAAGCAGAAAGCATTAAAATTGAACTAAATGTGAGTGATAAGAAATCACTCGAGTTCACAGCAGTGATAGCCAAGAAAACAAACAACAAGATTCACACATAACTAGATTAAATTAGATGTGAATGAGAGTTACTCACTCACCTTGTTCGAAGAGACTGCCGCGAGCGACTTGGCGGAGTTGACGTCGTGGCATCTCGGAGGCGAACGAACGAAATCGCCAGGAGCCCAAATCCTTTTGGGAGACGAATGAAGCAATTTGAGCATGCCCTAATTTTCAGAACGAAGAAACAATCGAAGTCGAACAAAGCCACAATTCATCAGAAGATCGAAGTTGAACAAAGTCGCAGATTATCAGAGGATCGAAGTCGAGCAAAGCCCAGAGAAGCCGAAGCCCTAAATTTTCAATTGCAAAAAGGAACGAGTAAAGAAGCGGCCACCATTCTTTTTCTTTCGTCTAGGGTTTTCGAATGAATGAATGGAGGGGTCTGGGTTGCGAACGAATAAGAAAGGGGAAAGAATACAACCCTTATCTCAATCAAAAGGAAGCCGGTTGAATCAATAAAGAAAAGCCCATATAATTCTTTTAACAAATTTTCAAATGAATTTAAACTTGATTCAAATCTGCATTAGCAGTTAAAAATGATTTAATCGTCATTTATAAACTGACGCGAAAAACCGGGTTGTTACATTAACCCACTCACAACTTCTAAAATTTCTTATGTTTGTTAAATTTAATTTATGATGTGATTAGAAATTTATTTATGACTGTTTGGTTTATTTTAAATCATCATCTCAATTAATTTGAATTAATTTGAATTAAATCATTATTTAATTTATTATTGAATATAAATTGCCAGTTAAATACCTGTTATTGATTATCAGCTCTATATTGATATTTATTGATCGATTTGGATGATGATTGTAATGGATGTTGATTGTTGATATTGGATGAATGGATGTTTTATTTTATATCGTTATAAAATGCAAGTTCACTATGGGTTGAAATGATACATACCCGAGTGATCAATAGATTAAGGAAAAATCGTGATGGGTTGAAATGATAGACTCGAGCGATTTTATGGATTTTATTATTAATTCGAGATTGCGGTTTGAAATGATATATAACCGTAAAATCTTAAATTGCGGATTGAAATGATAAATATCCGTATCACTTGACCCTAGGGTAAAGAATTATATACGGACAGCGGATTGGTTAAATTAAATGATTTTTAAAATCCTAAATTTTCAAATTCAATTAAATGATATTTTGAAATAAAATTTGATTTATAAGGATTGAATTATTATTGAAAAATCAAGTTTTGTGTTGAAATGTGAATTGGTTTAAAGGAATTGCTTTAAGAAATTAAATTGGAAGTTTAAAGTTAAAACTTTTAAGTATAAATGAAATTCTATCAAAATTAAGTTATTGAAGTTGTTTGAAAATAACTTTGAAATATTTTGAAATTGAAAGGTTTAGGATTTGGTTTGTTGACTTGGAAATTGAAAATGGTCCAAAGGTGTTGAAATGAAATGAATAGTTTAATTTGATATTAATTCCAAATTCATGTTTTAATATAAACTGTTTTAAAAATATATTATTTCAAAATTTCTAATTATTAAGATTTCAAAGTATTAAATTATTTTAACCTGTATTAATTGTATTAAATCATTTTAACCTATTTTAAACCATTTAATTTATTTTAACTAATTAACCCGTTTTAACTTATTTTAAATCTAATTAATCTATTTTAAAGCTATTTCATCTATTTTAATTATATTTAATCTATTTTAAATCTATATTAACTATTTATAACTATTTAAAACTATTTTCTTCTAAATTCCAAACTAAGTAAAATGGATGGGTTCTATTCAAATTCTTGATTTTTTTAAGTGAATATGGTTAATGATGTTATAACTTAAGTTGGGAATTAAATAACATATTTGGTTTAATATGGTATTTTGAAATGAGAGTTTAGCCTATTTTGGAAATATGACTTTTAAAAGGAAATATAATTTCGAACTATGATTTCAAATGTGATATGATTTCAAAAGGTGAATATGATTTCGAAAGTAAGTAATGATTTAAAAAATGATATGATTTGAATTGAATATGATATTTTGATATCAATTATGAAATGATTTTGGAAATGTAAAAGAACCATCCGTTGTGTAATAAGCGATTGGTTGTTAAAGAGACCGGGATCGAATATTGTCATACTCTCTGCCAATACCGAAAACCACTTTGACAACTGTGTACGCAGTGGAGATTCCAGAATGAAGTAAGATGGTGGCGACGATCCTAAAGGTATATACGTGGACCTGACTCCCATGAGTTAACTTAAGGTGGATAAAACAGGACCAGTTGACGGGCTAACTGAGGTCATTCCTTCGATCAGGAACATTCCTTCGATACTATATTCTGACTTTGCGATTTTGGTGGCCACCCTCGATTTTTGATTTGGGAGTGTGTTCCGAGGTGGGCGGTAGTAGCTGCTATGCGTTACCACCGGTCCGGAAGTGTATTTGGTATATCTACTCTGGCATTGCCTAGTTGTGCCATGTCACCTACCCTAGCACGCCTTCTACCAGTTTGTTTTATGTCGTACCTATGGGGTATCCTCAGGCGGCCCCAGTTTAGGGGAGTTACGGTACTGTATAGACTATTGGCATTATAAAAATGTGTTAAGGGGGAAAATGTAACGCCTTAACGCTATTTTAATACTTTTACTTTGTTGTAGACATATTATGATAGCGTATTGTACTACATAGTAGATAGTTTAACGGATCCTTAGGAGATGTGAATCCCGAACATCTCTTAAGTTATTGCACTCACGTTAGACACTGGATAAGAGATGTCAAACCCCGTAAACATCTCCGACGCCATTTACACTCATATTTATTTACCGTTGATTTGACTTACATAAGATCTTTTAGTTCTGACTCGAGTGTTTTGTCTTTTCAATTCGCTCGGGTCAGCCTGAGCATTTCAGGATTTGAAGACCTTATTTCTGGAGGACGAAGATGAAGATTTGTACAACTATTATTTACTATATTTATTCCACTACATTCATACTGTTCCGCCGCATTATTTGTTTATCTCTGATATTTGTAACTCTGATTTTGTATTGTATAAGTATAATCAAATGTTTTTGTAAACTGCTTCATGAACTGTTATTTGATTATTATATTTTGTCATTCCGCTGCGAGATTCTGTATTTATTATATTTCTTTCTCTTTTTCTTATTCACCCCAATAACAATCCGCCCTTCTGTATGGTTTGAGTCGGCATGTGTGTCTGCTTAAAACGTTAAAAAAGGCGGGATGTTACAGTTGGTATCAGAGCCAGGTTTAGCGATAACCTTAGCTTTGTGGGGTCTGACTCTTTAAAAATAGGGTAGTAATACCCTATGATGAGTCGCTGAGCGTATATATAAGAGAGCGTATTTGTTAGTGTTTTAAAAAGGTTTTTGTATTGTGTTAATTTGTTCCATTTTGTATTTATAAATTCTAGTTGGTGCATAGGACGCTATGACATCGATAAGGATTTCTAAACACTTAATAGGATAGACCGACACAATAATTGTTTTGAAATATAGGTAAATGGAATAATTTTACCTATTGTATATTTTTACATATAAAATAATGATTTATAAATTATATATTTGGTTGTAATATGTTGGTTGTTAGGTAGTAAAATTTATAAATATTGGTTGGAAATAAGATTTGAAAATAAAATAAATAAAATTTGAATATTTAGAACTTAAGTTCCGGGATTTTTTTTGAAAATCTCTTTCGAATAATTTTGGAATACAATAATAATATTATTTAGAAGTATTTTCTGATGTTAATATTTCAATATAATTTGAAATAATGGTTTTAAAGAAATTTTGGAAAGAAATAAGTTATGTACTCCCCTCTTTGTCGCTGGAAAATAATTTCGGTGATGAGTGCACGCATCATCGACGTTCATTTTCGAGTTTCAAAGTGGGAAGACTGTTGTAGTAGTTTTACTACACATTTGTTTAGATAATCGTAATTTTTTTGAATTCCAATTTTGATTCGATATATATATTAAAGATATGATTATATGGATATTATTATTTTGAATAATTGAAATGGAACCCGACATTTAGTTCTTAAGTTTCTATAAATTAGAGATTTCAATTGTTGAAATGGAATAAAATTTTAATTATTAATAATTGAAACTTCTAAATGAAAATAAGAAATTATATGCTAAGTTATAACTGAAATATACAAGGAATTTGAAATTTGTAAATTGTAAACGAATAGAATATGAAAATAAGAAATGATAATTATTGAACCTTAAGTTAATTAAAATAAGTAAGTCAAACTTGTGTAACTTTCAATTGCATTCTTAAAGACATATATATATACATATATATATATAACTTTCCAATTATAAAAAGTTGAAATGTTAAAAGAATATGTAATGGAAATTTTTACAAGTAAAACTTATGTAATGGAAGTGTTCAATGAAATTTACTTTTTAAGAAATTTGATATGAAAATAGTTATAAGCTTGAGTTAAAATTGTAATACTACTAATTAAATGAAATAGAAAATGAGTACCGTAAGTAAAGGATTTTGAACTTAAGTTAATATTGAAACTATTTATAATTAAAATAGATAATAAAATGAATGTAATGCAATAAAAGAAATTGACATGATATGAATAAATGAAAATGAATTTTTGTAAGTAATAAAGGAAAAATAAATGAAATAAACACTGAATGAATGAATGGGAATAAAATTTTGTAAGAGATAAATGTATGTTAAAGAAATAATCCTTGTATGAATGAAAAGAAAAATAAAAACTGTAAAATGTTGTGAAAGAAATTTAATAAGAATAACTCAAGTACATTGTAAATTATTGTTTGTTTTGGTATATGGGCTGTTTAGGATAGGATATTTCTAATTGTTTAAGATGTATGAATAATCTATTGAGTTCATCTAAGACTGTTGAGTAAATGGTGCACTCAGTAGTTTATTTGTAATTCTAGGCGGTTAAAAATTTCTGAACCCGAACAAACCCTTTGTTTGTTTGCTATGGATAGATAGTTGATTCTATTGATTTCATATGATGATTGTATGCCGTGGTTGCCAGTGATTGTTGTTTATATTGATTTGTTTGTTAGTGGTTGAAACAACTTTAAATATTTCATTTTATATAATTATTAACTCTTTTAGATTATATAAGTGAAATACAATTATGAAAGCAATTGCCACTGCTTTTGGTTTCGTAATTAAGCGTTGTTTGCCCGATAAATAGGTAGGTTCTCGGATTACGGTTTTCTAGCGATATTATTTTTTTTTCCCGCTGTTGGGATATTTTATTTTGAAAAATGTGATATATATTGTTATTATTGATATTGTTATTTCTCCCAGACCTCTCCGTTCAAAGGAGACTCTGCCGAAATTTTTCGTGAATTTTGGACTTAGAAAATTTTTGTAAAATGTTTTCCAAACTTTTATTTACTTGAATATAAAAGGATTGAAGTTTTATAAATTGATATATTTTGTTTAAATTATTTGATATTGTAAATTAATTTTTATAGATTTAATATTTTGAATAAGATATATTAATTTTCTTAATTTCTTCTTTTCCCTTCTTTTTCCTTTTCGGGGAAGAAAAGTTTTGAGTGGGGGAGAGTGTAACGACCCGTAAATTTTCGATAATTAAAATTGTTAATTTAACTAAATTTTGTTAATTAATATTAGGGAAAACAGAAATGTGTGATTTATTAAAGGAAATTAATAAACATAATGAAATGGAATAAGGTTAAATTAAGTAAAGGATAACCTTCTATGGAAGTTCAATTAATTGAAATAATGTAAAGGCTATACTTGGTTATAAATTGAATATAAGTGAATAAATGAAATATTGGATTAACCAAGTAAAAATAGATAGTTAACGGTAATCGAACAAAAATTAGTGTCATGAAAGAAATGGTAACATTTGTTGTAAGTAATAAACTTGTAAATGTAATTAAAGATTAACGGTAACAACTATTATATGTTACCTCTTTATTTAGTCTATTAAATTGAAATGCGGAATCAATTAAATTAAAATGAAATTTAATGTTACATTAATGAGATTAAGACAATAATTACAAAATATGAATGTAATAAAATGAATGGAAATGTTAGTTTATTTCATAAAGTAATAATGGATTTAATAAAAAGAATGGAAATCAAGAATTTATTGGAATTTAAATTGTAATAGTTGAAATTAGTGCAATTAAATGAAATTAATTATAACGAAAAGTGAAATGAAGATGAAATGGGAAATTATTAAAGCATTAGGATATAAAGTAATGTTAATTGTATCCTTGAGATGACAATTGATTGAATAACAGGATTTAAAATCAAATAAATGAATTTATTGGAATTTTAATTGATAATTTATGAATTTACTGAAATTGAAATTAAATACTGTAATTGGTAAATTAATTAACTTTGAATTGATATCTAAATTGTTTAAAGTATTGTAATTGTTTAAGAAATAAAAAATGATAAAATTTGTTAATTATGGAATTGAAATTGAAAATTTGATTTAATTAATTTAATATTAATTAACTAAAATATCGCTATTTTGGCCACTGGCTCAGAT
Organism: Allium fistulosum; assembly: GCA_030737815.1. NCBI lineage: Eukaryota > Viridiplantae > Streptophyta > Magnoliopsida > Asparagales > Amaryllidaceae > Allium > Allium fistulosum. The sequence goes on from CM060902.1 coordinate 1,218,587,054, forward strand.
TTCGACGAAACCAGTTTCATCGGATCCGTATCGGTGAATTATTATAGGATTTCAAGTTTCGTAATGATCGGACTTGTCATTTGATCGTACGGGCTCGAAACGCCTTAAAATAAATTTAATTGAAATCAATTGAAATCAATTTGAAATAGGCTAATTTTAATATAACTTCTTCATACGATGGAATTTGTGTTTGAAACCAGTTCCATTGATTTTAAAATTATCGAAAGCATCTATTTTGATATATGGGTTGACCAATTTTCGTTCCGGAGGCAGAACGGGCTTTTCGGGTCGTTCATTGTCCAATTTCCAATTCAATCGTATCCATTCATTCTATTTTCTGATCTGCCTATAAATATCTCGTTATAAACCCTAGAAGTCTTTCTATTTCTTATTTATATACGTACATTTCTCTGTGGTTCCTCCTTTCCAATGGCAGAAACAAACTCCAATTCCCAAACCCTCAATTTCAATTTCAAAACCAAATCAAAATTCAAACTCCTCCAAATATATCGAATTATATATCAATTTGAAGCTCTCGACGAGCACAAGTCAAATATGTGATTCATTTTTCAATTTCGGTTTCTATGTGCCCAGAATTTGATGAATTATTCTCGGCCGTTCATCACCTTCCGATCAACTTCAACCGATCGTCGAATCGTCGGTATGGATGGGTGGAGATGGCCGCACGTAGTTCATCTGTGCTAACCATTCGTCGAACCATCGGCCAGATCGTTGGCTAAAAATCAAACTAGGGTTCAATTTGGTTTTGGCGGCTGCTCGTTCTTCTGTACACGAGGCATGCGTGGTGGGGCGGTTCGCGAGTTGGCATTGCGATCGGTGGAGGCGCCTTGGTGGCCGCGATGGCCAGGCAAGGGCTTGGGGATGGGCGGCGTAGCAGTGTGGCGGCGTCTGGGTGAGATGCGAACGGCGTTATTGCTGGTTAGGGTTTCGTTAGGGGGGCTGTGACGTGGCACAACATGATAGGTGAGCTTTTATTTTATTTTATTTAGATTTAAATTCAAATGTTCTAAATGATATAACTTTTGCATACTAGGTCCAATTCATAACCGGTTTTCTCCGCTAGGGTTGTATCTGAATTCCGGACATTTTGACGCTTGTTTGGATGAATTCTGAGACCGTTCAAATTTTGGGTTTAAATTGGATTTAAATTCGATTTAAATTCAAAGGTGAGTGTTTTAACCCACTCACAACTTCTAAAATTTCTTATGTTTGTTAAATTAAATTTATGATGTGATTAGAAATTTATTTATGTCTGTTTGGTATTTTTTAAATCATCATCTCAATTAATTTGAACTTATTTGAATTAAATCATTATTTAATTTATTATTGAATATAAATTGCCAGTTAAATACCTGTTATTGATTATCAGTTCTATATTGATATTTATTGATCTATTTGGATGATGATTGTAATGGATGTTGATTGTTGATATTGGATGAATGGATGTTTTATTTTATATCGTTATAAATTGCAAGTTCACTATAGGTTGAAATGATACATACCCGAATGATCAATAGAGTAAGGAAAAATCGTGATGGGTTGAAATAATAGACTCGAGCGATTTTATGGATTTTATTATTAATTCGGGATTGCGGTTTGAAATGATATATAACCGTAAAATTTTAAATTGCGGATTGAAATGATAAATATTCATATCACTTGACCCTAGGGTAGAGAATTATATATGGACACCGGATTAGTTAAATTAAATGATTTTTAAAATCCTAAATTTTTGAATTCAATTAAATGATATTTTGAAATAAAATTTGATTTATACGGATTGAATTTTTATTGAAAAATCAAGTTTTATGTTGAAATGTGAATTGGTTTAAAGGAATTGCTTTAAGAAATTAAATTGGAATTTAAAGTTAAACTTTTAAGTATAAATAAAATTCTATCAAAATTAAGTTATTGAAGTTGTTTGAAAATAACTTTGAAATATTTTGAAATGAAAGGTTTAGAACTTGGTTTGTTGACTTGGAAATTGAAAATGGTCCAAAGGTGTTGAAATGAAATGAATAGTTTAATTTGATATTAATTCCAAATTCATGTTTTAATATAAACTGTTTTAAAAATATATTATTTCAAAATTTCTAATTATTAAGATTTCAAAGTATTAAACTATTTTAACCTGTATTAATTGTATTAAATCATTTTAACCTATTTTAAACCATTTAATTTATTTAAACTAATTAACTTATTTTAACTTATTTTAAATCTAATTAATCTATTTTAAAGCTATTTCATCTATTTTAATTATATTTAATCTATTTTAAATCTATATTAACTATTTATAACTATTTAAAACTATTTTCTTCTAAATTCCAAACTAAGTAAAATGGATGGGTTATATTCAAATTCTCGATTTTTTAAGTGAATATGGTTAATGATGTTATAACCTAAGTTGGGAATTAAATAACATATTTGGTTTAATATGATATTTTGAAATAAGAGTTTAGCCTATTTTGGAAATATGACTTTGAAAGGAAATATAATTTCGAACTATGATTTCAAATGTGATATGATTTCAAAAGGTGAATATGATTTCGAAAGTAAGTAATGATTTCAAAAATGATACGCTTTGAATTGAATATGATATTTTGATATCAATTATGAAATGATTTTGGAAATGTAAAAGAACCATTCATTGTGTAATAAGCGATTGGTTGTTAAAGAGACCGGGATCAGATATTGTCATACTCTCTGCCAATACCGAAAACCACTTTGACAACTGTGTACGCGGTGGAGATTCCAGAATGAAGTAGGATGGTAGCGACGATCCTAAAGGTATATACGTGGACCTGACTCCCATGAGTTAGCTTAAGGTGGCTAAAATAGGAGCAGTTGACGGGCTAAGTGAGGTCATTCCTTCGATCGGGCACATTCCTTCGATACTATATTCCGACTTTGCGATTTTGGTGGCCACCCTCGATTTTTGATTTGGGAGTGTGTTCCGAGTTGGGCGGTAATAGCTGCTATGCATTACCACCGGTCCGGAAGTGTATTTGGTATATCTACCCTGGCATTGCCTAGTTGTGCCGTGTCACCTACCCTAGTGCACCTTCTACGAGTTTGTTTTATGTCGTACCTTTGGGGTATCCTCTGGCGGCCCCAGTTTACGGGGAGTTACGGTACTGTATAGACTATTGGCATTATAAAAATGTGTTAAGGGGGAAAATGTAACGCCTTAACGCTATTTTAATACTTTTACTTTGCTGTAGACATATTATGATAGCGTATTGTACTACATAGTAGATAGTTTAACAGATCATTTGGAGATGTGAATCCCGAACATCTCTTAAGTTATTGCACTCACGTTAGACACTGGATAAGAGATGTCAAATCCCGTAAACATCTCCGACGCCGTTTACACTCATATTTATTTATCGTTGATTTGACTTACATAAGATCTTTTAGTTCTGACTCAAGTGTTTTGTCTTTTCAATTCGCTCGGGTCAGCCGGAGCATTTCAGGATTTGATGACCTTATTTTTGGAGGACGAAGACGAAGATTTGTACTACTATTATTTACTATATTTATTCCACTACATTCATACTGTTCCGCTGCATTATTTGTTTATCTCTGATATGTGTAACTCTGATTTTGTATTGTATAAGTATAATCAAATGTTTTTGTAAACAGCTTCGTGAACTGTTATTTGATTATTATATTTTGTCATTCCGCTGCGAGATTCTGTATTTATTTTATTTCTTTCTCTTTTTCTTATTCACCCCAATAACAATCCGCCCTGTATGGTTTAGTCGGCATGTGTGTCTGCTTAAAACGTCCAAAAAGGCGGGATGTTACATATATATATAGACATATAAACATATATATACATATATATATATATATTTTCATTGTTTTCTTTGTTTCTTTTCTTTGGTTTATATAAAACATAATTTTAGTTCAAGTCCAAACACAAAATCAATTCTTTTCATAAAACCACTTTCTAAATAATTCCAACATCATTCATTTCACACAATTAATTTCCATAATTTATATATTTAATTAAATTATTTTTTAAATACTTTGGAAATTAATCTATTTCACAATTCTTAAGACAAATATTTATTCTCCAAATTATTTAATTTCATCGCCAATATCATGTTATAAACTCTGATATTCTAAAATAAATTAAAATTATTTATTTTAAATTCCAAAGATAAATTTTAATTAATAAAATATTTATTATTAGTTACCCCTAAAAACCAGGTTGTTTCAGACTTTCCCCCTTAACAAAATTGCGTCTTCACAATTCCCATAAGGAAGAATCTATAACAAACAATTTTACTAAACTTAATCATTTTATTTAAATTTCATTTTTTAAATACCAAACATTTACCGAATATAAAAATTACTTTTCAATGTTACAAAATACTTTATTTAAACAATTCACTTTACAAATATTCCTTTTGATTTGCACAGATTCCTTTTGATCTGCACAGATTGTCCATTGTGGATTGATTCCTTAATGCCCATAAAGCATCTTTCATGCACATTATAAAATTTGGGTAGACAACTAGAATTTGAATAACATTCATATGCAGACTCATGGAACAATGATGATTTAAACAATTCTAAATTATTTTTAACAGATTTTTCAAAAATAGCCATTTTAAAACTTTTCAAAATTCAGATTATGAAACTTTTGAAAACAAAGCTCTGATACCGAATGTGAGAAATGCGGATTAAGGATCTTAAGGCTAGAATTAACACTAGAGGGGGGTGAATAGTGTTTTAAGAAATCTGTTAATCTTTTTGAGTTTATCTTAATTTGTTAACAATGTATGCACTAATCAGACATATGTATAAACACAGAATCAAACACAGATGCAAATATAAAGTAAAAGCAGTAAAGGAAAGAACACACCGGATTTTATACTGGTTCGGAGTTACCCTACATCCAGTCCCGCACAACTAAGTACGGATTTCCTTTCAAGATCAATTCAACAATTACAACCCTCGGTTTCAAGGCTACGAGGTACACCCTCCAGAATAACAATCCTCTGGGTAGAGATACTTGATTTCCGGGGCAACAAGTTCACCCAATTGATTTCCAAGGCTACAATCACACCTTCTCTCGCTCAATTGATTTCAAAGGCTACAATCACACCTTTTCTCGCTCGATTGATTACAAAAAGTCTATAACTCAGATTAGCACTTGGATCTTGTAGAGAAAGTGATGGAGAATCACACTAGAAGTAATCGAGTATGATTCGATGTTGATTTCGGCAGAGTAATGGTATGATTTTGTATTAAGAAATGTGGAAGAAGAAGAGGAGTGAAAACCAGAAAAATATGATTAAAAATTCATTGAAATTGACCCCTATTTATAGAAGAACAACAGCCATGTCCATTCATGAAGAGTTATGGCGAATATACACTTCTTTTGAAATTTGAATTTTGAAGCCAACTGACACTATGTCGACATGGGGTACATGGGCATGTCGACATCCCAAAGGGATTTTTGGTGTTTTGATTTTCTTTGAAAATAACCTCTATCTTATATTAAAATTATTTTAAACTTTATAAATATACTTAAATTTAGTTGAAATTCATAAGTAAATATAAAGAACAATATATACATAATTTAACTATAATTTTATATTTAAATCTAAGTATAAATATTTAAAAGTTAAATATATTATTTGAAGATAGTTTAAAATCAGGAGTAATTTTGACTCTGAAAATAAAGATGTTTTTGAGGCTAAAATTATTTAAAATCAGGATAGAGAGTTTTGAATCTTTTAAAAGGAAAGTTTTGAAATCATTTTGAAAACAAGATAATTTTGTAAAATCATTTGAATTAAAATTAGTGGATACAAAACAATGTCCCACTAGATTTTCTATAGGTTCCATCCTACTTAGGGTTCCATCCCTTTAACAGGCTCGAAGTGGATTCCATTCCACGAAAAAATTGGATATTAAGATGCCAGTGCTTTTCTACGAGTTTTAACAAATATTCCTAACTATATAACTTATCTTGGAAACTTGAACTCTTGAAATCTTGATACTCATGAGTCTTCTATCTCTATATCTTGAATCTCTATACGTATAGTCTTCATTCTTGATACCTGCATGGTTAGATCCTGCATATACATATATATCTAAACTTGTGATGTTAGTATTTATATTTTATAATCTATTCTAAGGTTGTTGTCATCAAAACCAACTCCTCAGGGACTAACAATCTCCCCCCTTTTGATGTTGACAACCTTTGTTTATAAAATATTACTTCTATCCTAATAACTCCTCCTAACAACTAACAACTCCCCCTTAATCTATGCCTAACTACCCTATTTTATATTTCTCCCCCTTTGTCATCAACAAAAACCATATAACTCTATATAACTCCCCATGAAACTAAGACTACATTACTTGTGATTATAATGACAGTGTTATCATACATAATCAATACTTAACTAAAATATAATCCTAAACTATTAACTATCCTAACTAAGAATTCACAATAATACTAACACATATAAGAACACGAGTTTATTTATTACGAGTATGGTTGTATTTACATTTGTGATAGAAAGACATAAAAACACAAATAACAACGGAAAGAAAGAGAAGAAACTAATGTGTGTTTCTGAACATAGGAGATTTATGAATTGAACAATTTGGATAGTGGAAACAAAAATTTCCACGTTGTTCAACAAGATTCCCATTTTTGTCAAAACACACTTCTCCAACGCATACTACTTGGTCATGATCCTCCTCGTATGCTTCTTCCATTGGTTCTTCTTCTTTTTCGTCGCTGACCTCATGTTCTTGATTGAGTGAAGAGTCTTCATCGATCAAGATAGGGTTGGCATGGTTATCCATTAGGAATTTTTGTAAGTTCCTAAGAATTTTGCCTTGCCTCTCTTGCTCTTTCGCCATACGAAGTTAAGTCACTTGAATTTCAGTCAACATCTGAAGAGTATCCTTCATAGACTCCTCCAACTTAGTTACACGTGCGAGAGTAGTGCATTGGAATGGACCAGAAGTAGGAGAGGGAATAAGAAAGTTGATTTTAAGTTTGATTTAGAGTAAGATGCCATTATTATATATATTTCAGAATAGAAAATGAAGAGAAAACAGAGAGAATGAATAAGAATTCGAAATTGAGAAGAATATATAACTGAATTTTTGAAATTTGGTGGGAAAATTTTTAAAAAATAAAAACGTTACATGTCGACATGTCTTCTTAGGGGATGTCGACATGGTCCTCATATTTTAACTATATGATTTATTTTAATATTAATTATTAATTATACTTGTTATTTATATTTCATATTTCAGTTATAGAACAAATACCTAATTCTCTTCTTAATTTAGTAAATATAGATTCATTTAATGGTTTTGTTAAGATATCAGCGATTTGATTCTCAGAGATTATATATTCGAGAGTAATTACTTCTTTAGTTATATTATCTCTAAGAAAATGATGTCGAATATCAATATGTTTAGTTCGAGCACGATGAGTAGGATTTTTAGATAAATTTATTGCACTAGTATTATCACAATAAATTGGCGATTTTGAGATATTTAATCCAAAATCTCGTAAGGTTTGTTGCATATATATTACTTGAGAAAAAGCCAAAGCAGCAGAAATATACTCTGCTTCAGTTGTTAATAGAGAAACTGTATTTTGCTTTTTACTAAACTAGGAAACCAGAGAATGTCCTAAAAAGTGACAAGTTCCACTTGTACTTTTTCGGTCTGATTTACATCCAGCATAGTCAGCATCACAGTATGATATTAAATCAAATGAATCATTTTTAGGATAAAATAAGCCATAATCAGAGGTGTGTTTAATATATCTTATGATACGTTTTACAGCTTTTAAGTGAGTTTCTTTAGGATGAGATTGATATCTTGCACAGAGACATACACTATGCATGATATCAGGTCTACTAGCAGTGATATAGAGCAATGATCCGATCATTCCTCTATACAACTTTTGATCTACATCTTTCGAGAGATCTTCTTTACTTAGATATTCATTGGTTGCCATGGGAGTTGGTTTTCCACTCGCAGTAGTCAAACCAAATTTATTAACTAGTTCTTTAGCATATTTTTCTTGACTAATAAAAATACCATTATCTAACTGTTTTACATGTAATCCTAAAAAGAAGTTTAATTCACCCATATGACTCATCTCAAACTCTTTTGTCATTATTTCGGAAAATTCTTTATTCATTTCAAAATTAGTTGATCCAAAAATGATATCATCTATGTAAACTTGTACTAGTTGAATATCATTTTTATTTCTTTTAATAAAAAGAGTATTATCTATTTTACCAATTTCAAAATTTGATTGTAATAAATAAGATCTTAGTCTATCATACCAGGCTCTAGGAGCTTGTTTTAGACCATATAAAGCTTTCTTAAGTTTGTACACATGGTTTGGAAAATTTTCATCTTCAAAAAGTGGTGGTTGTTCAACATATACTTCTTCTTTTACAAAACCATTTAAAAAAGCACTTTTAACATCCATTTGAAATAACTTGAAATTATTATGATTTGCGAAAGCAAGTAGAATCCTAATAGCTTCTAATCTTGCTACAGGAGCAAAGGTTTCGTCATAATCTATACCTTCTTCTTGAAAATAACCTTAGGCGACTAATCGTGCTTTATTTCTAATGACCTCACCTTGTTCATTCATTTTATTTTTATAAACCCATTTAGTTCCAATTATAGTTTTATCTTCAGGTCTAGGAACAAGTTCTCAAACTTCATTTCTAGTGAATTGATTTAATTCTTCTTGCATAGCCAAAATCCATGAATCATCAGTTGATGCTTCTTTAGGAATTTTGGGTTCAATAGTTGATATAAATGCTATATTACTCATTTTACTTAGTTGATTTCTAGTTGTAACAATAGATTACATATCTCCTATTATATTTTCAATAAGATGATCTTTTAAAAGTTTAATCCTTTTATTAGGATGATTAATTTCGTTATTAATTTCGGTTGATTCCTGATTTTGAGTAATTAAATCTTCTTCATCATTTGTAATTTCAAAATCTTTTAAATTTTCATCAAACGAAACATGCATTGTTTCTTCGATGGTGTTAGATCTTAAATTAAAAACTCTATAAGCTTTACTTCTATTAGAATATCCGATAAAGATTCCTTTGTCGGATTTAGGATCAAATTTATCCAAATTATCCTTTGTATTTAAAATAAAGCATTTACTTCCAAAAATTCTGAAGTATGATACCTTAGGTTTCTTTCCATGAAGAAGTTCATAAGGTGTCTTATCAGTTAAAGGTCTAATTAAAATTCTATTCAAAATATAACAGGCGGTAGCAACAGCTTCTGCCCAAAAGTGTTTTGGTAAATTACTGTCTGAAAGCATTGTTCTCGCACACTCTTGTATCGTTCTATTTTTACGTTCAACTACTCTGTTTTGTTGTGGAGTTCTTGGAAATGAGAAATTGTGAGTTATTCCCTTCTTATTGCAGAATTCCTCAAACTTTTCATTTTCAAATTCACCACCGTGATCACTACGAATAGTTATAATTTTTAAAGATAATAGATTTTGAATCCTTTTTGTAAAGTTCTTAAAACATTCAAAAGTATCACTTTTATGTTTCAAAAATATTGTCCATGTAAATCTAGAATAATCATCTACAATTACAAAAACATATTTACTATGATTTATTGACTGAATTTGAGATGGACCAAATAAATCAAGATGAAGTAACTCAAGGGGTTTTGAAGTTGAAATAATATCTTTTAATTTAAAAGAACTTTTTCTAAGCTTTCCTAATTGACATGAATCACATAAACTATCTACTTTAAAATTCATTTTAGGGAGGCCTCTTACTAGATCATGTTTAGACAGTCTAGATAAGAGTTTGAAATTCAAATGTTCAAATCTCTTATGCCAAATCCAAGGGTCACTTGTATTTGCCAGAAGACATAGGTTATCATTTGAAACTTTCATACTAAGAATATAAATATTCTTTTTCCTAGTTCCCTCAAATATTATGGTTGAGTTATTATCTTCAATATGACATTTATCTTTTTCAAATTTAATTTTATATCCTTTATCACATAGTTGACTTATACTTAGCAGATTGTGTTTCAGATTCTTAACTAGAAAAACATTAGTAATAATAGGAGTTTCAGAGTTACCGACATTGCCGATGCCAATCACGTATCCTTTCGAGTTGTCTCCAAAGTTAACCAGTCCTCCGTCTTTGTATATAATATTATTCAGCATATCTGGATTACCAGTCATGTGTCTAGAGCCTCCACTATCAAGTATCCACTTATTCCTTTTGATCCGCACAGATTGTCCATTGTGGATTGATTCCTTAATGCCCATAAAGCATCTTTCCTGCACATTATAAAATTTGGGTAGACAACTAGAATTTGAATAACATTCATATGCAGACTCATGGAACAATGATGATTTAAACAATTCTAAATTATTTTTAACAGATTTTTTAAAAATAGCCATTTTAAAACTTTTCAAAATTCAGATTATGAAACTTTTGAAAACAAAGCTCTGATACCAAATGTAAGAAATGCGGATTAAGGATCTTAAGGCTAGAATTAACACTAGAGGGGGGTGAATAGTGTTTTAAGAAATCTGTTAATCTTTTTGAGTTTATCTTAATTTGTTAACAATGTATGCACTAATCAGACACAGATATGAACACAGAATCAAACACAGATGCAAATATAAAGTAAAAGCAGTAAAGGAAATAACACACCGGATTTTATACTGGTTCGGAGTTACCCTACATCCAGTCCCGTACAACTAAGTACGGATTTCCTTTCAAGATCAATTCAACAATTACAACCCTCGGTTTCAAGGCTACGAGGTACACCCTCTAGAATAACAATCCTCTGGGTAGAGATACTTGATTTCCGGGGCAACAAGTTCACCCAATTGATTTCCAAGGCTACAATAACACCTTCTCTCGCTCAATTGATTTCAAACGCTACAATCACACCTTTTCTCGCTCGATTGATTACAAAAAGTCTATAACTCAGATTAGCACTTGGATCTTGTAGAGAAAGTGATGGAGAATCACACTAGAAGTAATCGAGTATGATTCGATGTTGATTTCGGCAGAGTAATGGTATGATTTTGTATTAAGAAATGTGGAAGAAGAAGAGGAGTGAAAACCAGAAAAATATGATTAAAAATTCGTTGAAACTGACCCTTATTTATAGAAGAACAACAGCCATGTCCATTCATGAAGAGTTATGGCGAATAGACACTTCTTTTGAAATTTGAATTTTGAAGCCAACTGACACTATGTCGACATGGGGTACATGGGCATGTCGACATCCCAAAGGGATTTTTGGTGTTTTGATTTTCTTTGAAAATAACCTCTATCTTATATTAAAATTATTTTAAACTTTATAAATATACTTAACTTTAGTTGAAATTCATAAGTAAATATAAAGAACAATATATACATAATTTAACTATAATTTTATATTTAAATCTAAGTATAAATATTTAAAAGTTAAATATATTATTTGAAGATAGTTTAAAATCAGGAGTAATTTTGACTCTGAAAATAAAGATGTTTTTGAGGCTATAATTATTTAAAATCAGGATAGAGAGTTTTGAATCTTTTAAAAGGAAAGTTTTGAAATCATTTTGAAAACAAGATAATTTTGTAAAATCATTTGAATTAAAATTAGTGGATACAAAACAAAGTCCCACTAGATTTTCGTAGGTTCCATCCTACTTAGGGTTCCATCCCTTTAACGGGCTCGAAGTGGATTCCATTCCACGAAAAAATTGGATATTAAGATGCCAGTGCTTTTCTACGAGTTTTAACAAATATTCCTAACTATATAACTTATCTTGGAAACTTGAACTCTTGAAATCTTGATACTCATGAGTCTTCTATCTCTATATCTTGAATCTCTATACGTATAGTCTTCATTCTTGATACCTGCATGGTTAGATCCTGCATATACATATATATCTAAACTTGTAATGTTAGTATTTATATTTTATAATCTATTCTAAGGTTGTTGTCATCAAAACCAACTCCTCAGGGACTAATAACAAATACGCCCCTTGATGATTACCCCAGTAGTAATCTTATATATATAATATACTATCTTTTATTATAGAAAATTACCCAACACTCCCAAGGGTCAGATACTCTAAGTCTCATTTAAGGTCTCGACTCGGTCTCGGATATACGATGTATTATTCTAAACCTTCTCTGATACCAAACCGTGAAATCTCACCTCTATACCCATACTATCCGAAAGTATTATAGAGTAAGACTATTAGATAATATGGAGAATAAGGCTATATATGATACGCGGATAAATATTCCCTTGGACTAACACTGGAATGTATTAAAACATCAAATAAATAACTTACCTTATACATATACGGTATTAGCACAAAGAAATAAACACATGTGTCTCTAGGATAGAATAATACATAATATATAGTGAATCACAGAGAACATAGAGTCAGAATCGTAGTGATAACGTATAATATGTAATATAATATTCAAGGGTACATCTCATTTCATAAATCAACTATCTCAATGTAATTTTATGAATAAACAACTCAACGTCAACTGTATATAGTGAATCAACTACATATAAACAACATACAACATCTTAAAATATGTCTCCTTTAAGGCCAATAAAATAGAATCTAGTCATGTCGTCCCTGTACTTGAAATTTCTCGAACTGACCCGAGTATTACATAAATAACACACACGTCAGACTATGTCTAATTAAGGATTATAAATAAGGTGATACAGTATAAACAAGGAAGAACAATATGATATCACTACCAAAGTTACTCAAAACATCAGACGATATGTCAAAGTGTGTCTATATATATATATATATAGAGAAATATATGCCAGGAGTATCTGTATAATGACATAGATAATCTTCAAGGCATCACATTGCCCAAATATCTCAAATCCATATAAAACAATTAGAATTGACATCAAAAGATGTCATCACCCATATAGAAACACATCAAATTAGAAATCATATAACCAACACAAATGGGTGAATCATACATATCCAGAGATCAATATCAAATCCAGAAATATCAATAAATGAGATATCATCAAGTATATCAGGTTAGCATGGAGCATTGCCTAAATATATCTCTCAATCTCAATACAACATCATCATCCATACATATATAAAAGATAGGATATGCCGCCTATCAATATACTGAGAATCGACTATACTCTAGACATATATCACATGTATAATCTCATCTCCTCATATAATATCTATTTAAGAATATCATGACAGGAAATGTCTGTACGACAGACATGAAGTTCCAAGTAGAGCCATATATATAACTCTGCATGGATCATCAAACCCATATCTGTATTACAGTGAGGTGTATCAATCGTATACGCCAAACTACTACTCCGTCTGTACTAGAAAGGAGGCTGATAGCATTAAGCAAGCTCTAGAGACACGGAGTCTCTACAGTCTTAGTTATCATCATGACTTTGTGTCACGTATCTACCGGTATGCTCGTCAACACGAGGACTCAATAGTCACAATTCGACTATAGTCCCTATAGGTACCAGACTGCTAGCCTATGTGACACAGGGACAAATGCGTGCATAGAAGTAGCACAAAGCTATATAATATAGTGTCACCGATCTGGGGTGCGACCCCATGATCAAACCGTTAGGTTGGATTCTAGCCATCTGGTCCTCTCTAACAAACGTAATAGAGTACATCATAATAGTGGCATATAGAACCAATACATATAGACATGAAGCCTTGGTCATCGTTAGGCATAGAGCCATACTTACTAAAAATAGGCACAGAGCTATATATCACTACGTATCACATCACACTATCCACTATATTCCCGTCGTATGAGTGTCGTCTACTTAAAATAAATAACCAAATAAATATCACAGCAGCGTCCCATACCACCGCGTGATACTCGAACGTTTATTCACTATTTATAAACTACACTCAAACTATCAAATATTCTATATAACGAGTCTAAAGAATAACATGAGAAATATTACCGAAAATCTCATACCAAATGGTATTATAACTCCATTTATTCAAATTTGTCATTACACGGAATTAAATACAACAAAATCATATCAGGTATGTCATCACTTTGTAATCTCAAATCACTAACCAAATTAATGTCAATAGTGAATCATTCATATATCTAATATCAATATCTAAAAATTTAGAAAACTAATATAAGATGGCTTATTCAAAATTACTATATATATATGTATGTATTAGACAAATCAATGTTTAATAATAAATTCTTTACAACTTCTTATCTTGTATAACAAAAATAAATACAAAAAAAATTTCTACTGGGAAAATAAATAAAATAATACTTAGATACAAACCAATAGCTATTTTATGTCGAATATTAACTTATCTGTCTGCTAGTTCTAACTAACCTTGAGGAGGTAAATAAACACATAAGTTAATGAAAATTTTGCATATTATATATATAGAAAAGAATGGATATTGGTACTCTACAGAAACATTTCGTAATTCTTTTACCTAAGAATAAGTTTTCATTTTAAAGAAACTTTTTCATACTTTTTTATTAAAAAAACTCAAGCTGCGAATCCTCTTGAAAGAGAGAGGTGCCTTCGAGAACACAGACACATGTGGTGCATGGCTGTCGTCAGATCGTGCCGTAAGGTGTTGGCTTAAGTCTCGCAACAAGCGCAACCCTCGTGTTTAGTTGCCACCACTTAGGAGTGAATAATAGTTATATATTCTAGAATTAAATAAATAACTAACTAAACTAAAATATAATATACTCCATATAAATAATAATAAATTTCTTATCCTTTATAAAATTAACTAATGATTTAATATACTCTAAATACATTAGAAGATTCATTTCTATCTTTTGATAACCCAACAATAGTTTATAAAACTAATATTACACATAAGAATTATTTCATGATTTTTTAGAATAAATTATTTATTTTCAAAATAATTATAAAACATTTAAATTCATTTATATATATAATATATATTCATATTCAATTAAATACCTTTAAAATTTGAATGGTACACTAGAATTTCATACAATATACTTTGATAACTATAAGATATCAACTAAGAAACATTTCACAATTTTTTCCATTTAAATAATACTATTAAATTCATTTTTTTAGTTAATGAAACTTTAAATTAATTTATAATCATGTATAATATCTAAAAAATTATATAAGAGTTTAAGTTTGATTATTTTAGCTTATTTAAATGAAAATATAAATGAATCATTTAATCATTGATTAAATAATTATGCACACACATACTCACACAAGACCACACACTTACACTTAGGCCTGAAAATACACACACAAACACTATCACACGCCCATAGAAACATAGAACAAAATGGCACAAAAACAGGTCAATCGGTCACCTGCATCGGTTGGAGGTTACCTTTGCAAAATAGATTGCCTCCTAATGGCGATTTCTCCTCCTACTTTAATTGTTTCATGTTTAAGTCGATGCACACAAGGAACTCACTCAAACACAGCACAACAATATATATATAATGTGATTTATATGATTAGAACACAGATACGTGAGTGGAAATCACTCACCCGAACTCGCGCATTCCTCTTCTTCCACTCCTTCTCTACATGCATGCACTCTCATAGCTCGCCATCCCCTTACCGAAACCTGATTAGCTTCTCGCCGTAAGCACATGTCGATGCAAGAAACCATATGTCAGAATTTGATAATTTAATTTAATTTATATGATTTATTCTTGAATTTAGAAATGGAGAGGTTTACTGGTTTTGTTGCTTCAAGAGGAAGGTGAAGTTTGTAGAGAAAAATGAATGAATGAAGAAAAATGAGAGAGTGGAAAATTCTGGAATTGGGTTTGGGTTTGGTTTATATTGGGCTTTTGAAAATTTTAAATAAGTAAATATATGTATTGTTTTCATTGTTTCTTTTTTTTATATAAAATACAATTTTAATTCAAGTCCAAACACAAAAATCAATTCTTTTCGTAAAATTACTTTATAAATAATTCCAACATCATTCATTTCATAAAATTATTTTCTAGAATTTATATATTTAATTAAATCATATTAAACCAAATTTTTAAATACTTTGGGAATTAATTTATTTCACAATTCTTGAAAAAAATATTTATTCTTCAAATTATTTAATTTCATCGCTAAGTGTCCTGTTATAAAATTATGATATTCTAAAATAAATTCAAATTATTTAGTTTAAATTCCAAAGATAAATTTTAGTTAATAATATAGTTATTATTAGTTACCCCTAAAAACTGAGTTGTTACAGTATGTTTGCTTTTAATAGTTTTTAGTTTCAGACTATTGGTTTTAAAAATTGGAATATAAAATATATCTTATTTCATACCATAGGAATTTGATTCGAAAGAAGAATTGTGAGATCTGTGTATGGAAAATGGATTGAGTGTTAATTGTGGTATTGTGACCCAAGAACTGGACATAGGAATGTGAAAAAAAATGGTAAAGGATCGTGGATGTTACTAGTTTGTGAAAGTGAAGAGCATTGTAGTCATACGGTGAAAAATTATGTTCTAACAACGCAACAAAAAAGGAGAAGAATGTGGAGCAAGAAGTGTAGATGCCCATTCAAATCAAGCGTAACTTGCAGGATTGATGAAAAGTGGATCATTAGTGTGAAAAGTGTGCGGCATACTCGTGATATTCCTACGTGCCTTACTAGTTATGCTTATGTTGTTAGAATGAAAGAAGAAGAAATGAGGATGGTGGAAACTATGACCAAGAGTGAAGCTCGACCACGTCAAATTTTATTACCCGTTAAAATTGAAAAGCCCCTGAAAATCAATCTACTTGAAGAAACGTGTACAATGCTAAGATGAAAATGAAGTTACAAAACACCGAAGGTAGATCTATCATGCAGCAGTTTATGAAACTATCGGTTGATCGTCATTATTCAGTTGAGTATATATGTGAACCTGAAATCAATTACATATCTGATCTTGTCTTTAGGCATCCTACATATGTTGATCTTTCAAAGTATATTTATAAAATTTTGTTCTTGGTTTGCACTTTCAAAACTAATCAGTACAAGCTTCCTTACTTTCACATGGTGTCTCATATATTAACTGAGAATACATTTACTGTTGCAATTGCTTTTATAAGTCGAGAAACAACGGAATCATAAATTTGAGCTCTTAAATGTGTTAGAATATTATATAGGGAATCAGAAATTCTAAATGTTATAATATCTAATGCCGAAGTTGCACTAATTAAATCCATGAGCAGTGTTTTTCCAACGGCTCATCATATTTTATGTGCGTGCCAAATTTCAAAAAATGTGCAGCCAAACTGCAAAACAAACTTCATTAAGAAGAATAGAGTGATAGTTAACGATAAGGAGACGGCAGTGGAAGATGAGGAGGAAAAACGAGAATACCGGTTTTTTGGGATGATTGGGTTAATTTTATAAATTCGTTGGAAAAGAAGAATATCATCACAATATAAAAAATGTCAAAGGTGTGCGATGGTCCAAACACGAGAAATCGATAACTTACGTATAGAAAAATTGGTTGACCAAGTATAAGTAAACGTTTTTGTTGGCATGGACTAACCAATTCAAACATTACGATAATGTTTCCATGAGTATTGTAGAAAGTGCACATAGTCGAACGAAAAATGTATTTTGATTCCGTTGCATGTAGTTCTATCTAGTGTTGGACGAATGCACATCTATGTGTAGAAAATGAAATAGTGGCAATAGAACATGCTTTTGAAACAAGTGCTACAAGATCAATGCATCATTTTAGAAATGAGCCGATGTTTAATGAACTTAATGGATTTGTTTCTCATAAAGCTCTAGTTTTCCTTCCAAACGAGATAAGTGTCATTTCTACAGTCGATTCAAACATCGATTATTGTGGATGTGTCTTGTGGAAAGTAAATGGTTTACCTTCTGCTCATATGCTTGTAGATTGTAAGTTGGCATATGATTACATTCCTTTAGATACCATTGATTTTTTAAAAATACCTAGCTTGTACACCCCAACATTGCATCGTGCCACTCTAAGCTTGGCTGAATTACTCGAAATTTATGCCGTATAATCTTGATATGATGCTGTGTCTGATAATGAACGAGTCACTATGCAAAGTGAATTGAAAGTGTTGGCTTTTCCATTGACAAAAAAAGTTAGAACCTCCAGTGACAACAATTAGAAAAGGTAGACATTCTAAAAAGCAAGCTTGATAAGACAAATCAACTAAAAGAGATCCTTTTTTATTTCGAGCATGTTGAAGCTTCTTTGTCATGTGCATCTAATCCTACTACTATTCGAAGCTATAGAACTTGAAGTATGAGAAAAAGAAATCCGAGAGCATTCAAGTATATGGTTATCATTTGATGCAAATACCGGATGTTATGAAGCCGTATATAATTAGGTTAGAAGATATGTCAAATGATGATAATTGAGGTTATAGGTTATTGTAAATCGATTATAGCCTTATAGTAAAAGGCATGACAATTCATGTAAATACGTACGTCAATCTATGATTAATAACTTAGACCTATATCAGAGCATGTTAAAAATAAATGTGGGAAGATTGTGGTTTCAATGAGTTAAATAATAAGATCTAATGTAATTAGTTGATCATGGAAAGAGAGTGGATATAAATATCAGAGTCCGGATATGTGATTGGAGAAACTTTTGGCATGGTTATTCTTTTACTATATAAGCATATAAGCTGTACTATTGTACCAATGACGGTTTGTGCAAATTTAGCCAATTAACACAGGATGATGGTATGGGTTACGTGGATAATTCTCATTTTGTTAGTGTTCAGTTTAAACTAGATTCTCCTTTACCACCCGCTCCACAGGCTTCGTATTTTTAAAGGATATTCAACATCAATGCAAGCGATTAGATATAACCTTACAAGGAAAGAATGGACAAGTACATAGCTATGGTTATGACTGATGAGGAATCAAAGATATAGTAAATTTAGAGTGGTTTTTCATAGATGTGATTTATGGTCTATTTTTTGGGATATGCATGTAACTGGTGGTACATGGCTTATTTTATAGAATAATTTTATTGTAGTTTGAATGGTACAATGTGAATTTAATATAGTTTGAATGATATAATATGATGTTAATATAATTTGAATGGTTTAATGCGATGTTTATATAGTTTGAATGGTATAATGTGATGTTTGTACAATTTATAGTCCAATACGACAAAGAGGTACTGGAAAACAAATATAAAATTGTAAGACCCCAATAGAATTATACGATAATATGGTAGTGCCCAATCGTTTGAAATGTTATGAAACAACCTAAGTTTTCCTAGGACTTTACGGTAAATGGTCATCGATTATAATTTATTATTTCGATAGGTATCCATCATCTGAAGAAAAAATTAAAAATACCCTATGTGTTTCCCAAGACTTTACGATAAAACTTCGTCATTTTTACATCTTTTTGGTAGCTACCCATCGTCTAAAACTATTCGAAAATATCGAAGTTTTCCCTAGATTTTACAGTGTATGTTCATTCATTACAACAAATATACATTATTACAACATCTAAAAAACATTGTAATATGTGTTTCACAACGTTTTTGCAAATGTTTTAGACAAAGTTGTAATAGGCGAGGTGCAACGACCCAGAATTTTGAACAATTTAAATTGAAAATATTTAATTAATTTTAAATATTTGAATGATGGTTTGACTTGAATTTCAAATCATCAGAATTTATTGGCGATTAAATTACAAATTTAATCTAGTGAATGTTGAATAAAAATTCGAATCTCCAAAATTAAGCTGAAGAAAAATATTTCAAAAGCTTTTAAAATTCATATTGATATTTCTAAAGATAATCGAAGCTTCAGAAACGAATTTGAAAATGATTTGTTCAGTTTGAAATTTAATCGTTTAAATCGAATTTAAAAATAGCCGTCTGAGGCATAGTCTCGGAATTCGACGAAACCAGTTCCATTGGGTCCGTAATATTGAATTATTGCCGGATTTCAAATTTCGTAGCAATCGGAGTTGTTATGTAAGCACACGATAAATAAACACGTTGAAATTTTAAACTAAATTCGGTTTGAATTTAAACTTAAAATTAAGTCAAATATCAGCACGTTTTTCTCCTCCCTTTCAGCCAGAGATCACGCCTAGTATCACGCAGGAAATCACGATAAAAATCGTGTGAAACATTCCTCTCAGATTCAAATCAAATGAGATAAAAAATGGCCGCTCTCCATTCGAAAACGAAAACTATCTTTCGTTCCTTTCTTTCTCAAAAACAAGTCGAGACTAAAATAGATTTTAATGGCCGAAGCCCCTCTCAGGTTCGAATTCGTTCGATCTAAAATCAAATTCACGGCCAAGAACAACTACAGCCTTTGCAACTCAGAATGAATCTCGTTCTCGTTTAAAACAAAAATGGTAGAAAGAAAAAAAAATCGAAACTCCCTTCGTTATGCAATCGTACGAGCTAAGGCAATGAGCTCGTCGAATCGAGCATGGCCGCGAAACACTGGGCAGCTAGGGTTTGGTGGATGGAGTCGCGATTGGTCGCGGCGTGAGGCGAGGCGCAGCGATGATGAGGGAGGATGGAGTCGTCGTAATGATGGAGGCTTGGAGCCTCTCGTGAACTGCTTTTGAGGAGTTCGACGAGGCAGTGGAAAGGTGTAACAACCCGGTATTTTATATCAATTAATCATCGTCATCAGACGATTAAATCGTTTATCAGTTGCTATTGGAAATTTGAATCGAATTTAAATTCTCTTTTAAGTTTGTATAAAATTATACACGGGCTTAAAAATTTAGTTGGGCCGGTGTTGTTTTGCGTTGCCGAGATGGCTATCTCTACTTGTTTTCCCAGACCCGTTCATTTTTTCGTGAGAGAAACCCTAAGTCCAAAGAAAAGAGAAATGGTGGCTCGTCTTCGTTCCTTTTCACGAAATTAGGGCATCGGAAAAATTCGAAGGCGCCAACCCCTGCAATTCGATCGAGTGATGTTTACATCCTCGTCTTGTCGATCGCCTATCTCTTCGAGTCGTTCAAAGCTGCTAGGGTTTCGTTGAGTTCGCTGGATCTCTCTAGTGCTCGACTGCATCCTTCGTCGAAACGAGGTGAGTGTTCAGCACTCACATCTATTTCTTGCGAAAGTCGTGTTTTCGGTTATTGACTTTATTTTGAAACACGGCTTCAATCTTCTTTCTTGTTGACTTTGTCACACCCGGCTTCACGCAGATGCTTCACTTGTTCTTCACTTACCTGTTGGATACATTGATGTTGTAGTTGTTCGACTTGGCCTTTTTAGTTGTTTGATCTGTATCGAATTCGAACTTGATTTACTGAGTTGCCACTGTCTCGGCCTCTGTTCTTTGCTTGCACATTGATACATTTGCCTGCAGTGTTCACGTGATCTTGTTCATGCTGTGCATATGCTTGTTGAGTTTGTTAGTTGTGTAGCTTGCATTTTATGTTGGGTTTGGTCTGCATCCCTTTGTTTATTGGTAGCTGGTCTCGACTCAAGTCTGGTTCATGTAGTTGTTCACTAGCTTATTGTATGGTCTACATTGCATATTGGCATGTATACAGTTGTGAAACTTCGATTGTGTGATGTTGCATTACTAGTTGTTGTCACTGTTGTCACTGTGTTATGTTGTGTAGTCTGGTGCATTCAATTTTAGTCTGCATTGCACTGCCTTCATCTTGTAGACGATTACTTTGTTGTTGAATTGATATAGTCCGGTTTTCATTCATGTGTATCAGTGATGCTTCATATGCATTGATCTTTTTCATGTTGCATATCATGACTGCACTGCTCATTGTATATTTAGGTTGCTGCACCATGTTGGTATTACAGTTTTAAGTCAGGGTTCCATTTGATGATGCTATGTGTTCATTAGCTTGGTAGCAATCCTTATAGTATTTGTGAAATGCCATGACTGTTCTTCGTTCTACTGTGCACTGCTTTGACTCGAAATCTAGCTGCCTCCTTGTGATGATATTGTTACTGGTGCAGTTTTGGGTTTCCAGTTGTACTTGGTTCATGTCAGATTGGTTCATGTCTTGTTGTAGTTCCTTGGTCTTTGCATATGTTGTCTGGGTTCATACTCCATTGTTCCTTTGCATATTTGTAATGAGATGTACCATGGTTTCTCTGACCAGTCTTGAATACTGCATAAATTGTAGTTGTGAGTTGCATCCATGTGTTTGCTGTGTTGCCATTGAGTTCGACAATTGCATTATTGTGCTGACCAATTTGTAGCATATCTCCGATCATCCTGTTGCACTTGTCACTGTATTTGTTCATGATGTATCTTGCATTGTTTTCTAAACTATTGCAGTTTTGTACTGTTTCTAGTTGGTTTGGATATGGGAATTGCTCTGTCACCTGGCTATTCTTGAGACCTTTGTGTTAAATTCACTTGATTTTCTTGAGTCTAATATCAAAGATTTGTTGCAGCCTTCTGTCATAAGTCATGTGTATTATTGAGTCTGTACATTCATTGTTATGGAGTCTGCACTTTTGCCTTCTGATCTTACGTGGTAATTCCTGTTGTCTAGTTTACTTGATGGCATTGGGTCTGGTGTAGTTGTACACTTGATTACTTCTACTCTTTGGTCTACATACCTAGTGTGTTCACTGACTTGATGTCTAACACTCGAGACTTGTTTATGCTTGCATCTGTACCATTCTGTTTTCACTTGCATATTATTGATCGAAACTGGTCATTCATGTTCCGTGTATTTGGTTTTGTCGATGTTTAGACTCGCTGGTTCCATGTACTTAAATGATGTCTGCACTGCGACTTGAGTCTTGTGCATGTGGCTGTTTACTAGAACTTGTGTCCATTTTGTAGTATGTTGCCTTGATCACCTGGTTGAGGCTGCAGCTTGTTACAGTTGGAGTCGTGTTCTTGTTCATGTAGTTGCATCATGTTTAGCTGGTCTGACCTGAACTGACCATTGAAGTGTCTGCTACTTGA
This sequence comes from Allium fistulosum, assembly GCA_030737815.1. Taxonomy (NCBI): domain Eukaryota; kingdom Viridiplantae; phylum Streptophyta; class Magnoliopsida; order Asparagales; family Amaryllidaceae; genus Allium; species Allium fistulosum. The sequence continues at coordinate 1,218,610,064 of CM060902.1, forward strand.
GTACTTGGTCATCCGAGCCTTTGTGATTTGTAGTTGTTGAGTCTGGGCATTCTTGTTTTCCAGACTTGATACTTTTGCCCATTTCACTGCTTTCCTGTGTGTACTTGCTACCATGTTTACAATTTGTACATTCATGTTTTGAGGCTGTTTGCATGCAGTTGCTTTTCAGACAATTGTGTTGTTATCACACTTGAGTTGAACCCGATTTCGGGGTTTGACCTTGTGATCATTTGTGACTTTCACTGAGCTTTTGTGTATCTCTTGCGATAGTGGCGAGGCAGTACACGCGTGCGTGTACTGCAGCCCTATCAGATTTGACAGCTTTAAATTGATTTAGTCGATTTGATAAATTGTTTATTTATCTCTGTTGATGATTTAAATCTGCTGATTTTTGTTAAACACTGTTAAGTGTTATATTGACCGTTATCCGGTTTCTTTGTTTAAAGAATCGGATAGACGGGAATTATTGTGACTGTCGTCTATTTAAATTATTACTGCCTATATGCACTAATAAACTGGTTTGAATTAGACTGACCTGGGTATTATTTTCTTTTGAATATAATACTCGGGTCAGACCCGAGTTATTTCAGGTTGTAGATTTTCTTCTTTGAGTTGCTGTTCAGGATATGAAGACTTTTCACATCTTTTGAAGTTGTCTCTGTTACTTTGTAGTAGTCGTGTCATTGTATAGAACGATATGTATTCATGTATATTAGTTGATAATGTACTTGTATATATAACTTCTAGAGTCGACAGTTGTAGTTGTATCATATGTATCGTGTCAACTATATTGTAACTGACATCGGTTATATATATATATGAGATTTTTGTTAATCTGTGTTCCGCATTTATATTATCTGTGTTATTGTTATATCTAATGTCCTAAACCATTATGAACTATCGTAGTTTGTTTTATACTGATAATTGGGTGTGTCGATGGGAGTAAATAAATAATAGATGAAAAATAAAAAGTATATACCACTCCTATCGAGATAACCAATATTAGTGTAAGGCCAACTACGGATGGTCGCTCCTATCCAGCCTTATTCTTCGTAATAATAGACAGTATTTCTTTTAATACTCTTTGTTATTATGAGCATAGAGGTGGGGCGTTACAGTTGGTATCAGAGCTTGGGGTTTATGGACATAATATAAAACATAACTTGGATGGAACATATGTTACAACTATTAGTCGATGTTTTATCTGTGATTTGAGTCAAAACTAAAGTTTTGAAATTTTGATGAAATTTTTAAATATCGTTATTTAAAAATAAAAGTGGAATTGTGTTTTGTTGTTTGGATGAAATTGTGTTCTGATGATTTGATTGATTTGTGTTCTATTTATCAGAGTGCGCAGCGGAAACAGTGAAACTGTCTTCGCTGAGTACAACTGATAATCTTTTTGATTTAAGAATCAAAATACGAAATTGATATGAATTCCAATTGTTGTTTACATAGCTGTAATTATTTGTTTCTTTGAGAATTTCGAATCCAAATTGAGGATTCGAAGAAATTGCAGATATGTGATTTTTGTTGAAATTTCCGCTGGCTTTCTTTTGTACTAATCATCTATTGATTAGATTTTGCTGTTTTGAATTGTCTTCATTGAAGATACCTTCGAATGATTTCTTTGTTCATTTTTTGCACGTTCAAAAATTTGAATTGCGCGTTACTGCATTTATTTTTACGTTGAACCGATGCTTGGTTATGAAACGTATTTTGTTGCCGTTATTTTTATAACGGGATTTTTACACCAATGCTATATTTTGAAGCATGGTGTTTTGTGGCATTTTGATGAATGAAAATTCACTGATATTACATCTTGATGTAAATTATTTTGATGAGATTTTGACGTTTAAAAACTACTGTCGCTTTGGCTTCAGTAACCGCAAAATTTTAAAAGTGGATTTTCAAGCGGTTATTCCGCAATACTGATTTGTGACCGTTTTTACGGTATTTTGAGAAGTACAATTTCCTTATCGAAATTGTTACTGATTTGCTGTTTTAATCACGTGATTGGAAAATCGTTTTAAAATGAAAATTGTTTTATAAAATTTTAGCAGTTTGCGTTTTCAAAAGAATGAGAAAGCGACTTAAACGATTCAGCAAAATCGAGGATTATGACCCCTTTCTTTTACTGTTTCGCTTAACTCCGGACTTGTTCAGTTGAGAATGCGAATTGTTATTTTTACAAAATAAATAAATTTGTTTTCAAAAATTTTACAGTTTGCGATTTCAAAAGAATGAGGAAGCGATTTAAACGTTTCAGCAAAATCGAGGACTATGACCCCTTTCTTTTACTGATTCGCTTAATTCCGGACTTGTCCGTTTGAGAATGTGAAATGTATTTTTACAAAACACACAATTTTGCACTTTCAAGGAAACGTTGAAGAGAATCAAACGATTTAGTAAAACACGTGGTATGGGACATGTGCGTTTGCTATTTCGGTTAATTCCGGACTCGTTAATTGAAATATTTGATGATTTTGTGTGCTTTCGAGCCACTCTGCGGACCTTCGGGTCATTTGTTGGGCTTTCGAGCCACTCTGCGGACCTTCGGGTCAAATACCAGTACTAGACCTTCGGGTCACTCTGCGGACCTTCGGGTCAATCTGATGGGCGCCAAAATTATGTTGAGTACTTGGTAGGATTCGGCCACTCTGAGATGCACGTGCGGCGAATTAAAAACTCGCCATCTGATGGGATCGATCCAAGCTTTTATGTTGATTTTCTAGTCTTCTTAATTGATTTCTAGATATTTGTTGCTTCCAATTATCTGCAGGTAATTGGATATTTGTTGATATGAGTTCTGATTATCGTTTTTGATAATCGGATATTTGTTGTTTCTAATTATCGCTTGTGATAATTAGATATTTGTTGATATGAGTTCTGATTATCGTTTTTGATAATCGGATATTTGTTGTTTCTAATTATCGCTTGTGATAATTAGATATTTGTTGATATGAGTTCTGATTATCGTTTTTGATAATCAGATATTGTTGCTTTTAATTATCGCTTTTGATAATTAAATATTTGCTGATTTGAGATTTAATTATCGCTTTTGATAATTAAATATTTGCTGATTTGAGATTTAATTATCGCTTTTGATAATTAAATATTTGCTGATTTGAGATTTAATTATCGTTTTTGATAATTAAATATTTGCTGATTTGAGATTTAATTATCGCTTTTGATAATTAAATATTTGCTGATTTGAGATTTAATTATCGCTTTTGATAATTAAATATTTGCTGATTTGAGATTTAATTATCGCTTTTGATAATTAAATATTTGCTGATTTGAGATTTAATTATCGCTTTTGATAATCGAATATTTGTTGAATTTTAAATTTGATTATCGTTTGTGATAATCGAATATTTGTTGATTTGAGAAATTTGATTATCGTTTTTGATGATTAAATATTTGCGATTTTTGAGATTTGAGCTTCGTCTTTTTATCTGGCGATTCAGGTGAGTAATTTGATTTACTCACATTCAATTCGTGCTCTGTATGGGATTTCTGCTCCGTTTTTCCTTCTCTTTTAGTTGCTGGAACTCGATTGTTCTTGCTTTTGTTAGTCGTCTGATTTTGATCCCTGATTCCCACGATGTTGATTCTTTTGATTTGAAGCAGTCGAACCTTTTGATTTCATATCTAGTACTTCCTCTGCTGACATTTGCTTTGCTTATGCACTCGTCATTGCCTTGCTCTTTTGGTTGTTACCTTTTGTCCATTTATTCCTTATAATTGCGAGGACGCAATTCCTTTAAGGAGGGGAGTCTGTAACAACCCGGTATTTTATATCAATTAATCATCGTCATCAGACGATTAAATCGTTTATCAGTTGCTATTGGAAATTTGAATCGAATTTAAATTCTCTTTTAAGTTTGTATAAAATTATACACGGGCTTAAAAATTTAGTTGGGCCGGTGTTGTTTTGCGTTGCCGAGATGGCTATCTCTACTTGTTTTCCCAGACCCGTTCATTTTTTCGTGAGAGAAACCCTAAGTCCAAAGAAAAGAGAAATGGTGGCTCGTCTTCGTCCCTTTTCACGAAATTAGGGCATCGGAAAAATTCGAAGGCGCCAACCCCTGCAATTCGATCGAGTGATGTTTACATCCTCGTCTTGTCGATCGCCTATCTCTTCGAGTCGTTCAAAGCTGCTAGGGTTTCGTTGAGTTCGCTGGATCTCTCTAGTGCTCGACTGCATCCTTCGTCGAAACGAGGTGAGTGTTCAGCACTCACATCTATTTCTTGCGAAAGTCGTGTTTTCGGTTATTGACTTTATTTTGAAACACGGCTTCGATCTTCTTTCTTGTTGACTTTGTCACACCCGGCTTCACGCAGATGCTTCACTTGTTCTTCACTTACCTGTTGGATACATTGATGTTGTAGTTGTTCGACTTGGCCTTTTTAGTTGTCTGATCTGTATCGAATTCGAACTTGATTTACTGAGTTTCCACTGTCTCGGCCTCTGTTCTTTGCTTGCACATTGATACATTTGCCTGCAGTGTTCACGTGATCTTGTTCATGCTGTGCATATGCTTGTTGAGTTTGTTAGTTGTGTAGCTTGCATTTTATGTTGGGTTTGGTCTGCATCCCTTTGTTTATTGGTAGCTGGTCTCGACTCAAGTCTGGTTCATGTAGTTGTTCACTAGCTTATTGTATGGTCTACATTGCATATTGGCATGTATATAGTTGTGAAACTTCGATTGTGTGATGTTGCATTACTAGTTGTTGTCACTGTTGTCACTGTGTTATGTTGTGTAGTCTGGTGCATTCAATTTTAGTCTGCATTGCACTGCCTTCATCTTGTAGACGATTACTTTGTTGTTGAATTGATATAGTCCGGTTTTCATTCATGTGTATCAGTGATGCTTCATATGCATTGATCTTTTTCATGTTGCATATCATGACTGCACTGCTCATTGTATATTTAGGTTGCTGCACCATGTTGGTATTACAGTTTTAAGTCAGGTTCCATTTGATGATGCTATGTGTTCATTAGCTTGGTAGCAATCCTTATAGTATTTGTGAAATGCCATGACTGTTCTTCGTTCTACTGTGCACTGCTTTGACTCGAAATCTAGCTGCCTCCTTGTGATGATATTGTTACTGGTGCAGTTTTGGGTTTCCAGTTGTACTTGGTTCATGTCAGATTGGTTCATGTCTTGTTGTAGTTCCTTGGTCTTTGCATATGTTGTCTGGGTTCATACTCCATTGTTCCTTTGCATATTTGTAATGAGATGTACCATGGTTTCTCTGACCAGTCTTGAATACTGCATAAATTGTAGTTGTGAGTTGCATCCATGTGTTTGCTGTGTTGCCATTGAGTTCGACAATTGCATTATTGTGCTGACCAATTTGTAGCATATCTCCGATCATCCTGTTGCACTTGTCACTGTATTTGTTCATGATGTATCTTGCATTGTTTTCTAAACTATTGCAGTTTTGTACTGTTTCTAGTTGGTTTGGATATGGGAATTGCTCTGTCACCTGGCTATTCTTGAGACCTTTGTGTTAAATTCACTTGATTTTCTTGAGTCTAATATCAAAGATTTGTTGCAGCCTTCTGTCATAAGTCATGTGTATTATTGAGTCTGTACATTCATTATTATGGAGTCTGCACTTTTGCCTTCTGATCTTACGTGGTAATTCCTGTTGTCTAGTTTACTTGATGGCAATGGGTCTGGTGTAGTTGTACACTTGATTACTTCTACTCTTTGGTCTACATACCTAGTGTGTTCACTGACTTGATGTCTAACACTCGAGACTTGTTTATGCTTGCATCTGTACCATTCTGTTTTCACTTGCATATTATTGATCGAAACTGGTCATTCATGTTCCGTGTATTTGGTTTTGTCGATGTTTAGACTCGCTGGTTCCATGTACTTAAATGATGTCTGCACTGCGACTTGAGTCTTGTGCATGTGGCTGTTTACTAGAACTTGTGTCCATTTTGTAGTATGTTGCCTTGATCACCTGGTTGAGGCTGCAGCTTGTTACAGTTGGAGTCGTGTTCTTGTTCATGTAGTTGCATCATGTTTAGCTGGTCTGACCTGAACTGACCATTGAAGTGCCTGCTACTTGAGTACTTGGTCATCCGAGCCTTTGTGATTTGTAGTTGTTGAGTCTGGGCATTCTTGTTTTCCAGACTTGATACTTTTGCCCATTTCACTGCTTTCCTGTGTGTACTTGCTACCATGTTTACAATTTGTACATTCATGTTTTGAGGCTGTTTGCATGCAGTTGCTTTTCAGACAATTGTGTTGTTATCACACTTGAGTTGAACCCGATTTCGGGGTTTGACCTTGTGATCATTTGTGACTTTCACTGAGCTTTTGTGTATCTCTTGCGATAGTGGCGAGGCAGTACACGTGTGCGTGTACTGCAGCCCTATCAGATTTGACAGCTTTAAATTGATTTAGTCGATTTGATAAATTATTTATTTATCTCTGTTGATGATTTAAATCTGCTGATTTTTGTTAAACACTGTTAAGTGTTATATTGACCGTTATCCGGTTTCTTTGTTTAAAGAATCGGATAGACGGGAATTATTGTGACTGTCGTCTATTTAAATTATTACTGCCTATATGCACTAATAAACTGGTTTGAATTAGACTGACCTGGGTATTATTTTCTTTTGAATGTAATACTCGGGTCAGACCCGAGTTATTTCAGGTTGTAGATTTTCTTCTTTGAGTTGCTGTTCAGGATATGAAGACTTTTCACATCTTTTGAAGTTGTCTCTGTTACTTTGTAGTAGTCGTGTCATTGTATAGAACGATATGTATTCATGTATATTAGTTGATAATGTACTTGTATATATAACTTCTAGAGTCGACAGTTGTAGTTGTATCATATGTATCGTGTCAACTATATTGTAACTGACATCGGTTATATATATATGAGATTTTTGTTAATCTGTGTTCCGCATTTATATTATCTGTGTTATTGTTATATCTAATTTCCTAAACCATTATGAACTATCGTAGTTTGTTTTATACTGATAATTGGGTGTGTCGATGGGAGTAAATAAATAATAGATGAAAAATAAAAAGTATATACCACTCCTATCGAGATAACCAATATTAGTGTAAGGCCAACTACGGATGGTCGCTCCTATCCAGCCTTATTCTTCGTAATAATAGACAGTATTTCTTTTAATACTCTTTGTTATTATGAGCATAGAGGTGGGGCGTTACAAAAGGCGACTCGACGATGGGATTGCGGCGGCGACTGGAGGCGGTAGGGCGAAAGTGTATTCGTTGAGCTGTGGTGTCGCGAGCTCGATCTCGAGTCTTTGAGGCATTATTACTGATGGCCGATGTCGACACCAGAGAGGAGGTACGATTTTGGATATCAGGCAGAGGCTCGACGATGTGGTTTGCCTGTCAAGTTAGGTAATTTGATTTTTAAACATCTTTAATTCAACTTAAGTTAAAGCTTGAAATTTAATTTGTTATACCTCATTCACCATATATATTACAGTAAGTAGGTTGCTATTTGTGTTACCTACTGAGAAAATTTATATATATATATATATAGATAAAAAATTTACAATATATATGTATATATAAGTTAAAAAAACAATTTATTCTTCAATTTTAAAATTTTAAATATGTATTTAATTTACTGCAAGTGATAAAGTTTCTGTTGGATTTAAAAGAGAAAAAAAATATAATAAGTATATGTATATAATTTTAGAAATTACAGTAAACAAAAGATTAGTTTAAATGGATAAAATTTGATAAATGGAAAATTGTTTAAATTAAATTATTAGTTTAACTAAAAATCTTAGTTGAATTTAAATTGTAAAATAGAAATAGATTCATTCGATTATTTCGAATATTAATGAATTGTATAAATTATTTATACAAGGTTTAAAACCGTGAAGAAATGATCAAAACGGAAGTGGATTGCAAAACTAAAAGCAAAGGTGAGATTTTTCTCACTCAAATGAAAAGTGGAATTTTCAGTTATTGATTGATGATTGCTATTTGGATGTGATATTAGATATGGTAGGATATATCTATATATATAGCAATATATACATATTGGCATATGTATATATTGGATTGATTGATTTCCCGCCTTGTATAGCAGATGAGACCCTATTGTGCCGTTAGTAAGCGGATGATTTTTATAAAACCCATATACCGCGATATTCCACCTCGAAGTGGAATTGGTATTGTGCTAACGTCTGTGGATGCAGGGAAACAGGTTGGAGGGATCCAACTGGATTCCTCACCAGTATTTAATTATTTGCAGATATTTGTTGTATATTCTGTTATCATATTGATATATGATATTGAATATTATGATGGACTAATTGGTGCGTTGCATCATCGGATCCAATTTTGAAAGTTTAAAAATAACGATGTTGATTTTAAAAGAGATTTTTTAAGTAATTTTTGGAAAGTATACGTTTTATTAAATTTTTGAATTTATTTATCTTAAATAAATAAATGTTATAAATTTAAAGTTATGAAAATTTTAATGTTTATGAAATATAACCGAAGGGTGATTTTTGAAATAAATAGTTAAGTAATTTATAAAATAGTTTAAATTTGGATTTTTGAGTTATTAAAAACAATGTATATAAAAGATGTACAAAAATGGATATTTATAAATTTAAAATATTGGAATTATAAAACGAGTTTTTATAAGTGTTAAAAATGAAATAATTATAAATCGTGAAGATATGAAATTTACAAATTTATAAATTGTGAAATTATAAAATGGATGAAACTGTCGAATAAAAGATTTATAAGTAATTTACTTATAAATTGATTTTTGCACTTAGATGGGATATGAATAGAAATTGCTAAATGAAATGATTTCATAAGCTGAAATTGTTATAAAGTATAAAAGTGATTTATAAACGTTGTTTGTAAATCCGAAATCACTTATTTTGATAAGTGAATTATAGAAGTTGATAAAATGAGATTTATAAACTGAAGTTGTTATAGAAAGTAGAAAATGGAATTTATAAACGTTGTTTTATAAATCCGGGAAAAATCAATCAAATTTGATGAATCTAATACAAAAGGTTATTAAGGGAATTTTATCCACGATTTTGGATAGTGGATAATTATTGAAATAAAATGTGTAGAGATGATTGAAATTTGGTTAAGTGAATTTTATTCACGATTTTGGACAGTGAATATATTATTAAATAAAATAGATTTATTTTTGAAGAAGTGATATTAAAAATGAAGTAAACATTTTAAAGATGTTTTAAAATGTGTTAAATATCGAAACCATAGATTTCAACATTTTATTGTTGAAATAGACGTTTTCGAGAAATAAGGAAATGGTGGACTATAACACTGTTGTTATAGTAAATGATTTCCGAAAGGAAATGTTTTATATAGTATTGGGATTTATATATCTATCTTAATTCTGAATCCCTATACTAGTGATTTTGAGTCGTCGTAACGATGTTTTACGTAACATTCGTTTTGACTCAAATAGATTTTGTTATAGAAAATGGTTTCCTTAAAGAATGAAATATATACTTAATTTTGATTTAAGTATATCGAATATTTTCCAAGTGTTGAAAATAAATGATTTGTGAATTACTTATTATTAAATAAGTATGGAAATGTTTTCCAAAATGAAATGAAACGTTTTTGAGAATTTATCTTTGTAAAGATAAACTGAAGGTGAATATTTGAAATCGATTGAAAATCGTATATCAGTAGATATTTTGAAATATAAATCCACTATGGAATTTATAGCCGAAAAGGGAAATTGTTTTAGAAAAATAAACGTTGATTTATTTTTGAAGTGTGGAAAAAAATAATATCTAGTAAAGATATTTTGGAAAATAAATAATTTGGAAAATTATTTGGAATCTGATGATGTTGCGCATCTTTATTGATAGTTAAATAACCGACTATCAATAATTACCTTGAATGGGTATTTGTTGTGAATTGGATGAATTGAATGCCACACTTATTTTTGAATTAGCGCTCACTATTCGGGTTAGCCGGGAAAGGACCATGGGGTCGTATAACCCATTCCGAATATGTGATACGTCGTTATGAATTGCATTTGATGACCGGTGTTGAAGACCGGATATTTTTGAAAACGGAAGGATTACCGTCGAGTTACTCTACATCGGCTGATCTCCGATTTAGAGGTTTTATCACCCTTAGTGACGGGAAGTCCGGACGTGATTAGAAAATTATCCGGATGTGCAAGGGCTTTGTGAGAAGTGCCTTCGGTTCTGTTCGATCCCGGAACAGACTTGTATGGATTGTGTGTCTGACGTTACAGATTGAGATATAAAGCTGATTTCTTTCAAATACATTTCTATTGGTGGTGGAGAATTTATTCTCTTAGCTTAACACCCTTCTCTGAGACATACGAGCTCAGAGGTTATGTAGTTGAAATTTATCAGCGATATACTCCCAATTTGGTAACGTGGCATACTGAGTGTTGCTGTGAAATGATCGTTGTTTGATCATTTGCGATATGATCATTTGTTTGATCATTTATCTTTGTGATCAATTCTTTGATCATTTGTTTGACCCGAAGCATGGCTTTGTAGAAAGCGTAGCTTTGTGGACGAGACTTCGTCGAGCCTCACACCCCGGAAATGGTCAAAACAGGAAGGATGCGGCAAGGTTCTAGGGAGTAGCGCCCCTTAGTGTATGTCATTCCTTCTGGATAGAGGTGGTATCATGGTATGGAGCCCAGATACTTAACCTATATTGATACTGCTTATTATGTGGTTGTTGCGAATCGGGGATCCTCGGGAAGATCGGTTACGATCGGGGGATGGCATACGCGTGTCAGTAGTTACCTATTTTTGCAGAGGTAACCCGACCTTGTGTTGGCAGAGATCCGGTTAGGTTCTCGGGACGTCATTCCAGAGGCGTTCCTTCGTGGCATAGGAAGTTCCTTAGCCTGACCATTTGTTGGAAATCCAAAGAAACAATACGTGACTTGTACGGTTTTAGTTGTAGAACCTATCATTCACTTATGGTGGCGCCCCACTGTTTGGATGGTAGCTATAGTAGGCATAAGTGCGAAATGCCTATGTTGGCTAAGATTTATATTATACTTTCGAAATGTTTTCTACACTATGCACTAGTAATAATATCAAAAATGATTTGATTCTGCGTATCAAGCATCTTTGACTATTATAAGGAGAAATCTCCTCCGATTCTGCGTTTGCATTGTGTGTGTGTGCGGGAGGCCTTATGATAGTTTCATTTTCCAAAAGCATTGCGAATAAATTTTATTTTCTTTGTGAAAAATAACTGTTTTACGATCTCACACCAGTCACCATGACTGACTCGGAGTTTATTGTTTCCCTTCTAAACTCTGGGTGCCCACCAATTTCCACACGGGCAGCCTAGAGTTATATTATCAGGATATTCTGAATATTCTGGAGCTTTGGAAGCAAGCTGGATGGCGAGACGTATATCCGTAATTGTTTATTTATTCCGCTGTGTATTCTGTATGAGGACAAGTTATATAACTGTCCATTGTTGTATTGAGTTGTATATTGACTCTGATTGATGTATGTATAAACTGATAAAAATTCTTTTGTTTATAAAAGATTATTCATTTATCTATTATATATTGTTCCGCTGCGATATGTGAGATTCTAATATTGTTTCTGTTTCTGATGTTGTTCTGTTGTTCTTCTTCTCTTTTTCTGCTTTCTTCTTCTTCTACTTTTTTTTCTTCTTTTTAAAACCCTCATGCGTCGTATTTCCGTGCATCTTGAGTTAATCAATGGAGATTAGTGTTTAATCAATGAGTACGGATTTGCGGGTCTTGACAGCTAGTATCGGAGCATATGGTTAAGCGACAACCCTGCTCTGTTGGGTGTTACTCATTAGAGATAGAGTCAGTAGTACTCTAGAATGAGTGTGAGTGTAATAATAGATACGAGTGCGTATTTGCTATTGAATATAAAATTGTTTTGTATTGTGTTGACTTATCGGTTGATTGTTTATAGATTCTGGTCGGTGCAGTCTAGCTAACTGTGTTGATAGGAGTTTCTAAACTCTTAAACAAGGTAAACCGACACAGTATTGTTTTTGAATAGGGTAAACGAGATAGTTTTGCCCAAAACTATTTTTGTATAGAAAATAAATGATTTTTCTATAAATTATCATAGTATATGGATGCTTGTTTGTTAGGAAGTGATAATATTGAAATGTTATCATTATTATATGAAATTGAATAAGAAATTGAAATCATAACTCCAAAGTTAAGAAATAAATTCACATACAAATGAAATTTGAGAATATAAATTATAAATGTGACTTATAATTGAAATGGAATTCCAGAGAAGTTTTTGGAAAGGTTTTGAAAAGAATTTGAAAATTTTGGAGATTTGGAAAGTTTAAATTCCTTTTTGATTTGAAAAATGAATTTCAAAGGTTTTGAAAAGTATTCTGGAGGGATAAAAGCTCTAAACTCTTTTCGGTCGCTGGAAAATAACTTCGGTAATGACTGCAGCATTATCGATGTTCATTTTTGGGTTTCCAAAAGAGGAATTGCTGCCAAATTATTTTTAAATGAAAGTTGTTTGGAAATTTGGGTTTTGTTTTGGAAATTCAAAGGATAATTTGAATTGTTTTCAAAAGTGATTTTTGAAATGTTGGTAAGACTCTGGAATCCTATTTAAAATATTTATGGAAGTAAATTGTGAATGAATAAATAAATTTACAATTGTGATTAAATGAAAGTGAAATTGAAAGTTGAGATTCATTTTGAAGTTGTAAGTAATGAATTGAATTGAATAATTATAAATGAAAGATGAATTAAAAATTCAAAAATGGAATGTGATTTGATTTGAATCACGTTGAATAGAAAATTCCTAACTTGAAAAGAAAAATGAATAAGAATTGAATCTGAATAAACTACTTTGATAATTAATTGATTCATGAAATGAAAGTTGAATTAGTTAAATTGAAACTTGAATTGTGAACTAAATAAAAGAATGGTTCGAAATTGCAAATAAATTCAAGTAAGTAGAAATAAATTTTCAATGAATGGAATTTACAATTGTAAGTGAATAAAATTGAAACTGAATGTTGAAGACAAATTTAAATAAAGTGGATTAGAATTTGTAATAAATTAGTAATTGGAACTAATTTTAAATAGTGCAGTTATGAATGAAAGTTAATCGATAAAATTCAATATTCAGAAGTTAAATAGAATCCAAATAGAGTTGAAATAGTAAATTGAATTCAAATGAAATTTGAAATGTGAAATTGAATGAAAATGAATATGTAACTTCAATAGTGAATTTAAAAATGATATAAGCAGTTTATATTGAAAATTTGTAATAGAATTTGCAAAATGGTTTGAATGTTGTAACTGGATATTATGCTAGTAGGATATACATGTGTATAAAGGAATTGGAAATTTTGATTTCAAAGATAAAATTGAATTGCTCGATAAAAGGTATGTATTTAAATTTCAATATGAGATTTGATGATTTTCTTGTCTAGCCGCTTGGCCTTTTCTTTTCTTTTTGAAATTTGAGAGTCCGTAGGGACGTTTTGTAGTCGTGCCGTGTTAGCCGCGCAAAGGAGACGCTGGCGAAATTTTTCGAAAATTTAGGGCGTTGGAAAAATTTTGAGAAATTTTGAATATTTAAATTTGAATTGAGAAGTAAAACAATGTTGTTTTAAACTTATAACTGAAGTTGGAAAACGCTAGTTGAAATGATAATGAATCTCTAATAAAAAGATTTGTTTTGAGAATTTAATAAAACTATTGGATTGTGAAAAATAGTAGACGAGTTAAGGACCTTTTTTCCTAACTTGTAATTTCGGGACGAAATTCTTTTAAGGAGGGAAGTTTGTAACAACCCAGAATTTTGAACAATTTAAATTGAAAATATTTAATTAATTTTAAATATTTGAATGATGGTTTGACTTGAATTTCAAATCATCAGAATTTATTGGCGATTAAATTACAAATTTAATCTAGTGAATGTTGAATAAAAATTCGAATCTCCAAAATTAAGCTGAAGAAAAATATTTCAAAAGCTTTTAAAATTCATATTGATATTTCTGAAGATAATCGAAGCTTCAGAAACGAATTTGAAAATGATTTGTTCAGTTTTGAAATTTAATCGTTTAAATCGAATTTAGAAATAGCCGTCTGAGGCACAGTCTCGGAATTCGATGAAACCAGTTCCATTAGGTCCGTAATATTGAATTATTGCCGGATTTCAAATTTCGTAGCGATCGGAGTTGTTATGTAAGCACAAGATAGATAAACGCGTTGAAAGTTTAAACTAAATTCGGTTTGAATTTAAACTTAAAATTAAGTCAAATATCAGCACGTTTTTCTCCTCCCTTTCAGCCAGAGATCACGCCTAGTATCACGCAGGAAATCACGATAAAAATCGTGTGAAACATTCCTCTCAGATTCAAATCAAATGAGATAAAAAATGGCCGCTCTCCATTCGAAAACTATCTTTCGTTCCTTTCTTTCTCAAAAACAAGTCGAGACTAAAATAGATTTTAATGGCCGAAGCCCCTCTCAGGTTCGAATTCGTTCAATCTAAAATCAAATTCACGGCAAGAACAACTACAGCCTTCGCAACTCAGAACGAATCTCGTTCTCGTTTAAAACAAAAATGGTAGAAAGAAAAAAAATCGAAACTCCCTTCGTTATGCAATCGTACGAGCTAAGGCAATGAGCTCGTCGAATCGAGCGTGGCCACGAAACACTGGGCAGCTAGGGTTTGGTGGATGGAGTCGCGATTGGTCGCAGCGTGAGGCGAGGCGCAGCGATGATGAGGGAGGATGGAGTCGTCGTAATGATGGAGGCTTGGAGCCTCTCATGAACTGCTTTTGAGGAGTTCGACGAGGCAGTGGAAAGGCGACTCGACGATGGGATTGCGGCGGCGACTGGAGGCGGTAGGGCGAAAGTGTATTCGTTGAGCTGTGGTGTCGCGAGCTCGATCTCGAGTCTTCGAGGCATTATTACTGATGGCCGATGTCGACACCAGAGAGGAGGTACGATTTTGGATATCAGGCAGAGGCTCGACGATGTGGTTTGCCTGTCAAGTTAGGTAATTTGATTTTTAAACATCTTTAATTCAACTTAAGTTAAAGCTTGAAATTTAATTTGTTATACCTCATTCACCATATAATATTACAGTAAGTAGGTTGCTATTTGTGTTACCTACTGAAAAAATTTATATATATATATATATAGATAAAAAAAATTTACAATATATCTATATATATAAGTTTAAAAAAACAATTTATTCTTCAATTTAAAAATTTTAAATATGTATTTAATTTACTGCAAGTGATAAAGTTTCTGTTGGATTTAAAAGAAAAAAATATATATAATAAGTATATGTATATAATTTTAGAAATTACAGTAAACAAAAGATTAGTTTAAATGGATAAAATTTGATAAATGGAAAATTGTTTAAATTAAATTACTGGTTTAACTAAAAATCTTAGTTGAATTTAAATTGTAAAATAGAAATAGATTCATTCGATTATTTCGAATATTAATGAATTGTATAAATTATTTATACAAGGTTTAAAACCGTGAAATGATCAAAACGGAAGTGGATTGCAAAATTAAAAGCAAAGGTGAGATTTTTCTCACTCAAATGAAAAGTGGAATTTTCAGTTATTGATTGATGATTGCTATTTGGATGTGATATTAGATATGGTAGGATATATCTATATATATAGCAATATATACATATTGGTATATGTATATATTAGATTGATTGATTTCCTGCCTTGTATAGCTGATGAGACCCTATTGCGCCGTTAGTAAGCGGATGATTTTTATAAAACCCATATACCGCGATATTCCACCTCGAAGTGGAATTGGTATTGTGCTAACGTCTGTGGATGCAGGGAAACAGGTTGGAGGGATCCAACTGGATTCCTCACCAGTATTTAATTATTTGCAGATATTTGTTGTATATTCTGTTATCATATTGATATATGATATTGAATGTTGTGATGGACTAATTGGTGCGTTGCATCATCAGATCCAATTTTGAAAGTTTAAAAATAACGATGTTGATTTTAAAAGAGATTTTTTAAGTAATTTTTGGAAAGTATACGTTTTATTAAATTTTTGAATTTATTTATCTTAAATAAATAAATGTTATAAATTTAAAGTTATGAAAATTTTAATGTTTATGAAATATAACCGAAGGGTGATTTTTGAAATAAATAGTTAAGTAATTTATAAAATAGTTTAAATTTGGATTTTTGAGTTATTAAAAACGATGTATATAAAAGATGTACAAAAATGGATATTTATAAATTTAAAATATTGGAATTATAAAATGAGTTTTTATAAGTGTTAAAAATGAAATAATTATAAATCGTGAAGATATGAAATTTACAAATTTATAAATTGTGAAATTATAAAATGGATGAAACTGTCGAATAAAAGATTTATAAGTAATTTACTTATAAATTGATTTTTGCACTTAGATGGGATATGAATAGAAATTGCTAAATGAAATGATTTCATAAGTTGAAATTGTTATAAAGTATAAAAGTGATTTATAAACGTTGTTTGTAAATCCGAAATCACTTATTTTGATAAGTGAATTATAGAAGTTGATAAAATGAGATTTATAAACTAAAGTTGTTATAGAAAGTAGAAAATGGAATTTATAAACGTTGTTTTATAAATCCGGGAAAAATCAATCAAATTTGATGAATCTAATACAAAAGGTTATTAAGGGAATTTTATCCACGATTTTGGATAGTGGATAATTATTGAAATAAAATGTGTAGAGATGATTGAAATTTGGTTAAGTGAATTTTATTCACGATTTTGGACAGTGAATATATTATTAAATAAAATAGATTTATTTTTGAAGAAGTGATATTAAAAATGAAGTAAACATTTTAAAGATGTTTTAAAATGTGTTAAATATCGAAACCATAGATTTCAACATTTTATTGTTGAAATAGACGTTTTCGAGAAATAAGGAAATGGTGGACTATAACACTGTTGTTATAGTAAATGATTTCCGAAAGGAAATGTTTTATATAGTATTGGGATTTATATATCTATCTTAATTCCGAATCCCTATACTAGTGATTTTGAGTCGTCGTAACGATGTTTTACGTAACATTCGTTTTGACTCAAATAGATGTTGTTATAGAAAATGATTTCCTTAAAGAATGAAATATATACTTAATTTTGATTTAAGTATATCGAATATTTTCCAAGTGTTGAAAATAAATGATTTGTGAATTACTTATTATTAAATAAGTATGGAAATGTTTTCCAAAATGAAATGAAACGTTTTTGAGAATTTATCTTTGTAAAGATAAACTGAAGGTGAATATTTGAAATCGATTGAAAATCGTATATCAGTAGATATTTTGAAATATAAATCCACTATGGAATTTATAGCCGAAAAGGGAAATTGTTTTAGAAAAATAAACGTTGATTTATTTTTGAAGTGTGGAAAAAAATAATATCTAGTACAGATATTTTGGAAAATAAATAATTTAAAAAATTATTTGGAATCTGATGATGTTGCGCATCTTTATTGATAGTTAAATAACCGACTATCAATAATTACCTTGAATGGGTATTTGTTGTGAATTGGATGAATTGAATGCCACACTTATTTTTGAATTAGCGCTCACTATTCGGGTTAGCCGGGAAAGGACCATGGGGTCGTATAACCCATTCCGAATATGTGATACGTCGTTATGAATTGCATTTGATGACCGGTGTTGAAGACCGGATATTTTTGAAAACGGAAGGATTACCGTCGAGTTACTCTACATCGGCTGATCTCTGATTTAGAGGTTTTATCACCCTTAGTGACGGGAAGTCCGGACGTGATTAGAAAATTATCCGGATGTGCAAGGGCTTTGTGAGAAGTGCCTTCGGTTCTGTTCGATCCCGGAACAGACTTGTATGGATTGTGTGTCTGACGTTACAGATTGAGATATAAAGCTGATTTCTTTCAAATACATTTCTGTTGGTGGTGGAGAATTTATTCTCTTAGCTTAACACCCTTCTCTGAGACATACAAGCTCAGAGGTTATGTAGTTGAAATTTATCAACGATATACTCCCAATTTGGTAACGTGGCATACTGAGTGTTGCTGTGAAATGATCGTTGTTTGATCATTTGCGATATGATCATTTGTTTGATCATTTATCTTTATGATCAATTCTTTGATCATTTGTTTGACCCGAAGCATGGCTTTGTAGAAAGCGTAGCTTTGTGGACGAGACTTCGTCGAGCCTCACACCCCGGAAATGGTCAAAACAGGAAGGATGCGGCAAGGTTCTAGGGAGTAGCGCCCCTTAGTGTATGTCATTCCTTCTGGATAGAGGTTGTGACGCCCCACCTCTATACCCACGCTAGCCAAGAACACTACGGTGTAGTGCTGTCAACTAGCACGGAGAATAAGGCTGTTGAGGAGCGACCATCTATGTAATTGCCTTGTGCGAGCACCGATATGTCAGATAATAAAACATTGCATTTCATTTTTTAGAGGATACCCGACATACCGATACCAACTCAAAGCTACTACACAGTGGCTATAATAGTTTAGGACAATAGATATAAAAATAACACAGATAACATAAATGCGGAATAAAGATGGAACGAAAAGTCTCATATATACAATAACTGACATCAGTTACAATACATTTGACACAATACAAATGATACAACTACAACTGTCGACTCAAGAAGTTATATATACACGTACATTATCGACTAATATACATGAATACATTATCATCTTAAAACAGACACACTGACTACTACAACACGACGAAGACCACTTCAATTGATATAAAAAGTCTTCATAGCTCTAGCAGCAACCCAAAGCTAAAAATCTACAACCTGTAAATACTCGGTCTGACCCGAGTATTACATTCAAAAGAAAATAATACTCGGATCAGTCTAATTCAAACTCAGTTATTAGCGCATAGAAGCAATAATAATCAATCTCAGTATAGATGACAGTCACAGAAATCTCGTATATCCAACTCTCGATACGAGAATTGGATAACGGCGAATATAACACTAAACAGTGATAATCCATAAAACAGAAATCCAAAGCAGTTTAAGCAATTGAAATGTCAATTTAAAAACATCAATGATAATTGGCTGCAGTACACGCTAACGTGTACTGCCTCGCCAATACAGCCTACGAATTACGCAACAGATCGACGAATTAAGAACAAAAGAGATATCGATTAAAATCTGTCAATTCGGTGTGGCTGCAGTGCACGCACGCGTGCACTGCCTCGCCACCACCGAATATAAAGTCACCACCACAATAAAACTGCAGTGGCCAACAGGTATAAGGACGAAGGCAGGCTGCAACTAAACTGCAGAAAAGTCATCAACAGTTCAAGCATATACAGCAACAGAGACGAATTCGAGTACACCATGAAGCAGAACCAAGTGCAGTTCAACTGAGATGGACAACTCGAGGATAAACATGTACAGATGAACGAGTGATCAATATGGCAACACAGATGTGCAAATGAAGAAGTCTCGAACTCAAGACAATATGGAACGAGTGCTGTACTGATAAATGAAGTGCAGCCACAAACGCATAGGTTCAAAGACACAAATGATCACCAGGTCAAACCCCGAAATCGGGTTCAACACAGGTGATAACAACCAAGGCATTTCAAAAAAAAAAATGGTCAAGACATAAAATCAAGTCTCGACCCAAAATATCAATGATTTCTGCACAATGAACTGTGTGCGTACACAGGGAAATCAAATGTACATGAATGCACAGGTGAATCAACTACAGGATCAAGTGACCAACAAAATCAATATCAAGAACACTAGCAGCTGATCAAACGTGTACACAGGAATGGTAACACAAATAAAGCATGAATGCTACTGGCAACAAGATGAAGACTACACTGACAAGTGCACAACAACAACATGCAACTATGAATGGATAGACAAGCAACAAGTGAATGACCGGAGCACATGACTACAGCAGCTCAAGGTCAATGGTGCAACTCAATGCATAAAACAGTGAACAGGGGGCAGTATGCCGAATGAATGTAATTCAGGTTCAAGTGAGGAGGCAACTGCACTATCAAATCAAAACAGGGTCAGACAAACCATAATGCAACGGTAACTCGAAAAGCAGTTCAGATGACATAACAAAAGATTCAAGCACAGTGCTACAAGAGGCAGGGGATAACAAGGCAAAATACACACTAGTGTTCAAAGTGCAAGCTGTAACTACCAGCAAATACCAACATGCCTCGAAATGTATCAGAGAACATATGCAAGGGGTCAGGTAAGTATTTTATGTAAACTGGACAGGGCAACTTTGAAAAGTAACTGATTCCAGTACATCAACATGAAACCAGAGAGAGTAAAGTCAGAAACCAAGAAAAGCAGTATCAATCAAGGCTGAAGCCATCAAAAAGTATCACATAATCAAAGTAATTGAAGTCGACTAAACAGTTTCAAATCAAGGCCGAGACCAATTCAAGCAAAGGTTCAAGTTATAAAAATATATAAAACTATTTGCAAACTGAATCTAGCCAGAAGTTCTAGACAGTGAACTGAAGTGTAGGCAAGAGTGTGCTCGTGACAACTAGACTCAAGTATGCTCAACTCCAAATGCATCAAGTTCAAACAAATCCAAGATCAATACAGTAATCGAACAAGTATCAAAATTTCAATGAAACTGCAGTTACAAACAAGAACAACTGCAACCGGCCAAATAAACAATGCCAAGAGACCGGAGTAGAATGTAAATCAACCCATAAGGACCAAGGAGGTCGAATCGATCAAAATTTATCAAGTCATGGATAAAACAAGAAATGGACCCAAATCAGAAAACGTCAACATTCAACATATCATCATAGATTCCCAACGTCGAACGAAAACAATTGGCCAAGTTGGACAATATCGAATCAAAAATCGAATTGCAGAAGCACCAAAATGAGGATAAATTAGATGTGAGAATTTACTCACCTTCAATTCGAGATCGCAAGCAAATGAGCTACAGCGAAGGCGAAGCCAGAGTCACCACAGAGGAGCTTCTTCTACGAGCGAGCACGAAGAGCAGAAACTTCGATCGAGACAGGCGACATCGAAAATCATCCAATCGAAACCATCGCATGCTTCGACATACAAAGCCCGAAGATCAGAGCGAACGAAAGCCCTAGCAAGCATTGAAAGAACGAACAAGACAAAAGCCTTAATCTTTCCAGATCGAACGAGAGAAGTTTTTCTCAGCCGCCATTATTTCACAAGCAAAAGAAAATTGAATCGGGTTGAACGCAATTGAATGAAAAAGGGGAAAGGAGATGGGTTGTTTGGGTGTTGAGTGAAATCACGGTTTCAAAACAAAAGATCATGGGCCGAGATTATTGTTTAAACCCAAACGACACTTAACGAATCTTTCTAAAGCTCGTTCAACATTTAGAACGGCTTTAAAAATTCCAAATAGCGAATAACAAAATTTTATCCCTGAATTTCAATTTGATTAAAATGCCAGAAGTTATTCGTTCCCAGATTAAATCGTCAAGAGACGATAAGAAAATGGGTACGGAATGCCGGGTTGTTACAGACTCCCCTTCTTAAAGAAATTGCGTCCTCGCAATCCTAAGGGATAAGTGGGAAAGAGGTAACAACCATAAGAACGTAACAATGTCGAATGCATAAGCAAAGAAAATGCCAACAGGGGAAGTATTAGATATAGAATCAAAAGGTTCGACTGATTCAAATCAAAGGAATCAACAATCGTGGGGATCAAGGAGTCAAAATCAGACGACTATCAAAAGCAAGAATCAATCGAGTTCCAGCATTTAAGAGAAAAAGAAAATAGAGCAGAATTCACGTACTGCACGAATTGAATGTGAGTAAATCAAATTACTCATCTGAATTGCCAAAGAAAAAGACGAAGCTCGAATCTCAAAATCGCAAATATTCAATCATCAAAAACGATAATTGAATTTTCAAAAATATCTGATTATCAAAAACGATAATCAGAAATCACAAAGATTCGATTATCAAATCGAAAAATATTTAATTATCTCAAACGATAACCAAATTTCACAAATATCTGATTATCAAAAACGATAATCAGAAACACAAATATTCGATTGATCAATTCGAAAAATATTTAATTATCTCAGATGATAATTAAATTGGAAAATATTTAATTATCACAAATGATAATCAAATTTCACAAATATCTGATTATCAAAAACGATAATCAGAAACACAAATATTCGATTAATCAAATCGAAAAATATTTAATTATCTCAGACGATAATTAAATTGGAAAATATTTAATTATCACAAATGATAATCAAATTTCACAAATATCTGATTATCAAAAACGATAATCAGAAACACAAATATTCGATTAATCAAATCGAAAAAATATTTAATTATCTCAGACGATAATTAAATTGGAAAATATTTAATTATCACAAATGATAATCAAATTTCACAAATATCTGATTATCAAAAACGATAATCAGAAACACAAAGATTCGATTATCAAATCGAAAAATATTTAATTATCTCAAACGATAATCAAATTTCATAAATATCTGATTATCAAAAACGATAATCAGAAGCACAAACATCTAATTATCAAAAACGATAATCAGAAGTCATAAATATTCAATTAACGAGTCCGGAATTAACCGAAGTAGTAAAAGTATGGTTCCATACTCCTTACTTTTGCTAAATCGTTTAAATCTCTTTATCGTTTTCTTGAAAGTGCAGAATTGTGTGTTTTAAAAATAACATTTCACATTCTCAAACGGACAAGTCCGGAATTAAGCGAATCAGTAAAAGGAAGGGGTCATAGTCCTCGATTTTTCTGAAAGGTTTAAATCGCTTCCTCGTTCTTTTGAAAATGTAAGCTGTAAAAATTTTGAAAACAATTTTAATTTATATTTTTGAAACAACTTTTTAAAAAATAAAGAATTTTGAAAACACGTGATTAAATTAGCAATATCAGTATTGCGGGAGAACCGCTTGTAAATCCATTTCAAAATTGACGAGTACTGAAGTTAACACGTCAAAATCTCATCAAAATAACTGGCATCAAAATATAATGCCAAATGAATTTTCATTCATCAAAAATGTCACAAGAATCTTCTCAAAGATAGAAAGGGATATCATACCCTAAACTTGTATTCATAACAAGTCAATAACACTTGAATTCACCAATGCACAAAAATTGATAAACATATCAATAGAAATCACGAAAATTGGTGAAGCACAAAATTCCAGAAATCATCACAAGAAATCCAGAAAACACATAAATAAAGGGGGAGGCCTAACACATGAATGGGAGCATGAAAACTCACCTACGCGTAAACACATGACGAGAAGCTATCTCATGGAAGCTATCCATTAAATTTTCACACAGGAATGGCCCGAAGACCGTAGGGTGCTACCCTAGAAATGTGATGGCGAAACATCACATGATCGGGGTATAGTCTCCCACGTAGACAAAGAGATATGCGATGGCGAAACATCACATAATCGGGGTATAGTCTCCCCGTAGACGAAGAAATATGTGTGAGACGAAATCACACAAAGAGTATCCAGACAACCCTCAAAGCCCAAGAGATATGTGTGAGACGAAATCACACCGATGAGGCCTAGTCTAACCGTGCAATATGTGTGAGACGAAATCACACACTGGTGTCTAGACAATCCTCAAAGCCCAAGAGATATGTGTGAGACGAAATCACACCGATGAGGTCCAGTCTAAATCATAATATGTGATGGCGAAACATCACATAATCGGGGTATAGTCTCCCCGTAGACGAAGAAATATGTGATGGCGAAACATCACATAATCAGGGTATAGTCTCCCCGTAGACGAAGAAATATGTGTGAGACGAAATCACACAAAGAGTATTCAGACAACCCTCAAAGCCCAAGAGATATGTGTGAGACGAAATCACACCGATGAGGCCTAGTCTAACCGTGCAATATGTGTGAGACGAAATCACACACTGGTGTCTAGACAATCCTCAAAGCCCAAGAGATATGTGTGAGACGAAATCACACCGATGAGGTCCAGTCTAAATCATAAAAATGATCGTTATGATCATAAAGAAAGTGTCAATTACACTAAGCTAGTAAATATAAGAGTTTAGCTTCATGTCCCATAACCACTTGCTTAACTCAAATATTTACGAACAGATTGTAAATCTCCACTAGGAAGTTGTCACAAAAAGGGTTCAATCGAGCAAGTCCAGGAGCTAACCGACGAAGTAAACACAAGCGTTTCATACCACTTGTTTTACTAGGCCGTTTAATTCAATTTCTCATACGAGTGAAATAAAGGCTTGTATATACTAATAGATTGGAAAACGGTTCAAGAAAAAGAACTTTGTAGTAAAATAGTTTTGAAATCGTTTGGAAAAAAGGGATTTTAATATTTACTACTAGTATAGAAAACCTTTATATTTTTAAAGTGACAAATCACAAAAATGATTGTAGAAACAATCAATCACAAGAATTCACATACGAAGATGTGAATGGAATCCAGAGAAATCGATACGGAATCCATCAGAAAGTATGTTCACAAAAATCCCGAAGAAAATGTCATCAAAGTTGCTAATAAATGATAGCAACAAATCGGGGAAATGATCAAGAATCGATTAAATTAGGAAACCAAGTCAGTTCACTAATATTTCACATTCGAAGACGTGAATAAAATCCAAAGAATTCGATTCCAAATTCATCAAAGTAGGAATACCCAAAAATTCTAGAAATAGAAGTTATCAAAATCGACAAAGGTGATAACAACTAATTAGAAAAGAAGAATCGATTATCAACTGGAAAAACAAAGCAAATCGAGCAGAAATGCATAAATGACTTCAACAAAAGTAAGAATCAAGTCAACGTCGAAGTCAACAATTAATAGCCGCAGTCGAGTACAAAATGAATCAATCATCATTACCAAAGAAACCAACGGCAAACAAAATCAGAGTCTTGAGAATCAAGAAATTAGCAATTTCTCAAAAACAAAGTGACCGAAGTCGAAGGGAAATCCAGATGAGGAAAACACAAAAGAACAAGTTCAAAATTGCAGAGATTCGAACAAAATCAACATCGGCTAAATCAATTCAGAGCCGAAAACACAAGATTAAGCGTTAGGAATTCATACCTAACAGTCAAAAATAATCATATGTAAAGATGAGAGATAAAACATCGACAAATAGTTGTAACACATGCTCCATCTAAGTTATGTTTTATAATTGTCCTAAACCCCAGGCTCTAATACCAAGCTGTGACGCCCCACCTCTATACCCACGCTAGCCAAGAACACTACGGTGTAGTGCTGTCAACTAGCACGGAGAATAAGGCTGTTGAGGAGCGACCATCTATGTAATTGCCTTGTGCGAGCACCGATATGTCAGATAATAAAACATTGCATTTCATTTTTTAGAGGATACCCGACATACCGATACCAACTCAAAGCTACTACACAGTGGCTATAATAGTTTAGGACAATAGATATAAAAATAACACAGATAACATAAATGCGGAATAAAGATGGAACGAAAAGTCTCATATATACAATAACTGACATCAGTTACAATACATTTGACACAATACAAATGATACAACTACAACTGTCGACTCAAGAAGTTATATATACACGTACATTATCGACTAATATACATGAATACATTATCATCTTAAAACAGACACACTGACTACTACAACACGACGAAGACCACTTCAATTGATATAAAAAGTCTTCATAGCTCTAGCAGCAACCCAAAGCTAAAAATCTACAACCTGTAAATACTCGGTCTGACCCGAGTATTACATTCAAAAGAAAATAATACTCGGATCAGTCTAATTCAAACTCAGTTATTAGCGCATAGAAGCAATAATAATCAATCTCAGTATAGATGACAGTCACAGAAATCTCGTATATCCAACTCTCGATACGAGAATTGGATAACGGCGAATATAACACTAAACAGTGATAATCCACAAAACAGAAATCCAAAGCAGTTTAAGCAATTGAAATGTCAATTTAAAAACATCAATGATAATTGGCTGCAGTACACGCTAACGTGTACTGCCTCGCCAATACAGCCTACGAATTACGCAACAGATCGACGAATTAAGAACAAAAGAGATATCGATTAAAATCTGTCAATTCGGTGTGGCTGCAGTGCACGCACGCGTGCACTGCCTCGCCACCACCGAATATAAAGTCACCACCACAATAAAACTGCAGTGGCCAACAGGTATAAGGACGAAGGCAGGCTGCAACTAAACTGCAGAAAAGTCATCAACAGTTCAAGCATATACAGCAACAGAGACGAATTCGAGTACACCATGAAGCAGAACCAAGTGCAGTTCAACTGAGATGGACAACTCGAGGATAAACATGTACAGATGAACGAGTGATCAATATGGCAACACAGATGTGCAAATGAAGAAGTCTCGAACTCAAGACAATATGGAACGAGTGCTGTACTGATAAATGAAGTGCAGCCACAAACGCATAGGTTCAAAGACACAAATGATCACCAGGTCAAACCCCGAAATCGGGTTCAACACAGGTGATAACAACCAAGGCATTTCAAAAAAAAAAATGGTCAAGACATAAAATCAAGTCTCGACCCAAAATATCAATGATTTCTGCACAATGAACTGTGTGCGTACACAGGGAAATCAAATGTACATGAATGCACAGGTGAATCAACTACAGGATCAAGTGACCAACAAAATCAATATCAAGAACACTAGCAGCTGATCAAACGTGTACACAGGAATGGTAACACAAATAAAGCATGAATGCTACTGGCAACAAGATGAAGACTACACTGACAAGTGCACAACAACAACATGCAACTATGAATGGATAGACAAGCAACAAGTGAATGACCGGAGCACATGACTACAGCAGCTCAAGGTCAATGGTGCAACTCAATGCATAAAACAGTGAACAGGGGGCAGTATGCCGAATGAATGTAATTCAGGTTCAAGTGAGGAGGCAACTGCACTATCAAATCAAAACAGGGTCAGACAAACCATAATGCAACGGTAACTCGAAAAGCAGTTCAGATGACATAACAAAAGATTCAAGCACAGTGCTACAAGAGGCAGGGGATAACAAGGCAAAATACACACTAGTGTTCAAAGTGCAAGCTGTAACTACCAGCAAATACCAACATGCCTCGAAATGTATCAGAGAACATATGCAAGGGGTCAGGTAAGTATTTTATGTAAACTGGACAGGGCAACTTTGAAAAGTAACTGATTCCAGTACATCAACATGAAACCAGAGAGAGTAAAGTCAGAAACCAAGAAAAGCAGTATCAATCAAGGCTGAAGCCATCAAAAAGTATCACATAATCAAAGTAATTGAAGTCGACTAAACAGTTTCAAATCAAGGCCGAGACCAATTCAAGCAAAGGTTCAAGTTATAAAAATATATAAAACTATTTGCAAACTGAATCTGGCCAGAAGTTCTAGACAGTGAACTGAAGTGTAGGCAAGAGTGTGCTCGTGACAACTAGACTCAAGTATGCTCAACTCCAAATGCATCAAGTTCAAACAAATCCAAGATCAATACAGTAATCGAACAAGTATCAAAATTTCAATGAAACTGCAGTTACAAACAAGAACAACTGCAACCGGCCAAATAAACAATGCCAAGAGACCGGAGTAGAATGTAAATCAACCCATAATGACCAAGGAGGTCGAATCGATCAAAATTTATCAAGTCATGGATAAAACAAGAAATGGACCCAAATCAGAAAACGTCAACATTCAACATATCATCATAGATTCCCAACATCGAACGAAAACAATTGGCCAAGTTGGACAATATCGAATCAAAAATCGAATTGCAGAAGCACCAAAATGAGGATAAATTAGATGTGAGAATTTACTCACCTTCAATTCGAGATCGCAAGCAAATGAGCTACAGCGAAGGCGAAGCCAGAGTCACCACAGAGGAGCTTCTTCTACGAGCGAGCACGAAGAGCAGAAACTTCGATCGAGACAGGCTACATCGAAAATCATCCAATCGAAACCATCGCATGCTTCGACATACAAAGCCCGAAGATCAGAGCGAACGAAAGCCCTAGCAAGCATTGAAAGAACGAACAAGACAAAAGCCTTAATCTTTCCAGATCGAACGAGAGAAGTTTTTCTCAGCCGCCATTATTTCACAAGCAAAAGAAAATTGAATCGGGTTGAACGCAATTGAATGAAAAAGGGGAAAGGAGATGGGTTGTTTGGGTGTTGAGTGAAATCACGGTTTCAAAACAAAAGATCATGGGCCGAGATTATTGTTTAAACCCAAACGACACTTAACGAATCTTTCTAAAGCTCGTTCAACATTTAGAACGGCTTTAAAAATTCCAAATAGCGAATAACAAAATTTTATCCCTGAATTTCAATTTGATTAAAATGCCAGAAGTTATTCGTTCCCAGATTAAATCGTCAAGAGACGATAAGAAAATGGGTACGGAATGCCGGGTTGTTACAGAGGTGGTATCATGGTATGGAGCCCAGATACTTAACCTATGTTGATACTGCTTATTATGTGGTTGTTGCGAATCGGGGATCCTCGGGAAGATCGGTTACGATCGGGGGATGGCATACGCGTGTCAGTAGTTACCTATTTTTGCAGAGGTAACCCGACCTTGTGTTGGCAGAGATCCGGTTAGGTTCTCGGGACGTCATTCCAGAGGCGTTCCTTCGTGGCATAGGAAGTTCCTTAGCCTGACCATTTGTTGGAAATCCAAAGAAACAATACGTGACTTGTACGGTTTTAGTTGTAGAACCTATCATTCACTTATGGTGGCGCCCCACTGTTTGGATGGTAGCTATAGTAGGCATAAGTGCGAAATGCCTATGCTGGCTAAGATTTATATTATACTTTCGAAATGTTTTCTACACTATGCACTAGTAATAATATCAAAAATGATTTGATTCTGCGTATCAAGCATCTTTGACTATCATAAGGAGAAATCTCCTCCGATTCTGCGTTTGCATTGTGTGTGTGTGCGGGAGGCCTTATGATAGTTTCATTTTCCAAAAGCATTGCGAATAAATTTTATTTTCTTTGTGAAAAATAACTGTTTTACGATCTCACACCAGTCACCATGACTGACTCGGAGTTTATTGTTTCCCTTCTAAACTCTGGGTGCCCACCAATTTCCACACGGGCAGCCTAGAGTTATATTATCAGGATATTCTTAATATTCTGGAGCTTTGAAAGCAAGCTGGATGGCGAGACGTATATCCGTAATTGTTTATTTATTCCGCTGTGTATTCTGTATGAGGACAAGTTATATAACTGTCCATTGTTGTATTGAGTTGTATATTGACTCTGATTGATGTATGTATAAACTGATAAAAATTCTTTTGTTTATA
Organism: Allium fistulosum; assembly: GCA_030737815.1. Taxonomy (NCBI): domain Eukaryota; kingdom Viridiplantae; phylum Streptophyta; class Magnoliopsida; order Asparagales; family Amaryllidaceae; genus Allium; species Allium fistulosum. Next base: position 1,218,639,461 of record CM060902.1, read on the forward strand.
AAAGATTATTCATTTATCTATTATATATTGTTCCGCTGCGATATGTGAGATTCTGATATTGTTTCTGTTTCTGATGTTGTTCTGTTGTTCTTCTTCTCTTTTTCTGCTTTCTTCTTCTTCTACTTTTTTTTCTTCTTTTTAAAACCCTCATGCTTCGTATTTCCATGCATCTTGAGTTAATCAATGGAGATTAGTGTTTAATCAAGGAGTACGGATTTGCGGGTCTTGACACGAGGTCTTTCACCACTTTTTTGATGTTGCAAAAAACGTTGCAATAGAGTCAACTATAACTATTTTTAGATGTTGTAATAGAATCAACTACAACTATTTTTAGATGTTGCGGAATATGTACAACTTTTAAAAAAAATCAATTATTTTCAACCTACAACTTTATCCTCAATACTATTATTATAGAATTACAATTTTAGAAATTCAAATACATAATTTGTTGACTCAAATGCATAGAATGCATATCAAGGTTGACTAAATACATAAAATCAAACAATAATACAAAAATATTTGTGACATTTTAGTTCTTCACATCAGGCCAGCAAAAAACGTTTCTAGCAATCTTATATGCAATTTAAACTCACGTCGCAAAATCCTTTCTCTTAGTAATTATTTGTAAAATCTTCATCTAATGCTTCTGCCTAGATTCATGCTTCTCAATCTTCTTTTGCAACTTTCTCATCTTTTCAATTTTTGAAACTGAGCATCACACTAATGATTCATCTTTTCCCGTTCACATTGCAAGATCTTTTTTCAACAAACTTTCATAGATTGTCATCAAATCTTTCTACTTCCTCAACATGGTATATTCATTAAATCTCATTCTTTACCAAAGCTACATTTGGACATGCTACTCACTGTTGCTGCTCATGCATATCAACACATTATAGCCTACTAGTACAAACACAAAATTTACCCATTAACACAGTATACTCTAAAATAACACGGTAAAGTAACAAAGCAAAGATAAAATTGGAGAGACATTTACTTGAGATTATTACCCATAGCACCACGACTAGTACCAGAATGCACATACAACTAATTCGGTTGCATTGAAGCAGGCATGGAAGCAAACAACCTATCAAAAAATGCATACTGAGGCATAAGCTCTTTGTAAACCACTGCCTTATTGGGTTGAAACCCATTCGTGACCACATCTGTCCTATTTGGATCCATACTCTTGTCCTGAAATTTGTGCTATATAGAAAAATATATGATAAAGTATGTTATAAATATGGGAGTGTAAGCGTAAAATGTGATATTTTGAACATTAAGAAGTTAAATATCTAGCCTTATAATAGATGAACAAGCAGAAAATGTAGTCTGCTTCTGAGATATAAAAGGACTTATGTATGGTAAAAGAGCTTAAATTTAATGTTGTTGGCACTCATATAATTTGCATTGTTACTATGATACCATGAAATTTCTATTCATAAAATCATGTAAGGATTGTACAAGTATTAAGATAAGTTTATTCATTACAAACCTTTAGAAAGAATGATATTTTAAGCATTGAGAAGTTAACCAAATATTTTGAGCATTGAGAAGTTAACCACGTCTTAGCATATGAACAACAGAAAAGGAAAAAAATATATAGAACACCACTTCTCATTGTTTCCATCTCTGGTTACACAACAATGTCAGTACCAAGGGTCGATCATAAGGAACACCAAAAAGTAACCACAATAGCAAACAACTCATAACAAGACATCGGCTCCATAATCAAATCCAACATCAACTTCGACCTAATCATCCACGACCTATTCTATGTACTCAACCTAGGAACCATAAGATAACTCCATAGAAAATGGGTCGGAAACGTGTCCTTAGGGGTCAGCTCCATTGCAAATGAGACCATCTACGCTTGCTTCCTTAGGCGTCAGCTTTGGCTGGCAAGCCCTAAGGAGACGAAGTCTGTGCTGTGTGATTTAGGCAGTGGAATTTGATGAGTTAACTATGTTGCTTTGGATGTGGAGAATGGGGATCCGATAAGGATGAGATATTGTGGTGGTGAGTTGGAGGATTTAGGCATTGGATTTGTTTTGGGATTAGTTTGAGAAACCCAGATTTTATTTTGGGATTTAGGTGGTGAGATTTGAAATTTAGAGTTTATGAAAAATAGTATAAGCGGGAAATGAAAATAGTTAAGGAAAGGAGGGCGAGAAACTATTGTGCTAACCAAGGCAAACTATTGCTACTAATTTTAATGATGACCAAAATGAAAGGAATAACAAACATTACTATAAATTTTTACCTTCCAATTTTAGGTAAATTTCAAAATTATGGTTCAAATTTTATGAATTTTTTTAACTTATTTTAGAAAATTTTAAAATTTTGAAATAATAAATATGATTATTAATTATAATAATTAAATATTAAATATTACTTCTTAATTATTGAATATTACTTATTTATTATTAGTTATTAGTCTTATTTATTAATAATTTAACAGTAATTATTTAATGGTAATTATTAATTGTTAACTATTAAATATTGCTTCTTATTACTAGTTATTAATTAGTATGTATTACATCTCAATTATAATTGAATATTAATTATTAAATGTTAATTATTATGTGTATACTATAAATTATTAACTATTAATGGTAATTATTAATTATTAAATATTAATTGTTATATATTTAATATTACATAATAATTATTAATTATTAAAAGTTAACTATTTATTATTTAATAGCACGTATTAATTATTAAATATATTTATTAAACTTTTCTTAAAATTAGCTATTAAAAATCTTTGAATAAGGCAACTAAATAAAAAATATTGTTATAAATCAATATTTACAACGTTTTAGGAAAAAACGTTGTTAAAAAGTATCAAATTATGTGGAAAAAACTTGTTGAAAATAATGTTGTTATAACGTTTTCCTAAAGAATGTGGTTAAAAGGATATTTTACGCCTTTTTTGCAAAAACATTGTAAGCTAAAACGTTGTATAAAAGTATTTTTGTTGTAGTGATTTACTCTATTGCTAATCACTGTAGGAGCCCATCAATTTATGGTTATGGTGAACCTTTTCCCTTTTTGTATACTACCTCGGCGATTCTCCACCGAATCTGCTATGTATTACGGTACATTGCTATCCACCAACTGATATAATCTATACACAAAATTTGGTAAAGCATCTTACAACAAAGATAAGTCATAAACATGATAAACCATTATACAAACCCATCATACACAATAAGATGTTTTAATACATAAACATTAGTCATATCAGTCATCACAGTCATACAATACCATCATCCATAAAAGCCATAAAATATGATAAAGCGTCATACTCCAAATACTTCCCATCACAATTCTAAGGATTTGCGATTCATTTTGATATTAAGCTCTCATTTAGTAAGTAATTTCTTCATTCACTCCAACCAAAATCTTCTAAATTAAAATACGAAGCTTTAAAAGATCGAGGGGTTGATTTTAACTTCTTTTATCAAGTGTGAATGGATTTGTAGGGATGGGTTGAACATAACCAAATTAGTGTAGAATACATTGTGGGAGATACAATTCTATGGTTTTAAAGCATATAGTAGGACCGTTGAAAGAAAATTGCTGAAATAGGTACTTATTACATCTATTTATATAACAATCCCGCACAACATCATTAACTTTTAAATCATCAATCGTCTCCTTAAGACTTACCAACTCAAACAACAAATTATTACCAAGTACTCTGCCCTACCAGGCTACTCACCTAGCTCGAAGGATGAAGTAAGCCCAATGGTTATCCCTAATATAAAGGCCAAAACTAATTTTGCGCATTGGGTTGATTTTAAAATTTTGTTTGAAAGTTCAAAATTATATTCTGAATGTAAAAGCTAAGTTTAAAATATAAAAAGGAAATTTTATAAAAGTTATAAAATGCATCGAAATTTTTCAAAATTATTTTGACAAACTAAATAATTAATTTTGAAATTATAAAATTTAAAATTTAATTAATATAACTAATTAAATTAAATTAAATTAAATAATTAATTAAAAGTTAACGATTGAAGCATATATATTGATATATGTGTATAACTATAATGGTTTTAATTATTTATTTACCTTGAAATTGTTTACAATCAAATAAATTAAAATTTCAAATTAGTTAAAATATTAAATTAAATTGTTTAATTAAAAAAATTAATTTTTTATTAAAAGTTTTTTTATTAAAATGTTTACATATGTTGTTATATACACATAAACAAACTATAAATGTTATGGTTCATTCACTATCTTAAATAGTTTAAGATATGTAATATTGATTTCATAAATTTTATAAAAAATTAATTTTTTTAGAAAATTAGTACTTTATAACTACAAATAGTTCATATACTTCAATAATATCCCTTATCAAAACCTTACAACCCAACCCAGATGAGTGTTTTGCAAGAAAAAAAAGTACATATTATCTACATATATCGACGTACAACAGAGTTACTGATTAGTTGATGATTATCTAAAACATGTGAGGTCTGAAGGAAACAAAAATCAACAGTACTAGAGAAAACAACTGTTTACATCCAAATATAGCACATACAAGAGCAACATAATAAATTAATAAGCTCGCGACTAAAACATAAAGAGAGAGCATGCAATTGTAGTGAGTATTAAATGAAACGTTGGTTCATTTATCGCTTATTCTCCAGAAAGAAACAATGCATCTTAACAACTGTCCCTTTTCATTACTTGACCCAAAAGTCAATTATGGTGATTTGTAGATCTGAAAACAAAACGGTGATGTAAATCTTCAGCTCTCTATCGTTTGAAAATACTATATCATTCGCAAACGAAAGAGGAGATTTGATCCATATTGGAGCTAGGCTTTGTGTAGAGTTCGATGTTGGATCATTTATAGCAGTAGATTTGAGGATGTTTGGCTACCATTAAGATAGAGAAACTTAAGGCGCCTATTTTTTTGCTCTTAAGCTGTTGGCGATCCGATAAAGCTGGGATTTCTAAGTGAATTAAATATGATTTAATTAATATAATTAAAATTAATTAAATTAGATTGATAAGATACATGTATACATTATACGAGTGAATTAAATTATAAAAATCATAAATATGTTAATACTTATATAAGTATATATGTAGAAAATTAAATGGAACGGTAAAGAAACCCAATTTAGATTTAATGAATAAATGCACATTTATTGTGCATACATCGTAATTTTTGATGCGTCTGACACTTGAATCACGAGCGTATTTCATAAGAAATACATTATTCCTAAATTGATATTACTCTTATATATATGTATATTGAAGATTATAAATCCTTAATATGTAACATGTCCTCTACCATTTATATATTAATAGATTACTTGTATACTCTTTAATTGTTATATTCCTTAAGTTAGAGATGAAATGTGTAGTACTATTGATATATTGACTAGATGACGTAAGATACATGCATGTATTTGTTGATATTCCTCAAGGTACCTGCATTATATTTAGGACGTCGCAAAATAATGGGTAAGAATGAATAATATCTTTCGATCTGTTGATCTTCCTTGAGGTCAAGATGAGATTATAAGGTGAAGACCAGGGGTTAGGAGTCATATATGATACAACTGATAAAGTGTTATACATCGCTTGTGGACGTATGATTTGTTGATATTCTGTAAGGTTAGAATCCCAAGGAAATTGAGTCCTAACGCCCACTAGAGAAATTAATGGATCCCCATGTTTTTCTTAGGGTTTTTAAGAAACATAAAAAATCTAATGGGAGCCTTATTAGACAAATGAAATGGTGACATTAAAACTTTATAATACTAAGAACAAACACTATGTAAAGTTAAAATAATTAACTTGATAAATTTGTGCAACTAATATAATTGATAAAATGTTTATCTGTTAAAATATATAATTTAACTAAATTAAAATTTACATAGAAATATTACATATACCTATTAATAAAAATTTTGACATGTTTTTATTCCAAGAGTCATGCAAGATCTAATTTGTGCAACCACTAAAATATTCGTGCCTCGGTCGCTTAATCGTTTATTTGCACAAGATTGTGTATTGTCTTCTATGAATTTCAAACTCTATAGCAATAGAAGACTATGAATATTTAATCCATATTCAATCATATATAAATATTATACGGTGAATGGTCGTGGTTCGTAATGTATGAAACTTCGATGAAATTAGTTCATTGGATATAAGAAATAAACCATAATGCAAAATCATGTATTCAATATGATTGATCACAGTAAGGATTTCCTTTGAATGGTTCAACGATTTTGAAAGGAAAGTGAATATACGAAAGTGGATGTAACATAGGCGCAATTGGGTTGAAGAGAGTGAATGGTCGCCTTTGCTTCATAAAGAGACATCAGAAACAAGAATTGCATAAAATACTAAAAGATACTTAATATGGAATGAGAAATGTAGTTTCTACTCCAATTGTGTTTTATCGTTTTCTATCAAAGTTATTTCTATGAGTTTAAGGCATTTGATCAAAAACACTTGACTGTAAACTAGTTACAGTATAATAAATAAATAGCCCAAACTAAGTAGTATAATGGAACTTCATATTTCATATGCTATTATAGTAATGACGAAAATAGTGGGAGCATACCATACGGCACTTGTAAATGGATGCATCAAGATACGAAAAATTATTTTCGTATGTAACGACCTGGAATTTTGGACCATTCGCATCCATTATAAGTGTATAGGTAGACACTCATGCCGGATTTGAATTGCTCAAAATACCGCATTGTTAATTTAAATTTGGCAAAACTGAACATATACAGTAAATAAATAATCACAGATCACAGACACAGAGTAATAAGTTGCAGCGGAAATAAAAGAGATAGTAGTTCATGAAGCTACTATATGAATATATAAAATACATCAGAGTTTACAACAGAAGAGTAATACGATACATCAGAGTTAAACCAGATACAACGGAAGAGTAACACGATACATCAGATACAAATCAGAATACATCACTGGAATCATCGAATATCTGAAAGCTGGATAGATAGCTGGATCTCCAAGCGAAGCTCCAACTCCAAAGGTGAGTCTCGAAAGCTGAACTACTCAGTCTGACCCGAGCGTAAAGCAAAAACACAAGACACTCGAGTCAGGATTAACATTCTTATATTAATAAATCCAACTCAAGTGAAATAGCAATTGAAATACAAGTAACTCAAAGGATGTTTGGAATAACCATCCTTTAAGGATCCGTTAAACTATCTACTATGTAGTAGTGTACGATAAGTAGATAATGTCTATCAGTAATAATAAGATATCAAAATAGTGTTGGCCCATTCCACCCTTAAAACATTTTTATTCCCAAAAGCATATACAAGACCGTAGTTTCCCCAAAACCGGAAGTCACCAGAGGGCAATCCATATACTAAAGGTACAAATCAAAATCGATGTGGTCGCGTATAAATGGAATACAAGTATGACAAGGCACATGAGGCAATACCCAAGGTAGTGACACTACCGTTCGCCTGATCCGGACTGGTGAGAACGCAACGCCGCAGCGCCCGCAACACCGTGAAACGACACTCCCAAAATCAAGGGTGCACCAATCGACAACAAGTATAAGTAGTTCGAAGAAGTGTGTCCACTTGAGGTAGCTAATCCTCCATTGGCCCGGCACAGCTCCTGTTTTAGTCATTTCCAATTTGACACAAGTGTCAAGGCTATCCATCATCGTTCTCTTTCTTCAGTCATCACGTACATCATTCCAACCACTTCATTCTGGATCATCACTCCGCGTATAGTTATTAAAGTGGTTTTCGGTTTAGATAGAGAGTATATCCATAACCGAATTCCGGTCTCTTTAATAACTTCCGTAATTATTTCACCGATTGGTCGTTTATATATTTCAAAACCAAATCAAATTCAATTTCAATTTCAATTCGTAAATCCACATTTCGTTTGTCTTTCAAAACCAATTCCATAAATTTACGTTTCAAAACTTCCAAATTATACATTCAAAGTCTTACAATTCAATTTCAATTTTATTTAAAACAATTCAAATATTGATTCAACTTCGGATATAAGTTTCATTCCGAAATCTTTTAAATAATTTTAATCTTAACTTTCAAATCAATTTAAACTCATTTATCGATTTCATTCAATATTCGTTAAGTTACTTTATCATTCAAAACAATTTCAATTAAATTTTCAATTCATTAAATCAATTCTTTCAATTACATGTCTTACATTAATTTCAAAAATATCACATTTTATTTCTAGTTAAAGAAATTCAATTTCACTTATTTAATTACTTAAATAATTTTCCAAAACTTAATTAATAAAGAAACTCAATTTCAATTATTTACGAAGTAAAATTCACTTATTCAAAAATTTCAATTTTTCTTATTAAAGAATTCAATTCAATTTAATCATTAAATAATTCAATCTTATTTAATTATTAATAATTCAAAACTTAATTATTAAATAATTTCAAAGTTAATAATTTCAAACTTAATTATAATTTCAAACTTAATTATTAAATCATTTCAAAGTTTAATAATTTCAAACTTAATTCAATCATTTCTCAAATTAAACAACATTCTTTCATCTATTACATTGTTAATATTTTGTTTCAGATTAGAAAATATTACATTTTCCTTTCATTAAAATTCAAATTTCAACTTCATTTCAAAACCATATTATTTATTCAAATAAAATCCTCGTTTATTTTTAAATCAAATTATTGACCAATCGGGTTTTATTTAATTTCCTATCCTAGGTCAAAGTTCAATTTGGGTATTTATCATTTCAACCCGATTCCAATTCAATTTAAAAACAAAGCATAGTAAAGGGAACTTGCAGTGTGATAACTGGGATGGTGTCAAAGTAAATAAACAAGCAATAACAACAACAATAACAATCCAATAATCAATTCAAATAATCCCGAAATAACCGTATTAATTCGCATTGTTATTTGTACGAATTAATATAATTATTTCTAGAATCTACACTATCATTTCATGTAGATTAAAGATTATTACATTACGGTTTTCACTTGTCATTCAATTTACAATTTCATACATCATCAATTTAACAACATTCATTCAGTGGTTCAAGGTGTAATTAAACAAATCATACGTGTCAATAAATTTAACAGTTAAAGGGGTCATATTATACAATGTCAGTTAATCAAATTTAACATTTAACTATCCTATATCAAGTTCAATTGCATACTATTTATCATTTTAACATTAACAATTTAACGTCCAATATAACATCAACAATCAATCAATTATCAGCCAAACTGTATTATCATCGCATAAATAATTAACAGATAAATGTGTCAGATGTCACAGGTGAACTGATACAGGTAATAGCATATAAAACAGTGTAATTAACTAACAGCAGCATATTTCAATTGTCGTTTCAATTGAAATCAGATTTAATAAATAAAAGAACGTTAATCGTGAGTGAGTGCTCACCTTTCGAGGCTAGAGATCAATGGGAATGAGATGGATTACGAATTCAAGCACGAATTCCAAAGCAAATCAAGATTGGCACGAATTTCACGATCAAAGCTGATAACAAGGAGTCGATGAAATAATTAGAATCAGCTAAATAAACAGAAATTATATATATATTATTGTTATTCCCATGAAATAAATATTTAATTTCAAACAAATATTATGGTAATGTATATAATTAAAATCATTGTTTAAATTTAAAACACATATAAATGCAAATGATATATTATATTTTATAACCTCATATATTCGAAATCAAAGTATATATATAAAATCAATAATAAAATTAAAAGTGCATATATTTAAATCGAGTATATATAATATATTTTAAAGTCAATATTCATTGTAAAGCAACACAGACAACTATATTGTAATATATATAAGTCAATAGGTCCTATATAACTAATAAAAGCTTATATACAAAACAAGCCTGTTATATATATATATATATCAGATAACATGATATGACTTATGTGCAAATGGACATATCATACTTCTCAAAAGCAAGCCAAGCAGGCAAAACATATATGTTTTACAGAACTTACAAATATATAATAGCAAATGTATACATATGAGCATACAGACTAGAACTTTAAAAAAAAATATAGGTATATAAAATGCTCTTCCCTCAAAGTATTAGTATATTACAAACAACAGAGGACAAAACAGCTATATATATACTATAATACAAATATATACATAAGTTTAAACCCATAACAAAATCAGTTATATGATATAGATTTATACTAGAAATATATGTTATTAAAATATATCAACACTAATATATAAAACAAACATATATATGTATAGACAAACATACATATACGTCATTATATTATGATACTTCAAATATAGTATAAATATACTTCAAAATCCGAGATCCCAAATCACATAGTTTTTACTAAATATGTATAAATAGTAACCTATATATATATACTATATAAATACTTTACAATCAACACTATATTTATAACTCAGGATACAACAGATTATGCATTTCAGATAACAAATCTTATGTAACTTACTAACATATATATTGTAATTTATATAAACAGATAATACAATAACATATATACTAATGTAATATAATATAACTTATATGTATACAAAATTTCTGAAACATATATATAAACCAGGAACCAACTATGTACAACCTTTATAATATATATATGGTCAAAAATCCAAACAGAGTATACTATACATAAGATAACAGACTAAACTTTATACAATTTAGACTATATATATTAGATACTACATATATATATTTATAATAAAATCAAAATGCATATAGTACTCATTATAATTCCAAGCCTGCTCCAAAATATTACCATAGATTTTAATGTATAATATATATAACACTTAACCATATAAATACAATATATAAAAACTTACTCACGTATTATAAGAAGAGAGGCTGCAAAGGAAATGAGGTGACGAGGCTGAGCGAACTGGTGTTTTGGAGTTTCTGCAAGGTGGAGAGGGCACGAAGTGGTGGAGTCTGAGATGCTTCCTAGGTGGGTTAGCAGTCAGGTAGTTGACGCATGGAAGGCTGCGATGAGGTGTGGTGGACATGTCAGATGGCGGTAGTGGGCGGTTGCTACTGGAGGTGGGTGGCTTTCGGACGTGGAGATGGTTGACGGGTTGTAGGCGGTAGGGAGGACAGAGGGAGGGGTCGTTCGGTGGTTACGGTGCCAGGTTGTTCGGTAGCTCACGAGTGGGATGCACGTTGGCCGGTGCGAGCGGGTGGGTGGTGAGGCTGCCGTGTTGATGGAGGTGAATGCTTACGGGGTTGGGTGCGTGGCCAAGAAGGCAGGAGGAAGGAAGAATACAGAGGAGTGGAGATTTTGTTTGTATGCGAACCAAATGAAGATGAAAAGAATGAACCGGCTATATTAAATTGTATTGGAATGGAACCGAGAAAACGAGTGAACCAAGAAAAACTACAGTCAATTTTAATTACGGGAATATGAAAAACAAGTGGCTATTGGATTTCAACGGTTAGGTAGATGAAAGAACAGGAACCCAAAAGGTTGAAAATGGGTACCGGTACGGTTAGTCGTCTCGCAGATTTCGTCGTGTACCGGATGCCGAAATAAACAAACGAATATACCGCAGCGATCAGTAAGACGTGACGATCAAAACGGTATAAAGATATTAGTGGCACGATTGAATTTGTAAAATTCGAATTTTTCTACTGGCGGAAATGCAAGAAAAACGCTGAAAAATAAGATCGACGGAGCCAAAGATGTCCAAATTTGGAAGAACGACAAACTGACATCTTGCTCAGAAGATGGTTTAGAATTTTTCTATGTAAAAATATTTAGGTTTCAAAAATATTTTATTTCCATCGCTTTTTAACTGATTAAATTGAAGTAAATTTACGCGCGAAATAAACTTTCATATCTTCGGACGAAAATTTACCAGTCGCTATGTTTAATTAGACGTATTCCAAATATTAAATTTTTATTTCAAAATTTTATCGTTTAAAATTTTACAAAATTTCAACTAATTACGTTATTAAAACAGTTGAAATTTACGGGTCGTTACATCGTATATATACAAAGTATTATTTATGAAATAATATATGTTTTCAGTATTGACTGAAAATATAAATAGTTTTATTTTATTATGAATATTCATTACTAAATAAATCTTGAATAACATTATTTATTGCACTAGATACATAGTAAAGAAGTATCTAAAGTTTTACAATTGTTTTGGAATTATGGACTAAGCCATTGTTTTGAGAAATAATTCTTTAATCATATAACTACGAATCACAAGGTACTAGCAAATTGTATCTCAAATGATTTAAGGAAAAACACTCACATAGTGGGAGCGAAACAAGAGTTGATGAACTCTTAGGATTGATGCATATAGATGTATTCAATTATAGGTTTGATGATACCAAAACGGTTCCACATACTTCGTTTAAATTCATTGATGAATTATGGCAGACATGAACATGTGTATTTGATACAGATGTTGTATGTCTGTGATAGGTTCATAGTATATAAAACGAAAGTAAATAACATAACGTGCAAAAGAAAATAAAATGATTTGATTGAATATGTGAGTGTATTGGGAAAAGGTTCCGAATGTGTTTAAGAACGAATAACATTCAATCTCAAAAATCACTCCTCCCTATGATACATAATGGTGTATCGATAAGGAGTAATTGGACTTTATTAGACAAAGTACGATTGATGATGATTGAAGTTAACTTTTTTCTGTAAGGATGTGTACTTAAGAGTAAGTACATAAGGTTAAAACTAATTTCATCTGAAGTGGTTTACGAGGTCATTCGAGATACGAGTTTACAAGAAACCACTACATACCCTAGGTCAAGAAGCTGACAGGTTGTGTGAGTATAGAGGCGACATGTAATACTTGCTAGTGAGGATCTTTTGTGGACCATCCGAAAGGAGTTTAGGACCGATCAATATTTATTGGTCAATATATGTTATGAACATATGTTTCGTAAACTTAAAAACCAAATCAGTTTTATACATATATATAGGAAATTCATAAAATGTTTATGAATACCTATTCCATTACACTAAGAAACCATTATTATTTCAAGAAACACAACTTCATGAGGTAGGATTTTTTTTAGAAATTATTGGTAGTAAAATGGATTTGGATACAATCCAAAGATAAAACTAATTACAAGTGAAATGAAATTAACCAAGCCTAAATGGACACAATTAATAAGAATGTCTAATAAGAACTCTCATTTATTAAAGAGAAACTATTTTTATTATTGATGTTAAGAAAAGAATTTCCTCGGTTGTCAATGAGCCATTAAGAGTATTGACTCTATCATATGACATAATGCGCAAATCCGAAATGGATACCAACTACATTATCAAAATATGATTTTGATAGTTGTACCCAAAAGATCCATTGATCGAAAAATGTCTCTAAGAAGAAAACCGATGTAGTTGGAATATAAACTACACTGATAGAATAACATCGTAAATTTCAATTGCTGAAATGAACGTAACAAATTCGTCATTCAAAATACTTGAGTTAATTTAGATTTTACTAACAAAATTTACCACCCGTTATGGCTTTGAGCTTTGGTGCATATATATTGAAATAGAGATTCTAAATACTGGTTTAGAATAGACTATTTGCACATATCAACCAAAATGTCTCAAAATCAGTTGAAGCAATAGCTGAGTTTGTGAGTATTGGATGTGATCAAAGAAATTATATGATGGTATCATTCGATGACATCAAAGTTGTGCAACTATTTTGGTAGAGAAATCAAATAGTTTGAATTTTAGTCAAAATGCATATGAAGCATGTGTCTATAAGAAAGAATATTAATAAGTACTAAAATATTTACAAAACTATAGTGAATAACAAACTTATGATTATTAATGATGTAATGGTGTTAAAATAAATTCATTTTGGTTGAAATTATTGTTATGGATTTGAGAAGACATATTATAATTAGTATATAAGGGTGCTGGGATTTTTGCTAAATGATATATGTTGATACTGTATAAAATTGTTTAATATGGAGCACGTAAGATGGATTCCTTATGCATTGGCAATAAGAATTCATACATGATGTATTGTCTACAATTTCACATTTTTTTATGTATTAGGTACATAAAGAAAATATCAGATCCGAATTAAGATCAATAAATGATTTTTAAGATTGTTCCTAAGAATTTGTGAAATACTATAGAATAGTTTATAGAAACAACGAACCCCTTATGAAGGAATGTTCAGAATCAAACTTCATTAGCGATTTCGAGTAGAGTATATCAATCCTTAATCTATGTTCAATCTTAAATTAAAAACTTTGAGCTAGAAAAATTCCAAATAACATGTAGTGGCTTATTTAACCAAAGGCTAAGTATGTCTCCTTGCGTAGCGCTGAAATAAAAGATGTATAAATAAATGCACAAATATATAACTTAGCTAGGGGTGATTCCAAATATCGAGAACCTTATGACTTTTTTATACAATAATGATGTTGCGATACAATTCATAAAAGAACCTAAAGCTCACTAGAAGTCAAAAGATATACTTCTAAAAGTTTCTAATTATGAAGTTTATCAACGTCGGAGATAGTTGATGGATAGAGTACATAACTAAAACAATATAGCATATCTATTCACTAAGGGACTGACTTGATCGGTTTGAGAAAACTAATTAAAGGAGTTGGAATAAGATTTATAATTAACCCCATGTGCAAGTAGAAGATTGATAGAGTTGGGGGTATGTCATAGGGGCAATTATGTAATTTGATACATATATCTAACCCGATAACTAATCTTTTTCGAAATAAAAGGTGTTTTCTTTCAATTATATACTTGTTATATTGTGATATAAATAGTTAAGTAATTAATTTAAATTATATTAAACAGAAAATCCTTAAATGATATGTTATGTGATAGTAATTACAATGTGTTATAATTAAGAGAAATTTTGTCACATTTAAAAATAACATAATATTTTAAATATTCTTACTCAATATGTTTCGAGGCAGGATATCGATACATCCATTCAGACATGACGTGCGAAACACTCTCCAAATACTAGGTAACGTATTTCTTATGACTATTGGTGGTACCAAGGGATTACACACTAGTAATTATTGGATATTATGGAATGACTCGGTCGAGAGTTTTTTGTTGGTTAATATAACTAAGATCAAATAGAGAATTTCAAAGTGACGATATTATGAGAATACTATTGAACTTCAATGTGGGCACTCTACTTTGATTAGAGGTAAATCTTGGTCTGACGTCCATCGAACGACTCTAGATGGATCTGAGTTGAAGCTTTGGAAGTGAAACTCTATTCAATAAATAATTCGTCTCCTCGGTTTTATGATGTTAGCATCACAATCAACTGCAATCAACTCAAAGTCAAAGTATTTGGCCAAAGCAATACGACTAATAATAACTGCTACTATTGACTCAAGGATTTTGTGTTTAAAGTAACCTAGTTGAATGTGGATGATGTTGGAATTTTAACCAAAACAAAATTCCATAAGTTCAAATGTGTTATAGTGTTGATGAAGAGATTCAGTGCAAATAATCATTACTATTGGTTACTGCTTATGGTAGTAAAAATGGATTTTACTGAGAAGAAGTATAAGCGATAAATTCAACCAAAATTTCACACAATTAACTAAGGTGACATTTGAACTTTAGTATTCCAATTGTTCAATATTAATCGCCGATTGAATTTATAACTTTTAGTCGCGCAACCTTATGATGAATACTCCAAAGAACCACAAGGTTTAATTAATTTATATCATTGTAAATTAACTAGATTAATTAATATTTATGAAATATTAAATATTATATTATTTTTGATCTTTGAATGCAGTTAGTATTCAACGAAATGCGTATATATAAAAGTTGTGTATGCGTGTATCAATATATCGATAGAATATTTAAATTGAATTTAACTAGATTAATTGCTATATGGATTTGGGAACTTTTAAAGCCCATTTTTTCCCTTATATTAGCTAGCCAAAGGGGGAGGAAGTGGAAGATATTCAAATTGGTTTGAAAAGGAAAGAGAGTAATAAAAGGTGTAAGAAAGATCTCTAGCATTGATTCTCTTTCATTACTTTCTTAAAAACCAAATTCGTTACATTATTGTTTAGTCTTCCTCTTCATCCTATCATGGTCGAAATCATCACGGCTTTCTTGGCAAAAATTTCCAAAAGCAAAATCAAATAAATACAAAAGTTGTGCTTCAGGTTATTGCAATTTCTTGAGGTGATTAAATCAGACCTAGGATTTTTCATTTTCAAGGTGTGATTTTTGGCTTCATCAAATGGCAACTTTTAATATCTTTTAATATGTGTACATTAGTTAGAGTGGTTAAGATTCATTATCTTCACATCTCATTATGATTATATGTTGCATTTTGTTAGTTTAGTTTAGATCTGAAATCTTATGCAACGAATTTATATATGCATGTGTTGTGCAATTTTGTTTGCTATTGTTTTAGAAATAAAAGTTTATATAAAACAAACTTTTAGATCTAGATCTAATTGTAATTAGTTTAAATTTTGTAACATGTTTTATATGTAAATATAAGTGAAACACATACACAAACCATTCGAAATTATTTTATGAAATTGAGTGTAAGTTTCATGTGTATATTTGTTATTTTGATCATCGTATACTTTTCTTGTTATCTACATTTTTCAGTTCAAAATTATTAAGGTAATTTATTATAAAAATACAAATACAATGCTGAAGATGTCAAAACTAAATAGAAAGTTACTGATTTTAAATAGTAAACATATAAAATTACAAGTTTTACATATGTATGTTATTTTGAAATTAACTTGTTTTCAAATTTTTAACTTTAGATATAAAACATATTAGTCAAAACTAAGAAGTGCTTGAGTTAAGAAAATTGTTTTGAAATAGCATTAAAAGATCAGTAAATGAAAGGAGATAACTCTTCCTTCTATTCCTCTCCTTATTAGTTGCCTACTTAAACACAATGGATTATCATTTTAAATATAAGCAAACTATATGTGATTAGTTAAAAATAGCTTTTTAACATATTATATATATAAATATAAGTTAACTTTATATATAGTATAATTTCAAAATAAAAATATGGACAACAAAGGCATATTTATACGTACACATTAACTATGTATACTGCTTATATGTTGCACTTCCATTTAACACACATGATTATATTTGATACATTCATTGTAATATATTTAAATTTAAATTAAGTTAAAACTCCCTTTTTTGACAAATTAAATAAAATTTGATCAAATTTGGTGTGGCCTTTGTTTAAGTTCAATACAGAAACTCTAATTTGATCATAGTTAAATAATGACATGGCGTTCATTGAACGACTATAATTGGATCCTTGTTGAAGCATTGGAAGTGAAACATTATTCAATAGAGAATTCGTTTCCTCGGTCATATAAGCTTACTATCACGGTCAACTATAATCAACTCAGAGTTTCTAGCCAAAGCAGTACGATTAGCAATAATTGTTACGATTGAACCAAGGACTTCGTGTTTGGATTAATCAAGTTTAATGTGAACCATGTTGGAATTTTGACCAAAATCAAATTCCATAAGTCCTAATGTGATATAGTATTAACGAACAGAATTTGTATAAATATTGTTACTACCGGGTACCTCTTATAATAGTAAAATTGAATTTTAATAAAAAGATGCATAAACGATAAATTTGGCCAAAATATCACACCACTAGCTAAGGTGATATGTGAACATTAATATTCGAATTTTTCACTATTTTTTGTTGATTGAATTTACACCTTTGAGTCACACAACCAAATGATGAATACTCCAAATAAACCACATAGTTTAACTAATTTATAATCACTGTAAATTAATGAAATAAACTAATATTTATGGAATATTAGTTATTATTAGTTTTTATATTTAAATGCCATTAGTATTTAATGAAATGCTTATATATAAAAGTTTGATGTGCATGTATCGATATATGATATTGAGAGAACATTTAAATTAGATTTAAATAAACTAATGAAACTGGGAATATTTTGCAGCCCACGTGACTCTTTTATGACTGGTCATACATGACAGGTTGGAGAGGATTTGATTGAGATTTAATGAGGAATAAAAGTGGGAAGGTTCTAAGGGGAGAATTGGAAAGGTTTTAATGTTTTCCTTAAAAAGTTCGCTTTCATTAATTAATTATCATTTTTCTCCCTGATAATTCATTTTCCTCCTATGCTCTCCTCTCTCTCCCTCTCATGGCTGAAATTCCATGGCTTCCATGGAATAAAATCCCAAAAGAAAAAATTAGCTAATATAAAAAATATTCAAGGTGGTGTTTGCATCTAGATCACTACAAAACCCAAAGGTTGATTCAATCGAACTGGGGTTTTATTCTTCATTTAAAGTGAAAATCTTTAGCTTCTTCTTTAGGTAATTCCTAATTTTATCTAATATATGTTCACCATATTGATATTGTTTAGATTCAATACATGTTACATCTAATTTGATTATTTGTTCATTATGTTAATATGTAGTTTAGATCTCTCATATGACACACTTTAGTTGATTAAATATTCATCATGTCAATATAACTAACCCTACAGATGCTACATCTCCTTTGATCATATATTTATATTGCTTGTATAATTTAGATTTAATTCATTTTACAATGAATTTATATCTACCTAAGTTGTTTGATCTATTATTTCATTGTTTTAGAATTATTTTTTAAAATAAACAATTTTGGAGTGGAAACTAATTTTAATTAATTGATATATTTTAACTCACTATATAAACAAACATAAATTTGTTACATGTGTTAATTATTTGAAATCATTTTTGGAAACTGAATACACGTTTCACATATTTATTATTTTTGAATATAATTCATTTAGTTGTTGTTTACGTTTGTTTAAAAAAAACTAATTAGAAAATCAAGTGTACTTTTATGCAAAACATCATAAACCTTTTGAATCCTTCTTTAGTTAAAGTTAGATTTCAATTTGTTACTTTAATTTTAAAACATATATTAAATTACAAAGTTTACATAAGTATATGTTATTTTAAATCTAAAATATAGTTTGCAATTATTCTCTCACATACAGAGATATGTATATATGTGTTAATTCAACTAAAAATTTATAAAACGGACTTTTGTGTAAATTCATAAATTTAATTTTAAATCCTTCCTTAGTTAAGACTTGATTCAAGATTGTTAATTTTAGTTCTCAAAAAATATTAGCCAAAATTAAGGTATGTTTGAGTGTTCAAAATTGTTTTAAAATTTTAAATCATTTTCTGAATGAGACGTCATATTTCGTTTCGCCAAATTCGGACTACTCTAGTGCCGTTTATCTTGTTTTCGGCATTTTAGCAGCATTTTTGGCAGCAAATATCGAGTTTTGATTGGATGGTCGTATCTCTCATATATGTGTGCCATTCTGTTCGTCTCGTCGTGCTGATCTCCGTAGTACATTCATTTGTGTGTTTTGGCGCCCGGTACGCGACAAAAATTGCGTAACGGTTAGCCGTATCGGTACCTATTTTAGAGTTTTTGGTTTTTTGTGTCTTTTCATTGTCAACCGTGAGAAACAAATAGCCTTTTGCTTTTATTATTTTCAGAATTCAACATGCTGGCTTTCTTTATTCCATTGGTTCAATATATATACTGCTGTCCTTTCGTTCACTCCTTCTTTGTTCTGTCTTCTTCTTCATTTGTTATATATATAATAGTATAAAGCTTTATGTATATATTACCTGTAGCTATTCTTCTCCTCCATTTGCTTGAGCTTCATCCAACCGTGCAACCTTCCTCCTTAGCCCCTCCCTCCACATCAGTCACGCCAACACAACACCGAACCCATCACCAAATGCAGCTCGACCCACAGCCTTCCCATTCCATCGCCTACCACCCTCTGACACCACCTGTAGCCTTGACAACCACTGCCCCAAACCCATCTTCCGCTTGGTCAGCCTTATCACCACCTCACACCCACCTTACGGTCCTACCCTCCGGCTAACCCATCACCCCTCCATTTCTGCCGCACAATAGTTTTCCGCCACCAAAACCCTTTACTTCCCCTTACCGAGCGTTGACCCGAGACCTCTCTGTCGCTAACCAGTTCTGCCCTCTACCCCTCCTCCGCAAGTCCTCCTCCAACCTTCTCCTGCACGTGCAGCACCTATCACCAGTAACTCGCCACTGAACCTCTCCGCCTGTCCCCGCCTTGAGTGCCACCATCAGCCGATAGCTGAGCAAGTCCCCTGCCTCCATTAACTTGAACGACCTCGCCACGTAGCACAACCATCACCCAGCCTTCATACCTGGCCATCCTCGCAGCCTCTAGATCCACTCCATCTTGGCCGAGGCTCTACCACCAACCTGAGCAGCTTCCTATTTCTTATTATACAATATAATAATATGTTTATTTATC
The DNA here is from genome assembly GCA_030737815.1 of Allium fistulosum. Lineage (NCBI taxonomy): Eukaryota > Viridiplantae > Streptophyta > Magnoliopsida > Asparagales > Amaryllidaceae > Allium > Allium fistulosum. The sequence continues at coordinate 1,218,659,882 of CM060902.1, forward strand.
TAAATTTATGATTATATTTTGAAACAGATTTTTTTGTAATAATATATATTATGTTTGTATATTTATTTGAAATTTTTGAAAGGAAATATATGTGTTTTAAATTAAATAATGATTTTGCAATATAATATATAAAGATTTTATTTTTATATGTGTTTTGAATTAAATATTGATTTTAATATATATATATATATATAGAATTTGTTTCGATATGTGTTTCCAATTTGAATGTTGATTTTAAAAGAAAAATATAATATAAATATTTTATATGAGTAAATTTTAGATTTTAAAAATTATATATTTCGTTTTCATCGATTATTGAGTTCCAACCTTGCTTTGCTTTGTTTTGTGTTTGTTGTCCGGAGAATCTCGGCAACAGCTGTCGCGATCTTCGTTTTTTCATGTGCTTGCATCCTATTCTTTTTTTCTCTAGACTCGAAAGGTGAGTGATCACTCAACATTAACATTCTTATATTTAGTAAATTTTATTTACATGAAATGACGATTGAAATATGTTGTTAAATTTTGAATTGGTTAGAAATTTAATTGTTAAGTATGATATGTTATTATCTGCATTTGTTAATTGACATATGACACCATAACCTATTGTGTATATATATATTGTTAATTATGATCATAATTTCCATTGATATGCTATGTCATTTTATATTATTATTTTATTGTTCTCACTCTGCAAGTTCCTGTTAGTTAGGAAAATCCCTATGGGTTGAAATGATACATACTCGAACGATATTATAGATTAGGGAAAATCGTTATGGTTTGAAATGATAAACCCAAGCGATTTTACTGATTTTTGGAATTTTGGGATTGCGGGTTGAAATGATATATACCCGTAAATTTAAATTGTTGCGGATTGAAATGATAAATATCCGTATCACTTGACCATATGATAGAAAATTATATACGGGCACCGTTGGTTTATTTTTGAAAAATGATTTCCAAAGTTTTGAAAGGAAATATGTGGGTTTAATAAATATTGATTTTTAAATTTAATATAAAGATTTTATTTTAATATATGTGTATATTGGGAATTTAGTTAATCAGTGGCGACTAGCGATATTTCCTTTGGCGACTGTCGAAATTATTCTTAAGGCATCTGCTAACCACTTTTTCGATTTGGCATTGCTTCTTCCTACGCATTGCTCCCACTATCTACGGCATCTTCCTATGCCAACTTCAAAGCCTGCTCTGTCTGCTCCCTCTGTTGACCTAGTTGGTGGATCTGATCTTTCATTTGGTAAGGCTGGTGAGGCCCTTACTGCCGCCGTTGATGGCTCCTCTGCTCAGAAATCTGCTTCAGTTCAAGTTGCATATGCTGCTCGTGAATCATTGTTACCTGGACTTCTTCAAGAAATAAACTCCTCGCTTGGTTCTGGCCATGAAATGCTGGTTAACCCCGCTGGACCGAACCCAATTTCTCCTTTTTTGGTTGAAGAAAGTAATAAATCTTGGACTTGTACTTAAGTTGGGTTGAATGTTGTATCTTCTATGGGAAATGCCGAGAATAGGCAAGTTGATCTAGATCTAGTGTCTGCGCCTATTCGCGCAGGGGTGATCGATGTCGGAGTGTCTGTGGTTGAAGCTTCTGTGAACAATTTTGCTGACAGTAGTTTATCTAAGGGTTGCACTCCAAGTGCTTGTAACAATGTTGAACTCAGCTTATCTTTGTCTGCAGCAAAGCTTGCTAGTCCGTTGGTTCCTCCAACGCCTCGACCTGCTCCTATGTGGTCGTCCTTATTTACCAAGTTGCCAAATAATGCTGGTAAGCATTTGCCTCATCGCTTTGATTTAGTTGAGATTGAGGGTGTGATGATCCCACCGAAGGAAGTGATTGATGCCGTCGTGGATTACTGGAAAGAACACTTGGTGGGTTTTTCTCTCGATTCTAATCCTCCCTACCATTTAGTTAAGGCAAGGTGCAACCAAATTTGGAGGCCGTGGGGGGGGTTTAAGTGTTCACTTTGATAATGAAATGTTCTATTTTAAATTCTCGCGTAGTGATGAAAGACAGCGTATTTTGGAAGCCGACCCTATTCTTATAGATGGGAAACCATTCATTATCACTACTTGGAGTCCTTCTGTGGATCGGGCGAAAGCCCAAGTTTTATCTATTCCTGTCTGGGCCCACTTTTCTCACATTCCTTCTGTTCTTCAGCCTCTGATCGGGACTGACTGGCTAGCTGGTCTAGTTGGTAAGGTGATATGTTATGAATCTAACACAGTGGCCAGAAAGAAATTAGTATATGCCAAAGCTCTGATCGAGATTACTCCTGACAAACCTTTACCATCGGTTTTAAAGGTCAGACTAGATGAGAAACAGTTTGCCGAGGTCAAAGTTTACTATAGTTGGAGACTTGAGATATGCACTTCCTGTCAGTCTTTTGGGCATCTTTCAGATACTTGTTCTAGTTTGGCAGTTGTAGGTTTTGTTCTCCTTTCTAATCAGATTCCTCTTCCTCGTCCCTCTGTCCGGAAGTGGGTTCCAAAGGTTACTCCAGTAGCCCCCATTGTTGATGCTCCTGTAGATCCCATTTTTGTAGCTCCCATTGTTGATCCTACTATTGTTGCTCCAGTTTGTGTGGCTCCATCTGTTAGTTTACCACCTGCGGCCCAGGATGAGGTTCCTTCTGCTTCTTTGTCTGATGTTATATCCCGGAATTCTGCAGAATGAGCTTGGGTTCACGCTCTGTTTGAGATGATATATTCGCCTGAGACTGACACTTTTTATGTCTTTATCAGTGATATTGAGGACGAGAGTCGTTTTCTTATCTACCATATTGACGGAGATGGTTTGTGCCTTACAAGGATTGGCGAGATTGGTGAGGAGAATAAAAGCAAGTTTTATGATGTCACATGAGATAGGAAATATATTTACTCTCCTGATTCTGATGGTTATAATCCTCATTTGGCAGCTCTCTTCTCAGGTTGTTCCCATGTTATTAGTTCATCGACGGATGATGACCGTTGTTGTTGTTCTTCCTCTCCCGAGGGAGCATAGTCATGTTGTTTTAGTAGTTTAGGCACTTTTGTCTAGCTCCTGTGCTATTATTTTTATCTTGGGCTTTCTTTTGCCCTTAGTTGTTCTATGCATGTGCAAAACACCTGTTTTTCCATTATTTATACAGTGACACGGCCAACTATAAAGCCGGCTAGCTTTGCTAAAAAAAATATGTGTAAAATTTTAGATTTTTAAATTATATGTTTGGAAATTTTAAATTTATAAGTTAAGTTTTGAAAATATAAATTTTTATATTTTACTTATAATTTTATTATTTTTAAATATATAAAATAAGATTTAATTTAATAATAATTAATATAATAAAATTTAATAAGAATTTAATTTAACTAATATATATAATATGTTTAAATATTTATTTATAATTTATATTAATATTTTAAATTAGATTTTGTAATAACTTTAAATAAATAGAGGTTAGAAAGGTTAATTAAATAAGAATTGATTTGTAATTTAATTTGTTAAGAATTGTATTTAAATAAGAATTGATTTATTATTAAATTTGTTAAGAATTGAATTTAAATAAGGACTGATTTGGAACTTATTGATTTTGAGATTTTGAAAGGTTTGATTTTATAACTTGATTTAATTAGAGATGATTAAATGAATATTTCAAAATTAAATATGATCGAAATTGATTATTTAATATTGATTTAAATTTGTAATTTGAGATTTTGTTTAAATGTTATTAAAAATGATTTAGTGAATATTTTCAAATTTAAATAAAACTAAAGTTGAATATTGAAATATAAATGAAATTTATCAAATTAAGTTATTGTAAATTGCCTGAATATTTAAACTTTGAAACCTATTGAATTGGAAGTGGTTTAAATTTGTAGTTCAAACTTGGATCTGAAATCGATATAAATTAAAAATGGTATTATTGAGAATTTGAATTGAACCTTTAACCTTTTAAATTGAAATTGTTGAACCGAGAATGATTTAAATTGAATTTTTGAGACTAAAGTTGATTTTAATTAATTTGTGAAATTAGAAGAAACAATTCTAATTTGAAACTATTTTCGATATAAACTATTTTTAATATATAAACTATTTTTAATATATAAACTATTTTATCTATAACCTATTTTTAAATATAAACTATTTTTAATGTATAACTATTCCAATATATATATACACACACTATTTTCAATATTCAAACCGTTTAAGTTGGAACTGTTATGATTTAAAGTGAATAATGATTTCTAAAGTGATATGATTTCGAAAGTGAATATTATTTCGAAAGTGGTATGATTTTGAAATGAATATGATATTTTGATATGAATTATGAACTGTTTGAAATATAAAATGACCACGGTGTGAAATAAGCATTTGGTTGTTAAAGGGACCGGAATTGGATATTGTCATACTCTCTGCCAATATCAAAAACCACTTTAACAACTGTACACGTGGTGGAGATTCCAGAACGAAGTAGGATGGTTTGGCGATGTCTATACGAGATATGAACGCAGCCCTGACTCCCTCGAGTCAGCTTGATGTGGCTAAAACAGGAGCTATACCGGGCCAAGTGGGGTCGCTCCCCTATCGGGCATATTTCTTCGATACCATTCTATCACTTTGTGATTTGATTGGGTGCACCTTTGATTTGGGAGTGTGTCTCAAGGTGGAGGGTAGTAGCTGGTATGCGTTACCACCAGTCCGGGAGTGCAAACGGTAGAATCCTACCATGGCTTTGTCTCGCGTGCCTTGTTACATGCCTTATCGAGCCCATTACGAGTTTGGTTTGTACCATACCTATGGAGTGCCCTTTGATAGCCCTCCAGTTTACGGAGGAATTACGGTAGTGTATAGACTACGGGAATATATAAAAATGTGTTAAGGGGGATATGGGTAACGCCTTAACGCTATTTTAATATTTTACTTTACTGTAGACATTATACATGTAGCGTATTGTACTATGTATGTAGATAGTTTAACGGATTCTTAAAGGATGGGAATCCCAAACATCCTTTAAGTTATATTGGATTTCACTTGGACATTTCACTTGAGTTGATCTACTTGTATAAGAATGTTAATCCTGACTTGAGTGTTTATTGTTTTTCTTTATGCTCGAGTCAGACTGAGTGTCACAGCATTTGAGACGCATCTTTGGAGCTTTGCTTGGAGATCTATCTGTTATCTATTCAGCATTCCAGTTATTTCAGTTATTTCCAGTTGTTTATGTTTACACTTGTCCGTTGCTTTTGTATTAGTGACTTCTATGTACTTGAGATTTTCTGTTGTATTAGTTTTGTACTTTGATGTTCGGTAGTAGCTTCATGAACTACTATTTATCTATTCCGCTGCTTATTGTTATATTACTCTGTGTTTGTGATTCGATGATTGATTTATTTACTGTATATGCTAAGTTCTTCCAAATATAAATTAACAATCTGTTGTTTTGAGCATTTCAAGTCTGACATGTGTGGATGATTATAGATTTGCAGGTCGTTACAAGTGGTATCCGAGCTATGGTTTAGGCAAAATTTAGCATAAGGAGTAAAAACTCATTAGAGATGCGTAGTAATACCCTAGAATGAGTAGAATTAATCATAGAATCATTTTCGTTCGAGCTTGAATTCTTTGTTAGGATCCTCTTTGGTTAGGATTTCTTTTGAATTTTGGAACTTTGCTGTTGTTCTGAAATCCATTCTTGTCTTTTCCTTATTCGTACTCTTTTGATACTGGAGCATCCCATCGCTCTATTTCAGTTGATCTCTGTAATAAATTTGGGCACATCTTGCAACCACAATTGGCAATTTCATCCTTGTGTGTGACTAATCCCATCGGCGGTCCCGCCAACCTAGGTATGACTAGTAAAGGGGTGAAACTCCTTTACAACAGGCGTCGATTCACCGGAGATTTCTATGTCCTCGGTTTTGATGCTGTTATTTTTTGCAAAGCCCGAACCGTTTTTGTAATAGACGACCTAGGTAATTCTCTTGTGATTGAATGTCGAATGCCTTAGATTATGTAGGCAATTTTATCTTCTCGCTTGATTCTCAGCCTAGTGATCTTGACTACACCCCGATAGTCAGGGATCATCCTAATGTCTTTGACTTCTCTTCCTCCTAAGCGAGAAATTGAATTCCACATTGATCTTATTCCTAGAACTCGACCTGTTGTCCTTCCTCCCATAGAATTGTCTCTATGAATGGTTAGTCATGCCTTTTGGGTTAACCTATGCTCCTGCCTTCTTCGTTGATCTCATGAATCGCGTTTTCTGCGATGTTCTCAATAAGTTATCCTGGTTTTCGTTGATGATATTCTCGTCCTTTCCAAGTCAGAGAAGGAACATGAATCTTATTTGAGCTATGTTCTCCAAAATATTTGGAGTCATCAGTTGAAAACCAAAATTTTCTAAATGCCATTTCTGGAAGGATGAAGTCCGATTCCTTGGGCTCATTGTTTTTGAAAATGGATTCTCGGTTAAGGTCGCCGCGATTAATATAAGTCTATCCTTCTTTCCTCTTTTGTAATTTAATTATCTTAACTTCCTTTCGAGCCTATCTTCTTTGTTAGAATTCTCTTTGATTAGGGTCCCTTTAAATTTGAATCTCTATCCTTGTTCTAAAATCCATTCTTGAATCATCCTGTGAGGGAGTGTATTTGTATTTGATATAAAATATTTTATATTGTGTTGTTTGAGTTGTTAAGTTTGAATTTTGGGTTTCGATCGATTCGTCTGGCCAACGCTATCGATAGGAATTCCAAAACACTTGAATGGAGCAAACTGACACAATATTGATTTCGAAATTGGTAAATGAAATAATTTTATGTATGGTTATATTTTATATATAAAAGTATAATTTTCTGAAATTGGATAGTTAAATGAATTTTTTGTTAGAAATGATAATACTAGATTATCATTTATTGTTTTGTCAACATTCCTAAATTGTTAACTATTGTTGTACGTTAGAAGGAGATGAATTTTTAAAAGATGGTTTATAAATCTGATTTGCAAATGAAATGAATTTAAATTAAGAATTTGAGAATTTAATTTTCGGTGCTTTTCAAAATTTGGTTTTCAAAGTTTTGAAAATATATTATTTGAAAGAATTTTCGAATGGAAATTGTTTCCAAAGAATTTTTAAAAGAAGTAAGTCTGTACTCTCCTCTTTTGTCACTGAAAAATAATTTCGATGATGACTGCAGCATCATCGACATTCATTTTCGAGTCTTAGAGTGGAGTGACCACTTAGTAGCTTTGCTACACTTTTGTGTTGGAAAATGGATTTGATTTGAATTTCTTGAGTATGATTTGATGTATATAATATATATATATGTATATATTTATTTTAAAATGGTTTAAAGTGAAACCGGAAATTTAACTCTTAAGTTTAATGTTAAGTGATGGTTTTAATTATTGAAATGAAGCAAAATTTTGAATACTTGGAGTGTCTATAATGAGAAATGATATTGAAACAACTTGAAACAGTTGAATTAGGATAAAATTTATTTGTATAATACTCAATTGCATTCCAAAACACATATATAACTTACCTGAAATATTCAAAAAGTTAAAATGTTAATGTGAATATGTAAATTAAAGGTTATACAAGAGAAATTTAAGTAATAAATTGTTCAACTAAATTTTTCTTAATAAAAATGTTGTTAATAAAAGGTAAATTTGTATAATTCTCAATTACACTCAGAAACATTAATAAAACTTACCTAGAAAAAGTTAAAAAGTAATAAGAATATGTAATCGAATAGTATACAATATAAATATAAGTAATATGATGTCCAAAAATGAAATCTTGTTAAGGGAATTTATAAATAAATATTGAGTGGTTATAATAAATGTTTATACACTTAATATATGTTACAAGATCTGTTATGTGAAATAAATGGAATAATAAAACGATAATGCTATTTAAGTAAATAAAAATGAACTTAAGTTATAATGAAAATATGGAATGTTAATATTAAACTTAAATAATTAATTGAAGGGTTATTTAAGTGATATTGACATTAAAGGAAATATACTATGTGAATGGAATAAAATAAATGAAATTTATATGTTTTTGAATAAATTGTTGTATCTGGTACTATATATTTTGAATCTATCTTTACTATATGTTGCTTATACTCTCCTACCTCGTTTCTTTTCGAGGACGAAAAGTTTTCAGTGGAGAAGAGTGTGACGACCCGTAAATTTTAACGATTTTAATAACGTAATTAACTAAATTTTTCATGAAATTAAACAATTGAATTTTTACAACGAAAATTTGATATTTGGTATGCGTCTATTTAAACATAGTAAATGTTAGATTATCATCAGAAAATATGTAAGTTTATTCTGTTGTGAAATTTTCAATTTCAATTTAAAATCGGTTAAATTGATGAAAATAAAATAATTTTGAAATCTGAATATTTTTTTTACAAAATAAAATTTTAAATCATTTTCTGAGTGAGACGTCATATTTCATTTCGCCAAATTCGGACTGCTCTAGCTTCGTTTATCTTATTTTCGACGTTTTAGCAGCATTTTGGCAGCAAATATCGAGTTTTGATTGGATGGTCGTATCTCTCATATCTGTGTGCCATTCTATTCGTATCGTCGTGCTAATCTCCGCAGTATATTCATTTGTGTGTTTTGGCGCCCGGTACGCGACAAAAGCTGCGTAACGGTTAGCCGTATCGATATCCATTTTGGAGCTTTTGGTGTTATGTGTCTTTTCATTGTCAACCGTGAGAAACAAATAGCCTTTTGCTTTTTATTATGTTCATAATTCAACATGCTGGCTTTCTCTATTCCATTGGTTCAATATATATACTGCTGTCCTTTCGTTCACTCCTTCTTTGTTCTGCCTTCTTCTTCATTTGTTAATATATATATACAGATATATATATATATATATAATAGTATAAAGCTTTATGTATATATTACTTGTAGCTATTCTTCTCCTTCATTTGCTTGAGCTTCGTCCAACTGTGCAACCTTCCTCCTCGGCCCCTCCCTCCACGTCAGTCACGCTAACACAACACCGAACCTATCACCAAATGCAGCTCGACCCACAACCTTCCCATTCCATCGCCTACCACCCTCCGACACCAACTGCAGCCTTGACAACCACTGCCCCAAACCCATCTTCCGCTTGGTCAGCCTTATCGCCACCTCACACCCTCCTCACGGCCCTACCTTCTGGCTAATCCATCACCCCTCCATTTCCACCGCTGTTTTCCACCACCAAAACCTTTTGCTTCCCCCTGCCGAGCGCCTGACCAAGACCTCCCTGCGGCCGACCAGTTCTGCCCTCTACCCCTCCTCCGTAGTCCTCCTCCAACCTTCCCCTGCACATGCAGCACCTATCACAAGTAACTCGCCACCGAACCTCTCCGCCTATCCCCGCCTTGAGTGCCACCATCAGCCTATAGCCGAGCAAGTCCCCGCCTCCATCAACTTGAACGACCCCACCATGCAGCACAACCATCACTCAGCCTTCGTACCTGACCATCCTTGCAGCCTCCAGATCCACTCCATCTTGGCTGAGGCTCTACCACTAACCTGAGTTGCTTTCTCTTTCTTATTATACAATATAATAATATGTTTATTTATCTAAATTTATGATTATATTTTGAAACATATTTTTTTGTAATAATATATATTATGTTTGTATATTTATTTGAAATTTTTGAAAGGAAATATATGTGTTTTAAATTAAATAATGATTTTGCAATATAATATATAAAGATTTTATTTTTATATATGTTTTGAATTAAATATTGATTTTAATATATATATATATAGAATTTGTTTTGATATGTGTTTCCAATTTGAATATTGATTTTAAAATAAAAATATAATATAAAGATTTTATATGAGTAAATTTTAGATTTTAAAAATTATATATTTCATTTTCATTGATTATCGAGTTCCAGCCTTGCTTTGCTTTGTTTTGTGTTTGCTATCCGGAGAATCTCAGCAGCAGTTGTCGCGTTCTCCGTTTTTTCATGTGCTTGCATTCTATTCTTTTTTTCTCTAGCCTCGAAAGGTGAGTGATCACTCACAATTAACATTCTTATATTTAGTAAATTTAATTCACATGAAATGACGATTGAAATATGTTGTTAAATTTTGAATAGGTTAGAAATTTAATTGTTAATTATGATATGTGGCTATCTGCATTTGTTAATTGACATACGCCACCATAACCTATTGTGTATATATATATTGTTAATTATGATCATAATTGCCATTGATATGCTATGCCATTCTATATTATTATTTTATGGTTCTCACTCTACAAGTTCCCTGTTAGTTAGGAAAATCCCTATGGGTTGAAATGATACATACCCGAATGATATTATAGATTAGGGAAAATCGTTATGGGTTGAAATGATAAACCCAACCGATTTTACTGATTTTTGGAATTTTGGGATTGCGAGTTGAAATGATATATACCCGTAAATTTAAATTGTTGCGGATTGAAATGATAAATATTCGTATCACTTGACCATAGGATAGAAAACTATATACGGACACCGTTGGTCTATTTTTGAAAAATAATTTCCAAAGTTTTGAAAGGAAATATATGGGTTTTAATAAATATTTATTTTTTTAATATAATATAAAGATTTTATTTTAATATATGTGTAAAATTAAGATATTTAAATTATATGTTTGTAAATTTTAAATTTATAAGTTAAGTTTTGAAAAATATAAATTTTTAGATTTTACTTATAATTTTATTATTTTTAAATATATAAAATAAGATTTAATTTAATAATAATTAATTTAATAAAATTTAATATGAATTTTACTTAACTAATATATATAATATGTTTAAATATTTATTTACAATTTATATTAATATTTTAAATTAGATTTTGTAATAACTTTAAATAAATAGAGGTTGAAAAGATAAATTAAATAAGAATTGATTTGTAATTTAATTTGTTATGAATTTAATTTAAATAAGAATTGATTTATAATTTAATTTGTTAATAATTGAATTTAAATAAGAATTGATTTATAATTAAATTTGTTAAGAATTGAATTTAAATAAGGATTGATTTGGGATTTATAATTAAATTTGTTAAGAATTGAATTTAAATAAGGATTGATTTTGGATTTATAATTAAATTTGTTAAGAATTGAATTTAAATAAGGATTGATTTGTAACTTATTGATTTTAAGATTTTGAAAGGTTTGATTTTATAACTTGATTTAGTTAAAGATGATTAAATGAATATTTCAAAATTAAATATGATTGAAATTGAATATTTAATATTGATTTAAATTTGCAATTTGAGATTTTGTTTTAAATGTTATTAAAAATGATTAAGTGAATATTTTCAAATTTAAATTAAATTAAAGTTGAATATTGAAATATAAATGAAATTTATCAAATTGAGTTATTGTAAATTACTTGAATATTTAAACTTTGAAACCTATTGAATTGGAAGTGGTTTAAATTTGTAGTTTAAACCTGGATTTGAAATCGATATAAATTAAAAATGGTTTTAATGAGAATTTGAATTGAACCTTTAACTTTTTAAATTGAAATTGTTGAACCGAGAATGATTTAAATTGAATTTTTGAAACTAAAGTTGATTTGAATTGATTTGTGAAATTGGAAGAAACAATTCTAATTTGAAACTATTTTCGATATAAACTATTTTTAATATATAAACTATTTTTAATATATAAACTATTTTAATCTATAACCTATTTTTGAATATAAACTATTTTTAATCTATAAGTATTCCAATATATATACTATTTTCAATATTCAAACTGTTTAAGTTGGAACTGTTATGATTTAAAGTGAATAATGATTTCGAAAGTGAATATTATTTCAAAAGTGATATGATTTTGAAATGAATATGATATTTTGATATGAATTATGAACTGTTTGAAATATAAATGACCATGGTGTGAAATAAGCGTTTGGTTGTTAAAGAGATTGAGATCGAATATTGTCATACTCCTTGCCAATACCGAAAACCACTTTAACAACTGTGCACGTGGGGGAGATTCCAGAATGGAGTAAGATGGTTTGGCAACATCTGTATAAGGTATGAACGCAGCCCTGACTCCCTCGAGTCATCTTGATGTGGTTAAAACAGGAGCTATACCGGGCCAAGTGGGGTCGCCCCCTCTATCGGGCACATTTCTTCAATACCATTTTATTACTTTGTGATTTGATTGGGTGCACCTTTGATTTGGGAATGTGTCTCGAGGTGGGCGGTAGTAGCTGCTATGCATTACCACCAGTCCGGGAGTGCAAACGGTAGAATCCTACCCTGGCATTGTCTCGCGTGCCTTGTCACATGCCTTATCGAGCCCATTACGAGTTTGGTTTGTACCGTACCTATGGAGTGCCCTCTGATAGCCCTCCAGTTTACGGAGGAATTACGGTACTGTATATACTACGGGAATATATAAAAATGTGTTAAGAGGGATATGGGTAATGCCTTAATGCTATTTTAATATTTTACTTTACTGTATTATATATGTAGCGTATTGTACTATGTATGTAGATAGTTTAACGGATCCTTAATGGATGGGAATCCCAAACATCCTTTAAGTTATATTGCATTTCACTTGGACATTTCACTTGAGTTGATCTACTTGTATAAGAATGTTAATCCTGACTCGAGTGTTTTGCTTTATGCTCGGGTCAGATCGAGTGTCTCAGCATTTGAGACTCACCTTTGGAGCTTGGAGCTTTGCTTAGTGATCTATCTGTTATCTATTCAGCATTCTGGTTATTTCAGTTATTTCCAGTTGTTTATGTTCAGACTTGTCCATTGCTTTCGTATTAGTGACTTCTATGTACTTGAGATTTTATGTTGTATTAGTTTTGTACTCTGATGTTCGGTAGTAGCTTCATGAACTACTATTTATCTATTCCGCTGCTTATTGTTATATTACTCTATGTCTGCGATTCTATGATTGAATTATTTACTGTATATGCTAAGTTCTTCCAAATATAAATTAACAGTCTGTTGTTTTGAGCAATTCAAGTCTGACATGTATGGATGATTGTCGATTTGAATGGTTCGAAATGGCAGGTCGTTAAACTAATCCCCTACTGAAAAATAATTAACACAAAAATCAAATATTCGGCATCCCCTAGCCGTAATACAATATACAAATTGGTAGTAAACCACCAAATTATTTGCAAATATAAGATCCAAATCAGATTTTAAATTATACCACCACTAACCATACAATAAACTTTGACAACCCCTGACTATACTACAATAAACAAATCAACAGTAAACCCTTGAATTATTTGCAATTATAGGATCGAAATTAGATTTTAAATTTGATAGTCCCTGACCATAATATAAACTTCAACATCCCTTAACTTTACTAGAAACCTTCACACTTCAACCTCCATCGTTTTCACATCCTTGACAATCCATAAGTGAAAATTATAATTTAACCTATACTTCATCCCTATCAAACAGATATGCATTTGAGATTCGAGAAGGAGGAGCGAAAAAAATACATACCTTTCAGTCCATTTTTGCATTCTTCTAGGATCTGTAGCAGTTTTCTTTGTCCTCATAATTGCGACTGTAGGAAATTAAGTTTGAAATTTTTTTGGGTGTGACAACTCTTGGTTGGTTCTATAGTCGGGTTTGCTTGATTGTGGGTATAACGAGATGAAGAAGGAATTTATTCAATAAATGGTTTCGATTCAAAAAAAGGTATAATTGTTCGTACATCATATTATAATATTATATATATGACCCCTTTAGCAATTTTAATTTGGTAGGAGTCCCCAAAATTGTACCCCTCATATCCTAAAGTGGTGTCCCTTTATCAATGCCCATATTTTATATTTTAACACTCTATAACTTGGACACTTTTATAACTGGTGGAATGCTAGCCTCTCTAAATTTGAAAATATACAGCCATTCCTTCTTAAAAAAAAGTTTTGAAAAATACATTATTTTTAATTTCATTCAAAATGCAAACATTTTCACTTTCAAAATGTGCAAATATTTGTAAACTGTGAACATTTGCAGTTTCTTAAAATGGATTTGCTATTTATAACGCAGCTATTTGTAATAAAATCTGCAAATATTTATAGAAACTTGCAGATATTTGCACTTTTTAAAGAAAATAGTTTTAATCACCGTAACATGTGGTTAAGTTCGGATTTACTTTTTCAAAATAATGAAAAAATATAGAAAATAAAAATAGTGGAGTAATTTAAAATATGTTTTTGTGAAGGGTTTTACATGTATCAAAGTAGAAATTTAGATCCGCCCATCAAACTAGAAATACGAGTCAGATCTAAATTTTCACTTTAAATTATAGCATGTATCCACATGCAATTAATGAGGTGTTCAAAAATACATTGACTTATACCCTCTCTCTCTTAAACATATGTTTTTGCTCATTGCCCCTTTAAAACCTTACTAAAAAAATCATATTGGATAAGATCTAGAAAAAAAGAGAGTACAATATTCATAATGTAGTGCTTCTCTTAATTAAGCATGGAATGACTAGCATTAATCATATATTGTTAACCGAAATTTTATTCAAATGACATTTCAATGGAATTTGACTACGAAATGATGAAGGACTCGAAGAGGATCAAATAAGAAAAGTAAAGAGTTGACCAAGTAAGAAAAGTAATGGAAAAAATGAGGAAAATTTGGCTAAGTCTATTACCGATCTATGAATGGATAGATATTGATCCATCAAAAAGACTATTTTCCCCCTAAAACTCAAGACAGTGAAAACTCTAACATTTTAAAGAAAAAGACAATTGCTTGGGCAATGGTGATGAATCGGTGCCGATCCATCCAAAATATGATATCCCCCAAAGTCACAAGCTATGAAGATCGTGGCATTAGAACAAAGTATAAGTTTGTCGTACCGATCTATCATGCCTCGATATTTGGTCCACTTTTAACCTAATCTCTTTCCTATTATGTTGGATCTTATTGGTTAACGAAATTTACAACGATCTGGCAAATATAAGGCTTCCAAACAATACAAATATAAATAGAAGGTTATCTTTAACAGAAAAATGATTGGATTTTGCTTAACAAAACTACGGAAACTCTGCCATTCTTGGCACCTCAAGACCAAACTTTGAGATTTCATTGTAATTTGGGCAGATGTGGTGGAAATAAAGCAATAAAATTGATATAGTGGATATAAGCCAAAGATTTGTGTATTTATTCTCTCTTAGTCTTATTTTCTTACTATTTTTCATTTTATTCTTTGATTTGATATCATTAGATACAATTCTATGATATAGATTTGGTATCTCATCGAAATTATATAACTTGGAGTGTTAGACCAAATTATTGGCTATTTTTTTATGTTTTTACTAAGAACTAGAAGATTAGGCCGAGTTTTTATTGTTACTATGATTTTGTAGAAAATCTCAACTGGGATTTGATAGATATGAAGCCAAAGAAAAAATAGGGAAAACCATCACGGAGGAGAAATTTGATGGTGAAAACGATGGAATGAGTTACAAAACCACTCAACCTCCACCAGATTTGGTCACTAAGCGAGAGTTGGATGGAATGGTGGCTTAAGTGAATCAAAAGATGGAAGTGACAGAGCAAAATATTATGGTGGAATTGGGGAAGCAATTTGCATCTATTAGACAACCTTTACAAGGAGAATGTAACATCCCGCACTTGGAGATCCAAAAATAGACGTCGATGATGCTGCAGTCATCACTAGAATCATTTTCAAGTGGCGAAGGGAGTTCAATACTTATTTTGCACAACATTAAGTAAGCGGAGCAATTAAATAAATTTTCATTACATCAAATTGTTTTACATGATTAATTACATCATCATTAACCCATATCGTTCCCACTCAGGGGTAAATATAACAAGAAAGTAAATAAAGTGCCATGCCCGATATATGAGATGCCAATACGACACTTAACCAGTTATAATATCAGCACAGTGGAATTTCAAAATAACTTTTATTTGCTAGATAAGCCTTTTGCTTCGTCTTTGCAGTCTTTATTTGTCTTCACAAAAGATACATGTCAAAACCACGAATTCAGTCTACTCGAATGAGTATCCGTAAGTTTATGGGAAATAATAAAAACATGGTTCAGATTAAAGCCTGGTACGACTAAATTCCTTACCCTAATCAACCATAGCAAGACCACACCGTTGTAGTACGGAAAAGGTTTCCCCCTCACTTTATCATCATATCAATTATATGTTAACATGTAAATAAGCACTAATCAAGAGCAACCATGTGCATCATATTCAATCCATATGTGTTCCCTACACTTTTCATCCAATTAGGAACCATGTCATATTTATATTGTCAATTCAAATTAAGTATGCCCTATACTTAATGCACAATCATGAAGCAAGTCACTCAATCATCCATCAGCCATACAAACATTACCTAATCTCTTGTTTTAGGTTATCACCTTTAAGTTGTCATTAACTTATTTTAGTGATTACCTCTCTAGGCCCGTCTATTGCTAATTTATATTTTCTCGAACAATGTCATCTGATGAAATAACTACTCATTCCACCATGGGAGCCACCTTGACTCTCCTAAGAGATTAAATGTAAGCAACCTAAATATATTCTAGCTAGTGTCCTTACTAAGCGTTAATAGCCACTCTTAATCCCGAAACAATTTTGTTTCACGTTGCCGATTCATTTTATTTATAACACCACCCTAATGCTTTAGCAGCATTCCATGGCACCTTGCCATAACTCCCCTTTAGAGTTTAAATCCTTTTGGACTGAACCCAATCATGGCACCCTCCATATGCTATTGGGCTTTAGACTTAGTTGTCTTGGCACCTTGTCATCCAATAACTCTATGAGTGCACACAATTACATTAACACTTAAGAGTGTAAAATCATCATCATTTAAGTACACACAAGTACAAAAGATTACACCAGTACCCTACTAATGTAAACCATCAATCATAAAAAAATGCATTAGTGCAATACAAACACATAATCATCGGAACATAGATATACTAGTAACCTAGTAGTACATATAATACGCAAACAAAGCACCCTGTTATATATGTGAATGCCTAAAACAACTCGTGATAGATTTCCTATCCAATCCTCTACCTTTCGAGTACAATCATCTTT
This sequence comes from Allium fistulosum, assembly GCA_030737815.1. Lineage (NCBI taxonomy): Eukaryota > Viridiplantae > Streptophyta > Magnoliopsida > Asparagales > Amaryllidaceae > Allium > Allium fistulosum. The sequence goes on from CM060902.1 coordinate 1,218,676,992, forward strand.
ATCGTCACTCCATTGGATGCGAACAAGTCCGATAACCTTATTCCTTAACTCCTTCATATCATGACCTACTATCCCTTTCAATCATCTCACATATGTCAAATTTGGCTCTGTAGATAAGTCCTATATCGCCCTCGGTTCCACTACCGAACTTGGGTCGTGCATACATTTCCTAAAATGTGATATATGAAAAACATTATGCACACTTGCTAAGCTACTTGGTAGGTCGACTCGATAAGTGAGTTTACTAATCCTCTCGATTATTGGAAATGGTCCTACATATATAGGTTCCAATTTCCATGCCTTCCCAAAGCGCATAACTCCTCACATCAGACAAACTTTTACAAACATATAATCGTCTGCTGCAAGCTCGGGATCTTTCCTCCTCTTAACGGCATAACTCTTTTGTCTTGATTCCGCTACCATCATCCTAATATGGATCAATTCTACTTTCTCTGTAGCATCTCTTAGAAAAATAGGTCCTAATACAAGTCTATTTCCTATGTCTAACCAACAAACAGATAATTTACATGGTCCACCATAAAGCGCCTCAAACGGTGTCAATCTGATACTCAACTAGTACTATTATTCTAGGCAAACTCTACTAGATGCAAATGATCTTCCCAAGATCCTCTAAATCAAAACACATGACTTTAAAAAATCCTCGAATACACGATTCACCCTCTCGGTTTGACCATTAGTTTGTGGGTAGTAAGCCATTCTCATGCTCAATTTTGTACCCAATGCACTCTGCAAACTTTGTCAAAACTCATTGGTGAACAACGGGTCTCTATCACTCACGATACTGCTTGAAATCCCATATAGTCTCACTGCATTCTTCATATATAGCTCCACTAAGCTAGCTACTGTTTTTGTCGACTTCACCGGGATAAAAAAATTGGCACTCTTAGTCGACTATCAACTATTACCCAAATACTATCATTTTCCATCGTTGACCAAGGTAACCCATCAAAAAAGCCATGGACACTGAATATCACTTCCATATCGGTGCTTCTAAGGGTTGGAGTAAATCGCCCGTCTTCGGATGTTTAGCTTTTACTTGCTGACAGGTGAAGCGCTTTTTCACACATTCTTCTTTGTCTCTCTTTATCCCTTCCCAAAAGAAGACTTTTTTCATGTCATGAGACATCTTCATGCACTCGGGATGAATAATGAACTTAGACCGATGACTTTCCTCCAATACTTTTCCAAAGGTCTCGTACATTTGGAACACAGAGTCTTCCTTTCTTCCTAAGCCATCCCTTTAAGTCTATCTCGAATCCTTTTAGATCTCCCGCATCCACTTTCATCTCTAATCGCCTAATCATTTCAACTATTAATGGGTCCTCCTTCTGCCTTGCAGCAAGTCTATCCACAAGTGATGAACGTACCTCAAAATTTGCTAACATGCATGGATCTTTACTTGGTTCAACATCATGCCTACAGTGCACTTCACAAGAGGCTAACATCTCTAACATCTTCCATTCTTCGATCATGGCCAACACTCCATTTTGGTGCTTTCTACTCAAAGCATCGGCAATCTTGTTTCTCATTCTTGATGTATATTCTATCTTGAAATCATTTGCTGCCAAGAACTCTAACCATCTTTGCTACCTAATATTCAATTCCTTTAAAGAAAATTGATAATTAAGGGACTTATGGTCCATATACAACTCGAACTGGTTTCCTAAAAGATAATGTCTCCAAATCTTCAGCGCAAACACCACCGCTGCCAACTATTAGTCATGAGTCAGATACCTAACCTCATATGACCTCAATTGCCTTGATGCATAACCTATAGCCCACCCTCTTTACATTAGCACTACTTACAAACCTGTTCCACTAACATCTGTCTACACTACTAACTCCTGGTTCCCTTCAGGCACGATCAAGATAGAAGCGTTCATCGATAACTTCTTCAACTCCTAAAATCGCCCTTCACACTTATCGGGCCATACAAACTTCTCATTCTTCCAGTTCAATTTAGTCAAGGGTGCTGCTATGCATAGAAATCCTTAATAAATCGGCAATAATAGCCTTCCAAACCCAAGAAACTTCTCATACTCTACGACCATCTTTGTAGGTATCTTATAACCATTAATAGTTTCTATCTTCGATGGATCCACTACTAGTCCATTCTCTGGAACAACATGCTCAAGAAAATTAATTTCTCATTTCCAAAAATGGCATTTCAAAAACTTAGCCTTCGACTTATGTTGTCTTAGTATCTCCAAAACTATGGTAGGCCTATGTAAGTGAGGAGGCCTTGTAGCCTAGCCGGGGTTTTGCCTATAAATACTACCGGCGGGGCTTTAGAAAATGGGATTCTCATTCTGTTTCCCTTCATCTTTTGGTACTTTCATTGAGAGAGCTGGCACTTAGGGATTTGGAAGCTTGGATCTTGGATTTGAAAGCTTAGGAACTTGGATTTAGGAAGCTATGGTTAGGTAATCAACAAGGAGACAGAGAACGGAGAGGAGTCATCATAAAGGAAGTCCGGAGGCTTCCTCAGGAGCTAATCAGACGTCAATCTTCATCACCAAAGACAAGATGGAGATGATGATGGATGCTATGCAAGAAAGGATGCTGAAAAGACAGGAGGAAATGATGTAGAACCTGTTCCAACAGATTGGACAAGCTGGAGCGCAAAATCAAGAATTGAGTTGTAGGGAATGCTGGAAATGAAGATCACAAAGTTGGAGTAGTAGGAATAGAGGCAGCCCAGATCAAAACCAAGTAAATGGAACGACCAGGATACGAGATAGAGTGGAACCATCGAAGTAGCCCCTGAACTCGGGGGCATGCCTCTGGATCATATTGGCTCGATTCCAAGTAGGATATCAGGCAGTGCTAAGCAATTTGGCATTGATCGGGATATGGATGCTCATCCAAAAGGGTAGGTTTTAGGATTCCCTCGTGGACTTGGGAGCAGGATGGGAATGATGATCGAAAACAACCTATGGATGCAAGAACAGCTGGAAATTGGAATCCAGTACTTTGAGCGGAAATTAGCAGGCTTATATATGGATTGGATTAGCCGGTGGCAAACCCCGACCAAGGAGAATGGATTGACACAACTACCCATGGAACCGAGGGCATGTATTTGGATGGCTTTGTTCGGAAATGGATAGCGATGATGGAACAGGAGTAGCTATCATCCACCATAAATCGGAGCTAGCCCGGCTTAAGGGCATAGGTCGTCATCTCTTGATGGAATGGAATAAGTAATAAACCCATAGTAATACGGCTAAGTCACTTATACATCTATGTGATCGAGGACGGTCCTTAGGCATGCTATGAGATGACGATGAAGCATGGTGCTCGGATTTATGAAATCTTGTTTTTTCTGTTTACTACAAACTTTGGTTTTACAGGTCACGTGGTAACAGTCCCGATCGTAGAGACGGGGTAGAAACCGCGAATTACGAGTCCCTTCACCGGAGAGCAACATGATGGACTCGAACACGAATTAAGTCCTCGACTGGGGATCGAGGCCAGAGTATAACACACCACGGACAAGTCCTCGACGGGAGAGTCGAGGCCGGAGAATATAAGTCCTCGACCGGAGAGTCGAGGCCGGAGAAGATAAGTCCTCAACCGGAGAGTCGAAGCAAGAGAAGATAAGTCCTCGACTGGGGATCGAGGCCGGAGAAGGATACCATATGGATTAAGTCCTTGACCGAAGAGTTGAGGCCGGAGAAGAAAAACCATGGATATTCCCTCGACCGGAGAGTCGGGGCTGGAGTATGATAAAATGACCCGGAGAGGTCTATGGATTTGGACCCGGCAAGGTCCCAGATTTGGATATGGACCCGGCGAGGTCTCAGATATGGATTATAAGACCCGGAGAGGTCCTGGATTTGGATATGGACACGGCGAGGTCCCGGATTTGGATATGGACATGGCGAGGCCCTGGATTTGGATTACAGGACCTAGAGAGGTCCTGGACTTGGATAAGATGATCTGGAGAGATTGTGGATTCGGTTAATGGATTTGGAATGGATGCAGAATTAGATATCAACTCAGAACAATCATGGATTTCGCTAACGATCCAGAGAGATCAAGGAATTGGATTGGAAGTGGATTGGATTCAAGGTTGGATGATATGGCAATCAATGGATTACAGACTTTGGATTTTGGACTTATGGCAATACAAAACACGACTTCCGATCACAAGGCATGTTTTAGGGGGCAAAGTGTTTACCTGCCTTTTGGTAAGGCAGCATACAAGCGGATTTAACCCAACGAACTACAAGGTTATCGAGGCTGGAATATTATGGTTTTAATTCGAATGGATGGATGGACAATCAATTACAAATAATAAATATGAATATGAAGTCAGGATTCAACATAGTCGATGGATAAACGATGCCGGGTACTTGGAATATGGCTTTCGGGAAAGGTCGGGTTGCTTCGGGTCAGCCAAGGGGTTTCTTCGGGTCACCATGTGGTTTGCTTCGGGTCAGGAAAGTGTTTACTTCATGTTATAATAGGATGTACTTCGGTCAGGTTGGTATTGGCATTGTTTCGGGTTTAGCTTCGGGTCGGCATTTGTATTGCTTCGGGTTCTACTTTAGGTCGGCACAGGCTTGACTTCAGGCTTCACTTTTGGATCGGCATTGAAATAGGGGTCGGCATTTACTTTGGGTCGGTAGTTGGTCTACTTGGGGTCGACATTGAGAAGAGATTGGGGTCGGCATGTTTGTTTGGGATCAGCATTGCTTGGGGTCGGCATCAGGAAAACTTGGGGTCGGCATTGGACTTGGGGTCGGTATTCATGTTACTTTGGGTTAGTACTCGGGTCGGCATTGGATTCTGGGATCGATATACTTGGAGGGTTCGGCATACTTTGAGGGATCAGCATCACTTCGGTTCGGCTATAGTTTGGCTTCGGGTCTGTGTTGGAGCTTCGAGCCGGCAAGGATATGGGGTCGGCATATGGGAAGACTAGGGGTCGGCTATGGGTGCTGCTTCGGGATTCACTTTGGGTCGGTGTAGCATGTGCTTCGGGTTAGCACTCGGGTCGACAAAGGAGAGTTTATCTATGGTCAGCGTACACGTTACTTGGGGTCGGAATTAATTTTACTTTGCATATAGACCATCCCTTATGCTATCGCATATAGACCATCCCTTATGCTATCGCATATAGACCATCCCTTATGCTATCGCAAGTTGACAACTACTACATGCCATCGCATGTTGAACAATGAGTTGTTACCGCAAGTTTATATATATATATATATGCATCCATGCATGTATGCATATACATACATATATATATACATATATGCTATCTTAAGTTGATAATTAAGTGTTATTGCAGGTTGACATATACTATCGAAAGTTCGCTATCTTACGGCTTATCGCAAATTGACATGAAACATTCATAATTCAGTTGAAAACTGTTTTATTACCGGACAGAGGAATTACTTTATACCAAACCGTGTATTGGTGTCGAAATCTTGTTGGTTAACATATACCAATATAGTTTTCTTTTTAGAATTTATCAATTCACTTTCCATTAGTTAATTAATTAGCTATAATTAATTTCCTCCATTTTCCAGCTAATTCTTATAAAATCAAAAATTAATTGGAAAAATCCCAAATATTTACCAAAACTCCAATTTATCATAATTTATCTCATATCAAAATTTCTGGTCAAAATGGTTATTTTAATAATTTATTTTCTTGAAATTATGCATTTTCTCTACTTAGAAAATTCATAATAAATCCAAATAAATTGCCTAATTTATGAAATTAAAAACCCAACATCGTTCCATCTTTATAAACATCATATAAATTTTTTGAATCATATAAATGTGATTAAATCATGTTTTACTCTAAAACATGAACAAATTCTTTTTATTTAAATTTCAAACCACATTCAAAATAAATATTTAATTATTTAAACTCATTTATCATCACCAAAATCATGCATTCCAAATCAAATCTGAACTTGAAAAGGTTCAAAAGGGTTTAAAGGAAAAATTTACTCACCTTGATTAAGAAAACCTTAATTTAATCTTCTTTCTTCTAAAAATGAAAGCTTGAATCTCCTAGCTTTTGATTTCCTCTTCTTTAGCTTTAAAAATGGTTGCTGACCATGTCTACTTTAGGGACTTTTTTATAAATAAAAAATGAAGTGGATTGAGGGAATGCGGCTAAGAAAAGTATGTTGGTGATTTTAGCTTAGGCTAATGTCCCTACTTTCCAAATCTCTCCAATATATATATCCCTTAACAAACTCCTTTTCATTCAAAAACTTAATTATTTATTCTCATTAACAAGGCTAATACTAATTTTTCTAATTACCCTTGGTCCATTCACTCAACTTTATAAAGTGTCCAACATTTAATTAATCAAATCTCTCTTAGGTAAGTCTTGCAATTAAATTATTTTATTTCGCATTTAATAATTTCTTCTTCATATTAATTGTTATCTGGCCTTTTGACCCGGCTATATCCAGGAAGATTAGACAAGTTAGACTCGATGATGGACCTGGCAAGCAGCCCAGAGAGGTGACTGTAGAGTCCGAAGATCAAGCAGACAACAATATGAAGTAACAATCAAGCGAAACTAAGAGATAGACTCTCCTAAATAAAGTATGGATTTATGCTTCCCCAAGGCAGGGGATCGGTACCTATCCCTTCCTCTATGTAGGGGATCATATTGTACCACTACGGATATAAACACTATCAACCAACAGTTCAACTCAATGGAAATCGATCAATATCTCCAAAAACATGAAGACAACTATACAAACAACTTTGGAAACATGAAGCTAGCATGGAGGGGGATCCACCAAATCGATTGCAAGCTGCCACGTGGAAGCCTTAACCGATTGGTACCGATCGCTTTATATTGGGAATTGGGCCACAAAATTTTCTGGGTGGCCTCGTCTACATTTGGAGATTCTACTGGCAAATTTTCATAAATATATTCGGTCTTCTATCCCTATAAATACAGAGTTCATAGTTCATTCTAGGGATCTTTACGCTATTATTTTGCTTGTACTCCATTGTATTTACGGATTCCAATCTGATCCCTCTTGTACTTAGAAATTCAAGTAATCAATAAAGTTGTTTCATCAAAGCGGACGTAGGCAGTCAACGTCGAACCACTATAAATCTATTTGTCATTGTTTTTTACTCGTTTTCTACTTGTTTCCTCTATTTTAATTTAGATTTCTTCATTTATTTCTCTACATTCATTCTATTAGGTGTTTGTGCTAATTTTGGTGCAAACATTTTTGGTGCTTTCACTGAGAGTTGAACTCATGCTGATTGGATCTCATCGTCTACTTGTGGATTCCAATATTCGCGAGATGGATCCAGATTTCTACCGATAAGTTTCCATTTCTACTCAGATTTGAAAAAGATCTAAAAGGAAGCTATTAGCCATGGCCAAAGGAAAGTATACTACTTCCCGTGCTATTGAAGGCAATGAAGATACTAGCGTTCAACATGTTGATTAGAGTATATAGCCGGCTGCTGCCAATCCCTAAAATCTAGCTGAGTACGTCACCAAAGCAGACTTTAAAGTCCTATTGAAAGAACTAATGGATAGCCATCAATACCTCAACCAGCAAATCCAGGCTAACATCGACCTGATGAACCAGTTGAAAGATCAGTGTGGAAAGACAAGGAGGGATCCTACACCATACTCAGGATCGGAGAACTCCTCCTCATCTGATGACTATCATAGAAATATACATTGCAAAATGAATGCATATGCAGCTGGAACATCAGGACGGAATCAGACGATTAGCTATGGCCGATCGGCACCAATCGGTACCGAACCCCCCAGGGGGATCGGCACCGAACCCTCGAATCGTAGGGACAGTCAGTATGCAGGTGGAGGATCCACTCTTGAGGTGTCGCGAATGATTAAGGTGCTGGAGCTCAAGCGAATGTGATTGAACCGCAGCTGACAAATGATGATAGAACTACTGCTCAAGGAATGGATCAAGTGCAAGAGGAGTGTAGGCAACGTGGCGTTGCCCGGAGGCGTGGATTGAGTCGCTCACGTGAGGTGGAACACGACCACCACCTAGCACTAACTCTTTAAACACCAGCTTAATAGCTATAGTGAGGAAACCAGTGAGAGAAAGTCAAGGCCCGACCAACGATGATCAGGGATTCTTCAAAAGTCGTACTCCATTCACCAACAACATTCTACATGCAGAATATCCATGGAGGTTCCATATGCCTACGATGCCTGCCTATATGGGAAAAAACGACACCAGTCAGCATCTCTTAAAGTGTGAATGGCACATGGATTCCGCCCAAGCCATTGATGCAGTCAAGTGCAGATGTTTTCCCATTTTTTGGAAGGCGTTGCGACCATGTGGTTCAAAAAGCTACCTTATGGTCAATCTCTTCATTTGATGAGTTAGCAAAGAATTTCCTAGGGTAGTTCTGCATGCACGTGACTCGTCCCAAGGATGTTATGTCACTCTCTAACTTGGTCCAAGCACCGGGGGAGTTGTTGAAAGATTTTCTAGGAAAGGTTTAATATAGCTGTTGCGGAAGTCAGCAATCCAAACAATGATGCAATACTCATGGCACTGACTAGGAGAGTCAACCCTAATTTTGAGTTTGGTGTTTGGTTAGTGGGAAAGCCACCTTATACATTGGAGAATTTCTTTGAAAAGGCGGCTTAGTTTTGAGGAAGGGGGAGGAAAAGCGAACCAGGAAGAGAGATATTGCAGGCCCAAGCGTCGAAGGAGTGCAAAGTAATGTGGTAGTGAAGCAGTCCATTGATATTTCTGGGAAAGTTCAAATCAATGTTCAAAACAAACCGAATAAGCAGAAGAAAGGTGGTGATAAAAACCACGACCAAAGACTGGATTTCGGGAGAGGGAGACCGACGATCCCAACATTTGATAATACATGTCATTGAATACATCGCTAGAGAATGTTTTTCTACCGACTTGTAACACTATACAATACAGGAAACCACCTCCAAAGGAACCGACAGAGAAGCAGAGATAGTTCGGAAAGTACTATAGGTTTCATGAAAGTTATGGACATATCACGAACGTGTGTCGCCACCTCTACGATGTTATTGAGAAGTTAATTCAAGAAAGAAAGTTGCAGCAATTTTGTTAAAGCACAACAGGATGGCGGGCATGGGATATCCAACCCCAATCGAGGACAAGCTCCGCCCAATGTTGAGGAACCTTGGTGAATATGAGGGAGATTGGTTATTAATACCATTGCTAGAGAACCAGATCCAATTGACAAAAACTGAAATGAAATGGAGCACTATGTGAATGCTATCAGACATGTAGACATTGAATGTTGCCCGAACACGAAGGATAGTGCTCCAACAAAGTAGCAGCGAACTATGATTAATGATATCATTTTCAAAGTAGAGATGTGGACAAGGTGGAGGCCCCTACGATCAAACCAATGGTGATGTCGGCCATGATCGGCCTCACTGTGGTGAGAAAGATCTGATTGATTATGGAAGTTACATGAATATTATTTTCAAGAAGCCATAGGACCAAATGTTACTACAAGCCAAAGATCTGAAATCGCGCAAAGCCCGTATTCATGGCTTTAACGGTATTGCAACTGAACCGGTATGCTATGTTGAGCTACCGGTGGAGTTAGGAGATGGCAGTCAAAGAAGAATGTGGGTGTTTTGTTTGTTGTGATGGATGTGAACTCTCCATACAATGCTTTTATAGGATGATCGGCCCTTGCTGAATTCGGGGCAGCTATAGCCCCTTAGTGTCTGACACTCAAATTCCCAATAGAGAATGGCGTAGGAATTATACATGGAGATCAGGCGAATGAATGTACCTGTTATGTGGCTGAGTTGAGAGACGCTCAACGAAAGGAGAAAGGAAAGGATGTGGAGAACCTCTTTGCATCAAAACTAATGAAACTTAGCAATTAGTATATGAGCCTTAGCTCGTGCACCATAGTCCGTTCTATGCAAATATAGATCCAAGAGATAAGGAAGATGAGCCAAAAGAAACAAAGGTTGCACCCGCTAAGCTAACGATCGACATCACGGTCAGCCACAACGACCCATCACGGGTCCTGAAAATCGGATCACAGCTCAGTGCAACGATGATGAAGGGATTAGCAGGTTTTTGCAAGCAAATCTTTATGTTTTCGCTTGGACCCATTTTGACATGTATGGAATCTTGCCGATTATCACGAGCCATGCATTGAATATCGACCAAAGGATGTCCCGATGAATAAAATGATGCGGCATGGATCTGGAGAGATATGCTACACTTATAGAGGAGGTGAATAAACTAAAAAATAATGGTTTATTCGTGATGCCCTCTACTCGAAATGGGTATCCAATATAGTTCTTATGAGAAAAGCTAATGGAAAGTGGCGAACATGAATCGACTACTCGGACCTGAACAAAGCGTGCCCGAAAGACAACTTTCCACTTCTAAGGATCAACCAGCTGGTAGACTCAACCACTGGACATAAACTGCCTTCATTCATGGATGCGTACTCTAGATACAATCAGATCTCGAAGCACATCCTAGACCAGGAATACACCAGCTTCATTACCGACCTAGGATTATACTGCTAAGTTGTGATACCTTTTGGTCTAAAGAACACTGGTGCTATTTACTAGAGACTGGTCAACTGAATGTTCAAAAACCAGATCAGGCGATCAATAGTTTTATATGTGGATGATATGTTCATGAAGTCATGGTGATCAAATGAACACATTGATAACTTGGCTGAAATGTTCAGCGTTCTTCGGAAATATAGAATGAAACTTAACCCCTTGATGCTCTTTCGGCGGTGCGTCAAGGAAATTCTTGAACTTCATCATCAACTCTCATGGAACTGAAGCCAATCCCGAGAAGATTCAAGTGATCAAAGATATTCAAGGACCAAAGACAATTAAGCAGGTGCAATGCCTAAATGGGAAGGTCGTTGCCTTGAGTCGATTCATCTTTACAGCCACCGATAAGTGCATCCCTTTCTTCGACTTGATTAAGAGAGGGAAGAGGAACTTTGAATGGACGCAAGATTGTATTGATGTGTTTCGAGCTCTCGTACATCACTTAGAGAGACACCCCATCTTGTTTAAGCCATTGGATCATGAAGACTTGTATATTTACTTGGCAGTGTCAGTACATGCCATAAGTATCGCACCGCTACGCGAAGAGGATATGATATGGAGGCTGGTATATTATGTTAGCAAGTGGTTGACATGTGCTGAAAGAAACTATCCGAAGTTGGAGAAACTTGCATACTGTTTGTTGATTACATTAAGAAAACTCCGCCTTTATTTTCAGGATCACCCTATCAATGTCTTCACCGACCAGCTGTTACGATGGGCCCTACAGTGACCTGAGACGTCTGGAAGGTTATTGAAATGGAACATTGAATTGAGCTATTGCGATATCACTTATCTCATTCGAAGAGCCATCCAGCGATAAGCACTAGCGGACGTCATAGCCGAATTCACTTCACAAGATGACTCTTCAGAGAGCAGTGGAGAACCCACCATCTAGTGGAAGATGTATATGGATGGAAGATCCAACGATTGGTGTTCTGGCATCGGAGTCATACTGGAAACTCCTGAGGAACGCTCGATCTGCTACACCCTGAAACTTGACTTCCCTACAACGAATAATAAGGCTGAATATGAAGCCTTGATCGCTGGGCTTAAACTGGCTAGAGAGCTGGGAGTAAAAGCTTTGCAAATTTTCTATGATTCTTAGTTAGTAGTGTATCAAGTCAGAGGAGAATTTCAGGCCACAGGAGCACGACATGCTTCTTACCTCAAACGGGTCTAAGAGCTACTAACCGATTTCGAGCATTGCACCATTACACACATCCCCAGAGAACAAAATGAGAAAGCCGACTCATTGGCCAAACTAGCCAGTTTCCGAGGTTGCACATCAAATAGGCATGGATCCAATTGAAATACTCAGCGCTCCGAGCATTGACCAGATGGAGATTTATTGGGTCTAAGAGACGGAGCTTGAGAAGGAGTCATAGATGACTCCAATTAAAGACTACTTGCAAAGGGGAATCCTTCCCGAACAGAGGAATGAAAAACGACAGATCCTTCATAAAGCTTCATGATACATCCTTCAAGAAGAGTCATGTACATAAAGGGTTTCTCCATCCCCTGCTTCGGTGTATCGCCATTGATGAAATCAAGCGAGTATTAATTCATGAAGGAGAATGTGGCGATCACGCCGAAGGGCAAACCATAGCAAAGAAAATACTCCACTATGGTTATTAGCAACCGAAAATACTCCGCTATGGTTATTACCGACCAACCATCAATCAAGACGTAGCTGATTATGCTAAATGATGCAACAAGTTCTAGATATTTGCAAAGATTTTAAGAGTCCCATCGACGGAAATTACTCAAATGGTCAGTCTATAATCATTTTCTACTTGGGGTATTGACATTATTGGTTCCTTACTGATTTCCAAAGGTGGCACAAAGTACGCCATCTTAGCAGTCGATTAATTTCTAAACGATCTGAAACTGAACCTTTAGCTACGATCACAATGAAAAAAGTAATAAACTTGTTGTTTGAAACATCAGCTGTCGTTTTGGTCTTCCTCGAACAATCGTAACTGACAACGGGCCCCAATTTGACAGTGCTAAGTTCAAAGACTTCTCGCTACAACAAAATGTACCTATCATAGCGTTTTAAAAATGCTATAAAAACCTTTAACAGCGTTTTTAACTACGTTGTATATTAACATGCCTTTATAGGTCGGACATATACCATAGCAAGGCAGAAAACGCTGTAGAATCTACGTATTTATAAGTGTTTTTTTGATATCATTAATACATTTTACAACATTTTTGTTGATGATTTTACAGCGTTTCTTTTGTTGCTATGATGTTTATTTACAATGTTTTCTGGAATGCTTGGGTGCTATTTTATAGCATTTCTATAGCGTTTCGAAAATGCTATTAAAACTTTCTAAAGCATTTCGAAAACGCTATTAAAACTTTCTGTAGCGTTTCAAAACGCTGTTAAATAGTTTCAAGCATTTTATAAACGCTGTCATATTTTGCTCAGTTCCTAACCAATATATAGCAGGTTCCAATTCTATATGCAACCACAATTTATGTATAACACAGTTTATATAAACACATATATTTCGTAACAAACATATATTATATTAATCACACATTTTATAATCAACATATTATATTAATCACACATCTTACAATTAACATGAAACTTTACATAATAAACATACGCAATATTCTTACATCAAAATAAATAATAAGTTCATAATATTTCAATGTAGAACAAGCAACAACTAGTGACCAAAAGTAGTAATACATACAAGCATACAAAGCAAAATGTATGCTCTGCAACAACAACCCGTCTTTTCGACCACTTGGTAGCTTTCTACAAACACAAGATTAAGTTTTACACCAATTATGATACCGACATAACTTAAAGGTAAATGTCATGAATCAAAAGCAAACCATCTGAGCTAATGTAAGAAAAAGTTTCATCCTAGAATTCACGTCATGAATCAACCATCATCAACACTCAACAGGAAACAAATGCATCTCCCCCTCAGTAAGAAGAAGCCATAACACTAAAGTTAAAATTTTATCACTGCATAGGTGTTCCAAAAACAAACCATCAAATTTTATAACAGCTTATGATATTTCGGGGGCTGGTGTCAATCCATCAAATTTTATAAAAATATACCAAAATAAATAAATATAACATTAAGGTTATAACAAAACCTACCAGTTGCAATAAAACATTGATTATCTTTGATACCACCAAGATACTGAACTAAAGATGGCTGAAGAGAAGATATCAGCTGCAGAAGATTAAAATCATTAGAACTAGAAATAACCAATTTGTGATTCAAATGTATTCATACAAATAGATTATGTATCTAAAGTTGCTGTAGAAATCAAATTCCAAATTGGCTCCAATGTGCACTGATTGCAATAATATACATTAACATGCTCACCACATTATATAATAAGTCAGTAACCAACACTGAATTCAGACAAGTAACCTATTAGACAATAGTTGGTGCAATATCTAATCAACTAAAACATCACTTAGGTAAATTTGGTTTACTAGATAAAAATAAAATAGGTCGATTCATTATATAGTGTCAGATTTAATTTTTTTTGCACTAAACCACAAATATTTACTGCAATATTCTATGTAAAACTCTCGATTCTCCTTCCATAACCCCACCAAAGTTTCTTAGCCTCTTCCTTGTTCACTTTACAAAATGAATCCACTGTTTTCATTTAAATGTGACATTTAACAAAAAGATAAATAAATTCAGTTTACTAAAATCGTTCAATAAACTCATTGCTAAAAATTTCAAATTCAAACTTTAATTTCTGTTCAGGTGGTGGACAAAAAGCAGTTATCTACAAATATTAGTTACTAAAACTATTCAAATCTTATAATAATCCTTTAAGTCATTCATATTTCAATATAACACCATAGAAATTCAAACTTTAGTTACAACAATTATTTGAAACCAAATTGTATTCATCACAACTGCTCATATCAATATTTTCATGCATTTCAATAATTAAGATGAAAGAAAGAGAAGTTAAAGGTTAGATATGTCAAAAATGAGGTATGCAAGTAGAATTGTTGGGTTTAAATTATTACGAAATGAAGCTGGAATTGGTTGCTAATAAGTCCCTATAATTTCACTTACTTTAGACATCTATGTCTGTGCCTGCTCATCTAAATACTGACAGTAAAATGCCTTGTGAATGACGTCACTAATAATGATATTGATTGATATACAACATTTAAGAAACACCAAATGTTCACAAAAAATATGATTTATGTATTAAATTTAAATACTTACGTGAATGGCACAAGTGGGGTGTAAACAATCCTAGGTTCCACGATCATTCCTAAAACTAAAATCCCTCCACCATTACCAGATCATTTTTAGCTAGGTGAAAACCCTTTTGAGCAACTCCTATGGATGAGAGTTGCAAAATAACTAATGGTTCATGTTGTCCAAATCCAAATATGCTACCAACTACTCTATCCAGTTTCATAAGATCACCAGACTGTAAATTGCTGCATCTTGTTCAATGAAAACCCAATTGACACTTGCCAAATTTTGACAATGAAAATTGCTAGCCTTAAAAATTATCAAAATCAATAATATGGACTTCAATAAAGTAATTATATGGAAATATAAATATAGATAATTAAATGTAAAATAAATTAAGAAAGATAAGGATAAGCTTGGAAATATTAAGAATTAAGGAAAGACATCGAAATTCTTATGTTTTACAATTATTTAATTAGTAACTTAGTAAATGATTATATAAGGTTATATGTTTATTAATATTTCAATTTGTGACTATAAAAAATTAAAGGACTCAAGTATTGTAGATTATTTAATAAATTAGTAGATTAATTAATAATAGATAATATAGATTATTGATTTTTGTTAATATTTTAATATGTAAAAGGTAAAATTAAAAATTGAGCCTTGAATGTAAACTATTGTAGAAAGCTATAAGATATAAATACTTAAATGTACAATTAGTTGAGAGAATAACCAAAAGCCTGAACTAAAATTATGGAGAGGTATAGAAATTCTTCTATTTCAATATATAAAACATATTACATTATAAAATTTACCTTTCCCAATATAACAATTTATCAGTATAAGCTTACACTAAATGAAAAAGTTTTTACAAAACCAATTATAACAATGAATATATAAAATGATAACATCTCATATAAAAAGTTCAGTTCTCAAATTAAGAAGCTTTACATTTTAGCAATTTGTTAAATACTTAAAACATAATCATTATGGTTAGATTTTGGATCCAAACTACTACTATTAATAGCTTAGGAAACAATTATTTAGTAAAAAAGTGGCATTTGAAAAAATGGAGTATTAGTGTTTGCAAACTTAGTTATAATACAATGGATTTTAAGTTTCTATTCTCACATTTGAATAGACTTTGAATATAGATAATTAAATGTAAAATAAATGAAGAAAGAAGAAAATAAATCGATCTATACCAAAAGAAAGATTTTGTAACTTAATTTGCTTAATTTATATATGTGAAGTTATGATAACATTACAAATCCATGGTAATGCTAACCAAAAGCAAAGTAGTTTATGCAAAAAAGAGCAAGGACCGCACATTACACTTTCCTATGTGTCGTAAGCATCGCTTATTTTTGTTTTCAGTATATATTTCAACATTTTACAAATATTATTAAAAATGTTTTTTGAACAATCAAATACTACAAATTCATGAAATAGTAACAACAAATCATCACGTTATTGTTCTAATACTATTTTTATAACTTAATTTCAGAAGGAAACTGAAATTAATTATAAGGATGTAGCAAAAATTTCTCAATAATAATTCAGTTTAATCCCAATGAACAATTCCCTTTTTTTTGTAAATGGTTAGTTTAAGAAATTGAGAAAATTAATTCTAGTCCTCTTTTTTTCTATGGCTCACATTAAAAATTTTAAAAAATGGTACTAGAAAAAATCAGCATTTTTTACTGTCAAATTACTTAAAATTTTCCTTTTTAAGATTAATCTATCGATTTACAGCTGCCATTATCAGATTTAAAGTCCCTATTTACTAGGAAGAAAGATACTAAAGTTAATTTTGGTACAATTTTTTATTCCGCAATCAAAAGCAAAAAAAGCAATTATTTACCACTTACCAACCACCCTTCAACAGGATCTACTTCTTTTGACCATATTACAATCAAAGAGGCATTTAGTTCTTATTAGGGTTCTTTTTTGCTCTTTTAAAATCTTTCGCTATAAAAATGGGGAATCCTCATGGCAGCTAGAAATATTTTTCTTTTACACTTTTGCATAACTTACATTTAAAGTTGTATTCATTTTCTTTTACAAAAATAATCAAATTCCAACCATTAATTATTCTTAGGAATTTATAGAGTAGGCGTTGATCATGGGTATTTTGAAATAAAGACAAAGGGTAACATAATTACGTAAGGTCAATAAAAGTATTCATTGACATGAAATAAGCATTGTTTCTATAAATCAACTTTTGGCTATTCATGCTTATCTCCAATGCTAGAAAGAATATAAAAAGGGTAAGTAGGTCAAACCAATTTCTAACAGTTGTATTAAGCATTAATTCGGATACGAGAAAATAAGAATGATTTGCTAAGCGAGCAACAGAATTTTGCAGCTTTGCATGCATGGAAATAGGAAACTTAAAGTGGGTTAACAGCAAATTCATGACTATTGAGTGAAATGATGAAATCAAAACAGGATCTGGTAAAATGGGCCACAAACGAAGCCACTATACTATAGAACTGAATATTCATAATCCAAAAAACAAATAGTATACTCATTACTCTAGCAAAAATAAAAGCCAAATGAGGTATAGATCAGTTTATCTCGCGGATTAGTTCATCTTAGCTTTTGAAATAGTTAGTTTATGAGAATATGGGTTTGGATCATTATGTTTAGTTTCAATTGTTTGGTTGCTAAAACTAAGAAACAAACAATGGAAAAGATGGATACCTAATGCAGCAAACATGCCAGCTTATACATCCACCAGGCCTTTTAATGGACACTGGTCAAGGCTCTGTAAAAACCAAATCACCAAACATTATTATCACTAACTAACTAGTATTAAGAAAAATGCTTATAAGTGAAAACATGGTTACTGTAGTCAATGGAAGAATGAAAAACAAATACTGTTAACACTTAATATCATCTATGTTAATGATGATGCACTAATCTTTATCGCATGGATATCTATTTAGGTGAGAACTCATTTTCATTGTGAATATTAAAGACGGTCTTATTGACTATAGACTTATGAGTGCTGGAAATAAGGTATACACTACTAGATCATAGCTTAACTTAGCAACTGGAAAAAATTTGAAATTAAGATATTGGTTAAAATGGAAGCATGCGCAATGTACAGGGGATAAAAACAAAAGGTTACAAAAAAACAACCCAAATATAAGAGAAAAAGCATCTACCCAAAGTGGCAAGTGAAGGTTGTCTACGACTTCAATATCTTTACAATTATAATGGTTAACTTAGTTTTAGATAGTACAAAAGAGGCTTTGCAGTAATAAAGTCACAAAAAGTTATAGGAAAAGATAAATCGATATTCATTCAGAAAAAAAGCTTTAGTAGACATCAGAGACTATGTAGATATTCAGGAAAGACTAAAGGTTAATTCAACTTCAGGAAAAAAAATATGACATGACAGACTCTACTCCATACACTTATAGAACTGTTTTGGTTAATGAGGAAGGTTACGTGAGAACTTTTTATTTTTGTAATTTCTGTTCAACAAAAGAAATAATACCCTTAAGGGAATCCAAACCTTTTGTACAATTGGTTCAGCAACCAAAATGAATCAATCATCCATAGTACAGAGAAGGCCGAACTCAGCCAGAAATCCCCAAAAATACCACAGCAAAATAATTCAAGCTTGAATTACCAAATCAAGATCAAATTTGTTGAGAAATACAATTAATATAAAGATTTAAATGTAGTATACAAGGAGGTTAGGACATAACTTACCAACAAAATCAATAGAGGAGAGGGAATGAGTGAGCGATTTTGCAGTTTGGTTGAAAGAGGCGACAGAATTCTTCTGTAGGAGAGTAAGAAGATAGTCAAATAGAGATAATAAAGGCATAATAAAAGGTCAAAATAAGAAGTGTACATACCTGGAACCATAAAACAAAAGCTGAGGCCGCCTACGTAGAAAATCGAAATTGTGGAAATGAAATTATTGGGTTTTAGGTTTTTGCAAGCAGAACGAGGAGTGGTATGGATTCCATCAAACTGAAAGTAGAAATGAGATCTAGGGGAGAAGATAATGTGCAGTGAGAAATTGATTTCATGAGATCTCGAGAGAGGAAGAAAAAGAGGACCTATCTTTTTGGGAGGAAGTTATTTATTTCAAGGCGAGAATGAAAATAGAAAAGGAACATGCAAAAAAAAAGCGCCAACATAAAAATTAAAACCGCCCAAGTGTTTATTTATCTAAACGTTGTATCTTTATCAATTATACATATCTATTTTTATATCACAACCCGATAGGATGAAACGCTGTTTTGGACTGCTGTATAATGATAACTTTCTTGTAGTGTCTAACGTCGACATCATATTGAGAAAAGATTTGCGGCAGTTGCTCACCCTCAAGCTAATGGACAGGTCGAAGATGTTAATAAAATCATAAAGTCCATTCTAAAGAAGCGTTTGGAAAAGGCTAGAGGCAAGTGGGTTGATGAACTCCCGTCAGCATTATGGGCATACAGAACCACCTATAAATTCGCGGTTGGCCACACTCCATTCGCCCTTGCTTACTGCTCTGAAGCCTTGCTTTCTATAGAACTTGACGTCCCATCTCATTGAGTGACTTACTATGACCCCAGAACTAATAGAGATCTCCTTTTGGAATCTCTAGACATGGTTGATGAGAAGCGCGAAAAAAGCTGACTTGAGGGCAACTGCACATCGACGCTATCGCCCGGTACTACATTGTTAAAGTCTAACCCAGGACCTTTAAAATTGGCAATCTTATCCTGAAATGGATCTTTCCTAGTCCCGCAAACATGGGTCTGAAATGGGAAGGACCGTATGTCATCAATCAGAAACTTCAAGATGGAACTTTTAAGCTAGTGACTATCGATGGCATCACACTCCTTAGAGCATGGAATAGCGATAATTTACAATACCATTTTGCTTAATTTTGTTTCATTCAGTTGTATTTCATTTAGAATTTTCTTTTGAATTTGAATTCAAAGCCATGTAATAAGACAGACTCTGTTGCTTCTTTTTTAACTTGCAATAAAATCTGAAGTTTGCTCCATATCTGTGAATTGTTTGTATATAATATAATAGTTGTGATATATGGCAAACTTACATCTACATATGCCTAGTATAAATCAAAAAGTACCTAGAGTTTGGTGCCAACCAAGTACCTGGGTCTACAATTGAGTTAAACAAAATGAACGTGACTCAACCATTCATCCATTAATTCTCGCTTGCAATCCGACGGGCTGAGTATAGAACAGAGAATGGGTGTGACTCGACCATCCATTAACTAACTCCATCTCCTGATTCGACGGGAAGAATGTAAAGTAAAAGTGGTCGTGATACGACCGACCACTCTTCGACTTTTGCCTCAAACTTAGGGGCAAGGGAATTAATCAAAGGAAATGTGATTCGACCATTTCCCAAAACAACTCCATTCCCCAGAGTGTGGGCTAGATTATGAACATCAAACGGGTGTGATTGACCATCCATTGGCTAACTCTGATCCCCCGAGTGGGGATAAGAGTATAAACAAAACGAATGAGTGTGATTCGACCATTCATTCTCCAAATCTGGCCTAAACCCAACGGGAGGAGTATAAACTCGTCATGGATGGGACTCGACCTTCCATGAAATAACTCTGCCAACCCAAGACTGGGGGCAGGAGTATAATCTCTTAAGCGCTAAACATGATAGCGTAACACTGTGGCTCGCGCCTAGTGTGTGATATGACTTAAAGCCACCACCGAAAGGAGGCTTTGAGATGATTTGTCAAATCGATGCCCGAAGCAACGGGCGACCGAAAGACATTGCAACTTGAACGACAAGCAACGATTTTGCAAGTACATTGAATGGAAAATGTAATAGCTCGAACACTTAAACAAGTTTTGTACAAAAGTTGAACATAAATGAAAGAGTTTTTATTCACATGCTGAAACTTGAAAACTAAGTACAAGTTTATTTCAAAAACTAAAAGCCAAAAGTGGGGGCCATTACAGCCAATTGTAGCCAATAAAAAGAAAGTAGCTACCTAGCTACGCACTACCTAAGTCGGTTCGACGGCTATTTCTCATCTTTTTTGGGCTTCTTCGGTGTGGACTCTCTAGAGCTACCCCTCATCCTCTCCTCTTTGACCCTCTTTTGCCCTTGCCACCCTTAGGAGAAATGCTTTCAAAGACAGGTACTGAAGCAGTCTCACTTTGGGATACAGAAGGGTCGACCTGCTCAGGAGTGACACCGGCCGGCAGTATAACTTGGAGCAGAGTAATATCCACTTCAACACACTCCTTCTTGGCTTGCAAATCCAGCTACTCCTTTTCAATGTGCTCCTTCACGCTAAGTTTACTTGTGTGTTCGGAGGCATGAGTCGCTATGATGTCCTCTATTTCATCCTAGCCCTGCTGACATTAGTCTTTTCTTCATTCAGAGCCCCTATGACATCATCATTCAGGCTGGGAGTCTTAGCAGGTTTATCGGTAGGAGCCCCTAGGCAATGATGGCCGTAGTGGACCCTATGGTCAGCGCTTGATTTTCCAAGTAATATCATCATTATGAGCATGGACAGATGTAGACGGACTTGCAATTTCATCAAAATCAATAGGTAAGCCCAAGACTATCGAACGCGGGATGTAAACCTTCTCAAACATTGGAGAAATGAGAGATATACCTTTGTCACATTGGCCTTCAGTCATAGCTGGAGTGCCATCTTCAAGGATCGGAGACATCCTAAAGGACTTGTGCGTCCCAGATCAGTCTGGATTATAGCCTGTATCCTTTTCAGGGGCATGTAAATCTGAAACATCACCTGCTTGATTTGGAGGAGGGTCTTAAGGACCAGATCCAGAAGCTTCACTGCCATCTTTACCCTTTTCGGTGGTCGTTGGATCATTGTGTAAACTGAGCCAAGCAGCCTTGAGTTCATCGTGCTCTTCATCGCGTAAGATTTCACACATGAGCTTCTATCCACTTCATTACCACTAAGGACTTCTTCTTCAGATCTATAATATGGTCCTAGGCTTCGACAAGCGACTCGAGATACCCCTCTCCAAGGAAGCGGAGGTTGCAATTCATGAGGAAGCATGCATTGTAATATATCAGCAACGTATCAAACTCGTCCTTTATCTCTATCCGATTAGCCTCCCTAGCCTTTTCCTTAAAGTCCTCCATTTGCACAAGTTGTCTATCAGCCTCTATTTTAGTTTCACAAGCCTCGAAGGTCTCCTCGCAATATCGTTGAGACTCTAGCTGAGCCTCAAGTTTTTCTCGCTTTTCCTTCTCAAGCTCCTCCTCAATCTGTTTAATACAAAGATCTAAGGCATCATTGTCTCTTTTCAGCACATCCTTCTCCTTCGGTAAGATGTCTTTTTTGAGGGCTAAAGTACCACTATGACAAATGACAGTGTCCAGTTCAACTTAATGCACTTTCATCAAACGTTCCACTGCTTCAGAGGATTTGATGGCTTTTTTTCAACATCGGCCAGCTTTGTATTCAGCCCCTTTACTTCTTCATCCCAGTGCTTAATGATGTCTTTGTCATGGATCACCTCAAGAGTTAAGTGATCAATTTCGTGTTTCCTTTCCATAGATACCTTAGAAATCCTCTTAACCACATAAAGCATCGCTCTATGCTGGATGTAGACATCACTAACATAAGCGAGCACTTTTTCCCTAGCATCTAGAGGAATCGGATGCATAGGAAGAACAAATATGAACTCATCAAAACACAACTTAGGAAATGTGGTCTTGAGGTCATCCATCTTCTAAGCGGTAGTGGCATCAAGAGTAGTCAGGGCTGAGAGGGCCTGTTTGTCGTGCTTGCAGGATGAAGTATCACATCCAGCTGCGTTGGACTGGTGTTTCAAAGATCGATGAATGCTAGAAGAACTCGAATGTTGCTAGGGTGCAATAGCCAAAGTGGGAGCATGAGGCCGCGACTTGCTACTACTATATATAGTGGGGTTTTGACCGGCACCCTTGTGGTGAGAAGACTGAGATTTTGACTTATGCCTGGATGGGTCCTTGGATTGGTGGCTTTGGTCTCATTCTTCTCTTCCTTCGTGACCTTCTCTATCTCGACCAGGGTCTGGTACTCGATTGTGCCCAAAATAAGATGGCTGGGAGTATGGTGATCTCTTCAAGCAATCATAGTTGCAGGGGCACCCATCGAGCCTGCAAATAAAATAAAAGTGTATAAGAATCACTGGATCTAAAGGTGGATAAGTGTCATGCGGTGTAGTGCACATGATCATGAGTGCGCTAGTGTCCCTCCAACAGACCAGTTGCTGGAGCTTTGCTAGCTAGAGTAATCTCTCCCATGCTAGTTGGAGGAACGTTAATGCCGAATCGAATAGTAGATTCGAAGCCCTCGAGCCTTAAATTGGCAAAATCATAATTCCCAACATCATTTGGGATTGGGATATCCGACAACCCCTCAAATAAATTTTCTAGAGGCAGAGAACTAGATTGACCTATAGCAGCAAAGGTTGACTTGGATTTCTTGGAGACCTACCCTCTGCGAAGTTTATAAACGAGCCTTTTTCTTTTTCTCTTCTTTAAGGTGAGGAGCTGTAGGTCTTGGGAGGATCTGACCATGTGCTCATGACTTGAGCTTCACATCGTCACGACCAGGCTTGTTAGCATCACCCATCACCATGCCTTCTTCGGCGGCATCCTGAGCTCCCTCAACTTAGGGCATGACAGGATCAACTTTGTGTGAGAAATGCAGATTACGGATCTTAAGGCTAGAATTAACACTAGAGGGGGGGTGAATAGCGTTTTAAGGAATTACTAATTCTTTTTGAGTTTATATTAATTTGAACACAAATGTATGCAATATTCAGACACATATATGATCACAGAATCAAACACAGATGCAGATATAAAGTAAAAGCAATAAAGTAAAGAACACACCGGATTTTATACTGGTTCGGAGTTACCGTACATCCAGTCCTGCAACACAAGTATGGATTTCCTTTCAAAATCAATTCTTACAATTACACCCTCGATTTCAAGGCCACGAGGTACACCGCTCCAGATTCACAATCCTCTGGGTAGAGATACTTGATTTTACGGGCAACAAGTTCACCCGATTGATTTTCCAGGCTACAATCACACCTTTTCTCGCTCGATTGAATACAAATAAATCTATAACTCTGAATAGCACTGGGATCTTGTTGAGATAGTGATAGAGAATCAAACCAGAGATGATCTGGTTAGTTTCAATGGTGATTTCGGCAGAGTAATGGTAAAAATGTATATAAAGAAATGTGGAAGAAGAAGAGGAGTGAAATCAGAGAAAAAAATGATTATAAATTCATTTAAAACAGCCCCTATTTATAGTAGAATAACAGCCATGTCCATTCGTGAAAGGATATGACGAATAGACACTTCCTTTGAAATTCAAACTTTTGAAATAAACTGTCACCTTTGTCACCTTGTCGACAAGGGGTCCTTCGGGTTGTCGACAAGCATTAGTTATTTTTGGTAATTTGTTTTTCTTTGAAAATAACTTCTATCTTGTATTAAAACTATTTTAAACTTTATAAATATACTTAACTATAGTTAAAATACATAAATAAGTATAGAGAATAATATTTTGGTATATATATAAAATTTTGCTATAATTTTATATTTAAATCTAAGTATAAATATTAATAGTTAAATATATTATATTTAAAAGATGTTTAAAACCAAGGATAATTTGATATTGAAAATAAAGATTATTTTGAGGCTAAAAGTATTTTAAAACGAGGATAGATGTTTTTGATTTAAAAAGGAAGATTTTGAAATCATTTTGAAAATAAGATATAATTTTGTAAAACATTTGAATAGAAGTTAGTGGATACAAAACAATGTTCCATTAGATTTTTCGTAGGTTCCATCCTACTTAGGGTTCCATCCCTTTAACGGGATCGAAGTGGATTCCATTCCACGAATAAAATGGATTTTAAGATGTCAGTGCTTTTCTAGGAGTTTTAACAAAATTCCTAACTAAATTACTTATCTTGACATCTTGAACTCTTGATAATCTTGATACTCATGAGTCTTGAATCTTGATGTCTTCGATCTTGAGTTTATAAGTTCTTGAATCTCTATACTGTATAGTCTTCATTTTTTGGTACCTGTATATATATATATATCCTGCATATACATATATATCTAAACAATAATGTTAGTATTTATATTTTATAATCTTATTCTAAGGTTGTTGTCATCAAAACCAACTTCTCAAGGACTAACACTTTGCCACCTCCCTACTCAGCGGCACCCCTTCTTTTTACCACCTCAACTTCAGTGTTCCTTGGAAACTTGGTACTATGACCCTCTTCTAGTAAGCCTAAGATGAAAAGGCGCTCGTTGGTGATTAGGAATCTAACATCACAATCTTCCGACGGTATATTTCTATGCACTGAAACCGCCTTTGAATACATGTTATCGGTAGGACGTGGATAGCTACCTACAAGATTGAAAGAACTGCTTAGTTCAAGATACGACTTGGATACAAGCACACAAGGTTGAGTATAACGACATTTATGTCCTTCTGGCCATCATCCCACGAAGCCCGACGGGCAACGCACATAAAACCACTTATTTTTTTAGGCACTTAGCTTAAGCTTATTCCAAGCGTCGATCATGGCATGATAATTATTGATTTAACTCCAAAAATGTATATGATAGGTTCCTTTTCATCACTTGAAATTGAAGATGAACTGAATGTCCTCCAAAGTTGGTTCACGATATAAGAATTCAAGGAATATCATATACGTGCAGTAATGAAATGCATAGCTATTCGGTTGTAGTTGGGCCCAAGCCAATTTCAAATGATGTAGCATCTTTTGGATAAATGGATTAAAAAGCAGAACGCAACCTGCCCAGCATATATACTTATTGCAAGCAGTATATCCTTCCGAAGGTGAGTGGGCTCCGTCATTACAAAATGGGACTCATACATCCTCGAACGGGATCCCATGTTTGATGCAAAGCCTTTGAAGAGAAGCCTCATCAACTTTCAAGGCTACAGAATCTTCTGGGTCATTTAGAAATATGGCACCTTCTAAAGTGTTTGGAGTTGGCTCGACTTCTATTTCAGGATTCAAAGGAATTTCGACATTTGATGAGAACTTTCGGGCTGTTTTGACTGATGGCTCGGAGTGTGTCGAGCAGATATTTTTGTTGTGATTGATCCAACATCGGGATTGTCATGTGAAGTAGTTTTTTCAATACCCTTAGCAGCTAAATGCTCCGAGCGTCTGGAACCTATAGCTATCAAACTTAGTAGATAGTCATTGCTAGAGAAAATAAACTGTTCCCCCAATGAAAAGTGTAAACTAGTGCAGTGTTGTGCAGTGCATTGATAAACATTTCGGAATTAAAACGACAGCTATGACAAGACTCTAAGGTTCGACCAGAATGACCAACATCGCTGACCGTCTCAACCGGCTTTCACATCGATGGTTGTGGATTTTATCTAGGTCCTGGGATCAGTTATCGAAATGTTGAAGTCTGATATTTGCATTCGAATTCATATGAGCATCCAGATATGTTCAAGGCATATGCTGCAATTCAAGTTTATATTCAAGTTCATTTTCATATGCTAATATGTTCAAGTCGGGTTCATGTTCGAGTTTAAGATCATATTCAAGTTCACATATCCCATTGTTCAGATTTATTCATGCATACGATTTCATATGATTGAGTCTTAACATTCAGGTGTGCACAAACAAGGCTGAAAAATGGCTAAGTGCCCCTAGGCAAGGGGATCGCACCCGATCCCTCGCATAATGGCCTCGCCTTATCAAACTTTGAACTCCAAAGTGCCATAACCGACCCCACGAACTGAACCCATACTAACCGATCCCTTTACTTGTAACTCCTCCATTTTATCCTCCTCATACTACCATAACTGAACCCCTAAACTTCACTACTTCACTTCATCTCTAACATACTTCCATCCGATCCTATGAGCCAATCCAACATCGACCAATCCCTACTCTTTATCACTCTCTGCATCTCCTCCACGCTAGTCGTGGATCCATATCGACCCTTTATGCCATACCACAATCGATCGCTTATCATAAGTTGATCCTTCCATCTTCACCGCTTCATTTTTCTAATCCATACTACCGAACCCTAAACCTACACTTACCAGCATGATAAAATCCATCATATTGTCGCTAAAACCACATTTGACAAAATCAAACCCACCTTTAATATAAATGAATTATGTGTGGAATAGGGTTCGATGTAGGTCACAACTCAGGGTTCAAATTTGAGTTTGGTCCAAACAAGAATCGCTGAAATTGAGGCGAGGCTTGGTGGAAAAGGAAGTGGCATGAGATGTTGAAGGGAGTAATGATCGAGGTAGTGATAAATTGTTGGAGAGATCGTTGGATTACTCGAGCTTCAACTCCTTAATGGCAGACGCGAAGGAATTTTGGGGTTCGAATCAGTTGAGGGAAGTAAAAAAGCAAGTGAAGGAATGAAAGCTAAGTGTTTGGCTTATATTCGGGTTCGGCTCGCTTTAATGTAGCCACAAATTAAGCTAAGTCCATGTAGGTAGAAGAGTGGGATCAGATTCAATCCCCCACCTTGGTGATTTATATCGATCCCTTCCCAATGTTAAAAAAAGAGAAAAAATATAGCAATGCAAATATATTTCAACTACATGATATTGGCCATGACCCATACGCATGTGAACGTGCCTGGGAGCCAATGACAAAAATGCATACATGAATGGACATGCACGTGTACATACTTAACATTTGATTTCTTGACTCGACATAAATTGAATTATTACCTGAGAAATCTTGAGTGAGGAGATCAGTTCAATACCCAAGGACCTGCTAACTTGATCGACGAGCTTAATGGAACCAAGCATAGACAAAGACTGAGGATTACATCCTGGTTTTATAGTGACAGATATTGACCAGGTGTCACAATAAACAGAGAGAGATGCGACTCTTTGAAAAGACAACTTCACGGAAGGATAATGACCGTTCAGACCACCGAATGGAATCCTTTCCGATGATTCTAACTTGCTTCGATTCAAAGCACATCTTGTTCGAAACAAGACGTACATTGGAGGGCAAGTGTTATCCAGTCTTTTGATCCGTCTATAACCAGGCAGATTGGACAAGTTAGGCTTGATGATGGACCAAGCAAGCATCCTAGAGAGGTGATCATAGAGTCCATAGATCATGCATAGACAATAATATGAAGCAATAGTCAAGCGAGACCAAGAGATAGATTCTCTGGAATACTTTAAGTACAGATTTATGCCTTCGCGATGTAGGGGATCGGTACCTATCTCTTTCCCTATATAGGGGATTCGATCGTATCACTACGGATATGAACACTATCAACCAACAGTTTAACTCAACGGAAACCGATCGATATCTCCAAAAACATGAAGACAACTATGCAAACAACTTTGGAAATATAAAGCTAGTATGGAGGGGAACCCACCTGACCGATCGTAAGCTACCATGTGGAAGCCTTATCTGATCGGTATCGATCACTCTACGTTGGGAATTAGGCCATAAAATTTTCTAGGTGACCTCGTCTACATATGGAGATTCCATCGGCGAATTTTCAGAAAGATATTCGGTCGTCTATCCTTATAAATATAGAGTTCATAGTTCATTCTAGGGATCTTTACAATGTTATTTTGCTTATACTCCATTGTATTTATGGATTTTGATCCAATCCCTCTTATACTCAGAAATTCAAATGATTAATAAAAGTTGTTTCATTAAAGTGGACGCAGCTAGTCAACGCCGAATGACTATAAATCCGTTTGTTATTGTTTTTTACTTGTTTTCTGCTTATTTCCTCTGTTTAATTTAGATTTCTCCATTTATTTCTCTACATTAATTCTATTGGGTGTTTATGCCATCTTTTGGTGCAAACATTAATTTAATTTAATTTTCCATATTATGACACTCCAAAGTATAGGGTATTATAGAGAAGGACCTCGACCTAGATATCATTGAGTTAAAGGAAGTCCTCTGGTGGATTAGACGAAGGAAGTTATATTGTGAGACAAAGGGAAGAGAGAGAAAGATAAATATGGAGATACAAATGATGGTAGGAATCAACAGAATCAACCTAGAGGTATGGAACAGGCTCCAGGATGGATCCAGATCGCAGCTAATCCATCAAGGAGAAAGCATATTTGTAGAAATGATGTCGATGATGTTAGTTTTCATGTTGTGTGTCTAACTGGTGTAAGAATTGGATGAAATACCGAGAGAGACACTCATAGAAGGTTCATATCTATAGGACACAACACTGATCGACACCGCAAGAGACAAGTGGACTCCCTAGAGCCAGGGAAACCAAGGCGTTGTGATAAAAACCGTGACCGCTTCGGTATTGGTCATAATCATCCCTTGTGGAACCAAGAAAACGGTGATGCACATAACGAACATCGTCCAAGGCGAAGTGAAGACACTAATGAGACGATTAACGAAGAAATCCAAGGATTGTTCCAAAAGGACAAACATATGGATAATTGGGAGACCGTCTCTTGTTGGAATTTGTTTACCGTGGAGCTTAGGACGGTGGAACATCCAATGAAATTTATAATACCGACAATCCCAAATTATAAAGGGTTGATGAATCCTTTGAAATACTTACTGAAAAATGATTGGCACATGGATGATGCAAGGTTGAATGATTATGTGAAGTGTAGATGTTTTCCACTGTTCTTGGAACGACTAGTAATGATTTCTTTCTACGGGATGTTTTCCACTATTCTTGGATTGACTAGTAATGATTCATATCATCTTATGACAAACTAGCAAATAAATTTCTATCATTTTTGGGTTCAATATGTATAATTAAAGGATATAATGTCATTAGTATTCACTAAAGGAATGGAGAGATGTTGAATAGATATTTGTAGAGGTTCAACGTGACTGCAATGGAAGTGAAAAATTAAAATCATTGTTTGGTGCTGATGGCAACAATTGGCAGAGTGGATGTTGAGTCGGATTTTGGGAAGTTGTTCACAAAGAAGAAGCCAGCTATGTTGAGAGATTTTTATAAAAAGGCAAGCTAATTTATGCGCTTGGAAATGGTGGAATGAAGAAGAGGTTAAACGTTGGTTGTCAGTTTTGACCAAGCAACATGATCAAGATTAATGAGGCTGTTTAGCAAGGAGGTAACAATGGTAGCAATGACAATGGTAATAAACAAAAGAATAACAACAATGTCGGGCGCATGAAGCCGAACCCCAGGAAACACTTTTGATTAATTGAGTTGGGAAGTGTATGGATTTGAATGACTCTATGGAAAATATTTCCTTGAAAGGAAATACACATAACCAAAAGGGATGGCTTAACTTCTTATCCTGGAACCTTAAGTAATCATAGTAAAATATAGATCCTAGACCTGAAAGTATAATGCCTGAAGGAATACACACCGAAAGGACTATAATACTAAAGGGTCAGCTAACTCGGTTTACCTTCTAATGACCTACGACTAGAAGGTTGAACCGAAAGGTCAAAATTATAATGCCTTATTTAGTTATTTGTAAATACAGGCTAAAGTCGAAGGGAGTAATACCTCGAAGGAATAAAGCCTCGGGAGGGATAGAATCAATCTAAAGCAATGTGCACAGTGCGATAATACAATGAAATCTCAACTTTTCATGTGTACATCCTAGATATAGTTGAAGAGGAGGTGCCCACAAAGTATACATTATTAATCCATTCTTATATCTAAAGCAAGTTAGATTAATATCAAGTGTCAATAATCTAGCATATTAGCTCAACAGTGCAAGTTGTCCTCGAAATAAAAAATGAAAATAAAGGTTTTTTGCTACCTTTTGAATTCCTTTTCCAGTCATTAGCCCCGCCTTCAGCATCCTCTCCTTGCGATTAAGGTAACGACTCAAACTAAAAAAAATTGAATTATACTTCACTTCAATATGAAAATGTAAGAATCAGTCAAACATTTCTTTCCTCCCTATATATATAAAAGTGAGTAAACAAGAATTAATTTTAGTTCCCACATGATTAAAAAAAGTACAAATCCAAGCGATCTTTTCATAAGCGTCTTCACTACTATAAAAATCCTTCTAGGCCCCACCTAGGTGCTATGCAAGACTTACCCTCTAGCGATTCACCTAGGTCCACCTAGATGAGGTCTACTGCACCATGTAAGAATCTGAACATGTATTTGGGCACTGGTTAGTATTATTTAAGGTCTAGGGCCATGTATAAGCATTATTGTGCTAGTATTAGGTGGTCTTGCCTTCTTAGTTATTCCAAAGCACATCCAAAATCCCAAATTTCCAATTTATATCAATTGATACTAAACAAATCAATAAAAATATATAAAAATACATAATTTATCAGAAATGGCTAGCTTCTATTAACTCTCGATTAATCCCTACCTAAATGATTAATTTATAGTCTATACTTACAGCCTGGCGTCCGCCTAAGGATTTTTACAATCTTGTGTATTTTCCCACAATTGAATCGGGGGGTCAAATTCTAGACAAAGACTTCATTTTTTCCTCTTTCCAAATGGTAAATATTTCTTAGAACATGGAGTTTGAATCAAGCCCATGTTTGAATTGCTAAAATTCAGTTCATTCTACTACTACAAAGATGAACCCAACCAGGAAATCAAATGATTTTACCGTACCCAAAATAATACCAATCCAATAAATGGATTAATTGAAAATAACTCTTGTTCTTATTAGACTAGAACAAAATATTGTGATTTGAATTTGGTATCTAAAAGACAAAATTAGAATCAAGAATCCACATCATCAATCCACTTCTACTACGAATGTATATAAATAGGTGTTGATCCCTAAGCAAAAGGTTCTTTTGGAAGTAGCATAATTTAGACAGTGAAAATAAATTGTACTTTCCTATATTAGAGCTTTTGTAAAAACTTATTAATGATGGATTTAGCCAACTCAGCATTGTTATAGTCCTTCAGCTTCTGTATAAGACTCTAAAGATGGAAAGAACAAAGTGGACATATGGATTTAGCTCGAACCACAATAAACTCTATTGTCTCTTTACTGCTTTCATTTACTTTACTCTTTGTTTAACTTATTAATTCCTTTCTCGGCATATAAACATAACATGTCCTCTCAATTCCAACTCTTAAAGCTTAATTAACTCCTAACAACTCCTTAAAGCCTTTAGTAATTAGCCTACTGAAGTCTATAAAATCAATTTAAAATACTGAAGCTTACCTTTCGGTCCTTAGGTGTTGGTATTACGAAAAATCACAATAACCATAATCAAGTTGATTAGTAATATTAACTTTTTAGTGGAATATATGTCTGACCTTCTCTTTGTTGCCTCTTTTGATATTTATTCTTTGAGTAGGTTGACGGAGAGGTGGAGATTTTGCTAGTTGGAGGCGAGTCAAAGAACCATAGCTATTTATCGCTATGATCATATTTATCCATTATTTTTGGAACATTGACACGTTAGACTGCGTACTCATTTTGAGATACATTGATAAAATTAGGGTATTTCTTGGGGGCAATTATGTAATTTTTTACGTATATAAACTCGCTAACCAATCTTTTTCAAAATAAGTGTTTTCTTTCTGTTTTATACTTGCTATGTTGTGATATAATTAATTAAATAATTCATTTAAAGTATAATCAATAGAAATTTTTTAATTGATATATTATATGATTGTAATTACAATGCGTTGGAGAGAAATTTCTCACATTAAAATAATAAATTATTTTAAATATTCCTAGTTAAGATGTTTCGAAATAGGATATCAATATCTCCGTTGAGACTAGAGTATGTTACGCTCTCCAAACGTTGGACAATATACTACTCATGGTTGTTGGGGGCACCAAGGGATTACGTACTGATAGTGTTTAATAACTATGGAATGACTCACTCAAGAGTTCTCAATTGGTTGATATAGCTAAGGTCAAACAGAGAATCTCAAACTGGCAATATTACAAAGTTCACTCGACTTAAGAATGCTGTTGAACTTCAATTTGGACACTCTAATTTGATTATAGCTAAATCATGACATGGCATCCATCAGACGACTATAGTTGAGTTTGAGTTGAAGCATTGGAAGTGTAATACTATCTAATAGAGAAACCGTCTCCTCGGTTATATGTGGTTAGTATCACAATCAACTGTAGTCAACTAAAAGTCAACGTCTTTAGCCAGAGTAGTTTGGCAATATAATAGTTGTTATTATTAAACCAAGGACTTTGTGTTTGGAAATACAAGTTGAATATGGACATTATAGGAATTTTGACCAACACCAAATTTCATAAGTCCTAGCGTGATATAGTTTTGACCAAGAGAATTTGAAACATAATTATCGCTACTGGGAGTGCTTAAAATAATAAAATTGGATTTTACCAAAACTTTATAAGTGATAAATTCAACCAAAATTTTACACTACTAGCTAAGGTGAAATGTGAACATTAATATTCAAATTGTTTGATATTAATCGTTGACTGAATTTACTCCTACGAATCACATAACCGTAGTATTGAATACTCTGAATACCACATGATTTAAATAAATTATAATTATTATAAATTATTTAATATTTGTGAAATATTAATTATAAAAAATTTATTTGATTTATTTGAATCGGTATTGAATATAGTGCATATATAAAAGTTATATATGTATGTATTGATATACGATATCGATGTACATTTAAATTATATTTAAAATGTGTAATTACCAATCAAGTTTAAAAATACATGTAAGCCCATAAGCCTACATTGGATGGTTGGCCGTGATGTGGGTAGGAGAAGTATTATATTTTGGAAATATGGGTTTGAATAGGTGGAGAAAGAAAATGTAAAGGTTAGATTTGGATCACCTTCTTTCTCTCCTTTGCTTTTCTATTATAAACCCAACACCTCCTTCATTTTAAGGGTTACTTTTCTAGCCTCCATGACCCTCTCTTGGCCACAAGCATTTGCCTCTCTCCCCTCTCCATTTTCAAACCAATAACAAATCAAATCAAATTAAAAGTGTGGTGATCTGTTCGATTAACAGCTTTTCTAGAAGGGACTGAATCTGTTTCAAGGAATTTCTTCGATTCAACATTCAAGGTGTTACACCAAGGCCATGGTTTAGGTAACATCCAATTTATATCAATTTAAACATGTATACATTTATGTAATTGTAGGTAAATATGTTAGAATTATATCACGAATTCATATATTTGTTTGTTGTCAAAGTTATATGTATATATGCATGCCGTTATAAAAAAGTTTTTTGACATATCTACATTCTTGTTTTCGTCACAATAAAATTGAATAAAACATTTTTTTGAAAGTAATAATATTTTTTAAATAATTTTTAAACTTAATTTGAATTTTAAATTGACATTAAATTCATCATATATATAATTTGTTTAATAATTTTTTAGCGTATATATTTTTGAATTTTTGTCCATATATATATATATTAAAAACTAAAATCAAAATATACATACTTATATATTTAAGTTTTAATAAATATTTTAATATATATATATTGTATTGTATAAATTACTTTAAAATTTAAAAAAAAATTAGTAACAAAATCCTTATAAAATCTAAAAAACAAATTTTTTAAGTCCGAAAGGTTTCTAATATAAATTGTGTTCATCAAAACCATTTTTTGGCTAAAAAATTGCATTTTATTTTATATTTATAATATGTAATTCTATATTCATAGGTTAGAATTTTATAAATTTAAATATATATATATATATATGAATATGAATATATCATATACCTTTTTGAAAAAGAATATTTTAATTTATGTGTGTATGTATATAAATATACAATATTTAAATTCAAATTTGAATTTTGAATAAAAAATTATTTTGAATTTAGATCTGATTTTAAATTTGAATAATTCTTTAGCTATTTTAAATATTGTATTTGAATTGGTCTTTTTTATTTACACATAATTGTTTTAGTATGTAAATACATATTTATTTGTATGTATGCATAAATGTGTGTGTGTAAGTATATTTCAAATTGTATTAATTTTTTAAATAATATTAGACAACAAACACGTATATAAAAGGTTTACGTATCCGTTGTGGAATAAATTCCAGCACTTATATACGGGCATCTTAAACTATATACACTTTACATGTTTCACATGTACATACACACATGCACACATTATATATCACATATATAAGTAAATCAAATCTTTATATCAATCGATTAAACAAAATACAGATTTTATTTAGAATTTATTTAGGTTGGATCAAAATCAATTTAGACTTCATAGGCCCAATAAGATCTAAAATGGTTAAAAAAATTGAAATTCACCCATTTAACCCGCTGCATGTGGGCCTAGTTCCAACAACGGTATAAGAGTCCAATTGCTTATGCAGTCTAAAGTAGTAGTATTAGGGTCAAATTATTAAGCCTAACCATCTAGTAGTGTGTCTAGAAAAGTAGTGTTTGAGCTAGGTTTAGGTAATCATGTACCTTGCTCTACTTGGCTACTATCCTAGCCCAAAAGATGAAGTAAGCCTAAAGGTAATCCCAAATATAAAGGCCCAAATTAAATTTAGGTTTTAGGCTAATTTTTCAAAATTTCTTTTGAAATTTAAAAAAAATTAAAATTTAAAAGGTTAAATTTAAAATAAGTAGAAATCTTATAAATGTTATAAAATAATTTTCCAAATTGTTTTGAAATTTTAATAACTAATTTAAAAAAATATTTATAATTAGTTAGATTTATACGCTAAATATTTAATTAAATAGTTAATTAATTAAATTAAATAACACACACACACACACACATATATATATATTGATATATGTTATATTATCTTAAAATTCTTCAGGTAATGTATGTAAATATAATTTTCAAAATAAATTATAATTAATTAATATTATTTAATTAATTAAATGTTAATTAATAAATATAATACACAAATATTAAGATATATGTGCATAGTCATTGTTATCCAGCCTTTTTACCAAGCAATATTCGGACAGACTAGACGAGTCGAACTTGGAGTTAACAAGGTAGGAAGTCCGAAGAGATAGCCCCAAAGTCCAGAAACCAGGTACAAACAGAGGCACGCACAAAAGTGAAGCCAACATAAGAGAAAAGGAACCGGTATCCACCTAAGTGGTGGATCGGTGCCGATCCAACCTCCTGGATCGATCCCGATCCAAGTTTATCCTCCAAAACTGCCCCCACTTCTATTACATACTAGTGATGATCCTAGAACCCTATTTCAAGTTTCATTTCATTGATTTAAAGTGATTCTCTGTTGATCTCAACGAGTTCTTGAGTCAGCAACCTTGTTCTTTTATGGATCCATCATTCGAACTCAGAAACAAGCTAATATTGGTGAAAACAAATTTGGAATCACGAAGCTAACCACCAATCGAGCCAAGACAAGAAAGCCAAAGCAATCCATATGGTCAACTTATGGATCGGTACCGATCCAAGCCTATGGATGGGTATCGACCTATGCTAGTTGATGAGCTATCCCCCTATTTATTTGGAGAAATAGTTTATGGCATGGAAAACGAGGTGGAGATCATTTGGGCAAGATTTTATGTAACGACCCGTAAAATTTAACTGTTTTAATAACGTAATTAGTTGAAATTTTGTGAAATTTTAAACGATAAAATTTTGAAATAAAAATTTGATATTTGGAATGCGTCCAATTAAACATAGCAACTGGTAAATTTTCGTCCGAAAATATGAAAGTTTATTTCGTGCGTAAATTTACTTCAATTTAATCAGTTAAAAAGCGATGAAAATAAAACGTTTTCGAAACCTAAATATTTTTACATAGAAAAATTCTAAACCATCTTCTGAGCAAGGCGTCATTTTTCGTTTTTCTAAATTCGGACTTCTTTAGCTCCGTCGATCTTATTTTTCTGTGTTTTTCATAGTAGAAAAATTCGAATTTTTATAATTAAATCATAACACTGATATCCGTATACCGTTTTGATCGTCTCGTCGTACTGATCTCCGCAGTATATTCAGTTGTGTATTTCGGTATCTGGTGCACGACTAAATGTACGAAACAGTTACCCGTATTGGTACCGTTTTTAAATCTTTTATTTCTGTTTCCATTTGTCCTTGAGAAAATAAGTAGCCGTTTGCTTTTAATATAATCACTTCATTCAACAGTAGGCTGCTACTCTTCCCTAGGTTTGTGATTCCAACCTGTTACCCACTTTTATTATTTTAGAATTGAATATCGGATGGTTGCTGTTTACATTCTGTCTCCTTCATTTCTAAGGCTCTATGTTTTCTTTCTCTTCCCTACCCTCTGTCTCTTGTTATTTTGTTTTCCTACTCCTCCCTGAAGCTTCATTCCAAACCAACCCACGCTAGCTTCAAACTGCTCAAGCAACTGCGACCTTCCCGATCCCGATCTTCACTGTCCACCCTCTTCTCCGAGTGGCCGAACAACCCCACGCCGAGACGTGCCTACCACCCTCCGCCTCAGATCTGGCCTTCACCTTTGCCGCATCTTCCCACGCACCTCCGCACTCCACACCACCACCACCTTCCACTCGGCAATTCGTCCTCTTCCGCCTACCACGTCAGCCCATGGAACCACCTCCTCACGTACCTCCACCATTTCAAACCAATCACCACCTTCTGCAAATCCAACCGTTCCACCTCCGACAGCTTGCATCTCCCGCTACCACCCTAGATCGCCGAACTCACGCAAACCCAGCATTGCCACTTTCCCACTTAAATGCCCCATCATCTCCAGATCCATCACAGCACGCAACTTTTCCCACTTCGACCGAACCATCCCCGACTCTCCACGCAAGCCTCGGCTCCACCAGGCTGTCGTCGTAGATGCCACATCACTTTCATTGCATTCTTCCTCCTGTTGAACCAAGTGTCAGTATACCTTGCATATTTAATTTGTTTGTTATATGGCTATGTTAAGGTTTATATATATACGGTGTTTACATTTTCTGTTTATAAAATTTACATATATGTATATATTTTTATCTATACGTTTTATGTAGACGTTAGAGTAAGAAGTATATATATGCAGTATATATATCATCTTTTGTTGAATAGTATATTTGTTTGGCAGTTTAAATCTGTACATATAATCAAGGATATATACTTATATATTTAAAGCATTATCTTATATGTATGCATTATTGGTTTTTATAATCTTTGGGAATAGTTATAGGCTGTTGTAACGACCCGTATTTCTACGGATCGAAAAGTTGTCAAAATCTGGAATTTTCAGCGTTTTTGGGTTGTTTCAGTTTTTGGTTGAATATTTGCTAAGTCCTATGTCGTGAATGACTTAGTATAAGTTGTAAGTCGTATACGACTTAGGAGATGGAAGTGACCCAGGGCTTGGAGATAGGTTGTTAGACGACTTAGGAAAGACTAGTGGATGGTTAGGTCGTAAGTGACCTAAGGGTTAAGTCGTGACCGAGTTATATGTTAGGTCGCGAAGTGGTTTGGGTCACGTGTTAGTTTGGAGAGACCTGTATAATGTTGCGACCTAGAGAGTGAGCGACTTAGGGGCTTACCTGTTAAGTCGTTGGGGTGCTTATGTCGTATAGTAAGTAAGTCGCAGGTTGAGGCTTAGGTCGTAGCCGAGTTAAGGATAGTGGGCGACTTATAGGATCGTGACCGAGTTAAGTGGTAAGTCGTGAGCGACTTAAGGGAAGTGTGCGACCTAAGGATTTAGCGAGTTAGCGTGTTAGCAACCTAAGGAGTTAGGTCGCATAAGTATTAGGTCGCGTGAGTTGTTAGGTCGCTGGGTTTGCCTAAGTGCTAGGTCGCGTGAGTTGTTTTGTAGTGTAAGTTGTTAGGTCGCTAGGGTAATTTAAGTGTTAGGTCGCGTGATTCTTAAGTCGTAAGCCGTGTTTAGTTGTGAGCTGTTAAGTCGCGTGGGCCTATAGGTCGTATGGATGCGGTTCTGCTAAGTGCTAAGTCGTAGGTCACGCGCATTCTTAAGTCGTAGGCTGGTAGAGTTAAGTCGAAGCCTTTAAGTCGTTGAAGCGCCTGAGTTATTAGGTCGCAGATGTTTTTGTTAGGTCGCTGGGTTTTGTTAAGTCGTAGGGGGCTTAGGTCGTAAGTCGGAAACGACTTAAGGAGATAACCAAATTTCGACTTAAGAAATTTCTGCTATAAATAGGATGGGTTTTTCTCACTTTTTGGGATCCGGATTTTGAAGCGACGAAGTGCTGCCATTTTGAGAGCTCGACTTCTACACTTCTTCACTTCTTTTCTCCACTCTAATCTAGTGCTTCCATCCATCCAAATCGAAGATCAAGATTGAAGATTCAAGGGCTTAGATTGAAGATCTTCATCTTTTCAAGAGAGATTTCTTCGTTTGAAGCGGATTCGTGATAGATCAAGCTTGATCCTTCGCTGTCCAGACCTGAAGCGTGTTGATTTGAGGTTGTTTAGGTGATTTGGTGAGTGGTGATTATCTCTCACACGGATCCAAAGGGGTATATCGGATTGTTGGCTCGTTTTGGTGTTAAAATAGTGATTTCCATGCATTTTCTTCATCCTAAGTGTAGATCCATGTAGATCCATTGTTCATGATGATGTTACATCCATTTTATCACATGTTAACCTATGCAAGTTCATTCATCAAGTTTGTAGAGATATTGTTCATGTTTTCATGCTTATTGGACTTTCAACTCTTTAATTACGAAAATGCCATTATTGTTATAATTGTCTACTTAGATCATATTTGAATGCTTGATTGTTTGGATTAATGTTTGACTTGGTTGATTGTTATGAATTAGATGATTGATGGTTTGATTTAGACCGAAGATGATTCAAAAGCTAAGGGAAAGGCTCTTGAATTGGGAAAGCTGCTCGTGGCATATGTAGCGGGATGATGAAGCTCTTATGCATAGATTTGATGATGTGATGTTGAGATGAGGCTTCGCGAGGATGTGATGAAGCGAGGCAATCATGTGATGAAGACTTGGTCTAATCCAGACGGGATCATTCCAAGCATGTTGATAACTCGGTGATATGATTCGAGTTGAGGATAATGAATGGATATGAGAATAGTCGTCGAGGAGGATGACTAGGAGGCTTGGATAGCATCGTTGTTGAAGGTTCTAGCATGCTCTAAGCAAGAATACGTTTGGGCAGATTCGATAGTCCCAACGACTAACTGTTGATGGTCGACTACTCTGGGCAGATTCGATAGTCCTAGGCACGGGTTGCGACGACGTGCGGGAGTTATGTCTAGAACCGGGGTTTCCATTAGCCCTTGACGGACAGCTGAAAGAATGTGCCGGTCATTCAATTAATGGTGATATCGAAGCAATGGTAACAGTGATAGCCAGAGTCATGGATGTTTGGTTGTATCGTCATTCGGACTCAAGAGCGGTATTTTTTGGGTGCTTATCTGATTTAGGCCTTGGTACTTGGAAAACATCGCCCTTGACTCGAGTGATAGTAGCTTTACTTTAAATTGTATGCTCTGCTATGTTTGCTTCTGCTTAGTGTGTGTCTGGGGGCTATCACTGTAGAATGAGGTTGGAGTGGGAGGGTTGTATTCCTATTCCTTTTCCTTTATGCTCTTTTGGTATGTTGTTAGTTAATTCACTGCTCACTAAGACTGTTGTCTGACTCAAGGCTTTATGTTTTAATTCTTATTGCCTTGGGTTGTTCGTCCATTTTGGGACGGGCAGACTAGGTAGCAGGTGACAGATGATGTTCTCTTCTCACGATGCTGATATCGAAGATGAGACGGAGGGTTGCATATTATCTTCTTATTATATGTACTGGATATTCCGCTGTTTTGTATTCTCTGAGAGATATGTAGTGAGGCTTGATGTATTGACTATTTGGATGCTTGTATTCAACTATTATGGAGTTTTATATGATGTCATTTTGTTCTGTAAAGCTTCACTATACATATGTTCTATTGTATTTTGTCCATGCGCTGTGAGTAATACGATAGATTCTGTTGTTTTATTTTACCCTGACAATCGTCCATCGTCGCCTGGCACACTTTACAGCGCACTATCTCTAGATTCGGTGCAGGGGTCATGGGCGGTCGTCACAGCTGTTGTATATTTAATATATTTTGTTGTACTGTAAGTTGTAAGTTATATCGATGCTTTCTGTTGTATATATCATGTTAGGTTATAGTTTATTGTATCATATTACATTATATTGTTTTACATATTTCAAATGCTAATTTACCTGCTTCAGGTGTATATGTATATTTTAGAATATATTAATAATGCACAAGGCTTTTATATATGAAAGTATATGATCAGTTGCAGTCATATATTAGTATGCATATAAGTTTGTTTCGGCCAATAGTTCATATATATAGTTATACAATGTAAGGTTACTTTTCTGTGGAACTGCCAGCATACAATATTTAGACTTATATTAGTTATAAAGGTTACGGTATATAATGTATACTAGTGGGCGTCTGTTATAATATGAATATTGTTGTTTGTACAAGTATATTTCACATAGTTCAGATTTCAAAAGAAAAAAAAATATTTCCGTATGAAGTATGTTGTTGGAAGTCTGCATATATATATATATATATATATAGTTTCAAGTGGTTTACATAAAAGGTTATGTAGTACGTTGTTTTGATATAGATATAAAACTTTTGTTTATATATTTTATAAGTTATATATTTATATATATTGATATAAATTGTTTATATTGATTTTATAATAAATGTTGATATTTGAATTTTCTTTAGGAATATATATATATATATATATATATATATATATGTTCTTTCAAATTGAGTTTAAAGTTTTATATTAATCATTAGAGAAGATATATATGGATATAATATTTATTTCTGTTTCGGTTATATCAAGATGATTCTGATTCGTTTCCATCAATTCCTATTTATCAGCTTGCCCGTCAAATTCGTGCCAATATTTCTTTGATTTGGAATTAGTGCTTGGATCCGTAACTCATTCTCGATCGTCTCTAGCCTCGAAAGGTGAGCAATCACTCACGATTAATGTTCTTTTATTTATTAAATTTGATTTCAATTGAAACGACGATTGAAATATGCTGCTGTTAATTAATTACACTGTTAAATATGCTATTACCTGAATCAGTTCACCTGTGACATCTAACACAATTATCTGTTATATATACAATGATAATCCAGTTTGGTTGTTAAATGATTGATTGTTGATGTTGACATTGGACGTTAAATTTTTAAATGTTGTAAGTGATAAATAAATTGGAATTGAATTGACGTAGGATAGTTAGATTTGATTTATGTGTTAAATTTGATTTGATGACATTTGCATAATATGACCCCTTTAAATGTTTAATTACTTGACACGTCGTAATATGGATAATTACACCTTGAACCATTTGAATGTATGTTGTATAAATTTATGTAGAATGAAATTTAATAATAGATATTAAGTGAAAAACCGTATAAATATTTGTGTAATAGTCTTTAATCTACATGAAATGATAGTGTAGATTCTAGAAATATAATATTAATTTGCACAAATAACAATGCAAATTAATACGATTATTTCGAGATTATTTGAATTCATTATTTGATTGTTATTGATTGTTGTTATTGCTTGTTTATTTACTTTGACACCATCCCAATTATCACACTGCAAGTTCCCTTTGCTATGCTTTGATTTTGAATTGAATTGGAATCGAGTTGAAATGATAAATACCCAAAATAAAACTTTGACCTAGGATAGAGAATTAAATAAAACCCGATTGGTCAATAATTTGATTTAAAAATAAAGTAAAGATTTTATTTGAATAAATAATAAGGTTTTGAAATGAATTTGGAATTTGAATTTTTATGAAAGGAAAATGTTAATATGTAATAATCTGAAACAAAATATTAACATAGCAGTTGATGAAAGAATATGGTTTAAAATTTAATTATTAAGTTTGGAATTATTAATAATTAAGTTTTGAAATTATTTAATAATTAAGTTTGGAAATTATTTAATAATTAAATGAGATTGAATTATTTAATAATTAATAAATTGAATTCTTTAATAAGTGGAATTGAACTTCTTGAATATGTTTATTTATTTAAGCTTTGAAATTGTAACTAAGTAAATAAACAAGCGAAATCGAATTTCTCTAACAAGAAATAAAATGTGATTTATTGAAATTAATGTAAGACTTGTAATGTAAAGAATTGATTTGACAAATCTAATGTAATACAATTTGAAGTTTTGATATAATGAAGTTGAACTTAAGTAATTGATTTAACGAATTGGAAATTTAATAGAAATTATTTTGAATGACAAATTAACTTATCAAATATTGAATGAAATAGATAAATGAATTTAAATTGATTTGAATGTTAAATCAAATTAATTTAAATGATTTCGGAATGAAACTTATATACGAACTTGAATCAATATTTGAATTGTTTTAAATAGAAATTGGAATTGAATTATAAGATTTTGAAATTATGAATTTGGAAGTTTTGAAACGGAAACTATGGGAAA
The DNA here is from genome assembly GCA_030737815.1 of Allium fistulosum. NCBI lineage: Eukaryota > Viridiplantae > Streptophyta > Magnoliopsida > Asparagales > Amaryllidaceae > Allium > Allium fistulosum. The sequence continues at coordinate 1,218,720,231 of CM060902.1, forward strand.
TTGATATAGGAAGACAAATGAAATGTTGATTTATAAATTCTAATTGAAATTGGAATTGATTTGGTTTTGAAATTTATTAAACGACCAATCGATGTAATAATTACGGAAGTTATTAAAGAGACCGGAATCGGTTTGGGACATACTCACTGTCTAAACCGAAAACCACTTTAATAACTACATGCGGAGTGTGATCCAGAATGAAGTGGTTGGAATGATGTACGTGATGACTGAAGAAAGAGAACGATAATGGATAGCCTTGACACTTGTGTCAAATTGGAAATGACTAAAACAGGAGCTGTGCCGGGCCAAATGGGGGTTAGCTACCTCAAGCGAACACACTTCTTCGAAAACTACTCATTACTTGTTGTCGATTGGTGCACCCTTGATTTGGGAGTGTTGTTTCGTGGTGTTGATATCGCTGCGGCGATGCGTTTTCACCAGTCCGGATCAGGCAAACGGTAGATTTACTACCTTGGGTATTGCCTCATGTGCCTTGTCATACTTGTATCCCTATATACGCGACCACTACGATTTGTTTTGTGTTATACCTATGGAGTACTCCCTGATATCCCACTAGTTTACGGTGGAGTTTACAGTGCTGTATAGACTATAACGCTTATATAAAATGTGTTAAGGGGGATAATGGTAATGCCTTAACACTATTTTGATATCTTATATTACTGATAGGCATTATCTACTTATCGTACACTACTACATAGTAGATAGTTTAACGGATCCTTAAAGGATGGTTATTCCAAACATCCTTTGAGTTACTTGTATTTCAATTGCTATTTCACTTGAGTTGGATTTATTGATATAAGAATGTTAATCCTGACTCGAGTGTTTTGTGTTTTGCTTTACGCTCGGGTCAGACTGAGTGTATCAGTATTCGAGACTCACCTTTGGAGTTGGAGCTTCGCTTGGAGATCCAGCTATCTATCCAACTTTCAGATCCAGTTGATTCTAGTGATGTATTCTGATATTGTATTTGATTATTGTATTCGAGACATCCGTTGTACCTTATTTAACTCTGATATGTATATAGTAGCTTCATTAACTACTATCTTTTATTTCCGCTGCATTTATTACTCTGTGTCTGTGATCTGTGATTATTTATTTACTGTATATGTTCAGTTTTGTCAAATTTAAATTAACAACGCGGTATTTTGAATTATTCAAGTCCGACATGTGCGGATGCGAATAGTCTAAAATAGCGGGTCGTTACAGTTGGTATCAGAGCTTTGGTAGCTCTAGGCAAAACTTAGCATATAGGGTAAATGTGTTTACAGAATCACTCTCATTCGAGTTTCAATCTCTTCCTTTGACTCAACTCCTTTGAATTTTGGAAAGTTCCCCTCGGTTCCGAAATTCATTCGTGTCCTTCACTATTCGTCTTCTTTCAATCCTGGAGCACCCCATAACTCCATTTTGAATGTTATCTATAATAGATCGGCGGTCTCGCCAATCTTCGAATGATTCGTAAAGGAGCAAAACTCCTTTATAATAGGCATCGATTTACCGAAGATTTATGTACCCTCGGTTTACGATGCTATCTATTACCTGCTATACCTGAATTCCATCCCTTGAGATCGAGTGTTGATTTACCTCAGAATTCAGAATCGATCTTATTCTTGAAGTTACAGATGACCTGGTTAAGGTTGCCCGTGAATTAAATAAACTCATCCATCTCCCGATTATGGTAATTGAATTATCTTATCTTCTGTTTCAAACTTATCTTCGGATTAAAATTCTCTTTGATTTGAGTCCATCAAAATTGAATCTCTATCCTTGCTTTGAAATCCGTTACTGTATCGTTGAGCGAGGAAGTGTATTTGTAAATTAATATTTTAAAATGTTTAATATACATTGTGTTGTTTGAGTTGTTGATGTTGATTTGGATTTTCGATCGATTCGTCTGATCAACGCTATCGATAGGAATTCCAAAACACTTTAACAGAGCAAACCGACACAATATCATTTTCAAATTTGGTAAACAAAATAAATTTTTGAATGATTATATTATATATACAAGTATAAATTTTTCTGAAATTAAATTGTTAATGAATTTGTTGTCAGAAATAATAATATTTGATTTTCATTTATTGTTTTGTAAACTATTGATTATTGCATAATATAAATAAATGAATTTATGAAACTTGGTTATAATTTGATTTGGGATTTGAAAGGAATTTAAATATAGAATTTGAGAATATAATTTCTGGTGATTTCAAACTTTGATTTGAAAGTTTTAAAGTGTATAGTATTTAAAATATTTTCGAATATAAATCGTTTTCAAAGAATTTTAAAATGTTGAAATTAGTGCTCTTCTCTTTGTCGCTGGAAAATAATTTCGGTGATGGCGGCCGCATCATCGACATTCATTTTCGAGTTTCGAAGTGGAGAAACCATTCTGTAGTTTTGCTACGGTTTTGTTTGGGAAATATTTTAATTTGAATTTCTTAAGTATGACTTGATTTATATATATATATATATATGGGAATATTATTTTAAATTAAATTTGATTTAATATATATAGTATATACGTAATTATTTCTAAAGGGTTTGAAATTAAACGGAAATTTAATTCTTAAAAATCATGTTAAAAGATGTTTTCAATTATAAATAAAGCTAAATTTTGAAAAAGTATTTAAACTTGAAATAAATTGAATTTGAAAATTTTATTTGTATAGTACTAAATTGCATTTCAATATAACTTACCTAAATTATTCAGAAGTTAAAATGCAATTGGATAATATACAATATAAAATGATTTTATAAATAAAATTTTAGTGTTTATAATAAATGTTATACACTTAGATTTTGATTATATAAAAATGCTAATAAAGATGATAGAATAATAAGTTAATTGAATAATAGATGAGACAAATAAATTTGTTTTGAAAGAATTAATAAACTGAAATTTGATCAACTTAGGGAAATACCTTGAATTTAAAAGAAATTAGTGAATATAAATTAATTTAAATTGAAATTTATAGGGTTTAAATTAATTTATATGGTTTAAATATATGTAATAAGATACATTAAGTGATATAAACTTAACAATAATTTGGAATAAAGAAGAATTTAAATTGCTGAAAAAAAAATGATTATAATAAAAGACTATTCAAATTTATGGTTTTAGTTATTGTAAATTTAAGATAATTGGATAATAAGATAATGAATTTAGAAATAGTTGAGATTGATTTTAGTGAAATCAAACGGATTAAATCAATTATTGAATATCAATTAATTAAAATTTGAATTTATATGGTTTAAATTAATTGTTATTTTGTATTTCAAATCTGTTTTCTTTCTGGTTGTTTCTATTCTCCTACCTTGTTCCTTTTCGGGGACGAAAAGTTTTGAGTGGGGGAGAGTGTAACGACCCGTAAAATTTAACTATTTTAATAACGTAATTAGTTGAAATTTTGTGAAATTTTAAACGATAAAATTTTGAAATAAAAATTTGATATTTGGAATGCGTCCAATTAAACATAGCAACTGGTAAATTTTCGATCGAAAATATGAAAGTTTATTTTGTGTGTAAATTTACTTCAATTTAATCAGTTAAAAAGCGATGAAAATAAAACATTTTCGAAACCTAAATATTTTTACATAGAAAAATTCTAAACCATCTTCTGAGCAAGACGTCATTTTTCGTTTTTCCAAATTCGGACTTCTTTAGCTCCGTCGATCTTATTTTTCTGTGTTTTTCTTGCATTTTTCATAGTAGAAAATTCGAATTTTTATAATTAAATCATAACACTGATATCCGTATACCGTTTTGATCGTCTCGTCGTACTGATCTCCGCAGTATATTCAGTTGTGTATTTCGGTATCTGGTGCACGACTAAATGTACGAAACAGTTATCCGTATTGGTACCGTTTTTAAATCTTTTATTTCTGTTTCCATTTGTCCTTGAGAAAATAAGTAGCTGTTTGCTTTTAATATAATCACTTCATTCAACAGTAGGCTGCTACTCTTCCCTAGGTTTGTGATTCCAACTTGTTACCCACTTTTATTGTTTTAGAATTGAATATCGGATGGTTGCTGTTTACATTCTGTCTCCTTCATTTCTTAGGCTCTTTGTTTTCTTTATCTTCCCTACTCTTTGTCTCTTATTATTTTGTTTTCCTACTCCTCCCTGAAGCTTCATTCCAAACCAACCCACGCTAGCTTCAAACTGCTCAAGCAACTGCGACCTTCTCGAGCCCGATCTTCACTGTCCACCCTCTTCTCCGACTGGCCGAACAACCCCACGCCGAGACGTGCCTACCACCCTCCACCTCAGATCTGGCCTTCACCTTTGCCGCATCTTCCCATGCACCTCCGCACTCCACACCACCGCCACCTTCCACTCGGCAACCCGTCCTCTTCCGCCTACCACGTCAGCCCATGGAACCACCTCCTCACGTACCTCCACCATTTCAAACCAATCACCACCTTCTGCAAATCCAACCGTTCCACCTCCGACAGCTCGCATCTCCCGCTACCACCCTAGATCGCCGAACTCACGCAAACCCAGCATGGCCACTTTCCCACTTAAATGCCCCATCTCTCCAGATCCATCACAGCACGCAACTTTTCCCACTTCGACCGAACCATACCCAACTCTCCATGCAAGCCTCGGCTCCACCAGGCTCTCGTCGTAGATGCCACATCACTTTCATTGTATTCTTCCTCCTGTTGAACCAAGTGTCAGTATACCTTGCATATTTGATTTGTTTTTAATATGGTTATGTTAAGGTTTATATATATACGGTGTTTACATTTTCTGTTTATAAAATTTATATATATGTATATATTTTTATCTATACATTTTATATAGATGTTAGAGTAAGAAGTATATATATGCAGTATATATATATCATCTTTTGTGGAACAGTATATTTGTTTGGCAGTTTAAATCTGTACATATAATCAAGGATATATACTTATATATTTAAAGCATTATCTTATATGTATGCATTATTGGTTTTTATAATCTTTGGGAATAGTTATAGGCTGTTGTATATTTAATATATTAAATTGTATATATAGTATATTTTGTTGTACTGTAAGTTGTAAGTTGTAAGTTATATCGATGCTTTCTGTTGTATATATCATATTAGGTTATAGTTTATTGTATCATATTACATTATATTGTTTTACATATTTCAAATGCTAATTTACCTACTTCAGGTGTATATGTATATTTTAGAATATAATAATAATGCACAAGGCTTTTATATATGAAAGTATATGATCGGTTGCAGTCATATATTAGTATGCATATAAGTTTGTTTCGACCAATAGTTCATATATATAGTTATACAATGTAAGGTTACTTTTCTATGGAACTGCCAGCATATAATATTTAGGCTTATATTAGTTATAAAGGTTACGGTATATAATGTATACTAGTGGGCGTCTGTTATAATATGAATATTGTTGTTTGTACAAGTATATTTCACATAGTTTAGATTTCAAAAGAAAAAAATATATTTTCGTATGAAGTATGTTGTTGGAAGTCTGCATATATATATATAGTTTCAAGTGGTTTACATAAAAGGTTATGTAGTACGTTGTTTTGATATAGATATAAAACTTTTGTTTATATATTTTATAAGTTATATATATATATATATATTAATATAAATTGTTTATATTGATTTTATAATAAATGTTGATATTTGAATTTTCTTTAGGAATATATATATATATGTTATTTTAAATTAAGTTTAAAGTTTTATATTAATCATTAGAGAAGATATATATGGATATAATATTTTTTTCTGTTTCGGTTATATCAAGATGATTCTGATTCGTTTCCATCAATTCTTATTTATCAGCTTGCCAGTCAAATTCGTGCCAATATTTCTTTGATTTGGAATTCGTGCTTGGATCCGTAACTCATCTCATTCCCGATCGTCTCTAGCCTCGAAAGGTGAGCAATCACTCACGATTAATGTTCTTTTATTTATTAAATTTGATTTCAATTGAAACGACGATTGAAATATGCCGTTGTTAGTTAATTACACTATTATATATGCTATTACCTGAATCAGTTCACCTGTGACATCTGACACAATTATCTGTTATATATACAATGATAATCCAGTTTGGTTGTTAAATGATTGATTGGTGATGTTGACATTGGACGTTAAATTTTTAAATGTTGTAAGTGATAAATAAATTGGAATTAAATTGACGTAGGATAGTTAGATTTGATTTATGTGTTAAATTTGATTCGATGACATTTGCATAATATGACCCCTTTAAATGTTTAATTACTTGACACGTCGTAATATGGATAATTACACCTTGAACCATTTGAATGTATGTTGTATAAATTGATGTAGAATGAAATTTAATAATAGATATTAAGTGAAAAACCGTATAAATATTTGTGTAATAGTCTTTAATCTACATGAAATGATAGTGTAGATTCTAGAAATATAATATTAATTTGCACAAATAACAATGCGAATTAATACGATTATTTCGGGATTATTTGAATTCATTATTTGATTGTTATTGATTGTTGTTATTGCTTGTTTACTTACTTTGACACCATCCCAGTTATCACACTGCAAGTTCCCTTTGCTATGCTTTGATTTTGAATTGAATTGGAATCGAGTTGAAATGATAAATACCTAAAATAAAACTTTGACCTAGGATAGAGAATTAAATAAAACCCGATTGGTCAATAATTTGATTTAAAAATAAAGTAAAGATTTTATTTTAATAAATAATAAGGTTTTGAAATGAATTTGGAATTTGAATTTTTATGAAAGGAAAATGTTAATATGTAATAATCTGAAACAAAATATTAACATAGCAGTTGATGAAAGAATGTGGTTTAAAATTTAATTATTAACTTTGGAATTATTAATAATTAAGTTTTGAAATTATTTAATAATTAAGTTTTGAAATTATTTAATAATTATATGAGATTGAATTATTTAATACTTAAATAAATTGAATTCTTTAATAAGTGGAATTGAACTTCTTGAATAAGTTTATTTATTTAAGCTTTGAAATTATAACTAAGTAAATAAACAAGTGAAATCGAATTTCTCTAACAAGAAATAAAATGTGATTTATTGAAATTAATGTAAGACTTGTAATGTAAAGAATTGATTAGACAAATCTAATGTAATACAATTTGAAGTTTTGATATAATGAAGTTGAACTTAAGTAATTGATTCAACGAATTGGAAATTTAATAGAAATTATTTTGAATGACAAATTAACTTATCAAATATTGAATGAAATAGATAAATGAATTTAAATTGATTTGAATGTTAAATCAAATTAATTTAAATGATTTCGGAATGAAACTTATATACGAACTTGAATCAATATTTGAATTGTTTTAAATAGAAATTGGAATTGAATTATAAGATTTTGAAATTATGAATTTGGAAGTTTTGAAACGGAAACTATGGGAAATTGATATAGAAAGACAAATGAAATGTTGATTTATAAATTCTAATTGAAATTGGAATTGATTTGGTTTTGAAATTTATTAAACGACCAATCGGTGTAATAATTACGGAAGTTATTAAAGAGACCGAAATCGGTTAGGGTCATACTCACTGTCTAAACCGAAAACCACTTTAATAACTACACGTGGAGTGTGATCCAGAATGAAGTGGTTGGAATGATGTACGTGATGACTGAAGAAAGAGAACGATAATGGATAGCCTTGACACTTGTGTCAAATTGGAAATGACTAAAACAGGAGCCGTGCCAGGCCAAATGGGGGTTAGCTACCTCGAGCGAACACACTTCTTCGAAAACTACTCATTACTTGTTGTCGATTGGTGCACCCTTGATTTGGGAGTGTTGTTTCGCGGTGTTGCGATCGCTGCGGCGATGCGTTTTCACCAGTCCGGATCAGGCAAACGGTAGTTTCACTACCTTGGGTATTGCCTCATGTGCCTTGTCATACTTGTATCCCTATATACGCGACCACTACGATTTGTTTTGTGTTATACCTATGGAGTACTCCCTGATATCCCACTAGTTTACGGTGGATTTTACAGTGTTGTATAGACTATAACGCTTATATAAAATGTGTTAAGGGGGATAATGGTAACGCCTTAACACTATTTTGATATCTTATATTACTGATAGGCATTATCTACTTATTGTACACTACTACATAGTAGATAGTTTAACGGATCCTTAAAGGATGGTTATTCCAAACATCCTTTGAGTTACTTGTATTTCAATTGCTATTTCACTTGAGTTGGATTTATTGATATAAGAATGTTAATCCTGACTCGAGTGTTTTGTTTTTTGCTTTACGCTCGGGTCAGACTGAGTGTACCAGTATTCGAGACTCACCTTTGGAGTTGGAGCTTCGCTTGGAGATCCAGCTTTCAGATATCCAGTTGATTCTAGTCATGTATTCTGATATTGTATTTAATTATTGTATTTAAGACATCCGCTGTACCTTATTTAACTCTGATATGTATATAGTAGCTTCATGAACTACTATCTTTTATTTCCGCTGCATTTATTACTCTGTGTCTGTGATCTGTGATTATTTATTTACTGTATATGTTCAGTTTTGCCAAATTTAAATTAACAACGCGGTATTTTGAATTATTCAAGTCCGACATGTGCGAATGCGAATAGTCTAAAATAGCGGGTCGTTACATTTTAGGATTCCTACGTTTATAAATTGAAGGGCAGGGCTCATTTCTAAGGATCTTTTGGCTCTTGCTTTCCCTAACTCTAATTTCTTGCAATCACTATTGGATTTATATTGATCCGCAAGAACTCCTACTTGTAATCAACAAGATAATCAATAAAATCACTAAGTGGACATAGGCCAAGATTAGCGGAACCCTTTTAAATTGTAATGTGTTCTTTCCTCTCGTTTTCATTTAAATTCTTCACCTTTTATTCTCTGCTTAATCTTCTGAGTATTTGTGCCATTTTTGGTTCAAACAATTTTGGTGCTTTCACTGAGAATTGAACTCTGGCTACTCAAATCTATTATCTACTATTGGGTTTCATAAATCCAAGAGATAGATCCAGTTTTCCAACCATACAATTCTACTATTTAGATTTTAAATTATCTAAGAGAAGATATTTGCCATGGCCCCACCAAGGAATGTACGTACTATAACTTCTAGAGCTACTACTAATGCTGAAAACCAAGACCCAATCATGTGAATGAAGCTGCTCAACCAACTCAACCAAAGATCCAGAATCCAGCTGTTGTCGTGACCAAAGTGGGAATAGATTGGATGATGAAGTAGATGGAGGATAGATTCTAGAAGGGTCATAATCAGATGAACCAGCAGATGTTGTAGAGCTTGAGGCTATTGAACGAACTAACACATATAACAGCGAAAGGAGGAGTAGGAGGGACTCAAGTTTAGAATTTGAAAGTTCCTCATCATTCGACCAGAGATGGAGAGATAGAAAGAAGAAGAAGACTCAAAACACTACCAGGACGTCATATCAATGAGGAAGACAAACTCGAGGCTCAAGTTTGTGGATCGGTACCGATCCAGCTGATGGTGGGTCTAGTACTCGCCCTTTGGATGGTGGCGTGGATCTAACTTCTGGACGCGCCGTGGATGATCAGAGCGCTACATACCAAAAAAATACCGATGATGCTAATCACAGAAATCAAACGAGAGGGACTACTGGATGAACGGATATCTTGGAGACTGGATAACCCAGGAATTGGGAGTATGCCCGAGAGCGTTCGCCAGGCTAAACACTCGAAAAAAATCTCGATCACCGCCGTTCAGCTGAACCTGTGGACCCGGAGTACTTGGAGGATATGGCCAGGAGACTTGTAAGCGAAAACCGATTCAGAAGCAATGATGAATGGGTTACTTCTCCTGGTCAGAATCCATTTACTAAGAACATTTTACGTGAGAAGTATCCATGGAGATTTGTAATGCCAACGATGCGGCTATATGGTGGAAAGACGAATCCTATGCAGCATTTGATGAAGTACGAATGGAAAATGGACTCTACCAAAGCGTTTGATGATGTATGTTGTCATTGTTTTTTTATTTTCCTAGAAGGGGTAGCGATGTGGTTCACACGGCTCCCACCGAGATCAATTTCGTCTTTTGTTGAGTTGTCACGAAAATTTCTGAAAAAGTTCCATTTATAAACCGCATGTCTAAAAGATGTGATGTTATTATCAAACCTCTTCTAGGGTGCAGGAGAGTTATTAAAAGGTTTCTTGGGTCGATTCCATTCAGCTATGATGGAAGTAACAAATCCCAATGATGACATAGTATTGATGGTGCTGATTAGGGGGATTCATCTCGAGACGGATTTCGAGGAATGGTTGGATAGAAAACCCTCATAGACGATGGATAATTTCTATAGAAAAGCTAATCAGTACTTACGCTTGGAAGAAACGTGCAATCATCCCCAAAGGAATGGTGCTAGAAATTCAAATGAAGTGGTATAAAGCAACATTGCTGTAAAGCAATCTGGAGAAAGTTCGGGAAATGTGGATGTGAACATTGGCAACAAGAATGATAGCTAGAAAACGAGCAATAATGAGGGCCAAGAAACGAAAGCCAAATAATAGGAATCGTCCCAGGATTCCTAAATACAATAATTATACTGAATTGAATAACTCAATCGAGAACACCTATCTGGCAACTCAAGGTACCGAGCAGTACAAGAAGCCGGCTTCGAGAGAGTCGACCGAGAAAAAGAAGAGATTTGGTAATATCTGCAGCCTTCATGAGATGTACGATCATAATACTAGTGAATGCAGACACTTGTGCGATAAGATTGAGGAGCTGATTTGAAAGAAAAAGTTGCAATGGTTTGTGAAAGCCCCATAGAATGAAGGACAAGGAAATTCTAATCCCCCTGGGTTGACATCCCAGTAGGGGCAAGATGGTCCTAGTGGTAAGGAGCCTAGGCGACTTGAGAGATGTTTGGTGATAAGCACAATCATCGGTTGACTGCATCCAACCGACAAGAGTTTGAGTGAGATGGACAAGCATGTTGGTGCTTTGAAGCATACTAAGTATGAGAGTTGTTTTTCAGTTGAGGATGGAACTCCAGCAAAACAATTCAGAACCATGATAGATGATATTGTTTTTCGAAACAGAGATGCTGGTAGTATGGAAGCCCCGACTATTGACCCGTTGGTTATAATGACCACAGTTGGTCCTGCTATTGTACGAAAGGTGCTGATTTACTGTAGAGTTCAGTCAACATTCCGTTCAAAAAATTCTATGACCAGATGCTTCTGGAGGGCAAGGACTTGAAACCATGTAAATCTCGGATCCAGGGATTTAACAGGACAGTTACGGAGCCAGTCAGATATGTGGAACTGCCTGTGGTGCTTGGAGAGGGTGACCGCAGGTGAGTATGGGTCATGCCTTTTGTTATGTTAGATATTTACTCTATTTATACTACATTTGTGGCCCGACCGCACTGGCTAAGTTCAAGCTATAGCTCCCTAGTGTTTGACGCTTAAATTTCCTATGGAGAATGGTGTTGGAGTAGCGCATGGAGATTAAGGGCTTGGCCATGAATGTTATGTTGCCGAGCTATGGGAGGCAAGGTGAAGAGAGAAAGGAAAAGGTGAAGATGGGACTCTCTACATCAAGAATTTGGAGGCATAGCAACGAATGCCTAAGCCCTGGCTCGGGCAGCACGGTCGGTTCTTTAAGGATATGGACCCTCAAAAAGAGCCACTGGATAGAAGAGTAGCTCCAACCAAGCTAACGATTGATATCCCGGTATGTCAGGATGACCCAACATAGATCCTGAAAGTCAGATCATAGCTTGGTGTCGGGATGATAAAGGAGGTGATTGGTTTTCTCTATGCAAACCTAGATGTGTTTGCCTAGACGCACTAATATGTGTAGGATCTCACTGGAGATAGTGAGCCATGCATTGAACATCAATCCCAAATGCGGTCCTGTGAAACAGAAGCACCGCAGCGGAGTCCTAAGAGATCCGCTGCACTCAAAGAAGAAGTAAAGAGCTGAAGGACAATGGCTTTATCCGTGATGGTTTATACCCCGAATGGATATCTAATCCAATTTTGGTAAAGAAGGCAAACGGGAAATGGAGGACGTGCGTCGATTATTTTGACTTGAATAAGGTATGCCCAAAGAACAGCTTCCCGCTTCCAAGTATTGATCGGTTGGTGGACTCAACAGCCGGACATGAATTGCTTTTCTTCATGGATGTATATTCTGGATACAACCAGATTCCAATGCATGTCTCGGACCAGGAACATACAACTTCATTATCGACTTGGGACTGTATTGCTATCTGGTCATTCCTTTTGGATTAAAGAATGTTGGAGCAACTTACCAGAGGCCGATAAATAGAATGTACAAAGATCAGATTGGACGTTCGATGGACGTCTATGTGGATGACATGCTCATGGAGACATGGTGTTCGGGAAACCACATTGACGATCTGGCAGAAATGTTTAGCGCTCTCCTAAAATATAGGATGAAGCTCAACCCATTGAAATGCTCTTTTTACGTTGCATCAAGGAAGTTCTTGGGCTTCATTGTGAATTCCCATGGGATTGAAGCCAATCCGGAGAAGATAAAGGCATTAAGGGATATGGAGGCCCCGAAGACCGTCAAGGAGGTCTAGAGTTTAAATGGAAAGGTCACTTCCTTAAGTGATTCATCTCTAGAGCCACTGACAAATGCATCCCTTTCTTTGACGTGATTACGAAGGGTAAAAGTTCAAAGGGAAAAGGAACTTTCGCTTGGATGCAGAAGTGCGCAGACGCATTCCAGGCTCTGGTTGATCACTGGAAGAGACCCCCATCCTCTCAAAGTTAGGGGATAATAAGGACTTATTTATATATCTGGCAATATCGGTACATGCTTTGAACGCCGCACTCGTATATGAGGAAGCCCGCATCCAACGACCGGTCTTTTACATCAGTAAGCGATTAACGGTAACGGAAAGAAATTAGTTTGTTGATTGCTTCAAGGAAGCTCCACCCTTACTTTCAAGCTCATCTGATCAAAGTTCTTACCGATCATCCTTTGCAACAAGTCTTGCAACTACTTGAGACTTCTGGAAGGATGTCGAAATGGAACATTGAATTGAGCCAATACGATATAACCTATCACCCTCGAAGAGCTATCTAGGGTCAAGCTTTGGCAGATTTCATAGCTGAATTCATTGCATGAGACGATACTCCAGAGAGTAGTGGTGGACAAAATTCTTTGTGGAAGATGTACACGGATGGTGCATCAAACGAACGCTGTTCCGGTGCTAGAGTTGTACTTGTCACTCTCGAGGAACATTCAATCTGTTATGCCCTACGAATCGATTTTCCTGGAACAAACAACGAAGCAGAATATGAAGCTTTGATTATGGGACTAAAGATTGACAAAGAACTAGAGATAAAGACTTCTACACATTTTCTGTGATTCTCAACTAGTGGTTGTCAAGTGCGGAAAAAGTTTCGGGAAAAAGGAGCAAGACTAGCCCCTTATCTAAACCGAGTACTTGAGCTGCTTAGTGGCATTGAATATTATACTTAATGCATATTCTCAGAGAGGAAAATGCGAAGGCCGACTCACTGGCTAAGTTGGCCAATTTCGGAGATGCACAACTCATGGGCTTGGTTCTAGTAGAAATATTGTCAGCATCAAGCATCGACCAGATTGATGTCGATTGGATCTTGGAGGCTGAACCTAAAAGAGAGTCATGGATGACTTCGACAAAAAACTACTTGTAGAGAGGAATCCTTCCTGACAGGAGGAATGAGCGATGGAGACTCCTTCATCGAGCTCCGAGATATATCATACAGGAAGGATCTCTGTACAGTAAGGGATTTTATGTCCCTATGCTCCAGTGCGTCGCTCATGATGAGGCCAAACAAGTCTTGAGAGAAGTGTATGGGGAGGCCTGTGGCGACAACACTGGGGGGCAAACCCTAGAGAAGAAGATTCTCTGCTATGGGTACTTCTGACCAACTGTTAAACAAGACGCAGCTGATTACACTAGAAAAGTATGGCAAGTGCTAGAGGTTTGCTAAGATTCCGAGAGCCCCACCGACGGAGATTACTCAAATGGTCAGTCCTTAGCCGTTTGCAGTGGGGGAATTGATATTATATGTGTGTTGCCGATATTTAAAGGTAGCATGAAATACACTATTGTCGCGTTTGATTACTTCACCAAATGGGCTGATGTGGAGCCATTAGCCACAATTACCATGAAGGAAGTGATCAACTTTGTAGTCAGGAATATTATCTATCGTTTTGGAGCTCCACAAGCGATCGTTACCAATAACGGAACCCCATTCGACAACACCGAGTTTAAGGATTTTTTGCTGTCAACATCGCATAGAGAAGAGATTTTCTATGGTGGCACACCCCCAGGTGAATGGACAGCTTGAAGCATTAAACAAGATTATCAAGTCCATTCTTAATAAGCAATTGGAAAAGGCTAAGGGCAAGTGGGTCGATGAACTTCCATTGGTACTTTGGGCTTATCGAACAACCCATAAGTCAGCAATTGGCCATTCTCCATTCGCCCTGGCCTTCGGATCGAAGGTTATGATTCCAGTTGAACTGGAAGTACATTCTCATCGGGTAATCCATTACAATCCATAGTCGAATGAGCAACTCCTTCTAAAATCTCTTGACATGATCAATGAGAAATGAAATAAAGCTAAATTGAGAGCAGCTGCGCACTACAACCGAGTTACTCGGTATTACAACGCCAAGTTCAAGAATCGAACCTTTGAAATCGATGACCTGGCCCTCAAACGAATCTTCCCAGGCCCCGAAAACTTGGGCCTGATATAAGAATGTCCATACGCAATAGAACCAAAGCTTGGAAATGACACTTTCAGGCCTACAATGGTCGACGGGACTCACTCTCGAGGGCGTTGAATAGCGAGCATTTATGACACTATTTTACTTAGAAATAAATTTGTACATAATTGAATGTATCCACGTAATAAGACAGAATCTGTCATTTTAGTTTTTAATAAATGGTTGTCTGAATCAGTCTTTACATTACTTAAGAGTTGAATGCGAACGATTGGAATGAATCTGCATGTGTGTAATGCAGGTATGCAGGTACCTTGATATAGGTGCTAACCAAACTTCCACGGTCCATGATCGGACCCTTGAAGTTCAATCACTCTCAGTGTCGGTAGATCGATACCAGTTAACTCTTTCCCTTGATGTGGGGGCCAGAGTATAAATTGAAAGAACATGATACAATCGTTCATCTATTAACTCTTGACCTTGGATTGAGGATAGGATTATAAACCTAAGTGGATGTAATATGACCATCCATCAATTAAATCTTGTCTTTGCAAGGGTTGGGAGTATAAACCCAGAAAGGATATGACTTGCCCGTCCATCTACTAACTCTGGCCCTTAATGTAGGGGCAAGAGGATAAATCAAAATGAACGTGGTATAACCATTCATCGATAAACTCTTGCTCCTGATATGGGGGTAGGAGTATGACTTGAATTGGATGTGACGTGACCATCCGATCATTGACATCTTTCCTGGAGTAGGCAAGGCCGAAGATCCATGCCCGGCGTAAGGTGAGATCTTACTTATGAACTTTGATCACCCGGAGTTTGGCACGATCGAAAATCACTATCCTAGAAAAGGATACTAGAACCACTAGTCTAAGTAGTCTACCTTGGCTAGTTCCTAAAGTTTGGCATTTCTACGGTTACTTAATGTTCGCTAGAGCAACAAAAGGCCGGCAAATTATTGAATGGGGTAATGACTAGACGAAGATAATAAAAAGAGATGAATCACGAGTACATTGAATGGAAAGTGCATCTCTTGAATAACTTACGTAGATTAACACAAAGACTTAACAAAACAAAATTCTTTGTTATTCACATAGAACTTGGAAAGATAAGTATAGGTTTTATTTACGCCTAAAAAAAGCAAAAGTGGAGGCCGAGTCCGCATAAAGCCAGCTAAAAAACTAAAAAGACTCCTACAACTACCAAAAAGTGAGCCTATTTGCAAAGGTCTGCTTGACAGTCACTTCTTCGGCTTGTGCTTCCTCTGCTTCTTTGCGCTACCAGGAGATACTTTTCTTGAGCTCTCTCCCTTCCTCTTCCCTCCTCTTCCTCCACTCGCTTTTCCCTTCGAAGGCGAGCTAAGTAACAGAATGGTGGATTCGCTCGGTACACCCCTAGGTGGAGGAAGAGAGACCAGAACGTAGATAGTCTGCCCAGGTAGGGCTACGGAAAAAGGAAGGGGAATATTCTCTATCTTCTCCAACTTGATTTCTATGTCTCAGAGATGTTTTTTCTCGAGTAGAATCATGATGCGACCCGACAGAGACTCGAAGACCCCAGCAATCATGACGTCGACATCGATCTGAGCACCCTAAGTCCCACCAGCCCCTTCATCCTGCAAAGCATCTATCATTTATTTATTAGGTCCAGAGGTCTCTTCAGCCGAAATGCTTATGATCGTTGTTGAAGTTGTAACGGTTACTGATTCCATTGCGGGCGCTTGTTGTCCCGACCAAGGCTCCTTATTAGGAAGTGGGATAATTTGAGGTTGACCTGAAACTCGAGAGATATCAAATGAGGTATTAGCAATGTCAATTGGGGACATATGAAGTCTCTGAAATACAAGAGTTGTCAATGAGATACCTCCTTAAATATGGGTTTCTGTATGGGTTGGAGTGCCGCCAGAGTTCCCCTCCAGGATAGGAGAAAGGATAACATGTTTATGCATTTGGGGTTGATTTGGATTGTATCCTGGGACAAAAGATGGATCAGGAATGATTTTGGGTTCAGGAGTGTCTCCAACAGTAGCATCTTGAGGCGACATCTGGAGCCTTCGCCTAAGTCTTCCTGCACTATAGTGGCTAGCTCTAGATGTAGAATAAGCAGACCCTCTTTCAGCACCTTGAGCTCATGTCTAACCAAGATTTCTTTCTCTAGCTAATCCAGATCCACCTCACCACTTTTAAGAAATTCCTTTCCTTCCTCAACAATTTGTTCACAAGCAAGGTCAAGAATTCTAGGGTAATCATTGTTGAACCACTCCAAATTGCGAAATTTGAGCACGTTAGCGTTATACTTGTTAAGCAATCGCTCGGATTTCTCCATTATCCGTTGTTCCGTAGCTTCAACCTCCTTCTTGACAAGTGAATCCACGTCTTTAGCACGTTCAACCGCCTTGTCTCTTTCACCGCAAGCAGCAAGCAGCTCTTCGCAACAATCCTAAGCTTGTTAGAGAGCATCATTCTTCTCTTTTGTCTCGCTCTTGAGTTTGGTTGACAGCTCAATCACTTTCTTGTTTGATGTGTCTCTTTCTAGCACTAAGCCGTGATTCTGTTGATGTGCAGCCTCAATCTCATATCGATGCTTTTTTTCTCTCATCAAGCACCTTGATGGCATCCTCGGCTTTCTTCCCAGCTTCAGCTTGTGACTTCCTTAAGTTTTCAACCTCAACATCTAGATGGGCAAAGATTCTTCTGTCCTGCGTTGCCATGAGATTCAGTTTATCAATCTCGAGTTGCCTTTCTCTCGAGACTTTGGATATTTTCTCAGCCACCCGCAACATTCACTGTACTGGTTATAAGCGTCAGTTACACGAACAATGGTCACGTCTTGGACATCAGGCGGAATTCTCTTCAAGTTGGGCACGAACATGAGCCCATTAAAATGAACACCTAAAAATTGTTCTTTTAATTTAGCCATTCGGGCACTGGCAGCAAGTTCTTGCTCTGCAGTGACGATCAGAGCTTCAATTGGTTGTTTGCCAGCTCTATGATGGGAAGTCTCAGAACTACTTTGATGGCGCCTGTGGTCAGAGGATCGACTGGGGTGAGAGCATGCCAAGTGCTGCATAGGAATGGAAGCTAGAGGAGGTGCACATGAAACATCGCCTAGTGGCAAGTCATTGGGGCGATCAGAATGCCTATTTAAGCCTCTACATGAAGGTGACCTTGATTTGGAACGACGTTTGGAAGCGGTGTCATGCAACAGATAATCTCTATCGTAACTACCTCTATCATGACTTCCTCTATCTCGGTTAGATTGGTAATCAGACTCAGAATCTAGACTACTTTCGTAGTGATATGAGCATGGATGATGCCTATATGATCAGGATGCATTTTGCTCAAGAGATTGGTATATGTATTTCTTCTTCTCCATGGATCCTACAAATGAAACAAGAACAAATTAGTTTCGACCAAAAAGGATGTGAGTCAAGTGCAATGTAGTGCCATAAAGTGCATGTGTGCGTGAGTGTCCTAGTGTCCCCTCGATGGACCATGTTATGGAGCTTTGCCAATAGGGAAATCTCCCTCATGCTGATGGGCGTAATGTCATCGTTAAAACGGATGGGGGAGTCAAGACCCTCGAGGCTCATGTCATTGATGCCAAAGGAGCCAAACTCGGTAGGAATCGGCCCCAACTTAGAGAATGTATCTATGGAAGGAAGAGAAGGAGTTTTCTCACAGTCATAACATGTGGAGGCTGTGTAGAAGTCTATGCCTTAGAAATTTTCACGCCTAGTCTATTCTTCGGGGTAGATTGTTGGTCGTCTATGGGTTGTTCAGCCATGGACTCGTGGCTCACATCAGTATTGTCATGGCCAACTTCATCATTTCCACCTACAATTTTTCCTTCCTCGGCTTGTTCTTCCCTTTCTTCAACATTTTTTTTAACTTCTACCCTTAAACTTAGGACTGGTGGCACATCTGGATAAGCCTCGCCTCCGCCGGGCGAGTTGTTATCATCATCGTCGTTGTCGTCACTAGCGACCACTTGGACTTGACCAGTGCTATGGCTCGCTTCTAGCAGATTATAGGCTAGGAGATTATCATCAAAGAGAAGAACTCCAATGTCTCTATCTCCCTTCGAAAGTGTCATAAGGACTCTGACAACATCAACAAGAGTTGCACTGTTGGGACTTGCCGAAACATCTGAATGACAAAAAAAATATGAGTTAAGTTTGGTAACTAACAAGGTGAACCCGTAGTAAATGAATGAGGTAGAACTTATGTCCAGATATCCATCTTTGAGCAAACCCAGGTAGACAGCATGCGTAAAACCATTCGCTTTTAAAATAACTCAATTTGTTCAGGGTGCTAGTGAACTCTGCAATTCTTTGCTGGCTCAAAGTAAGCCATAAAAGGACTTCCCTTTCGGCTTTTAAAATTGTATATCTACCAGATTTCCTCGTCACTAGGTATTCGGTGCAAATGTTGAACGAAAACAATGTACGGGTCGAGAAGGAAGGCCTAGCTATTTGGGTGCAACTACGTTGGAGCTAATCTCATAAAGTTTAAAACTTAATGAATGAGTGGATTGAATGGTGGAACACATCCATCCAAACACATATATCTGTTACAAGTGGTGTAGCTTTCTAGGGGATTATGAGCTCTTTGATGGCGAGAAGGGACTAGTACGTCATCGAATGGAATCTCGTGCTTGTCACAAATTCTAAGAAGAGATCCCTCATCGATCTTTGAAGTAACAAAGATAGGATTATCTAAAAGAACAAAATCTTCAAGAGTATCGAGAGTAGGTTCAAACTCTAGCCCTTCCATGGGCTCTACAAGATTTTCAGGAACTTGTTGTTCAACCTGTGGATTTTCTTGTTGTTGTGATAGAAGTTTTTTACAAGTGGAGTCGTAGTTGAACCTGACTCAACATCGATTCAATGTATTTGAAGCAGATGGACCTGCAGCTTGAGCGGTAAGACGCTCGGAAAGTCTGTGCTCCATTTCTGTAAAAAAAACTTGATATATGGTCAACATCGGATAAATTATAAGCTATGCTCCTCATGTTAAAATGAAACCTAGTGCGGTGTCATGCAGTTCGAATTTTCGATATTATTTAACTATTTATCTTAAAAGTTTGGATATCGCCCGAGGTGACCGTCATCGCTGACCGTCCCGATGAGCGTCATGTTATCGGCCATGCTTTGGAAATGTTTCGAGACTAAGAAGGAATTCAACACAAATCCAAAAGGAAAAGTTTACTTGTGAACTTGGGTTTAACAAAATTCACCTAAGTGCTAGATTATGTCGATCCAACTACTTAGGGAATTTCCATCCCTCTTCTCCATCCTCTCCCAATCCAAAACCATGGCCGTCCATGCTGGTCCTCATCCATATCCAAGTCCATCTCCATTCATATGTGGTCCTAAACTTCTCCATCTACCTAAAAGGCTTCGACTTTGAGAATGATTCAAATGGAGATTCGGGTTTGGAAGTTGGAGTCACGGATCAGTGGGTTTGTTTGAGGCTAAGTCCAAGGAGGCAATGCTGGCAGTGTCAAGGTCAAGGTAGGAGGCACTGATCGATGGTGGTCCACTACTACAAAACATGCCATTTGCATCGGTTGTTTACCCCATTTTGCATCAGTTCAACATCTGATGCATATGCAACCGATGCAACAGGCTTAACAGTTTTGCATCAGTTCTAAAACTGATGCAATTCGGTCCTTTTTGCATCGGTTGTTACTAACAACTGATGCAAAATACGGTTAGTTGCTTGAACACAGCCCTCATGTTGGATCGGTTGTAATGAAAACCGATGCAACAAAGGAACTTGTTGCATCAGTTTTTTATAACAACCGGTGCAAACAAATCCCTCTATTGCATCAGCTATTTATACCCGATGCAAAAAGTCATTCTCAGATATCATTATTACAGTACTCAAATAGACAATATATATATATATATATATATATATAGTATTGATTATAACAAAAAATTACTGCATGCAATATTACAATCATTCAAAATTAAATTTGATGGCAAATAAAAATTGAATAACATAATACCAAAATAAACATATATCGATTATAGTGTTAATAATCTATACAAAATAATGGTTCATACATTCATTTTAGCAGCATAATGCAAATCTTTAGTACAATCATTAAGTGATATAGTCTTACTTCAGATCTTTAATTAGTACAACCATTAAGAAATACTATAGTGAAAACCTTAAAAACTTCATGGAATCCTAAAAACCCAAATTTTTAGGTTTCAGCTCAATTTGTGCAGATCTGCATTAAAAGAGAACACTAATTTCATTAATCAGGTTATCCAACAAAAATTCAGTATACTAACTTGAATACAGAATAAAGTGAAGTATAAATCTAATTCAAAGTCAAATTTAAACGTCAGCTTGTCATCAAATGGGCTAGATTGTCTAGTTGTTAACATAATATGAGATTGAGACAATTGATTGACTCCATACAGATCTAAGGTGCTATAATTAGTGAGTACATACATTATGAGATAATAATCAACTTCGCTGAAATTTTGAAGAATAGTAACCAAATTACCTTGCATATATCACAAAGAGGATGAGTTTGTGTATATGGAAAAAGATCAAATCTTTTGTGTTTGCTTGCTAAGTTGTTCGCATTATGAACTTCTGATTGCAATAATTGCATAAAGCGGCCTCGTCTGCAAAGCAAAAGACTAAGGCGCTGCAGACATCACATTGTATCTTCACGTTCAGAAATGAAGTTAACAATGATCTATGTTGAAGTCAATGAAATAAAAGATATGCACCATGTAACTTATGTGAATGATACTTGTTTAATACAACTCTGGTCATTATAAATTTGATGAGCCAATAGACTTAATGAAGGATTCTCTTGGTATTTATGCTATTTTGATGTTTAGCCTGTTTTATGTTAGGTAAAATATGACCTGATTAAACATTAATAAAAAAGGATGTTATGGTCTAGTATTGTCTGTTAGTATATCTTCTTTGCATGAGACGGAAATTGGTTGGTAGTTGACATGATCAGAGCTGCTAGATCTCAAGAAACATTTGTCTTATAAAACTTGTATTTTTTCTCTCTCAAGTTTTGTAAGGTCTATAAACGCAGGAGACAATAAAGTAATATGAAATAATTTAACTGTAAATGGAAATTTTCTTTTACTTATGCAAGCCAACCATCTGCTTGGAGTATATATATAATCATGAAGAGATTTAACATCTTTTCTTTGCTAAAATTAGTTACGTAAAGCAGTTACATCAAAGTTAGAACTATGATAGTTACCTTCACGAATACATTCAAAACAAACATAGTTTCTACATCAAACTAACATAGGGTGATGATATCTAATGAGGGAGGCATCCAATGATGATCCAAAACATAATTAAGATGTGATTTTTCATAACATACCTTTTGTTTCAATTGGTTTCCCAACTTCTCCGCTCACATCAGACCTATAAGCATCAATACTTGTTTAACAAAAAAGCATGTATGGATTTGATTTTTTTTTATTTCCCAAAAGAAGAAGAAAAATGTACCTCAGCCTTATTCCTTCTTGGTTTATCACCTTGTGAAAGCTATCATAGAAAGGGATGTTCTTATAATCATCTATATCTACAACAACCTGACATAACATTACTTGGAATTTAAGCATATATCAATCAACAGAAGATAACATAAAACCACGCTTAGCAAGCATGCAAGTTCAGGTTAACGTAACATCGCTAAACTCTGTTATGTCATCTTCGCCTACAACAGCAAATGGTACGATAGTAGCCCAAATGTAACGACCCTAAATTTCCGATCCGATTTAAAATTTTAAATTCATCGTTTCAATAAAAAAATTTGAAATTACAACGATCTCAATTTACGCCCAAACTGTATTTGTGACATACGTCTAGTTAGATATGGACATAGAAAAAGTTTCGTTGAAAAATAGTACAGTAAAGTCCGTTCGCGTTTTACTGTATATCAGTCCATATAAAGCTGCGTAAAATTTATCTTTCAAATCCAAATATTTTTACACAGTCCGCTTGTAAAAATCATCCTGATCAAGATTATGTAATTCGTTTCGTCTAAAACTGTCATCGCCTGCTCCGTTTAAATTAATTTGCAAATCGTACAATTTAAACGGCGTAAATGCAAATTTTATAAAATCATCGTATCGCAATAACCTGTGTACCGTTGGAACCGCATCGTCGCACTGATCAAAACGGTATACTCATTGGTGTAAATCGGAGCCCGACGTAAAAATTTTCGGGTTAATTCATCGGTTCCAGACGGACCAATTAAATAATACTCAGCCCAAATTTTGTCAGCCGTTTTAAAAAAAAAAAAAAATATGAACCATGAATCGGCTGGTAATTAATGAGGTAGTGGGTAGCTAGTACTAGGAGATAGGTAGGGAATGGGAATGAGCGTGATCTTTTAGGGACTCAATGCAATTCCACTGTTACTTGATTTTAAACATAAAAGAAGCCAATTCGTTCTTTCACTTTCCACTGCTCATTCATTGCTTCAGGTACATTTTTCCTTCCTCCTCTAAATTTCTTCTCTGTTTCTTTTACTTCTTCCTTATATTTTTTTTTCTTTTTCTTTTTTCTCTGTTAACTTTTAAGAAAAGAATTTGCACCCAACCCTATCAAGTTTCTCCCAGTTCCCTCCCACCATTCCTCTACTGCATACACGTGAGCCACCGCCCCACACTACTGCTTCCACTATGCGAGCCGACTGAGCCCAACAAGCCTCCACCGTCCAGTCCACCCACTCATCACCTCACCTCCGTGCGTACCATGCTCCGCCGCCGCTACCCACCTCACCGCACCATCTGCGCAACCCTACCCTAGCTCGCTCAACCTACCACCCCACGCCACAAGTCGCAACCACCCCAGCCCTCTCCAGTCGAGCCCACCACGTCGCTCTTCACGCCAGCAACCCACGTTCACTGCCTCCCTCCGCACCACCTCACTCGTGACCAACTGCAACCCAGCCCCACGCAACACCAGCCAACCGCCTACCTGAAACCACCCTCCTGCCCACCCAACCCGTTCCTCCGCCAGCCCACTGCCGAACCCATGCTTTCTTTTCTTGCCGCGTGCGTGTGTGTATGCGAACGTGTATAGGTGTGTGCGTGTGTGTTTAGGTGTGTGTGTTCATGCGTGCGTGTGTGTGCTTCTGTGCGTGTGTGTGCGTTCCACATTGCGTGCGTGTCTGTCATGTTGGGCAGTGGGTGGAGTGTTGCATATTCGTGAAGTATGAATATGTGCGTAAATATAAGTGACAGTATTTATAAAAAATAAAATTAAAATATAAAGAGGGTAGTTGTCTAGCTGAGTGTTCGTGGCCTTAGATGAGAATAGGAACATATGTGTTCTCGCATGTCTATTTCATGCGTGCGTAAGGGGGGTGTTAAAATTGTTGCATTATTTTGTCTCGGCTTATAAAAAAAATGAAACTGAGATTGTTGAAATAGCTTAAAATATTGCAGTAAAATATTTTCGCTAATTTCTATTGGTTGCCGAAATAGTAACCGACTTTTCTTTGCTTGTTGCAGCGACCGACTGAGCTCCTTTCGCAACAGCAAATTTTCAGCTTCGTTCTTTCCTCCGTCTTCGTGTTCGTTGTTCGTGCTGTACCGACTTTTCGTGCTTCTTTTGTTTCGGCGTCAAAATTCTTATCCACGAAAGGTGAATTAATTTTCACGACTATATTCTTATACAAGTTTGAATTGATAAATGATTGCTATGCGATGTTGAATTGGATGTAAATTGTTATTGTTAAGTGATAAATTAATTGCAAGTAAAAAAATTGGATATAGGATGGTTAACGATTTAAAATGAATTATATATGTCGAATTTTGATTGTTAACTTGACACCTTTATATGATAAATATTGATTAGTTAAACTGAACCTTTAAATTGTTAAGTTAATTGACACGTAGAAATTGATAAATTTCACTTTGGACTCTTGAACGTGTTGAATTAACTGTTGTAATTGAAATTGAACGACAAGTGAAACCGAATTGTTATAATCTTTAAATCTACTTGAAATGATAGAGTAGATTCTAGAAATAGTTATATTAGTTGGCGTAAATAAATACGATAATTTCGGGGTTATTTGAAATTGTTGAATTGTTGTGAATGGATGCTATTGCTTGTTTATTTACTTTGACACCATCTCAACTATCACAGTGCAAGTTCCCTTTGTATGTTTTGATTTTGAATTTAAATGGAATCGGGTTGAAATGATAAATACCCAAACAATTTTGACTTAGGATAGAAAATGAAAATAAAACCCGATTGGCCAAATGTTTTGATTTAAATAAAAATAAAGTTTTATTTGACGAATAACAAAGTTTTGAATAAGTTGGAATTTATACTGAAATGAATGTAAATGTGAATATTTGAAATTGAAACGAATATTAAAGTAGTAATTGACAAAAGAATATTGTTTAAAATTTAATTATTTAATAATTAAACTTAGAATTATTTGATAATTAATTTTTGAAATAATTAATAAGAGTTTTGAAAATTATTAATAATTAAGTGTGAAATTATTAATAACGAGGTTTGAAATAATTAATAATTAAATTTCGAATTTATGAATAATTAAGTTTGGAATCATTAATGAATGAGTTTGAAAAATAAATAATTAAGATTTGAAATTATTGAAATTTGATGAGATCGAATTCCAAATTAAAAATTGAATTGAATATCTTTATTAAGAGTAATTGAATTTTTGAACAAGTGAAAATAAGTTTTAGCTAAGTTTGAAATTTGAAAGGAATATCTTTGATAAGAAATAGAATGCGTTTTATCGAAACAAATGAAAGACTTGAAATTAAAAAGGAATTGGATTCGACAAATGTAATTGTAAATAAGTTGAAACTTTGATAATGAAAATGAACTTAAGAAGTAACGTAATGAATTGGAAATTGAATTGAAATTTATTAATGATAAATTAATTTAATGAATATCGAATGGAAGCGATAATAGATTTAAATCGATTTGAACGTTAAATTAGTTAAACGATTTGGAATGAACTTATATACGAAATGCAATGAATATTTGAATTGTTTTAATTGAAACTTTGAAATTTAATTATGGAAATGTTGAAATTGAAATTGGAAAGATTGAAACGTAATTTTGGAAATTGATTTCGAAAGGCTAACGAATTGTCGATTTGCGAATTTCAATTGAAATTGAAATCGTTTTGGTTTTGAAATATATTAACGACCAATCGGTGTTATAATCACGAAGGTTATTAAAGGAACCGAAGTCGGTTTGGGACATACTCACTGTCTAAACCGGAAACCACTTTAATAACCATACGCGAAGTGATGATCCAGAATGAAGTGGTTGGATTGGCGAACGTTGATGATTGAAGAAAGTGAACGATAATGGATAGCCTTGACACTTGTGTCAAATTGGAAATGACTAAAACAGGAGCTGTGCCGGGCCAATGGAGGATTAGCTACCTCAAGTGGACACACTTCTTCGTAAACTATTCTTTTACTTTGTGATTGATTGGTGCGCACCCTTGATTTGGGAGTGTTGTTTCACGGTGTTGCGGGCGCTGCGGCGTTGCGTTCTCACCAGTCCGGATCAGACGAACGGTAGTATCACTACCTTGGGTATAGCCTCATGTGCCTTGTCATACTTGTATTCCATTTATGCGCGACCACTACGATTTTGATTTGTACCTTTAGTATATGGATTGCCCTCTGGTGACTTCCGGTTTTGGGAAAACTACGGTCTTGTATATGCTTTTGGGAATAAAAATGTGTTAAGGGTGGAATGGACCATGACTTAACACTATTTTTGATATCTTTATATTATTGATAGACATTATCTACTTATCGTACTCTACTATATATAGATAGTTTATCGGATCCTGAAAGATGCTTATTCCAATCATCTTTGAGTTATTGTTATTTCAAATTTTTAACCATATTATCTGTATAAGAATATATGTCCTGATTCGAGTGTTTGTTTGTGCATATGCTCGAATCAGACTGAGGATTGCTGTTGCTGCTTATTTGGAGCTGAAGACTTGAAGACCATCATTTATCTTTATCAGTATTGCTCCATTCTATTTTGTTATTGTATCGGACATCTATGTATTTCTTTTCACTATCTGCTTGTGACATTGTTGTATTTACTTAGTAGCTTCATGAACTACTATTATGACATTGTTGTAATTCCGCTGCACTATTCTGTTATGTCGTGTTTTCTGTGATTCTGTGATGATTCTCATTTATATACATATACTCCATTAATGATTCGTGTTTTGCACTATTTAAGTTGACATGTGTGGATTATTGTCAATTTAAATGGTCCAAATATACGGGTTGTTACAGTTGGTATCAGAGCTTTGGTTCCCGATAACCTTAGCCTGTGGAGTTTAAAGCTCATTAGAGATGGGGTAAACATACCCTAGAATGAGGAGAATCATTTCAGAATCCACATCCTTGATTCGTCTTGCTAATTGAAATCGTTGAATAGAATTTCCTTAAGTTCTATAAATTTCTATCTTTGATTCTAAATCACTTTTGGTATTCCAGGATGGCTACCAGAAGAAATGTTAGAGGCAGGGGTGGAAATGCTCCTGGTCCTCATGCTCCAGCTCCCGCAGTCCGATTCTCCACTCTTAGCAAGGAGTATACTCAGCTTGGAGGAGTCAAATTTACTGGCTCCGAGAGTATTATCGAAGCACAACAATGGCTAAAGAGTTTGGAAAGGATCTTTTCTGGCTTAGAGATCGCAGATGCTCAAAAGCGCAAGTTGGCCGCTTGGCAGCTTCAGGATGCTGCACAAGATTGGTGGGAATCAGTCACTTCTCGAACTGATGAGGAAACTATCACATGGGCCCAGTTTAGGTAGCAATCTATCTAAATTCCAACTAAATAAATTTCTATCTTATCTCGTCATAATTTTGATTCGTTTCATATCACTTGTAATAGGGAGTCCTTTATGGCTCAGTGGATGCCAGCTGCTGGGAAGGCCCAACTCTATCGGTCTTTCATGGATCTCAAGCAGGGCAGCATGACCTTTACTGAGTACGAAAGGAGGTTTAACGAACTCTCCAAGTTCGGACCTGGTTTGATCGACACGCCTCTGCTCAAAAACGAGAAATTCATATATGGCGCACGCCCAGAGTATTACGAGCTCCTCACCGCTCACGTCCATGGAACTTTCACTGAGTTGATGGATTTTGCTCTTCGATACGAGGGAAAGCCCAAGGGAACATCTGTCCCCAAAGCCCCAGTTACTCAGACACCAGCTAATCAGTCGGGAAAGAGGAAGCAAAATTTCGAGCAACAGAAGAAGAATTGGCAGCAGAAATCTGGGATTGGCTATTCTCAGAAGAAGCCTATTGACTTATCCTCCATCACTTGTTTCAAATGCGACCAGAGGGGTCACTACGCCAGCAGTTGTCCAGCCTCTACTAGTGCCGTTGTTCCGCCTCCTCAGAATACTAGGAACGATCTCTGTCACGTATGTCTGCAGCCAGGCCATTTCAAGAGGGATTGTCCTATGTACAAGAAGGGAAAAACGGCCGGGGTATTTGCTATGACTTCTTCAGCCCATGATCCACCTACCCCACCTGCTCCTACTGATAACCAAGGTACATTACAGGGTATTTTTATGTTGCATACTTTACCAGTTAAAGTTCTATTTAATACCGGAGCAACACATAGTTTCATATCTATTGATTTGTGCAATAAACTTGGTTTGGAACCCATCCTTTCATCTACCTTCTTATGTGTATCAAACCCTATTGGAGGGCCTGCTAACCTTAAAAGGGTTTGTAAATATGTCACTCTTATGCATGGCATTCACCACTTCACTTGGGATTTCTATGTCCTCGGGTTCGAAGCATTCGATATACTATTAGGCATTGATTGGCTACGGAAGTTCGAAGCCAATATCTCATGTAAAGCTCGAACAATCTCTCTTATCGATGACAAGAGTATGCCTTTGGTTGTTAAAGGCAAATCACCTCAAGAATATGCTGGGAGTTTTATATTTTCACTTGACTCCCATCCAAATGAACTAAGCTCTACTCAAGTTGTTCAATTCTTTTCTGATGTATTTGGAGAAGTCAATTCTCTACCACCACCGCGGGAAATCGAATTCCGCATTGACCTTATTCCTGGTGCCCGACCAGTAATTCTCCCTCCTCGGAGAATGGCTCCTAAAGAAAAGGCAGAGTTGAATGTTCAAATTGAAGATTTATTTTCTAAAGGCTTGATTCGGCGAAGTCATTCAGAATGGGGTGCTGCAGTAGTGTTCGTCACAAAATCGGATGGTTCCCTCAGAATGTGTGTGGACTATAGAGAGCTGAACAAGCTCACACACAAGAACCGATATCCAATGCCCCGCATCAACGATCTCTTCGACCAGCTCCATGGAGCTAAAGTATTCTCTCAACTCGATCTGGCTACTGGCTTTCACCAACTCAGAATTGCCGAGGAGAGTATTCCTAAGACAGCATTCCGCACTGAGACTGGTTTCTTTGAATGGCTGGTTATGCCGTTCGGTCTTACTAATGCTCCAGCTTATTTCGTCGATTTGATGAATAGAGTTTTCCGGGATGTTCTTAACAAGTTTGTTCTTGTTTTCATCGATGACATTCTCGTCTTCTCTAAGGATGAGGAAGAGCATAGGTCGCATCTGGCTTTTGTTCTTGAAACTCTACGCAGCCATCAGCTTAAAGCCAAGTTTTCAAAATGTCACTTTTGGAAGGATGAAGTTCGATTTCTTGGCCATATTGTTTCAGAGAATGGGATTTCGGTCGATCCAGCTAAGATCGCCGTAATCAATGTAAGCTCTATTCTTACTTATCAATTCTATCAAAACAACTTATCAATTTCTTAATTCGAATCGTTGGAATTTGCAGGATTGGGAGACTCCCAAAACTCCTACAGACATCCGCAGTTTCTTGGGTTTGGCCGGCTATTACCGCAGATTTATAGAAAACTTTGCTCGTATTGCCGCACCACTTACCGCACTGACCAGAAAGAATGTGAAATTTATTTGGAGCGAAAAGTGCGAAGCAGCTTTCAATGAGATGAAGCAGAAGTTGACCTCTGCCCCGGTTCTTACAGTTATTGATGGTAGCGAAGGATTGACTGTATATACAGATGCTTGTCGAGATGGACTTGGAGCTGTTTTAATGCAGGAAGGAAAAGTTATTGCCTATGCTGGTCGTCAGTTAAAGACCCATGAGGCCAACTACGCAACCCACGACTTAGAGCTTCTTGCGGTTGTATTTGCTCTTAAGCTATGGAGGCACTATCTATTGGGAGAAAAATTCGAGTTATTCACTGACCATAAGTCATTGAGATATATCTTCTCGCAAAAGGATTTGAATCAAAGACAAGTCCGATGGCTCGAATTTCTAGCTGCATATGATCTTGATATTAACTACACTCCGGGGAAAGCAAATGCCGTAGCCGATGCTTTAAGTAGAAACCAAGCTATGATATGTTGTAATCTTGTTGAAGGAATGTTATTCCAGCTTTCCGTCTCCCCAGCTCTTATGGATCGTATTATAGCCAAGCAGTATAAGGACACTTTACTTTATCGCATCAAAGAAATAGTTCTTGGCAGAGTTGAAAATGCTGATAATAAAGTGGGTGCACATGTTGATAGTAATGGAATCTTGAGGATTGATAATCGAATTTGTGTTCCTAATGTTGATGGTTTTAGACAGGAAGTGCTGAGAGAAAATCATAAGTCTTCACTTTCATTTCATCCCGGTGTCACTAAAATGTACCAGAATATGAAGAAGTTATATTGGTGGAGTGGGATGAAGCGCGATATCTCTACCTATGTTAGCAGGTGCACCACTTGCCAACAAGTTAAAGCTAATCACAGAAAGACAGCAGGATTGCTCCAACCGCTAGAGATTCCAGGTTGGAAATGAGAGCAGATTTCTATGGACTTTATTGATGGGCTACCAAAGACTAGAAAGGGTAACGAAGGCATATGGGTGATTGTCGACAGACTGACGAAGTCCGCACACTTTATTCCAGTAAAGACCACTCGTACAGCTTCTAGTTTGGCTGAGATATACATGAGGGAAGTTGTTAAACTTCATGGTGTACCATCTAGTATTGTATGCGATCGAGATCCTATTTTCACCAGTAAATTCTGGAAGGCATTTCAGGATACTTTGGGCACCAAACTGAATCTGAGCACAGCATATCATCCTCGGACAGATGGCCAAACTGAGAGGGTGAATCAGATTTTGGAAGACCTTCTCCGGGCTTGTATTATTGACTTTGGTGGATCTTGGGAAGACCATCTTCACTTGGTTGAATTCACTTATAATAATAGTTACCAGGTAAAGAATTTGAATTTCAAATTTGAATAAGTATATTTGAATTTAAATTAATTATCCTTTATAAACCAGGCAAGCATTGGTATGGCACCGTTCGAAGCCTTATATGGACGGCCGTGCAAGTCGCCAGCTTGTTGGATTGAGTCTGGAGATCGATTAGTGCTTGGATCCGAAATGATTATGGAAGCTTCTGAAAAAGTCGAAGAAATCAAGGAGAAGATAAAGACGGCATAGGATAGACAAAAGAGCTATGCTGACAAAAGGAGAAGAGATCTCGAATTCAGTGTAGGAGACAAAGTATTTCTAAAAGTGTCGCCTTTGAAGAATGTTATTCGATTTGGGAGGAAGGGAAAGCTTGCCCCTAGATTTGTTGGCCCATTTGAGATTACGGAAAGGGTTGGAACTTTGGCCTATAGAGTTGCATTACCAGAGAAGTTCGCCGGTGTGCACAACGTGTTCCACGTCTCACATCTTCGCAAGGTTGTACACGATCCATCTATGACCATTCCTACTGCTCAGTTGGATGAGATAGTTATTGAGCCAGACTTGACTATTGAACGGAAGCCGCTTCGGATAGTTGATCGTGAGACAAAGCAACTAAGAAGGAAGTCGGTAAATCTCGTCAAAATACAGTGGAGCACAGATGAGCGAGATTGCACATGGGAAACTGAGGATGGTATTCGGGATTCAAACCCCGAACTATTAATTTCAGGTATCATCCAAAATTCTCGAAATCTATCTTGACTTTTCTACTTATTTCATTTCTACTTCACTCGTCTCGTTCTTTTTCGAGGACGAAAAGTTTTGGGTGGGGGAGATTGTAACGACCCTAAATTTCCGATCCGATTTAAAATTTTAAATTCATCGTTTCAATAAATTTTTTTGAAATTATAACGATCTCAATTTACGCCCAAACTGTATTTGTGACATACGTCTAGTTAGATATGGACATAGAAAAAGTTTCGTTGAAAAATATTACAGTAAAGTCCGTTCGCGTTTTACTGTATATCAGTCCATATAAAGCTGCGTAAAATTTATCTTTCAAATCCAAATATTTTTACACAGTCCGCTTGTAAAAATCATCCTGATCAAGATTATGTAATTCGTTTCGTCTAAAACTGTCATCGCCTGCTCCGTTTAAATTAATTTGCAAATCGTACAATTTAAGCGGCGTAAATGCAAATTTTATAAAATCATCGTATCGCAATAACCTGTGTACCGTTGGAACCGCATCGTCGCACTGATCAAAACGGTATGCTCATTGGTGTAAATCGGAGCCCGACGTAAAAATTTTCGAGTTAATTTATCGGTTCCAGACGGACCAATTAAATAATACTCAGCCCAAATTTTGTCAGCCGTTTAAAAAAAATGTGAATCATGAATCGGCTGGTAATTAATGAGGTAGTGGGTAGCTAGTACTAGGAGATAGGTAGGGAATGGGAATGAGCGTGACCTTTTAGGGACTCAATGCAATTCCACTGTTACTTGATTTTAAACATAAAAGAAGCCAATTCGTTCTTTCACTTTCCACTGCTCATTCATTGCTTCAGGTACATTTTTCCTTCCTCCTCTAAATTTCTTCTCTGTTTCTTTTACTTCTTCCTTATATTTTTTTTTCTTTTTCTTTTTTCTCTGTTAACTTTTAAGAAAAGAATTTGCACCCAACCCTATCAAGTTTCTCCCAGTTCCCTCCCACCATTCCTCTACTGCATACACGTGAGCCACCGCCCCACACTACTGCTTCCACTATGCGAGCCGACTGAGCCCAACAAGCCTCCACCGTCCAGTCCACCCACTCATCACCTCACCTCCGTGCGTACCATACTCCGCCGCCGCTACCCACCTCACCGCACCATCTGCGCAACCCTACCCTAGCTCGCTCAACCTACCACCCCACGCCACAAGTCGCAACCACCCCAGCCCTCTCCAGTCGAGCCCACCACGTCGCTCTTCACGCCAGCAACCCACATTCACAGCCTCCCTCCGCACCACCTCACTCGTGACCAACTGCAACCCAGTCCCACGCAACACCAGCCAACCGCCTACCTGAAACCACCCTCCTGCCCACCCAACCCGTTCCTCCGCCAGCCCACTGCCGAACCCATGCTTTCTTTTCTTGCCGCGTGCGTGTGTGTATGCGAACGTGTATAGGTGCGTGCGTGTGTGTTTAGGTGTGTGTGTGCTTCTGTGCGTGTGTGTGCGTTCCACATTGCGTGCGTGTCTGTCATGTTGGGCAGTGGGTGGAGTGTTGCATATTCGTGAAGTATGAATATGTGCGTAAATATAAGTGACAGTATTTATAAAAAATAAAATTAAAATATAAAGAGGGTAGTTGTCTAGCTGAGTGTTCGTGGCCTTAGATGAGAATAGGAACATATGTGTTCTCGCATGTCTATTTCATGCGTGCGTAAGGGGGGTGTTAAAATTGTTGCATTATTTTGTCTCGGCTTATAAAAAAAATGAAACTGAGATTGTTGAAATAGCTTAAAATATTGCAGTAAAATATTTTCGCTAATTTCTATTGGTTGCCGAAATAGTAACCGACTTTTCTTTGCTTGTTGCAGCGACCGACTGAGCTCCTTTCGCAACAGCAAATTTTCAGCTTCGTTCTTTCCTCCGTCTTCGTGTTCGTTGTTCGTGCTGTACCGACTTTTCGTGCTTCTTTTGTTTCGGCGTCAAAATTCTTATCCACGAAAGGTGAATTAATTTTCACGACTATATTCTTATACAAGTTTGAATTGATAAATGATTGCTATGCGATGTTGAATTGGATGTAAATTGTTATTGTTAAGTGATAAATTAATTGCAAGTAAAAAAATTGGATATAGGATGGTTAACGATTTAAAATGAATTATATATGTCGAATTTTGATTGTTAACTTGACACCTTTATATGATAAATATTGATTAGTTAAACTGAACCTTTAAATTGTTAAGTTAATTGACACGTAGAAATTGATAAATTTCACTTTGGACTCTTGAACGTGTTGAATTAACTGTTGTAATTGAAATTGAACGACAAGTGAAACCGAATTGTTATAATCTTTAAATCTACTTGAAATGATAGAGTAGATTCTAGAAATAGTTATATTAGTTGGCGTAAATAAATACGATAATTTCGGGGTTATTTGAAATTGTTGAATTGTTGTGAATGGATGCTATTGCTTGTTTATTTACTTTGACACCATCCCAGCTATCACAGTGCAAGTTCCCTTTGTATGTTTTGATTTTGAATTTAAATGGAATCGGGTTGAAATGATAAATACCCAAACAATTTTGACTTAGGATAGAAAATGAAAATAAAACCCGATTGGCCAAATGTTTTGATTTAAATAAAAATAAAGTTTTATTTGACGAATAACAAAGTTTTGAATAAGTTGGAATTTATACTGAAATGAATGTAAATGTGAATATTTGAAATTGAAACGAATATTAAAGTAGTAATTGACAAAAGAATATTGTTTAAAATTTAATTATTTAATAATTAAACTTAGAATTATTTGATAATTAATTTTTGAAATAATTAATAAGAGTTTTGAAAATTATTAATAATTAAGTGTGAAATTATTAATAACGAGGTTTGAAATAATTAATAATTAAATTTCGAATTTATGAATAATTAAGTTTGGAATCATTAATGAATGAGTTTGAAAAATAAATAATTAAGATTTGAAATTATTGAAATTTGATGAGATCGAATTCCAAATTAAAAATTGAATTGAATATCTTTATTAAGAGTAATTGAATTTTTGAACAAGTGAAAATAAGTTTTAACTAAGTTTGAAATTTGGAAGGAATATCTTTGGTAAGAAATAGAATGCGTTTTATCGAAACAAATGAAAGACTTGAAATTAAAAAGGAATTGGATTCGACAAATGTAATTGTAAATAAGTTGAAACTTTGATAATGAAAATGAACTTAAGAAGTAACGTAATGAATTGGAAATTGAATTGAAATTTATTAATGATAAATTAATTTAATGAATATCGAATGGAAGCGATAATAGATTTAAATCGATTTGAACGTTAAATTAGTTAAACGATTTGGAATGAACTTATATACGAAATGCAATGAATATTTGAATTGTTTTAATTGAAACTTTGAAATTTAATTATGGAAATGTTGAAATTGAAATTGGAAAGATTGAAACGTAATTTTGGAAATTGATTTCGAAAGGCTAACGAATTGTCGATTTGCGAATTTCAATTGAAATTGAAATCGTTTTGGTTTTGAAATATATTAACGACCAATCGGTGTTATAATCACGAAGGTTATTAAAGGAACCGGAGTCGGTTTGGGACATACTCACTGTCTAAACCGGAAACCACTTTAATAACCATACGCGAAGTGATGATCCAGAATGAAGTGGTTGGATTGGCGAACATTGATGATTGAAGAAAGTGAACGATAATGGATAGCCTTGACACTTGTGTCAAATTGGAAATGACTAAAACAGGAGTTGTGCCGGGCCAATGGAGGATTAGCTACCTCAAGTGGACACACTTCTCTTTTACTTTGTG
Organism: Allium fistulosum; assembly: GCA_030737815.1. Lineage (NCBI taxonomy): Eukaryota > Viridiplantae > Streptophyta > Magnoliopsida > Asparagales > Amaryllidaceae > Allium > Allium fistulosum. The sequence goes on from CM060902.1 coordinate 1,218,755,827, forward strand.
ATTGATTGGTGCGCACCCTTGATTTGGGAGTGTTGTTTCACGGTGTTGCGGGCGCTGCGGCGTTGCGTTCTCACCAGTCCGGATCAGACGAACGGTAGTATCACTACCTTGGGTATAGCCTCATGTGCCTTGTCATACTTGTATTCCATTTATGCGCGACCACTACGATTTTGATTTGTACCTTTAGTATATGGATTGCCCTCTGGTGACTTCCGGTTTTGGGGAAACTACGGTCTTGTATATGCTTTTGGGAATAAAAATGTGTTAAGGGTGGAATGGACCATGACTTAACACTATTTTTGATATCTTTATATTATTGATAGACATTATCTACTTATCGTACTCTACTATATATAGATAGTTTATCGGATCCTGAAAGATGCTTATTCCAATCATCTTTGAGTTATTGTTATTTCAAATTTTTAACCATATTATCTGTATAAGAATATATGTCCTGATTCGAGTGTTTGTTTGTGCATATGCTCGGATCAGACTGAGGATTGTTGCTGCTGCTTATTTGGAGCTGAAGACTTGAAGACCATCATTTATCTTTATCAGTATTGCTCCATTCTATTTTGTTATTGTATCGGACATCTATGTATTTCTTTTCACTATCTGCTTGTGACATTGTTGTATTTACTTAGTAGCTTCATGAACTACTATTATGACATTATTGTAATTCCGCTGCACTATTCTGTTATGTCGTGTTTTCTGTGATTCTGTGATGATTCTCATTTATATACATATACTCCATTAATGATTCGTGTTTTGCACTATTTAAGTTGACATGTGTGGATTATTGTCAATTTAAATGGTCCAAATATACGGGTTGTTACACCAAACCTTGATGAAAACAATTTGTATTGCTCGCCCTATAAGAAGAAATCAAGAAAAAACAGCATCTTACTGATTGATGAGTAGTAAAAGGCAAACTCGATATGAGATGCACTAAAATGTAGTAAAATGAGAGTGATAGTTCCGCTTGTGACTTATCAAGCTTGGTTATTAGGAATTCAAAAGTCTGCAAACAACTGCACTTAAGTCATGATAAAAGGTAATTTGCAACTATTCAATAGTTGTAAAAATTATATTAGTAATAACCAGTGCCTGTTACACACTTATTATCATGTTATCCCTAAAAAGTCATATGCACTTTTGTTCGACTTTGATCCATAGGTCAAGTATAAAAAAATTTCAGTTACTAATTATAGATATTCATGCATGAAGTGAAAAAGCTTCCAGTACACATACATGGAGAAGGAACTCATATTTTAGCATGAATACCCAGAAGGATGATATAAACAGTTCACATATATTAATTGCAAAACAAGTACATTTCTACCAAGTTTGTTGCTAAAATCCAAAGATGCTAATTCATGGTTTAAAAACAAGGAATAATATAAGAACTCATCAAACTCTACATCTTTAGGTTGAAATGTTACAAACAAGTAACATCAGTAATGTAAAAATCGATTCATTTTACACACGTACTGAGTTCAAATACACTAGTTGATGCATCCATTATATTTGTAAACAGAGCTTTAAGTCAAGTGATGGATTCAACAAACATTGCAAGCGATGATCTGAACTATGAATTAACAGAGGATGAATTGGCAAAGTTTGAAGATGAGAAGGTTAAGATGAAGATTAAAGTGTTGGCTTTGATGGTCGGAATCAAAGAATGCAACGATGTTGCGGTTGTTTTGACTGAAGTTGTTCGTGTTTTAAAGGAGTTGGAGGATAGTGCCAAAAGTTTTCTTTCGTAATTAGTTAGATACAATTGAGTGATATATTTTACTTTGATGATGGGTCGAAGAAGAATTGAGTGATATGAATTACTAACTCAATATCTAAAATGAATTTAAAAAATGCAAAGATGCTATGCTCAGTTTAGACTAAATACAATGACAAAGGGAAGAGGAAAGCACATAAATCAATGAAAGAGTTGTGAAAGTACACCTGCACTGTTGCGGTAAAATCTTTCCATGTACATAAGCCAAGGTACCGTCTGATGCCCTTCTTCTCCACCCTAAGAAAGCCCAACTCGGAGCAAAATTAACCCAGAAAATCCCAAATTACAGCAAACCCCTCTTCATAAATAAAAGATAAGGTACCGTCTGAATCCTCAACTTCATAAGCCAATGGCTCCTGAAATCGTCACCAGCGGCATGATCACCTCATCAAACATAACAATCAGCTCACCCAAATACGCCTACGTCACATTTCTCACAGGCGACGGCGACTACGTGAAAGGAGTCATCGGTCTCGCCAAAGGGTTGAAAAAATCCGGAACCCGATACCTGTTAGTAGTTGCAGTGCTTCCAGACGTTCCCATCAGCCACAGAAGGCTGATGGAGGCAGAAGGCTGCATCGTCAGGGAGATCGAACCCATCAACCCGCCTGAGACCCAAATCCAATTCGCCATGGCCTACTACGTCATTAACTACTCAAAACTCTGCATTTGGGGGTTCACCGAATACTCAAAAATGGTGTACCTAGATGCCGATATTCAAGTATTCGACAACATCGATGAGCTCTTCGACCTCCCCAACGACCATTTATATGCCGTGATGGATTGCTTCTGTGAGAAGACGTGGAGCCACACTCCGTGAGCATCAGATCCACGAGCGACAACACCTTCCGTAGGGAAAAATTCTTTTTTGGGTTGAGGAAGAAAGAACGATTTTTCAAGGCGGCTTATTTTTTGGGTTGAGTATGAAAGAATGAAAAATGATGCGAGGGAAGTGGAGGGATAAATGAAAGCTAAGCGGGAAATGAAAAGTTAAGGGGAGGGAAAATGAAAGTTGGAGTAGCAAACCGAGGGAAAATGAATGCAAATTAACGTAGTTGCATCGGTTGACTTTAAAACCGATGCGATTAAAACTATTTGCATCGATGTATTTTCTTTGGTTGTTGGTGACAACTGATGCAAATTTGATTTTTTTATTACCTATTGCTTTCCACGTACCAATTGCACCGGTTATTAAGATAGAACTGATGCAAATAGTTCTATTTGCATCAGTTTTTACTTCAACCGATTCAAATGAGGCGAAGCAATATGCACTTTGTGTACTAGTGGTCGCAAGCAAGGAGTGGCGACAGTTCGAAGGCAAGTCTTGATTGGAAAAGATGAGGTTGTTAGTGGCGGAGCTTAGGAGCCTTGGACCAGTAGGAATAAAAGTGAGAAAGAGAATGGAAGGAAGTGGGTTATATAATCCAATAAGACCTATTTTCCAGGCAACAAAACATGACTTGCCTAAGTTTTGGATCCGTACCGATCCACGATTCTTTAAAAAAAATTGATTGATGGACACAAACTATATATATGCCTATATGGGTACATGTATTGGATAATGAAGCAATGCAAGAACGCGCATGTGTATGCAAGTACATGAACCTATCCTAAGTCGATGACTAGAATCAAACGAAATTGGATTCAAACCTGGGAAATCCATGAAAGAAATAAGTTCAAAATTACAGAGCTTGAAATGAAAGATTATGAGAGCACAATCCAGAGTTTATAATGCCAGACTTTTCACAGAATTGATTCACAAGAAGGATAATGACCATTCAGAACTTAGTGTGAATTCCTTCATAGTAATCTCAACTTAGTTCGATTCAAAGTACATCATGTTTGAAACAAGATGTACTTTAGGGGGCAAGTGTTATCCAGCCTTTTTACTAGGCAATATTCGGACAAACTAGATGAGTCGAGCTTGGAGTTAACAGGGCAGGAAGCCTGTAGAGATAGCTCTAGAGTCCAATAACCAAGTACAAACATAGCCACGGGATAAAAACGAAGCCAACACAAGAGAAAAGGAACCTATATCTACCTAAGTGATGGATTATTATTGATCCAACCTCCTGGATCGGAACCGATCCAAGTTTTATCCTTCAAAGTTGCCCCCACTTCTATAACATATTAGTGATGATCCTACAAGCCTATTTTAAGTGTCATTTCATTGATTTAAAGCGATTTTGTATCGATCTCCATGAGCTCTTGAGTCAGCAACTTTGTTTTTCCACGGATCAATCAATCAGACTCAGAAATAAGCTAATATTGGTGCAAACAAGTTTGGAATCACGAAGCTAGCCACCAATCAAGCCAAGAAAAGAAGGCCAAAGCAATCCTTATGATCAATTTATGGATCGGTACCGATCCATGATAATTGAGGAGTTGTCTCCCTATTTCTTTGGAGAAACAATATGGCGTGGAAAATGAGATAGTGATCTTTTGGGCAAGATTTTAGACTTCCTACGTCTATAAATAGAGGGACACGGCTCAATTTTAAGGATCTTTTGGCTCTTGCATTCCCTAACTCTAATTTCTTGCAATTATTGTCGGATTTATACTGATCCATAAGAACTCCTGCTTGTAATTAGCAAGATAATCGATAAAATCACTAAGTGGACGTATGCCAAGATTAGCTGAACCACTACAAATTGCTGTGTGTTCTTTCCTACTCGTTTTCATTTAATATTCTTCGCTTTCTATTCTATACTTAATCTTCTAGGTGTTCGTGCCATTTTTGGTTCAAATAGTTATAAATGTTGTAGTATGCATATTCAATTTTTTTGAAAATAATTGGAGAAAATAAATTAATAAAATGTTAATTAATTAATTAAATTAAATAATATTTACTTGATAAAATTAATATAGAATTATATATAAGATCATTATATAAGTTAATTAAATTATAGAATGTTATACAATAATTAAATCTATAAAATATGAATGTATAACAAAAAAGTGGAATAGTATGAAACCCACGTTAGATTTCAAGAATGAACAGTTACATATAATACTTATACCATGATTTCAAATGTGTCTGACAGTTGAATCATAAGGGTATTTCACAAAAAATAGATTATTCCACACGTCGATATCACTTACATAAATATATTAATGATTATGAATCTTTAATATAACTATTTTCCTTCACCATTTATGTATTAATAAATTACTTACATACTCTTTGGTTCTTGGGCATGCTCAAGCTAAAGATGTTTTGTGTAATATTATTAATATATTGACTACATGGTGTAAGATAACTATTTGTATTTATCGAGCAAACTCAAGGTACATATACTACACTTAGGCCATCATGAATGGTAGATACGAGTAAATAATCTCTTTTGGCTTGTTGAGCAAACTAAAAGTTAAAATGAGATTAGGACAAAGACCATGGGTTGGGACTTTTATATGATACAACTGATAAAGTGTTATCCATCGCTTGCGGGTCTATGATTTATTAAGCAAACTCAAAATCAGAATCCCAAAGCAAACGAGTCATAACACCAACTAGAGAATTTGAAAGATTTCTATGTCTACTCTTAGGGTTTTAAGAAACACAAAAGTCTAGCGGGAGCCTTATTAGAAAAATGAAATGGTAACATTTAACTTTTCTGATATTGTAAGAACATCTACTATGTATAAATTAAACTAATTTACTTCGATAAATTTGTGCAATTAATACAATTGATAAAATTATTAGCTAAAATATACAAATGAAATGAATTAAGATTGCAAATAGAAATATAAAGTATACTTACCAATAAATAATTTTTATGTTATTATTTCAAGACCCATGCAAGCGCCTAATTATACAACTGCTTAATACATTTGTAAATTGGTCACTTATGTGTTTATTTGCACGAGGCTTTGTATTATTCTTTATGAGTTTTGAACTCTAAAAGCAATATAAGAATATGGATATTTGATCCATATACAATCACATATAAATGTTATATGGTGCACGGTTACAATTCGTAATCTACTAATCCTTGATGAAATTAGTTCATTCGAAATAAACAACTAAACCATAGCATAAGATCGTGTATTCAATATGATTGATTAAAATTATGATCTTATTGTGTTAAATGTAAACCAGACCAAAAGCTAGAAGATCTAAAATTCGATCATTAATTGAAATGTCAATTTGATCAGTTTACATGAAGTGTAATTATTATTTATCCTTAAAAGTTAAAAACAACCAAATCCATTGCTGTAAAGAGTTCATTATGATATTATAGTAAGGGTTTCCTTTTGAATGGTTCGACCATTTAGAAAGGAAAGCAAAAGCGCATGAGTTGACGTAACTTAAGACACAATTGGGATGAAGAGAGTGAATGATCAATTCTGCTTCATGAAGAGACACCGAAAACGAGAATAATATAAAATAATGATAGATACCAAATAAGGAATGCAAGATATGATTTTTATTTCAAAATGTATTTTCATAAAGAAATTTTTTCCTGTAAAATTTATTTCTTCGAGTTTAACATATTTGATCTAAAAACTCGATTGTTAACCAATTACAGTAAATGAAATAATTTTCCCATCTTAAGTAATTAAATGTAGCTTTGTATTTCAAATGCTATTATAGTAATAGCGGAAATTGTGGGAATATAATACTTCTTGGTGATCGCATCAAGTTACAAAATTATTTTTGAAAACATGCCAAGTATTATTTATGAAATAATAACTATTTTTAGTATTGACTAAAAATATACATAGTTCTATTTTAGTATGAATATTTTAGATATTCATTATAAAATAATAACAAGAATAATAATAATGGCATTTGTTTTCATAACAAAGTGATGCATTGGAAAATACAGAAGTATTTGAAATTTTTGCAATTGTTTGGAATTATGGACTATGCCATAGTTTTAGAAATAATTCTTTAATTATATGATTATGAATCATATGGTACCAATGAATAATATCTCAAATGGTAAAGAGTAAGGCGCCATTCAGCGGGAGCATATAAGAGTTGGTGAACTCTTGGGATTGATACATATTAATGAATGCAATCTTAAGTCTAAGGATGCCAAACACGGTTCCTCATACTTTGTTCAATTCAATGATGAATTATCATATACATGAACATGTGTATCAGATACACACGTAGTATGCCTATGGTAACTCGTAGAATATGAAATGAATGTAAATAATATAAAATACAAAGAGAATAAAATAATTCGATTTGATCGAATAAGTACGTATATTAGAAAGAATTCCAAATGTATCTAAAATGAATAAAGATTATATCTCAAAAGTCACTTCCCTTTATGGTGCATAATGATGTATCAATGAGGAGTAATCGAACCTTTTTTAAATGGAATTCGATTGACAGTGAGTGACATTGAGTTAACTTTTTTCTATAAGGTTGTGTACTTAAAGAGTAGTACATAAGGTTAAAATTAATTTCATCTAAAGAATAGTTTACAAAATCATACAAGTTAAGCGTTTAAAATAAATCCTAACATATCCTAGGTCAAGAAGTTAGCAGGTTATGCGAGTCAAAAAACTGCATATAATAATTGATTGTGAGGTATCTTATGTGGACAACCCCAATTAGTTTGGGACCAAACAATATTGACTGATTTATGATTTGAACAAAAGTTTCGTAACCTAAAACCAAATTAGCTATATATATATATAGGTAGTTCATAAAATGTTTATAAGTGCCTATTTCGTTGCACGGAGAAACAATTGTTTTTCAAGAAACACCAACTTTGTATCAATTGATTTTTTTAGAAATTATTGATAGTAAAATGGATTTGGATACGATCTAAAGTTAAAACCGATTACAAGATATGAAATGAAATTAAACAAGCCTATTTGGACATAACACATTAGAATGCCTAATAAGTTTCCACATACATTAAAAGAAGATATGAATTTCATATCAATGTCGAGACTATATATTCCTTGGTTGTTAATAAAACCATTAAGGGTACTAACTCTATCATATGGCATGATGCACAAATCCTAAATAGAATCCAAGTACAATATCAAAATATGATTTTGATAGTTGTACCTGAAGGGGTATGATCCTTCAGCCGAAAATGTGTTTTCAAGAAGAAGGCCAATGCAATTGGAATATGGTGGGCAACGTTGATAAGAATAACAGCGTAAATTTCAATTACTGATATTAGTGTTACAGATTCCTTATATAATGTGCATAAGTTAATTTGGATTTTACTCACAAATTATCATCTGGTGTGAATTTGATTTTTGGTACATATGCTTTGAAACAAAAAATTCTAAATAATGATTTAGAATAGACTATTTTCACATAACAACTAAAGTGTCCCCAAAGTTAGTGAGAGCGATACTAAGTCTATAAGTTTCAGATATGATCCAACAACTGATACAAAGTATCTTTCGATAGGCATCAAAGTTGAAGAATTATTAATGTACTTGAATATTTCTAAAAGTAAATGACAAGCTTACGATTATTATTAATTTACCCAAGTTAAAGTCATTATGGTTTGATTGTCTAATGATCGACATTGGATTTCCAGATAATATCTTTTATAATCGGTATAAAAGAATGTTGGGATTGTCCTAAACAACATACATACATCATACTAAAATGTTTAATATGGAGCATATATGATGGATTCCTTCTACAATAGTATTAGAAATTATCATACATATTGTATTGTTAACAGTATCGCATTTTGCTAATCTATTTCATAAATAAAGCAAATATTAAATCCAAATTAAGATTGCTAATTGGTGGTTAAGAGTATTAAATCAAATATTTGTGAAATACTAGCGAGTTGTTTCTAAAAACAACAAACTCCTTATAAAGGAGTGCTCGGACTGGAAATTTGTAGGTTATATCGAATATAATATATCAATATTAAATACAAGTTCAAACATTAATTAAGGAACTTTAAGTTTGAAATATTCCAAATGAAAGGTTGTGGCAAATTCAATGAAAAAGCTATGTAAATCGTTTCAAATGACGTTGTAATAAAAGTGGTATGTGTGTACAGAAATTTATAACTGAGCTAGGAGTGATTCTAAATATTCAGAATCTGGTGTCACTATTATATGATAAAAATGTCATGATACAAATCATGAAAGAACCAGAGCTCACTAGAAGTTGAGAAACATACTCCAAAATTTTCAACATGATAATTGCAGCTTATCAGCGTTGGAGAGAGTTGATTAATAGAGTAGATAATTAAACCAAAATAGAATGCTTGTTCACTAAGGGTTGGACCCAATTAGTTTTTAAGAAAACTGATTGAAGGAGTTCGAATAAGATTCCATAATTGACACCAAGTGCAAGATTATAGAGTTAGGGGTATTCCCTAGTGGCAATTATATAATTACATATATCTAACTCGTTAACCAATCTTATTCAAAATAAAAGGTGTTTTCTTTCTATTATATACTTTTTATAATGTGGTGTAACCAATTAAGCAATTAATTTAAAGTATATTAAATAGAAAATCCCTAAATGATATGTTATGTGATAATAATTGCAATGTATTATAATCGAGAGAAATTTATCATGTTAAAATAACATATTATTTTAATTATTCATAGTCATGATGTTTCAAGATAGGACATCGATACATCCGTTGAGACTAGAGTACGTAACGCTCTCTAAATGCTGGGAAATGAATTACTCATGGCTATTAGGGCCACCAAGCAGTAACCTTTTGATAGTTATTGCATAACTATAGAATGAATAACTCGAGAGTTCTTTGTTGGTTAATATAACTTAGTTCAAACAGAGAAACTCGAAGTGACGATATTACACAGTTCTCATGACTAGAGAATACCATTGAACTATAGTGTGGACACTCCACTTTGTTTATTGTTAAATTGTGGTATGACGTCCATTGAACGACTGTAGTAGGGTCTGAGTTGGAGCATTCGAAGTGAAACAGTATTCGATATAGAATTAGTCTCCCTATATAAGGTTAGTTTCAAAGACAACTGTAGCCAACTCAAATTCAAAGTCTTTGGCCAGAGCAGTTTGGTTAATAATGATTATTATTAAACTAATAACTTTGTATTTGGACTATACAAGTTGAATATGGATGATATTAGAATTTTTACCAACACCAAATTCCATTCGTCCTAGTGTGATATGGTTTTGACGAAGAGAATCGATGTAAATAATTTTCACTACCAAGGAGCGCTTATAATAGTAAAATTGGATTGTACCAAAACTATACAAGCGATAAATTTGGCCAAACTGTCACACTGCTAACTATAGTGACTTGTGGATGTTTATGATGCCATTTTATATGAATAGATTAGAATTATGTCACGAATTCATATATTTGTTTGCTGGCGAATCTATACAAATACAAGTATGTGTTACAAATTATTTTTTTTGCATATCTACACTTTTGTTTTCAGCCATGATAAAATAAAAGAAAAACATTGTTTTGAAGGTCATAATATTTTTTTAAATAATTTTTAAACTTAATTTGAAATTTAAATTGACATTATATTTCATTATAATGTATATAATTTTTTAATAAATTTTTGTACATGTATTTTCCAAAAAAAGTGTTATATATATTAAAAAGTAAAATCAAAATATACATATTTTTATAGAAATATAACTATATATTTAAGTTTTAATTATAATATATTACCATATGTAAATAAATATATATATATATATACACACACACACACACATATATATTACATAAAATATTTTCAAAAATTAAAGAAAATATGTTTTTAATAACAAAATTCGTATAGAAATTTTAAAAAACTATTATTTTTAAACCAGACATAAAATTTAAAAAAAAATTGTTTTTGTCAAAAAGTTTTTAGGCCAAAAGATTGTATTTTTTATATATAAGATATAATATGGTAAAAAAATTGAAATTCACTTATTTAACCTACTGTGAGGTAGCCCAGTTCTAACACATGTATGTAGAATTTGATGTACCATTTGCATGATGTATTATAATATTGAAACTTATGTTCTCCATATCATATGCACTTAGTCTATTGCATGTTTATGTTAATATTATATTTTATTCCTTCCAATGTTTTAGTATGATTATAGATATGTTAGATATGCTCTATGTTGTTGTTTTAAATTCTATCCTTAATGGAATACCATCTGTGATACTTATAAATCTAGTTGCTTGTATGCATGGATTACAGGTATCATGAACGATAGGTCATTACACTACCCCTTAATACCTTATTATGCAACCATGTACTAACATCAAACAAGCCTATGGAATCTTCATAAATCAAGGAGGTTTACAAACATTTCATACTCCATTGGTAAAGGAAAAAATCGCTGCCTGCACCTCATCGGTAATTTTTATACTTGTTGTCTACAAATTCATAATTAATGTATTTATGGTGTCTAGGTGCTCGAAAAGTAAATTACCTAGCTTCATCCTAAAGGTGTAAGGTTGCAACTAAAGAATAATGTGGTTTGTGAGAGAGTTGCCCATATATGCATCTTTAGGGTATGCCGTAGTTTCTTCGCATCCGCGATATGAGTAAACTACCTAAGAATATCATGAGAAAGACATAGCTAAATGTTTCGTAAATGCTTCATCCTTTTTCCCTTCTAATTTATCTAAGTTAAGCACTTTCAATTTATCTAGAATAGAAACTACGTTGAAAGTTTTCTTCTTCTTCAATAGCGCTTCCATCTTCTACTTCCATGTCCCCAAATCTCGTTTTCCATGGAATCTATTCGCAACATAATTATTTATCTCCTTTGATCCAAAACTAGATGATCCTGTTTGGTCAAAACCCTAGCGGTGAACTCCTATGTTCCTTTATTAAGCCAAACACGCGACAACTATCCTAATCATTTGACGCTTCTTTTCACTGAGCAGCTCCTCGACTTCCACTTTAGGTTTGTCATATCAGTCTTTATTGATTCCCTTGCTTGGATACCTACTTTTGGAATTTTGGTACAGTCGATCTATGCAGAATAAATAATAATCTACGATATAGAACCAACAATTTGACAGTAAATAAATTAAATAATAAATAAATATGAATAGGAACAAATAAATAAGAGAACTAAATAATTGGACTAAACTTTTCCTTATTGCTTAAATAAATGAGAAGTTACAAGAGAGATTATAAGAAAAATTATGAAGGTGGAAAAAATAATATAATTTTGTGGATTTTATGATATAAAAGAAATACAACTTCTTTTAAATAGAAGAATTACTTAGGCATAAATATATTCCCTTAGGATAAAGTATTTTTCTTACCTAAGTAATTTGCATGCATATCTCATTTTTTCATTGGAAGTATTAAAGCATTAAATGAATTTCAAAATGATTAATGGATACATTAATTGGCATAGCACTTTTCAATGTATGGTAATTATATTTGCCTTGATTGATAGATAAATCAATTTCCATTCGATGTATCATTTGATCACAACTTCATTTCTTTTATTCTTTACTGATTAATTGATTAAATGAAACAATTAATTTTCATTACTTTCATCCTTCATTGTTTTACTCTCTTCTTCTATCGTTATATTAACATATTAATTAATTGAATGAATTAGTCAATTAGATTATCTTCTTTTCTCATATTTTAAATTGTTTGACAATTTTTCATCTTTATATATTTATTTGGTTGATTATACCAATCAATTTATTTTTATCGATTTAACATATACATTTGAATCACATAACTCTACATGCTTTCAATTTAGTTAGAAGTATTAATAACCAAATTTATAAAACTGATGGATTGTCTAAAATAGCCAAAATAAAACCATCTAACCTCATATTATTTTATAGAAAATATAGTTTCTCTCCTCGTTCTCTTCGTTATTCTTTCCAACATTCACCTTTATTTTCTCTATAAGCTCTAACCTTAGAAAATCAGATTGCTTATGAAATTTCAACATTTGAATCAGACTTCAAGTTAGAAAGTTTAAATAATAAGCTGGTTTGGGTAAGCAATAAACCTCACTTTCCTGATCTTCTTTATGACTAGTCTACTCCCTAATATAAATTTCCATCGACCTCGCCAACACCTGATGTTCCGCCTAATTTCGGTAATAGACCACTTGCAAACACTTGATCTGAAATCACCTGACTCACCTGACTCACCTGGATCAATCATCTTCTTTTGGTAAATATTATTTATAAGTTATGTAATTTTAGTTTAGTAACATTTTTCTTTCTTTAGTTCATCCCATAATCGATTTTCTATTCTTTCAGTAAATCACCAAGATAAATACTTTTTTTGAGTTCGTTACGGCTTTATGTTTTAGGTTGCAACAACGATAAAAGTGAACTATTTTGGTGAATTTTAGTTCAGGAAATTGATATTTTATGAATTTGTCTAAACGATTTTTCAAAAAATGAAAAAGTAAAAGAACTTCTTATAGTGAACTTTTGTGAAACACCCTCCACAACCTCCAAAATACACAATCGCCCTTCCATAAAAATAGGTTTTAACAAACACATATTTTTAAATTTCAGGATAATTGCAAAGATTTCCGAAATTATTTGCATTTTTTCAAAAATATCACAAAATTTTGTTTTGATCGTAGAAACATGTGATTAATGTTCAGATTTGATTTTCAAGAAAAAAATTATCAAAATTAAAAACAGCAGTGTAATTTAAAACATGTTTTAGGAAGGGTTTTTCGCGAACCAAATCTAAAATAAGTAACATAACCAAATTTACACTTTTTTATAATAGATAAACATAATTACTATTTATGTATGATCTCTGATAATAAAAAGGAAGCAACATGTTTGTAGATTTGAAAATCTGTTGCACTTACTTATTTGCGTATACGTAGAAATCATATGAACAAGGCACACATGTTTATTAGGTTTTTTCTTGAAAACCTTGTTTAGTAGATATAAAGTGTTATATTTTACAAAATGAGACAAGGTATTCTTTAAAGCAGGCAACTTTCTCTACTCAATGGAGCTTATAGTACAAAGAAATACTAAAATAATAATTGCTCATTTTAAAATATTATATCCAGTTTGTTCCTATAAAAATAGATGCAAAACTTCATATGGTTATTTTTTAACTCCTTATTTGGTAGGTAACATAAAATTATTTCTTCTATCAACTCCTCTTGGTATAGACATTCATATCATTATTTTCACAAATAGAAATGTTATTGTTATGGCCCTTCAACTGGACAAATTTGATACTACCAAAGATGAAACATGTAAAGTGCTAAAGGGAAATTTCTAGAAAACCAATTTTAGAAATTTTCCCTTGGTTCAACAGCTGAAAACCTTATTTAGGAACAATCCATGCAAAAAAATTACTCATGCCTAACTGAAAACCTTTGTTGAATATGCACTATGCTTAATAAAGCTTCCAGTCTGATGAGGTTGGTAATTTTCTTTAAGAAAATGCACACCTTGCACCCAACAGTGTTAAAAGCTCTTGATCAAGTTCCAAGAAACCCAAGAAGGGAATTGGGAAGCTCTTATTATCACTTCTAAGGAAACCATTTGAATGTCCAGTAGAGGACACTGAGAATGATAGACATAAGCCTTCGACCCCGCTACTCATGCCTGGTCGAAGCAACCATCCAAAAGAAAAAGTATATATGGGAAACAATCAAAGAAAATCAAAAGAACATGAAGACTATCCAACTAGAGGCTGATCAAAATAGCAATTGATTAATAGGATTTATCGACAAGGAATTCATCACACTAACCAAGTAAAAACTAAAGGGTTGAATCAACTTATGAAAAGTTTATAGATAATCTATAGTAATTGGCCACTTTAAGAGAAATCATTTTAAGGTAAACTTAACACCAAAACCAATCCAACCGAGATCAAAGGAAAACATAAGTTCTATATAAGAAGCAAAACTTTTATCTAAAGTAAGTTCTCATTAGTTCATTTTGTGGGTTTGTAGGATCGATCGGGATTCCAGCTAAAAGAAAGAGCGGCTCTAAATAAGGAAATCTACCATGGCCAAAGAGCAAAGATAGAGAAAATTAAAATAAGAGAAAGAAGTAGATGGTTTCATTATGCTAAGCATAAGCAAACTCTTTAGGGGGCAAATATTATACCTATTTTTTATGAGGAAAAAGGAAAAATAATAGCAAAGCCAGAGTAAGAAAGCATAATAAAAGCAAGCAAATTATTAAAAGTCCAAAGAGAAGCTATCAAAGATGTATAAAGCTATCATAAATCTGAGAAAAGTACTATCAAAGAGTTAAAGTGAAAGCTATCGAATGTATAGAGTAAAGTATACCATAGATCTGAAGAGGTAACTATCGTGAATCTGAAATATGGGCTATTGCAAGTCTAAAGGAAAAGCCTAACAAGAGTCTAAAGTAAAGGCGATCATAGATCTGAGGATGTAGCGAACCACAAATCCGTACCCTTTGAATCGACAATAATCCACACATGTCCGACCCAAAAAGCACAGACTGACCGAAAGTCAAGAGAAAGAAGAGAAGAGAGAAGAAGTGAATATAAGAAAGAGAGAAGATAGAACCAAACAGAACAATTCACGCGTTCGTGGCCAAATTCACATCGATCCGTAGCTCTAAAACCCATCATCGCCGTATGGATTTGTCGATCTCGCTTAGCTCTACAATTCACGTGTTGAAGGTTTCTCGAATAGATTTATGGATTGGAAGAAATTAAAGGGAAAAGAAGAGTGATTTTCAGCCATGGAAATGATGGTGGCGGCTAGTCCTAGCTTGGATTAGGGTTTTGCAGAATAGAAAATAAGTTGGCCTTTTATAGAAAATGTTGCGACACTATTCATCGCCAAAATTTTCGAACTCGAAACGAAGCGTGCCGCTCGGCATTTATAATGTTTTACCCCTATTCCAAACACAATGAAATATATATCGAGAGCCAATTCGATCGTATTTGGAAGATAGGTTTCGAATCGACTATTTTAATTTAAAATTCACTTAAACAGATTTCTACGCGTTTTAGCTTGTCCCAGACAAACCGTAAATCCGACTGACACGAAATTTGAAATCTTACAATAATATAACATTACGGATCCAATGAAACTAGTTTCGTCGAAATCCGAGACTGTTTGAAAAATGGTCGTTTTTACACGTCAATTAAATATTAAAATATTCAATTTCTAGAAATTAACTTTTAAATCAATTTAAAAAGTTCTCTAACATCATTCTAATTCAAATAGAATTAAATTCATCTTTATAAATCATTTTTATTCATATTAGATCCAATTTCTAATTATTTACACAATTTCAAATATTAAATCAACAATTTAATTATCCAATTAAATCCAGATATTTCAAATATAAGGTATTCAACTTATAAAATTTTACTTGGGAATATTTAAAATCAATTAAATATATGAATTTAGGATGACCGAAATTCTGGGTCGTTACAGAGGACAAAGCCACTAAAAGACTAAGAAAAGTGTCATCGATGATTTAAAGAGAAAGCTATCAACATTCTAAAGAAAGTGCTATCAAGGACCTAAAGAAAGTTATTGATAATCTAAAGAAAGTGATATCGAGTATCTAAAAGTTGAGCTATCATCAACCTAAAGGAAGTGCCATCGTGATCTAAAAAGTAGGCTATTGAAGATTTAAAGAAAATGTGAGTCTAAAGAAAAAGCTGCCGTGTGTGTAAAGTAAAGGCTACCATGAGCCTAAAGAAAAAAGGTATTGCATGTCTAAAGTAAAGGCTATCATAAGTCTAGAGAGAGGGCTATCACTTGTCTAAAGTGACGGCTATCGTGTAATTCCCCGAGAAGTTTGAATAATTAAGTAAATAACTAATAATGATAAAGTTTTAATCTTATACAAAATGGAAAAATAGAAAATTTTATAGGAGTTGGAACTAGGCTTCGGGACATATTCCATTGCGCACGAAATGTCATTTCCAGTGAGAAAATGTATATAACATGTCACATTTGATAAAACAGTTCAAGTGGCAAAAATTTAGCCTGGTGGCTCTTTTATAAATATTAATTTCTTATTTCACCCCAAATTTCGTTGTTTATAGCCTATAGATAAATCCATAACTCCATCTCTTTTGTTATGAAAAACCTAACCCACGCTTAGAAAAACCTAATTGCTAAATCAATCATAATTTCCCCAAATCAAATCCAAATTAAACAACTTAATATATGAAACTGATCATCATGGAGAGAGCTATGCAAAGGAATCAAAGTTACTGTGAAATTTGTAGTTGTGAAAATGGTGATATTCTGGACAGTGGAGATGAAGATGGTATTTTAGCGGATTAATAAAAAAACACGCCTAATTGGTGAGTAAGGTTCTTCATATATGTGTATATACTGAGAAGTTGTAGTAACTCGCCCTTTATGATCTTACAAGTTATTAATGATGAACTAAGATAGGATTGATTAGTAACCATACTAATTTGTACTAATTCATGATTAAGATGCAATATGCCTTGGCTAAAAAGGTGATTTTGTTTATATTTTAATCATACACAAGCTAATCTCTTCTAAATTAAGAAGTGTAAAATGTAAAATTATCCTAAATTCAACATATTATATAACAAAAACGTAGTGCTTGATGATATGAATCCACTAGTGGTTTTCATTTGTCAATTGGGTTAATGTATTAACTAGAAAGAACGTTAGAAATTCGATAAACGCGGACTATCCATTAAGACTCAACAGTGAAATGACAACAATAAGACGATTGAAGGGTACTATCGTGTAGGGGAGGTCGTGCATGTTGGCCTTTGATCATGGAGATTGATGGCCTGGCAGCCTAGAACTGGGTTTAAATGGCATCGATGTCGGTGAATATGGAGGCGGCTAGAGGTGACACGATGCCTGGCATTAGGTAGCGCAAAGACAAGCTAGATGAAGGCGGTGTCCGATGGGGGAAACATGGTCTCTGGTGGAGGTGTTGATAAAGGGAAGCGGCATCGACGGTTAGGTAGCACAGTTCATGACGACCAAGGGGGAAATTATTTATTTATTTAATTAATTAATAGATTACGAAAATGCCTCATTGTCTTCTAACCCTTATAACTTTCGCATATGACATTGGATTTACGTCCAATTTGCATGTGATCATAATAAGATGAGGAACGTTTTACTATGTTATTTTTTCAGTTCTGAGATAGTTTAAAAAAAGCCATATTTGGTAGGTTTGTTATGTGTACATCTAATGGGTTCCATTTAGATGTTTCAATACACGTATGAGGAAATTAGTCCTCAGTTGTACAAGTATTTTTCAGCATCCGAGTTGGGGCTTTATCCCAATAGCAATGCATATGATTTGGCATGCGAGTTAGGGCTTTATCTCAATAAGGTTGTGTTGACTAAAAATTTATCCAACCTTGGAATTAAGATAATGCGTTTTTATTAGCAAAGTTTACTTACTAATACTAGGCTTGTAAATTAAAAAAAAGGAGTAGATGAGCAATAAAAGTAAACGATGCATAAATGTGGAATGGTTCGGCCAAGGTTTCCTACGTTCACTATGAAGATCTCTTACTATGTTTATCTCTTACACTTACAAGGAATTACTAGAGAATAATAAAAATTAAGAGCATTTAAGATAATAAAGGCTAGCCCAAGAGTTCTCGGTATTTTTGCTATGATGGACTGAATTTTTTGAACTAGGATTCCAACTCTTTAGAAGTTTTATGTAAAAGGGTATTTATAGCAGATGTGGTAGATCAATGAATGGTGGAGATTACATAGTAAATAGGCGAGAAACACTCCTAGTCGTAAATCTGATCGCATGGACTAATGGAAAACAATGGAAAAGTGATGGGAGCATGTGGCTACAATGGGTGCAAGTTGGCTTTCCATACATTTGTGCTTTACACAGAGCTAATCAATTTGCTACATGAGTTGGTGCGCTTTTGGCAAATATGCTATAGTAGTTGATACACTCGGTTGCACTATTTGTCATGTAGTATGCTTTTTCAAGGGACAAGGTTAAATAGAAGCTTCTTGTGCATAGTTATGACTGATTGCTTGTTGCCAAAGGTTGCTAAGAACAAAGATCAAAATTCCTAAGGCCAAGGGAAAGAGCTGGTTGTGCTCATGGTGATGAGATGGGTCATGAAGGACCGACTGTAGGTGGGCTAAGATAGAGTCGAGTCATGGATGGATTACTCTTGAGTCGGGCCAAGTCAAATGATGTGGTTGTATATCTTGAGAAGAGTTGGGCTGGTGCAGTTTCGGTGCTTTTTCTGAGTGGGTAGGCCAGGGCCAAACTAAATGTGGGTTGGCTTGAACTGGGATGGGCTTAGATGTGCGTGCCTGTTAGGACTAGGTCGGGCTTAGATCTGTTGTAGACTTATCTTTTATTTGTGAGAAAATTGAGCAACATTTTGCCCTCCAAGTTGTAACAACCCATCCTTTGCAACACCCAAAAATCAGAGCCTCACATCAACGCCTGATTTTCGAATACTACAAAAGAAAGACTGCCGAGGAAATTAAAAACAAACACTATACCAAGGCATAACGATATAATCTCATAGCGGAATGATAATATATAATATACTGAATATACATGAACGGAATAAGATGATATATAAGAGACTACAGAGGTGGAAGTAACTGATAAATAACTATCAATACAGAATGTCAGAGTGAAAATTTTGATACAATATGACTCAACAAAAGAGAACGACGATCATCCATTATAATATGCTATCGGAACCATAAAGTGACACCGATATCGTATGTGTGCATGTGTATTAAATATAATGTCACCTAATCATATATGCCTGTAACAAAGGAAGACCAATATAACGTCACCGTTTATCTATATGTATGGTCACTACTAAAAGACCAATAATATATATGGCCACTAAGGTAAGGTCAAAACGACGTACAGTCACTAGTATAACACCAATACTAGGCATGGTCATTAATATACGACCACTACTATAAATAAAAGCATATCCACCGAAGTTCAAAGCCAAGGGGCATGGACTAACTCCACCCAATCGTATATGTTTACCAAATATAATCGTGCAACCAATCACTACACCAATATCGTATTCGATCATTATTGCACACGTACCACTAAACTTTTTATTCGGGTCCCGATCTTCACCTTGCATTCCACTTCCCCAAGTAGCCCAAAGTGTAACACCCCATAAACTGAGCGATAATTAATTAAAAAGAAATTGATAAATAATTATTAAAGTCTGAAAATAGAGTTTTTACAAAGGTCAAATTTTGGCTACAAAACTTGCACCGCTTTATTCCTGGTGATTTTCTAACTATTTTCATATATAAATTTCTTCAATCAGAGTTCGAACGGAAAAGTCATTAACGTCTGAAAATTTCAGATCGAAAATAATTATATATGTATTAAGGGAATAAATATTATTAACTAACAATAATTTAACGTTAACTAAAACTTAATGGCAAAGAAATATTAATGTTAATCAGATCGAATAAAATAAGTCACACAAGGAAACAAACTGATCAAAAATAAACAATTAACATACATAGTGGCCGATCGACCCCCTTATTAGGACCGGTCGACTGCTAACGGTCGACCGGTGGGGGTGTACTGGTGAATCTGCGATTAGCTGGTGACGTGCATTAAACCTAGGCTGAACGGTTCGGATTTAATATAATATAATCTAATGGCTGGGATTGATTCAAACCCCTATAAATATAGGCCCAGCCCCATACCTTTTTGTCATATTTTCTAAAGCAACGACGAAGCTCTGCCATTTTCTTTTCTTCATACTAAAAATTATATACACTATAAATGTATAAGTGGAGAATAGCAGAAAACAATAGAGAAAAAGAATGGGGTCAAATCGAATCGCCAAAGCCAATGGTAACTCGTAAATCTAAATCCAAATTTATATTTAATTCAAATCTCTTCACATATATATAATTCTAATAAATATGTATATCCTTTTGATAAATATTTCGGTAGAAAGAAATGGAGTCGATCAGGAATAACAATTTACATTTGAAGATTTGGAAGCTTAGAGGTTAGTGGGAAATTATATGTTCTTATATAATATTGGATTTATATCGTTATGAATCTATTCCTTGTATGCCTAATTGTAAATTTTGAAGTTGTGGGCTCAATATGTATAGATAATAAATTTGATAACCTTGCCTACATATTCTGTGAATTGTTAAATCTGGTTAAATATTGTATATACCTAAGTCTGGAAAGTAAGGGTGATAGTAGTCCCTAAAAGTTATGAATAATTCATTAATTAGATTTTATGTAAATTCCAAGTTTATTTTTGAATGTTATATGTTATTAAATGTGGATTGAAGGTTGTTACGAATTGGTTTGGAATTTAAGTAATATTTTAATTCCTTGGAATGAAGTATATTGCAATGTAAATTTCTATAAATTATCTAATTCTATAATTATGTATGTAGGTGTATTGTTTAAAGATAACAAGGAATATAACTAAAAGAAAGAGATGTACAAAATAGAGATGTTACCATATTTTGTACCGTCTATTTTTAATAATAACAGAAAATATAATTTCTTGTGATTCCAAACATAACAGTAATCCTCTTTTAAATATTTTATGAAATATTACAATGTTAACGTTACCTTTTGGAAAGATTTCTATATACATTAAAATATAGAAATCCCTAAAAGTAAAACCAAAATAATATAAATAGAAACAATAACAATAATTCCGTTGTTAATTTAATGTATATGTTTAAAAATAAGTTAGCAAATAAACAATAAATAATGAAAGTAGGAACAAGACAATGAAATAAGAAACTAGGAAAATTACGATGATCAAAGAAGTATAGCTATTAGTTAAAAAGGAATGGTAGAACATATCTAATTACACTAACTACAAATCAAGCGGTAAGAAGTACTTAATCTATTAAATTAGAAATAAGCAGTAAACGACATTTAATTGTATTAAAGAGGTAAGTGGTGAGTTCATGTAAAAGTGTCTTAATACTAATAATTGAACTTAGGAGGCATGGAAATTATGCAACTAAAACTATGTATCTTTAAGTATACGTTTATGACGGGTGTGAATAATTAGATCTATTCAATAATTTAAATTAACTATGAATGACATAGTCATTAATAATGGTTGGAATGTGAGGTCAGTAATGTTGCACAACAGAAGTTTGCCATTCGAAAAAGGCTACCAACAATTGTGCATGTTGGAACTGGGCCAGCCCGCAGTGGAAGTTATGGGTGAATTTCAAAAAAAATTCCATTATTGGATCTATATTGTGTCTATGAAGTCTAATTTATTTAGAATATTTCTAAAATTTATTTAATAAAAATCTCTTATTTAAATTAAATTTATAGATTATATATAACTTATATTTTACACATATAAATGCACACATATGTATCATATAAATATATGTATTTGTGTACAAATGTAACATGATAACCTGTGCGAGGAATAACATGCCCGTATATAGATATTGAGATTTACATCGTAACGGACATGTTAGCTCATCCAATATGTATTGTATATTGTGTAGATACATACATAGATATATATATATATATATATATATATGAGTTTGTTATTTATATAAATATTATAAATATATATATGCAAGTGTATAAATAAATTTTATTTAAATAATTTTATGATGATGAAAATATTTAAACACGCACACACATGCATACATACATACATATATATAACTTATATATATATATAATATTAGTAATATATATACATACACATAATTATGTATTATTTAATAAATATTTAATAATATTTATATATATGTATAATATATTTAAAAGATTTTTTTAATATATATATATATATATATTTATAAACATATTTATAATATCTAAACTTCTATATATATATATTGATTAATAAAATAAAATTAATTAATTTTTTTTACTTCCAGATCAAACATACAACATAACAAAATTTTATTATAATTTATTATATTAATATATATATATATATATATGTATGTATATTAATTAATTGGTCAAAATACAAAAAAATATTAATAAAAATATTTTCAAAACATATTTTTAAAATTTTAAATTTTTATAAATCTAGCAAGATATTTTGAGGTTTGAAAAAAATTTCCATAATTTTTCTCAATTAAAATTTATTTTTAAATAATTAATTAATTTTGATTCTATATTATAATGATTTTTAAAAAATATAAAAATTTATTATTACATTTCTCAATTTTTGACCGAGAGCTTATTTTGTGATAAAATAATTTTTAAAAATTTAAAATTTAATTTTTGAAATTTATTTAATTTTTTATAAATTATTTAAATAATATACTGATTTAAATAATAGAAAATAATTATTTAAAAATAGTTTACTATTACCAAAAATTATAATTATAGTAAATATACAAATATAAAATATATGTTCAATTATTTGCATGATATGATGATATAAATAATACAAATCATACAAATATAATTAAATGACATATTAATATATATATATATATATATATATATATATATTTTTGAAAATGGGTAAGAAATTTATTAAGGCATGAAAGCCCAAGTCCAGACCCAAAAGCAGGCCCAGAGAATATCTACAAATAACTGATTTTAATATGCGATAACATCAATACATACAAGAATCGTCACCTAACTAACAATGTGTGTGTGTGTATCTATGTATGTATGTGTATAATATTCCGATATTATAAGTAATATGATATAGTAAAGACATACCTGAAACTAATTCCTTAAAGAGCACCTAGTAATGATGAACTCTCTCTTCTTTGAAGTTTTCGATTCGGGATATTGCTAATCCTTGAACGTGGACCTTTGACTATCAGATAATACTTGTTTTGAATTGATTTGAGTTGGATTTGCTTAAGCTCCTAGGGGTTATATCGACCAGCAATAGAAAAAATAGCGGCAGCCAAAAAAATCCTTAAATAATTAGGGTTAGAGGTCTTCTATAGTGGATGAAAGAGAGAAAGACATGAATCATATCTCATACCAATTCTCACTAAATATGAGACATCCATTTTCAACCCCTCTAGCCTATTTTTAGCCGCCCCTTATAGCCTTCATGACAGCCAAATTATCCTAAATAAATATTATTAATTAAATCTAATTAATTGCTTATCGATATCACATATCGATCAATATGTTTATAACTATTATAAATATATTTAATAATATTTGTTCCTCAAATCATATTCAAAAATTTATAATTAATATTTCATAGATATTCATTAATTTAATTAATTTATAACAACTATAAAATAATTAAATCGTTTGGTCTAAAGAGAATTCAACATTCCGGTTGTGTGACTCATTAGGTGTGAATTTGGTCAGCGATTAACATCAAACTATTCGAATGTTAATATTCATAAGTCACTTAGCAGGTGGTGTGGCATTTTGGCCAAATTTATCGCTTACTTAGTATAGCGACCCGTAAATTCAAACACTTCGTATTCAAATATCGTAACATTTTGAAATATGGTTAATGAAAGTCTTGCGGATCGTATATATGTTACTAATGTGCAAGTGTACTAACAGTATAGCAAAGATATAAGTAGATATGTAAATGTAAGTAGAAATAAAAACGATCACACCAGAGTTTTTATACTGGTTCGGACCTCCCGTCCTATGTCCAGTCCCGAAGCTCCACTTCGGTATTTCACTAACCAAATACCCTTGCTTCACCCGAAGGAACAGGTCTTTTTACAATAGAGTTTTCTTTGACAATCTTGTGTTCTGATCAACACTGATATTGACTGATAATACAAATCTTCCTATAATCTCCTTTGAGTGATTGTGTAAGTGTGAGCACAGATTTGAGGAAGAATATAACCAGTATAAATAGTGGTTATAGTTTTGATTTGAGAATATTAGAAATTAGGTTTCAGAAATCAACTTGATAATAATAATTCAAGAGAGTAGAAATCAGTAAGTTGAGTAAGTAAATCTCAAATCAATTTGATAGTATTTATAGAATTTGAAGAGTTATGATTAAAGAGAAGTGACTGGAAACCATTGGTGAAAGGTTGCAACTGTTTGAAGAAGAAGAACGTTTGTTTAAAGTTTTGCATCTTTTCAAAATAGAGCCGTTTAAAAATTAATGTTCGTATCCAGACGTCTGCAGTAAAGCTCAGACGTCTGGAGTATGTTTCAGAAAATTTCTTGAACCTTACTACAGACGTCTAAGTATATACTGCAGACATCTGGAGTATGTAATTTCTAGAAATTGTGCGTGTCACTTCATTGGAGATTGTACAATAATTCTATATACTACTTACACACTTGTTTACAGAATAATCTTCTTGTAATCTTCAAATCATAGCTCTTTGACGTGATGAATATCTTGAATACCTGCATATGTTAATATATATGTATATATATGATATTGTATAGTTGTTGTCATTGAAATCATAGAATGGAGGTTCCAACATTCTCCCCCTTTTTGATGATGATAACTATACAATATTTTGTTAGAGATATGAACATATTTACTCCCCCTAATTATGTTATCTCCCCCTGAATATGTGCAAATTATATTTTCTCCCCCTTTGTCATAATCAAAACAAAATGAATTCACATAAATATGACATAAAACAAAATAGTTAATACATATGAAATGCAGAAAAAAAATGAAAGAAATATATAGACAGATTATTCTTCTTCATAGAAGAATGCCCCTCCATAGCCTCCATAAGATGAACCATAGGATGAATAAGGATCATATGAAGAAGAATCCCATTGTTGATATTGAAATGGAGGTTCTTCTTGAATTGAAAGCCCTTGCATAGCCTCATATGGTAGATATGATTCCGTAGGCTCATCATTGTCATTGTTATCCTCTTCGGTCGAGTCATCGTACTCTTCTTCTTCTTCTTCGTTGATAACCATTTTACTCTATTGGTTGAAGAAGGATGACGTAATCCTTGTCCTTGAGTAGGAGCATGAGGAGTAGGAGACAGTGACGATGATGAACTTGAACTAGGCCGACCTCTAAACTTCTTCATTATCTTCCCTAAGCTCGAAACTACTTTGTCAAGAGTTTTCTCCACTTTGGTCATTCATGTAGAAAAGTACCTTTCAAGCTTCTTTTGGTTTCTTGCTAAAATGGATTGGTTGCATAATAACACATCATTAATTCCCTCGTTTGAAGCAAGTGTTGGTTGGATTTCCAAGATTTCTGAGTCAGAATAGTATTGTGTAGTTGGTTGTGATGAAGAAGCTGGTTGTTGTTGTGGTGGAGAAGATTGCGGTCGGTTTTCCCATTGTTGGAAAGATATGATAGGAGGTGGTGTTCTCGGGAGTTGCATTAATGAAATAAACCGTTTACCTCCGTCTTTTGTTGGAATTTCTTCAAAATAAGATAGATATGAAGGTATTTCCAATGCCGTTAAAATCCGCATAATGTATGCGGCATATGGAATGGTTGGTTTGGGATTAGTCCAATAATCTTTTATTTGAGTCAAGATAAATTGTGCCCAATTTACCGAGACATTACCAAAGATGACATACAATGCCTTATGATCATTTTCGTAGACTATCTCATGGCTACCAAGTCAAGGAATAATAGTGTTGATTATCATTCGATTTAGTAACCTAGCTCGGGGTCGTAGAAAGTTTGAACGCCATTTCATATTGTCTTCCCATATAAGATGAGTAATTTTATTTCTAGGTTTTCCTAGCATATCGAGTATATCATCAAACATCATTCCTTCATAACTACAACCTAGAATTGCGCCAATTATTGGAATATCAAGTCTTATAAATTTACCATAGACGGATGTCCAAAGAGTATTAACACTCTCTTCTTCTTGTGATAAACCGACACTTGAAAGATTTGCATAAAATAGATAGATAACCAGAGGATCTATATTTACCGAATTTAATTCAATGTCAATCAAGGAAGAGCAACCGGAAGCTTGAGTTAGTTGATAAAGATGGTATTCCAAAGGATGATGAATGTTGTAGAAAGGACCATTGTGAATCTTTTTCTTCTTGATGGTTTCAAATCTTTTGATTGTTGCTTTTTCATGTCTCATCCATTGAAGAATTTGTGCTTCGAAGACTAGGTTTGCCGAGGATGATGATTGACTTTGCTTAGCTACTTTCTTTGGTGCCATTGATTAGGATTTGAAGAAATTTAGAGAGCTAGGGTTTTGGTAAATAATGGGGGCTGGTAAAAATGAGATAGGAAGGTAAAAATATGTTATATAGGGAGGCAACAATTAGTGATTTTCTGCTGTAATTTTTTTGTCTCGAATGTTCCTGCAGACATCTGAGACAGGGGGCCAGACGTCTGAGGTAACTGGTTTTTGTTTTTAATATTTATTTCTGTATTTTGGTAATCCGTTGAATTTGTTATACTATTCTTCTTAGTTTAATGTAAGAAACAAATAATTTATTCATATATATATATATATATATATATATATATATATATAAATATACATCAAAACTTTTTGAAACAAGATGATGAATACACAGATTATTCAAAAAATTATATAAAAGAGAGTTTTAGTTGTTTCCAGAAGGACCTCCTTGCTCCCATGAGTTTGGTTCATCCTTGATGATAGGATCATACATTGGTCGAATGGGCGACCAACGATTGGGGTGAACCGGAGAAGGAGTACGTTGAATGCAATTAACTGTATCTTTCTTTGGAGAACGACCACATATTTTTGCAATTTGACGAGTTAAGAAATTTAGTTGTTCTCCTTGGCGTCGCTGTTCCCAGGCCATTTCCTTTTGAAGGCCTAGACTCTCCCTTTGAATATGATGTAAATCATCAATCCGATAGTCATCGGTTTGCATGATTGTTCCTTGAAATTCAATCGCAGATTTTACCTTCTTTCCTTTAGGTGAATATCCAGTAGTATCTTTAGAGGAGTCGAGATTCGTAGAGAACCTTTGTAGCGAGGGGGCGGAGCACAATCTGGATATTTAACAGTGAATTCGGGTGGAATAATATAGCGTTCCAGGTAATTAACATCAGGAAAGTTAGATGGTGGTGATGGAACGGTATAGGCGGATGAAGAATGATTTATCGATGAGTGTTCATTTGGAGATGAGGCAGAATTGTAAATTTCTTCGTGAGAAGACTTTAAGGAAGATATACTACTTAAATGCAACTATGAAGTTAAATATACGAATGACTCTTGAATTTATATATGCTTATGATATAAAAATAGTAATATATAAAAAGTTTTTGAGCCATGCATTATTTTAAGAAATGAAACCAACCATTTGTTAGAAGTACATTTGAGAGAATTTCAACCAATAAAAAAAAATAAAAAAAAACCGTTTTGCTATAAATAGAAAAACTTTAAGTTTTTTTTAATAAAAGAATGTTTATATATACAAGGTAGTAAAAAAACAGGTATATTTTATTTACTCTATTTAAAACGAAAAAATATACATAAGAATAAATACAATCTTCTATTCTAGTTCGGATAATGAGCAAATTCCTAAGTTTCTTCTTAGTTTAATAAAAGTCATTTCATTCAATGGTTTAGTAAAAATGTCTGCAATTTGATTTTCGGTACTTACATATTCTAAGTTGATTGTTCCTTTTTCGACATTATCTCTTAAGAAATGATGTCTTATATCAATATGTTTTGTTCTAGAATGATTTATTGGATTTTTTGATAAATTAATTGCACTTGTATTATCACAATAAATTATAGAATTATTTAATTGACTACCGTAGTCTTGTAATGTCTGTTGCATGTATGTTACTTGAGCACATGCTAAAGCGGCAGAAATGTACTCAGCTTCACAAGTAGACAAAGATATGCAATTTTGTTTCTTGCTAAACCATGAAACTAGTGATTGACCTAAAAAATGACATGTACCACTAGTACTTTTTCTATCCGTTTTGCATCCACTAAAGTCTGCATCACTATAGGATACGAGTTCGAATGGATTATTTTTCGGATAGAACAAGCCGTAATCCGTTGTATTTGTTAAATAGCGAAGAATACGTTTTATTGCACGATGATGTGATTCTTTAGGTTGTGCTTGAAAGCGTGCACATAAACATACACTCATCATTATATCGTGTCTACTAGCAGTTAAATAAAGAAGAGATCTTATCATACTTCTGAAAAGTTTTTGATCAAAATCTTTACCATTTTCATTTTTATCCAAGTGAGTAGTGGTACTCATTGGTGTTGGTTTACTAGAAGTTTTACTCATACCAAAACGATTTAATAAATCTTTACAGTATTTTTCTTGATTTAGAAAAATTCCATTTTCTAGGTGTTTTATTTGTAATCCTAAGAAAAAAATTAATCCCTCCCATATGTGACATTTCAAATTCGTTAGTCATTATTTGAGAAAATTCTTTACATAAAAGTTCATTTGTTGATCCAAAAATTATATCATCAACATAAATTTGTACTATTAAAATATAATTTTTCTTTTTCTTAATAAACAATGTTGTGTCAATTTTACCAATTTGAAAACCGAATTTTAATAAATGAGATTTTAAGCGATCATACCAAGCTCGAGGTGCTTGTTTTAAACCATATAGTGCTTTATTAAGTTTAAAAACATGATCCGGGAATTTTTCATGAACAAACAACGGGGGTTGTTCAACATAAACATTTTCCTTTATAAAACCATTTAAGAAAGCGCTTTTAACATCCATTTGAATTTTTTTAATATTCTTATGACAAGCAAAAGCAAGTA
The DNA here is from genome assembly GCA_030737815.1 of Allium fistulosum. NCBI lineage: Eukaryota > Viridiplantae > Streptophyta > Magnoliopsida > Asparagales > Amaryllidaceae > Allium > Allium fistulosum. The sequence goes on from CM060902.1 coordinate 1,218,785,203, forward strand.
AGATTCGTATTGCTTCGAGACGAGCTACTGGTGCAAAAGTTTCTTCATAATCAATTCCTTCTTCTTGGTTGTAACCTTATGCGACTAGTCTTGCCTTATTTCGAACGATATTACCGTGTTCATCTGCTTTATTTTTGAAAACCCATTTTGTACCTATTACAAATTGATCACTTGGTCGAGGTGTAAGTTCCCAAACATTATTTCGTTCAAATTGATTTAATTCCTCTTGCATTGCTAAAATCCAAGAATCATCATTAGATGCTTCTTTATAGTTTCTAGGTTCAAAGCTAGATATAAACTCTACTTGACTCATTTGATTCAGTTGATTTCTTGTCGTTACTTTAGAATCTAAATTTTCTATAATATTATTTGTAGGATGATCTTTTAAAATTCGTGGCGGTGATTTTAATGTATTAATATCGTTATTTTCATTTGAAATTTGTTTTGAGTTTATATCTTGATTTTGTGATAAAGTTGGAATTTCTTCATCGTCAATTTTTGATTTAGTAGAAAAGTCTTCATCGAAGGATACATGTAAACTTTCTTCTATTATACTTGTTCGTTTATTAAAGATTCGATATGCTTTACTTCTATCAGAATATCCAATAAATATTCCTTCATCTGCTTTTGCATCGAATTTTCCAAGATTATCTTTTGTGTTTAGTATAAAACATTTTGAACCAAATACTCTAAAATATGTTATTTTTGGTTTTCTTTTATAAAACATTTCATAACACGTGTGTTTAGTCATAGGTCTTAAAGTTACACGATTTAAGACATAGCATGCCGTTGCGACTGCTTCTGCCCAAAAATTCTTTGGTAAATCGCTACTATTCAATAGTGTCCGTGCACATTCTTGTAAAGTACGATTTTTTCTTTCAACAACACCATATTGCTGTGGTGTTCGGGGAAAAGAGAAATTATGACTAATACCCTTTTTATTACAAAAATTTGTAAATAATTCATTTTCAAATTCTCCACCATGATCGCTTTGTTATTTTTTAATTTTTAAATCTATTGAGGTTTTAATTCTTTTAGCAAATATTTTAAACATTTCGAAAGTATTACTTTTATGTTTTAAGAATAAAGTCCAAGTATATCTTGAATAATCATCCACAATAACAAAAATGTATTTACTATGATTTATAGATCGTACTTGAGTTGGTCCAAATAAGTCTAAATGAAGTAATTCAAGTGGTTGTTTAGTGGAAATTTCCTTTTTAGATTTAAAAGAGCTTTTAGTTAATTTGCCAAGTTGACATGCGTCACAAAGATTTTTAACTTTAAAATTGATCTTAGGTAAAGCTCTAACTAATTCATGTTTAGCTAATTTATTGATATTTTTAAAGTTTACATGACAAAAGCGTCTATGCCATAACCATGGATCATCATGATTAGCTGCTATGCATACATCATTTTTATGATTAACATTCATATTTAGAACATAAATATTTCGTTTTCTAAATCCTTCAAATATTAAACTTTTAGTTTGATCATAGATGTTGCACTTATCTTTTTCAAAATCAATTTAAAAACCTTTATCACATAATTGACTAATACTAAGAAGGTTATGTTTTAAATTTTCTACTAGTAAAACATTTGTAATTATAGGAGATGTAGATATACCTAGATCGATGACTTCACCAATGCCAATGACGAATCCTTTGGAATTATCTCCGAATGTTACTATTCCGCCATCTATATTTTTGATATTTGTAAGCATGGCTTTATTTCTCGTCATGTGCTTGGAGCATCCACTATCTAGTATCCACTTCTCTTTTCCCTTACTTTTATTTTTGAGTACCTGCAAAAAATAAATAATAATTTAATTGGTACCCACTTCCTCCGTTAGGGTCCTAAGGGTTAGTAGGGGAAGGTAGCCATACCCATGATGGTTTGGGACCTTTAAACAAATAATTATTGTTATGAACTACTTTTTCCAAATATTCATTTATAAATTTCTTTCTAATCAAATTATTATTTGTTTTTGGAATCCAAATTTTAATATTTTTGGATTCGTTGCTTTTATGAGATACCCTTGATTTCTTAAAGTTAGTGTAGATATAACTATACTTAGTTGTAGTATTCAAATTTTGTTTCTTGGTTTTGACTTGATTTTTAACAAATCCTAATCCATTTTTATTTCCTGATGGTTTAGAATTTTTAATCAAACTTTCTAAGTTTTGTTTCCCTTTATTAAATTTTGAAACATTATTTGTTATTTTTTCTAAACTATTTTTCAAGTTAGATATTTCAATATTGTCAGATTCTTTCCTTTTTGTTAAATCAATATTTTCTTTTAGAATAACATCCTTTGTAATTACTTTTTTTTGTAACTCATGTTTTAAATCAGAATTAATTGTAGACAATTTTTTACATTCATTTTGAACTAATTCTAATTCTTCTTCTAGAATTGTTTTCTCATCTTTTAACATTCCGATTTCTAATTCTAATCGAGCAAATTTTCCTTTATATTCTTTGATCAATTTTTTTGTTTCTCTAAATTTATCGTCTAATTCCATACTTATTTCAAGTAGTTCGTTATAAGATAAATAAGAAAGTACCTCATCAGTGTTAGCCATAAAGCAAACATTTGCTTGTTCAGAATCACTCTCACTATCTGATGATGATGAGTCAGAATCGTCCCATGTTACTCGAAATGCTCTCTTCTTTTTCTTGAAATCGAATTTGTTCTTTCTTTTATCATTGTTAGCTTGTGGACAATCCTTCTTCATATGTCCGAACTTCTCACATCCATAGCATTTGATTGAAGTTAGATCAGTTGTTTTTGAATTTGAATTTCCTCTGTTTCGAAACTTTGTCATTTGCTTGAATTTCTTGAATTTGTTGTAGTTCTTTGCTATGAATACAATTTCATCTTCTTCAAGATCTGAATTTTCATTATTGGCTTGAAAAGCAATATTTTTCTTTTCTTGATTTGCTTCTTTTCGTGCCTGCAAGTTAGCTTCGTATGACATCAAATTTCCTATTAATTCTTCAACTTTGAGTTCGGAAATATTATTAGCTTCTTCGATAACCAAAACTTTTCTTTCCCAATCATTAGTCAAAGAATTTAAAATTTGAGTAAGTAGTTCAAATTGAGTGAATTTTACTCCTAGAGCCATAAGATCATGTTGTATAGTTTGAAATCTCATGTACATATCACTTATAGTCTCATTGGTTTTCATTTTGAATGATGAAAACTGATTTTGTAGAATTGAAATCTTTGTTTGTTTAACTTTTGTAGTTCCTTCATGAGTAACTTGAAGTGTATGCCATATATCATATGAAGTGGTGCATAACATAACTCTAGAAAATTCATTTTTATCAAGAGAACAAAATAAAAGATTCATAACTTTTGCATTATTTCTGGCTAAGAGTTTTTGTGCTTCTATCCATGTGTTTCTAGCAGTGGTTAGTGCTTCAAATTTAGTTTGAGTTGTTTCCCAAACATCTAGACTGTTAGACTCCATAAAAATACGCATACGTGTAGACCAATATGCATAATTTGAACCAGTGAATAGTGGAGGACGTGCAGTAGATTGACCTTCTTCAAAAGTACTTGCCATATTAGTGATAATTCAACTACGTGTTACTGTAACTTGAATTGAACCTTGCTCTGATACCAAATGAAAGTCTTGCAGATCGTATATATGTTACTAATGTGCAAGTGTACTAATAGCATAGCAAAGATATAAGCAGATATGTAAATGTAAGTAGAAATAAAAACGATCACACCAGAGTTTTTATACTGGTTCGGACCTCCCGTCCTATGTCCAGTCCCGAAGCTCCCCTTTGGTATTTCACTAACCAAATACCCTCGCTTCACCCGGAGGAACAAGTCTTTTTACAATAGAGTTTTCTTTGATAATCTTGTGTTCTGATCAACACTGATATTGACTGATAATACAAATCTTCCTATAATCTCCTTTGAGTGATTGTGTAAGTGTGAGCATAGATTTAAGGAAGAATATAACCAGTATAAATAGTGGTTATAGTTTTGATTTGAGAATATTAGAAATTAGGTTTCAGAAATCAACTTGATAATAATAATTCAAGAGAGTAGAAATCAGTAAGTTGAGTAAGTAAATCTCAAATCAATTTGATAGTATTTATAGAATTTGAAGAGTTATGATTAAAGAGAAGTGACTGGAAACCATTGGTGAAAGGTTGCAACAGTTTGAAGAAGAAGAAAGTTTGTTTAAAGTTTTGCACCTTTTCAAAATAGAGCCGTTTAAAAATTAATGTTCGTATCCAGACGTCTGCAGTAAAGCTCAGACGTCTGGAGTATGTTTCAGAAAATTTCCTGAACCTTACTGCAGACGTCTGAGTATATACTGCAAACGTCTGGAGTATGTAATTTCCAGAAATTGTGCGTGTCACTTCATTGGAGATTGTACAATAATTCTATATACTACTTACACACTTGTTTACAGAATAATCTTCTTGTAATCTTCAAATCATAGCTCTTTGACGTGATGAATGTCATGAATACCTGCATATGTTAATATATATGTATATATATGATATTGTATAGTTGTTGTCATTGAAATCATAGAATGGAGGTTCCAACAGTTAAGTGTTACAAAAGTGATTTTATAACCTTGTTAAACATTATTTAATTAATGAATGATGATAAGAAACTTGTTTTTGAATTTTTTTACAAAAATATATTTTTGGAAGAAATATCGACAATGTGACTGAATTTGTTTATTGATAAACAGCTTTTTATGGTTTAAGTTGTTCGAACTCGTTTTTACTTAGCTAGTGAACATATGAAGACATTAGGAACTAATTAACACACTTCCCTTCATAGAGTAATTAAAATGTTCTAGAAGCTTCTAATGGATAAGAGATATTTGTATGAAAGGGGTATTTTGTTTATTTACTTAGAAATGAGGTGGAAATGAGATGTGATGGAGCATGTGGGGGTGTGAAGATCCTGAAATCGGCCTTCGAAAATCGGCACCCGTACTTCACTTGTACTCAAAATGCCGCAGATTCAAATGCCGAATCTAGTTCACCGGAGCTTATAACACCATTAAGTATAACAACACAGCGGAATAAAGAAATCAATGATATCATATACAACTCCAACGAATACAATATCCAGAATGATATACAACAATGATATCAATATGATACAACAATATCAGAGATAAATAAAGATGCTACAGCGGAAACAACAGAACTGATAACTCCAAATGATCTGAAAAGGAGCATCAGTCCAACCACTCCAATATCAAGCTCGAACCACCATCACGATGCACAAAGATAAGCAAGTGCAGTCACGAGTGAACTCCAAGAACGGAACTAGCTCCAGATAATCTACTAAACCTGACTATCTGAAAAACCCCAACTCTAGACTGCCCGTGTGGAAAATTGTGGGCACCCAGAGTTTATGAAGGGAACAATAAACTCCAGGTCAGTCATGGGACTGGTGTGAGCAACAAAAACAGTTTATCTTTAAAACAAACACAAAAGGATTTTTAAACATTGAAATCTGCAATGCTTTTGAAAAATGAAACTACCATAAGACCTCCCGCTACACACACAATGCAAACGCAGAATTGGAGGAGATTTCTTCTTATAATAGTCAAACATGCTTACTACGCAAAATCATTGGATTATTATTATTATTAGTGCATAGTGTAGAAAGCCATTTCGAAAATATAATATAAATCTTAGCCAGCATACAACCATTATTGTATGCCTACTATAGCTACCATCTAAACAGTGGTGACCACCATAAGTAAATGACAGGTTCTACAACTAAAACCGTACTGGGTTCGTATTGTTTCTTTGGATTTCCAACAAATGGTCAGGCAAAGGAACTTCCTTACACCGAAATGGAACGCCTATGGAAAGACGCCCCGAGAACCTAATCGGATCTCTGCAAACACAAGGCCGACGCAACCTCACGCTGTACAACTATGACTAGGTAACTAACACATTGACGCTACCTCACGCTGTACAGCTGTAACTAGGTAACTAACACACAAGTATGCCATCCCCCGGTCGTTACCGACCTTTATCCGAGGATCCTCAACCACAAAGCAGCAACCACAAAGTATAATAAATTTGCAGCACCAACATAGGTAAAATATTTGGGCTCCATACCATGATATCACCTTTTATCCAGAAGAAAATGGACATACCCTAGGGTCGCGACCCCTAAAAACCTTGCCGCAACATTCCTGTTTCGACCATTACTGGGTTGTGAGGCTCGACGAAGTCTCGTCCACAAAGCTACGCTTTTTCACAAAGCCATGCTTTGATCACAAATGATCAACGAATGATCATCAACACACAGCAACACTCAGCATGCCACACTACCAAATTGGGAGTATATCACTGATAACCTTCAACTACATAACCTCTGAGCTCGTACGTCTCAGAGAAGGGTGTTAAGCTAAGAGAATAAATTCTCCGCCACCAATCAGAAATGTATTTGAAAGAAATCAGCTTTATATCTCAAAGTGTAGTGTCAGACATACAACCATACAAGTCTGTTCCGGGTTCGAACAGAACCGAAGGCACTTCCGAAGAAGCCCTTGCAATCCGGGTATTCACAATCCCGATCGGATTTCCCATCACTTAGGGAATCTCTATACCGAAGCCATGATGCAGAGAAAATCGACAGTAATCCTTTCGTTTTCGAAAATACCCAGCCTTCACCACCTGTCTTCAATGCTATCCATATACGTCGTATCATTATTCGGAATGGGTTATATGACACAAAGGTCCTTCCCCGGCTAAACCGAATAACGAGCGCAATATTAAAAATCATATGGATACTGGGTTCCTAGTTAAATCACAGCTTAAAGCCCAAAACCTTTCATTCGAATGGTTAAAACAAATTACCATTTCCAATCTTTTAAACAAAAAGATTCATTTCAAAAACCTTCAATGGTTTAAACAATTTCCACACTTTTAATCTTTTAAACAAAAAGATTCAATTCACAAAGTTCACCCCGTTCACAAAGATCCATTCACAGATTTTCAAAACAATTTCCATTTCAATTGGATTAACTCGTTAAATCTTTAAGTCAAGATTTAACTTATAGCTTTCAAAACTCGTTTCCAAAGACTCATTCATAGTCTTTCAAAACAATTCCTTTTCAAGTTGGATTAACTCGTCCGGTCTTTGAATTAAAGACTCATTTCATAGTTTTCAAAACATTTCAATTTCATTTCAAACTTGAAACCTTTCAACACAATTTGGAAATCCTTTCTTAAAATGAAAGCTATTATTATTTGAAAACAAGTAGTTTTCGTTTCGGAAAAATCCAGTTATATTTACACGACTTAAAACCCTTGAATTAAATTCAAATTCCCAAATCAATACCTTTAAAATGGTTTAACCCATATATAACTTGTACAGCATCTTTAATCCCTAGTTTCAAATCATAGAATTCAATTTCAAACTTGAATTCAAATTTAAACCAAATTATTTAAATTTCAAAACTTAATCAAGTTATTCAAAAATAAGTTTTATCTTTGAAATTCCATTTCAATTGCTTTTCACTTTAAACCCAAATGTCCAATTTCAAAATCAATTGAAATTAAAATTTCAATTTCAAAAACATCAAATTTACATCATCTGTGACTTAACCGATTTCCACGTGAAATCCATATTTGTGTGTGTATGGTGTATTCCAGGGGTTTCACACAGTAGTGCAACATCATTCAATCATCAAAGATCAGAATACCGAAATATAGTTGATAAGCGGTATTAACTATAACGCTTATCGTTCATTCACAGATCACAGATATATATATCGTACATAATCAATTACATTCATCCCAGATAAATAAATTACAGATCACAACAAAAATCAGGGTATATCACAAAGCATCACATATCAGGGATATCAACAATTCAATCATTCAATCAAATCCAATCATCCATAAGTAAGATCAATTAATCAGCTGATAAACTTTTTTAAACCAGATTAATTACTTATGAATAAATTACTAATCCTGGTTAATTAACATTAATTAATTAATTCTCAGTTAATGATCATTCCTTAACCACCTTCATTAATTAACCTTCAATTAATTAAACATCCTCAAATTAATTACCTTAATTAGTTAATCACATAATTAATTATCCTTTAATTAATTATTCTTTAATTACTTGGTTAATCAAACTTAAATCATTAATTAATTAACCTTAATTACTTTCATTAAGTAATTATCTTTAAGTAATTAATTACCTTAATTACTTACATTAATTAATCTTAATAAATCACTTACGAAATCACCGTAATCTTCCTTAATCAATACCTTAATTTAAGATAAATCCTTTATCTTAATTAACTACCTCATTTCATCATTTAAATCTTATTCAATAACCTTTGAAATAAATCCATTATTAACTTAAAACCTTTAAGTTAAATTAATGTTTTTCATCTCTTAATAAATTACAATATTAAGTTTATCTAAAATAAACTTTTTAAAATAAAGGTTATATAGATTAAACACTTTAAACTTAATTAAATTGAAATAATTTTTATTTAAAAACCTTTAACAAATTGAAAACTTAGGTAAACATTAATTATTTACAAAAGAAGTAGTTTTAACAAAATTATATTAAGTAAAACTTGATTTTGTTAAAAGTTTAAAAACTGTTTTCACACTTAACTTCAAAACCCGAGCCATAGACAAACAAACCCCGAGCCAAAATCAAATTTCCCCAAGCAACTCGCGTTTCCACTTTACTTCGAGACCAACTCTCGTTTTCTCGAGCACGTCTCCGAGTTTCCTCCTCCTTCCCCAAACTTCAACAACCCAGATACCCAAATGGCACGCGTGCACGTGTACAATCGACTGGTCGACTTCCGATCATCGCTGAGACTTCCGGCAAAACGACGATCACGTCACCATCCTTTCCTAACACTCAGATCACTCGATTCGACAAGGTTTAAAAATTTAGCATACGAGCACCTAACTGGAACCAACCCCAATCCACAAATCCACCTCGTCTAGCCACCACCGGCCACCAGTGACCACGAACCTCCGACCAGAAGAACATTATGGACTTACGCTACTTTTCCCCTTGGACCGGTCATTCCCGATGCCCTATCGACGATGAACTTTCCCTTGGAACCACGTCGATCAAAACTAGGTTTAAAACCCTAGATCACCTCCGTGCCGCCACCACAGTGCTTCAGAATTTTTACGAGTATTTTTTCCACCACCGGCAACCTACCAGCCACCTTCGACCACGACCTCGCCACTACCTACCGTACCGATCGCCGGAAATTGGTTGAATCCCAATTTCCGTTCAACTAACATTTTCTCTCCACTTAATAATCTAAAAATCATGAAATGATATTCAAAATTCATGATTTCGAAATGCGAATCAATTCATATATTTGAAACTTGAAATTAAATCGTTTGAATTTTCACTTTATGTTGATCATTACTGTAATATTTCAAATTCCAGAATATTTATTTCATGACTAAACTTGTGATTATTTTTAAAATTGATGTTATAGTCTTATAATCATCTCTTCTTTAAAGATCATAGATTGATATTGGTTGTATAAAGTGAAATCAAAATTTGAACTTGTTTTAAGCCTGTAAGTTTTAGAACAGAGCAAATACCCTGGCGCACAGACATGCACACCCATATTTACATATATATATAAAAACATGCAGGCATATTTGACAACTAAAAACATATTCAGGTTTTAATATATAGTTTACTCACAAGCATCAAGATATCAAAACAGGTTAAGCTTCGAAAAATAGGAGTTTGCTCACCTTGAAATATGGTTGAACAGAGACAGTGCTTTTAGTTTTTAAATCTGAAAACTTTGCTTGATATTGATTTGATCATCATCTCCAGGTTTTAAAATGTTTCCAGGTTCGAAGACTTTAAATTACTTTTGTTTTTGAATTCTATTTTTCTGGTTTGCTTAATTATCTTTGTGAACGAAATTGAAGTGAGGAGGAGGTATAAAGAAATGAGGTTTACAGGATATATAATCTTGTACAGGTTGATGTTATCTATACATGTGATTGCATTTGTACAATACAGGGTAATATTTTTATTTGTTGTACAATGTAGGCAGTGATATTTTTCAAATGGTGGCTGATATACATCTTGCTTTGGTGGCTATAGGACATGGCATTTATTACTTGTACAAATTTACATATAATTATCTATATACTTATGCTTTGTTAATACTTATCTTCATTTGCTTGTTTATTTTGTATTGACTAAAGAGATTCTTCTTTCTTTCATTTCGGCTTAAGGTACTTGTATAAATTATTGTTGTCATTCCTTTGCAAGCTTACATATATGTATTTGTTTACTTTGGTTTCATACTTATTCATATTTTTGTTTTCTTTTACAATGCTTCATATATGAATGTATTTTATTTTCGTTTGATTTTGTCTTTATACTTAAACTTATTTTTCTTTTATTATTTTTGTTTGTTTTATTCTATGTATATCACTTTGTATTGATTTATTAAGATATATATATATATATACTTTATATTTATTTTGTAACATAGATAAATTTCTAGATTTTTATTTATTGTTAAAATTTTAGCAATTATTTGTTTACTTTATATTTTTATAGTTATCTTTTATATATATTGATTCTATTTCTAACTTAATATTTATTATGATTATTTTACTTTAATATTTATTGTCTTGTATTTATTATTTTATAAATTCAAATTATTATTAACTATCAATTCTAAATTTAAAATTATTTATTTATTTTCCAATTTGTGTCAGTCTATAATTTTTTTTATTTAATATTTAAACCATTTATTTATGATTTAAATTCATTTGATTTAACACAATCTATTTGAACTCGGGGAAACTCGCATTCATTTATCAGTTAATCCCACAATTTTTATTCAAAAATTAATTTAATTATCAATTTAAATTAAATTAAAATCCGAGGTCGTTACAGGGGGTGAGCCCATGACATGATGTGGGTGAAGGGATTGGTAGGCAACACCCACATGAAGCCTATATAAGAGTGGGCATACCTCTTTGATTCAGTTTCGCAAATTTATAAGTTTAAACCTATATTCTTCATATCCTTTTCTACATAATTTTCTAAAAGAAATTAATTTCAAAACATCTTCAAATCAACTCAAATTTGTACTAGAGCCTTGGGACAACATCACAACACCTTATATCATCTTAGATTATAATAAAGTGGAGAAAATCTCCCCTACCTCCAAGAGGCCGTGAGCAACAAAGGTTAGAATAGCATAGAAACAAGTGCAAAAGTAAGGAGAAGGAAGGAAGCAAGGTGTTTGCAAGATAGAGGAAGGACTTGGTTGCTTGGACTTGCTTGTTCACTTGCTTAAGGGTGAGTCAACCCTGCATTTAATGGAAATATGTGTATATATATTTATATGTATATGCATGCTTGTGTTTGAATATATATATATATATATGAGTGAATGGATATTGATATATGTTTGTAATATTCTTTTGATTCTTGCTTTGAAAGAAAATGGTATATGTAATCCATATGTATGGAATTGAATGAACTTGTATGACTTTTAGCATGGCCTTGAAACAAAGCACATAGGTCGTAGTTGAACATAGGTTTGAAACGGACTTGGATTTGGAAGTGCTCTTATAGCGATAGTCGCTATGGATGCACTTAAGAATTGCCTTGTGTTCGACAATTTCTATAGAATTTTGTAGAGATATCCTTAGAGGTTTCATATCATATTTATGATGTTATATATATATATATGTGTGTGTGTGTGTGTGTGTGTGTTTGCTTCCATAAAATGTTTGGATGTTGAAATTTTGAGTAACATATTGAAAAGTGATCATATTTTCACTTGTGCAAAACTGCCCTGTTTTAGCCTTTATTTTGGACTTTAAATGTCTGAAAAGATATTTAAATTTACGTATTTTGTTGATTCTTTTTACAAGTGTTTGCCGACTCTTATGGGAGTATTTTAAAAGTGGTTTGATATTTTTATAAATTTTTAAGAATTAGTTGTGAATTTTTAAAGTATAATGGTTTATTTTAAATATATAAAAAACATGGTTTTTTTCTAGTTTTTAAGCAAATTATAAAATGATTATTCTTAAGTAATATTTTATATGAATGTTTTAAAACCTATTATAAGTATTTTAAAGTATTTTAAAAGAATTTTTAAGTATATATAATTTTTAGAAAATTGATCGAATATTTATTAAAATATAAATATCTTTTGTGATATTACTTTTTAAATTGTTTTGTTGAATATCTAGTTTTATAAATAAATTACTATACATATTTATATATCATTTCTAAAAGGGGTTTAAAATTATAAATGAATTATTTCAAAAGAGGTTAGGAATTTCTTAGTGGCTAAATGGTTAATTGTTTAATTACTTATTTGAAAAGTAATTAACCATGCTTAACACTAAAAGCCGACGAAGTATGCTTATCTATTTGTGAGAGTTAAGATTGTTGTTCAAATGGGGTTTAGAAGTAACAATGTTATAACCTACTATCATCACTCTTTCCCGAGGAATAGTTAAGCGTGAGAAACGTGGTAATCGTGTTAATTACTTACTCGTTTATGGAAAGACATTAATACTATACTTAACACTAAATGCTAACGGGGTAAACTTATCAATGTGTGAGAGTCAAGAATGAAGTGCCTAGGAAAGGCTTTGATATGCAATCAGTTCTCTAACTTACCTGGCTTTACGCTGATCGAGGGATAGTATAAGTTGGAATGTCAGAAATGAGTATACGAACCTTGACTTCTATAAGCAATCGTTTTTGACTGGATAGTCGATTAGTAGACTATCAAACTTGACCAATTATTAACTTGGGAAGTATCTAAAAGCTTCGTGGCTTCATACGATTCCCTAGGGGAGGAGCATTGGTATGAAGCATCTCTAGCTTTAAGAACTTATATATATGAGATTCCCCGAGGACTCCTCTTTATATATTGTTCGCTTACTTCTAAAAGAGACAGAATTGAGTTTACCAAAAATTCATCGAATTAGTTTTAAGGAGACCGGGATTGGTAAGTGTTTTACTTATCGAATACCACTTAAAAACTAGTATACGAGTTCTATGTTTTGGAAGCGGCTGTGAAGTGGAATGCTATAGAGTTTGACGACCCTAAGGTTAAGTCCAAGGAAGAGGTCAGCGTTAACATTTTGAATGATGCTATTATGAGGAACTATCTATTTTGAGGAGTATTCCAAGAGAGGACATCATTAGCATTCGTTGGAGGACTTACGTAGGAATCTATGTAGAGATTCAAGATCTGTTCGAGATGCTCGAATCCATGTAGTGATTCGTGATCCGTTTGAGATGATGGAATCCAATTATTGATTCGTGTTTTATTCGAGTGATGAAGACTTGTATGCACTACAAGAAAGTATGATATTAATAATGCCATTCGATAACGCATTATTCTAAAGCGTTATTGTTTAGCGTGGCTATTTACTTTTTTTTATTTATTTATTCTATTCTGTACACTCTTACCACGTAACGCTTTGGCCCAAAAAGAAAATTATCCGTCCCAAAATTTTCGTCTCCTTTTCAAAATAATTATCCAGTTCGTCTTCCTTAACCAAAATCACACTTATTCAGTTCACCTCCCTCATAATCGCTCATCCCTCGCCATCTTCGATCTCCGATCTCTAATCCATCTGCTCTTTGCCTTCAAACTCGTTGTTTAAAAGCATCACATGGCCATCGAACTACTAACGCACGGAAACCGGACATTGATTTTCCTGATCTATTTGACCGCGATTTATTGTCGAATTATGCCTAAAAACCCTAAATCAGTATCTCACTTGACAAGCTTCTCAATAGACCGACTCTGCCTAGGTATCGATTTTAACTTTAGTTCATACTGGTGAATTGCTACTATTAGATTTTTACTGTAAAATTTGACTAATCTAGAGTTAGAATTCATAGCCTAACTTGTATTGATGAGTTTTACTGTACAAATTTAGTTGTAATGATGAAGGGAAAAGGACTGAAGAAACAGCTGAAGATCCAATGGAAGTTTCAAGAAGAATTATGCAAGATTGAACCCATAGGGCCTTGATGACCTTCTTGATGTATTCTATGGTATATTTTACATACAATATTAGCATGAATTAATATATAACATTGGGTTGGACTATGTTTTATAATTATGATAATAAAGCATCTAGTAACATCTATATGATTAATGCTTCCATGTTTGTCAGGCAATGTATACATATTGTCTTTGAGCAAATACATATTGTTTCTTGTAGGGGGTGGGTTGGTCACTTTTGTTATGATAAGGTGCGTTAGGTAGAGAAGAAAAGGGAAAACAACAGTAAATCGGATTTACTGTTGCCTAATTCTCCTCTTTGCATCTTCATCTTCTAAAACTTTAAAATTCAATTTTTACCGTTACTTTACTGTAAGCATGCGTTTCACCAATATATTTTCCATAATTAAGGCAAATAAATAAAGAATGAGGGTGGATTTCAAGTACAGGGGAAAACAAGATTAGAGGATTATTTTCTGTTATGCCATGGTTGAGTTGAATTATACTGGTCAAAAAAATAATGGTTATATGAAATATGAATGATTGTAGAACAAATGGATACTAGAGATTCATAAAGTATACTTTACGACAATTATTTTGTTTTAAACATATACATATTTTGATTTCAAATCATTAAACAAACTTACAAATTCTCAATATGATTATCTATTTTGATTCAAAATGAAATATTTTGATTCATTCTAACATACAAAATTACAAAAAATTTGGTAAATTGCAACGGTAGCATATCATGATGACAAATTTTACAGTTCTAGTGTATATTGCTGTCAGCAAACTAGCTGACCAAAATAACAGCTTTATGATTTCTTTCACATCTTGAATCAATCAAAATGCATGCTTTTTTCCATCAAATTTAACCAAATCAAAATTGCCTTCAACTTTTTTTAACACCATACTCAAGACTCTACATCGAACCAAAAATCTTTAACCTCTTTCAGTCCAACCCAGAACTCGAATTTCGTTTCTTATACATCCCAGTATTGTAATAAATCCTAAAAATCAATTTAACATTTATAGTGAATGGGAAATAAATTCTATTTTTATAGACTGTTCGACGCTCTTAACAACCAATATGTTTCTTTACATGTGGACATTATACTATATTGATCAATGAGTATAATTGAAACCCAAAGCTTCTCCTGCTTCTGCTGCTTGTATAATTGAAATCCAAAGCTTTATTTTCTCCAGCTTGTATAATTGAAACCCAAAGATTTATTTTCAGTTAAGCTAGAATTCAACAAGTAATTAATAAATGCTCCAATTTGACAAAATGGGATTGGTAAGCCTCCTTCTTATCACTTGGGCTGGGCAATTACTTTCCTTTTTATTCATTTATATCATCTAATCTGCTTGGGATTCTAATAAAGCTAGAAATTTGTGAAATATCTTGTGAAGTCCAAACTTCCAAATCTATACCATTTATATTGACCATATTTGTACTATGTTAATCTTCATTTCTATGCAAACAAACCAAGTTTATAAAGATAATACAAATAATAATGATGATGGTCATAATCTATATATAAAATAGGAAACTTGATTTTGAAGCTTTCGAAATTACTTCTTTCCCCATATTTCTTTTCCTAAGGTAGTGTATTTCATTATGGGCCATTTTCGTCATTCTACCAAATATTTGAACGTGTTCATAGTTTTTTGGCCCAGCAGTTCTCCACATTCATTCTCTTCTCAATCACATTTTACTAGCTTTAATCGGTAAGAAAATTTCTCAAGTGGATATGGGTCCAGTATTTACTAGCTTAATTCTCTTTCGTTTTGTTTCATTCCACTTTTACATTGGAATCGCAACTCAATATCGGACTTCAATATTTTCATTCTGAAATAGAATCATATAATTTACAAGGGTTGTAGTCAAACTTTAACTCTTTGAAGAATTTAATTTTTATTTCGAAGAAAAATCTTTATATGTGCTTGAATCGAATTTTTGTTACATACTACCCATATTTTATAGTGCAATTAGTATTAGAACTAATTCATAATTTTTTTTCTAATATCAGGTGGAATCTCAATGACAGAAAAAGCAAAATGGCAATACTAAGGTGAAATCGATTGAAGGATGCCACTAAGAGGCAACTTTTGTTGTACTATGCAACCTTTTCCGATAATACTATAGATTACTCTAAGATCGTAATATACAAATATGATTTATTTTTCTTCAAGTGGAGAGGAATATAATTTGTTTTGATTTTGATGGAGAGGAAGATGAAAAAGCTAAAAAAGAAGATGTTGCTTTAGAAGGAAAAAATGTTCACTACAAACATCTAAAGTTACTAACAACAATGTGATGCCTAGAGACTATATGATTTTATTTCCAGGTTGTTAACAATAAAGGTATTGATTTTGTTGTTTTTAATTTTGTTCATATCAACCGGATATACATGCAATGTTTCTTATTCATATATTATACTCAACATGTTATTACTACACCAATCTTTCATTTTGTTATTAATATATCTCCAACATAAAAATTAATAACCATATTGAAACATAGTCATTGTGGTACTAAATTCTCTCACCTCATGTGTAAATTCGTTCAATTGGATTTTACTTCACATAAGTAATTTTAGCAAGCTATATGGTCAAAAAATTTCTGTATTTTATCTTCGGTGTGTAGTGGTAGATGTCGATTGTCGTGGTCACAAAGAAACTAAGGATGGGTGCTATGTGTACCAGAATTGATAAGTAAGCATGAACTTGGTTAAATCTTTTTTCCTTTATATATTTGTCCTCTACTTTCTTTAGTGCACTTGAAGGTGAATATTATGAAATAGATAAAATTGATATATATAGTTTTGAAAAAGCTGGACCAAAATGTTAAATATATGGTTAATTAGTGGATTTATTTTTTAGCTTTAATTGCTCTTCTTAAATTTATATAAAGAAGTTAGAGTCATGAGAGTCTGGGCAGGAGAAAATATTTTTCTTTTTTACAGATGCCATTTCGATTAGTATAGAATAAAATATTACTGAAAATTATGCAGGTTCAATAAAATTTAATTTTCCAATAAATAACCATGTTTAGTAGAAGTAACAGAGCAATTTTATGAATATGTATTTAAAATGATGAGAGTTTGTTATGTTTTTATATTTGTAGTCAACAGTTTACATGATCCACAAAAACACCAAAATAGGCGTGTCAGAACATTGCATTTATAGGGGTCAAATTGTACGTACAACGGCTATGACTTTAACACCCTTTTTGAGGTAACTGTCACTTTGCCACACAAGACAATGTAAATCGAAAGCCAACAAGGCAATCTTGGTGACATAATGGGGTCGGAGGGATACATGGGGCCTGCTATCATTTTAGTTTATTGTGTCTTTGGGTGAGTTACTAACTATGTTAACACGTTTTAGTTTGTATTAAAAGGTGGTAAGGTAGATTAATTTATTCTTTTTATATGAATAGATGTTTCTTATTCTAAGTTCCACCTGATGAGAAACATGTTGGACAAAGGATATTGGGCATGTACAGAGGTCTTGTAGTACAGAGGCTATAGAAATTCTTTTGAATTCCATTTGTACCAAATTCATCCACTTGCTGCTAATTATAATAAAAATCCTTTTGTTTTCAATTTTATGAATGTATGACTTAATTTTTGTTCAATGAAATGAAATATTTACAGAAATTCTAATAGCTTGGCAAAAGAATTCATTTCCATTAATGCAAGAAATTCTTCATGCAAATAGCAAAAAGGTAAACAATGTCATATCACGTCATGTGTATTTAACTAATATCTATTATGAGCCCTATAAATTAACCAAACTTATAGCATAAAAAAATATGTTCTTTAATATTCATAGTCATATATTCATGGTCATAAGGATTGGAGCTAAATTAAATTTGCAAAAAACTACATTAATTCTTACACGTCATTTTGACCAATTTACCTATAACATGTAAGATACGCAATTATATAATAACTGCAAAAGCTACCTGAATTTTTTTTCATTGCAGTTAAGCTGTTTATATATCTGTTAATCCAAAATTATATACCATAACATGCAACCTAATATATATAATTTATGTATCTTTATCAAAATGATTTCACCTAGGATGCAATGGACCAAAGCTAAAGCAACAACTACCCTATTTAAAACTCATTTTCAGCTTTGGTCACATTTACCTATGCACTCGTCCATCGGACGTGCATGTATACAGGTAGTAATAATAACAATAAACAAACCATTTTATAAAATTTAACTAAGTTTAATAACAGTTCACTAAGTTTAGAATAATAATAACAACAACAAATTATAAAGTGATGACCAAGTTAGCTAAGTTTTATAAAAATTAAATAAGCGTATAATAATAATAATAATATATTAACTTTAAGATTTATAAAAATTAACTAAGTTAATAATAATAATAATAGATTATATAATATTAACCAAATTAACTAAGTTTTATAAAAATTAACTAAACTTATATAATAATATCATCATTATTAATAAATCATAAAATATTAACCAAGTTAACTAAATTTTATAAAAATTAACTATATATATAAACAATAATAATAATAAATTAACCAATTTTATAAAATTTAACTTTGTTTATATAAACTAATAAATTATTAACCAAGTTAACTAAGTTTTAAATTTTAACTAAATTTACAAAAAATTAACTAAGATTGATAAAAATTAACTAAATTTTATAACAATAAAATAGTAATAATTCATCTAATGCTTATGAAAAATCACTAAATTGATAATATAATAATTACACTAATGTTTTTGAAAATTAACTATAATAATAATAGTACTAATAATAATAATAACCATAATAGCAATATTAACAACTAATAAACTAAGTTTTTAAAATATAAATAAGTTTCATAAAAATTAACTAAGTTTATAATAATATTGATGATGATGATAACAACAGCAATAATAATAATGGTTGACATAATGCACACGATGCACGGTTGTATCATATTGCACAGTTTCGCATCAATCCCCTACATATTTCGCCCTTTCTTGATAGTACTATGGCCAGGGGCATTTCTGGTTACAACCATGATGTGGGCAATTTCCAAAACATATACACTTGCTTTCTATAACCTAAGAGGCAAGCAGCACAAAACATGGGTGGTCTTTCGTTGTGGCTTTCATGTAAATTTTCTATAACAAGTCAATTTAGAATATCTTACTTGTCTGGACCACTTTTGCAAACATAATTCATATTTGAAACCAACACAAAACTATATTCAAAAACGAGTAAAAATATATACCGTTGATTTTGAATTGATGTTGGTAGTACAGTTTGAAATTGAACCAATTCAATGGTATTTCTCTAGTGATATGTTTTTGTAACTAATTAAAATATGCTTGCAAAAGTGGTATAAACAAGAAGAAGAAAAGATTGTTAATTATGATGTGTAACAACGTTACTATAATGCATTTATTTTTTGTTTTTAGTATTTTTTCCATTCTGCTCAAAAGGCATCAATGATCAAATAGAGATGGGAATACTAAGGGCGGATAAGATGGGGGTCATGGTTATAAGCCTTGCTGGCCTGAACAAAGTAACACTAGCCAGTTAACCACTTCAGAGCAATTTTACATAATAATAGATGACAAATGTATGTTTGTTTGTGCAGAACGAAGCATTAAATGGTGGAGGAACATTGTTTGTGAACAAGCATCCTGATCTAAAGGTTAGATTCGTGCATGGTAACACCTTGACTGCAACTGTTATTCTGAATGAAATCCCAAAAGATGTGAAAGAAGTCTTCTTGACTAGAGCAACATCGAAGCTTGGAAGAACAATTGCATTGTACTTGTGTAGGAAGAAAATAAGAGTTTTGGTAATTAAATGTCACTGTATCTTATAATATATCATAAGATGCATGCGTTGAAACTCATACGCAAGCTGTTTTGATATATAAACAGATGTTGATGCTATCGTCTAAGAGATTTTAGAAGATCCAGAAAGAAACTCCTGCAGAATACCAACAGTACTTGGTTCAAGTTACTAAGTACCAAACTGCTAAAAATTGCAAGGTATGTTTTTCCCACTTAATGAAAATGAGATAGACATCTTGTTCTAGTTATTTCACAGTGTGGGAGTTTATATTCTCATCAATTTTATCAAACTTTTACTAATAATGCAATTAAATATTTAATCTAATTAACTGACTTTACAATTATATTAGAGGAGTCGAATCCCAAACAGCAAACTCTACTTATTACAATGTAAATATGCTTGTGCAGTTTTAAAATACACACGCATGTTTTTCCTCCCTAATGTAAATGACGTCTATCTTCGTAATAAGTTTACTCTATTATGTATTGAAATAATTAACAAGAGAAATATGTAGAAATTTACTCTTATCATTCAAAAGTATTAGGCATTTTATTAGACAATAGGTATTTGCAATGGAGGTTCATTAATGCGAAGGCAAAAGCAGCATTCAGTTCTCAGGCCACTGAAGCTGAGGTTAGTAGATTGAATGTTGAATTTTATTTAAGATCGATATCTTAAGATTGATTTATATTTTTTGTGTTGGATAATATAGAAATCATTATTTCGTGTCTTGGATGATATTGTGGAGAGGAGGATGTGGTTACCGAGAAGAGAATCGAGGTTGCTAGGTTGAAAAAGATGCAAAGTTTGTCTTATGTTCTAGAATCTCAAGTACGTGCTTTTTTATTTATAAGTTAGAGTATATTGTTCAGTATAATCCATCTTTTCTTCAACATGGTTAATTCATGTCAACTGGTTTTGATCCCACTATGTTTACTATGACAGTCCACAGAACATACCACTGTCCTGTGAAGGACATATCTTTTATCATAATAACTTAAAATAAAGAATATTGAACTGCATTTGTATGATTATTATCTAGTAACGACTAATGAGTTACTGTTAAAATGAAAAGATTTTTTTGTTTACTTCATACACAACTGGAGTTTTCGAATTCATACATGCGATATCACATTTGACGCATTCATAGTTCATACAATGTTGATATGTATATGCTTATAGTGTAAATGAAACTGTAAAATGAACTGTTGTTCTTTCAACTAGTATTTTTTTCTTTTTATGTGAGATGCTTGGTTGAGCATCTGCATCAATGATCAATGAAATGATTGAACTTTTGGACCACTCAAAAATTTGAACCAATAACAATGATACTTGAAATAATACTTAGATTTATCCTAATGATACTAATCTTAAAATTTGACTGAACATTGCAGATGCCACTTTGAAAGATTACTCAAATTCGGAAGAAGATTACTCTAGTTTCATCTAAACCTATTTTTATGTACTAGGAATGGCTCGACTAGCTAAAGATTTGGTAAGAAAAGAGTAGTTTATTTGGTAAGAAAGGCTTTGAGCAGTTTAAGTTCTTAGTGATGCATTTGGTACTTGTAGATGTTAACTTTGAACTATGTTGTCTTTTGTTACCATGAATATGTATTGAATTTGGTAACTCATGTATTGAACTTATTTTTTGTTAGTTGATACTTTATTTTGTTATCATGAATATGTGTTACATTTGCTGATTTTTTTTCTTCTCGTTCATACATTGTTCAAATTGTTACCTATTTAAAGAAGATTCATTTTGATTGTTATTATTAAAATGTAATAGTGGAGTGCATCAAATATATAGTAAAATAAAGCATAGCTCCTAAAAAGCGTTAACTATATGACATAAGTGCTAAAAAAAGATAATGCAATGTATGAGGTTACTGTCAAAGGATAGCAGCAAATAGGCGTTATTGTATCTATACATTTTCTAGCGGTCTACATATGCTGTAAATGGATGTAGAATATACTATAAACATGTTGATATATAGAGCGAAATAGGCGCTATAGAATAATTATTTTATAGGGGCTATACTATGCTATGAAATCATGCTCTTTTATAGCGGTTTTTTTGTGTTATAAATGTGCAATTCTTTTTTATAACATGTCGATATACAGCGTTTATCAAACCGCAATAGTTGGGTTTAATAGCGGCTATATGATGCTGTAAAAGACTGTTTTTCTTGTAGTGATGAGAGATGTTGAGCGTAGCCTTGACATCGGTAAATGACTAAAACCAGAGATATGGTACATAGCCATGAAGGGTTTAGCGAGCTTAAATAGAGTAGATGAACTCCAAATCTTGATATGCTATTGATATTGCTTGTGGGAGTTGACAATATTCAGATAACATCTCGGGATTGAGCAGTTATGGCTTACCTTATTGTATATTTTATCTAGAGATATACGACGCTCGGAAGGATATCTTTGATCCTTGTGTAGGAGGTCGGATCCGGCTTGACCGGAGAGATCTCTACGAAAATCCATACACATATCCGAACACGCCTTAACGGTATTGATTATATACCTATTATTGTTGTAGCGTTCACACAGCAGTTATTTTCTGATCTATGTTTTACACCCTAAACATTATCTATTATACAGCTATATTAACTCATCGGATGGTTGGTTTCTTTTAAGAGGAAAACCATCACGATAATACGTACGGTCTCAACAGTTACATTTACTTGTTACATGTATCTAGCGTTCTCTCACCTCAGACTTATGTCTGACATGTGATTTTTGTTTTTCCTAATTCATCGTGTACTCTTTCAAATAGGCCGAGTAAAACAGGTTTTAATTTAGACACTTTAGGATTCAGGAGACGAGCTAGAGGCTTCCGTTATCTACCTATTTCTACTTCTATTGCACTATATTATGTATGTAAGAATCATCATTATGAGGACAGACAATTATAACTGTCCAGACTAATGATAGTACTTAAGTTTTGTAACTCTGAAATTTCTTTATTTGGAGTAACCCTTTGGTTTGTCTTTTGATATTATATATTATTGTTCCATTATGAGATTCTGATATTGTGTTCTTTCTTTCTTGTTCTATTTTTTTATTTTACCCTAACTATCTCCTTTTCCGACACTTGGGTGAATGAAACACGAATACCGTGGATGTATTTAGTGTCGACATTCGAGGGTCGAAAAGTCGGGTTGCTACATTTAGTTTCGATAAAATCCAATTTTGCATTATTAAGCGTTATCCAGTTGTGATATTTATTTACACCAATTCTCTTTATCAAAACTATATCACTTTGGACTTATGGAATTTGGTAATGGTCAAAATTCATGTATCATCCATATTCAACTCTATAGTCCAAACATAAAGTCCTTGGTTCAATAATAGCAATTATTACCAAAATGCTCTGGCTTGAGACTTTGACTTTGAGTTGACTTGAGTTGACCGTGATGCTAAACCTATATAAACGAGGAGACAAATCTTCTATTGAATAGTGCTTCACTTCCAATACTTCCACTAGACCTAACTATAGTCACTCGATGGACGTCATGCCATGATTTGACTGTAATCAAATCGAAGCTTTCATATCGAAGATCCACAATATTCTTAAGTCGATAGAATTGTGTAAATCAGTCACATCGATATTTTCTATTTGACCTTAGTTATATTAACTAACAGCAAACTATTGAGTGAGTTATTCCATATTTATCCAATAACTATTAGTATGTAGCCCCTAGGTGCCCTTAATAGTCATGAGTAATACATTGCTCAATATTTGGAGAGCGTTACGTACTCTAGTTTCAATGGATACATCGATATTCAGTCTCGATGCATCTTGACTAGAACATTTGAAATGGTATATTTGTTTTCATTGTGATAAATTACTCACGGTTATAATACTTTGTATCTATTATCACAAAATATAATATTTATGGATTTTCTGTTAAATATACACTTAATTAAATTAATTAATTAAAATAACACATTATATCAAGTATATAATAGAAAGAAAACACCTTTATTAGAACAAGATTGACCAACGAGTTAGATATATGCAAAAAATTACATAATTGCCTCTAGGACATACCCCTAACTCTACCAATGCACACATTGTACTGATGTGAGACGTTCCAATTGTAGGACCCGTGGGAATATACGTTTGCATATACGTGAAGAGAATATACCAAAATGGGTTCGCCTCGGTTTGAAGTACTAAACGTTCAAGTTGGATCTACTTCAATCCTTCCAAGGGGTATTAAGTAACCAAGTGGGTATTTCCTTGATTGCATTAGGCAATCTAAATGGGATGATGAGCATAGGCTCAGCACTACGCCAACAAGAATTGTACCATATATGTAAGGAGTAGGGCTGTATACATAGGTCGAAAGCATCATCGGTCCTGGAGTGGTCATTAGAATGGCGTGGGTTAAGCCTAAACGGACTACACCTCCTACTAGTGTAAGATTTGTATGGGACATGAACCACCTCAAAATTGGTTGTTAACTTGTTTGTAGTTAGGAGGAAAGGCTAGGTAACCGCTCAATGAGTTTTTAAGACAATGTAGAATACGACTAAATAGTTGTAAAGTCGTTATTAGGCACTAATGAGAAGTTCTTTGGTGTACGTTGGCAATTTGTCATAAACATAGATGGTGGATGCCCGACATGTTGTAGAGTTATGGATGCTAGTGATGAATGTATCCTGGTTCATGGGGGGACTGTGATATATATATATATATAGTTATTGTATACGTTGAGTAGGTTGGGCATATCATATGCACGCACAAATTCAAAATGATTAAGCATAAATATAAATATAACATGTAATGGAAAATATTCGGCATAAACTAGTGTTATGGATAAAGTATGTAATTTAACAGTCACCAGAATGTTGTTCTGACCCCCACCTCAATACAACCCACAAGATAGAATTAGAGCGACAGGTACTGGCACAAGGCAAGAATGATGGAATGACAGATTACCTTATGCATGCTCGACATTGACAAAGGTACTGAATACTAGAAGTATCAACCTTGGTCGGTATATGTATATGTTTTATTATATTATTTATTTCGCTGTGAGTTCTTATCCATAGTTCTTTGATATACTTATGTTCGTTTATAGGATATCAATACCAACGATTCGCACTCTAATGGATTTGGGTTTTGGATTTGCCAAAAATTCGGATCCACTAAGATGTGGTTTATTACACAAAGTCCCCTCATAAGTCATGTTGAAGCCTTGCATCGAATCGAGTCCAGAACGATGGAGAAATCCCTATTAAATCGCACCTTGCCTAGGCTTTACTGCCATGGTCGGTGCTCCATGAGTGCACCACTAGTTGTTTACAATCACTGGATCGATGGCCACATATTCCACGCTGTAAAGCCTGGACACATAACCTCTAAGACGCATCGACTACCAATTCAAGTTCCGTCTCCTCCATCGCTTCGCCTGATGAGTCGCCTGGCTTCACTACAGTAGACCTCTTATGAAGTCCATTGGTTGATATTTTGAAAGTGGTTCCTTAATTATTTGAAAACAGATTTGGATATGGAAAATCATACTTTTGGATGTAGAGTTTTGTGGGATGATTTCCAACGACCTAGCATCCTCTTTAACACTTTTACGTGTGTCGATGCACCCACCTGTGCACAAATATACACATATGTACATGCAAACATGCTTCCGCTACATAAATCATGTTTTAGGCTTTACCGAAGCGGTCACTTGACCCGATATTCTCTCATGCAACTTAGCGCACTCGATAGTCGCTTTGCCTACATGAGACTGCTCGTGATGTTCTTATATACACATATGGACATTGACATACACATATATAATTATTCATACAAATAAACAATCGTTATCAACAATCCAAACTATTCAGCAATTCTAATTACAATACATGAATTGTATTGAGTATTATATGACTTCAAATACATGTACACATATACTTACCTCTATACATATACATATACATACACGTTAAGTAACAATTGATCATTCAAATAATCAAATCTTACTTTTATTTATCAAATCCTTTTTATAAAAGTGCAATATCTTTCCTACTATTTTATAAAATAATTCTAATAATTTATAAAATACAAAATTAGCTTATAAATCATTTCAACCCTTCATAATACTTAATTTCCTCATTAAAATTATGTTTTAATCTTATAATTATTTTATAAAATTTTACAACCATTTTATAAAATAATTTCTTCTTGTTATTTTATGAAATCTCATACTTTTATAAAATATCGTTCATACTATTTTGTAAAATCTTCTTTATTTTATAAAATATACCTTTATAACTAATCTAAAATCTAATTCTATTTTATAAAATATATCTTTCACTTATAAAATTATTTCTTTACTTAAATAATACTTATAAGTAGTAATTAAGCTTCGTTAAGCCTCTAATCACCTTAATAATAAGTGTAGAGCTTATAACTTGCTTTACTTAAAATTATTTCTTTACTTAAATAAGGGCTGGTCCAAATGGTAGCTTGTTTACTTCTACTTTTCTCCTTACTTTTGCACTTGAACTAATCATGGCTTTTTGTTGTTTCTTCAGTGGTCGACAATCTTAACTTTGACACATTCGACTCCACCACCCAGACTACTACACTCCCATAGCAGACGGCAGCCGTCGCCAGCCATTAGATTATACAGGTGCATAACAACCCCGAGCGATCGGGCTTCACCAATATCGAGAGCAAGAAGAGAAAGTAGTATGAGGGAGGTAAGCCCATGTCTTCATAAACCCCTACCCCTTATGCCAAGCGGAAGGAAATTTATGATGCATAGGGCTTGACTGAAGGGGATAAGGCATTGTCGGTTGGTTATGCAACTCTGGAGATCCCTATGCCCAAGACCATGATGACCTAGACTACCAGTTGAAGGCCTACTAGCTTATGACCATTGAGTCATTATCATATACCTATCGGCCCAAGTCCAGTTGGAATCTGCATCCCTTGGAGTCTATTATAAACTTACATACCCAAGATGCCCTGCTAGTATGCTTTCAACCCTTAAATCTTTTCATTTTTAGCACTATACTTTTCTAATGTTTATAGTTTAGGCTGCTGAATGCTTCATCCGCATCTGGGATGAATTCCTACAAATTCAATAGAGGTTAAGGCAAAGGAAGCGGCTTGAAAGGCGATCGAGGAGGCTTTGGTCATGGCCAAGGCTAAAGCTGATAAGGTGAATAGGGCAGTGAAGGCTGGTGTCGAGGCCAGGAAGAGGGTAGAGAGGGAAATCGAGGAACTCAGGGAGAGCATAGCAAAGGTCGAGAAGGAGGTAGAAACTCTACAGAATGACCTGAACCAACATTTGACACGATGCTTGTCTTCTGTAGATGTGGAGGATACCAAGGCAGCGAAGAAGGGTAAGTGGAAGATCCAGTTGAAGAACATGGTGAAGGCCTTGTTCTGAGAAAATTATTAATTGTCGATCTTCATAAGCAACTTCAATGTTAGGGCCATCGCTTAGATCTAGGCTGAGGTGGCTGCTAAGATGGAGGCAACCGGAAAAGTCGTGCCAGCCATTTTGACACAAGAGCAGAATGAATCCTTGGCCCGATCAATAAGATTAACTACTTTGTAGATAAGTTTCTTTTATCATTTGTAAGCCTAATGGGTGGGCTTTGTGCCCCGCACATTTAAAGTGAATGAACAGGTTCATTTTATGGCATGTGAAATCTGTCTAATTACTTTCTTATTTCTCTATGCATGATTAGTAGGGTATCATACTTTGAGTAGCCATCATAGGTCCTATGTATATTCACTTTAATGTTTTTAGAAGATAAATAGAACAGAAGTGTGGTAATCAGACTGATGGTGATTGTGGCCTATTCATGTAAACCAAATATTGAATTAACTAAGTAAAACTTATCTTAGTCGATAGGTCGTGCTGGTAAATGGACTCGAATGCGAGAATTAGCTGTGTAACCCAGTCATTTTGTGTTGTTAGGCAGTCCCGACATGAACTAGAGCGCTAAGTGGCTCATGGGGTTCTCCTGCGCGATACGCGGCAAGATTGAGTGGCAGGCAGTTCTAACATGAACCGAAGCGTTAAGTGGCTCGAATGTTCAACAACCCATCTCTCGTCCAATCATATCCTAATGATGTGAGAAAAAGTATCTAGATCATATAAGACCTTTTAAATAAGTAATAGGAAAATTCTCTATCCATTTAATACATAGACCCTAGGCGAACCCCTCCTAGTACTTCCTAGTTGACATCCTAGAAAATCTCTTAAGGCCACTTAGTACTTCTTAGATAGGGAAGATGTAGACCCTCCAGCCATTTAATACCTCAACCTCGTAGCAGACCTCCCCTAAGAGATTTTCACCAACTCACATAAAAGATAATTCCGACCATTTAATACTTCTTAAATATGGAAGAGGCAGACCTTATAGCCATTTAATTCCTCAACCCAAAGTAAGCTCATCTTGGAACTACCCAACATTATTTATGAGAAATTTCCTAAGTCATTTAGTAATTCTTAGTAGGAGGAGGTGGGCTCTTAACTGGCCATTTAATAACTCAACCACAAATCGGACTTATCATAGGATTTCCTTTCCCCATCCTAATTGTCTATAACCAATGTGACATCCCACATTAGTCTGCCTATTTGTAGTGGCGGTCGTTATATCAACTACGCGAACTTACCCTACAAAATTAGGACCAACCACGTGTCCACCGTGGGTACTTATTATAGACGATGCCCCAAAACGGTTGCAAAAATAACACTATTGGTAGCCAGATTATCTAGCAGATTTTTGTGTGCTTTCAACTGACCTCGCATCCCTATAACTTAGCCATATTCCCACTTCCTAAAATTAAATGTTGAATTACGCCAACATATATATATATATATATATATATATATACACACACACATACATACACACACCTCACCCATATTTATGCATTTAAAGAACTTTAAAGGAAACTCCTTATTTTTCCTTTTATTTATGGATTAAATTCCATAACTGTCCTTAACTTATTTTAGTAGAATTATTTTTGATTATTAATTATCGTTTCTTTGTCGGTTTCTTTGTCAAATGCCTTATTTATTATGTATGTTATAAGTTTTTAGTTTTGGTTGGCCAATTCAAAATTTAAAAGAATAAGTTATTAATATGTTTATGCCTAACTTTAATTAATGGTTAATTTGTTTCTATATTTATTCAACTAATATGTCTGTTTCATGTTCGGGATGATATGTCATTTTAACATGTTAACATCTACAGTTTCTATACAAGTCCTAATGTAATAAAGCAAATAACATAATAGTTAACATCATAAATAAATTAATTACACTAATAGACTTGTATATATTTAAATTGGTATCCAAAACATGCAATTCATTTTACATTAATATAGTACAACCACGGCCTCTTTTTTCGGAGAAGCTCACTTACAGTTACAACCTTTTATATTTTATTCAACTTTTTAAACGTATATTGTTGAAATGACGATAAAAGCATATTTATTTTAATCGTCAAAATAGGTGGTGCAAACTACAATTAAGAGGAAAAATCCCGATTTTCCCGACTTTACATGCCCATTTCTGTTTTCCTTGTTTATAATTCTTTGTCATTACAATAAAAATTTGAGAGGTGGAATAAATGGAATAAAAAATTCATATTGTAATAATAACAAATCCAAGTCCACTATATTAAAACAAAACAATTAGAATTCCGACAAATTTCACAATTCACATTTTATAGGGAAATTTTTGGGTATTTGAATTGATAAATTTTCATATTTAGAATTTCCTAAGGCCCGGTACAAATCCAAAAGTAAACTACAAAAATTACTATCATGGAAAAAAAAAGAAATTTCCACTCATAGATAATCCAACTACAATCTCCTTAGATTTTCCTTCCGTGCTATTACCTATCTCTTGCTCTGATTTATCCCCTTTTTATTGTGTATTATATAACAATTAGATTTAGAGAATTGGATTTATATTCTCGAATCTGGGTCGCCCAGGCCAAAGGAAAGCCTAACCGCCACACACCAACCAACCGACCGACCCATAAGGCAATCGAATGGCTTGGTCCTGGCCCTAGTTAACGTTAATCATTAATGTTTTCTTTTAAATATATATGTTATTTTAAATTGTTTTGTATTATTCTCAATATGAAATATTCAAACTTTGATAAATTCTTCGTTTGAACTCCGATCGCAAAGTTTTCTATATGAAAATTACTAAAAAGATCGAACACAGTGGTGAAAGTTTCATAGTCAAATTCTGACGTTTTCTCAAATTTCCTTTATTAGCTCTGTTATAATTAATTATTTTCTTAACTAATATCCTATTAATTTTTCGAGGTGTTCCATTCTTCCCTCTTAAAAGAATTTCGTCCCTAAATTTCTAAAGATTAAATAGTGTAACATGCACTCTACAACCATGTTATACAAAAAAATTATCTACACAACCATCTACTCAACCAAGAGTGTAATGTGATTACGCATGAAACATATATATTAGTGAGCTCAACCCTAGCACAAGATCATGAAATGTAGACATGCATGCAAATAACCTAAATATGCATGAAGTTCTATGTGAGTGCAAAATAATAGGAAAAAGTGTAGCAACCATCCCCTACCATCGAATCAAGGAACCATGATGCAACCAAAACCTATATAATACTAAATCTAGAGTGAGAAAATTTACCGAAGAAAAGCTCTAGATGAGAAGCCTTCATCTTCTATTTTGTTTCCTAAGTGCTTTCCGATGGATTTATCTTCCCATTGTATTCGGACAAACCTAATTTCTTTGTTATGAAGTTTCCTAACTTCGTGCTCTATAATGCATGCGGCGGCCCGGGTGCTATCAGCTTTGTTTCTATATCTGCTAACTGATAAGGCTCTATTATAGTGCTGTGCAAACACCTCCTCGGATGTGATATTTGGAAAACATCATGGACTCCAACTATCTTAGCTGGAAGCTCCACCCGATATGCAAGTTTCCCCATCCTTTCCAAAATCGGGAAAGTCCTAACAAATCTCGACACCAACTTCTCCGAGGTTCCAAACTTCATAGCCTTCCTAAGATGGAAAAACTTAATAAAACCAGGTCCCCAACTGAGAATTCCAACTCTTTCCTTCGCTTGTCAGCATAGGACTTTCGTCGATCCTGAGCAGTCTTCATTCATTATCTCAATATTCTCCATGGTCTCATGGATCAAATCCGGTCCAAGTAGACCCTTGTCAGTGTTTTCCCACCAATAATTTCATGACTTGCATGGCCTCCTGTATAATGCTTTAAAGGGTGCCATACCTATTATCACCTAGTGACTATTAATATTGGTGAACTCTACTAAGGTAAATGCTGCTCCCATTGCCGTTTAAAATCCATAATGCAAGCTCTCAACAGGTCCAAGGTTATGTTTACCCTTTTCGTCAATTCATTAGTCTGAAGATGGTAAGTGATTCTAAGATTCAGCATTGTCCTTAAAGATGACTGCGAACTCCGCTAAAATTCACTAGTGAATAAAGGGTCTCTATCACTAACAATAATGGCCGGAATTCCATGTAATCGGACCACTTCCATGTTGTAAATATGTGCTAGAGAAGTTATGGTCCTATTAATTCTCACTAGAAAAAGTGAGCACTTTTAGTGAGCCTATCTACTATAACCTAGATAGCATCATTACCTCTTTAACTTCTATGCAACCCATCTATAAAATCCGTCGAAATGTATTCCCACCAAGCTATAACCTCCAACAGCATAGCAGACCTCCGGGCTTCCATTGTTCAGCTTTGATTCGTTGACATGTCAAGCACCTAGCAACATGTTCAACTGCTTGCCTCTTCATTCCTGACCAATAGAAAATATGTTTCATGTCTCTATACATCCTATCTCCACCGGGATGAATAATGATCCTCGAATGATGGCAATCAACCAGTACTTCCTCCAGAATGTCTTCCAACACTATAATACATAGGTATCCATCTCTTCTTGGTCATCCTCTTTTATCAATTGAATACATGTAAAGATGGGGAAAATACTCTCCCTATTCAAGTTATCCAAAATATCAACTATTGTTGCAACCTCTTTCTATTCCTGACTGATGCAGTCCATCAATGTTGGCCTTACTTTCATTGTTGCTAATATCCTGGTATGAATTCTGATGGCAGTTGAAAATTGAAATTTGAGAGAAACTCTAACTGCCTCCACTCATATATAGCACCCAGAGTAGCATATCATCGGCAAAGGTGGTCGGCAATGACATTCCCTTATCCAGGGGTATACTGATCTTAAAGTCATATGATGGTATGAACTCCATCCACCTTTGCTGCCTAGGGTTCAAATCTTTTTAGGAAAATAGGTATTTAAGGGACTTATGATCAGTAAATAGCTCACACCTTTCTCCCAAAAGATAATTCCTCCAAATCTTCCAAGCGAACATGATAGACGCTAATTCTAAGCCGTGAGTGGGATACCTCTTCTCACGGTCCTTCAACTGCTTGCTTGCATAGGCTATCACCTTGACCTCTTGCATAAGAATAGCTTCTAACCCTGTATCGCATGCATTGGTGTTAAATAGTAAAAGGCTTTGATCCACCTAGGATCGTTAGTAGAGGTGCACTAGTTAATAGCTTCTTCAACTTCTTGAAGGCTTTCTTGCATTTCTCATCCCATGCGAAGATTAAGTTTATCTTGGTTAGGAGAGTCAATGGTACTGCTATCTTTGCGAAGTCCATAATGAATTTTCTGTAGTAACCTTCCAAACTAAGAAAACTTCTGACTTCAGTAGCATTCCTTGGAGTCTTCCGGTCCTGAATAGCTGCTAATTTTGTACGGTCAGTAGATACTCCATTCTTGGAGACAATGTGACCGAGAAATCTAATCTCCTTCCTCCAAAAATGACACCTTTGAGAATTTGGATTTTAGCTGGTGCCTTCTCAAGATCTTTAGTACTTCCCTTAAGTGGTTTCTTTATTCATCTTCACTTTTAAGAACACTACAATGTCATCCATAAATACTATGACGAACTTGTTCAGCTGTCCCATAGAGACTCTATTCATTAAATATACAAAGCATGTTGGGGCATTTGTCAACCCATAAGGTATTACCTCCCATTCATACAGTCCGTTAAGGGTGAGAAAAGTTGTCTTCTCCTTGCTATCTTCGACCACTCTTAATTTATGGAATCCAATGGCCAAGTCTAGCTGAGAAAAGACTTTGGACCCAACAAGATGGTCAAATAAGTCATCTATTCTAGGAAAAGGATACATATTATTCTTGGTCAGCTTGTTGAGTCCTTGATAATCGATGCATAGCCTTAAAGAGCCATCCAACTTAGTGTCTATGACAACTAGTGCTCCCTTCTAAAGTACTACGACGAATAAACTTCTTCTGTAATAGCTCTGAAATATACTTATCTAGTTCTCACCTTTCTTTGGGGGCCATATGCCTTAACGATAGTGCGACTAGTGTAGCGTCCTTCTTCAAATCAATCTTGAATTCTACCTCCTTTTGGGGTGGGAGACCGGAGATTTCTTCAAAAACATTCAAAAATTCTTGAACTACGGATAAAGATGAGAGCTCATCCTATTATAGGTTAAGAGATTACAAATAGCTTAACATTGCTAAGCCCTGGGGATGCAACGAACATCTATATCTCGCCCCTCCCAACTCCTCAACCATACAATCCTCCTATCACAATCCAAGATAACCAGTAGTAAGATAACCAATCTGCTCCCATGATAAGTCCATATCCCTCAAAATCCAGAAATACAGGTTACATATAAAGTCAACATTATATACCCACCATTAGGTCTTTACAAATCATAAAAAGCCTGTATCGACCCATCAATAGGATTAGACACAACAATAGGGTCGGTGCATAGTTAGGTTTTTAGTTTCAAGGCATTAACTAAATTTTTGGCTATGAATGAATGTGATGATCCTGAATCAAATCAGGTACAAATAGTATTCTCGGAAATAATAGTTATATCTTCCATGGAAACTTTTCATTTATCCTTGAGAGGAGGCTTGCTTGAGACGGATACATCTTCAATGGTGTAAGTTTGCACATTCTGTCCCTCCTTGGTTAGTTCTGAACACTAGTTCTTAAAGCGCCCTTCTTTGTAGCAATGATAGCATCTCCTCTGGAACTCTTCTCTCATCAAACTCATCCTGCAACCTTTAGCGATGTGTCCCATTTGGTGGCATCTACGGCATGTCAGATGTAACATCCCCCTACTTGGAGGCCCAAAACTAACGGCTACGGATGCTGCAGTCATCCATAGTTATTAACCTCGGTGACCAAATACGGTGGTGTTAGATTCATGATACACAGAAACACATGAATATGGAAAAAATTTGAACTTCAAACTAAATCACATTACATTTCAAAACATTTCCAATTCATTACATAATCCCACAATCGCAAATCACGTTCAAAGAAAATATATTTATTACAACATACGCCAAGAGTGACATATGAAGATGCCCCCTTGGATGATCAGAGTATATATAGGCAATATAACAACTTTGCCATTACAAACAACACAGTGGAATCAAAATAAAAGAAAATTTTATATAGCTATCATGCCTCCTACACGTCTCTGGAAGCTTTATTCGTCTAATGAGGTACCTGAAAACCTCAACTCTCAAACTACTAAAAATCAATTGAGTACCCGAGAGTTTAAGGGGAAAAACATAAACTTCAAGTCAAACATAAGCCCAGTATGAATAATATTCTACCATCTAAAATCATTTAGATGTCTAGCGAGACCACGCTGCTTAGCGGAACGAGTTTCCCCTCACTAGTATCACAAAACCTTTATAAAACCATATACTGTGCTCTTGCATCCAAAATGGTTAAAAATATAGTCATTTCAAATTATTCTTATGATGATATGCAAACATTTTGAAACATACTGAATTTTCCCATCCTCTGTTTAAATTGACTAACCGTCATATTTTTATAGTTTCTAGGGTCACTATTTACCTATTAGTTTTCATGGGCTTACTAACAACCTTTATATAATGTATAGACTCCCTGTCCTATTTCATAGTTTTCATCGGGTGCACTATGAACTTATTGGCCCCCTGCCAATTAACTTGATTAATTCATGGGTTCCCCTAAACCTATTGGTGACTCCAATAACTTCTCTCTTATCCTAGTTTCATGGGTAGACTAGGAACCTAGTGACAACTGTCAATAACTTAATCCGGATATAGTTTTCATGGGTGCACTACAAACCAATTAGCCCCTGCCAGCCACTCTTTATAACATAGTTTTCATGGGATCGCTAAGAACCTATTGGTAACCCCAATAACTTCCTAGTCATAGTTTTCATGGGTGCACTACGAACCTGTCTCCCTGACAACTTCAATTTTAAGGCATCTTATATTCTGGTCTTCCTGACCTCTAGGATGCAATTCTATTCATCCAGGAGTTCACTTAATTTATATTCACTATTGGGTCAACCTAGTTGGTTATTCTTCCCTTTCCCAAAATACAGTTATGGGATTCAAAACAATGTGAATATATTTATATTTGAAGAAGCAATCATAATAACATAACAATACCACTCCCATGTGTTTAATATAGAATATGTTTAATCCCTTTAACCTATAATTTTATCAAACAAAGCTTCTTCTCAAAGCCATTATAAAAACTCCTTTAATTTAGCCATGGGTTTCTCCTTTTAAAAATAAAGTTTGGGTTACAAAGCCTTTCGACACCTTCGAAACCTTGCTTTCGACTTCATAGGATGACTTCCTTCGAAAGCATCAAAATCTATCTTCAAAACATTAGGCTCCTGCCTTTTTAATACTTTAAAACCTTCCTTTCGAAACATTTCGATTGTATAAAAGTATTAACATTTAACTTTAGAAGCAAAGCTTCGAAACAAGTTGAAAGTACACCTTTCGACACCATTGGAAGTAACCCTCCGAAATCATTGAAAGTTCCCCTTTCGAAACCATTGGGTTTATACTTAAAATATTATTTGGGTCAAAGTGAATATAGGCGAGAGCATCTCTATCGAAACCATCCTTTATCATATAAAAGTATTGGGGAAATCATGATGGAGTCGGCACTATCCTTTCGAAAGCATAAATCCTTTGGGTAAAATATTAGAAGGTTGGCGTCGAAACCCCTTTCAAAACCCTTAACCCCTTTCGAAAGCTATAGGAAGTGGCTTATACTTATAAAATAGAGTACCTTTTGACAACGTTGATATCTTTAATAACATCGAAAGGGTAAAGAACGGTAGCAGGGCTTCGACTAGGTCGAAACCCCTTCTTTCAAAACATTCTTTCATAACCCATTCGAAAGCAAACTTATGTTATGGCAACTCTTTCGAAACCTTTTAAAACCTCTTTTGAAACCATATGCTTCGACTCCTTCGAAGGCTAAAACAAAACAAAGGCAGGCGCTTCTCTTTTAAAAATAAACCAAGGTAGCGACTCCTTCGGAAGCTATGCTTTCGACACTTAACCTTTCGCCTTTTTCCAATCCACTACGTACCATCATTGTGATACCTTGTGTATTGGTTTCGGCTTAGTAGGTTTCGACTGGGTTGAAGGCGAAAGCTTCTATGTCAAAAGGTACTTCCAAAGTACGCGAAACCATCTTTTCTGAATAAACCTAGTTTTATACTACTTAAAGCAAATCTTTTTCTAACTAATCTGTCACGTGTTAACACCAGATTGGTTGCCTTAAAATTTTCAAATTCTTTACTAAAATAACTGCCGTTAATTTCAGATCTAAACCATGGTTAAGTTAGTCAAATAAGCCCTTCCATTAATCAAAACCAATTTTGCAAAGAAGTCCCTCTTCTAAAATAATTTAATTTACATAGCAAATTACTTTGGAAAAATCCCCAAAAATTCTAGAAATTCACTTTAATCATGTTATCTAACATATCAAAATTCCATACCCAAATTATTATTATATTTTCCAAAATAAATTTATAAACCCAAATAACCATAATTTCCTTTGAAAATTCATAACAATCCTTCCATAGCTTGGAAAATTATCAAAATTGAAACCCAACTCCAAAATCATGTTTTTCATAACATAAATTTATTCCATGGCATTTAAACATCAACATATATCGATTTTACCCTAAAACCGTGTAGAATTTTCTTTAAACAATCTTGTTTAAATTTGATTAAATTAAAGAAATTACTGACAACCAAATTAATTGGGGGGAGATTAAATGGCGTCTGCTCATTTCGTTTATCCACAATCATCTGTTCCTTATGCATCTTCTTTCGATTCTTTTTTTCCCAACTTGAATTCATTTACCGATCATTTTCATTCTTATAATCATCCTGTTAGTCAATCTTTTATTCATGGGGTATCGAATTCTCAGTTTCATCCTCTGAAAGATCCAAATCTTAAATCAAGATTGAAGAGCGATTTTTCTTCCAGAGGTGGGGTAAAAAAGTGTTTTCGGTGTGGAGATCTCTCTCATTTGATTAGAGATTGCTGCGTTGATATTAAATGTTTCAGGTGCGGTTGCATTGGCCACAAAAAAAGATTGTTCGATGGATTCAACTTCTAGTAAAAATCACTCTATTTCTGAGCATGGCTTTCTATTCGTTTTTAATTTTCTAAAACTTAAGAATGTTCTCCTAGATCATCTTTGGTCGTAGAGAGAAGTGGGATTAAAGTTCTTAGATGACCTGCTTTCTCGTTTTGATGCAATTAACACAGTAAATATTGGCAAGAACTATAGCTCAAAATTTGGAGATCCAGTGGATTTTTTTGGGAAGTATGCTTCTTCTCTTAAGGAAGGTAACTCGAGGGTGGATAAATTGTCTGTTTGCAGAGATAATGTTGGATTTTCAAGTGGTTTCGAATCTTTAGTTAGCAATGTTGTGTCCCTTAATAAAGAGAACAAGTCTTTTGATCCTTTGTCTCTGGATCCCGCAGTGGAGTATTGTAACTCATTATCTCCTTCTCTTATATCCAGTAATTTGATATTTGAGTTAAACATAGATACAAATTTAGATGTTTCGAGTAGCCCTGTTTCATTATCTGGGAGTTTTGTTGAAGGAGATACAGATTCGAATGTTGCAGATGATGGTAGTGTTTCGGATTCTTTTGTTCTCTATTCTAATCGATCTGATAATCTTAAATCCTTGGATTGCAAAGATTTATTGTCTAAATGTGATGAAGTTGATAAGCACTGCATTACTGTTTTAAACAAATTACATGAGAATAAGATTTTAAGTCTGAATAGATGGGTTGCTTTTCAATATGATGATTACTGTGTGGGAAGTTGGTGAGGCAAGTATCTGTTTTCAATGAAGATGATATATATGAGGGATTGGATATTACAGGTCGATTTCTTGGGTTTAATATGTTTGATTTAGTGTCAATTTTGCATGCACGGAGATCAGGTCATAAATGTAATAAGGAGATAGACAGTGTTTATGATGGTGGGTTTGCAGATATTGTTCAGGGTGATATTATCAATAGTGCACGGTCTCATGGAGCAGTTGTGGGTGTTCGTGATGAAGTTGGACAAGTGATTTTTAGTGAAGTTGATGATAATTCTCAAGGTTTTTTGTTAGTTTAGATGTGGATTGCTGTGCAAATACACATTGTGTTCATGACATTAATGGTACACAGTGTGACACAAATTTGATGCCTTTGAAAAGAGTCGATAATAATGGGGCAAGCAATTGTCAATGTACTCGTTCTGGGGTGTCATAGTGGTCACAGTGTATTGCAATAGGTGAATTAAAGCCTGGTGTTGAATTTACTTCAAATATTGATTCGGTTGATGTTGATTTGGTTAATAGTGATTTT
Source organism: Allium fistulosum (assembly GCA_030737815.1). Classification (NCBI taxonomy): domain Eukaryota; kingdom Viridiplantae; phylum Streptophyta; class Magnoliopsida; order Asparagales; family Amaryllidaceae; genus Allium; species Allium fistulosum. The sequence goes on from CM060902.1 coordinate 1,218,823,867, forward strand.
GATGAGGAAAATTTGGGTGTCGTTGAGAATGATGTGTGTTCATCTTTGACCGAGGATGTTGGTTCCGATAGTGCTGTCTATTATTGGACTGGGGGTTTCATATTTGTTATGTATTATTGTCTTGCGGCAGTAGGTAAATTTCCTCGTTCTCCTGCTCATGCTAAAGAATTAATTCGTGAAGCCAAATTGAGGAGAAGAAATTGTAAGAGATTTTCAGCTGGTAATATTAGGAGAAGTCCTCGTTTAAATCGTAATACTTTTAAAGTATTTTGATTGAGGGTTGTCGTTTTATTGTGGGATTTATTGTGATTTTTGTTTTTGAGTTTGTTTGTGGTTTGTGTAGATGTTGTATTTTGTGGTGTTTCAGCTTAGTTGTTGAGATTGCAATTGCGATGGCGGAAGTTTTTCAGATGGCTGGTGCTCTTTTGGTGTCGCTCTTGATCGGAGTTTCTGGATGTCCTTGTCTCTTTATGGTTGGTTTTAGTTTCTTAGGAGTTTGGGTGGGTTTTTTTTCCTTTTTTTGTATGGGAGGTTATTTTGCTACCTGCCAGGCTTGTTGGCAGCTCCTTTACTATTGGTGTTATATATATGTGCATGTGTGCTCTCCTCTCCTGTAGAGGACCACACATTTTTTCTCAAAAAAAAATTCATTAAATTAAAATTCAAGCATATCATCATCCAATTCATCATAAAACGAATTTACCCTTAAATCCGAAAACGTATGATTCAAACCAAAATAGAGATGGAATTACTATTCACCTTGATTAGGATAAGGATATTGGATTGAGATTGATTTCCCTATGCTTGATTCTCTAGCTTTTAATTTGTATTCCTCTTGTTAATGGCCGACCCTTCCTTAAGAATTTTGGTTTGCGTTTTAAAATGATGTGAATGAGGAATAAAATGGTAGGAGCGATAATATATAAGGGTAAGGGTTATGGGCGACAAATTCCTAATATACCCTTATGTAATTTAATTAACCCAAAAATCATTCTTAAGCCCATTAATTAGTTTATTAGGTACGGCCTTAATTAAATTTATTCAAATCTCAACCCCCTTATCACTTAACGTTTACATTATTTTATTTAATTTATCTAATTAAATCTCCTGAATAATGTTATAAAAATTAGGGGTGTTACATCAGACATCCCTTCTTGAACTCTCCTTTGGCCTTCTTATCTCTCCCGAACCTCTCTTTCTTTAATCCAGCTTGGTTATCGAACTACCCCACGTTCTCCCTTTCTTCTTTGCCAACAGTTTGACGCAAGGCCATTTCAACTAGCATCCCATAGGTTGCACCCGCGGGGACTTGAGTTAAGAGTAATTACCTTAAGGGAGAATTTAGGCCTTTCACAAACTTCACCGCCTTCTTTGCTTGGGTGTCTACTAGACTCATCCCAAATTTAGCAAATTTTGTTAACTTATTAATATACTCCTTTAACATGGAGTCCCCTTGTATCGGATGGATAAACTTTTCCAATTGTAGATTCAGTTCTACGTTGGACATGAATCGCGAATCGAAGCAAGTCTTAAATTTAGCCCAAGTTATGTCTTCCTTAGCGTTCTTTGTGATCACTATGGTTTAATGCCTCCCCTTTTAAGTATGCAGCTAGCTTCCTCCTGACTCGATCTTCCCATTCTAGTTCCTTAAAGATCGCAGTAATTTATCCAAGCTTTGGTATCTACAAATCCCTCTGTTCCTAGAATACATGTACACCTATATTATAAAAATCCCTACTTGACTTAGGGAAGCCTTATGGATGGAATGCCGGTTCAACGGGCGGAGCAACTGGCGCCGTTAGTGTAGCTTACCGGGGAATAAGGACTTACTCGATGACTCCCATATCTTACCATTGGCATGGCCGATATAGTGGGTATCTTCTATGTGGTGTGGTTCCCGATCTCGAAGCCGTTGTTCTCAGCCATTATCAACTATCTTTAGGTTCAAAGTTTAGTCATGGTTTCCTACGATGGTACTACTTACCGAATTAAGAATTTGCCTAGTGTGTTTGCATATGTCCATACATGTATACTCGTATATATAATAGGGTTTTGAAAAATATTTTCAAAAATAACAAATATGTACTCTCATGTATCCTATACCCACTGATCGGTAACCTATGCTCTGATACCAAATGTAACTACACTCTTCGAAATGGACCTAATTTTCGACCCAATAAAAGGCTGGCGTACCTTAGATCCATTTCGAAGCTGGCTGTTGGTTGGTATAATTGATAAAAGAATATGCAAAGCAACCTATCTATGCTTTCATAGTCTCAAATCAAATGGAATAAAATATAATAGTAAAATAAAGTACCCATCACATAAAACCAAATAGCAGAAGTACGCTGTCACAATGGTGCATAAAACATGTCTGATACATAGTCTAGGTAAATCATAACAACATAAATAGTTAATTATAATAAATAACTGCTTGTTAAGTCTCCACCGTCTTCTCCACACTCATCATTGCACCTAACCTATAGGTTGTAATAAGGAGAGAGTCAAAACAACAACGTCTGATGAATGAAAACCTCAAGTTTTACAATAATAGTATATATGCAGTGAACATTCAAATAAGTATTATATCCTACGTATTTATTATACTTCACTAAGTATATCTCCAAATGTAGGTTAATGGCCCTACAAGCCTAATTCCATGACTATAAATGTGGACAAAACTCAACTATGGAGTTTATTGGGTTCAACAACCCATCTACCATTCAATCATATCCTAACGATGTGAGAGAAAGTACCTAGGTCACTTAAGACCTTTTAAATAAGGAATAAGTAAACTCTCTAGCCATTTAATACCTAGACCCAAGGCGAACCCCTCCGGGTTCTTCCTACCTAACATCCTAGAAATCTCTTAAGGATACTTAGTACTTCTTAGATAGGGAAGAGGACCTCCCCCAATAGATTTTCACTAACTCACTAAAAGATAATTCCGACCATTTAAAACTTCTTAAATAGAGAAGAGGCAGTCTTGGAACTACCTAATGTTATTTATGAGAAATTCCCTAAATCATTTTAATATTTCTTAATATAGAGAAGGCAAAATCTACATTAGTTATTAATACCCCAACCCCAAAGTAGACTTCTCTTGAAATTTCCCCATCCTTATGGCCCGTTACTAACCGTGACATCCCACATTAGTCTGACTATTTATAGGCTGATAGCCAAACAAGTTGGACAGACTTACCTTACAAAATTGGGACCAACCTCTTGTCCACCGTGGGTATTTATTATAGGCGGTGTCCCACGTCATTTACAAAAGTCAAACTGCTGGTAGCCAGATTAGTTAGGCAGACTTCGGTGTGCTTTCAACTAACCTCACATCCCTATAAGTTAGCCATATTCCCACTTCCTTAAATTGAATGTTGAATTATTCCAACTTATATTAATTATTAATTATATATAATATATATACACCTCACCCATATTTACACATTTAAAGGCCTTATAAGGGAAACTCTTTGTTTCGCCATTTGTTTATGATATAAGTTCCATAATTGTCCTTAAGTCATTTTATTATATTTATGGTTGATTGTTAATTCTCATTTTTTTGCCGATTTCTTTATTAAATGCCTTATCTATTATATTGTCACATGTTTGTAATTTTGGTTAATCAATTCAAAATTTAAAATAATACGTTATTACTATATTTATGTGTCTAACTTAAATTTATGGTTAATTTGTTTTAACATTTATTCAACTAATCAGTCTGTTTCTTATTCGGGGTGATATGTTATTTTAATGTGTTAACATCTACAATTTCTATACAAGTCTCAATACAATGAAGCAAATTACATAATAGCTAACATCATAAATAATTTAACTACACTAAATAGACTTTTACATATTCAAAATGGAATCCAAAGCATGCAATTCATTTTACATTAATATAGTAGAATCATGACCTCTTTTTTCCAAAGAACCACTTATAATTCCAGCCTTTTATATTCCATTTAACCTTTTAAATGTATATTGTTAAAGCGATAAAGAAAGCATATTTATTTTAATTGTCGAAATAGGCGGTTCAAACTACGGATAAGAGGAAAAATCCCTATTTTCCTTACTTTACACACCCATTTTGATTTTTCATGTTTTGAATTCTTTATCATACAATGAAAAATTGAGAGGTAGAATCAAATGGAATACAAAAATTCATATTTTAATAATAAAAAATCCAATTCCACTATATTAAAATAAAACAATTAGAATTCCAACAAATTTCACAATTTATGATTTATGGAGAAATTTTGAGGTATTTGAACTGATAAATTTTCATATTAAGAAATTCCGAAGGCATGACACAAATCCAAAAACAAACTACATAAATTATTGTTATGGGAAAAAAATAAAATTTTCACTCATAGATAATCCAAACTACAATCTCCTTAGATTTTCCTTCTGTGCTATTACCTACCTCTTCCTTTGATTTATCCCCTTTTATTGTATAGTATATAACAATTAGATTTAAAGAATCAGAGATAAGGGAATTTTCGAATACATATTTATACATATAAGATTTAGTACTTTCCACGGCATGTTTTCTTCTATTCTTCCCCAACTCTGGATGTACATATTTTATTTTTGATTTTGAGTTTTAGAAATCTTTTGGGTGGAGGAAGAGAATTAAGCAGAATCCTGTTACCAAGTTTAGATTTGTATGAAGAAAAATGAGGGGGTTAGCCTCTTATTTATAGTGGTTTGGATGTGCCGGGATCGTCATATTTATATTCTCAAATATGGGACATTCATGCTAAAAGAAACCCTAGCCTCCACACACCAACCGGTCGACCGATCCCTATAAGCGGTCATCGCTAGTGGTCGACCGGCCCATACAGGCAGTCGATCGGTGTAGTCTCAACTGCGGTTAACAGTAACCGTTAATGATTTCTTTTAATTATATTTTTTATTTTAATTTGTTTTGAATTATTTTTGATAAAAAATCTTCAAATGTCGATGACTTCTTCATTTGAACTCCGATCGGGAAGTTTTTATATGAAAGTTGCTCAAAAGATCGTCAAGAACACAATGGTGCAAGTTTTGTAATCAAATTATAACGTTGCTAAAATTTCCATTTTTAGCTCTATTATTATTTAATTAATTTTCTTAACTAATTTTCTTTTATTTTTTCAGGGTGTTACATCCCAACATGAAGGGGAGAGACATCTGACCCAAGCTCAATGAGGCAGTTTGGCAGTCCCCAAACATGGAAATGAATGAATGATAATTCACCCTTGTTGGATAGCCGACTGACAAGAAGGGGTGCGTTGAATGGCTTGTGCGGTCCATTGCAGTAGAGGTCAGTAGTCCCCAAGCAAGGTAGTGAGAAAATAATAACTCATCCTTATTGGATAGCCTACAGTGGTGGCAGTCCCCAAATAAGAAAGTGAATGCACGATGATTCATCCTCATTGGATAGTCGGCCAGCAAGGAGGGGAGTATTGACGGAGTGGCTCATGTTGTCCATGACGAAGTAGGTTAGTAGTTCCTAGTAGGGAAGAGTGATGCAGCATGTCCTCACGGATAGCGTTGTTGATTGTGCTGGATAGGACTGGCTCTAAAGCCTTCGTTATATTCTTCACAAAAGATAAATTACAATCTCAGACTTATAAATGTGGCTTACAGTTATATGTAATAAGCCCGGAGATGCTCTGGGTTCGAAGTGTACGATATGTCCATCCCGTCCAGGCAAAAGAGGTGGTAAGCCCTATTTGACAAGGCAGGGATGATGATGTACAACTCCTTCTAATACGGGCCAAGCACTCCTTCGATCGAGTTCTCTGTATTTGAGAACACCCAGTGTAATGATGGATCGCTGATAATGAATTATCGAAACTTCACTCTAGGGTGGTAGTGGTTCACTGTCTTCCTCTTGTAGGCTTCAGTTCGAAGTTCGAGTTTAGCTCTTCATTCTTCATGGGTGTCGAGCCCAAGCTTGAGTATCTTATCATTTTACTCTGGCTTGTACGTGAGATGCTAGGGTGAGGGGACATCTATTCAATGGGTAGCAAGGCTTTTTACCTATAGGAAAGAGAAAAAGAAGTATTGTCGGTTGAAGTGCGACTGGACCAAAGGACAAGCGGCAGTTCTTTCCTTTGTTTTTTGGAAGCACTTCTTGAGTGTTGATTAGATTGTTTTATTTATGGCTTCCACTTACCCAGTTTCTTGGGGATGCACAATAGAATAGAAGCACTTCTCAATCCCGTTTCTTTTATGAAAGTCCTGGAAAAGGTTGCTTTAAGACCAAGTGTCGTTATCGGTAATGATCTTTTTCGGTAGGCCGAACCGACATACAATGTTCTTGATGATGAAGTCAATATCTTGGGGGTGATAACCCCAGTAGGGAGCTCGACCTCGACCCATTTGGTGAAGTAGTCAATGGCGACTATGGCGTGGTTGTATCCTCTCTTGGCATTTGTCGAATTTCCTATCAAGTTAATTCCCCAAGTGTTGAACGGCCAATGGGAAGTCATTGGGGTGAGAAGGGTAGGAGAGGCTCTGGGGATCTTGACCAACCATTAACAACGATTGCACTACTAAATTCAGTTCATTGAATCTTTGATCAAAGGAGGCTAGTAATAGCCTTGTCAAGCAACTTTCTTTTTTAAGCTTTGCCCCTCGGCGTAATCCAATAAAATATTTCACGCTGCTCTTCCAGGATCTGTCCGGCTTTGTCTTTAGTTATGCACCGCTGAAGTGGTGTAAATTACCCTCATTTATAGAGCTTCCTGCACAGGATGGTGTATTGAGGAGCCTAGTAGAGGACTTTCCGTGCTCCTTTACGGTCGATTGGAAGCTCTTCATTCATTAAGTACTTGATCGGAAGATCCATCCAATTGTATGTGGATGGCATACCAAATTGTTGTTGCCCCCTGCTCATTGCACGAGGTGTCCCAAATCTCCAATTTGTTCCCAAGGGGTGGTTTCCTCTAGGTTTCTTGTAGCCTTACCCAACTGGTCAACCTTGGAGTTTTGCTCTCTAGTTATCTACTCCAACTTGAACACATATGACCGTTGGTTATTTTCTTGGCCTCTGGAACATACAAGGATGGTCTTATGCCTTTAACTTGAAAGCACTCGTCGATTTGATTGATGACCATCAACGAGTCATTCAACATATGGATGGACTCCACAAGTAACTCCTTTTCCATCCTAAGACTGACCTGGATAGCTTCATACTTGGCTTCATTGTTGGTTTCCTTGAAACTGAGGAGGATCGCAAAACAAAGTTCTCTTCCTTCAAGAGTGACAAGGACCTTGCTGGCCCCTGCCCCTTTATTGTTTGACTCCCCATCCACAAACAAGTGCCAAGTTTAGTGGCTAATGACAGTCTTTTCTTTGTCGTTTTTCGATCTTAAGCACTCGGCAATGAAATCTGCAACATCCTAGCCCTTGATAGAAATGCGAGACTGAAAGGAGATGGGTGTTTTCCAAGCTCGACGGACCACTTTATTAGTCGAGCTATTGTATCAGATTAGCTGAGGATTTGCTTTAACGATTGGCTGATCAAGACTTTGATGGGATGAGCTTGGAAATCTAGTCGAAGTTTTCGGGCTGCCATGAGTAAGCGGAATGTTAGCTCTTCTAACCTTATGTATCTTGTTTTTAGGCCTAACAACCTCTTGCTGACATAATAGATCGGTCATTGGACCTTCTCATCTTCCTTAATTAATGCAGTGCTAATCACATGGTTTGACAGTGCAAGGTAAAGATACAAATTCTATTTGTCGATGCTCTTAGCCAGTACTAGAGGAGTAGCCAAGTGCCGATTCAATTCTTCAAACACCTTCATGCACTTGTCATTCCTAGTAAACAAATTTCTTTTTTTGATGAGGTTAAAGAAAGGGAGGCAATAGTTAGTTTCCTTAGACACGAACTGGCTCAAAATAGCAACCATTCCATTTAAGCTTTGTACTTGCTTACAGTTCTTAGGACTTTCCTGTCTTGGATGGCTGGATTTTTTTGGGGTTAGCTTCAATCCCCTTGGCACTCACTACATGACCATGGAAATTTCTGGAAGGGACAACAAATGAACACTTCTTTGGATTCATCTCCATGTTGTATTGGCATAGTATGTTGAAAGTCTCGGCCAGGTTCTGTATATACCTCATGGCCTTTTTTGATTTCACTAGCATGTTATCCACATATAATTTTATGGAGCAATCAACTTGTTCAGAGAACCCGTGGTTGATGAGTCGCTGGTAGGTAGCACCCACATTTCAAAACCAAAAAGGCATGGCATGATATCAGTACATGCTAGCATTTGTGATGAAGTGTGCTCTTTGTCTATGCCGTGCGGGCAATCTTATTGTACCCAGAATAAGCATCCATGAAAGCGAGGAGCTCATGTCCACTAGTCGCATCGACTAGTTAATCGATGTAAGGCAATGGAAAGCTATCTTTAGGGCATGCCTTGTTAAGGTCGGAGAAATCAATGCACATTCTCAAAGAACCATTGAATTTTCGATCAGTACTAGGTTGGCAATCCAGACCGGATATTTTGCCTCCCGGATCAAGCCGTTGGCCAACAACTTCTCTACGTCTTCCTTGAAGTTCGACATCTTTCTAGGTTGAGAGGTCTATGCTTTTAACAAGCAGGGCTTGCCTTAGGATCGATATTTAGTGCATGGAAAATGACCTTGGGATCATTGTCGATCATATCAGTGTTCCCCCTTTGCGAAGATGTCTTTTTTTGCTGAAGGAATTTGATTAGCTCATCTCTAACTTCTGGACTGAGCTCCAAGCCTATTTGAATGACTTTGCTAGGGTTGGCACGATTTATAGGTATTGAATTGAGTGGAGTAGCAGGACCGCCGTCGATATTAGAATTTCAGATACGGAAATCGGGCGGGTCATCGTCGAGATTTTTGTTGGTCTCTAAGTTGCATTGGTCCAGTGCGTAAGTCATGGTCTCTATGACCTCCTGGTCGAGATAGATGTTTATGCTCGAGTTGAGTGTTTGAGGTTGCGCTCGCTCTAACGGATGAGTCTATCAACATTAAGAGCGTAGGAGTTGCAGTATTGGAAGTCCTCGCTTGCCAACAAGGTGCTACTTGCTCATTCCATGCTAATATAAGCTCCTTTATTATTTAGGGGTGGCCAAGGAGATGGGATCCTTTCCATCCCTGTCTTCATTGTGGCTGGCGGTCCTGGCATGACTGGGATGCTGATTGGCTCGACAGTTCTCACGGGTGACACGCGACCAGTTGGTGTAGTGTCACACCCCACCTCTATGCCTATACTCCAACGAATATCACTAGGTAATACTGTTTGGTAATATGGAGAATAAGGAGATATTGGGCTATCACACATGAATATTCCTTTAGGCTAACATCGATACGTATTCCAAAAATCATAAACTACTTACCTAACGTACTTGTTATCGGCATAAAGCAATAAAAATGTGTGTTTTTAGGATAGAACAATACAAAATATAATAGAATATAGAGAACACAGAGTTATGAATGTAGTGATAATATATATGTAATAAATAACTTATACAAGTACAATTGGGTCTATATAAAAAGATTAAATACCCACCATCTCAAAAATAAATACAATATACAATTCAATAACATATACATACATGAGACATTATAATATGTAACGATGCATAAAACTATGGGTAATCTAGCCTCCAACTGCTATAAGAATACCTGTTATTGGTTGCAGTAAACAGTAGCATTTACTAACTAAGTGCAACCGTTGATATTCATAATAAAACGAAATAGAAAATCAAGGCTACTACACCAATCCCGCCCAAGATTTTTAGAAGGCGATGAATCTTTTTCCTTCCGCTTTCCTTTTTCATTATTTTCATTCGCTCGCTCATGTCTTCCTTAAAATCACCCAAAACCCTAAAGTAAATTTGTCTCAAATACGAAACAAAAAAATTCATGCAAAAACTTACATCCTTTGTCTTTAGCTTAGAACCTCATCCCATCACCACTTGAGTATCCAGCTAACCTACAGCCTCCATAACATCACTTCACTTCTCAGCCTCCCGTGCCATGCTACGGATCGGTAAGCTTTTTATAGATTCATTAATTTTCAAAAAAAATCAATTTTGAACAAGAATTGAATTAAGAATTCGACTTTGATGCTTGTTAGATTTGATGTATTTTTGCTTCTTTAAGATCCGGTTCAACTTTGATTGCTACAGGGTTGGAATTGAAATAGATTTTAATTGCTTGTTTTGAGGTTAATTAGGACGGGTTTGCTATAATGAATTGAAATTGATATGTTAATTATAAGTTAAATTAATGATAATTTAGATGTTAATCCTGTGGTACTTTTAATCTTATAATTATTAAATTACATACACTTGTATATGCTGCACTTATCATGTTTTTACTGTCGAATTGTAACTTTTGATATTCAGATGGTAGCAATCTTCTATAACTTTTGTTTGCCATGTAGAGAATCTGACCATCTGTTTTAATGCTTCCTTCAAACAAATATGAGTGGACATGGTGGTAACCGTGGGATATGCTTATAAATTCACAGGATACCTATTTGTTTATTCATATTTTGGTGTTTATTTGGGTATATATATTTGACTACTTTCAATTATCTTCTCATTAGCTAGAAATTGATGTTGTTTATGCTCAACTATTGTCCCTGAAACTGAAAGTTCTTGCATTATCATGTTTGTTAGTTCTCCTACCGCAAATAGGACTCATGGAGCCTACGATGAAACAAACAATATGCAATTCCTAAAACTACCCACTTAGGCTTAATCTTCAATTTTAGATTTTCAACTCTAATTACCTTTACGGAAATTATTTTAGAGGCTGCATCACTACCACTTGTGACTGCCTACGTACCCCTATCTAATTGGAAAACTGAAAGTTCTTGCATTATCATGTTTGTTCCCATATTTTCTTTTTTTTCCAAATTAGGCTTACACCTTCATTTTTTGTTTTTTGTTTTTTGTTTCTTATAAAGAACAAAACTCGCAAACTTGTGTTTTTTGCTTTTACTAATGTTTGAATTTTACTAAATTATGCTTTTGTCTAAATTATGTTATTTACTAGTGTTTTGGTACTACTCATAAACTTAAGTCTGGGTTAACATCTTAACTATAAGCTTATTAAACTATCACTATTTAAGTGGTGTATTCCTCATTCATCAGTTGTACTCTCTCAGTTTTGCTCTATTTATAAATGATGCAGCAGCGTACCTGGATTCGAAGGCGAAAACATCCTCCGACCTAAACTCCAATCACCGCGACTACGACCTAAGTGCTCCGACCTAACAGCCTCCATCGCGACCTACGACCTAAACTCCTACCAAACCCCACGACCTAATTTCCGCGACCTAAAACCAATGCCGCGACCTACCAGGCCTCTCCGACCCAACTCCTGCGAGCTAAACCCCATCACAATGCCATCCCGCGACCTAACTTCAACTGCGACAACGTCTCCACGACCTAAATCCACCGACCTAACATCAACTCGACCTACTAACTCCTACGACCTAAATTCACTGCAATCCATTTCCCGCGACCTAATTCCACTCCCAAACCCTAGCTGCTAAGTCGCGCCTCATCAGTCGAGTGAAGGAAGATAGATCGCGAACTCTAACCTAAGTCGCGAAGCTCTTTTACTGTCAAGGCCGTACTTCCCTTAGCTCGCGAAGTAATTTTGATAAGTCGAAGAGATAATGTGATAAGTCGATGAATCGCGTGAAATGTTAAGTCGGAAGTCTTTATTTCTTAGGTCGTTAAACACTGTTGTTAAGTCGGAAACGACTTAAGAGTTGTAATTTTTTGAGTCATGTTGAGTTGTAACGTCTATAAATAGACCGGTTGGGTCATTTGTAATGGTTGTTGATTTTGGAATAAAATTCTTGTTTGTTAGCTTTGTGCTTTCAATTAAAATCGGTAGTTGAGTGTATCTCCTATCTCCACCTTCGACATTCGAGTGCGCTCGAATCTTCGATCGTTGAAGCCAATTCGCAGAATCAAGTGCGCTTGATCAACGCTCGAAGAATTGTAGATCTCTCTTCACGGTATCGTGCGCGATCAACGTGACAGAGATAGCTAGAATTTGGCATCTTCGGATCAACGAATTTGGGCATTTCAGTATTTCTCAATCCACCGATTGCTACGTTCATCGTATCATCAATTTTGTATTCCGCCGCTGCGTCATTTGGTATCAGAGCTTGTTTAGCCAATCATAGCTAAATCGAATCTTGGAGCCGTGCAATTTTGTTTGAAGTGTTGAAGTTGTGTTCATCGTGTTCATCATATTTTTGCAACAAAATTGGAGTTTAAGATCCATTTCATTTTGGATCAAAGTACGAAAGGTGTTTGAAACTTGAAGTGTGAAATTGTTGAAGTGTTTGTGAAAATTTTGAATCATGCCACCGAGAAGAGCTAACCGTTATCGCAACATTGATGCGTTGTATGGGAGAGAAGAAGCCGATGAGATGGAGCAAAGAATTAACGAAATTTTTAATGAGAAGCTTAATGAAGGGATTGGTCGATTAGAGAGGATGATGTTGGAGATGAGTCAAAATCAGAGAAGGATATCATCTGAATCGAGCCATGGGAGAAGTAGAGTTTCACCACATTCCAATCGGGAGAGAAGTGTCGATAGTGATCATAGAAGCGTGGATCGAGATTGTGATAGAAATGTTGATGATCGAAGACGCGAAAGGAATGTGAATGATCGAGAATGGAGGAATGTAGATAGAAGGGATGTTGGTGGTAGACGTGATGGTAGTAGAGATGTTGGTGGTCAGGATCGACATCGATATACATAGGATTGTGGAGAAGAGTATGAAGGTGGTAGTATTCATGGACGAGGACGTGGACAAGGAAGAAATCAGTCGGAGTACGATCACAAGTGGGAATCTGGGATGAAGACTGAAATTCCAGAATTCAAAGGTGGTATGCAAGCTGAGGAGTTTCTAGATTGGGTGGCTAATGTTGAAGAAAATTTTGATTTCAAAGAAGTTCCAGAACATCGTAGAGTGAAGTTGGTTGCTACAAGGTTGAGGGGTAGAGCTTTGGCATGGTGGCAGCAAACCAAACTTACACGTGAACGAATGGGGAAGTCAAAAGTTGAATCTTGGGAGAAGATGAAGAAATTGATGAAGGCAACGTTCTTACCTTACAATTATCAAACTCTGATGTATCAACGTTTGCAGAACTTGAGGCAGGGCACAAAGACTGTTAATGATTACGCAGATGAGTTTTATCAGCTTATTGCAAGGAATGATATTATGGAAACGAAAGAACAACCGACATCTAGATTCATTGGGGGATTGAGAATGCAGATCCAGGATATGGTGAATATGTTCGATCCAAGATCTGTGGCGGAAGCACATCAGAAAGCGTTGGCTTAGGAGAAGCAGGGACGACGAGGAGGTGGTCTGTTTACTAATTCCAACAATCAAGTGAAGGGTGTTAGTGGAAGTTCTAATGTTTCTAAACCTATCAGTAAACCAGTGGTGAAGGAGGCTGAGAAGGCAAAGGTTAACAACGGTTTCAAATGTCACAATTGTCAGGAGTTGGGTCATAAAAGCAATGAGTGTCCAAAGCCAAAGAAGAGAGCAATGATTGCTGAAGTTGAGGATGAGGATGAGGAGGCTGAAGATACTAATCAATTACCAGTTGAGGAGGAAGAATTGTTGTCTGGAGATGATGGTTATACATTAATGATGAGGAGGAATTGCTTAACACCGAAGCAGGAGGAAGAGACTAGCTGGTTGAGGAGTAACCTCTTTCAATCGACGTGCACTATCTTGGGAAGGGTTTGCAAATTTGTTATTGATGCTGGAAGCTGTGATAACATTATCTCTACAGAAGCTGTAAAGAAGTTATCATTGAAGACAGAGAAGCACCCGAAACCGTATAAGTTAGCTTGGTTGAGGAAAGGTGGGGAGGTGAAAGTTAGTCGAAGGACTTGTGTTAATTTTTCAATTGGGAAGAAATACAAGGACGAAATTTGGTGTGATGTTGTGGACATGGACGTATGCCATTTGTTGTTGGGGAGACCGTGGCAATATGATAGGGCGGTGCAACATGATGGGCGTACCAACAGTTACAGTTTCATGTTTGAAGGCACGAAGATTACTCTCGTTCCAAAGAAGCGTCAACAAGAAGAAAACAAACTGGAGGAGATTGAAGAGCTGAAAACTTTATTAACCTTGAAGGAGTTTGTTAAAGAAGTCGAAGAGGAGCCGGAAGTATTCTTGTTAATTGGGTGTGAGAGTAGTGAAGAAGTTGAAATTCCAGAAGAAGTTAAACTAGTATTGAAAGAATTTGAGGATGTATTTCCAAAGGAGTTGCCAACGGAGTTACCGCCGTTGAGGGACATTCAACATCAAATTGATCTAGTTCCAGGAGCTGTGTTACCTCACAGACCACACTACAGAATGAGTCCAAAAGAGCATGAGGAGTTGCGAAGGCAGGTGGAAGAATTGCTTGAACAGGGGCGTGTGCAGGAGAGTTTAAGTCCTTGTGCTGTACCATCTTTGTTAGTACCGAAGAAGGACGGGACATGGAGAATGTGCACTGACAGTCGAGCATTGAATAAGATTACTGTGAGATATAGATTTCCAATGCCGAGGTTGGATGACTTGCTAGATCAAATAAGCGGAGCTACTATCTTTTCGAAGATTGATTTGAAGAGCGAATATCATCAAATTCGTATCAGGCCAGGTGATGAGTGGAAGACTGCTTTTAAAACCAGGGAGGGTCTATACGAATGGTTGGTAATGCCATTTGGCTTATCAAATGCGCCAAGTACATTTATGCGGGTGATGAATCAGATTTTTAGACCGTTCATTGGGAAATTCGTGGTGGTGTATTTCGATGATATTCTGATATATAGTGGAAGTCCAGAGGAACATTTGAGTCATCTGAGAGAAGTGCTGATGGTACTGCGACAAGAACAATTTTATGCTGCGACGAAGAAATGCGTGTTCATGACGCATAGTGTTTTATTTTTGGGGTATATTGTATCGGATGGAGGAATACAGGTTGACCAAAGTAAAATCGAAGCGATTAGAGATTGGCCACAACCTAAGACGATAACAGAAGTTCGAAGTTTCCACGGGTTGGCTTCATTCTATCGAAGATTTATTCCACACTTTAGTAGTGTGATGGCGCCTGTTACTGATTGTATGAAGGGCAAACAGTTTTCATGGACGGAGGAAGCAGGAATTGCTTTTGAACGAATCAAGGAGTTGTTGACGACAGCACTAATTCTAGCATTACCTGATTTTCAGTTGTTGTTTGAGCTACACACTGATGCGTCAAAGGTTGGAATTGGAGGGGTGTTGAGTCAGATGGGACGTCCTATTGCATATTTCAGTGAGAAGCTATCAGGAGCAAAGATGAGATATAGTACATATGATGTGGAATTTTATGCTGTTGTGCAAGCTATCAAACACTGGAGACACTATCTATTTCAGAAAGAGTTTGTTCTTTACACTGACCATGAGGCGTTGAAACATTTACAAGGGCAAGACAAGATTTTAGCAAGACATGCATCATGGGTTGCATATCTGCAACAGTTTACGTTTGTTGTGAAACACAAATCGGGAGTGACGAATCGTGTTGCGGATGCATTAAGTAGAAGAAATCATGTATTGACTACAATGAAGGTCGAAGTGACAGGGTTTGATGTGCTACCAGAGTTATTTGTTGAAGATCCTTACTTTATGAAGTTTGTAGATAAAGTAAAGAAAGGAGAGACGGATGAGTTTGTGATGGTAGATGGTTTTCTGTTCAAGAGAAATCGATTATGTATACCAGATTGCAGTTTACGGTTGAAGATTGTGAAGGAATTGCATGAGGAAGGTCATGTGGGTAGAGACCGTACATTACAGCTGATTTCTCAATCTTATTTTTGGCCATCAATGAGGAAAGAAGTGGAAAGATTTGTGGAGCGATGTCATATCTGTCAGGTTTCGAAAGGAATTGCGACTAATGCTGGATTATATATGCCGTTACCTGTACCAACTAAGCCTTGGGTTGATGTGAGTATGGACTTTGTTTTGGGTTTGCCTCGAACTCAAAGGGGAAACGATTCCATTTATGTGGTGGTTGATCGATTTTCGAAAATGGCACATTTTATTGCATGTAAGAAGACAGCAAATGCCGTCCGAGTCGCTCAATTATTTTTCAAAGAAATCTATCGACTTCATGGATTGCCTGAATCGATTGTTTCAGACAGGGATACTAGATTTCTAAGTCATTTCTGGCTAAGTTTATGGAAGATGGTGGGAACGAAATTGAATTTTAGTAGCGCTTATCATCCACAGACAGATGGACAGACCGAAGTTGTGAACAGATCATTGGAGAATTTGTTGAGATGTCTTGTGCAAGACAATCTGAAGAGTTGGGATATGAAGCTATGTCAAGCAGAATTTGCACATAATCACGCTATTAACTGAAGCACTGGTTATAGTCCATTTCAGATTGTATATTCAAGCTTGCCAAAGGGGCCGTTGGATTTAGCGATAGTGCCACAATCGAAGGGGACAGTTAAACGGGCTGTTGATTTTGTTGATGGATTGACAGAATGTCATAGAATCGTGCAGGAACGTTTGGAGAAGGCAAATGAGAAGTATAAACGAGCTGCGGATAAGAAGAAAAGAAGTGTGGAGTTCAACGAAGGTGAATTTGTGTACGCGGTGTTGACAAAGGATCGATTTCCAGTTGGAACGTACAACAAGTTGAAAGCTCGAAAAATTGGTCTATTAGAAATTTTGAAGAAGATCAATAATAATGCATATCGGTTGAAGTTGCCAGATCATATCCACACTGCTGACGTTTTCAACGTTAAACATTTGATTCCGTACCATGGAGATGAGCGTGTTGAAGAAGAGAGTAGTACAAATTCGAGGTCGAATTTTTGTCAACAAGGGGAGGATGATGCAGCAGCGTACCTGGATTCGAAGGCGAAAACATCCTCCGACCTAAACTCCAATCACCGCGACCTACGACCTAAGTGCTCCGACCTAACAGCCTCCATCGCGACCTACGACCTAAACTCCTACCAAACCCCACGACCTAATTTCTGCGACCTAAAACCAATGCCGCGACCTACCAGGCCTCTCCGACCCAACTCCTACGAGCTAAACCCCATCACAATGCCATCCCGCGACCTAACTTCAACTGCGACAACGTCTCCACGACCTAAATCCACCGACCTAACATCAACTCGACCTACTAACTCCTACGACCTAAATTCACTGCAATCCATTTCCCGCGACCTAATTTCACTCCCAAACCCTAGCTGCTAAGTCGCGCCTCATCAGTCGAGTGAAGGAAGATAGATCGCGAACTCTAACCTAAGTCGCGAAGCTCTTTTACTGTCAAGGCCGTACTTCCCTTAGCTCGCGAAGTAATTTTGATAAGTCGAAGAGATAATGTGATAAGTCGATGAATCGCGTGAAATGTTAAGTCGGAAGTCTTTATTTCTTAGGTCGTTAAACACTGTTGTTAAGTCGGAAACGACTTAAGAGTTGTAATTTTTTGAGTCATGTTGAGTTGTAACGTCTATAAATAGACCGGTTGGGTCATTTGTAATGGTTGTTGATTTTGGAATAAAATTCTTGTTTGTTAGCTTTGTGCTTTCAATTAAAATCGGTAGTTGAGTGTATCTCCTATCTCCACCTTCGACATTCGAGTGCGCTCGAATCTTCGATCGTTGAAGCCAATTCGCGGAATCAAGTGCGCTTGATCAACGCTCGAAGAATTGTAGATCTCTCTTCACGGTATCGTGCGCGATCAACGTGACAGAGATAGTTAGAATTCGGCATCTTCGGATCAACGAATTTGGGCATTTCAGTATTTCTCAATCCACCGATTGCTACGTTCATCGTATCATCAATTTTGTATTCCGCCGCTGCGTCAATAAATCAACTTCATTAGTTAAACAATCGAACGATAGATAGATAAATAGGCAGTTAACTTAACGGTGCATATATACCGAGATTAGCAATTTGATTTCATTACCCGGGTCCAAATTATTGTAAATGCAGCATAATGAATAGTATTAGTCAAAGTAAAGTAATGGAATTTGGTGGATTGTGCTTTTTATTGACTGAATGGTACCTTGGATGGTGACTAGAAGAAAACCAGCTAGTGCCAATATGTAAGGAACTTTTATAGTCCCATATTTTCCACATGAGACTGAATTTAGTACACCAGGCTGCTATAATTTGAGCTCGTATGTTATATTCCTATATATTTCCATTAATATCTTTAAACAAATTTAGAGTTTAGACGTCATAGGTCATGTCTCATAAATTCAGAGCTCATATGTTATATCTCATAACATTGAAGGGTCTTTGGCCTCATACTGCATCCATACCTCTGGTAGCTGTTAAATTTGAAGAGCCTTTTATCTTTATTTATTTATGTATCTATCTATATTATTTTTTGGATAACCATGGTTTGTTGTAGTTTCATCATCTTTCTACATTATTTTCCAATATAATTTATCAAATCTTTTGTTTTCCTCTTGATCACAATTCAAAGTGCTTTTGATTTCCATGTATAGTAATGCTGAAATACAGTATATCATGTTTCTTTATGTGGCGTATGTAGTAGTGACACCATCACTTTTAATGCTTCTTTTCTCATATGTATAATTTGATTAATTGAACACCGACGATATATTTAATTATGACACATTGTAATATTTTCCATGGTATTTATTTTCATTCAATAATAATTGTAGTTTTCCTTGCACTGTATAGTCATAGGATATATTGGCCTGAATATATAGGTATTTACCATTGTAAGTCCATAAACATACTACAATACTTTATGATAAAAAAATCCATAAAACTCTTACATATAATGTAATTTAGATCTCAGCAGAACTGATTGTTTTCTTATTTTATTAGAATATATATTTGATAGAAAAAAGTTGCTTGCTTAATAAAGCTTAGAAGGCAAAAGAGAACACTTTGGCAGATCGATTTGAAGCTAAGTGTGCCAAGAACAAGGCAGTCGGAGAAAGAAAGCATGCAAGAAGGGAGGAGCGATTTGCTCAGGTCAGTATATCTTCCAAGTTTTTTAAACTTTTATGTTATTGCAAAGAGTTTTGTTTTTGTTTCTTTACTCTTCCTTTTTAGGGTTCAACAGTTCATGGTGTGATGGGACTATCTGGGCATAAATACATGCACCGTGATTTGAACCACATGGAAAAGCTAGTTCAAGTTTAGTATGTAGTATTTGTCGTGTGTTACTAGTGTGCATACTGAGGGCAAAATGCATTATAATTTATATACATAAAATACGATGTAGACCAATGTTAAGCACAGACTCCACTTGGGATACACCACCATCTTCTTGGTGAATAATGGAGAATCTACTTGTGATATCATATCATAACTCAAAAGTGTTTTTACAGTCCACTGATAAAATTGTGGTTTTGTATTAGAGCACTGGTCGAATGTATGAAAAGTGATTTAAACTGGCAATTCAAACTGCTCCAAAATCACATATGATGTAAACTGGCGATGTGGAAGCTTTGTTATGTGAGATAAGTTAGAAACTGCCATCATTCTCATCTTATATTGTAAATAAAATTTCAACTTGAATGTACAAAATTACGTTTTCAAATTACCAATTTAGGAGGAATAAAGTCAACAACACAAAATTTTGGGTTTTTTCCCTTGGCACATAGAAGTACCCTGAAATAGATTAGCACTGTCATGACTTCCATTATTAAAGCTTTGCTTGTCAATTCTGATATAACAGTATATGGAATGAAGTACGGGTATGGAGTTCTGGACTTCCCCACAAGTGGAGTGTTTGAACTTTGAAGTAGAACCAAAATGTTGTCCAGGGTTTTCCTTTAGATGTTCTATTCTAATGGGTTATCCAAATATACCTCCTATTGAATTTAGGAAATTCATTGAAAATGTTCGCATGGAGTACCCAGGGGATACATACAATCTATTATCATAAACGTGCAACAACTTCACTGAGGATGTGCCTTTGGGATTGATAGAAATCAGCTTCCTAAATGGGTTAATAGGCATGCAAATATAAGTAAGAACATCTGAGCACTTTTCCGTTTTACCTTTTGGAGTAATTTTTTGTTTATCGCTAGCATGTTTGTTAATGAGCGTAAATATTACTTGCAAAAGGCTACTAGTATTATCTTGAGTTAATTTGGTTTATATTTATTGTATTTGTTGTAAGCTGTCTCTGCTCTCTAATAATTGTTTCGTACAATTAAACCAAAGTACCTTTATCTATATGAGTCCATTAGTAGTTGTTTTAACAGCTTTAAAATCTGTACATAGGAAAAATTAAATAGTTAAAATGTTTCCTTAATAATACTGCAGTATCTATGAAAATACGCATTATAGCTTGCATTATATTTAAATATGTTTGGGCCTTGCATTAACTTTTGTTTATTTTATACACGTTCATTTATTAAGGAGTTTAGTTACCGGAGCATTCATAAAGTACGACTTGAACTTTTTATATATACTATTTTGCCCACCATAGCATAAATTTTTATTTCCTCAATGACCAGACTAGTAGTCCAGCATGGCAGCATGCATGGTGTATGCATGTGAAGTAGTTTACATGCTTTTCAAATTAAATGTTCCTTATATTTTATTTTATATTACACTTATATAGAGATTATCCAGGGATTTTTTACTTATGGAGTTCACTTCCATGTTATTACATCTCTATTTTCTAGGATTTTTTTCTTGAAATATTAATTGTTCAAATTAGAGGTTTGAGGGGTATTATACCTAATTCCCCTGGACATGGTTGCAATTTGTGGAAGAGATGTACATACACATTGAATAATGAAAATTAGGTCTACAACTTCATTTGGATTATGATTGTGTTGCCCTATAGCTTCAATAATTTTAAATTAACATGTATTGTACTAGATAGTCTAGAGCAGGGACATACCTAGGATTCCAAGTTTCCCTGGGGGCAACTTGATATTTCTGCTTAAGCAAAATAAACTTAAAGCAGAAAATAACATATAATATAATGTAAAAATAATGCTAAACATGAGAACATTAAAGTTTTATGTCATCGAAATATTAAACATAAACTATATGGACAGAAAAATAAAATAGAAAATGAATGTGGCAATTTAAATTAAAACAGTTCGATAAAAACTTATATTGCAAGTAGAAGAATGGCCTAGAAATATGTTAACACAAATACAGAGAAGAAAGAAAATAATGTGACTGAATTTCTTATTTATTGAAACTGAAAATGAGTTTTTTTATAGTCATTACAATACAAAAAAGAACTGACAAAGTCCTCAGCTAATTCAGCTAACAACTTAGACCAAATAAAAACTCCTAGAATGATGCTAAACAGACGAGACTTATTCTGACAATAACAAAAAAAATGATTTAAACAAACCAAAAAATAATGACATAAACTTCAACGACTACCTTGTGCAACTTGATCATTTCATTCAACACCTCCCCTTGATCCAAGCTTGCACATTCCTATCTTCTCCATGAAATGCTGATGCTTAACTTGATTCAAAGCTTTGGTAAACAAGTCAGCATTCTGAAAATTTGTACCACAGAATTGCAGGACAATTTTGCCTTCAGATACCAATTTCCTGATGAAATGATACTGAACTTCAATGTGCTTAGTTCTGGCATGAAACGCAGGATTCTTAGTCATAGCAATAGTTGACTTGTTGTCACACCAAACTTCCAATGCTTCCGGTTGCTCACAGCATAAATCCTTTAGAAGTTTCTTCAACCACATAGCTTGCCTAGCTGCAGCTCCTACAGCCACATACTCTGCTTCAGATGAAGAGAGTGCAACAGTGTCCTGTTTTTTTGAACTCCAAGTAATGGCCCCTGAACCTAGACTGAATATTGAACCAGATGTGCTTTTCCTGTCATCAACACACCCTGCCCAATCACTGTCAGAGTAGCCCCTTAACTTGAAGTTTTTAACATTTTCATACCAGATGCCAAACTGAACCGAGCCTGCTACATATCTTAGGATCCTCTTTGCTGCACCAAGATGTTGCTTTGTAGGGCAATGCATGTACCTTGACACAACACTAACACAGTATGCAATGTCTGGTCTAGTGTGTGTAAGATAATTCAGACCTCCCACCATGCTTCTAAAGACTCTTTCATCAGCTTTGCCTGTTCCATCTTTCTTCTGCAGCTTCTCGTTGGCATTCATTGGAGTCTTAGCAATTTCACAATTCTCCATGTGAAATCTTTTCAACAGATCACGAGCATACTTCATCTGACTCACAAAAATGCCATCTTCTCCTTGCTTCACTTCCAATCCAAGGAAGTATTGCAATGCTCCAAGATCAGTCATCTCAAACTCATGCATCATGGAATGCTTAAAATCATCTAGCAAGCTTTGTGATGAACTTACATAGATGATATCATCAACATATAAGCAAACTATGATGAATTCATTCATACCTCTTTTCCTCACATAAAGAGTAGGCTCATTTTCACTTCTGTCAAAGCCTGTGTTGATGAAGAATGCATCTATCTTGCTGTACCAGGCTCTTGGAGCCTGTTTCAAGCCATACAAAGCCTTTCTTAGCTTATACACCTTCCCTTCTTCACCTCCCTTGACAAACCCTTGCGGCTGCTCGACAAACACTTCTTCTTGAAGCTCACCATTCAAGAATGCAGACTTAACATCAATCTGGAACACTTTCAGCTTCCACTGAGCAGCCAAAGCTAAGATTGTTCTCACAGTTTCAAACCTTGCAACTGGAGAGAAAGTCTCCTCATAGTCTATTCCCTCCTGCTGAGCATAACCCTTTGCTACAAGTCGAGCCTTGTGCCTGGATATGCTTCCATCTGAGTTGAATTTTGTCTTGAACACCCACTTGAGGCCTATCACATTCTTCTGTTGAGGTAAGCTCACCAACTCCCATGTTTCATTCTTCTGAATTGATTTGATCTCCTCCTCCATTGCTTGTTGCCATTCAGCTTGTGAGACTGCCTCCTCAAAGCTTGTTGGTTCAGTGACAACAAGAGCAAAGTCACAGCTTTCGTAGATATCATCTAGTGACCTTACTCGAATTGGTGGTGATTCAGTTGAGGATGATGATGGTGATGAAGAACTCGAGCTACTTGAGGATGAATTTGTTGTTATTGGTGTTGTTGGTGGAATTGGCACAGGTTGATCATGAACTGGTGTAGGATCATTCACTTCTTCCTCAAAAGAGACAGTTTTTGCTGCTGTCTTGCCACCATTCACTGTTTGATCAAATTTCCAGCTTGCATCTTCATCAAAAACTACATTCCTGCTTATAACTATCTTACCAGATAAGGGGTTGTACAATCTATATGCTTTAGATTGATTTGAGTAGCCAACAAATATGCACTTTTCAGCTTTGTCATCTAGCTTAGCTCTAAGATTTATCATAGCATAAGCAATGCATCCAAACACTCTTAAATGACTTACAGAGGGTTTCTTCTGTCTCCAAGCTTCAAATGGAGTGGAATTCATGACTGCCTTAGTTGGAGAGATGTTGAGGATGTAAACTGCAGTTGCAACAGCTTCACTCCAGAACTCGTTTGGCAGCCCTTTCATTTTTAGCATGCATCTTGCCATCTCAACAACGGTTCTGTTCTTCCTTTCTGCTACACCGTTTTGCTCAGGTGTATAAGGTGCTGTGAGCTCACGTCTGATCCCATGTTCTTCACAAAAGCTTGCAAACTTTTGTGACACAAATTCTCCACCTCTGTCAGTCCTTAGAGCCTTCACCAATTTTCCACTTTGCTTCTCCACCAGTGCTTTAAACTTCTTGAAGTTGTCAAAAGCCTCTGACTTGGCCTGTTGGAAGTAGACCCAGCTCATCCTACTGTAATCATCAGTGATTAGTAAAAAATATTTACTTCCACCAAGTGATTGTGTTTGCATAGGCCCACATAAGTCAGCATGGACTAGCTCTAGGCAATCACTTGCTCTCCATGATCCTAAGCTTGGAAAGGAGCCTTTAGCTTGCTTTCCATACACGCATCCTTCACAGAATTCCAGATCACCCATACTTGGTAATCCATTTACAAACTCTTTATTTGACAGAAGCTTTAGGCCTTGAGAGTGCAAATGCCCATACCTGAAGTGCCACAGTTTTGCAGTTGAATCTCCTTTGACAACTAATGCTTGGCCTGCATTTTTTGTCAAATCCAGTGGAAAAACTTTGTTTCTCCCCATAGCAATCTTCATCACTACTTCATTGCTCTCCTTCTCCTTGATGATACACATATCATTTTCAAACAGGATTTTGTAGCCACCACAGATTAACTGTCCCACGCTTAACAAGTTGTGTGCAAGCTTTGGAACATATTGAACATCATAAAGCAGTTTTGTTTTACCTCTTTCTGTTGGCAATGCTATGGTGCCTAGCCCCTCCACAGATAGTTGCTTGCCATCTCCAAGCCGTACAACACTTTTCTTGGAGTCATCTAAGTTCTGAAAGATGGATCTTGAGCTTGTCATGTGGTTTGAGCAACCACTGTCGACATACCACACCTGACTTCCATCACTTTCACAACTGTGTTGGACTAAAAACAGATTCTCATTCTCTGCATAATTGGATTTGTTTTCCAATTTTCCTGCAGCCTTGTCTTCATCTTTCTTCCAACATGAGGCTTCTTTGTGACCAGGTTTGTTACAGTAGTAACATTTAATTAACCCTTTGTAATTGCCTTTGGAGGACTTTTCTCTTCCTTCACCAGATTGGCCTCTTCCTTGGCCTCTTCTACCTCTGCCTCTGTTTGAGCTTTGCTGGCGTCTCTCCTTGTTAGAAGACTCTCCTTTGACTTGGAAAGCCTTCTCCTCTATTTTTTCATCACCTTTGGTCAATCTCTCTTCATGAGCTTGAAGAGACCCTTTAAGTGCATCAAAAGTATATGTGTCCATATCTTTTGACTCCTCAATTGCAGTCACAATGTGCTCATACTTCTTTGTGAGACTCCTAAGCACCTTGCTCACAACTGAACCTTCTTTGATTTCTTCACCTAAGGTTCTCATTTGTTGAACTGTGCTTGAGATTCTTGACAGGTACTCATTGACTGTCTCCTTCTCCTTCATTTGAGAAGTCTCAAATTCTCTTCTCAAAGATTGTAATCTTACATTGATTACTTTCTTGTCTCCCACGTATTCTTGCTTGAGAATATTCCAAGCTTCCATTGCTGTTGAAGCTGCTGCAATTCTTGGAAAGATTTCATCATCCAGGGATTGTTGAATGATGAACAATGCCTTTGCATCCTTCTTCCTCTTTTCTCTTAGTGCTTGATCTGGATCTTCTGGCTGCGTGTCAGTAAATCCTTCTTCAACAATGCCCCATAATTCCTGAGACTTGAAGAGAGTTTTCATCTTCAAACTCCAAAAATGGTAGTTCAATCCCTTGAACATAGGCAACTGGGTGAGTGAGTTCCCATTGCCATTACCATTGCAATTTTGCATTGTTTCTTAATGTGTTTCCCTGTGTTTTAACCCTCACACGAAACACTCAATCAAGCCCCTAGAATTCTCTCTGGCTTTGATACCAAATGTTAACACAAATACAGAGAAGAAAGAAAATAATGTGACTGAATTTCTTATTTATTGAAACTGAAAATGAGTTTTTTTATAGTCATTACAATACAAAAAAGAACTGACAAAGTCCTCAGCTAATTCAGCTAACAAAATATAGAAACCAACTGCAAGATGTCCCTCATATTTGGGTTATATATGCTAGAGAATGAGCAGGCCCGGTTCCAAGGCTAGGCCTGGCAGGCGGCTGCCTAGGGCAACCCCCCCGGATGGGGGCAACAAGGTGGAGAAACAAGAGATCTAAACAGTTTAGTATTTAACCAATAATACTTTACATGTTAATTGAAAGCGGTGCTAGTGCAGTGGTAGTGGGCAAATTTCCCTGTTTCGATGTTGTAGGTTCAACACCCATCATAGGGTAACATTTTGCATAATTTCCACCAGAGTATTGTTTTCCAATATTTTCGGTTTGCCTAGGGCAACCCATTCCCCTGAGTATAATGCAATAAAAATAATATAAATTAGTTACTAAAACAATAAATAAAAACTCTATTTCTACATTGTTTTTATGCATCCTAACAAATACCAACAAATTTATGAATATTTACTGATACGGATTATTTTATATATATATACTGATCCAGAAACATACTATCTTTTTAAGGTATTCATTGCACTATGAAAGCAAAGTCAGTGTTCGATAACAACGAGTTCTGATGTCGATTTTGGAAGGATGTTATATGTATAAAAATGAAGTATATGAAACTTGAAACAAAGGCATAAGCATTTTACACCGAGCAAGCAACTAGGTATGTGGATGCCATTCTAATTATCTATTGTGTCAATAATACTAGTTCTGTTGAATAATAAGTAAATATCAATACTTAATGCTTGAATTTTGAAGTGTAGTTATGCTGACATTATATATAACATCTGAACTAGAGTTAGTAAAAACAAAGTGAACTTGCTTCTCGGACTGCATATCCCCATCACTAATAGATGTGACAAGAGAATCATCTGGCATAGACTGGGCAGCCAAGTCGTTTAGAGATTGCGACATCCAAAGGCTAGTGTCGGGGCTCAGATTTCCAGCAATAGAGGCCGGTTGTTTAGGCATATTGTAACAATCATGTAATTGGGGGTAATTAATAAATGTAAATATTAATTATTTAATCGTTTAAAATAGATCTTTATAAGTTAAATAAGTATGATTTTGGATTTTTCAAGAAATATTGAAATTTATAATAAGGATATTGGTAATGAAATCAAATGATTTTGATGATTAATTGTTTGTTTTAAAAGTTGTGAAATAAAATAATTAGAAATTAATTAATTAATGGATTTAAAATATGAATTTTTTGTAATCTAAATTCAAATGAATTAAGTATAGAAATAAATTCAAGGGTATTCTATGTAATGTTGGGTAATTAAATGGATATTTTAGAAATATAGAAATGTAAATTTATTATTATTTGGAACAAAATGATTAGTTAAATAAATAAAATCGTAGAAAATAATTATATAAAATAAATAATGGAATGAATTATTAGAAAATAATTTAGTATGATAGAATTAATTTTGTAATTGGGTTTGAATTTATATCGGTTTCACGAAGCAAAAGAAAGAAAGTAAGAGAAAGAAGGAAGAAACGAAAAAGGAAATAAAGAAGTAGGTGAAGCCAACAACTCAAGCCCAATAACATAAACCTTAAAAATCCAAGCATCCTGACATTTCCATTTCTAGAAATCAATCTCCAAATTTTTCTTCCTCATCTATTAATTCAACATAAACGAATATATTTGGGGCTCAAGAAAAATCAACTTCAACACCAAACCCTATCTCTCTACATATTCAAATTAAATTCAAAATAAATTCTACAAATTTCAATAACTCAACTCAAAGTTCCTTGATAGTTCTACACCATTTAGCAGTCAAAAAATAAAGATTTAACCATTAATTTGAAGTCGCAGTGAAGAAAAAGAGAGGTGCAAGTGTCCGGTTGTGCTTCTTCCATCCAAGATGAGTAATTTACTCACAATTTCTGTCTATGTTGATGAAGTATTGAAGTATGGAAGTAATTGTAGAAGGAGTAGGAAGGAGGCGACATAGGGGGTGTGTGAAGTTCTACGCATGTGTGTGTGCATTTCTGTACGCGTGTGTGTACTGTTGTTTTTGTGTGTTAGATGTTGTGTGTATGTGTGCTGCTGCTTGCGTGTGTGGATATAGTTCTCTGTGTGTGTGGGTGCAAGCCTGTGTGCGTGAGTGTGTGCATGTTAGTGTGCATGTGTGTGCAGTCGTATGTGTGTTTCTGTACAGGTGTGTGAACAGCTATGTGTATGTGTGTTTCTGTGCGTGCGTTGTGTGATATTGTGTGCGTGTGGGATATGTGTGTAAGTTTATATGTGCGTGAGTGTGTAAATCTGTGCATATATGAGTGCAGGTCAAGCTATACAACGAAGTGCAAGTTATTTGTACTATACATACATATACATATACACACACATACATATATGTGGAACTGAGAATGATAAAAGTTGTGGCACTCTTATATTTTGCAATTCATAAATATGTTTTGTGAATTCATGTGCATGAGTGGGCAAGCACTAGTTACATATATACTTAAATATGTGAGTGAGCACATGTGTGTTGTGTAAACCTGTGTGTTGTATTGTGTTGTGTAATCCTATGTGTGTATGTGCATGATTCTATGACTTGTGTGTGCAAACGTTAGTTACATTTATACTTAAATTGATATATATATATATATTAAAATATAAAACAAACCCAAAGTAAATATACATAATAAATACACTTAAACTATAATATATATACTTATATATTATATATAAATGTTATTATATTTTATAAAGCTTAATAAATTAATAAAGTGAATTTAATAGCATTATTGAATGGAAAACTAAATAGGTGGATAAATTCTTATCTATAAATTATCCAATGAACTTATAAAATTGGTAAATATTATATAACTTACGTTATAATTTTTTTTAAAGAAATTGCATATACATCTATTTAATCGGATATTACCTTATATCAATCAATTAAGTAGTGTTTACTTTAATAGATTAATTATATTTTTTCAATTATAGTGTTTAATATTATTATTCCTCTCCTATAATTGATTTGAATATATGAATGATTCAATGTTGATACTGATTTCGGTAGTTTTGTTATAATACGGTGATGGCATCCTTTAGTATGGATTTATGATATTTTTATATTGGTTTTGTTACTTTAATTTTGTATGATGAAAAATCTGAATAAATAGAGTTATAAAACCGTTTGGGATAGGGCATTCAGTAACATTTGCCTGGTTATTCTTTGGACTCGTTATACAGAATATTATGGAGATTGAGTGGAGTTTATAGGCAGTGGATAAACATTTGAGTATCACGTAGTGGTATGGGATGTCGTTGTGATATTTATTCGATCATTCATCGTAAGTAGATGACAATCATGTGACGGTATTTGTGGAGACTCACCGTAGCGAGTCATGTGTATTGCCATGTGTCGGTAGTTATGTATAACCGTGTGTCGGCAATAGTACCAAGCTGTGTGGCAGCAATATATAGAGCCTGTGTCAGCAATCATAGGAGCTATGTGTTAGCTATTGAGTATTGATACTATGTGTCTATCTATCTTGTCCATCTTCCTTTCCGTGTCGGGATTGAACTGGATTGGCCAATATTCATCCCAGCGGCCTGATCGCGGTGATTGCGCCCCGAGTCCATGACATTCTTATTCATTGTTGTAAAATCTTTCTAGGCTCCTACTTAGGCCCTACCTAGGCACTAGGCTAGCTTTACTGCTTAGGTATTTGCCTAATCCTCCTACCTAGGCGCTAGGCTAGCTTTACTGCTTAGGTATTTGCCTAATCCTCCTAAATGAGATTTACCGTATTATCTAAACATATAAATAAGTTTATAGGTACTATCTATGCATGAATTTACACTTGATGTCTCTTATAAGCGTTAAAATGTTTGTTTCAAGTGATTTTGTCTCCATGATTGCTTTCAAACCCATCCAAATCCATGATATCCCATTGTGGATCAGTTATACTAAACAAAATACTAAAATTTTATTCAAAATGCATGAGTTTATCAAAAACGCCTAGATCTGATTAATCCTCGATTAATCCCCGCTTAGGCGATTAAATCCTAGTCCATGCTTACCGCCTAGCGATTTTTACAACCTTGCCCTTATTGCTGTGTGCCTTAGCTATGTACATCTTTGATGTGTGCGTTTACCCCTGTGTTACATGAGCCAGCAGTCAGTTACCTATAGGGGAAATGTGTCAGGCCATGATTGATGTAAAGTGTAGTCTTGCAGCGTGTTTATGATATATGATGGATATTATCATGATACCAAGGGGAAGTAACAGATGACTGTAGGGGCAATGTCAGACGGACACATGTGAAGCTCCTGGAGTAGGTAGACATGCTTTCAGTCTCCCGTTTGGATTTGGTGTGTGTGGTAGATAGACATATACTATTTATATTCCTACCTGAGACTAGGTCCAGGATATAGTAAATCCCCATATCTTATCTTTATGTGATTGATAGGAGGATGCCTTATCCATTTTAGGTAGATGGCCTGTTCTCTTAAGGAGATGACCTACTCATTATTGATTGTTATAGGCATTGCTATGAGCTAGCATAAACCTTTTTATTGATTTTTGGATTTTGATGATAATTTCAAAACATGGATGATTCACCTATTTGATGTTGATTCCATAATTTCTGATTTGATGTGCATTTACATGGGTGATGACATCTTTATGCATGGTTTTGGGATATTTGATGTTATGCGATACTCCAGCATTGTTCACGATTTTATGATTTTATACCGTGTCTACATAGTTATTTATATATTGATATCGTGGATGTTTGTCTTGTCTTACTCCAATGATGTTATCATATTATTATTCCTTACATATTGAGTTACATTTGTATATTAAATCTTGATTTAGACATAATCTGAGATGTGTGTTATTTACATAATTCTCGAGTTAGTCCGAGACATTTCAGGTTCAAAGACAGTGAAACTAGCTTGTGTTTTGGACATAGAGAAGGCTAGGATGTTGTATTATTGTATATCATTCGAGTATTATATTATTTCATATATGTATATTGTGGTTTTGTATATTGAATGCACCATGT
Organism: Allium fistulosum; assembly: GCA_030737815.1. Classification (NCBI taxonomy): domain Eukaryota; kingdom Viridiplantae; phylum Streptophyta; class Magnoliopsida; order Asparagales; family Amaryllidaceae; genus Allium; species Allium fistulosum. The sequence goes on from CM060902.1 coordinate 1,218,854,557, forward strand.
ATATTCATATATTATATATTATCGCTGTGATTGAGTCTGTGATCTTTGTTATTTATTGTATATTGTATATTATTCTATTTTATAGACACACGCGTTTATTTCTTTATACTGATACTGTGTACGTATAGGCGAGTTACTTATATTGATGTTTAAATATGTACCAGTGTTAGTTAAAGGAAATATTCACGTGTGTACCCCATGTTGCCTCATTCTCCATATTATCTGATAGCATTATCTAGTAATACTCTTGTATGGTATGAGTACAGAGGTAGGGTGCTTTACATGTACCATGGGCATCAAGATCATCCAACAAGTCGTCGTCTACACAGAATGCAGCCGTATGATTAGCCTCATCGTTAGGGTTAATGTCCAAGCACGAAGGTAGCGCTACGAAGCTGTTACTTATCGAGATTGCAAGAGAGTTGATCTTGTAGGGTCTCCCTTTCCAATGCATGGATGACGACGAGATAATAGCCGTAAAAATCCCTGTGTTAGCTTGTAAATCCTTAGCTATCGTAATTAATTTCTGGATTAAACGAGGATAATCTAATTTTAGGATAGGAGTGGATATCAAGTATAATGGTGCAGGTTTACGTGTTGCTGATATTACTGAAGTACGAAGAATTGATGCATGTGGCTGAAGGTAGACTTGATTTGGCCCAAACTGAGAAGAGGGCCCATTTGCTTTAGAATAATATATGGGAGAACCTTGTTGAGAAGCACGCTAAAAAAATTTGGATCTGATGCTGGACTAACATAAGAGGCCAATGGAAGAATGTTTGTTTGAAAGCGTTAAAATTCCAATCAGCAGTTGTTGATAGTAATGGCGCACATTTCTAAACATTGTAGCCAAGTACGGTTGGTGCATCATGTGTTTGTAAATATGCATAATTTTCAGGTCGTTGCTTGTGAATATTTTATAGCATTGTTTCAAGCATTTGGTAAATTGTGAATATTTTTAGGTCGCTGCTTGTGAATATTTTATTGCATTGCTAAACATTGTCAATATTTGGTAGTTTCATTTAATTGTTATCGGTATTGAGCCTATTTCATTTTGGTAAATTAAATGAACCAAGACATATTTTGTCGCATAGTTTCTTTAGCTTGGTTCATTTAATTATCATTTATATTATATAATGTAGTTTAAACTAGTTATGTACCATATTTTTTAAAAGATTTTTGTACATGTTCTCATTGTTGATTATTATACTAGTCAACGGGTATATAAGCTATTCCAGAGATGATCGGTAGGAGTGATGAATCAATACTTGCCTTTAATCGTCATCTATATTATAATATTTTGTTAGCACTAGTTGTTGCAAACTTCTCTATGTACGATTATGAATTTTACGTTAACTTGGTTGTCATAAAACTATTGTATCTGTACGGTTATGGATTTTATGTGAATATGGTTATTTTGTTTAAAATATTTTATATCGAATTGTTTATATATTGTATTTCATTCTGTAATTAATGTGTTTTTCGGTTGTTTGAATGTGTCGATTACATGAGTGATTGTTGGTTTCATGCTGAAATATGTTAGTTATTACTATATAATATATGTCATGAACAAAATAAAGTAGAAACCAAATATATATGGTGGCAAAAAAATACAACAAAATATATATGGCGGCAGAAGAAAAATGCCAAAATATATGGTGGCATTTACTAAAATGCAACAGTAAGGTTTGGGTTTTTAATGCATCTTCTATAATAGTGTTTATGAAAATGCAACGCTACGATAGTACTTTTTAGTGGTTATACAATGCTACGATTAAAAAGTTTCTGCTGCGTTTGTATAACACTACAATATATTTCTTTTCGGTAGTGTTTACGAAAATGCAACAGAAAATCTAGGACTTTTAGGTGCATGTCATATAACGGCGTTCTCTAAAATGTTACTATAAGTTATGGTAACTTTTTGGGTGCTACTATATCTATTTTTTGTTGTAGTGAACTAAGCCCAACAATCGTGAGTTGGTCTTTTCGTTCCTGAACCTAAAATGTCTCGGACTGACTCCAGTATTATATAAATAACACACGGGTCAGACTATGTCGAGAATGTGGATGTCGATATGTAATAGCAACTAGAATGGTGTAAACATTAGTATCTCAAAGCAATATGTAACATCGCACATGTATCAATCTCATACCAAACCGTGCATATATAAAATTAGTCACTCATGGTAAAGTATAGTCAATCATCTTATCAGTGGCATGTGAGTAATATAGGTGAAACATCATCTAAACAAATAACTACTATTCCAAAACCAAATGCAATAATGTATATCTCGACCATCGGCCTAATAAAGACGAAGGCTTCCGACTACATGGCCCAAGAGGTATATAGCCTATAGCATATGCAGACTCGTCATAAGGCATACAATACAATCAAACACACTATGGGCAGGCATATAGCTAGCACCAATAATACATAGGCATAAAGACTATCATAGAGATAGATGAGCACACATCGGTTTATGTGCGTTAAGAGGTCCTCGCCCCTAAGTAGATGTTTAGAAGAGGTATCTAAATAACATAATATGACCATGTAATCTCACATATTCCGGATGGATGCCTTACAGCACACAACACTACTCCAGGGGATAATCCTTGTAGCACACCCCACAATCTTAAGCTACTCCCAATCATCGTAATTCTACTTCCATCTGCATGATATAGTCATGAGCCTACTCCCAATGGTAATAGACCAGGCTAGTGGGGGCATCAAGGCATATCCATACACAATTTAGATATCATCATCTGGAACGAATAATATAAGGTGATGCTATGGATCCAGAGCACGACCCTGCAATTAGCTAACTAGGATAGACACTGGTCTATCTGGATAAACAACACGCTGCACAAATAGGCACATGACTAATAATCACATATAAATTGGACCTAAGGCACATTGTCGATTGGTACTAATCAAATATGGAAAGCACACAGCATGCCTGGTAAGCACACAGCAAACCTACCTCTAAACATTAACTCATAAAATATGAATGTCTCTCACCTACAGAAAGTAACCAAACGAATAACAACATAGTCATCCCAAAACACCTAATGTTATCAGCTCATTTACCTAATGCACGTAAAATACACTACCTACATGATAGAGTTAGGGGTATGCCTTAGGGGCAATTATGTAATTTATTACATATATCTAACTTGATGACTGTTAACCGGTTATTTGACCCGGTAACGAGAGGCTCGACACATAGTTCCCATTTGGCATGCAAAGCCATCGCTTGGCGTAGAGCCTCGATCAGCACAGAGCCTCGATCGGCAAACGTCGTTCGGCCCCGATAGCGCATAGTTCCTAGTTTGGCCAAATGTGGTCCGGCTTGTCTCATCTGGCATGTCACGTTCGGCTTGCATGGAACGGTGCGCAGAAGTCACTCTCCACGGGCCGAAGTATCTCACTCCTAGGCCCACGAGGGAAGTCCAACCCATCTTCGTCTATAAATAGAGAGGCAGGGGCACAGTGAAATGGACCTTTTTTCGAGAACACTGGGGAGACTCTGCCGCTTTAAAGACTCCCGCTTTTCAGTTAAAACTTGTATTCAAGTCATTAATATACGGATTGTATCTGTATTCAACTACTTGTGAAAGCAATAAAGATCAAAACTCAAAGTGGACGTAGGCAATTACGCCGAACCACTATAAATCTGGTGTTCTCATTTTTGTTGTTCTTTTGGCATTGAATTACACTATTTTTCAGTTCTAATTTATCTTCTTCATTAATCTCTCTACATAATCTTTCTCAATGAGGTTAGTGACCAATTTTGGTGCTAACACTTTGGTGCTTTCACTGAGAATTGAATTCTCAGCTTGATTGGATCTCATCGTCTACTAGTGGATTTCCATATTCACGAGATAGATCCAGTTGTTTACTAGGAAACTTCCTATTCTACTCAGATTTGAAAGAAATCTAATGGAAGCCGTAGTCAGAGAAACCAAGTCTACGCAAGACCGCTCCAGAAAAAGTCTATGCCGAGCGATATATGCCAAATGGCATCCAGGCCGAGCTACTCCAGCTCCATGCCGAGCCACTCCATCTCCATGCCAAGCCGCTCCAGCTCCAGGCCGAGCCACTCCAGGACTATGCCGAACGACCCAGTGTATGCCGAGCAGAACCATGCCGAACGACCTAGTGTATGCTGAGCAGAACCATGCCCAACGACTCAGTGTATACCGAACAGAACCATGCCGAGCGACTCAGTGTATGCCGAGCAGAACCATGCCGAACGACTCAGTGTATGCCGAGAAGAACCATGCCGAACGACTCAGTGTATGCCGTGCGGGACTATGCCGAACGACTCAGTGTATGTCGAGCAGAACCATGCCGAACGACTCAGTGTATGCTGAGCGGGACCATGACGAACGACCCAGTGCCGAACGACCCAATGTATGCCGAGTGGGACTATGCCAAGCGACCCAGTGTATGCCGATCCCTCTCTCAATCTGACCGGTCCCTATTCCAAAAAATATATATGGATCGGGTACGACCCCTATTTTTAAAAATAAAAATTTCGGGTACGACCCAAATTTCCGAAAAAGAGGCTAAAAAAAATTCGGGGGCATAGAGGATAGTGAATTCAAAACTAGCCGCAGCGCAGTGCCTCCGGATAGTGAATTCAAAACTCAACTTAATAAAGGAACATTCTATCCATTTCCCTGACATCCCATGATCGACCAGGGCATAGAGGATCTAGCGGCAGCTTATGAACGACATTAAGGGAACGGACAAGCAAGCGCTATTCAAATGGTACTCCCAAAGGTTGGAGAACATAGATGATATGACTATAGCAAACGCCAAGAAGACTCCAAGCACCATTCTTCGTTGATCCCAGCACTTCGAATTTAGTGACTCCAAGCAAACCAATGTTTGGCTCTAAGCAATTTATTCCAAATACTAACAAGGATATCATACTTATCGCGTTTGAGGAGAGTCGACCTCCAGATATATTTTGGCAGCTAGTTATCTGAAGAGCCTCCTACGACTATGGATCGTTTCTTTTACAAAATGAATCAGAACCAAAGTGAGGAGGAGTGGAGCAAACTAGGAAAAATAGCAATGCAGGCCCGTCGGTTAAGGACACTGATTCTAGTAGACAAAAGCAAGATCTCAAAATTCGACTCATATGCTCTTTGGTAGATTCAATCGATAGCCTCTACTTGGAAGCTCACGACTCAAAGTGGTACTGGAAACCAACCTCGAGAGAGTCCATCGAAGTCCAGAGAAAATCAGAGGAATGTTGTATATTTCAAGATGCACACGGATCCTGACACTGGCGATTACAAACACCTCCGAGGTGTGATCGAAAAGCTTTTCCGGAAAAGAAAGCTTCAATAGTACATGCAAGCCTCGTAGAAGGGCGAGCCAGGAACTGGGGATGCCCATCAATAAAGAACTATAATTAATAATTGAACCGTTGGTAGTCGGCATCCCGCTAGAAGGGGTTAGGGGCAGAGTTGAACAGCAAGCACACGATGTTGCTCCACTTATCAATGAGATTTATCCCAAACTTCTTTGGATTATTTTCTTTTTCAATTTGAAATGTGCTTTGAATTGCAACAGACTTAAACTAAACTTCTTCCAAAACGATGCAGGTGACCAAGTACTCAAAGTTGGCTTCCAACTAATCCACGCAGACCTTAATCGAATTTGTGGAGTTTCATCAAGACGAGCATGATTCGTTCGCTCATCATCAACCATGTGCCTTTGATTTGGGGCCAACGACTAGAGATTGAAAAGCTCATCATGGTCAGAGCCCAACACAAAGCCAATATGATCGACCATACATTCATCGACCTCCACATTTGCCTTGGAGATCTACACAAGGCTTGGAATGAATGTGGCCCGATCATCCAATCCTCGGGTCATAAAGTAAAGTTCAACAAAATACATATGACTCTCATGGAGCTAAGTGATGCTGAGATCTAACTAGAGCGGACATGATTTGATCATCTACACATCAAATCCTACCCTGAACACAAAAGGTGGTTTAAAAGCCCGATTTGAAGTAGCTGTGATAGACTGCCTACTTGTTAACCATCGCTCTCAATACATGGACGCGACTGCACCTTGAAACATATGCAACTTACTTTGTCTACCCAGTAATCCATCATCCTCGTTTTCTAGAAAGAGATACGAAGCAAATTGTGCGAGACTTGATTATCCAACCCCAGCATGGATGTGATCCAACCATCTATCATATACCTCCTTCCTTGACTTGATTGGAAGAGCTATAATCACCAAGCAGATGAGAATCAATCTTCTATTTATCAAGTTTCGTCCTTGATGCTGGGGGCAAAGTCCCATTCCATGAGAAAACTCGTTTCGACCGTTCATTCGATGACATTACCCTCGATACGGTAAATGAAATACAAATCAAACGGGTGGAAATACGACTACTATTAACAAAAAATCACCAAGTCCCCAGAGTGCGAACTGGAGTACTCTAAGTCCTCAGAGTACGCACTAGAGTATAAACGACTTAAAATCTCCAAGCCTCCAGAGTGCGGACTGGAGTACTCTAAGTCCTCAGAGTACGCACTAGAGTATAAACGACTTAAAATCTCTAAGCCCCCAGAGTGCGGACTGGAGTACTCTAAGTCCCCAGAGTGCGGACTAGAGTATAAACGACTTGAAAATCTCCAAGTCCCCAGAGTGCGGACTGGAGTACTCTAAGTCCCCAGAGTGCGGACTAGAATACAAACGACTTAAAATCTCCAAGTCCCCAGAGTGCGGACTGGAGTACTCTAAGTCCCCAGAGTGCGGACTGGAGTACTCTTAGTCCCCAGAGTGCGGACTAGAATACAAACAACTTAAAATCTCCGAGTCCCCAGAGTGCGGACTGGAGTACTCTTAGTCCCCAAAGTGCGGACTAGAATACAAACGACTTAAAATCTTCGAGTCCCCAGAGTGCGGACTGGAATACTCTAAGTCCCCAGAGTGCGGACTAGAGTATAAATGACTTAAAATCTCCAAGTCCCCAGAGTGCGGAATGGAGTACTCTAAGTCTCCAGAGTGCGGACTAGATTATAAACGACTTAAAATCTCCAAGCCCCAAAGTGCGGACTGGCGTACTCTAAGTCCCCAGAGTGCGGACTAGAGTATAAACGACTTGAAAATCTCCAAGTCCCCAGAGTGCGGACTGGAGTACTCTAAGTCCCCAGAGTGCGGACTAGAATACAAACGACTTAAAATCTCCAAGTCCCCAGAGTGCGGACTGGAGTACTCTAAGTCCCTAGAGTGCGGACTGGAGTACTCTTAGTCCCCAGAGTATGGACTAGAATACAAACGACTTAAAATCTCCGAGTCCCTAGAGTGCGGACTGGAGTACTCTTAGTCCCCAAAGTGCGGACTGGAGTACTCTTAGTCCCCAGAGTGTGGACTAGAATACAAACGACTTAAAATCTTCGAGTCCCCAGAGTGCGGACTGGAATACTCTAAGTCCCCAGAGTGCGGACTAGAGTATAAACGACTTAAAATCTCCAAGTCCCCAGAGTGCGGAATGGAGTACTCTAAGTCTCCAGAGTGCGGACTAGAGTATAAACGACTTAAAATCTCCAAGCCCCCAGAGTGCGGACTGGAGTACTCTAAGTCCCCAAAGTGCGGACTAGAGTATAAACGACTTGAAAATCTCCAAGTCCCCAGAGTGCGGACTAGAGTATAAACGACTTGAAAATCTCCAAGTCCCTAGAGTGCGGACTGGAGTACAAACGACTTAAAATCTCCAAGCCTCCAGAGTGCGGACTGGAGTACTCTAAGTCCCCAGAGTGCGGACTAGAGTACTCTAAGTCCCCAGAGTGCGGACTGGAGTATAAACGACTTGAAAATCTCTAAGTCCCCAGAGTGCGGACTAGAGTATTCTGAGCCAACAAAGTGTAGACTAGAGTATGAACGACTTGAAAAAAATCTCTATGTCCCTGAAGCGGACTAGAGTATTCTGAGTCCCCACAGCGCGAACCATAGTATTAATGACTTGACGAAAATCTCTACGTCCCGAACTGTGGACTAGAGCATAAACTATTCGACAAATCTCTACGTTCCTGGAGCATGGACTGAAGCGTGAACACAAATTGGGCACGAGCCGACCGGGGGAAGAATAAATGTAGGTCACCAGAATGTAGAGTGGCATATAAAATTTGATAAATAGATGAGTGGATTCCGACCGTTCTCTATTCTGCAATCTTCGGCCTAAAATCAACGGGAGGAGTATAAACTCGCTAGGGATGGAGTTCGACCATCCGACTTATGGCCTGGCCAAATCAATGTATGAAGCAAGAGTACAAATCACTAAAAGCTGAATACGACAGCTCATTGTAGCTCTAGTTTGGCGTTCTCTACAACTTAAGGCAACAACTGCAAGGAAACCTCAATACAAAGCCAATCGGAATGGCATCCAAAGCTACGAACGACCGACTATATCATACCTCAGATCGAGGATCAATATCGATCCACACCAAGTACATACGAATGTGATTCGAATGTCCCTTGAAAAACTTTGACCACCAGAGTGTGGAAAGGAGAGTAAACCATGAAGACTTGGTCATTAATTCTCCAGCACCCTTCTTCGATCCATCAGGAGGAGTATGAAACTGGATGAGCATGATCCGACTGCTCTTGAGGCAACTTTACCCCAAGATCTGATTACAGAACATGAACCAAAGTGGACGTGGCTGACCGTCCAGTATCCAACTTACGCCCATACACTGATGACGCTTCGGAGTATTCCCCTTGGAATGAAAAACCACAATACAATCCAGGATAGGCGAGACTCAGCCTTTCATCAACTGACTTGATCCCACAATTCAAGGGGAAAGAGAGTAAAGCTGAAGAGGGCATGGTTGGCCTTCCTACTTATCGGTATATACCCCAGGCTTGGGGGCACGAGTGAGAAGTAGGATGAATGTGAACCGACTATTCACCGATCAACTCTATGTTTTTGGAGTTCAGGTGGGAATATAAACATAGCTAGGGCGAGACTCAACCGTCCACGCAGCACATTTGTCAACCCGAGACTAGGAGAAGAAGCGTGATCATCCAAAGCTTAGCTACTATAGCTCAATATTGAAAATTATATATAGTGCTTACAGTTACTCAAGGCTAAGACCAAAAGAATGCCTAGAGATAGAATCGTTAAATCGATGCCAAAGCTCGTGGGCAACTGACTGTCACTCCAACCCGAAGGGCGAGTGAAGGATCATGAATGCATTGAATAGAAAATGTGTTACTCGAATATACAAGCAAATTCAAACTCATAGCAAGATCCAGCTATGCAGTTGCACGCAACTTGAGGCTGACCCCTACTCGACATTTCCTTCAACATGCTTTTAAGCCTGATCTTTGGCCATTTGTAGATAATCAATTAGAGCATTCAGAGCCCTTCATTATTAGACTCAACAACTCATGACAAGACTCTAGGATTCGACTAGAGTAACCATCAACATTGACCGTCCCAACCATATTTCACATTAAATGTTATGCAAAATAGTTACATCTGAACTCAAAGAATCCGAGATTGCACCCACTAAGCTGACAGTCAACATTACAGCCAGCCATGGCGACCCTTTCCGGGTGCTGAATATCGGATCACAGCTCAGTGCAAGGATGATAAAAGAATTAGTTGGATTTTTCTGAATAAATGATGATATATTCCCTTGGACCCATTCTGACATGCATGTGTGATTTCACCGACTATCGCGAGCCATGCATTGGATACCGACCCGAAGCTACAAAAGCTAGCGCAATGTCTATTGATTTCATCATGAAAGCTCCACTCTTACCTTTAGGCTCGCCCCATCAATGTCTATGCCTACCAGCCTGTCAAGACCCAAAAGTCGACCTTCGAAAATCGACACCCGTACTTCACTTGTACTCAAAATGCCGTAGATTCAAATGCCGAATCTGGTTCTCGGGAGCTTATAACACACTTAAGTAAATAACACAGCGGAAGAAAGAAATAAATGATATCATATACAATCCAGTGAATACAATATCCAAAATGATATACAACAATGATATCAATATGATACAACAATATTAGAGATATTTTACAAGAAATAGCAGCGGAAATAAAATAGATAACACCAGCAGCGGATAGAATGTCTCCAATAGAATGCTCCAAGATAAGCAATGTCAGTGAACTCCAAGAACTGAACCAGCTCCAAATAATCTACTAAACCTGAATATCTGAGAAACCCAACTCTAGACTGCCCGTGTGGAAAATGGTGGGAACCCAGAGTTTAGGAAGGGAACAATAAACTCCGGATCAGTCATGGGACTGGTGTGAGCAACAAAAACAGTTTATCTTTAAACAAACACAAAAGGTTTTAAAATTTGAAATCCGCAATGCTTTTGGAAAATGAAACTACCATAAGACCTCCCACCACACACACAATGCAAACGCAGACTTGGAGGAGATTTCTTCTTATGTTAGTCAAAGATGCTTACTACGCAAAATCAAATCATTTTTGATATTATTATTAGTGCATAGTGTAGAAAGTATTTCGAAAGTACAATATAAATCTTAGCCAGCATAGGTACCATTATATTATGCCTGCTATAGCTGCCTCCTGAGGAGACAGGTTATACAATTGAAATCGTAAAGGCTCGTATTGTTTCTTTGGATTTCCAACAAATGGTCAGGCTAAGGAACTTCCTTTTCCACGATGGGTACGTCCCTGGAATAGACGACCCGAGAACCTAACCGGATCTCTGCCAACACAAGGCCGGGTTACCTCTGCAAAAATAGGTAACTACTGACACGCGTATGCCATCCCCCGATCGTCACCGATCTTCCCGAGGATCCTCGATTTCCAACAACCACATAATAATAATAATGTAGTAACCACAGAGGTTAAGTATCTGGGCTCCATACCATGATACCACCTTTATCCAGAAGGAATGACATACACTAAGGGGCGCTACTCCCTAGAACCTTGCTGCATCCTTCCTGTTTCGACCATTTCCGAGGTGTGAGGCTCGACGAAGTCTCGTCCACAAAGCTACGCTTTGTCACAAAGCCATGCTTCGGGTCAAACAAATGATCAACCTATGATCACAAAGATATAAGATCAAACAAATGATCATATCGCAAATGATCAAACACTGATCATCACACAGCAACACTCAGCATGCCACATTACCAAATTGGGATATATCGCTGATAAATTTCAACTACATAACCTCTGAGCTCGTACGTCTCAGAGAAGGGTGTTAAGCTAAGAGAATAAATTCTCCTCCACCAACAGATATGTATTTGAAAGAAATCGGCTTTATATCTCAAAGTGTAATGTCAGACATGTAACCATACAAGTCTGTTCCGGGATCGAACAGAACCGAAGGCACTTCTCACGAAGCCCTTGCACATCCGGATAATTTCCAATCACGTCCGGACTTCCCGTCACAAAAGAGTGATATAAATCTCTATACCGGAGCAACTCAGTGCAGAGACATTCGACAGGTTGTCCTTTCATTTTCGAAAAATATCCGGTCTTCAACACCGGTCTTCAAATGCCATCCATATACGACGTATCACTATTCGGAATGGGTTATATGACACAAATGTCTTTTCCCGGCTAACCCGAATAATGAGCGCAATATTCAAAATATATGGATATTGGGATTTCAATTAAGTCACAACTTATTACCCAAAAATCTTTCTTCAAATGGTTTAAACAAGTTACCATTTTAATCTTTTTAAACAAAAAGATTAAATTCACAAAGTTCACTTAATTTCACAAAGATTCATTCACAGATTTTCCAAATCGATTTCCATTTTAGTTTAATTAATTCGTTAAATCTTTAAATCAAAGATTTAACTAATAGCTTTCAAAACAATTCCATTTCAAATGGTTTAAACAAAACATCATTCTAAATCTGTTAAAAATAGACAGATTCAATTCATAGTTTTCAAAAAGAATTCATTTATAACTTAGAAAAACAAATTTTCAATTCAATCTTGAATTTCCTTTAATTAAACTGGAATTTCATTCCTTATATATATGAAAGCTTTTATCATTTAAAAACAAACAGTTTTCATTTCGGAAAATCTGATTCATTCATACGAGTTGAAATCCTTGGGTTAAATTCAAATTCCCAACTTATACTTTTAAAATGGTTAAATTCATACAAACACATTTTATATCATCTTTAGTCCCTAGTTTCAATCATAGGATTCAATTTCAAATTTGAATTCAAATTTAAATCTAATTATTTAAATTTTCAAAAACTCGGTTAAGTTATTCAAAATAACTTTTATCTTTGAAATTCCATTTCAAAAGCTTTTCACTTTAAACCCAAATTTCCAATTTCAAAATCAATTGAAATTAAAATTTCAATTTCAAAAACATCAAATTTAAATTATCTGTGACTTAACCGATTTCCACGTGAAATCCATATTGGTGTGTGTGTATAAGTGTGGTCCAGGGGTTTAACACAATAGTGCAACACAATGAATCATCACAGATCAGAATACAGAAATATAGTTGATAAGCGATACAAATTATAACGCTTATCGTACAGATCACAGATATATATCACAGATAATAAATTACATCACAGATAATTTATCACAGATCACAATACAAATCAGGGTGTATCACAAAGCATCATATATCAGGAAATATCAAACAATTCATATCATTCAACAGAATCCAAACATCCATAAGTAAGATCAATTAAATTGTTCGATTAATTCAAATTAGATTAATTACTTATGAATTAATTACTAATCCTGGTTAATTAATTATTAATAAATTATAAATCATTTTGATTAATTATCCTTTAATCATTTATTAATTAACCATTTAAAATAAATTAATTAACCTTTAATTATAATTTATCAACCTTTAATTATTAAATAATTAAGCTTTAATTATTTAACTCACCATTTAATTAATTATCTTTAATTAATTATTCTTTAATCACCTGATTAATCAATTTTTAATCATTAATTAATATCTAATTTATAATCTTTAATGACCAATTCATTATTCCTTAATTAATTAATCTTAAACCTAAATTAATTTATAGCTTTAATTACTTATTTAATTAACCCAAATCAAAAATAAATTAAATAATTAAATTCCCATTTAATTAACTTAATAGTTTAATGAATTCCAAATCATAAATCCCTAATTTAAATTTTAAGGAGAACATTATTCTTATCGTTAACAAAGTATCCAAAACATTTCACCTTAAAGTTTACTTTCCAATTTCATTTTAGATTTAAAATTAAAAATGAATACAATTTAAATTCAAAACCTTTCTTTCATTTCAAACTAATTACAGATTTAAATTCGATTCTAGATTAAACTTTGGTTTAAAACTTTACTTACATTTTAAAACATTTGTTAAATAATTTAACTTAACCAAATCTACATTGTTTACTTTGTAAATGAAGAAATTAACTTAACTATGTGATTTAAAATTTCTAGATTGGGCTTAACCCATTGAATCCACACCCGAGTGAAACAGGCGGTACTCGAGCCCAACTCACGTTCTTCTCCCCACCCTTTTCTTTTCTTTTTCTTTTTCAAAACTTAAGTGCAACCTGGAAACAAAGTTTTAAATATTCACTGACACATCATCACCACCGTGCACGTGCACGGTGGTTCGCCCCACTCCGATGAACTCCACCACCCCTAGCAAATCAGTTTCGAGACCCCAGACAAATCAACGTTGAACTCGATAACCCTTTCAACCACTCAGAAATGAAAATCGAATCGAAAATCAAAAATAAGCTTCCAGGTCGAAATTTGAAAACTTCGCCATCATTGAAAATCCAAAACGCCGACAATCACGTCATTAAAAATCTTCGCCATCCTCACCGTAACTCACGCTCGATCCCCAGCTTCTACGGCGTGCCTCGCGATGGCCTCCGGTCTCTTCCCCACGTCATCATTCCTAGATAGCCGAGACGAACAAAAGAACAGCCTAAAACCCTAAACTCCACTCGACACCTCAATTTACAACATAGAAAAATTATCTGGTAATTTTTACAACATCACTAACATCTATTCTTGCTTAAATCTAAATTTCAACAATTTAAATTGATTGAGTTATCCTAAATTCGAAAAATTGCAGTTTCTATTCAAATACAAACTGCTCACCAAATACCAAATTAAAAATCTTCATTTATGGTTTAAAAATCATAACTTGCAATAAGGGTTCGAGCTATGAACTTGAATTAACTTTTCGTAACAATTGAATTTATCAAAAAAAAATTCTTGTTTACTTATAAATCAAACTGACAGTGGTATATTTTCCTCTGACATGTTGAAACAGGTTTAAAATCTTGGTTAAAGACTAAACTTCTTGTTTGGTTGAAGACGTTAATCCTTAACAATGATTTGATGAAAACAAATTTAAGTTTGAATCAATTGATCAACCCTGAAATCAATAACCAGAGAAGAACAACATCTAAACATGCACAGTGAATACATATGCATTTATACACATATCAGCACTCATTCATATCAATTCAAACCACAGATCAATATTAGAAGTTTCAAAAGAGTTTGCTCACCTTGATGGGAAGAAGCAGAGACAAAGAACAGGGAACAGAGGAGCTTTTCATTTTTGTTTTAAGCCTGGAATTTGATACTTGAATCTGGAAATTGCTTTTGAACTTGAGCACTGAAATGTTTGAACTGAAGTGTTTTGCTTCCTAGTTGATTTCTAGGTTTCATTTGTATTTCCTTTATTCTTTCTTTTACTTAGGTTGCATTTTTTTTTTCTCATAGCATTGTTTAAATGAATGAAAAGAAGAAGAGTGCTTGATAAATAGAAAACAGGTATTCAGGCTGGTACAAGATTTTTCATTTCGATCAGAGATTTTTCTTGCAAAAGGAGGCTGAAAGGATTTTCAAACATTTCGAATTGACTTAAGTATGCTAGCATTAAATGTATGTGTACTCTATGTCTCTTACTTTGCCTTTCCAACCTTCACCTACAAGATTCTTAATATTTTTCTCATGCCGGGTTATGCTTTCATATCCTATGGCTTTGTAACGAAATTGATATTCTATTTTAATATGTTGTTAAAATTGTTCTAGTTTTATTTACTTTACAATGTAACAATTCTTACTTTTATTTGATTGTCATTCTATATACATAGATCTATATTTTATAAATATACTTTGTTTGTAGTTCATTTTATTTTATTTATCGTCTTATATTTTTAATTTATAAATTCAAATTATTATTAACCATTTATTTATAATTTAAACACAAATCAAATATATGTTATATTATTTCAAATTTAGTCGAATATGTTCAAATACAGATATATATTCTCATATACACATATGTATACAATATTTTAATTTTAAATGACTTATACAGAATATATTTGGATTCGGGGAAACTCAAAATCCATTTATCATTTTATTTCACAAATTTTATTCAAAAACTGAATTAATTATCAATTTAAATATTTATAAAATTCGGGGTCGTTACAGACTTCCCCCCTTAAAAGAATTTCGTCCTCGAAATTACCAAGGAGACACAAAGATAGATGAAATAGGATTTATCAAATCAACTGAGCATCTGTTCTGCATTTGGCTTACCAAATCAGAACATCAATAACAGTTACAAGAACGAATCTGTTTGACACTTCACAAGATACTCGGGTTATCCAGATCTACGAAATATACAGTGACATCGGTTAGTCCGAAGGGATAACTAACCATTCGTAAAACATATCGGGACCCAAAGATAGATAGACATATGGATACAATTTCAAAGCTTTTAGTTCAGAACTAAGTATCTATCAACCATAGCAACCAAAACAAACAAGGCAACCAATACATCCAAACAACAATTTTGGTCCTTCCGGAGTTTATTGTCCCTTATTGATGTATCGAATCTTCCTGGATCTACCAGAAACTATCGAAGAATTGAGAAAAGATGTTGAACAAAAGAGATTGATAGAGAAAAGATTGCTTCCTTGTTGTTACATGTTAGTCCATAGGATAGTAGGTTTTGATGACAACAACTATAGAAGTGTTATAAAATATATATGTGCAGGAAATCTATATGCAGGTATCAACAAAAGAAGACTGTACAGTAAAGAAGACAAAGATCAAGAGTTCAAGATTGAAGACTCATGAGATTCAAGATATTCAAGAGTTCAAGACAAATAATATAGTTAGGTTAGATATTTGTTAAAACTCCTTGAAAGCACTATCATTCTTTTTTATCCAATTTACTCGTGGAATGGAATCCACTTCGTTCTTGTTAAAGGGATGGAACCCTAGTGAGATGGAACTCACGAAATATCTAGTGGAACGGATAGTAGCCCTATTTTGTTATCCACTAATTTTGATTCAAAATGATTTTCAAAATTATCTCTTGTTTCATAAAATGATTTTCAAATATTCCTTTTCAAAAGAAAAACCTTCGTTCGTATTTCCAAAAATGTTTTAGCCTCAAAATCATATTTATCATTTTGTTATATTTTGATTTCAAAATTGTCCTTGATATTTTAGCCTCAAAATCTATTTTAATATTATATTTACTTTAGTTTATTTACCTTGATTTTAAAATATATTTTAGTATATATACATATATATATTCATAAGTATTTCTACTTCTAAATACCTTATACAAATACAAAGAGTCCATTTGAATAAAGTTGCATATGTTTTAAATCATCATTTTCAAAGAAAAGCAAATCATCATTTTTACTAGACCATGTCGACATCCTCTTTACTTGTCATGTCGACATGCTTCCCGTTATAGCAAAGGTTGTTTTCAAAAGAAGTGTCTATTCGTTTAAATCTCTTCGAATGGACACATCCATTCATTCTCTATAAATAGAGACTGTTATGAACGTTTTCCAGTAACTACTTTCTTTATTTTCTCTCCTCTTTATTCTCTTATCTTATTTTCTAATCATCCTATCCATATTCTGCCGAAATCTTAAGTGAATCAAACCAGAATATCTCTAGTTTGATTCTCTGCCACTCTCTTCAAAGAATCTCAGTGCTTATCAGAGTTATAGATACATTTGTACTCAAAGAAACTTGTTTAGGGTTATAAAGGTGTGATCGTGTCCTTGGAAATCGATCGGGTGAACTTGTGTCCTGTGAATCAAGTGGTTCTACCCAGAGACCTGAGAATCTGGAGGGTGTACCTCGTCGCCTTGGAATCGAGGGATTGTAATCTAGATTATTATTGAATAGAAAGCCGTACGAGTTGTGCGGGACTGGATGTAGGGTAACACTGAACCAGTATAAAATTCCTGGTGTGTTCTTTCCTTTACTTGCTTTTTATTTATATTTGCATCTGTTTGTGATTCTGTGATTTGATCTGTGATTGTGTATTTGCATTAAGTTAGTTAAATCAATTTAAATTAAAGAAGTTTTAAAGAAATTCTTAAAACACTATTCACCCCCCCTCTAGTGTTAAATAGCCTTAAGATCATCTTCCGCGTCCCTGTCATTACAGAGTATTGACCATTTAGTCGTATTCCCTCGTCCCCTATCTCATCCTCTTCTTGCACTCATACTTACTATCAGTGGATAGCAAGAGAATTTACCGAGGCATACGGACAGATATCTTAAGGATTACTCATTCTAGGGTATACTTCACCCTATCTCTAATGAGCTACTTAATGTGTTATACTCATGAACTAAAGTTCAACCTTAGCTCTGATACCAAATGTCAAGACCCAAAAGTCGACCTTCGAAAATCGACACCCGTACTTCACTTGTACTCAAAATGCCGTAGATTCAAATGCCGAATCTGGTTCTCGGGAGCTTATAACACACTTAAGTAAATAACACAGCGGAAGAAAGAAATAAATGATATCATATACAATCCAGTGAATACAATATCCAAAATGATATACAACAATGATATCAATATGATACAACAATATCAGAGATATTTTACAAGAAATAGCAGCGGAAATAAAATAGATAACACCAGCAGCGGATAGAATGTCTCCAATAGAATGCTCCAAGATAAGCAATGTCAGTCCATGAACTCCAAGAACTGAACCAGCTCCAAATAATCTACTAAACCTGAATATCTGAGAAACCCAACTCTAGACTGCCCGTGTGGAAAATGGTGGGCACCCAGAGTTTAGGAAGGGAACAATAAACTCCGGATCAGTCATGGGACTGGTGTGAGCAACAAAAACAGTTTATCTTTAAACAAACACAAAAGGTTTTAAAATTTGAAATCCGCAATGCTTTTGGAAAATGAAACTACCATAAGACCTCCCACCACACACACAATGCAAACGCAGACTTGGAGGAGATTTCTTCTTATGTTAGTCAAAGATGCTTACTACGCAAAATCAAATCATTTTTGATATTATTATTAGTGCATAGTGTAGAAAGTATTTCGAAAGTACAATATAAATCTTAGCCAGCATAGGTACCATTATATTATGCCTGCTATAGCTGCCTCCTGAGGAGACAGGTTATACAATTGAAATCGTAAAGGCTCGTATTGTTTCTTTGGATTTCCAACAAATGGTCAGGCTAAGGAACTTCCTTTTCCACGATGGGTACGTCCCTGGAATAGACGACCCGAGAACCTAACCGGATCTCTGCCAACACAAGGCCGGGTTACCTCTGCAAAAATAGGTAACTACTGACACGCGTATGCCATCCCCCGATCGTCACCGATCTTCCCGAGGATCCTCGATTTCCAACAACCACATAATAATAATAATGTAGTAACCACAGAGGTTAAGTATCTGGGCTCCATACCATGATACCACCTTTATCCAGAAGGAATGACATACACTAAGGGGCGCTACTCCCTAGAACCTTGCTGCATCCTTCCTGTTTCGACCATTTCCGGGGTGTGAGGCTCGACGAAGTCTCGTCCACAAAGCTACGCTTTGTCACAAAGCCATGCTTCGGGTCAAACAAATGATCAACCTATGATCACAAAGATATAAGATCAAACAAATGACCATATCGCAAATGATCAAACACTGATCATCACACAGCAACACTCAGCATGCCACATTACCAAATTGGGATATATCGCTGATAAATTTCAACTACATAACCTCTGAGCTCGTACGTCTCAGAGAAGGGTGTTAAGCTAAGAGAATAAATTCTCCGCCACCAACAGATATGTATTTGAAAGAAATCGGCTTTATATCTCAAAGTGTAATGTCAGACATGTAACCATACAAGTCTGTTCCGGGATCGAACAGAACCGAAGGCACTTCTCACGAAGCCCTTGCACATCCGGATAATTTCCAATCACGTCCGGACTTCCCGTCACAAAAGAGTGATATAAATCTCTATACCGGAGCAACTCAGTGCAGAGACATTCGACAGGTTGTCCTTTCATTTTCGAAAAATATCCGGTCTTCAACACCGGTCTTCAAATGCCATCCATATACGACGTATCACTATTCGGAATGGGTTATATGACACAAATGTCTTTTCCCGGCTAACCCGAATAATGAGCGCAATATTCAAAATATATGGATATTGGGATTTCAATTAAGTCACAACTTATTACCCAAAAATCTTTCTTCAAATGGTTTAAACAAGTTACCATTTTAATCTTTTTAAACAAAAAGATTAAATTCACAAAGTTCACTTAATTTCACAAAGATTCATTCACAGATTTTCCAAATCGATTTCCATTTTAGTTTAATTAATTCGTTAAATCTTTAAATCAAAGATTTAACTAATAGCTTTCAAAACAATTCCATTTCAAATGGTTTAAACAAAACATCATTCTAAATCTGTTAAAAATAGACAGATTCAATTCATAGTTTTCAAAAAGAATTCATTTATAACTTAGAAAAACAAATTTTCAATTCAATCTTGAATTTCCTTTAATTAAACTGGAATTTCATTCCTTATATATATGAAAGCTTTTATCATTTAAAAACAAACAGTTTTCATTTCGGAAAATCTGATTCATTCATACGAGTTGAAATCCTTGGGTTAAATTCAAATTCCCAACTTATACTTTTAAAATGGTTAAATTCATACAAACACATTTTATATCATCTTTAGTCCCTAGTTTCAATCATAGGATTCAATTTCAAATTTGAATTCAAATTTAAATCTAATTATTTAAATTTTCAAAAACTCGGTTAAGTTATTCAAAATAACTTTTATCTTTGAAATTCCATTTCAAAAGCTTTTCACTTTAAACCCAAATTTCCAATTTCAAAATCAATTGAAATTAAAATTTCAATTTCAAAAACATCAAATTTAAATTATCTGTGACTTAACCGATTTCCACGTGAAATCCATATTGGTGTGTGTATAAGTGTGGTCCAGGGGTTTAACACAATAGTGCAACACAATGAATCATCACAGATCAGAATACAGAAATATAGTTGATAAGCGATACAAATTATAACGCTTATCGTACAGATCACAGATATATATCACAGATAATAAATTACATCACAGATAATTTATCACAGATCACAATACAAATCAGGGTGTATCACAAAGCATCATATATCAGGAAATATCAAACAATTCATATCATTCAACAGAATCCAAACATCCATAAGTAAGATCAATTAAATTGTTCGATTAATTCAAATTAGATTAATTACTTATGAATTAATTACTAATCCTGGTTAATTAATTATTAATAAATTATAAATCATTTTGATTAATTATCCTTTAATCATTTATTAATTAACCATTTAAAATAAATTAATTAACCTTTAATTATAATTCATCAACCTTTAATTATTAAATAATTAACCTTTAATTATTTAACTCACCATTTAATTAATTATCTTTAATTAATTATTCTTTAATCACCTGATTAATCAATTTTTAATCATTAATTAATATCTAATTTATAATCTTTAATGACCAATTCATTATTCCTTAATTAATTAATCTTAAACCTAAATTAATTTATAGCTTTAATTACTTATTTAATTAACCCAAATCAAAAATAAATTAAATAATTAAATTCCCATTTAATTAACTTAATAGTTTAATGAATTCCAAATCATAAATCCCTAATTTAAATTTTAAGGAGAACATTATTCTTATCGTTAACAAAGTATCCAAAACATTTCACCTTAAAGTTTACTTTCCAATTTCATTTTAGATTTAAAATTAAAAATGAATACAATTTAAATTCAAAACCTTTCTTTCATTTCAAACTAATTATAGATTTAAATTCGATTCTAGATTAAACTTTGGTTTAAAACTTTACTTACATTTTAAAACATTTGTTAAATAATTTAACTTAACCAAATCTACATTGTTTACTTTGTAAATGAAGAAATTAACTTAACTATGTGATTTAAA
Organism: Allium fistulosum; assembly: GCA_030737815.1. NCBI lineage: Eukaryota > Viridiplantae > Streptophyta > Magnoliopsida > Asparagales > Amaryllidaceae > Allium > Allium fistulosum. The sequence continues at coordinate 1,218,875,851 of CM060902.1, forward strand.
ATTTCTAGATTGGGCTTAACCCATTGAATCCACACCCGAGTGAAACAGGCGGTACCGAGCCCAACTCACGTTCTTCTCCCCACCCTTTTCTTTTCTTTTTCTTTTTCAAAACTTAAGTGCAACCTGGAAACAAAGTTTTAAATATTCACTGACACATCATCACCACCGTGCACGTGCACGGTGGTTCGCCCCACTCCGATGAACTCCACCACCCCTAGCAAATCAGTTTCGAGACCCCAGACAAATCAACGTTGAACTCGATAACCCTTTCAACCACTCAGAAATGAAAATCGAATCGAAAATCAAAAATAAGCTTCCAGGTCGAAATTTGAAAACTTCGCCATCATCGAAAATCCAAAACGCCGACGATCACGTCATTAAAAATCTTCGCCATCCTCACCGTAACTCACGCTCGATCCCCAGCTTCTACGGCGTGCCTCGCGATGGCCTCCGGTCTCTTCTCCACGTCGTCATTCCTAGATAGCCGAGACGAACAAAAGAACAGCCTAAAACCCTAAACTCCACTCGACACCTCAATTTACAACATAGAAAAATTATCTGGTAATTTTTACAACATCACTAACATCTATTCTTGCTTAAATCTAAATTTCAACAATTTAAATTGATTGAGTTATCCTAAATTCGAAAAATTGCAGTTTCTATTCAAATACAAACTGCTCACCAAATACCAAATTAAAAATCTTCATTTATGGTTTAAAAATCATAACTTGCAATAAGGGTTCGAGCTATGAACTTGAATTAACTTTTCGTAACAATTGAATTTATCAAAAAAAAATTCTTGTTTACTTATAAATCAAACTGACAGTGGTATATTTTCCTCTGACATGTTGAAACAGGTTTAAAATCTTGGTTAAAGACTAAACTTCTTGTTTGGTTGAAGACCTTAATCCTTAACAATGATTTGATGAAAACAAATTTAAGTTTGAATCAATTGATCAACCCTGAAATCAATAACCAGAGAAGAACAACATCTAAACATGCACAGTGAATACATATGCATTTATACACATATCAGCACTCATTCATATCAATTCAAACCACAGATCAATATTAGAAGTTTCAAAAGAGTTTGCTCACCTTGATGGGAAGAAGCAGAGACAAAGAACAGGGAACAGAGGAGCTTTTCATTTTTGTTTTAAGCCTGGAATTTGATACTTGAATCTGGAAATTGCTTTTGAACTTGAGCATTGAAATGTTTGAACTGAAGTGTTTTGCTTCCTAGTTGATTTCCAGGTTTCATTTGTATTTCCTTTATTCTTTCTTTTACTTAGGTTGCATTTTGTTTTTCTCATAGCATTGTTTAAATGAACGAAAAGAAGAAGAGTGCTTGATAAATAGAAAACAGGTATTCAGGCTGGTACAAGATTTTTCATTTCGATCAGAGATTTTTCTTGCAAAAGGAGGCTGAAAGGATTTTCAAACATTTCGAATTGACTTAAGTATGCTAGCATTAAATGTATGTGTACTCTATGTCTCTTACTTTGCCTTTCCAACCTTCACCTACAAGATTCTTAATATTTTTCTCATGCCGGGTTATGCTTTCATATCCTATGGCTTTGTAACGAAATTGATATTCTATTTTAATATGTTGTTAAAATTGTTCTAGTTTTATTTACTTTACAATGTAACAATTCTTACTTTTATTTGATTGTCATTCTATATACATAGATCTATATTTTATAAATATACTTTGTTTGTAGTTCATTTTATTTTATTTATCGTCTTATATTTTTAATTTATAAATTCAAATTATTATTAACCATTTATTTATAATTTAAACACAAATCAAATATATGTTATATTATTTCAAATTTAGTCGAATATGTTCAAATACAGATATATATTCTCATATACACATATGTATACAATATTTTAATTTTAAATGACTTATACAGAATATATTTGGATTCGGGGAAACTCAAAATCCATTTATCATTTTATTTCACAAATTTTATTCAAAAACTGATTTAATTATCAATTTAAATATTTATAAAATTCGGGGTCGTTACATACGATAGGGCATACAATAACCTAAGACGTCTGAAAGACTACATAAATAGAATATCGAACTAAGCCAATTCAATATCACATATTTCCTTCAAAGGGCTATCCAAGGATGGAAATTAGCAGACCTCATACCCGAATTCACTGCATCTGATGACTACTCGACGAGTAGTAGAGAGCCAACCAACAGATGAAAAATGTATGCGGATGGAGCATCCAGTGATCAGTGTTATGGCGCATAAGTCATGTTAATGAATCTTGAGGAACGATCGATCTGCTACATCCTGAAACAAGATTTCCCTGTAACAAACAACGATGCTTAGTATAAAGCCTCGACCGCCAGCCTCAAACTTGCTAGAGGACTTGGAGTGGAAATTTTATATATCTTTTGTGATTCTTGATTAGTAGTATGCAAAGTTAAGGAAGTTGATCTTACTAGGGGGCATTGTCTTGCTCCTTATCTCGACCAGGTCCAAGAGCTACTAGCTGACTTCACGTATTACATCATTACACACATCCTCAGCGATCGAAATGAAAAGATTCAAGTCACTGGCCATGTTGGCCAGTTTCAGGGACGCGCAACGGACATACCTTGTTTCGATTGAAATACTTAATATTCGAAGCATTGACGGATAGAGATCGGCTAGATCTTGGAGACAGAGCCAGAAAAGGGGTCATGGTTGACTCCTATCAAAGACTATCTACAATGAGAAATTCTTACTGAATGGAGGAATGGAAAACGACAGATCCTCCTCAAAGCTTCATGCCAAATCATCCAAGAAGAATTCATGTGTAGAAAGAAGTTTATCCATTCCCATGCTTTGGTATATTACCCATAATGATATCAAATGAGTCTTGAGCAAAGTATATGAAGAAGAATGCGGCGAGTACATCAGGGGGCAAACCCTGACAAAGAAAATACTCTGCTACGGGTATTATTGACCAACTATCAATCAAGATGCGGTTGATCATGCTAGACAATGTGATGAGTGCAAGATGTTTGCAAAAAAAAATCTGGGAACCCCGCCGATGGAAATTACTCAAATGGCTAGTCCGTAGCCGTTTGCCACTTGGGGGCATTGACATCATCGTCTTCTTTCCGATCCTAAAGGTGGCATGGAATACGCCATCATAGCGGTTGATTAATTTACCAAATGGGCAGATGAAGAACTTTTAACCACGACCAAGATGAAGAAAATAATCAACTTCATTGTCCTTAATGTCATCTGTCCTTATGACCTTCCATGATCCATTATAATTGGTTGAAGCTATGAACAAAATCATCATAAAGTCTATTCTGAAGAGAGGTTTGGAAAAGGCTAGAGGTAAATGGGTGTATGAACTCTCAACAGCATTATGGGCTTGTAGAACTACCCATGAATTCGCGACTGGCCATACTCCATTCGCCCTTACTTATGGCTCCAAGGCCATCATTTATGTAGAACTTGAAGTCCCCTCTCATCGGGTGGCTGATGACAACCGATATTACAAAAAAATATAAACAAGGAATTGCAATTGAATTGCAATTAAACTAGAAGGAATTGGTGATAACTCACGAACGTATAAAACGCATCCAGGAGCCAATGGCAAGAACCTATACCTGAATGTTCACGTTTATAGTCATAAAATTCGACTTCTTGAAATCAAAAGAATTTGGATTTTTACATAGGGTTATTAAGAAAAGACTGGATTAGATAACCGAAGTTTACTAGCCCTAAAATACCAGACACAGATGGCCATTGATGAACTGCAATCCTTAATTTATACTATTGGAAATCGACCAAACGTTGGGACGACCAAAGAAGGATACGACACTTTAAGAGGATAAAATTAAAGAATAATGACTATTTAGAAAATATGATGGATTTATTTCTAGAGACTCTAACTTGTTTCGATTCAAAGCACGTCATGTATGCAAGAAGACGTACTTTGGGGGGAAAATGTTAACCGGTTATTTGACCCGGTAACGAGAGGCTCGGCACAAAGTTCCCATTTGGCATGCAAAGCCATCGCTTGGCGTAGAGCCTCGATCGGCACAGAGCCTCGCTCGGCAAACGTCGTTCAGCCACGATAGCGCATAGTTCCTAGTTTGGCCAAATGTGGTCCGGCTTGTCTCGTCCGGCATGTCTCGTTCGGCTTGCATGGAATGGTGCGTAGAAGTCACTCTCCACTGGCCGAAGTATCTCACTCCTAGGCCCAAGAGGGAAGTCCAACCCATCTTCGTCTATAAATAGAGAGACAGGGGCACAGTGAAATGGACCTTTTTTCGAGAACACTGGGGATACTCTGTCGCTTTGAAGACTCCCTCTTTTCAGTTAAAACTTGTATTCAAGTCATTAATATACTGATTGTATCTGTATTCAACTACTTGTGAAAGCAATAAAGATCAAAACTCAAAGTGGACGTAGGCAGTTACGCCGAACCACTATAAATCTGGTATTCTCGTTTTTGTTGTTCCTTCAAAATGTTTGAAACTATTTAAATATTAATGAAAACTATTTAATTTTCAAAATGTTTGAAAAGGTAATGAAAACTTCAAAATGTTTGAAACTATTTAAATATTAATTTCGAAATTTAAAAATTATTAATAATATTAATAAAATAAATTAGTTAAATGAGTTAATTAATTAATACTTATATGCATGTATTATATATATTGATATATGTTATGTTATTTTAAAGTGTTTGAGATAACATAAGTATACATGTATGTATATAAGATAAATTTTGAAATTAATATAATTTAATTAAAATTTTTTAATTAAATAAATTAATTAAATGTCAATTAATTAAATAAAAATATGCATATATAAGATATATGTGTTATATTATAAGGTTATAATATATGTTATAAAGTTTATAGTAGATATGTCCAATATAAATGTTGTATTGGAATACTATATAAAATTAATTAAAGAGTTAATTAATTTAAATTAATTAAATAAAAATTTAATTAAATAAGATTTAATTAAATAAAATACTATACATAAGACTATCTATAAGTAATGTGAAATATAAAAGTTATATAACAATAGAACTTATATGATATGAATGTATAAACTAAAGAAGGAACATTAAAGAAACCCAAATAGACTTAAGGAATAAATACATATGTAAATGTACGTATACCATGATTTCTGATGTGTTTGACACTTGAATCATGTGGGTATTTCATGAGAAATACATTATCCCATAAGTCGATATCACTCAATGTAATATATTAAAGATTATGAATCTACAATATAATGTTGTCATCTACCATATATATTAATAAATTACTTGCATACTCTTTAGTTGTTGAGAAAACCGAAGCTAGGGATGTTATGTGTAGTATCATTAATATATAGAATATATGAGGTAAGATAAATATATATATTTGTTGAGCAAACTTAAGGTACATATACTATAATTAGGCCGTCGTGATATGGTAGGTATGAGTGAATAATCTCTTTCGATTTGTTGAGCAAACTCAAGGTCGAAATGAGGTTAGGACACTGAAATATGGGTTAGGATTTATATGTGATACAACCGACAAGGAGTTATCCATCATTTGTGGGGCTATGATTTGTTGAGCAAACTCAAGTTCAGAATACCAAGACAGACGAATCCTAACACCCACTGGTGAAGTCGAAAGACTTATATGTTTCATCCTAGGGTTTGGAGAAACACAAATGACTAGTGGGAGCCTTATTAGAAAAATGAAATGGTAATATTAACCTTTCTAATACTGTAAAAACTCATTATCTACTATGATAAATTTGTGCATTTAATAAGATTGGAAAAATGTTTATCAATTAAGATACACAAATGAATTGAAGGTTGATAAATAAAAATATAACATATACTTACCAATAAAAGACTATTGCATGTTAATGTTTCAACTCCCATGTCAGTGCTTGATTTTACAACTACTGAATACATTCGTGGTTTGGTCACTTACGCATTTATTTGGTCAAGACCATGTATGGCATTTATGAGTTTAGAACTCTAAAAGCAATACAAGACTATGCATATTTGATCCATATATAATTGCAGATAAATTTTATATGGTGAACGGTCAAAGTTTGCAATGTACAATATTTCGATGAAATTAGTTCACCTAAAAAACAAATAAACCTTAGTGCGAGATCAAGTATTCAGTCCGATTGATCACAAAAGGATCATATTGTGTTAAATGTAGCACTAGACCAAAACTATAACATAAATCTAAGAACTCGATCACTAAATGTCAGTTTGATCAGTTTACGTAAAGCGGAACATTTCTAATGTCCTTGAAAGCTAAGGATAATTGAGTGCGCTTTTGTAAAGAGTTTGTTATGATATTGTAGTAAGGTTTTCTTTTGAATAGTTTGACCATTTGAAAGGAACACGAATGTATAAGAATGGATATAATTCAATGTACAGTTGGGATGAAGAGAATGAATAGCAACTTATGCTTCATAGAGAAACATTAGAAACCAGAATTGTAATAATAAATGATACTTAATATTGGAATAAGAAATATGATTTCTATTCCGAAATGTATTTTCATATAGAAAATTGTTTTCTATGGGATTTATTTCTTTGAGTTCAGGATATTTGATCAAAGAACTCTCCACTTTAAACTGGTTGCAGTATATGAGATAAATAATTTATATTAAGTGAATGATGGACCTCCGAATTAAGTACGTTGTTATAGTAATAGCAAAAGTAGCGTGTGTATGCCATATAGCACTTATTGATTGCATTAAATTACAAAAATTATTTTTGTAAAACGTACAGAACATTATTTATGAAATAACAACTATTTTTCGGTATCGACTAAGAAATAGACAGCTATATTTCAGTATTAATATTATGAATACTCGTTACGAAATAAAGCTATAACACAGTATTTGTTTTCATAACAAAAGTGATGCATTGGAAAATACAGAAGTATCCAATACTATTTACAGTTATTTTGAAATTATAGACTAAGCTGTAGTTTTGAGAAATAATTTTATGATTATGAATCAAATGATATTGATTAATTATATCTCAAACAATTAAGGGCTATGCACCCATTCAATAGGAGCATAACAAGAGTTGATGAACTCTTCGAATTGATACATACAGATGTATAAAATCGTAAGTCTATTAATACCAAAACGGTTCAACATACTTCATCATATTCACCAATGAGTTATCATCGACATGGATATGTGTATCTGATACACATGTAGTATGTCTATGGTAAACTCATAGATTATAAAACAGAAGTAAATATAATAACATAAGATAGAAATGATTTGATTTGATCTAATGAGTGAGTATATAGGAAAACGTTCTGAATGCGCCTAAAATGAATAAAGATTCGATCTCAAAAGTCACTCCTCCATGTGATACATAATGATGCATCGATAAGGAGTAATCAAACTTTTTTAGATATTGTACGATTAATTATGAGTGAAGTTGAGCTAGTTTCTTTTTATAATGTCATGTATTTAAGAGTAGTACAGAAGGTTAATATTGTTTCATCTAAAATAACAGTTTACAAAATCAAATAAGGTAAGGATTTATAAGAAACTCCAACATATCCTAGGCCAAGGAGTTGGCAGGTTGTATGAGTCAAAAGATTGCACGTAATAATTGTTCATGAGGGATCTTGTATGAATCTCCCCAAAAGGATTTTGGGAAAGACTGTCATTGGATGGCATATTCATGTTTTGAACATATGTTTTGTAAACTAAAACCAAATTAGTTTTGTAAATAAAAAAATTCATATAATGTTTATGAATACCTATTCTGTTGCACTGAGAAACAATTGTTGTTTTAAGAAATACCAACTTCGTTGTGAAGGAATTGGGGAATTATTGGCAGCGAAATGGAATTGGATATGGTCCATAGATAGAATTGATTAGATGAGACGAAATAAATTAACTAACCTAAACAAACACATCGCATTAGAGTGTCTAATAAGAATTCTCACGCAATGAAGAGAAACTATGAATTTCTTATCAATGTCGAAAATATATAATCCTCGGTTGTTTAATTAAATCATTAAGAGTGTTGACTCTATATGGTAAGATGCGCAGATCCGAAAGAATTCCAAGTACGCTATCAAAATATGATTTTGGTGGTCATAACCGAAGGGATGTGATCCATCGACCGCGATTATGTCTTTGTGATAAAAACTAATGCAGTTGTAATTAAATGAGTAATGTCAATAAGAATAATATCACAAATTTCAATTGTTGAAAATAGCGTAATAGATTCAGTATTCAACATCCTTAAGGCAATTCAGATCTACTCACAAAATTATTGCTTAATAAGAATTTGTGTTTTGGTATATACATGTATAGAAATAGAAAATTCTAAATAACTATTTAGAGAAAGCGATTTACACATATTAATCAAAAATTTCCCGAAGTCACTGGGAGCGATATTGAGCATTTGAGTCTTTGGATATGATCCAAGAAATGATATGAAAATATCATTTTATAAGCATCAAGATTGAATAAGTATTTTGATAGAAACATCAAATAGTTTGATTTTCAATCAAAGTGCAGAGGAAGCGTGTGTTCATAAGAAAGAACGTTAAAAGGTACATTGATATTTCAAAACTATAAGTAAACAACACATTATTGATTTTAATGATGTACTCAACATTGGATTAATAAATGATGTCTTTTTATAATAAGTATAAAATATGTCGGGAATGTCCCAAATGATATGCAAAGACGCCCTTATTAAAATGTTTAATACGGACCATGTAAGATCGATTCCTTTGCATTTCCAAAAGGAATTATCATACATGTTATGTTGTATATGGTATCATGATTTGTTTACGTATTTGATACATGAAGCAAATATCAAATCCAAATTGATATCACTAAATGGTTATTTGAAGTGTTCTCTTGTATTTATGAAATACTAAAGAATTGTTTACAGGAAATAAAAACTCTTTATGAAGGAGTGTTCGAACTCGAAGTAGTATGTCAATAATAAATTCAAGTTAAGAATATTTAAGTTGGAAATGTTCAAAATAAAAGACCGTGGCTTTTTCAGTGAAAAAAGGGTACGTACATTACCTTGAATATTGCCACAATAAAAATAATGTATATAGAATTATAAGTGCACATTTTTTTACGCCAATTCCAAATATTGTGAATCTCATAACATTGTTATATGATAACAATGTTGCGATATAGATCATAACAGAACTTAGAGCATACTAGAAGTCGAGAAGCATTCTCTGAATTGTTCCACGAGATAAAACAGTTTATCACCGTCGGGGAGAGTTGATTGATAAAGTAAATAATTAAAACATAATAGCATACTCATTCACAAAGGGACTGACCCAATTTTTTTTTAGAAAACCGACCCAAAATGCAAGTGAGAGATTAATAGAGTTAGGGGTATGCCCTAGAGACAATTATATAATTTGGTACATATATTTAACTCGATGACCAATCTTGTTCAAACTAAAAGGCATTTTCTTTCTATTATATACTTGATATAATGTGTTATGTTAATTAATTAATTTAATTTAAATTATATTTAATAGAAAATCCATAAATGGTATGTTTTGTGATAGTAGTTAGAAAGTGTTGTAACCATGAGTAATTTAACACAATGAAAATAAATATACCATTTTAAGTATTCGTAGTCAAGATGTATTGAGACTGGATATCGTTACATCTGTTGAGACTAGAGTATGTAACGCTCTCCAAATGTTGGATAGTGTATTACTCATGACTACTGAGGGCACCATGGTGTTATGTTCTGATAGTTATTGGATAACTATGGAATGACTCACTCGATAGTTTTCTATTGGTTAATATAACTAAGGTCAAGTAAAGAATATCGATGTAACTAATTCACACAGTTCTCTTAATTTGAGAATACTATTGATCTTCAATATGGAAGCTCTGCCTTGATTATAGTTAAATTATGGCACGGCGTCCATCAGACGACTATAGTTGGGTCGAGTGAAAGCATTGGAAGTGAAACACTATTCAAGAGAGGATTCGTCTCCTTAATTGTATGAGGTTAGTATCACGGTCAACTGATGTCAACTCAAAGTCAAAGTCATTGGCCAGAGCAGTTCGGTTAATAATAATTGTTATTATTGAATCAAGGACTTTGTGTTTGGATTATAAAGTTGAATGTGGATGATACTGGAATTTTGACCATTAGCAAATTCCATAAGTCCTAATGTGATATAGTTTTGACGAAGAGAATTGGTGTAAATAATTGTCATTATGAGGTACCGTTTATAATAAGTAAAATTGGATTTTACCAAAAGATGTGTAAGAGATAAATTTAGCCAAAATGTCACACCACCTGCTAAGTGACGTGTGAACTTTAATATTCTAATAGTTCGATATTAATCGCTGACTGAATTTACACCTTTGAGTCGCACAACCATAATGACGAATACTCTGGATGAACTACGTGGTTTAATTAATTTATAAATTGTTGTAAATTAATTAAATTAATCAGTATTTATGTAATATTAATTATTAAACTTCATTTGATTTTTTTGGATTAGTACTTAGTAAAGTGCGTCTATAAAAGTTATAAACACGCGTATTGATAGTCGATATCAATAAAATATTTAAATTGGATTTAAATAGATAATTGCTATTTAGAGTTTTTCATTGAAGCCCACAAGCATGGAAAAGGGGATAGGTTTCAAATTTGATTTGAAAATCTTAAGGAGGAATTAATTAAAAAGGAAATAAATCTCCTTTTTATGAAACACTTAAATATCATTTATGAAATGAATTTTGTCTTTTTCTCTTTATTTTATTCTGCCGAATATATGAAGACGATTTAGTGATTTGATTTTAGAATTAAATAAGGAAGGTTTTAAAGGAGGAAATTGAAAAGGTTTTATTGTTTTCTTTTAAAACATATTCTCTCTCATCCTCATTTACGTTTTGTTTTAGATAGACAATTTTTCTCCGTGAAAATAAAATTTTCATAAAACAAATTTAAACAAAACAAAAATTCAAGGTGGTTCTTGTCTCTTGATCCTTGCAACATCTGGAGGCTAATTTTTGAGTCTAGGAGGTTTAATTCATCATTCAAGGTACAATTCATTGGCTTCATCTAAAGGACAAATTCAATCTTTCAAGGTGTACTTCAAGGCTTTGGAATTAAGGCATGATCTTCTTATTCTAATAATTTTGATATAATGTTTTAATGAATAAAATTGAAAATTATAATTTATATGTGTATAATATTGTCTCATTTGATTTTGAAATGTTTTATGCAGTTTGAATTGTCTATTATATGAATTGATTGGTTTTTTTATTTAGGTAAATCAAAACTGAAACTTGTATGTGATTAGATAATATTTTAATTTTAGATCTATGTTTAACCATTCAAATCAAAGTGTAATTTTTTGATTTGAAAGTTTATATGTTCTAATTGTTTGCATTTGTGCTATAATAGAAACTTACATATGATTAAATGATGTTTTGATAATAAATTGATTACAATAAATTTCTAAACTGTTACTATATTTGACATCATAATTATCCTTCTTTTAAGTATTCAAAGGATTTTAACATATTTCTTAATTCAGTATATATATAATATTTTGTTTTATAATAATAATTAAAAAATTTATTTATTCATATAGGTTGAATCTCCCTAGGTTTGAAAGTTTATTTGTTCTTATTATCTGCATCTTATTGTAATTGAAATCCACATATGATTAGAGGATGCTTTGATAATAAATTGATAAATTTATAAATTTGTTACCTTATTTGACATAACTAAAATCTTTCTTTAAGTATTCAAAGGATTGTTAATATATATTGCTCAGTTTAGTATGTTTCACTTTTGTTTAAAAAAAAACATTTTTCAAATAGGTTGAATCTCTTGATTTAATTGTATACATATATATTTTGTTAACCAATTTAAGTTTACATAAGTTCATAAATATATGAGAAAATTTAAATGTAATATGGTTTGTGTTGAATTAATTAAGAAGTTTTGGGTTAATCTTTATATACAAATTATTACATTTATATGTATATGTACATACAAAACTTAATGTTTATATTTCAAACTGTATAATTTAAATGCTTATTAACATCAAAAGATTATAAATGAGGCAGTAGTATATGCAAATGAATTATTGTTGGCTATTCCTATTCTTTTGTCATAATGATTCATTGATTGCTAATTGAATGCTGCATAAATCAAGTTTGTCAAAAAGGGAAAGATGAATCAATCAGCTTTGTCATCTTTTATTTCTTTCCCTTTTGTCTCTTATATGATTGCCTTTAACCTATTCTTATTTATTCATATACATCATGTTATCAATTGATCATACTTGCCTTATGTTTAACTGTTATGTCACACAATTAAGGAATGAATATATTTGTTATATTCAAACTTTATTTTTATATCCCATTCCTGATTGTTTTTGAAAATTTAATAAAACAAAATATGGTATTAAATAAAATACTGATTTTATTTAAAAGAAATTTAGATAAGATCTAAATACATTTAGACTTCATAGGCCCGTTAATGATCCAAAAATGGTAAATTTTTTGAAATTCACTCATTTCTTCCACGGCAATCTGGCCTAGTTCCTTTACTACACATGTAACAACCGGGGCTTTTCGACCCCCGAAAATCGCACTAATATGTCCATTGTATTACATGCCGAGAAATTGAATGTTGGAAAACCCGATTGTTAAGGAAAAAGAAAGAAGGAAGAAGATGAGTAGAAAACTAAACAACACAGAACCTCACAGCGGAAAGAATAATATATAATATGCAACAAATCCAAAAACAAAACTGTAATATGTGTATATATAGATATATACACATCAATCTAAGTATACTAACCTATTTCAGCGTGGACAGTTATAACAGTTTGTCCTTACAATTGCCGATAGATACAACAACGATTACAGGGGAAAAATAACCATCTACATGAATACGACTCTGGGCCTCCAACTCGTCTCCTGAAGCTCCAAAGCATCCAAACTAATTTTTAATATGCTTGGTTTAACCCGAGCATTTTAATAAAATAACACCCGGGTCAGTCTGGAAAACTAACGTGAGAAAACACACCCAAGTGGATTTTGAAGTTATATAAATCCTAGAAATCAAAAGTATCTCGTAAGACTACGCCACACATAAACACGGATGGGTTTTTACCTTATGATGACCAAAACATTTTCTATAGAAAATCCATTGATATTATCATAATGTCTAGATACAATACTTATTAATCTTAGCCGAAATTTGTTACATTAATTAAATTCCAACATAATAGGTATACAACTAAAACCGTAAAGGCTCGTATTGGAAAACAGATTCCATACAATGACTTGGCTACCGAGGTACCGTCCGTCACGGTGCATCTCTAGATAAAATAATGCTAAAGACCTCGCTTGGATCCCCTGCCAACATAGAACCGGCCTATCCCTTACTGGATAGTAACTAATATGATCTCCCCTCTGTTAATAGGCCCCGAAGCATACAAATGAGAGATAATAGCGACTCTAGATAGGGATGATCATACCTTACTTGGAAGCGGCCAACTTAGCCCTGCTGAATCTCCCGTGTTTTAGTCATTCCCGGTTGATGAGGCTTGAGGCTACGTTTTACCTTTTATATAGCACTTCCCACTTGGAATGCTAATACTGCCTTCCAGGAAAAAATGCAATACCAACATTCATCCATACAAGTTCGTTATGGAACTGAATGAAACACGTGAGAGCTCCATCTCTAAATTTCATCATCTTCAAGATGTTTTCACTTCGAAACGCTTAAGTTGGATTGAAGTGGTTTTCGGATAACATATCCGATCCCGATCTCTTCGAAACAACATTCGATAATTCCTGGTAAACTCAACCCGGTTCTTTAGGAAACAAACAGCCAAAGATAAGATCAAAGATCACCTCCTAACCGTTAGTGGGCAGATTTCCTTATCATTGTCCTAGGAGAATGAAATGAGATTTATGTGCACAGTAATCCATCATCGGAGATGACTGTGCAATATTTTTACCCCGCCTTTTGGACAAAGCCGGTATATCAAGAAACTGGCTAAAAAAGGATAGATATCAGAATTGGAGATCGATTGGAAACACGGCTATGATTGATACCGTTAAAATTGGACCATGCTCCAATCAAGGTGGGATCGATTGGGAATGATAAACAAGGCTAGGTGAGGCTACACTTCATATTTCAGGTCAATCAGAGTTCGTATGCTTGAGTTATAGATGAATCAAGATTCATGGAAACTGGTTCGTATCGATCAAAATGGATGTGGACTTCGGATCGATAGGTTTCGTATCGGTGCAATGCGCATCGATTTGGTTGGACACGGCAAAATTATGGCGGCATACTTTGTATCGATCAACGCTAGGATCAATACGAAGAATGAACCAATGGTCACAGGGGGTTTGGATGAGCAGCTCGTATCGATCAAGTATTGATCGATACGAAGGACATACACAGAGGATGGATACGAAGGCGGTAGCATTGGATGGACACGAAGCGATCAAGAGTGCAGGATTTGGATTGATACGAAGGGCAAGCAGATGGGTCGATATGAAGAAGGGATGGATACGAAACGCAGTGGATATTTAGGGATTGGTACGAAGTGATGGACATTAGGTAATGGAATATGATGGATATGAACTGTTTAATGGATCCGAAGTTTTCAGCATGCTTGCAAACCCCAACTTGGATCGATCATAACTTTCAAACCATAGATCCAAATACTATGAAATTTTCACAAGAGCTTACTTATTCACTCAAGAACGTCTATGATCGATCTTAGCTTCATTGGACTATTTTTGGATCGATACGAAATGTACTTGGATCGATCCCAAATGACTCCAGATCGATCTAGTGGGCCCACCTACGCATGAGAAGAGGTATTCTAGGTTTTGGGGCAGATATTTTCAGATCTACACCTATAAATAGCAGATCTATGGCAACTAAAAAGGGATCTTCTTCTGCTTTTTTAGGCGAAACTCTATCATTTTGTTTACTGATTTCAAAGGCTTGTAACTGTAATTACAGTATAAAAGGAATAAAAGGATTGATTCAAAGTGGACGTAGGCCAGAGATAGCCGAACCACTATAAACCTTGTGTTCTTTGCTTTCTTACTCATTTTAATTTCGCTATTTCTTCATTTTTATTCTCTACTTTATCTGGATCTGAGATCTGTGTTTGAATATTATGGATCTGTGTGCAAACACTGGTGCTTTCACGACTTTCGGTGTTTGTGACCAATTTTGGCACAAACACTTTGGTGCTTTCATTGAGAGGTACTAGCACCCGTTATACCAGACTTGGGGTTCTGATTTGGAAAGCTTAAGGTTTGGATATAAGAGGAACCATGGTTAGGCCATCAACAAGGAGACAAGTGACAGGAAGGAGCAATCAGGAGGGAAGTCAAGAGGCTTCTTCCGGAGCTGGATCAGATCAGGCATTCATCTACATCACGAGGGACGAGATGCAGACTATGATGGATTCCGTGCAAGAGCAGTTGATGAAAAGGCAGGAGGAGATGATGCAGAATCTTCTCAGACAGTTTGGACAAGCGGGAACGGCAAGAATGGCAGGAGCTGCAGGAGATCAGATTCATGGAGCTGGATCAGAGGGACTCAACTGACAACAAGATAGAGCAACTCAATAGGGGGCAGCCCCCAATCAGCATACGGCTATCAATTTAGATGGATCTAAAATGTCAACCGATGTTGAGTAACGTGGTGCTGACGGGAATGCAGTAATGCATGATGTAGAGTATGTACCAGAATTCCCTCGAGGACTCAGGGGCAGCTAGGAAATGGAGATGAGGGGAAACCCTTAATGGACAACACCGAATTAGCTGAGATTATCAAGCGAACTATGCGCGAAGTGTTAGGAAATCAATTCTATGGTTTCGATGATAACAACTATACAATGTAAATCGAATATGCTTATATATCTATATTTATAGATAATTGGTAAAGTAACATCACTAAAGAGACAAGAACAAAGACTCAAAAGAAGTATCAAGAGGCTACAAGTCGAAAGAATTGGAAAAGGATTGACACGTGCATAGGAAAAGCAACATACACAAATCCAGACGTCTGAGTGCACTGACCAGACGTCTGACTGAATTCTCTGGTTTGCATATCAGTCAAAACCATACGTCTGGTACATATACTCAAACGTCTGACAAGCAACTATATACAAAAGATATATGAAGACCAGATGTCTGAAATATTTTCCAGACGTCTGATTTTGAACTTGGTTGTGTATATTCAAAGTACAACTGTCACAATTGAAAAGACACGATCGCTCCTCTTCACTGCAACTCTTCATCACCATTGGAAGCGACCTTAGAGCACTTGCTAACAGATGCAACTACACAAAGGATCTCTCTACCACTATAAATAACATCAGGAATTCAAGAGAAGACTTCACCTGATTTACTTGTGCTTTCTACTCTTATACTCTAATATATTCTTGATCTCTAGCAATCTATACTTGTACTCTACACTTCCAAATATATAGTTCCTCATAGATAACAATCCCTAGATATATATGTTGGAAGCATTTTCACTATATAGTCAAAATCCGTGTAATAGAGAACACACAGTTGACAAAGAAACTCTGCTATTGTAAACCTGTTCCTCCGGGTGAAGTGAGGGTTATTCGGTTAAAGGAAATTCCGAAGAGGAGCTTCGGGACTGGACGTAGGACGGGAGGTCCGAACCAGTATAAAATCCCTGGTGTGATTATTCTTATTTGCATATTTTAATATTAATACAATATAGTTTAAATTAGCCATATACTTGTCATTTGTATAATCGATCCACCATACTATAGACTTACATTTGGTATTAGAGCAAGGTTTGATCAAATTACAGTAACACGTTTTTGAATCATTTTAATATGGCAAGTATTTTTCAAGAAGGACAATCCACAACACGACCACCACTTTTTAATGGCTCAAACTATGCATATTGGTCAACACGTATGAGAATTTTTATGGAAGCTAATGGTCTAGAAATTTGGTCAGACACTCAAAATAAATATGAAGCACCTACTACTGCTATGAACACATGGACTGATGCACAAAAGGCCTCAGCATCAAACAATGCTAAAGCTATGAATTTTTTATTTTGCTCTCTAGATAAAAATGAATTTTCACGTGTCATGTTATGTACAACTACATTTGACATTTAGCGTACTTTACAAATCACACACGAAGGTACAACAAAGGTCAAACAAACTAAGATTTCAATTATGCAAAACCAATTTTCATCATTTAAAATGAAGCAAAATGAAACTATTGTTGATATGTATTCTAGATTTCAAACTATCCAACATGATCTTATGGCATTAGGAGTTAAATTTATCGATTTTGATTTAGTTTCTCGAATACTCAACTCTTTGACACCAGATTGGGAAAGGAAAGTATTAGCTATTGAAGAAGATAATGATCTCTCTACTCTCAAAACTGAAGAGTTGATAAGAAATTTAATGTCATATGAAGCTAATTTGCAGGCACGAAAAGAACTAAATTCGAAAAAGAAGAACATAGCATTTCCAGCAACCAAAAATGATGAATCTGATTTAGATGAAGAAGAGATAGTCTTCATTGCCAAGAATTATAATAGATTAAGAAATTTAGAAAGATGACAAAATTTCAAAAAGAAGGAAAGTCCAACACAATAAACTTATCTCAAATTAAGTGCTATGAATGTGATCAATATAGACATATGAAGAAGCATTGCCCTAAACTCAATAATTATAAAAAGAAGAATAAATTTGAAAAATTCAAGAAGAAGAAGGCTTTTATAGTAACATGGGAAGACTCGGATTCTTCATCATCTGAAAGTGATAGTGATAGTGATGGAGAACAAGCCAATGTGTGTTTTATGGCACAAACTGATGAGGTATGTCCGGAACTTAGCTATGACGAACTATTAGAACTTAGCATGGAATTAGATGATAAATTTAGACAAATTAAAAAATCGAACAAAGAATATATAGCTAAAATAAATAGATTAGAACTTGAAGTAGGAATGTTAAAAGATGAAAAAATTATCTTAGAAGAAGAACTAGAATTATCTCAAGAAAAAATTCTAAATAATTTGATAGAAAGTAAGGCTATTACTATTGATTTTGAAAATATTAAAATAGTAAAAGATGATTTACTAAAAGAAAAGGTCAATTTGAAAAGCAATATTGAAATATTAAAAATTGAAAATTTAGAATTAAAAGAAAAATTAGATAAAATCACGAATAATGTTTCAAAATTCAATGAAGGGAAACAAGATTTGGAAAATCTTATCAAAACTTCAAAACCATCAAGAAATAGAAGTGGAATAGGATTTAAAAATATTTCTAAACAAAAAGGAAATGATGAAAAAAATACTTTGTATACAAAAATGAAAAGTTTATATAAGTTTTATATGAATACCAAAACTATGAAGATTTGGATTCCTAAGACAAATAGTAATTTGATTAAACAAAAACATATTGATAATTTCTTAGAGAATGTAGTTTATAATAAAAATTATATTTACAAAGGTACCAAACCATCATGGGTATGGCTACCTTCTCCTAACAATTAGGACCCTAACAAAAATATATGGGTACCAATTAAAACATCTATTATTTTGCAGGTACCTAAAATAAAACATAAGGGGAAATGGATACTAGATAGCGGATGCTCCAAGCATATGACTGGAAATTCAAAAATGTTATCAAATATAACATACATCGATGGTGGAACGGTAACCTTTGGAGATAATTCAAAAGGATATGTCGTTGGCATTGGAGAAGTCATCAATTATGGTATTTCTAACTCTCCTATTATTACAAATGTTTTATTAGTAGAAAATCTAAAACACAATCTACTAAGAATTAGTCAATTATGTGACAAAGGTTTTCAAATAAATTTCGAAAAAGATAGATGTAATATTTTAGATAATAACAAACAACTTATATTTGAAGGTTTTAAAAACAAAAAATTTATGTATTAAACATGAATATAAATAAAAATTGAAATTTATGTTTAACCGCCAAACATAATGATCCATGGTTATAGCATAAATGTTTTTGTCACATCAATTTGAAAAGTATTAATAAATTGGCAAAATATGAGTTAGTTAGAGGTTTACCTAAAATAAATTACAAAGTAGAAAATTTATGTGACGATTGTCAAATTGGAAAGCTAAAGAAAACCTCTTTTAAATCTAAAAATAATATTTCTACAAAACAACCATTAGAATTATTACATTTAGATTTATTTGGTCCAACACAAATACGATCTATAAATCACAACAAATATGTTTTCGTCATAGTTGATGATTTTTCAAGGTATACATGGACCTTGTTTTTAAAACATAAAAGCGATACTTTTGAAATGTTTAAAATATTTGCTAAAAGAATTAGAACACAAATGGACTTGAAAATTAAAAATATTCGAAGTGATCACGGAGGAGAATTCAAAAATGATCGTTTTACTAATTTTTGCAATAAGAAAGGAATAAGCCATAATTTTTCTTTTCCTCGAACACCTCAACAAAATGGTGTAGTAGAAAGAAAAAATCGTACGTTACAAGAATGTGCACGAACGCTACTGAATAGTAGCGGTTTACCAAAACACTTTTGGGCAGAAGCTATTGCCACGGCTTGTTACGTATTAAATCGAGTAACCATACGTCCTATGACTAAACAAACTTGTTTTGAAATATTCTTTGGAAGAAAACCTAAAGTATCATACTTTAAAACTTTCGGTTCAAAATGCTTTATATTAAATACAAAAGATAACTTTGGAAAATTTGATCCGAAGGCCGATGAAGGTATCTTTGTTGGATATTCTGATCGTAGCAAAGCATATAGAATTTTCAATAAACAAAATAAAACTATTGAAGAAAGTTTACATGTTTCGTTCGACAAAAATTTATTAACAATCATACTAATGATGATGAATAGACTATTCCAATAACAAATTCAATAAATTCTATTAATAATGAAACAAATGTGCAAAATAACACTTTAATATTATCTCCTAAGATTCTTAAGAATCATCCAAAAGATAATATCATTGGAGATCTCAATTCTAGAGTAACTAGAAATCAACTTAACCAAATAAGCCATGTAGCATTTGTGTCAAATCTTGAACCAAAAATATCTCCTAAGTTTTGTTCGTCACGAAAGAAAGATGTCCATGATCCACTCCCAAAACCTTGTAGTGCTTTAGATCCCTCATCTTCATATCGTACTCCTTCAGATCCGTCACCAAGACGATTTTCTGGCTCTCCAAGAACCCACGAACGTGGTAATATATGGTCTCCTCTTAAACCATGGAGGGATGGCAACTCAGGAGATCGCAAAACTCCATCGCCTTCTAAATAAATTATATTTGTATGTATATACGCGTATTTGTTATTTTATTTCATAACAATAAAATTACTTGTTATAAGATTTCGAGAAATAAGAAAAACCATTAAATTTTAGGCTATTTTTAGCTACTCTGCTTATTTCAGACGTCTGCCTATATCATTCAAACGTCTGATACAGTGATATACGTCTAAAAAATAAGAACTGTGCATATGTTAGACGTCTGATACAACCCCCAGACGTCTGAAATTTTGCTCTGTCGTCTACAAATAAAAATTAGATCAATTCAGATGTCTGAACTAAGATCCAGACGTCTTCCATAGTTCACTACTTCTACGATTTTTCAAATTCGATAAAATCAAACGCCTACATCAAATAGCCAGACGTCTAATTTTATCTGTTGCACTCAATATAGGGCAAACCAGACGTCTGATTTCCAATCTAGACGTCTGATTCCCAATCGACCGTTTATAATCGACCAGATATCATCATTTTTTTTCACTTTTATCTCAAAAATTATAATACCATATGATTTTCTCAAATACGATTATCCTTCTAAAGAATCATTTTTAAGCAAAACTAATCAAAATGCCTCCTCGCACTAAGAATGCCAAGATGTTAAAGAGAAAACAAGACCAACCGGCCTCATCTTCAAATCCTCAGGTATGCCCTGATGAACAGATCGAAAGGTGGATGAATAAAGCACCGCATTCCATCAAAAGGTACGAAGATATCCAAAAGAAAAAACTCCACATAGGTCCATTCTACAATTTTCTTAAATTCCCTATGTATAACCTCGATGAACTATGTGAAAATGCCGGGTTGGAAACCCTAATTTCTTTTACCCCAAATGATGTCCAAATAGATAAATTAGCCATATTTTTATTCTACGCGAATTTAGACAGTACTTCAGTGTGGAACACTGAAGATGAGGATAATTGGCTCTGGTCTAGCGTGTATGGGAACACGATTAGATTAACTCCAGGCATAATAGGTCGCACACTATAATGCTTTGACACAAGAGAAGATCTATACAATATTCCGGATATGCGTTTCAAGCCACGGAATAATATAACTCACCAAATTTAGGAGGACGAAATGCCAAAATTTGCCTCCAAATTCCTACGTCCAAAAGCTCGACTTCTAACCCGAATGATAATTAACACAATTATTCCACGAATGGGTAGTCACGAGCAAATCACCGAATTAGAGCACAAAGCCTTATATTCTCTGTTTAGTGGAACAAGAGTAAATTGGGCCAAATTTATTTTCGACGAGCTAAAGCATTTTTGGACTCGATCAAGGCCGTCAATTATTTATCCAACTTATATTATGAAGCTTCTTCATTCACATAATATCCCATCCTATCTATCTACATTCGAAGAAATCTCGCCTAAGTATGCTTCAAACCATCAGTGGGAGTTTCAACGTTACGCATCCGTGTGCGACGAATAAGTAAAAGCGGGGTAGACACACGGCGTGGGGTTTACTTAAGTGAGTATCAATGAATACCATGATCTTAAGGTTCCCCATGATCTCAAAAAAAAAAGTATGCTTCAACCAAGTTCTTCTCTCTGATGCATCTACCCGAAACCCCTCCAGAGTTCATGTCTTTCGAAGATTGGACGCAAAATCGTCAATCTAGAAGAGTTGAGCCTCCTCCTCAACCTCACATTGATCCATCCCAAGAGGAGGAACAACATCGAGAAGCAACTCCTCCTCCTCCCGCACCCTTTGATTATCCGGGACAAGAGAAAATAATGGAGACTCGAACGGATACAAATCCAAATAAAAGTATTCGAGATCTCACTCTACGAAACCAACAAATTTTATCTCAAAATCAAAAGATTTTAGCTAAGCGAATTGACAACTTTGAAATGTCATTTGCTACACGCCTAGCCACTGTTGAAGAATCCCTTTCCACTATCTTGACGGTTCTTAAAGAAGTACTTCAACGGGTTCGCGGTCCAACACCACCTTCTGATGATTGGCCAACCCCAGTTTCTTCTCCTCCCGCAAAACATTCAAAACTCTCTAAGGATGAACCTCTCAAAGAAGCTTTGACATCTCCTCAAAGGCTAGCACTTCTAAAAAAGAAGAACCAAAGGAAGATGATCAAAATAAAGCTTCTCCAAAGGAATCATAGATTTAGGGAATCATAGAACTTAGTTTTTGGAATATCAATTTTTGTACAAATCTATGCTTGTAATCATACTTCGAGTTTAATGAAACTTTATTTGTGTGTTTTGACGATTGGCTTCAATTTTATAATTCTTTTTGATAATGCCAAAGGGGGAGAAATATAAGTATAATCATAAAACAATCAAAATAAGCACATATTCAAGGGGAGATTTATAATCTATACATAAGTACATTGAATAGTTGTCATCATCAAAAAGGGGAAGATTGTTAGGAAATCAATTCTATGGTTTCGATGATAACAACTATACAATGGAAATCGAATATGCATATATATCTATATTTACAGATAATTGGTAAAGTAACATCACCAAAGAGACAAGAACGAAGACTCAAAAGAAGTATCAAAGGCTACTAGTTGGGAGAATTGGAAAAGGATTGATACAGGCACAGGAAAAGCAACATACACAAATCCAGACGTTTGAGTGCACTGACTAGACGTTTGACTGAATTCTCTGGTTCGCATATCAGTCAAAACCTGACGTCTGGTACATATACTCAGACGTCTGACAAGAAACTATATACAAAAAATATATGAAGGCCAGACGTCTGAAATATTTTCCAGACCTCTGATTTTGAACTCGGCTGTGTATATTCAAAGTACAACTGTCACAATTGAAAAGACAAGATAGCTCCTCTTCACTGCAACTCTTTATTACCATTGGAAGCGACCTTAGAGCACTTGCTAACAGATGCAACTACACAAAGGATCTCTGTACCACTATAAATAACATTAGGAATTCAAGAGAAGACTTCACCTGATTTACTTGTGCTTTCTACTCTTATACTCTAATATATTCTTGATCTCTAGTAATCTATACTTGTACTCTACACTTCCAAATATATAGTTCCTCATAAATAACAATCCCTAGATATATATTGGAAGCATTTGCACTATATAGTCAAAATCCGTGTAATAGAGAACACACAGTTGACAAAGAAACTCTGCTACTGTAAACCTGTTCCTCTGGGTGAAGTGAGGGTTATTCGGTTAAAGGAAATTCCGAAGAGGAGCTTCAGGACTGGACGTAGGATGGGAGGTCCGAACCAGTATAAAATCCCTGGTGTGATTATTCTTATTTGCATATTTTAATATTAATACAATATAGTTTAAATTAGCCATATACTTGTCGTTTGTATAATCGATCCACCATACTATAGACTTACACGAAGGTCTAGCTAACAGGGATCTGGAAAGAGTAAACAGGAGTACGTTTACCTGTGATATCAGGATGGCTAGGAATCCCCCAGAGTTCAAGCTGCCTACTCTGGAAGTATACAACGGTCGGACGGATCCAACCGATCATTTGATGAGATATACAAGACACATGGAAGTGCTGGGGGCATCGGAGGAGGTTACAGCCTGGTGTTTCCCCTGTATTTGACGGACATAGCTGCTATGTGGTTCAGGTACTTGGAAGATGGATCTATTAGAACGTGGACAAAATTGGTGGACAAGTTTTTAAAGCAGTTTCGGGTTCATATCAAGAGGCCGAAAAACATGATGACATTGACGTCGGTAAAACAAAGGGCAGGAGAATCGCTCAGGGCTTTCTTAACCCGGTTTAATGCGGCAGTTGCTTTGGTGGATCGGCAAGATCCATCAATGGTTCTAATGGGGGCAGTGTCTGGAGTCAGGGATAACTCGAATTTCAAGGTATCATTGATATAGGATCCATAATGGACCTCGGGGAATTCTTTCACGAAGATGAGAGATTTCTTCGAAAAGGGAATGCACGTTCGGATATGAAACTGAAGGAAGTGAATGTGGTTAAGGATGAAGAACCATCTGGTGAAAGCTCGGGTAAAGATAAGGATAAAGGGAAGAGGAAGTCGGATAACGAATCTGGCAGAGCAAGAAAGCAGTGGGGAGAGCCAAAATTCTCCACTTACACAGGATTGAATGAAACATTGGAGTGGATATTCATGGAAACTCGGGATCGCCTTCCTTATCGAAGGCCGACAAGGAGGGAACCCTCAGAATGTGAGAGGGCATCAAGAAGGCACTGTGTCTTTCATGACCTGGACGGGCATGATACCAACAACATCAGACATCTAAAGGATATAATCGAGGAGCATGTAAGGACTGGTCAGTTGCGGCAATATGTCGGAACCTGGAATGCGGCGGAGGAACTGGAGCAGCCACCGTCAACCTCAAACAACGACGGTGCAAGACTCGGGAATGATGGTCGATTGGTTATCGACTAATCAGGATGGTACGGAATAAGTAGCAAACTCTGGGCAGACGACCAAGTCATTTACTCATGTACACGGATGAAGACAGCCCCTAGGCACACTATGAGATGACGATAAACCGCGGCGCTCTAGTTTGTGAAATCTGCTCTTTCTTTTTTATTTGGACACCTGTTTTTTTGGTTTTGTTTTAGAGTTTGGTTTGAACTCCTGGTTTTTTTTGTTTTCTGGTTTGGATTTTGGTTTGGATACTGATATGGATTTCTGGTTTTTCAGTTTTATCTGGATTTCGGGTTGGATTTATGTTGGGTTTTTATCTGGTTTTCAATAAAAGGTCGTCGAGTACGAACTATGCTCGGCAAGGGTCCAGAGCGACCAGGATTCGGCCTAGGACTTAGGCCCCATATTGTCCATCATTTATTATTACTGGTCATCGAGCATGGACTATGCTCGGCAAGGGTCCGGAGCGACCAGGATTCGACTTAGGACTTAAGCCATGGCACTACTTTGAATTCACGGACACTGAACCAGGAACATCAAGGCATTGCTTGACATAGGTTATCGAGAGCAGGTGGCGGTCAGCAAGAACCCGGAGAGGTTGTGGATTCGGATTTCGACTTTGAATAGCTTAGATTTGGCAATAGGCCCAGAGCAGCCTCAGATTTGGATATCTACCCGGAGAGGTCATGGATTTGGTTATTGGCTATTGGGTATGGATGGATTAGAACTAGGTTGTCGGGTTCAGATGGATATGGAATTGGTTAAGGTTTTGGTTACTGGATTCGAAATCAGATATCGACTCGGAGCAGTCGTGGATTTGGATAAGGATATGGCTATGGCGCATGGATAAAATGGCTTGCTAATGGATTGGGTTATGGATCGAATGATATGGCTATGGATGGAATATGAACTTTGGATATTGGATTTAAAGCTATTCAAAACACAACTTCCTATCGCAAGGCATATTTTGGTGGGCAAATATTGCCCTGCTTTTTGGACAAAGCCGGGATATCAACAAACTGGCTAAAAAAGGATGGATATCAGGATTGGAGATCGATTGGAAAGACGGCTATGATTGATACTGTCAAAACTGGACCAAGCTCCAATCAAGGTGGGATCGATTGGGAATGATAAACAAGGCTAGGTGAGGCTACACTTCAAATTTTGGTCGATCGGAGTTTGTATGCTCGAGTTATAGATGGATCAAGATTCATGAAAACTGGTTCGTATCGATAGTTTCATATCGATCAAAATGGACGTGGACTTCGGATCGATAGGTTTTGTATCAGTGCAATGCAAATCGATTTGGTTGGACACGGCAAAAGTATGGCGGCATACTTCGTATCGATCAAGGCTGGGATCGATACGACGAATGAAGCAGTGGTCACAGGGGGTATGGATGAGCATCTCGTATCGATCAAGTATTGATTGATACGAAGGACATACATAGAGGATGGATACAAAGGCGGTAGCATTGGATGGACATGAAGCGGTCAAGAGTGTAGGATTTGGATCGATACGAAGGGCAAGCGGATGGGTCGATACGAAGAAGGGATGGATACGAAAAGCAGTGGATATTCAGGGATCAGTACGAAGTGATGGACATAAGGCAATGGAATATGATGGATACGAATAGCATAGCGATGGATACGAATTGATGGAGGCAAATTGATGGATACGAACTGTTTAATGGATCCGAAGTTTTCAGCCTGCTTGCAAACCCCAACTTGGATCAATCATAACTCTCAAACCATAGATCCAAATACTATGAAATTTTCATAGAAGCTTACTTATTCACTCAAGAATGTCCATGATCGATCTCAGCTTCATTTGACTATTTTTGGATCGATACAAAATGTACTTAGATCGATCCCAAACGACTCCAGATCGATCTGGTGGGCCCACCTGTGCATGAGAAGAGGTATTCTAGGTTTTGGGGCGGATATTTTCAGATCTACACATATAAATAGAAGATCTTTGGCAACTAAAAAGGGATCTTCTTCTACTTTTCTAGGCGAAACTCTGTCATTTTGTTTATTGATTTCAACGGCTTGTAACTGTAATTACAGTATAAAAGGAATAAAAGGATTTATTCAAAGTGGACGTAGGTCGGAGATAGCCGAACCACTATAAACCTTGTGTTCTTTGCTTTCTTACTCATTTTAATTTCACTATTTCTTCATTTTTATTCTCTACTTTATATAGATCTGAGATCTATGTTTGAATAATGTGGATTTGTGTGCAGACACTGCTGCTTTCATGACTTTCTGGGTTTGGGACCAATTTTGGCGCAAACACATATAACTCACGTATTTCTTCTAGATATGTCCAAAGTTATGTTTTTGGGTCCAATTTCGATAGTCGGTTATTTAACTATTGAATAACAACATTCAATCAAAGATTTATTCCATAGGGAAAACCTAGCCTCCTTTTATAAATCTTTCATAAATAAAAACCACTTTGTAAATTACTTGTATAAGAATACATTTACAAAGGTATATCCAGCAATCCCTATATTTTAAATACTTAGAGAATATCCATATACATATCTCAATAGTATAAGTATATTTACAAAACTGAAAAAGATTTTCTTTTTATTCTATTCAAAAATCATCCATGAACTCCTTATAATTCTATAAAACCATTTACATACCATTTTATAAAATTCCTGGAACATTTATAAAACTTCTTTTATACATTCCAATCATTTATAAACTCTTTTTATACATTTCTAAAACTCATTTATAAATCCTTTATAAATCAATAAAACCCTTTATAAAACTCCTTTTATAAACCTATAAACCCGTTCCTTAAGTCCGTTTATAAATATCTAACAATTTATAAAACTCTTCACCTTGTAAATAATCTTCCTTACGTCTCCAAACCACTTAATAAGCTCCTTTATAAAATCCAAGTCTTTCAACTCTATACATGGGTCAAGAAAACATTTATAAAAATTTAAAAATTTTTTACTTCAAAACACCATTATATAATAATAAACATTAACAAAAACATTATAAATAAATGAGAATTATTAATTTTAAAATATCTTGAAAATAATAATTAATAATTTCAAAATATTATTTAAGAAACAATAATAATTAATCTTTATCATTTTTTTAAATAATAATAATTTATTTCCAAAACCTTATTAATAATCCTTATTATTAATTTCAAATCATTATTATTCTTGAAATAATTAACCCTTTATCATTTTGATAAATTCTTTAAAACCATATTACTATCAACAAATAACTTTAAAACAATACTAATATAATTAAATAACCTTAAAATAATATTACTGTATTTAATTAACTTTAAAACAATATTAATATAAATAAATACTTTTAAAATAATATTAATTTAATTAAATAACTTTAAAACAATATTATATAATTAAATAACCTTAAAATAATATTACTATAAATAAATACTTTTAAAACAATATTAATTTAATTAAATAACTTTAAAACAATATTAATATATTTAAATAACCTTAAAATAATATTAAATGTAAATAAATCATCTTTTTTTAAAAACAATATATTTTTGAAACCCATTTTCAAATTTAAAATCATTTTATATCTTAAACCCAATTTCAATTCAATTGGAAAATTATAGTATTTCAAAATACTAATTTCAGGCCAATTGCCGCCAAACTCTCAACCAATATTGATATTGATTTTCTATAATCATTAGGTTTTTGTTTTTAAACATAAAACAATGTTATAACCATAGTGTCCACAAACAGGTTCATTATTCAAAAATCTATATAAAAGGAATTTATAAAAACAATTCAACAGTAGCGAGGAATCCTGTTGGATCCCTCAAAACTGTCCCCTTGCATCATAACAGTATATAATCATAAAATATATATCAGCCGCTTCGAGGCGGGATTCGTATACAAAGGGTCATCCGCTCTTACATGGGAACGTAATAGGGTCTCATCCGCTCCAATAGGCGGAAATATATCCAAACCAACAATATAAACTGGTAAATCATCCAAACAATCATTCAACAATTTTTATTAGCAATATATTATACTAATTAATCAAAAAGGTGAGTTTAACTCACCGAAATTTTCTGTCGTCGCCGAGGCATTCCGGTTTGGAACTAAAATCGAACGACGTCCGATTTTAGCCCAAATTTCAACAGTCTCTAAATTCATCCAAAATTGTTCCATATCATAGATAACGTCCAAACGAGTGTAACACAACTTGTCTCGTTCAAATCCGATCTAAAACGAGTAAATTACAACATTTAAGATCACACAATTAAATTATAATTAGCTTTACTAATTGCAACATTTATATAAATTAACCTTTTAAAATATTAAACCCGCCTAATCTCCTTCCCTCCTATCATCTCACGTTCGAATCCACACCAGGCACGATCGAAAAAAAATGTTCGCCTCCTCCGCCTTTGGCCACGAGCCGCCACCCCACGTTCACCCAAACTAGCCCTGACCTCGACATGCCTCCAACCACCAGTGCGACACCCTAACTCGCCGCCAATCTTCCATACGAACCCAAATAGATTCGCCGTTTCACTTATGACTGCCACCGCCACAACCAATCGTTTTCCACCATACTTTGGCCAAAGGTGGCCCTAGTCACTCTCTACAATTCTCCTTCAGACCGCACGACCAACCAATGAGCGAAATAACATGAATCAGCCAATTTCCTCCACGACGTTCAACTGAGAACTGCCGCTGCCACGCATCGAATTTGCTCGACCCAACCGTTAATATGCTTCGTCTCTATGCCATGAACAATTTTTTAGTTATGACTTTCGCCTAAAAGCACAAGGATTGGTCCCGATGATTATGGGACGTAGGATGAGGCTAAGTTTTGAATTTGAAAACTTAAAACTTTTGCAACTCAATTTTTTGGTTTTGGAGTGTGACTTATAAGGGGAAGTATTGGATTGAAAAGTAGGAGGCATGGTTAAGAATTGGCATGGTATGGCATGAGTATGGGGTAGGTATGGCATATATATATATTATATTATATATATATATATATTATATTATATATAAATATATATATTATTTAAATTTAAATTATCAAGCTATACAACGTTCGGAAATTTTGAACTCTAAACGAGACATGCAGCCTGGCGTTCTATATGTTATACCCCTATTTCGAACACAATGGAACTTGTTTCGAGACCTAAGTCGATCGTATGCAGAAGATGGCTTTTTGAACCCAATTATTATATTAAATTTTCAATATTAAATTCTACAGGTTTCGATCTCGCATGACCAAACGATTCTTCTGATCGCCCTAAAATTTGACGGTGTATTACAATTCATTATTATGGATCCAATAAAACCAGTTTCGTCGAAATCCGAGACAGTGGCCTGGAAGGCTATTTTTATATGTTAATTAAAATGAATTATTTTTAAAAATCAAATTAATTGCTTTTTAATTTACATTAAAATTTATTATTACTCTTCTTATTTAATAGAATTTAAATAAGCTTAAAAATCATTTTTATCCAAATTAATACCCAAGATTTAATTATTTAAATAATTCCAATTATTAAATTCAACGATTTAATTATCAAATAATCCCTATATTTGAAATTCAAGTTATTTACCTTATAAAAATAAATTTTCAATATTTAAAATCAATTAAATATTTCAATTTCAAATGACTAAAATTTCGGGTCGTTACAAAACATAATAATATTCTGTGCAACAAGACCAAAGAATAACCTGATAAATATTGACCACTTTTAAGGCTATTTTAAAAATCATAATAGGCTTATAAATATATCTTGAAATTAAAAATTATCATTACTATTAATTCATAATTCGAGATATATTTATCTCCACGACAATTCATTTCATGATTACCGTAGAAAATAAAATTTCCCAATATAAATGAATATCACCAATTAAATTATCTTTTTCCTAAATCTCACAAATAAATAATTTCTCAACTAAATTCTCATTGTTACAGCATACATCACCATTACATCCAAAAAAATTCTATATTTTCCAAATCATCAAAAATCCTAAATTATTCACATTTATCATCAGAACTAGTTTAATCGTTTATAACTTCACTATTAAACTTAATTAATTGCTTCTCAACATCGGGTTTTATAGACTTCCCCAATAAGAAAATTGTGTCCTCGCAATTTCCTATAAGGAAAGAGCCCTAACGCACTAATACTTCTAGCTTTACTACACCCATCTACAATTAAAACAAATATGCAATCAACTAAATCAATCAAAAACTTCTTACACAAAGCTCATCTTATAGAGCAACGATCATTAGACCCTTCGGTGACTTCTCATAATAATGGATTATCATCTTTTGCCCATCATTTGTGGACTTGGACTATGAGTCGAACAACTCAATTAGGACGATACCAAAGTTTCACAACCAAAAATACACTTTAGATGTCGAAATTTTTGGAAAACTTCGAAGTAATCTCTATGGCACGAAGTGTATTATGAGAATCCATAACACAAGCACATTGAAAATATCTTTATATTTATAAATGCAAAGTCATTTAGTTAACTTCAAGGTATTAAATAATCTAATTATTTATTACTGACTCGCGCGATGGGTCAAATGGCTATTTTCCGACTCGCGTATTGCATTGGGGCAGCTTCGAGCACCGACGGGCTGTGTAGAAATTCTACCGCCCACCGCAATTCGGACGCCCGGGCGGTCCCGGATCACGTCCGGCCCAACTAGAAAAACGATCAACTCACTCTCGTCGGGTGGGTGGGTGGGGAGGGCGTCATATCCCAATTGGCTGGATGGGTCAAATAGTTGTTTCTCGACTCGTGCACTGCATTGGGGTGGCTCCGAGCTACGGCGGGCTGTGCAGAAATTCCACAGCCCACCGCGATTCGGATGCCCGGACAATCCCGGATCACATCTGGCCCAACTGGAAAAATAATCGGATGTCCTCCATTTCTGTTAGCCTCATTAATGCAGCTGATGCTGATTCTATTCCTATTACCATTAACCCCATTATTGTAGTAGTTGTCGATTATGTTCCTCATGTCGTGCCAGTATATTGGGATGCTCAGGAAAGGACTTGGATCTATGAGAAGACCGCTATGAGATATAGCCCTTTGAAAAATTCTTATTTCAGACTTGTGTCAAATGATATTTGGATCTCAGATGTCTTCATTATTGTGTATCAAGTGATTCGTTGGTTCTTACTTCGGATGGTCGGCTAGCTAAAAGGAATGAAGCAGTGTTAGTTGATGCCTCATGGGATGGGTCTTTTATTTTAGTCCTGATTCTGTGGACTATGACCCTTTACTTGCTGTGCAGTATCGACCCTTCACTCATATAGTTGGGGATGACCCCAGGGACATAGCCCCGGTCTCTTTGGACATTGGCGGATGTTCCTCCTCTTTTGTGGAGGACTAGTTAGATTTTTTTTAGTAGTTTTGGCATTTTAGCTAGACTCATGTGCTGTATTTTCTTGTTTTTTAGTAGTTAAGGTACCTCTGCCTTACTTCCGTATTTAAACTGTATTTTATTACTTTGGTAATAAAAAGTGGACGGTCCGCTATAAAATCCGCTGGCTTTGCCAAAAAAACTTTTTCAATACATATATACAATATAGAGGACACAAAAATATTCGTAAATCTCAAAATTTTAGGCCCCGTTTGGTTTGCTGTTTTTAGTTTTGTGTTTTCGTGTAAACAAAAATGCGCATTTCTTATACATTGTTGGAAAACACCCAATTTTGAAAATGAAATTAACATAGAAAACAGAAAACAAGTTTATTTGATTTTTCGTGATTTGAGGCATAACAAAAGGACGAAAAACAATTCAACCCCTCCATTTCCCGTCGATCGTCGTAATGGCTAAGAATTGTAAAAGGATTTCCCTCATTTTCTTGTATTTTGTATTGTATGTTGAAAACACAAAACGCAAAACTAAAAACGAAACCAAACAGGCCCTTAAATTCTAGAAAAACCCTTGTCCTAATAAAACATGTCCTCATTTTTAAATCTCAATTCAAATCTCAAAATTTTGTAAAGCACTTAAAACATAATTTGTTGCTTACCCTCATAACTTCTCTAAAATCACAACCATCAAAACATATTATGGTTTAAAATTATGATCAATAACTTTCAAATTTTAGCTGAAAATTTTCTAATATTTACAATACTTCAAAACTTCAAAAGGGGATTAATGCAAAAAAAAATTATATGGAAATACCTTTCGTACCAAAAAAAGAATATCCAAAATCTAAACACAAGATCAAAAGTTATTGTTGTTTTAATAGTGCATTCAAAATTCAAACTTCAAAATTCCATCCAAAATTTAATTCCATTTGAATTCAATTCTCACTTTATTTCAAATAAGCTTACAAAACGTCTTTCGAATAATTCTTCAAGCTTAACTTCCCAAAATATATTTTTACTTTCAAAAGCTTAATTTTCTACAAATCAAAACTTTTATAACTCTTTAACGAAAAGTCCTAACAAAGTATACTAGGAATAAGATAATTGCTTCCCGATTGGGAATTTTTTTCAGTTTCATAATACTAAACTCATATTATTAACTTTCGCATATTTTCCAAATTGTTTATACTTTGAAAATTCATTCTACTTAAAATATTATTTCTCCATCACTTGGGGAAAATCTTATAAATGCATGCAATTATTAACACAAATAAGTTCTTGTAAAAATTCTTGTCAACTATATAATTTCAAATTCACAAAATACCTTTTCATGTCCTCTAAAACATTTATCACTTTATTTAATATAAAATTACACTTTACCAAAATAATTCACGAAATCAATACTTCATTCCAAATAATCATGAAATACCTTCTTAGTTCAAAACTACTTCCTCTAGTTTATAAAGTTTACTCCAAATATTTACCTCACTAAACTCTTGAAAACTTTTCTTCACAAAATACATGTTATTTACATAAACAATTTAAAAACATTCAATCCTTTCCTTAAGCTCTAGAGTACCGTATTAGTTCCAAAAATTATTTTAAGTTGAAAACTTAAGTATATGAACTTTTATATAACTATGCATTACATCACAAACATTTCCACCATATTCACCCAAGTTACAACTCATTATACAACAAGGCAGGCATACAATCACAACATCACATACCATACAAATTTCAAATTCTAAAATATTACAATTTAAGCATGACACCTCAATATGAATTTTAGCGCATCACTTCGCCGACTGGCTGCAATATTAGCCATGTGACCAACATTGCCTCGACGTCGGCATCAGCCGTCTACTAATACTTTATGGCTGCAATCATCATATAAATACCTAACTTATGAAAATATTTTAATTATTTATCAAATAACCTACTTTATAAATTAATACATATATACATATATATACATATATACATATATGTATATATATATATATATTCTCATAAGAAAATGTATACTAAAACATCTTTTAAAATAATGCTTCATTTTTCCAAATAATATTTTTTTCTCATCAAAATGTTTTGTATCATTTCTCAAATTACCATCCATATTCTTTTCAAAATGCAGCTTAAGGCATTTCTTTAAAAAATTGTTTTTTCTTTCAAAACACTCTTCTTCATTTTCCAAAATATTATACTCATTTCAATATATTTTTCTTATCATTTTAATCTTTCCAAAAAATTAAATAAAACTTTCCTTAATTTTTTTCAAAACATTGGTTTTAATATACCCTAAAATATTTTACTTCTTTTCAAACTATTACACTGCTATTCAAATTTTATGTCCAAATGTTTCATCTTAGTGTTTAGGAATTCTTATCGATAACATTGATCAAACGCATTGACTAGAATTCTTAAAGCACTCAACGGACATGTTAACATTATATTAGCTTCAAAAACTCCTGTAAATATTTACTTATAGACATACCTTAAACAACTTGATCCTTATAAAACAATCGCTTCACAAAATAATTATTTAATTATATTAAAACATTATCTGCTACCCAACACACACTTACACTCACACACACATAAACTTTTACCAAAATGATTTTTAATCCAACATATGCTTGATGTATTAAAGATATTTATAAATAATCTTTACAAAAAAATTGAATAATAATTTATTTACAACAATCTGAATAACCACTCATCGTCTATTTATGCATACAACCAAGCATGCCTTTTAATTTAAACTATATATATAAATACTATGCTATATAAGAGAAATAATTTCCTAATAATCCTTGTGATAACCTCAACATCGATGACACTGCAAGGTTCTAAATATTAAGAATTGAGTAGGGTACTTGACTTAAGTGATAGTTCTTATCGTATTTCACACTCGAGGTTAATCCATCCATGATCATTCTATCAAAACATTCACACAATGAAATACTACATCATCCACCCAATCTATAAAATCAAATAACCAAACTGCTTAGTAGAAATAATCTATCAGATTTCGTTGTATCACTCTGATTCTTAATGAATCAGATTACTCCATTCAAATGAGGTCTAATATCCATCGACAAAGCCCAACCCTACTGGTCAGACAACTACTTTTACCTTTGCAACCCCGATCAACTATTCTGCATCTCATGTAGAGTTTAAATCTGAAAAGGTAGAAGAAATATATTATATAATAAGAAAAATACAAAAATGTCCCCAGATGATTACCCCAGTATTCATCGTTTGGGGTGGATTCGGATAGACATGGACCAGACAAGGTTTAAGTTAGGACATTGTTTGTACAAGCCGGACAATGGGTGGATAGTGTTCGGACTATAGGAAAACAACGAACATTTTTCGGATGGACATATTTCCGTACATTTATTCTTATCCTAATTTGTGTCCTAAATGAGAATTGTACGAACATGGACCAGACAACTTACCACCTCGAACCGAGTCGAACGTGAGACAGTCGTATAAAATATGCACTCTTAATCATTGTATTCTCTTACTATCACTTAAGTATATACAATAATCTACCGCACAGCCACGAGGACAGGGAATCTAAGTATCATCTAAGGTCAAGACTCGTGTCTTTTATACTCTATATTGTTCTAAACTTGCTCTAATAACAACTATAACACCCCACCTCAATATCCATACTAGCAAAGAGTATTACTAGTTACTACTATTTGGTAATATAGAGAATAAGGCAATATTGGGCTATCATGCATGATTATTCCCTCAAGTAACATTGATACATATTTCAAAAATATATAGTACTTATCTAACGTACTCGGTATCGGTACAAAGCAATAAACACATGTGTTTCTAGGATAGAACAATACACAATATATAATAGAAAATAGAGGACACGGAGTCATCAATGCAACATTAATATATAATAAATAACGTATACAAGTACAAGTGGGTCTATTTAAAAAGAGTCAATACCCACTATCTCTCAAATAAATAAGATAAGTCCAACATATACAATCCAATAACATATATATACATAAGATGTTATAATACATAATGATACATAATAAGATAAGTAATGTAGCCTCTAACTAAGCCCAACAACACGGGCTGGTCTCTTTGTCCCTGAACTTGAAATGTCTTGGACTGACCTGGGTATTATATAAATAACACATGGGTCAGACTATGCCTAAAATGTGGATATCAATATGTTATAGCAACTGGCATGGTGTAAACATTAGTATCTTAAAGCAATATATGACATCCCACATGTGTCAATCACATAGCAAACCATGCACATATAAAATCACTCACGGTAAAGAATAGTCAATCATCTTATCAGTGGAACATGAGTAATATAGGTGAAACATCATCTAAACAACAAACCACTATGTTAAAACAAAATACAGTAATGTATATCTCGACCATTAGCTCTAATGAGAGGCAAAGGCTCCCGACTGTATGGCCCTATGAGGTATATAACCTATAGCATATGCAAACTCTACATAAGGCATATAGTACAATCTATATAGGCGAGCACACAGCTAGCCCCAATAATACATAGGCACAAAGACTATTATAGAGATGGATGAGCATACAGTAGGTCATGTGGGTTAAGAGGGCCTCTTTCAGAATAAATGCCTAGAAGAGGTATCCAAATAATATAATGTGGTCAAATAATCTCACATATTTCGTATTGGAGCCTTACAGCACATAGCACCACTCTAGGGGAGAGAACATAGCACTACAGCACACATCACAGCCCCCAATCTTAAGCTATTTCCACTCATCATGATTCTACATCCATCTGCATGATATGATCACGAGCTTACTTCCCAGTGGTAACAATCTATTTAGATAGTGTGGCATTAGGGCATATCAACACACAATCTAAATATCAGTACCTAGCGTGTATAATATAAGGTAATGTCGTGGGTCCAAGGCACGACCCCACGATCAACCAACTAGGATATACACTAGTTAATCTGGATAAACAACACACTGTACAAATAGGCACATGGCCAATAATCACATATAAACTGATCCTAAGGTACATAGCCGACCAGTACATAATCACATATGCCAACCACACAACATTCCCGTTAAGCACACACCATCCCTTTAGACATTAACCCACAAAATATGTGTGTTCCTTATTTACAAAAAGTTACTGAATGATTAATAATATGGGCGTTCCATAACAACTGGTGTTACTAGCTAGTTCACTCAATGCTCATAGACTACACTCACTATACACAACAATATTATATGCAACAAGTCCGAAGAATAACTGGAGAAATATTATTGAAAGTCCCATAACAATAGGTATTACAACTCCATTTATCTAATATCCTCATCACATAGAAAATATAATCAAAGATAGCACCCAATTCATTTAGAAAAGAAGTTTGATTTATAAGGTTCCAAGCATTCCAAAAACCTCAATATACTTTGAAAAAGTTAAATTATTATTTTCCTTCTTATTGTACCAAACTAGAAATAAGGAGTATAATCCTTACAAATAACTTCAAAACCTCCTTTCTATATTTAAAATCTTAGGAACCCATATAACTTAATATTACTTATAAAGATCATTCCATGATTTTCAGTAACTAAATATTCTTTTAAATTGAATTCATAAACTCTAACCCAATTTCCATTTCATATTATTCTAGAATTTTATAGGATTTTAAATAATTACTTGAATCTAGAAATCAAATTTTCCTTTAATAACTTAATATCTTATATAATATACTTAATACTAATTTAAATGAAACTATTACAAAAAACAACTTCATACATGCAATGCATCAAAATTCGACTTTCAAAATTAAACTTATATTTAAATTTTCAATTAATAAATTTTTTGTAAAAAAAACTAGTATACGCATAGGCTTAGGCTTGGAACCACATGTAGGTCGCATACCGGGTTAATGTATGTTCATGGTTGGTGTAACGA
This sequence comes from Allium fistulosum, assembly GCA_030737815.1. Lineage (NCBI taxonomy): Eukaryota > Viridiplantae > Streptophyta > Magnoliopsida > Asparagales > Amaryllidaceae > Allium > Allium fistulosum. The sequence continues at coordinate 1,218,913,963 of CM060902.1, forward strand.
CCCGCCTTTTTGGATGGTTTAAAGCAGACACACATGCCGACTCAAACCATTCAAAAGGGACGATTGTTATGTGGTAAATAATAAAAAGAAGAGAAGAGAATGAAAAACAAAAACAGAATCTCTCGGCAGAATGAAAAAATATAATAATCAAATAAACAGTTCATGAAGCTATTTTACAAATAACATTTGATTGAACTTTTACAATACAGATCAGAGTTATACATATAGAAGGAATAAATAAATAATGCAGCGGAACAACATGATGAAGTAGTATAAATATAATAAATAGCATACAAATCTCCGTCTTCGTCTTCCGGAGATAAATGGTCTTCAATACACTGGGACTAACTCGAGCGTAATGAAAAGACAAAACACTCGAGTTAGAACTAAAAGATCTTATGTAAGTTAAATCAACAGTGAATAAAGATGAGCGTAACGACTTCAGAGATGTTTACGGGATTTTACATCTTCTATCCATTGTATAACATGCGTGCAATAACTTAAGAGATGTTCTGGATTCCATCTCCTAAGGATCCGTTAAAATATCTACATACATAGTACAATACGCTATTATAATATGTCTACAGTAAAGTAAAGTATTAAAATAGCGTTAAGGCGTTACCCATATCCCCCTAACACTTTTTATATAATTCCTGTAGTCTATACAGATACTGTAAGCCCCACCAAACTGTTGGGATACTCAAGGAGCACTCCATAGGTATAGTACAAACCAAACTTGTAGTGGGCTTGATAAGGCATGTGGCAAGGCACACGAGGCAATGCCAGGGTAGGATTCTACCGTTTGCACTCTCGGACCGGTGGTAACGCATAACAGCTACTACCGCCCACCTCAGAACACACTCCCAAAATCAAATCGAGGGGTGGCCACCAAATCAATCACAATGTAATAAATATAGTATCAAAGAAATGTGTCTGATCGGAGGAGCGACCTCACTTGGCCCGGTAAAGCTTCTGTTTTAGTCACATCAAGCTGACCCGAGGGGGTCAAGGCTGAATTCATACCTCATACATAATCATTCGCCAAACCGTCCTACTTCGTTCTGGATTCTCCGCCATGTGCACAGTTGTTAAAGTGGTTTTCGGTATTGGCAGAGAGTATGACAATACCCGATCCCGATCTCTTTAAACGCTTATTTCACACCGGTTGGTTCTTTTACATTTCCAAAATGATTCATAATTGATATCAAAATATCATATTTACATCAAAATCATATCACTTTCGAAAATCATATTCACTTTCAAAATCATTATTCACTTTCAAAATCATAGCCACAAAATAGGTTAAGCCATCATATCAAAATATTATATTCAATTCAAAATATTCCTCATTTCAAAACCATCATATTTACTCAAAACATGCCATTTCACCAGAATATATCATCTCAAATTCCAACGTAGGTTATAACATCATTTAACCATATTCGCCTTTAAATTAAGGAGTTAAATATAAACAATTCAACCTTGCACAGTTTGAAATTTTGAAAATAGTTTGGATAGTCTTAAATAGTTTAATAGTTTAAAATAGTTTAAATAGTTTAAAATAGTTTAAATAGTTTAATTGTTTAAAATAGATTTAATATAGTTTAAAATAGTTTTAATATAGTTTAAAATACGTTTAATATATTTTAAATAGGTTAAAATAGTTGAAATAGTTTGATATAGTTTAAAATAGGTTAAAATAGTTTAATAGTTTAAAATAGATTTAATATAGTTTAAATATAAAATGGTTTGATTATTGGAAATGGTTTATATAGTAAATAGTTTGAAAATCGAAATAAATCTGAATTTTAAAATAATATATTTTTAAGCAGTTTATATTAAAATAATTTATTATGAAAATAGTTTCAAATTAAACTATTTCTTCCATTTTAACAAATCTAGACCATATACAGATTTCAAATCAACAGAACTCAATTTCAATCTTTCAATTCAAATTATTATTAAAACCATTTCAATCTATATCGATTTCAAATCCATGTTTGAACTACAAATTTAAACCACTTCAAATTCGATAGATTTTAAAGTTTAAATATTCAACATTTACAATAACTCAATTTTGATAAATTTCCTTATATTCAAAATTCAACTTTAAGATTTAAATTTAGATTCTTTAAACAATTCATTTAAACCAATTTCAATTTCAACATTTTTAAAGCTTGAATTTAAAAATAATTCAATTCATATAACCTAAATTTTATTTCATAATATCATTTAACTGGATTCAAAAATTTAGGATTTAAAATCATTTAACTTAACCAATCTGGTGTTCGCATATAATTTTTTTCCCTATGGTCAAGTGATATGGATATATATCATTTCAGTCCGCAATAATTTAAATTTACGGGTATATATCATTTCAACCCGCAATCCCGAGTTAAAATTCAAAATCCATAAAATCGCTCGAGTTTATTATTTCAACCCATAACGATTTTTCCCTAATCTATAAGATCGTTCGGGTATGTATCATCTCAACCCATAGTGATTTTCCTAACAATAACCAAGGTAACTTGCAGTGTGATATCAATATATAAAATAAATAAAATATCCAATCATACAAATATCAACAATTAAACATCCATCACAATCATCATTCAAATCAACCAATAAATCACAACCAATAAACTGGTTATCAATCAGGCATTTAGCAACAATTTAATTCCAATATTAATTTAAATGGCAATTAAATTCAATATAATTTCAAATTAAATTTAAATGACAATTTAAATATATCAAACCGCAATCAATAAATTTCTAATCATATCTTAAATTTAATTTAACAAACATAAGATGATTTAGTAGTTGTGAGTGGGTTAAATCACTCACCTCTGATTTTTCGACGATTTAAAATCCAAGTAAAGGATCAAATTTGAAAAATCTCAGAATGCATCCAAACTAGTTCCATAATGTTCGGAACTTGGATACGATCGCAACGGAGAAAACTGCGTGTGAATCTGAGCGCGTATGCAAAAGTTATATACGTTAGAACGATCGAACACTTAAAATTTTAAATAATTAATTAATTTGAATGAAAGTACATGTCACCTCAGCATCTTCCATACGAAACCCTACTGACTCGATCGAATACGCACGATTCAACATCTCAGTTGCCACCACGTTCCTACAGTTCACCGCCGCTACAAGCAACACTGCCAAGATTCAGACACTCCACCGCCCGAGTAGCCTCAGGCCGACCCCCTCCGAGCAAGCGGCCACCTCCGGCCTCCCCGAAATCACAGCCGCCGCCGCCGCACATAGTTGATCGATTTCAGGCGATTTGAGCACATCTGGGTTGAACGAAGACTATGGATGCATTGTGCTCGGCGACCTCTACAAGCCCATGACATCCGATCGACTCCAGGACGAAGATCCACTGTTAAAATCGTAACCCTAGTTTCGACGACCGAGACTAAATCACCAATTTCTGGGCAATCCATGATTCAAATCGAAAAACGAATTGCTACAGTAGATTCCGCTCGTCGAGATCTTTCCAACGATATATAAATTCTTAGGGTTTGGAGAGTTTGAGTTTTAAAATTGAAATTTGATTTGAAAATTTGGTTTAGGAATTTGAGAACTAGGTTTGATGTTCTATCGTTTGAGAAGGAGGAAGTAGATATACATACTGAAATAATGAAATGATAAATAGTTAGGGATTATAACAGCGTATATATAGGCAGGGCTGAAATAGAAAAGGATGGACAAAATCGATTTGGATCGGAATGATAACAACGACCTGAAAAGCCCGTTTCGTTCCTGAAAGGAAAATGGGTCATCCAATATATCGAAATAGATGTTTTCAATATTTTTAAACTTAATAAAACTGATTTCAAACCCTAATTCAAAATTATACAGAAGTTAGCTTTTAAAATCAGCTTATTCTAATTGAATTCATTATATTGATTTCTACGCATTTCGAGTCCGCACGATCTAACGACAAGTTCGATCGCTATGAAACTTGAAATCCTACAATAATTCACTGTTATGGATCCAATGAAACTGGTTTCGTTGAAATCCGAGACAGTGGCCAAAATGGCTATTTTCACGTTAATTAAATAAATAAATTATTATTAAATTGATTAATCACCTTTTAAATTTGAATTTAAAAGTTAACAATTTTTATCATTGTTGATTACCTAGAAATTTAAAATCTATTAAAACAAATTTCTCATGTCAAATTCAGGTTCTAAATATTGCACTAATTACAGCGTATAATCATAACTGTAATAAATTCATTAATTATAATTCCAACAAATTCATTTATTTTGATTTCATTCTTATTATTTAATCATCCAATACCAATATGAATTCATTTGACACTAGTTCACTTTTTATAACATTGTTATTCTAAGTTATCTTCTTAGCTCATCTTAACGCAATATTTAATTAGATTAATTTCAATTGATTTACAATTTATTTCAAACGGATTAAATAATAAGCTGATAAATAACAATTACTACACATTAATAATTCAATCACATTGCTATGTTTATTGTTAACAAACAAAGCTAATAAATTGACATACTGATTAATTATTCTGTATTAGCTAATTTCAATTAATTACATACAATTTCACCATTAAACACAACATTTAATTTATTTCCTTATTTACAATTTATAACCAATTTAACTTTACAATTGTTTCAATTACATTAAAATAGTTATCAATTAAATTGAATCAACATTATTAAATTACATTCTAGTTATTTTTCTCATTAATAAATCACAAATTTCAATTGGTTCAAATATTAAATTCCAAATCTTATTTAATTCGATATTTTTAATTATCAAAAAATATGGGTCGTTACAGTTGGTCATTTCTAGATGCTCTTTGATTTATGTTCTCTATTTTCTATTATATATTTTGTATTGTTATACAGCACTAGCACATGCACAATACATGTAGGTTCATCGTTTTAGGTATTCCAGGCACGAACAAAATCCTGATAGGCTCGGAGTTACTTCTGGGTGACACACCATCGATAGTTGTATCTTCGAAGGCAAGGATGGTCTCGGCATGAGTGTGAGCGTTGTCTGCCTCGAGTTCTTATGGATAACACTTCATTGATTGCTGTGACCTGATCATGTAGGTCATTGTCCATGAGGGGAGCTGTTATTTTGATGCCTCCACTTTAGAGTTGGGGGTGGTCTCCGCATGAATTGGAGCGCTGACCAGCTCGGGTTTCTATCAATTGACTCGCTATTGAGCATTACGATCTCTTGTTGAAGCATGAGGATACTCTTGTTTTCTTGTTTGAGGGATGTCCCATAACACTGCCTAGACTTTTATTGGTTGCTCCATATTTTACCGACCCTGCCTTGGATGGGAAATTTCATGATTAGCCGATTGTATGAAACAATTGGATCTAGATCTACCAGGGTTGATCGTCCTATTAAGAGGTTATGAGCAGATGGAAAATAAACTATTACAAAGTTTGCCTATATCTTTGCAGAAAAGGGCTCTTGGCCGGATGTAGTCAGGAGAGAGGTGGTCCTATTTGGAGTAATGCCAACATCCCCAAAACCATAAATTGGCAAGGCATGAGAGGGAGGCCTGAGGCAAGAAGCTTGTGTGCCTGAAGACATGGTCTGAACATGAAGTTGACTGATCCGCCCTCATTCATGAATGCTCAGTGTATATTTGAGTTGGCTATTGCAAGGATGATAACCATGGAATCATGGTGAGGGTAAGAGACTGCTTCCCTATCCTCTATGATGAAAGTGATGGGCTGATTTGCCTCTAGCCTAGGCACTTTGGATGCTCTATGCTGTAATGAATAGACTTAACCGGCCGAACCCACTTCTCTTCGGTACCAAGGCTATGCTCCCTGGTCGCTTTTGGCTATTTATAGGCCTCTATGGATGGTCAAAACGTTGGTTATAGTTTTGACATTATTGTTGGGTTACAGGGGTTGAATCAGCTAGCTTGTTTGAGTCGTTCGTTACTCACGTAATGTCGAACGAACTATATAAGCACTCCAGGATCGGCCATTTAGTGTCATCCTTCAGTATTTGACACTCATTAGTGGAGTGGCCAATGTTTTGATAGACGTATAGTACTTGTCTTTGCTGTGAGGTTCCTCCCTTCTCCTGGTTCTGGTGGTGGGAGGTCTTTAGAATGGTACCCGGTTCCTAGCTGTAAGATATACTATTTCCATATCTTAATTTAAAGTGGCATAATTAGCATACCTAGCCTTGTATTGGATGGCATCTTTTACATGCCTCTTGTTGTTGTTCTATCGACCATTACCTCGGCGGTCGGTATTTTCTCGAGGACCTAATTTGTTAGAGCACTGGGCCTTATCCTTGTTATCTGATAGATTAGCATTTTCCATCCTCATGATTATATTTGCCCATTGATAGAAATCGGTTAGGGACATAGCCAGCTGCTTTTGTAACTCCATCCACTTTCACGACTTGTATCTCACCACTATGTATAGGGCTACAACTAGGTTGTTCTTGTCGACACCCTTAACTCGGGTGGAATCCTTGTTAAACAGTTCACATATGACCAAAGATTCTTGATCGACACCTGCTTGATGTTGCCTAGCTCGCTAGCCTTCATGGCATGGGTTTTTGAAGCAAAGAAACTGGCTTTGATGTCTATGTAAAGCTAAGCCTAAGAATGGGTGTTTCCAGGTTGTAAATGAAGGAACCAGCAGGATGGCAATCTTATGAGGGTGGAAACAAAGAGCAAACACTTTACGGGGCCAGTAAGCTGCTCGGCCCGGGTGATGGAATTGAAAGCAGAGATATGGTTTGATGTGTCCATGCTCCCATTGTATTTTTCAATAAATGGAATGGCATATCGATTGAGGATATATGTATTCAAGATTTCTCTGAAGAAAGGCTCTATATTCTCGTCATTTGATAATGCTTTGCCCCCGGCATTCCGGGCTTGCATCCTTTTAAGTTGTTGGCAGAGAAAATTCATTTCTTTTTCGAGGCCTACAAGGCTACAACTGTCTACTTTAGAAGTGTTTGGCCTACAACTGACTGTGGACTCAGCAAACGTCTTTGTGGAGTGGGAGATTGAGGATGATGATACTATGGAGAGTGGCAATGATGGGCTAGAGAGGGGGATCTTCTCTCCCTATGCACAGAGGGCGACCATGAACATCTGGCTTGCCCTTCTCTTGATCTAGGTCAAGCTACATCCTATGGGATTGGGAGTGTACCGAGGAGGCCATATGTTCTCTAGTGATGGCATAAGCGCCACCACTAAGGTGCTCGGTCTCAAGCTCTGTCTGCCACTCGATGGCGTTTAAAAGAAGATGGTTGTTCCACTGTAGGTGAACGGTGATCGCTTGGCTATGTCCCTGCACAACATGCATTTCCTGTTATGAATAGGAGCAACATTGACCGAGGTTTCAAGCACCACCCTCCCTTGGGTGGTATTAATGTGATTATAAGCACCGAGGACATTGTTTGGATAAAGGATAGTTCAACCACCAGAGGGGGTGGAGAACTGAAGTTAACAATCATTTGAGCATCCAACCTTATCCTCAGAACGTTTACTTCACGAGCTAAGGTTCCCATGTTATTAAGCCTTGAATCACACTTCGCTACATGTCGTTACTAACCTTTGGGATGGGGAAAATGGCATTGGAGATGGTGTTTCCATTAGTCTCACAGTCATTAAAGTTATTACCTTCATTTTCACTTAAACTTGACATGCAAATGAGGAAACAGCTTGTAGAGAAGAAAAAGTGAAGAAATGCAAGAGCTTTTAGAGAAGGCCCTTATTCTAGCACTAATATGTTGACTAAAAATTTAGCCAACCTCGAAATTAAGATAATGCGTTTGTATTAGCAAAGGTTACTTACTAATACTCTGCTTAAAAATCAAAAATCTCCTACTATGTTTAAGCATTTAGGAACCCATGTCTTTGCATGGCTAGTCTAAGAGCTCTCATTAATTTTTCTATGCTAAAACAAATTTTCTAAACCAGGAATTTAACCCATTTGATGTTGTATTGCAATGGGTATTTGTAGAAACTATAGTAGATAAATGGATGGCTTATATTGCACAGTTATAGGAGAGAAACACTCTTAATCCTAGATCTGATCCCACGGGCTGATAGAAGACAGTTGGAAAGGTGATGGGAACATGTGGCCATGATGCATGCTAGGTGGCTTTCAATAAGAGGGGCATGCTTTGCATAGAGCTAAGTGGTGTGCTATAATAGTTGGTGCACTTTTGGCAAACGTGCTACAATAGTTGGTACACTTACCTGCACTATTTGTCATGTAGCATGCTTTTTTAAAGGACAAGGCGGAATAGAAGCTTCTCATGCATAGTTACGACTAGTTGCTTGTTGCTGAAGGTTTCTAATAACAAAGATGGAAATTACTATGCCTATGGGTAAGAGCCGAGATGTGCTTATGGTGACAAGACAGGCCATAAAGGATCGATCGCAAGCGGGTTAAGATAGTGTTGGGCCATAGGTGGATCACTCTATAGTCGAGCCCAAGTTAGATGAGTTGGCTATATTTATTTAGATGAGCCGGGAGGCTATAGTTTCGAAGCTTTTGTAGGGTGGGCTAGCTGGGGCAAGGCGAAATGTGGGCTAGCTTAAACTAGGCAGGGCTTAGATGTGCTAGTAGGCAAATCTTTTACTTGTGAAAAAATTAAGCAATAGATTGCATTCAGGTTGGCATGCAAATTGGAGCTCTATCCTAATAGTGTTGCGTATAGATTGGTGACGACGAGATAAGATTTTATCCCAGTAGTGTCGCATATGTTTCGGCATGTGAGTTAGGGCTTTATTCCAATAGTGTTGTACTCGGGTTGGCACATGGGTTGGGACTCTATCCCAATAGTGTGGCAAATGGTTTGGCAGTGATGAGTTGGGGCTTTATCCAATAGTTCACATATGGTTCAATAACATAAGTTGGAGCTTTATTCCAACTGTGTGGCATACATTTCGAAGCATGGCTTGGGGCCTCTCCCAATAGTGTTGCATATGATGGCACTCGAGTTGGAGTTTTATTCCAATAGTGATGCTTATAATTTTGGTCCATGGGTTGGAAGCATGATTCACAATAGTGGTATACGCGATGATTAGCCAAATGGAGATTTGCATTTCATTTGGGCTATATTGGACATTAGAGCAGTGGACCTAGTAATGTTTGGTTCAAAATCATTAAGCGAACTAGAGCTTGATGTACTAAGGTATTAGTCAATATTTTAGTATAGCCTTAACATAGGATGTCATTATTATTCCTAGATTATTATACCATGTTTAGCTTATTGGGTGTAGGTGACATAAATTAAGGTATGGTATTCAAGCATAAGTGTTGTTTTACTGTTTAATTAGTTTATACAATTATATGATTCATTTCAATCACCAGGCTTATGTCCGACCCCTCAATTTTTTCCTTTTGTTTTATTCTAATTGGTAGATAAAGAGGACTGTTGCTGACTTTGGAGACTTGATGGTGCGACGGAAAGGCGCAATTATTTATCCACTTGCAATCTACTACTTATTTATTAGATATTTCCCAGAAATTTAGACTATTTCATTTGGCAGTATTTATAGACATTATGTAAGTAGAGATTATTAGTTACAATTTGTTTTGTTTATCTAGGATCATGGTAATTTCAGCATTATGTTTTATTCCTTCTGTCGTGAGTCCCAAAAAAAGTAAATTTTAGTAGATAACTCTGTGATCTATTTTCATTTTAAACCCAACGATACGTCATTAATGAGGACTGAGATGTTCGCATCATTTTATGCATGAATCAGGTATCGTGGATGGTGGGTTGTTACATATCACGACTCTAAAAAGAAGGCTATCGCATGTCTAACCAAATCTATTGTAAATTTAAAGTGAAAGCTATCAGAGGTTTGCTACTGTAAATCTAAAGTGAAGGCTCTCGTAGATTTAGAGAGAAAGCTATCAAAGCTTTAAAGAAGGGGCTATCGCATATTTGAAGTAGTTTGTTATCAATGAATTAAGATAAGAGCTATCAATCACAAGTTTACAACTAAATTCTATTGAAGAACTATCGAACCTCAAGCAAAATGCTTTCGAAGTCATAAAAAATATTGGAATTGTCCATTTGTCAACATCCTATTAGGCATATCATTCCACATCAGCATAAAGTTAAGAAAGGAAGAAAGAAAAATTTATGTCATGTGTCATCTCGATAGCATTCCATATCATTAACCATTTAAGATGATCTCAGTTATTCAAAGATGGCACCCACCACATGTCAAGGATACAATGGTCCCAGCCATCCAAAGGGGCGAATTCCTAAATTCCCTTCTTATTAACCCAAAAAATGGATCAACTCCTTGTTCTGATTGTGAAAGCACCAGGGTAAGAAAATAGAGTCGGACACTCTCTAGATTACAGAAAAAACCAGAATAAGATAAAGGAACACATGATCTTTATATTGGTTCGGCTGTTAACGAAGCCTACGTCCACTTTATAACTTTTATTATTGAATTGACTATAGACCACAAGTACGAATTGATTGAAATTCTAACAGTTGAATAAAGAGAGATCAGACCACCATTGATGGAGACAAAAGGAAGGATCTCAATTGTCCTATGGCAGCCATTGTGAGGGAGAAGAAAGTTGAAGAATCTTCGTAACAGAGTTGCTTTAGTGATCAGAACAGCCAGTCCCCTTTCAGTTGAAGGTAGGATGATATTTATAAAATTTTGAAAGCACTTGGATCGGAGTCATTGTACCAAAAGCCTATAATTTTCCATAGGAAGAAGCACCAAAAGTTTGATGGGATTCTAAGCTAACTTTTTGGATCAGCACCGATCCAATTGGATCGGATCGGTACCAAACCAAAGAGTTGTGCAATTTTTGCATGTCTTCTTTCCTGTTGGCTTTGTTTTTTCTTATGAGGCTCTCCAAGTAATTTTATCACTTGTTGACTTGTTTTGATGATGATTCGCTAAAGGGTTTGAATGAACTTTAGTTTGAGTCTGATAAGTGCTTACTTCCCGATTCTTAACGCTTGGATTGTTACAAAACTTGGTAAATGGACTTAGTCGAGGTATTTAAACACAATGCAAGTGGTCTGGAGGAGTTTAGGGCCAAACATTTGGATCGATACCGACCCGATTGGATCGGATCGATGCTGACCCAAAGTGTTTGCTTATTTTTGGGTCGAACTTCCTTAGCTCCTTTGTCTCATGTTTTTAGGCTTTCTGGTAAAGTCATGAGTCATTCTAGCTTAATCTGAACGTTCTAACCTCTTTTGAATTCTGTTGAGTTAGAAACCCGGCTAACATTTGCCCCCTAAAGCATGCTTTCGTTGGAAATAAGGCGTGCTCTGGAATTATTCATCTTCTGGGATCCGTTTCATGGAGCTTTATCAGCCGTATCTAGCTTCCCCGAGTAGCTGCTTATGACATTCTGACTAACTATCTAGTCCTTAGTTAAGTCTTCCTTAGTCTTAGTTACTGGTGATTTTGACTTGACAACCTTCCAGCATGGATACAGACATCGAGTTGAGTAGATGAGGAGAGTTTAAGGTCGTTTGAAGGAAGTAAATTGGATCGATACTGATCCAATTGGATCGGATCGGCACCGATCCAAGTACGTAGGAATATTTCGGCCTTCTTATCTTTTTTTATATAGGTCGGTTCTCCATTTTATCATTCTTCCTTTTCAAGCCGAGCCAATCCAAAGCGATTCTTACTCCGCTGATTTGCCTCCTGACGTTGGTGGAACGCCATCGCCGCCGATTTTCTGCTCCAACGCCACTAACCACTGCATCTAGAAGTCCTTTCTGCCATTCTTTTTCCATAATTTCGCCTGCCCTAACTATCTTCAATCCAATCATTTGCCGATCCAAAGGGTCTGTGATTCGAGCCACCTTGTCTTGGAGACTTCATCATCACTCTCTTCAATTTCGAAGGTCGGTGAAGTGGGTTTCATCATATCATGATTGATTGACGATGGATGTGCGTTAGCGAAGGATATGATTGAAGATTCAAGTTGATTATGATTTTGTGGAAGAAATAGTAAATCAAGTTAGACTCTCATGGAATGAAACTATGGTTTTGCCTCGGTGGTTGACTTGTTTTGCTATTTCCATCCACAAAATCAGAATCGACTTGCATCGAGTTACACATTCGCTCCTGGCATTGGTTCTTGCAAATTGATTTCGATTTTCCTGGGAGGTGATAATAACTTTAGACAGTGTTTTGTACCCGACTTAGGTTGTTATCATCTTCTAAGAAACTAAGAATGACTTATGCTAATAATTTCCTTCCTGACTCGGACCCATCGATTTAAAGTTGTTCGCTTCAAACTGGTCTTTTCATTGCACAGTCAACGTACCTGGACTGGGAAGGGATTTCCTTGTTGCGTCGGACAATGGATCCGTTATCGATCGTTGATCGATAACAGGTCAGTGTTGAAGAGAAGACATAAACAGCTGATACGAATTGCTTTTTCAGTGTTTGCATACCATCTACATGGAATGGTCTGTACACATCGTTCAGGATGCCGGGCCCATTTTTGTATAGATTACACATCACACACACTCACGATTCATATTTGGGATTTGATCAGTGGTTGCTACATGACAATTACCTTTCAAATTCCAAGTGTAAACCGCGTTAAGCATTCATAGTTTAAAGATTCGGCGCACCTGGCCGTTTTGAGCACAAGCTTTCTCATATAGAATGACGTCAAATCTTCCCGTCGCAAGTTGATCGAAGGAAGTTCGCCAATTTCCGAAGCGGAATCCTCGCCGATCTCGGTCGGACCTGCTTCTTTTATAGCCTTGGGACAATATGGCCGTCAAATTCTCGTTGGCCCCATCGTCGACCGCACTGCTCCTAACTTTAGAGTTTTATTTGATCCTCCGAAAAAAGCCCATTCGATTCTTACCCATAGGGCTTTGCAGAGCATTTGCCTGCAATATGGCATTTTGAAGGATGATGTGCTTCTACCGTCGAGACGCGAATTTGCTCATCGGCCGCCTTTTAGGAACATGGCTTGCCATCGTTACTTGTGCATGTATGATGCAGTGCCCCCGTTCAATCATTTTTTTATGGAGGCCCTTCAGAACATGGGCTAGCTCTATTCCGGATTCTCCCGAATAGCTACGCCATGCTCACCTGCCTTGCGTCCTATTCGTGCAAACACTTAATTGCGCTTCGAGTTTCGCCGAGTTGCTGTATCTCCTACTATTTAAAAAGAGGGAGGCTAATCCGTCCCGTGTTTATATCAGGCGCAACGTGGTCGGAAGCTTGTACTTGACCTTCCTAGCAAGGTCCCCTCATTCACAAACCAATTTTTCTTTGCAAAATGTCCAAAGGGGTTTACTCGTCTATGGACTACGTGGGGCAAGTTTTTCTTACTATGCATGGAATTTCTTTTAGTGGCTAGAAAGTCTTCTGAACGATCATCTATTCTTTCGCAGTCCTTTCGAAGATCAACAAAGACCCAACACTTGGCCCCGTTCTTAGTGCCCTCAAAGTAGTCGATACTCGAGAGAGCACGATTAGATTTTTTCTTACGGACGAGAATCTCCACCATTGCGGCCTTTTACATCTCGGAAAATCCACTGGACTCATTAGTGACCCCTCTCGTTCCCGAATCCGGACTCGCGCAATCTCCTATTCTCACGATTTCAATGAAGGCGACGATGATGATAATGAAGAAGGAAGTGAATCGGCTGGTGAGTCGAAGAAAACTCCTAAAGAGGTACAGGTTCAAGTTAAAGCTGACAATCCGCTCAAGATGCCTTCGATTCTGGAGGAAAAAGAAGAAAGAAGAGAAAAGACAGGGAGGCACGAACAAACCCCTACTGTAGATAACTTTCTTATCTTTTCTGTGCTTGAAGTTTTCAATTCACGCCTAATGAATTTGCTGAGATAACCGCCCTTTATTATGATATCGTAAATCAACCTTCTCTTCCCACTGAGTTGCCTTCTCATTATGACACCGGGTCCGCTGCTATTTTGACTGCATCAACCGTTGTTTTTGCATCTGGCTCACAACCCGGTCTACATTCTGAGAAAATTAAAGCACTACATGGTCTGGACGACCCCTCAATTTTTCAAGAGAAGAGCTTGACGGCTAGTGGTAGACAAGAGCAGGCAGACCAAGGCAGCCTACCGGAAAGAGTAGAGACCGAGCAACCGAAGATTGAGCAACAGATGATTGCGGTGAAGAAAGAGAAGGTCGAAGCACAAAGGAAGTCATCAAAGGGCTCTCATCAACCCCAAAAGCATAAGGGGAAAGGAGGTTCCTCTAGTGGTCATGCTTTGTAGAGTGAGGGTGCCCCGGTTAAGATAGGCCTGGGAAACTGCAAATTAGAGTCAAGAAAGGAGACCGGGGCAGCGGTTAGAAGGCATCTTAATTTGTCCTTTTCCCTTTTTGTTGTTTTGTTTTTTGATCACCTTTTGTGCAAGTGCAGAGTTGGAGCTTAATATTCTTTTGTTGTTTTCACAGTGATATTTTGTGTTTTTCTAACTTTTGGCCGATATTATGTGAGTACGGCCCCCACATTTTGACTTTTATAGAGAATGTTATAAGTAATACAATGTTGACATTTTGATTGTAACTTTACTTGTCAACTTCTCTACATTTCATGCACTTATGTCGATTTTATTCATCACTTGTTCTATTTAGTCATGTAATTATTGCCAAAATTCATTGTTTGGAGTAACAGAACTATAAAGTGTTTGATTATTTATTTATTTATTTGAGTATTGGTGTGACGCCCCCTAGTTCATGGGGTTGTTTACTTCAAACGCCAGATTTCCAATCGGTTGATCCGAGTGGTTCCTCGGATGTTTGCCATCGAGTCTATTTTGCAGTTCCTATCTTCAAGAACTCGCATTTTGGGAGATTACACTCCGCTGGATTCATATGACTTTACTTCTGATAGTGGGAGTGGATTCCCATTAGTCCTGCAATAAATGAGTTTCCCGGCATTTCAGAGGCAATGCTAGTACTTAAGAGTGTGCGCGGCTTATGAAATGCGCGGCTTTTAAAGGTATGCGCAGCTTATTAGATGCATGGCTTTTAGAAGTGTGCGTGACTTATGAAATGCGAGGCTTTTAAGAGTATGCGCGGCTTAAGAGATGTGTGGCTTTTAGAAGTGCGCTCGGTTTATGAGATGCACGGCTTTTTAATATTGCGCGCGGCTAATGGGACGCACAGCTTTTGAGATTGATATACCCATCGGTCTGAAACGGTTTAGAATTTCTCGACATTACCAATCTTCGGATAATGTGAGGAGTTCATGCTTCGAGAGCATGGTTCCATAGCTAAAGAAGTGATGCGTGGCTTACAGGGATGCAGCTTTGATTTTGGGCCTTCCCGGTGTTGCCGGAGCAGCACTGGTTTTTTGAAGGCATGGATTCAGTTCCGTCAATCCAACGGTTTGAGTCGATTTGCTTCCATCGACTCGGCAAGTAAATGGGCCATACTTGAGCGTGGTTCCACTGTCTCAAACAGCGATTAGATGGTTATGAGTCAATTTTACCCCGTCGACTCAGCAGGTTGCTTCGTGAACACAGTCGTTGGTTCAGAAAGCAAAGCAATTTTATTAATAGAAGTTGAGCAAGTCCTGCCTATTTTCAATGCCCTCGGTATTTCGGGATAGCTTATTTGTTGAAAACAAGAAATACATAAAATAGTTTTAGATAAAGTATGGATGCATCGATTCACTGTTCCATGCTCAGGGAATTTGGATTCCTTCAACAGTTGTTAGCTTGAATGTGTCATCCCTAGCTTCTAATTGATCGCATATGGTCCTTTCCAGTTTGGCCCAAATTCTCCTGGTATAGGGTATTCCCCTTTGAGGACAAGGTCTCCCACTTTGAATGTATGGTAGTGCACTTTGGAGTTAAAGTATCGTGCGACCTTTTTTGGTGAGCGACGGTCCTTAACTCGGCTTCTTCCCTCTTCTCATCGATCATATCGAGCGACTCGAGTAGGAGCTGCTCGCTTTGCCTCTGATTAAAATTCTGCCTTCGATGAGAGGACTTCTAGTTCGATGGGGATCATTGCTTTTGAACCATATGCCAAGCTGAACGGTGCATGCCCAGTCGCTAATTTTTGCATTGTTCTATAAGCCCATAGTGCGAGTGGAAGTTCATCAACCCAATTCCCTTTAGCTTTAGTTAGCCACGTTTTGATGGTGGACTTGATGATCTTGTTTAGTACTCCGACTTGCCTGTTTGCTTATGGATGAGCAACTGCAGAAAAGCTCTTCTCGATTTAGAAGTGTTTGCAAAAGTATTTGAACTCGGCGCTTTCGAATTGAGTCCCGTTATCAGTGATGATTTTCTATGGCACACCAAACCTGCAAATAATATTTTTAGTAACAAAGTTAATGACTTTCTTTGTGGTAATAGTGGCCAGCGGTTCTGCTTCGGCCCACTTGGTGAAGTAGTCAATAGCAACAATAGCCTATTTGGATCCTCCATTTTCCATCGGTAATACACCAATCAGATCGATTACCCAGATTGTGAATGGCCATGGACTAACCATCTGTGTTAGCTCCGCTAAACGGGTTCTTTTGATTTTGCTAAATCTTTGGCATCGATCGCATCGTCTTGCGTAATCTTCCCTATCGTGATTCACTATTGTCCAAAAATACCCATACCAGAGAATTTTCTTTACCAGGGTTTTCCCCCGGTGTGATATCCATAGTGGCCTTCATGAAATTCTCTCAAGATCCTTCGAGCTTTGTCATCGGTCATACATCTGAACAAACGGGTAGAGAACCCCCTTCGGTAGAGTGTCCCATCTTATATTATGAATCGTGGTACCTTCAGGAGAAGCTTGTTCCACTGGTTCCTATCTACGGGACGAGTTCCTGTAAGCAAGTAGTCTTTGATTAGCGTCATCCACGTTTCTGGTTCTTTAGTGGTCACAAAAATTCAGCCGACGTCCATTTTGCTTATGCTTGGAGTGGTCAGGGTTTCAACCGGGACTTGTTCCAAAGATTGAGCTTCTCCGGAACTGGCCAGTTAAGCTAAGTAGTCAGCCTTCGTGTTCTGCTTCCTCGGGATGTGAGTTATGGTGTAATGTTCGATGTCGTTCAGCAACTCTTGCACTTTAGATAGATATGGGGCAAGGTTCTCCCCTCGAGCCTAGTATTCACCTTTCTTCTGACAGACGACTAATAGAGAGTCGCTATAGATGTGTATGGATTTTATCTTAAGCTCTTTCATAATTTTTAGCCTAGCTATCAATGCCTCATATTTTGCTTCGTTATTTGTCGTTGGGAATTATAATCGTAAGGCATAGCAAACGGCTCATCCTTTGGGAGTCTCGATCACTACCCCTGCCCCCGAGCAGAAGTTATTAGATACACCATCGACGAAGAGCTTCCATTGTGTTTCCACTTTCAGAGTAATTTCTTCTTCATCATCCCATATGTTTGGCGATGAAATCTGCCAACGCTCGCTCGTTGGTCGCCCTTCGAGGATGGTAAGTGATTTCATATTGACTCAATTCGATATTCCATTTGATGAGCTGCCCGGAAGTCTCGAGGCAGTATAATACTTGCATTAAGGATTGATCGGTCAATACTTTGGTCGGGTGTGCTTGGAAATACGGTTGTAACTTCCTGGATACGATCAAGAGACAGTACGCTAGTTTTTCCAATTTTGGATAATTTTTCTCGGCTCCAATGAACCATTTACTAATGTAGTATACGTGTCGTTGGATCCTTGCTTCTTCATGTACAAGCGCGACACTTAATGCGTGAGGTGAGACTGCTAAGTAGATGAACAAGTCTTCTCCGTCTACCGACTTGGATAAGATTGGCAGGGTTTTCATATGTTGTATTAATTCTTCGAATGTTGTTTGACACGCCTCATTCCACTTGAAGTCCTTTCCTTTCTTTAGCGCATCAGAGAACGGTATACATTTGTCGGTTTGCTTTTGAGATGAACCGACTTAGTGCTGCCACCTTTCCATTCAAACTTTGTAACTCCTTCTTGTTCTTTGGGGCTTTGACTTCTCGTAGGGCTGTAATTTGCTCTTGATTTGCTTCGATGCCTCTGGCACTCACTATGAATCCTAAGAACTTTCCGGAGGCTACCCCAAAGTGACATTTAAGTGGATTGAGCTTCATCCCATATTTTCAAAGTATTTCAAACATTTCGACAGGATTATCCAAGTGATTGGCGGCTATTCGCGATTTAACCAACATGTCATCCAAATAGACTTCCATGGTTTTCCCAATCTGACACTTGAACATGGAGTTTACTAATCATTGATAAGTTCCCCTTGCATTCTTCAAGTCGAACGGCATCACTTTGTAATAGTATAACCTCAGATCGGTAATGAAACTGGTGTTATCCTAATCAGGTTCGTGCATCATAATCTAGTTGTATCTCAAGTATGCGTCCATAAATGATAGTAATTCATGCCCAGCCATCCCGTCCACGGACTGATCGATTTTGGGTAGAGGAAAGCTATCTTTTGGGCAGGCTTTGTTTAGATCTGAGTAGTCGATACAGGTTCGCCATTTTCCATTGGACATCTTGACTAAGACCGGGTTCGATACCCACTTGGGGTAGGTTGCATCGTGGATGAAGCTATTCGCCATCAGCTTTTTCACTTCTTCTCTCAGCGCTTTGGATCGTTCGGACCCCAAGCTACGTCTCTTCTACTTTACTGGAGGGTACTTGGGATCGATAT
Organism: Allium fistulosum; assembly: GCA_030737815.1. Taxonomy (NCBI): domain Eukaryota; kingdom Viridiplantae; phylum Streptophyta; class Magnoliopsida; order Asparagales; family Amaryllidaceae; genus Allium; species Allium fistulosum. The sequence goes on from CM060902.1 coordinate 1,218,932,628, forward strand.
TAAGTGCGTAGCATGCGATCTCTGGCGATACCCCGCACATATCAGAATACGTCCAAGTGAATACATCCAGGTTGGCACAGAGAAATTTAATGAGTTTAAGTCGCATCTTGTTTCCAAGATGTGATCCATTTTTCAGGATCTGTGTTGGGTCATCCGTATCAACTAGGGCAGACACCATCAGTTCAACCGGTGCTGACCATTCCTCCCCTGAACTCTTCTTTCTAGAGTCCAAAGCCTTATCGAATCAGTTGTGGTCCCCGAGCCAAGGGTGGCTCTATAGTTGCTATTCAGCATGTTCATGAATATGGAGAGTTCTCCCCACATCTTTTCCCTTCTTTTAGGTTCATGTAGCTCCGCGATATAGCATTCCCCCACGACACTTTGGTTTCCTTTGATTATTCCAACTCCATTCTCCATCGGAAATTTCATGGTTAAGCACCACTGGGCTAAAGCAATCCTGAAATACGTTAGGGCATGCCATCTTAGGAAAGCATTGTAGGCGGACGTTTCGTTTACGATCATGAAGATTTGGATGAGGGTGACTCTTCATTCGCCTTCTCCGAGCTCTACAGGTAAATCAATCGTTCCGATGGGCTATTTGGGCTCGCCAGTGAACCCCTGAATCTTGGTTCGGCAAGCGGATACATCTTTCATACTGATTTTAATATGATCAAAGGTGTGTTTGAAGAGGATATTCACAGAGCTACCACTATCTACTAATACTCGTCAGACCACTGTGGGTCCAATTCCTATTGTCATAACCATAGGGTCGAAAGTTGGAGCTCTATCCCTTCGGTGTCTCGACTTTGGAACACTATGTCATCACTTAAGGTCCTTTGCTGCTTAGCGGGGGTTCCATTTTCGATCACAAAGCACGTACCTTTCGGAGCGTGCTTCAACGAGCTTGCATACCGTTCCATTTCTGTAACACCCCATATTTTTTGGTAACATTATTTATGCTATTTAATTAGCTAAATAAAATAAAATAATGTTTTGATTAGGGGATTGAGATTTGATTTTTACTAAGGGATAGTCGTGCCATTTAACCAATGAATTGAAATAAGAGTTAAAATGAAATAGAGGAGGGGTAAATAGGAAAGAGGACATTCATACACCCTTAAACCTTAGCCGTGTATCTCCATACACGTTCATTTTTCATTTATCAAAAATTTTAAACTTGAGGCCGGCCACCATTAATAAGAGAAAGAGGAAGAAGATTAAGAAAAGCTAAGGAAGAAGCTAAATCAAATGAAATCCATTCAAATCTCAAGCTCCTTAATCTCTGAAGCTAAGGTGAATAATGACTACATCTCAAATCCCTTATTGTTTTGGTTTTAAGATGAAATCCGAACCTATTTGCAATGATTTGCCATGTTTTTGAATGACGGAATGATTGTATATACTTGTTGATGATTTATGTTTGTTCATATAGACTTTATGACATGTTTTAAGGTGAAAACACTATTAAATTACAACCAAAGGCCTTGTGAATTTTTATATAGACCAGAAATGATATTTTAGAGATGGGTTTCAATTTTCAGAATTTTTTGAATTTATGTGGATTTTATATGAATTTTCTAGTGAAGAAAATGTTATTTTGGGTTAAAAATTATTTACGGTTAAATAATTAATGGTTTGGGTTTAAAATTAATATATGTTAGAAAACATATTAAGAATGATTTTCTAGAATTTTGTAGAATTTTCCTAAGAGTTTTAATGGATATATAATATTATTTAAGGTATGGGACTTAAATGTTTTTTATATTTATAAAAAGGAGTGGTATTTTGTAAATAATTCAAAATTGTTATTTTTGGAAATTGGTAGTACTTTTAGAAAAGAGAAACTTGCAACCAATCACAATTTGACAAACAAGGCAGGTTAGGTACAAAGAAATAGTTTAAAAATGACTAATCTACATGGTTTTTACTATTCCAATGCTTTCGCCTCCTTACCTTCGCCTCCGACTCTATCGACACCATGCACATGGTAATAGGTAACTGGTACGTAGTGAATTGGATATAGGTGGATGGTATAGGGTCGAAACCAGGGGTTCCGAAGGGGTTGAAGTGATACTTTGCTTTTAAATGAAAATGCGCATGCTTGCTTTCAACTGAATAGCTTTTGACTGGGTTGGCTTTCGACTAGGTCAATTGGTTTTAAAGAAATGGTTTTGATTGGGTTGCACTTTTGTTTTTAAATAAATGCTCTCGACCGGGTCGATACCCATGACCGCCTCTTTCTACCTTTCGACCCAGATTGGTTTCGAAAGGGTTGCTTTGTTTTGCTTTTTAAACTTGACCACTTCTCCAATGCTTTCAAAGGGATTGTTTCGACACCATCACTTCTTTACTTAGGAATGATTTTGAAAGGAATGCTTTCGAGTTTAATAGGTTTCAGATCCTTTTGCTCTACTTAAAGGCATAATCCATATGGTTTCCACCAAAATGGTTTACAAAGGTTTCGAAGGAGTAAATTGTTGAATGGTTTCGAAAGGTTTTCACATATTTTAAATTGAACCCAAAGGCTTCCGAAAGGTTTTGTGTTTTAAGGCTTTCGAAAGGGTTTTAAATGCAGGTTTCGAAGGGGTGGTTCCCCAATGATTTTGAAAGGTCTAGGAGGAAAGGTTTTTCCAATGTTTTCGAAATGCATGGTTTAAAGGTTTTTAAAGAATGATGTCTAATGTTTTAAAGCTTTCGAAGGGAAGGTTTCTCAATGGTTTCGAAAGGAAGATTTTGAATAGTTTCGAAAGGTTGGATTTGGCCTTTCGGCTTAGGTTAAGTAAAGTGTTTTACTTGATTTCGAAAGGGGTACTTTCAAGGGTTTGGAAAGGGTTGTTTAAAGGTTTTAATTAAAGGTTTCGAATATACTAACTAGGCGGCATAGCCTTAAGTGTTTTTAAGTTAAAACGGGTTTTAACTTATTTTGAGGGGATAGGAAATCCTCATTAAAATTCATCAATATTATTTTGAGTAAAGTATATATAACATGGAAAAATAACTTAGAGTAAAGCTAAGGATATATTTTTCCTTGTATAAGTGTGATTTAAAAGGTTAAATCATTTTGAAAAGGTTTTCTAGGAAAAAGATGAAGGGTAGTTAACCCTAAGAAAATGATTCGGACTGTTAGTCCGGTTTGTGGATAGTTGGTCCAGTTTGTAGACAGTTATGTTCAATTTGCGGACAGTTAGTCCATTTTACGGACAGTTAGTCCAGTTGTCGGGCAGTCTGCCCAGTTTTCGGACAGATAGTCCATTTATTATTTGTGGACAGATAGTCCATTAGTTACATGATTATAGCTTAATAGACATTGTTATTATTATTATTATTATTATTATTATTATTATTATTATCAGTTTGATTAACCAGTTTTGTTGCAGGAAAAGATTTGCAAAAGATATGTTTTAAGAGGATGTTAGTGAGGGGAAACCCGTTTCGCTAAGCGGCGTGGTCTCACTTAACATTAACTAACCGAGATGTAACAATATTATTCACACCAGGCTTTATGTCTGACCCGAAGTTTTTGTTTCCTCTTAAACTCTCGGGTGCTCAAAATTGATTTGAGTAGGCTGAGGGTTGAGGTTTACAGGTTTTTGGGGAATAAAGTTTCCGGAGACGAATAGGTGGCTGACGGATAGTTAACTAGGTGTTTCAGTTTATTCTGTTTATTTCTGCTATATGTATTAAATCAAATATGACTATATTGACTATGGTCAACCAAGGGGGCATCGTCATATGTCACTCTTGGCAAATTTTGTAATTGATATATTTGATCGTTTCTTGGGAAATGTTATGGGATTATGTAACTTGGATATGAATTTGTTTTGAAATGTATTCAATAAAAGGTTGTTTTTGAAATCTATGATTTGATTTATATTCAAGTGCTTCTAATATTATGGATACCATTAGCATTACCGTATTTTGTCATTAGAAGTTAATACTATAGATGACTGCAGCACCTGTAGCGCTTAGCTTTTGGCCTCCAAATATGGGATGTTACAATTTGGTATCAGAGCATAGGTTTATGAAAAACACTAAACTAAAAATGGTTTTTAAAACATAATCTCAAGGAATTAGAGTAAGATTGGGGTATGGGATAACCCTATAGTAACGTACTTGTATTTGTTATATATGAGTATACACTTTATATCTAGTCTCCTATCTTTGTTAGGTTATTTTTCTGTATCTCATGAGGTTTGAATACATATATGGATGGTAGAAGAGGAACAGTTAACCTAGGAGGGAAGGGCACCGATGGAAATGCCAGACCTAATACGAGGAGGACCCAAAGTCAGGCACAAGAAGAGAATGTGGGTGCTAAAGTCCCGCAAATGAACATGGGAGTTATGTATCAGTTTTTTGTGAATATGATGCAAGCTGGAATTGCAGCTGGAGTGGTAATAGGAGATGTTGCAGGAGCTGGAGTTCCTAAAGTTCTGGTAGTTAACCATTATGCTAAGCTGAGCGGAGATTATTCTAAGCTTGGAGGAAAGCCATTTTTGGGAATAGAGGATGCTATAGAAGTAGAGAATTGGTTGTTGCACTGTGAGAGAATCTCTGCAGACTTGGGGCTCAATGATGAGCAAAAGAGGAGGCTTTCTTCAAGACAGGTTTGGGGAGCGGCTTTGTTTTGGTGGAACAGTGCGACGGCTGGTGTGGATGAAGAAACCTTGACATAGGCAGATTTCAAGGGAAGGTTCCAGGAGAGGTTCATGTCTGCGATGGCACAGTCAGCTCTAATCAAAAAGTTTGCTGAGTTAAAGCTGGGAGAGATGTCTATTCTGGAGTATGCTAGAAAGTTTTAGGAGTTGGCCAGATATGGGTATGCTTCAGTGGATACAGTGGTGAAGAGGAATGAGAAGTTTATCAGGGGATTGAAGCCAGAGTTAGCAAGGGCTACATTATCTCATATCGAGATCCTTCTGATTTTGTAGTGGGGATGGCCTTAAGGCATGAGGAGATGCTTGATTCTCTAGAGAAGAGTAAGGTTAAGGAGGTCTAGGTTGGGCAGAGTTAGAAAAAGAAATTCTTTCTTAAGAATGGTGCTCAGAAGGGTGGAGCAGCTAAGAAAGGGAGGTGAGGTTGTCTGTTTTAAGTGCAACAAGAAGGGGCATTTTTCTAATGAGTTCGTGCTAGAAAGGTAAAGGAGTTTGCCAGGAAGAAGAATGTTCGGTGATTCGATCGCGACCAAATTGGCCACTATAAGAATTAATGCAAAGAGCCTGCTAAGGATGGAAATGGAAAGGTGTATGCATTGGAGCCTGCCATTTCAAAGCCAACAACTCAGGAGAAAGGAAAGGCAGTTTTGGGAGGTACACTTCAGATTCATGGTATGTGTTAGCATTTTATTTGATATTGGTGCATCGCATTCTTTTATATCTGGATGTTTGATATATAAGCTTAACCAAGAACCCACATATTTAGTTACTTCCCTATGGGAGAATCCAATAGGAGGGTATGCAACTCTAGGGTTGAGATGTGATCAGTTAGAGTTTGACTTGTTAGGTCATACTTTTGTTTGCAGTTTGCATGTGTTTGATTTTGTAGGGTTCAGAATTATTCTTGGTATGGACTGGTTAAGTGAATACGATGCTAGGATATTTTTCCATGATAGGAAAATATCGCTTAGGCACCCTGATAGTAGCAGTATGATTGTTTATGGTGTAGAAGGTTCTAGCAGTGAGGTGAATGCCTTGTTGGGTGTTATGGAATTGGAAGATGAGCTAAATCGAGTTTTCGTGGTCAGAGAATTCGCGGATGTTTTTGAGCCTGTAGTTGGATTGCCACCGAAACGAGCCATTTATTTTCGGAAAGATTTGGTTCCAGGAGCAGAACCAGTGAGTAGGCCGCCAAGCAGGATGACCCCTATAGAGATGAGGGAGTTGAAGGTGTAGTTAGTGGATTTGGAAGGCAAGAGTTTTATCAGACCGAGTATTTCACCATGGGGATCAGCCGTAGTGTTTGCTAAGAAGTCGGATGGATCGTTAAGGCTATGTATTGATTATCGTAAGTTGAATGAGAGGACGATAAAGAATCGAAATCCATTGTCGAGGATTGACGATTTGTTCGATCAGTTAAGTGGAGCCAAGGTATTTTCCTAGTTGGATTTGGCGACAGGTTTCCATGAGCTCAGAGTAGCAGAGGATAGTATACCTTTAATGGTGTTTAGGACTAGATATGGATCGTACAAATGGTTAGTTATGCTGTTTGGACAGACTAATGCGCCGACATTCTTTGTGGATTTGATGAACCGGGTTTTCCGAGAACACTTGGACAGGTTCATGTTGGTTTTTATAGACGATATCTTGTTTTACTCTAAGAATGAGAAGGACCATGAAGTTCATCTTAGAGTGGTGCTTGAGATGCTGAGGCAGCATCAGCTAAAGGAGAAGTTTTAGAAGTGTCATTTCTGGAAGAAGGAAGCGAAGTTTCTTGGTCATAGAGTCTCAGTGAAGGGGTTGTCGGTAGATCCGACTAAGATTGAAGTGGTGAATAGTTGGAAGAGACTTGAGACAGTGACTGAGATAAAGAGTTTCCTTGGATTAGCTGATTATTATCAGAGATTCATTAAGAATTTCTCGCGGATAGCAGCACCGATGACCAAGCTAACAAGGAAGGATGTGAAGTTTGTATGGACTGATAAGCGTGAGGAAGCATTCCAGAGTTTAAAACACTTATTGACCCATGCACTTGTGTTGGTTGTTCCGGAAGGAAATCAGGATTTGGTGGTTTATACAAATGCATGTGGAACAGGATTAGGAGCTGTGCTGATGCAGAAATGTAAAATGGTTGCCTACACTTCTAGACAGCTTAGATCGCATGAGGTTAGATATCCGACGCATGATTTGGAATTGGCTGCAGTGATTTTTATATTGAAGGTGTCGAGACATTACCTTTTGGGAGAGAGGTTTGATTTATATACATATCATAAGTCACGGAAGTATTTGTTCTCTCAAAAGGAGCTGAACATGAGACAGCAGATGTTGTTAGAGTTTATCGTTGCTTATGATTTTGGGATCGAGTACACACCGAGGAAAGGCAATAAGGTTGCAGATGCACTTAGTAGGAAATATCATAATGCAGTGTTAGCGATGATTGCTGAGTGGAAACATTTAGAAGCCCTGTCAGCTTGTGAAGTCCAGTGGAGATCCAAGGCTGGGTTTAGTAGAGAGACTGTTATATTATCTTGTTTGGAAGTTCGACCAGTGATGATCGAAAGGATTGCTTCTAAACAGGAGGCAGACCCAGTGTTAGCTAAATGGATCAGGAATTTAAGAGGTGGAACTGAGAGCGATGACTTAAAGAATTTCAGTCTTGACCAGAATGGGTGGTTGAGAAAGAAAGGTGGATTATGTGCTCCGAGTATAGGAAACATAAAGAAAGAAGTTTTGGAGGTATGCCATCATTCGAAGTTCACTATTCATCTGGTAGGAACTAAGATGTATCATGATATGAAGAGAAGTTTTTTCTAGGAAGGTATAAAGCGAGATATGGGCTTATGGGTGAAGCAGTGTTTGAACTGCCAATAGGTAAAAGCCGAACATCAGAAGTCGAGTGGGTTGCTTCAGCCATTAGATATTCTGGTATGGAAATGGGATTCTATTTCTATGGATTTTATTGACGGATTGCCAAGGTCGAATAGAGGAAATGAAAGTATATGGATCATAGTGGACAGATTGACCAAGAGTGCTCATTTCATTCTAGTTAAGTCAACCAGAATGATACCTTCTTTAGCGAAGTTATTTATGAAGGTTGTAGTTAGCCTACATGGAATTCCTAGTAGTATAGTAAGTGATAGAGACTGCTTATTCACTAATGAGTTCTGGAAGAGTTTATAGGAGGTTTTGGGAACCAAGCTCAAGATAGGTACCGCTTACCATCCGCAGACAAATGGGAAAATGGAAAGAGTTAACAAAATCTTGGAGGATTTTTTAAGAGCTTGGTATTAGATTTCGAGGGATTATGGAAAGACTAACTGCATTTAGTCGAGTTTTCGTATAACAGCAGTTATCAGACTAGTATTGGGATGGCACCATTTGTATGGAAGGCCATGCAAATCTATCGTTTGTTGGTTAGAGACTGGGGATAGGTTAGTTCTTGGTCCAGATTTGGTAAGAGAAGCTACAGAAAAGATTGAGGTCGTTCGAGCTTGGATGAAGGAGGCTCAGTCTAGGCAAAAGGGTTATGTAGATAAAAGATGGAAAGATTTAGAGTTCTTAGTTGGAGATCAAGTTTTTGTTAGGGTGTCACCGATGAAGGGTGTGATCAGATTCAGAAGATCAGGAAGTTGACACCGAGATTCGTTGGAGCTTTTTGTATTATTAAGAGGATCGGGAAACTCGCATATTGAGTCGAGTTACCGTGTACTTTGGTAAGAGTCCATGATGTTTTCCTTGTTTCTCATCTCAGAAAGTATGTTAGAGACCCGGAAATTACTATTGCACCGACTATGCTAGATGACTTAGTGGCAGAACTGGACTTGATTATAGTGAGAAAGCTGATTCGCTTTGTTGCAAGAGATGAGAAGAGGCTTAGAATTAAGACAGTCAGATTAGTTCAAGTCAAGTGGAGCAACGATGAGAGGGACTGTACTTGGGAGATTGAAAGCAGGATTAGAGATACTTATCCTGACTTGTTTGATGGTATATTTTACCTCTTTTATTGATTCTTTTTGTACCTTATCGTAATTTCGAGGACGAAATTCCTTAAGGATGGGAATTTGTAACAATCCATATTTTTGGTAACATTATTTAGGATATTTAATCAGTTAAATTAAATTAAATAATGTGTTGATTATGGGATTGAGATTTGATTTTTACTAAGGGATAGCCGTGCCATTTAACCAATGAATTGAAATAAGAGTTAAAATGAAATAGAGGAGGGGGATAAAATAGGAAAGAGACCATTCTTATACCCTTAAACCTTGGCCTTGTATCTCCATACACGTTCATTTTTCATTTTATCAAAAAAATTAAACTTGAGGTCGGCCACCATTAACAAGAGAAAGAGGAAGAAGATTAAGAAAAGCTAAGGAAGAAGCTAAATCAAATCAAATCCATTCAAATCTCAAGCTCCTTAATCTTTAAAGCTAAGGTGAATAATGACTGCATCTCAAATCTCTTATTATTTTTGGGTTTAAGATGAAATCTGAACCTATTTGCAATGATTTGCACGTTTTTGAATGATGGAATGATTATATATACTTGTCGATGATTTATGTTTGTTCATATTGACTTTATGACATGTTTTAAGGTGAAAATCCTATCAAATGACATCTAAACGCCTTGCGAATTTTTATATAGACCATAAATGATATTTTAGAGATGGGTTTCAATATTCTGAATTTTCTGAATTTATGTGCATTTTATATGAATTTTTTTGTGAAGAAAATGTTATTTTGGGTTAAAAATTATTTAAGGTTAAATAATTAATGGTTTGGATCTGAAATTAATTTATGTTAGAAAACATATTAAAAGTGATTTTCTGGATTTTTTGTAGAAATTTCCTATGTGTTTTAATGGTTATATAAAATTATTTAAGGTATGGGACTTAAAATGTTTTATATATTTATAAAAAAGAGAGTGGGTATTTTGTACATAATTCAAAATTGTTATTTCTGAAAAATTGGTAGTACTTTAGAAAAAAACATGCAACCAATCACAATTTGACAAACAATGCAGGTTAGGTACAAAGAAATAGTTTAAAAAGGACTAATCTACTTGGTTTTTACTGTTTCGATGCTTTTGGCACCAGGCTTTCACCTCCTTACCTTTGCCTCCGACTCTATCGAAACCAATGCACATGGTATTAGGTAACTGGTACGCAGTGAATTGGATATATGCGAATGGTATAGGGTCGAAACCAGGAGTTCCGAAGGGGTTGAAGCGATACTTCGCTTTTAAATGAAAATGCGCCTGCTTGCTTTCGACTGAATAGCTTTCGACTGGGTTGGTTGTCGACCAGGTTAGTTGGTTTTAAAGAAATGGTATCGATTGAGTTGTGCTTTTGTTTTTAAATAAATGCTCTCAACTGGGTCTAAACCCAAGAATGCCTCTTTCTACCTTTCGACCCAGATTGGTTTCGAAATGGTTGCTTTGCTTTGTTTTTCTTTTTAAACTTGACCACTTCTCCAATCCTTTCAAAGAGATGGTTTTGACACCATCATCTATTTACTTAGGAATGATTTTGAATTTTAATGGGTTTTTGATCCTTTTGCTCTACTTGAAGGCATAATCCAAATAGTTTCGACCGAAATGGTTTTCAAAAGTTTCGAAGGAGTAAATTTTTGAATGGTTTCGAAAGGTTTCCACATGTTTTAAATTGAACCCAAATGCTTTCGAAAGGTTTAGTGTTTTAAGGCTTTCGAAAGGGTTTTAAATGCAAGTTTCGAAGGGGTTGTTCCCCAATGATTTCGAAAGGTCTAAGAGGAAAGGTTTTTCCAATGTTTTCGAAATGCATGGTTTAAAGGTTTTTAAAGAAGGATGTCTAATGTTTTAAAGCTTTCGAAGGGAAGGTTACTCAATGGTTTCAAAAGGAAGATTTTGAATGGTTTCAAAAGGAAGGATTTGGCTTATCGACCTAGGTTAAGTAAAGGGTTTTACTTGATTTCGAAAGGGTTACTTTTAAGGGTTTCGAAAGGGTTGTTTAAAGGTTTTAATGAAAGGTTTCGAATATACTAACTAGGCATCATAGCCTAAGTGTTTTTAAGTTAAAAAAGGTTTTAACTTATTTTGAGGGGATAGGAAATCCCCACTAAAATTCATCAACATTATTTTGAGTAAAGTATATATAACATTGCAAAATAACTTAGAGTAAAGCTAAGAATATATTTTTCCTTGTATAAGTATGATTTAAAAGGTTAAATCATTTTGAAAAGGTTTTCAAGGAAAAATATGAAGGGTAGTTAATCTTAAGAAAATGATTCGAACAGTTAGTCCAGTTTGCAGAAAGTTAGTCCAATTTGCAGACAGTTAGCCAGTTTGCTGACAGTTCATCCAGTTTGCGGGCAGTCGGCCCAGTTGTCGGATAGATGGTCCATTTATTATTTATGGACTGATAGTCCATTAGTTACCTGATTATAGCTTAACAGACATTGTTATTATTATAATCAATTTGATTAACCGGTTTGGTTGCAGGAAAAGATTTGCAAAATATATGTTTTAAGAGGATATTAGTGAGGGGAAACCCGTTCCGCTAAGCGGCATGGACTCACTTAACATTAACTAACCGAGATGTAATAGTATTATTCACACTAGGCTTTATGTCTGGCTTGAAGTTTTTGTTTCCCCTAAAAATCTCGGATGCTCAATATTGATTTGAGTAGGATGAGGGTTGAGGTTTATAGGTTTTGGTTTTTGGCGAATAAAGTTTCGGGAGACGAGCAGGCGCCTAACGGATAGCTAACTAGGAGTTATATTCTATTTATTTTTGCTATGTGTATTAAGTCAAATATGGCTATTATTAACTCTTTTCAACCAAGGGGGCATCGTCATATGTCGCTCTTGGCGTATTTTATAATTGATATATTTGATCATTGCCTGGGAAACGTTACGGGATTATGTAACTTGGATATGAATTTGTTTGAAATGTAATCAATTAAAGGTTGTTTTTGAAATCTATGATTTGGTTCATATTCAAGTGCTTATGATATTATGGATACCATTAGCATTACCGTATTTTGTCACTAGAAGTTAATACTATAGATGACTGCAGCATCTGTAGCGCTTAGTTTTTGGTCTCCAGGTATGGGATGTTACAATTTCTCCCCAACTCCTCTGCGCGGGATGAGGTCCTCCTGATATTGTTCCAATAACCAGTCTCTGGTCAGTCCTCCTGGATCCCTCTTCGTTGGTTCCCGCTTGGTTTCCATGGTCCCGGGGAGCTTGGGGTGCCGCAGGCTGATCAGGGTTTTGCGGCTTCCTCACATACTGCTGAAGCTTATTTTCTCGGATCAATTTTTCAATCAGGTTCTTCAAGTGTCGGCACTCATTTGTGTTATGACCATGTATTACATGGAAACGAAAATACTTCATGGAGCGCTTTTGTTTTTCAGTCACCTCTTTCTTAGGAGGCTTCTTGTACTCCTATGTCCTCTATGTTGCGAGATAAATGTTCTCTGGAGTATCGTTGTGCAGGGTGTAATCTTTGGGCCTGAAGCCTTTAAGCTATTTATCGTTACCATTTCGTTTGTTGAAATTATGATTTTTCCTTTTCTAATTTACATCTTTTCCCGCATTTCCTTCAGCGATCCCGGAGGTATTTATGTCCTGGTTCATCACCATGCACCTCTGCCCAATGTTCGTCGGTCGTAAGCTAGCAGATTCCCTTTCTAATTCTTACGCCTCTTCCAATCTCAAGTATTGGCTTGTCCTTTTGGTTGAAGTCTTTCCTAGTGGTAGGTTGTTTCATTTTGATCCATTTTCCAAATTCAGTTTCGGGGTGGATGTCGCGGACCAAGGCCATAAAAATTATATCCTCGTTCGGATTGCTTACTTCAAGCACCGCAGTTTTGAACTAATTCATGAAAGACTTTAGAGATTCATTTCCTCCTTGGAATAGGCCAGATAAGGACATCACATCTTTTGGTTGTGCCGTCTGAAGCCTAAATTGATCAAGAAATCTTATCGCTAGTTGATTGAAGGTGGAGATGGATCTTGGTGGAAGCCTAGTGAACCACATAGAAGCAATTCCTTCCAGCAAAATAGGGAAACATCTTCACGAACGACATCCGAAGCATTCACTCCGTCCATTTACCAACTGTACTTATACAAATAGGGTTTTGGATCTTTCGTCCCATCATAAGATGAGATAATTGGCATAGTGAACTTCTTAGGGCATCGCTCATTCAGAATGTCATCAGTGAATGGAGTCTGACTCGAAGCGGATCCCTATTCATCGTCCCTTCTATCCTTATTTTCATCCATTGGTCGTTTGACCATGTCCACGATATATGCCTCAGATGTCGGGTAATCTGTGGGTTGGCTGTTAGTGACTATGATTTTGCAAACGATTTTGGTGAGTGGGCTGAAGCCAAGGCTCTCCTGTCTTGGGGGAGAGCCACTCCCTCAGAGTTTTGTCGGCTTGTGGTTGGTCAAATAGGAGTAGTCTGGATCTCCCTGGTGTTGTTGAATACAATGGCATTTCCTCCCAACTTGTCATTGTCGAATTGCTCACCATCCTCCGAGTCAAAGAGATCCATCGCTATATCTTCCCGTGGGGTTTTTGCTCCTAGATTTAAGTTTGCAGCTATTTACCTTGCAGTTGGTGGAGTACTTGCAATTCCTTCCAAATTAATTCCTGCAGTTCCACCTATCACTTCTTTCTCCTGATGTTTTTCATTTCTCCTGTTTAGGCCCGAGACGGAGAAATTCTCTTGTTCTACGACAGCCGCGGGTTTTGCCATGTTTCTTGGAGCAGGATGAGATTGTAAGGTCAAGAGGACATTAAGTTTGTCTATAATAACTCTTTGATTGCTTTCCATCTTCTGATTAACCTCGTCGACCATCTTATTCAATTCATCTCTAGTAACAACATGCATTAATTAGAGGATCCTGGCACCTAATCTCCTGCGTTGGCGCCTTTGACTTCGATTTGCTGATGATTCATCTCTTCTCCAAAAATTATTTCCCCCTATGGATCTTCCAAAAGTAGTTCTCTTTCTTCTTGGAGCCATTGATCTTAGCAGCAGATCTTTTGAACAGAGATTAAGGTCTAACTTATGAACCTATCTGATCCAAAGTAGATAGTTAGATCTAAGCCAGAGTTCAATTCTCAGTGAAAGCACCAAAATGTTAACTCAAAAACTGGATCAACACCCTGTTCTGATTGTGAAAGCACCAGCCATGTTTATTAGGACAAGAAAATGGAGCAGGACACTCTCTAGATTACAGAAAAAACCGAATAAGATAAAGGAACACACGATCTTTATACTAGTTCGGCTGTTAACGAAGCCTACGTCCACATTATAACTTTTATTATTGAATTAACTGTAGATCACAAGTACAAATTGATTACAATTCTAACAGTTGAATAAAGAGAGATCGGACCACCATTGATGGTGATAAAAGGAAGGATCTCAATTTTCCCATGGCAGCCATTGTGAGGGAGAAGAAAGTTGAAGAATCTTCGTAACAGAGTTGTTTTAGTGATCAGAACAGTCAGCCCCTTTCTGTTGAAGGTAGGATGGTATTTATGGAATTTTGAGAGCACTTGAATTGGAGTCATTGCACCAGAAGCCTACAACTGTCCATAGGAAGAAGCACCAAAAGTTTGATGGGATTCTAAGCTAACTTTCTAGATCGGCACCGATCCAATTGGATCGGATCGGTACCGATCCAAAGAGTTGTTCAATTTTTCCACATCTTCTTTCCTATTGGCTTTGTTTCTTGCTTATGAGGCTCTCCGCGTAATTTTATCACTTATTGATTTTTTTTTATGATGATTCGCTAATGAGTTTAGCTGAACTTTAGCTTGAGTCCGATAAGTGTTTACTTCCCGATACTCGATGCTTGGATTGTTACAAAACTTGGTAAATGGACTTAGTCGAGGTATTTAAACACAATGCAAGTGGTTTGGAGGAGTTTGGGGCCAAACATTTAAATCGGTACCGATCCGATTGGATTGGATCAGTGTCGATCCAAAATGTTTGCTTACTTTTGCATCAAACTTACTTGGCTCCTTTGTCTCATGTTTTTAGGCTTTCTGGTAAAGTCATGAGTCATTCTGGCTTAATCTGAATGTTCTAACCTCTTATGAATTCTACTGGGTTTGAAACCCAGCTAACACTTCTCCTTTGTTTTTAATTTGTCACCAAGGTAATTCAAATCTAATTATATTAATAGCATTAAATATTTAAGGAAAATGAAATATTACTCATGGTAACACATTAAAAGATTTAGTGCATAAGGGAAAAAGGGAAATATTTGAAATTTACTGCTTTTACCTCTTTGTCTGATGAACTTGATCCAACAACAATACAAAAAGTGAGATGTGTACATGTAACCCCTGAAAGAAATAAGGGATATACCCTAGGTGCAATTTTATAACTTATTATAAATTATTAACTTTATGATAAAATCTCATTCGAAATAAAAGGTGTTTATTTTTCTGTTATATATTTGTTATTTTGTTATATGTTAATAAAATAATTAATTTAAATACATCTAATATAAAATCTTTAAATGGTATGATTTATGATAATTACAACAAGTAGTTGTAATCGTGAAAAAAAATTATCATAATATTAATTAACATATTATTTTAAATATTCTGGATGAGATTTTCGAGAAAGGATATCGATAAATCCATTGAGACCATAGTACATAAGGCTCTCAAAATATTGGGCATTATATTACTCATAGTTGTTGAGGTACCAAGTGGTTACGTATTGATAATTATTGGATAACTATGTAATGACTCGTTTGAGAGTTTCATGTTGGTTAATAACAACTAGTTTGAACGAGAAATCTTGAAGTGACGATATAACGTGGTTCTCTCAACATGAGAATACCATTGAACTTACATATGGAAATTCCCCTACGATTATAGTTAAATTATGGCATGGCATCCATCGAACGACTGTAGTTGGGTCTGAGTTGAAGCATGGAAGTGACGCTATTCAATTGAGAATTCGTCTCCTTTGTTGTATGAGGTTAGTATCATGGTCACTGTAGTAAAATCAAAGTCAAAATGTTTGGCCAGAGTGGTATGTTAATGATAAACATTATTATTGAACCAAGGACTTTGTTTATGGACTAACCAAGTTGAATGTAAACGATATTGAAATTTTGACCAAAACCAAATTCCACAAGTCCTAATGTGATATAGTGTTGACGAAGAGAATTGGTGTAAATAATCGATACTAAAGGATGCCACTTGAATTTATATAATTGGATTTTACCGATAAGATTTGTAAGCGATGAATTAAGCCAAACTATCACACCACTAGCTAAGATAATGTGTAAACATTAGTATATCAATTACTTAAATGTTAATCACTAGTTAAATTCATGCATATGAGACGTACAACCGAATCTATCTAGCCTTTGAAACATAGCTTGATTTAATTGATTTATAATAATTATAAATTACTTAATAGTTATGAAATATCATTTATTATTATGCTTATTGTATAGGGTGTGTCTGGTGAAATGAAGTTGCCTTTAGAATTGGTCGAGGTGATATTAGAATTTATTAGGTGCGTATATAAAAGTTGTATATGTGTGTATCTTTATATGATATCGATAAAGATTTAAATTGGATTTGAATTGAGTAAATTATTAAATGGTTTAAGCGGCATTTTGGTTCATCATAGCCCTAGATATAGTTGGCCTAAGGAGGGACAAGGAGTCTAGGGGATTTGAATAGGTAAGAGAAAAGTATGGGGATATTTTGTCTCCAACTGGCAATATAAATTCACATCAAAGGCACCTCCTTTCATTCATTTTTTGCCTCCTCCTTTCCTCTCTTTAGGCCGCAAGCTCACCCCTTCCCATCTCTGTTTTTTCAAACTCATTCACACCCAAACAATCATAAAATAGTAGGTCGATGTAGGCACATCATTTGTTTGCAACAATGGGTGTAGATCTGGTTGATCTAAGGAATCGGTTTGGATCAGTGTGCGTTTCTATGGCCTCATCTCCTAGGCTATAATTCATTTAACTCATTCAATTAAATATATGGTGATCATTGTATAGCATATATATTATATATCACTTTTTCATACATATTATAACTTATCAATTTATATCAGTTTAATATATACAATATCTTATCTATGCGAATCATCATTTTTTTTAGAAAAATAAGCGATCATCTATTCGAGGACGAGGGTACTCATGTAATATATATACTACACTTTAATAAATAATGCTACCAACAAACCTGGAAGGTAGCAATTCCCTCCATGCAATAAAATAAAACAAATACCCCACCGCCCCTAAAGCATATAATGTAAATAAAATGGTATACAATCTATCAATGAAAGTAAAATCTGTTAAATCCATTCAAGCACCCGATACATCTAAAATTGAAAAAAAACTCAACCAAATGATTACACACACGTATGTACATACGTATGTATGTATATAAATATATTTTATATACATATATATAATATGATAAAATAAATAAACGTACTAAGTAAGAACTAAGTAAAAAAAATTAATTAAAAAAGAATATAATATTACAGTACAGAGCAGACTTGTATAGTTATAAAATGAAAGATAAATACCAAACATTATCATTTTATAGTCCATCTAATTTCTTGTAAAAATAATTGCATCGGAATCTTAATTAGTGCACGTCTATTAAAAAAGTATTTAGAGTGTTATTCTTATTTCTATTTTAGATATTAAGTTTTCCTTAATTAAATGGATACACGATTTTACCTTTTTAAGGATATTCTTTGAAACTAGTATTATTAAATATTTTATAACTAGGATTTGGAATTCAATTAAAATAAAACAAGGAAATTGTATATATTAGATTTTCCATAGGAGTGTTTAAATTATTAATTTATTTCAAACCAAATATATCAACATATTATTAAAAAAATAGTTTCAAATGCTAACCGATGAAATCCCATATAATAAAATATAAATCTATGTCATATAATTCACAATTAATATCACTATCTGTTTTATCAAAACCAAAAATACTAAGACTATTTATAAGAATAAAACTAGTGATATGACACTCAAATACAAATGCGACATATTTTCCATTCTCATATTATAGAAAAACATTTATTATCAATGAATATATTTTTCTTTCTTAAAAGTTCTATAGTATTTAATTTTCCATGTACAATCAACCACATATGTACTTTTTCTTTGGCCACATCATTACATTTCCAAATGTACTTATATATGTTTGATTTTGTATTCGGAAAATTCAAAAATTTATAAGAAGAATGAGATGTGTATATTTTTTACTTTTATCCCAACACCATAATTTAATGTCATTAGCATTATCGATGTTGTACGATTCTAATTTAGCATAAAGTAAAGCAAATTAAGATAAAATATCTCCAACTAATGTACGATTAAAACTAAATTCCCATGGAGAATCTAAATTTGGTCTATATATTTTTGAAATCAACACATTTTTAAAATTACAAATTTCATAAAATAAGTTGAGTTCCACTTTAAGGGGAATAACCGACATCTAACAGTCATGCCAAAATAAGAGTTATTCCCCGAACGTACCACATTATTACTTCCCAATTTATAAAATAAAAAAAAATTCATTTCCAAAAATGGGAAACATTATCTATATTACTAGTAGAGACATATGGTAGATTATAAGTGAAAATATTACTATAATTTGCAAATTATATTAAAAAAAATTATATGTGAAAAAATGTTTCGATCATAATTTAAAAAATAATTTATCTTTAAACTATTTTAAGATGTGTGTGTATGTGTATCATCGCGTTTGTTTAATTTAAAATATTATTTAGTAATTTTAAATATGATATTTGTAAATTAAAATTAAGGAATAAATATTATGTAAATATTTTATTTTAAAAAAAATGTTTTTGAAAATCTACATTAAAAAAGATGTTTTTGACTATGTAATTTTCAAATTATATATGTATGTGCGTGTATTATAAATAAGTACAATTGTTTAAATTATGTTTTTTTTATAAATAATAAAATATTTATTTGCAGCTAAAAAAAATTATTGTCGAGACACAAAGATGCATACATAGATACACACGAACACATCAATTTAATTAATATAAGCCTTTATACAGGTATTTTAAAATATATTTAGTTTTGAAATTTGAAATTTAGTTATATATATATATATATATATATAGTTTCAAAATTGTTGTAAGTCAAAAGAATTATATTTTGAAAATTTGAACATCAAATCTTAGATCTAGCTTTAAATTTGAATCTTGTTTACTAAATCAAATTAGATATTTTGGGTGTGAAATTTGAAATTAAAGACTTAGCAAATATTGTTTTATATCTATTTATAAATCATTTTAATTAATTTTCATGTGTGTGTATGTGTATCTTTGTGTGTATGTGTAAATTATGAAATGTTTTATTCAGGCAATCAACATGTATGTAAAAGCTATGTATATACATAGAAGATGTAAATCCCAACATTTATCTATGTATAGATTTAACTATGTACACTGAATTCTATGTCGTATGTGTATGTCATACACATACGAGTACATAATGATGTACTTATAAACTATGTAATATATCTTTAATTCATTAGTTAAATATATAATAAAATTAAATAAAATATGATTTTATTTAAGTTAATTAGATTGGATGTAATACAACTCTTTAGACTTCATAAATTCTATATGATTTCAAATAGGAAAATAATTTGAAATCTAGTAATTTCTCCCGCTTTTGACCGACCTAGTTTAAACCGCCACTACAATATCTAATGACGACCTATATAACAGGTTGTTTTGTACTTGCAATACACTATAAGAACAGTCGGAAACATGTGTAAAAAAATCCAAACTAATCAAATGAGGCCAAGATATATCCGTTATTATATCTGATCGGTCATTGGTATTACAATGCCACTAAAAGTAGCTATGTTATCTGCCTTAGGAAATATTAAATTTGAAAGTGACCATCTCTCTGATGTGCTCAAGGTCTTACGCTATCAATATTCACTGCAAATAAGAAATTTCAGAGGAGAAATGAGGAGGAAGAAGACAGATAATTGAAGAAAAGTTTCATTCAGCCATACTTTTCATTACAACTTTACTGATATATATAACAAACGATGCAATCCTTGCATAACAACCTGGGACAGGTGTCCCTCTACCATTTGTCTTAGCTTTTTCACAATGCATTTGCTAACCAACAGTTATTGAAAATAGGAAATTAGTTATACTTTATGAGCTGTCATCACGTGCATATTACTCCTTGTAACGGCTAGGGATCCTTGTGCACCTTTGTGGCTTGGTTGTGGCAATATTTGAGCTGGTGGGTTTGTGCACAGCTGGGCATGACACAGGCTTTGTATGCGTTGCCGTATCACTATCCCCCCTAGGAGAATGACCTTGTCCTCAAGGTCAGTATGTTTGTTAGCTGAGATGATCTCTGGGGGTAGCGGGGCTGGAACAACATGCTGTGGGCTGGGGCAGTGCTTGAGCAGTGAGACGTGGAAGACAGGATGAAGACGAGCCTCCTGTGGCAGTAGCAGCTTATAAGCCACTGGGCCGATGCGCTCGATGATTTGAAATGGACCAAAGTACTTTTTAGACAGTTTGTGTTGAATGCGGCGAATAGAGAGTTGGCGGTACGGTTGTAGATTGACATAAACCCATGAGCCGACGGAGAATTCTTTGTCTAGACGGTGTTGATCCGCCTGATTCTTCATCCTCACTTGAGCACGTTGCAGGTTAAGTTTGAGGGTCTGTAGTAATTCATCTCTTGCTTGTGCCCACTCTGTCACATCTGGAGAATGTGCCTTTGTCAGTATGTAATCGGAGATAGTGGGTGGTGGTCGGCCATACACAGCTTGGTATGGTGACATGCTGGTCGAAGAGTGAATGCACGTGTTATACCAATATTCGGCCCAAGGTAGACATTTCGACCATTTAGAGGGTAAGTCACCGCAAACGGTCCGCAAATACGTCTCTAAACAGCGATTTACCACCTCCGTTTGGCCATCGCTTTGCGGATGATAAGCACTACTCATCTTGAGTGACGTGCCATGAAGACGGAATATCTCTCGCCAAAATTGACTCATGAAAATCCGATCCCGATCGGAAACTATCGATTTCGGAAAGCCGTGAAGACGGACATACTCTTGTATAAAATATGAAGCCAATTGGGTGGCAGTGAACGAGGTTGGTAGCGCACAGAAATGAGCATATTTGGAGAGACGATCCACGATGACCCATATGCACGTTTTTCCGGATGAAGGGGGAAGATGGGTAATGAAGTCCATCGAAATGTCTTCCCATATTTGATGTGGAATTGGAAGGGGTTGGAGGAGTCCCTTCGTGGGTGTATTTTCTGGTTTAGCCCGAAGGCAATCATCACAACTCTGTACAAACTCTTGGATGGTGCGCTGGAGATGTGGCCAATAGAAATTGCGTGAGATTCTTGTTGTGGTTGCCTTAATACCAGAGTGTCCCCCAACTTTAGATGAATGGTATGTTGTTATAATATCATGCTGTAGCGCGGAGTCTGCAGGCACAAAGAGTCTAGTACCACGAAAAAGAAGGCCATCACGAAACACATAACGTGGAGAGGTTGAACTGGAATTGTGCATTGCATTAATAATGCTTTGTGCTGCAGGGTCATTGTGCAAAGCATCACGTATGCGTGAAGTGAAGTCCATTGTCGGGCAAGATAGAGCAGACATAATTGCTTCCGAAGTCCATCTAGACAATCCATCGGCAACGCTATTATCTTTTCCTGGTTTGAAACGAATCACAAAGTCGAAGCCGAGAAGTTTGGATAGCCATTTGTGTTGATCTGGTGTTTGAATGGTCTGGGTGAGGAGTTGACGAAGGCTCTGATGGTCGGTTGTGATAGTAAACTGTCGGCCCAAGAGGTAGTGGCGCCATTTTTGTACGGAGGCCGTGATAGCAAACATTTCCCGTGCGTATGCCGAGGCGGTGAGTAGGCGAGCAGGAAGGCGTTGACTATGGAAGGCTATTGGATGGTCGGACTGGGAGAGGACAGCCTCGCAGGCTGTAGCGGAGGCATCGGTATGGATGTCGAATGGTTTGGCGAAGTCGGGAAGGGCAAGGACAGGTGTGGAGGTGACGATAGTTTTGAGGTTGG
Organism: Allium fistulosum; assembly: GCA_030737815.1. Classification (NCBI taxonomy): domain Eukaryota; kingdom Viridiplantae; phylum Streptophyta; class Magnoliopsida; order Asparagales; family Amaryllidaceae; genus Allium; species Allium fistulosum. The sequence continues at coordinate 1,218,954,410 of CM060902.1, forward strand.
TGAATGCTGCATGTGCTTGCTGAGGCCAATGAAACTCCATATTTTTTTTAGCAAATCAGTGATTGGAGTGACAAGTTGAGCATAGCCTTTAATAAAACGTCTATAATACCCTGTGAGACCAAGAAACCCTTTGACAGCCGTTAAACTGGATGGAATAGGCCAGTTTATTATCGCTTCAATTTTTGTAGGGTCGACGCGTACTCCTTGTTGTGAAATTATATGGCCCAAATAAAATAATTCCTTGTGTCCGAATACACATTTTGAAGCATTTGCATAAAATTGATGTAAAGTTAAAATATCCAAAGTTGTCTTAAGGTGAGAGAGGTGTGCTTCCCATGACCTGCTATAAATAAGTATATCGTCAAAGAAGACTAAGATGAATTTCCGAAGGTGAGGGCGAAAGATATCATTCATAGCAGCTTGAAATGTAGACGGTGCGTTGGTGAGGCCGAACGGCATCACAAGGAACTCGTAATGACCCTCATGGGTCCGGAAGGCTGTTTTGGGGATGTCGGGCGGATGTAGTCGGATTTGGAAGTAGCCACTACGCAAATCCAATTTGGAGAAATATGTTGAGCCGTGTAATTCGTCGAGTAATTCATCCACGGTCGGAATAGGAAATCGGTCCTTGATTGTAATTGCATTTAAAGCTCTATAGTCAACACAAAAGCGCCATTAGCCATCTTTTTTTTTAACAAGTAGAACGGGCGAAGAAAACGGGCTAGTGGATGGTTGTATTACTTTGGAGTTGAGCATATCACGGATTTGTGTTTCGATTTCATTTTTTTGAAAATATGGGTAGCGGTATGGTTTAACATTGACGGGTTGGGAGTTTGGTTGTAGATTAATATGGTGGTTATGGTCACGATGCGGTGGAAGGGTGGTTGGTTTGAGGAAGAGGTCTGGGTACTGATTTAATAACGTGGAAATATCAGGGTGGATGGGTAAAGTGGTAGAGGCAGTGGGGTGATCTGGGGCTGTTAATAACTCCAACTGAAAGAAACAATTGATAGAAGTAGTGGAGTGGATCCGTTTCAATTGCTGGACCGAGATCTCAGATGGGCTGCCACTTGCATTTTGGCCCACTAGTAAAACATGTTTATTCTGATAATCAAATTGCATTGTCATCTTTTTGTGGTCAACAGTAATAGGCCCAAGACTTTGTAACCATTCAATGCCAAAAACGGCATCAGCTCCAGAGATTGGAAGTAAAAGGAAATTAGGGTAGAATTCGTAATTACCAATCTGTACCAACACGCGACGGCAGGCTCCAACGCAGCGAAGCTTCTCTCCATTGCCCACGGTCACATGAAATTCAGGCGTGCTTTCAATCTGGAGGTTTAGAAAGCGTGCCACCTTTGGGTGAATGTAATTATGCGAGCTTCCAGAATCTACGAGAATGGAAACGGTCTTGTTGTTGATAACGGCTGCTAACCTGATAGATTGTGGATGTGACGAGCCGACCAAGGCATGAAAGGAGATGGCGTGTTCTGCTAGTTGGGAACTGTTCGGAGTGTCAACATCTGGGTTGTCTTCATTGTCATCCGGAAGGAGTAGCAGTGCTTGTTTTGTTGAGCATTTGTGGCCGATAGAAAATTTCTCATCGCAGTGATAGCAAAGACCTTGTGCCTTTCTATTTTGGAGCTCGGTTTGGGTAAGTCGACGTATTGGGTAATTGACAGTGGTGTTTTGGTTAGGATTTGGGATTGGTGGAAGGGCAAGAAGAGGGGGAGGATTGGCAAGCAGAGGTGGGTTGTTTCGGTTAGTGCTGGTTTTATTGAAAAATTGCTTGGTGTCATTGATTTTGTGTTCAATAAGCTTAGCAAGGGCGATTGCATTGGTGATGGTGGTGGGATTGTGGGGTTGGACTTCGTTTCGTATTTGTGGTTTTAACCCGGAAAGGAAACAATGCAATATGGCATCGGGAGGGAGGTTAGTTATTCGATTTGAGAGGGTTTCAAAGCTTGATTGATATTCGTCGACGGACGTTGTTTGTCGAAGTTTGAAAAGTGATGCTTGAGGGTTGATGAAGGGAGATGGTCCGAATCGGTCTTCGATGGCTCGGGTAAGGGATTGCCAAGAGGAGAGTTGTTGGTTGTTATACATCCATTGGAACCAGGTTAAGGCTTGACCCGCCATATAAAAACTAGCTAACTCTATGCGATACTCATCGGGGGTTGAGTGATATTTGAAAAATCTTTCGGCTTGGAATATCCAATCAAAAGGGTTGGAACCATCGAATTTTGTGAGTTCGCATTTTGGAGAACGGATGTGAATAGGTGTGGGATTGTGTTGGTTGTTGATAGGGGTGGTAAGCAGAGGAGGGGGAGGGACTGGTTGTCGAACAAAGAATGATGGTGGGTTTGGAGGGGGTGAGGCTGTCGATGTGGAAGAAGTAGAGCCGAATTTGGATGATAATTCTGCAACAGCTTGGGTAAGTTGTTGTATGGCTTGGTGTTGTGCAGCTATTGAATTTTTTATGTCGGGTAGGTCGGCGAGGGCAGTTTCCTGCTTGGTAAGGGAGGTTTGTTGGGCAGCAATGGTGGTGTTGATGGAATCAATGGTGGCTTGTTGATTGGTTAGTTGTGAAAATAATTCTTCCAGACGGGTCATGATGGATGGTAGAGGGAGGAGAGTGAAAGCACCAAATTGATGTGCTCAAGGTCTTACGCTATCAATATTCACTGCAAATAAGAAATTTCAGAGGAGAAATGAGGAGGAAGAAGACAGATAATTGAAAAAAAGTTTCATTCAGCCATACTTTTCATTACAACTTTACTGATATATATAACAAACGATGCAATCCTTGCATAACAACCTGGGACAGGTGTCCCTCTACCATTTGTCTTAGCTTTTTCACAATGCATTTGCTAACCAACAGTTATTGAAAATAGGAAATTAGTTATACTTTATGAGCTGTCATCACGTGCATATTACTCCTTGTAACGGCTAGGGATCCTTGTGCACCTTTGTGGCTTGGTTGTGGCAATATTTGAGCTGGTGGGTTTGTGCACAGCTGGGCATGACACAGGCTTTGTATGCGTTGCCGTATCACTCTCTCGATTAGTTTATAATGCCTAAGAGTGTTGTCAATTGTTTTGTTGAGTGTACAATTTGTTGGATCATTCGTCTATGTTGTATGCAAAATTGATTTTGCTTTACCATATTTTTGACATATCCAACGCCATTTTGCCATTTTGGTATCCTCCTTTGTCAACCTTCCAATAAAGGAAATAACCTTCACCATCGTCCATGGCTTAATGATCATGCACCCATTAACATTTCTTCATATCGGTTAATCAAGGATTGAGAAACGCTTGGTCCTTATATTCTCTATGTACACCCCTTCTCTCGCAAGAGCAAATAAAGTTTGAGGCGTCCTACATGGGTATTAAGTTCCAGTCCAAAAACAGTTGCAGCAAGCCAAAATCTTCTACTTGTGGCAACAACTCGATTCTTTCATTAATGGGATAAAGCTCAATAGGTAAAACTTCGCTCTTACAGTTGGATCTCTAATTACCCGGGAGGTAGTGATCGTTTCATGTACCTGAACCAATGATTCATTTTTCCAAGTAAAACAAAAGGACGAGCAGACAAACGTAGAGAAGGTAGAATGAGAGGTTGATGAGTTCTAATATGGATTTTGTACATATGGTAGGGATGGTCAAAAGAGACATATTTTACACACTTAAAGGGCTGTAACTGAAGATGTCGATGTTTAGGGTACAAAGGTCATATATCAATTGAAAATGCCCTATGTTTGAGTGCCGCTTTCGCAACCATGATATATCCACATTGAATACGAGTTTGAACAACAAATATAAATTGACATAGACAACTGAACACGTAGTAATAAACTCACATCAAAGATCGCAAAATTCATCGATCTAACTTGGAAACATCGTATGGTTTGTACGTGGTATTCCACATTCACACACTACGTGGAATTGCAACCATCCACACTATGACCTGGTGGGGATTTGCAGTCACCCCCCACATCATCTCTCAAGGTGGGTTATTCTCCTTCGTCCACTTTAACACATTAGAAGAGGTTTTGGGAAGACGTTCAAATGGAAAAATAGGAATGTTAGTTCCATTTTGCTTTTTTTTTTTAATGAATTCAAAACTTCTGATTTATCCATTGTGCCGCTGTCGTCGTGATGATGACTTACATTTTTAAACATTCTTCTCTGTCCTCCTTGTGTGCAAAGAGTTCAAGAAACAATGAAAAAGTGAAGGTAAAGAATAGAGTGGGAGGAAAGAGTTCTAGAAACACTGGAAATTAAAGTGAAGGTAAAGAATAGAGTGGGCGGAGAAAGAACGAAGAAGTTTGAAATTTTGCGCAAAGAGTTCAAGAAATAATGAAAAAATGAAGTGGTTTAAAAATGTAATAAAATTAGTGTTTGCTTTTGTAGAAGTGAATATCATAATTCAAATGTAAAGGTATACAAACACAATCTTTTTATATACTGATCACATAAAACTATATCAATTGAATTGGTGTTAGTGAATGTTCTTTTCAAACCGATGAAGGTATATTAAGATTGTAATATGAATTGGGAATCTCTTCTCTATCATAAAGGGAAAAAGGAAAGGAAAAAAGCAATGGAGATAAATGATAACAATAAATTTACTGAAACTACTACATGCTCGAAACTTCCCAAGATTTACATTGAAATAAATAGGAAAAAGAAAAAGGGGAGAAAATGCACTAACCTAACCTGGTAACTACTACTACATACTGCAGACCCTTCTATCCAAAAAAGAATCAAACTTTCACATCAATCGAAGACCAAAAAGAAGAAAACCGAAAAGAAGAAGAAAAAACAGGAGAAAAGAGAATAAAAAAGATGATGAGCATGACTGGAATCAAGACCACCAAATCCTCCAGTAGGGCCAAGATTGTTACTGAATGTCCCTCCTGTTGTTGTTGGTGAGTTAAGACCTCCTCCTCCTCCTGTTGATGATGTACTTGTGCTGCTGCTACTTGTTCCCGCAGCACTGTAACATAAACATTAAAAGAAGCAAAAGTGATGAATAACAACTTAATTTCAAGAAAAGCATGCTTTTTATCTTCTACTTATAAGTTGCTTCAAGACATCTACCAAGCAAACTAATTTTCTCAAGTTTTACCTTGGTGTGGCAGGGTAGGTGCATCCAGACTGACCTGTAAAAACGAGCAAGTATGGAAAATTAAAGAAAATAAGTTCTGAAAAATACATAACAAAAAGCGATAAAGAAAGGGAACATACCAGGACTAGGATCGGTATTGGAGAGTTGAGCAGTGCCAGAAAAATCACAAGCTTGCTGGTTCTGGTTATTTCTCTGGTAATAGCTATTTGCAGCATAGGAGCAGTGAGCTAGCACCGTATCAGGGCTGAAGCAAGCACCATTTTGATGAATTGGGTTGCAGTCAGCACCTGCTCCACATGCATAATCTAATGTCTTTTGTAAAGCTGGGGTGCTTACATCACTTCTGCACACACACCAAGCACCATCTGCTTAAGAAAAGAAAAAAAGAAATCAGAGATTGTTAGTGTTTTTCAGTAGTGTGTCTGAGGTTTTAGAGTTGTATTTACTACCTGAAATCTTAAACAAGGAAAAGGGGAGGAGGAAGAGAAACAAAGAAGCCATTCTTGGTGGTTGTATCATCATTTCTCCGTATGAACAGTAGTGAAAGAAGTTTGGTGGTGGGATGTGTAAATACGAAATATGTTGGGTTGGTTTGCTTGTGCCTGTCAATAAATATATCTGCTATGTTTGTTTGTTTATCATTTCATTTAAGAAAAGCTCATTTTAACTTGCGTTTTACAACATGGAATAAAGGGACGTTTGTTAACCAACTATATAAATCAATCAATAACTTAATTAATGGATATGAACAAAAGCACACCCACATTACCTATCAATGATTCGGATACTGATAAGTTTCGTGCATGTCTAGGTTGCAAGCTTATGGTTTATAATCCAAAAGGCTTTAATATGCATTTTCAGTTTAAGACTAGTAAAAATTTATGTATAACATACGATGGCTCAGCTAAATACAGCTAAATAAAAAAGGACCCTTGGAGTTATGTTTTGGTTCCTAGCGTCAAAATTCCGCACTAAGTTGGCAAAATTCGTGTCAAAAACCACACAACTTTGCTTTTGCAATATATATATTATATATTGTAATATAATAATAGAGGGATTGGGAATCGGGTTGGTTTGTAATTTATTCCCAGCAAAGCAAGCACTGTATTTGAGAATGCAGGATGTTGTCTGTCGCATATTGCGAGTGCGGATGGATGCATCAAAATTTCAAACGGTACTAAACTAAACTAGAGTGGAGTTGGGATGAACTACGGTTAGGGATCCAACCCAAGCAGGGTTAGTACGAGCGTGGGGTCATTTGCATTTGTTCTCTCCTTCAACAAAAACACGAACCTATGTGCTGTCAGCAATCAATGTTGTAGAATCTCCACCCTCTCCGATGCAGTCTACCACCACTAATGACCATGAATAAAATCAAGTACATGAATTTATTATAGTAGATAAACTTCCGATAGTTGTATTTTGGTCCATTTGTATTTTGATCAATTGCGACGACTATCTCACGAAGACATTTTTAAAAACAATTTTTTTATTAACGTTCAATTTTTTCCAAACTCTCATTAATCTTCCTTGATCATAACATCATGTTCTTCTCTTCGATATATTTACGAAATGGTCTTTACGGACTATTTTGATTTGTTTAAGATGTACACCGGACATGTACCGTGTCACTGCAATTGACAAAGAGAACGTAAAAAAAACAAAATAAACGTTGACATTCAATCAAATTGTGTATGACATACCTAAATAATTACCAATTATCGAAGATTAAGGCAGATGGAAATATGATAGAGTTAAAAAAAAAAGCCAAATGATGGGATTTGCGCGACAAAATAAAGATCGAGTGAGATCATATAAAAGAAATCATACCAAGAGCGATGAATGGTGGTTCGGTCATCTTTCAAATTGTATTACGATTTTATGTAAACTAATTACCAACACATGTATATTTTTCACTTACATAAGTTTGGCATTATTACTTTTGAAATATATGAGAGGACCAGGAAAAAAGTTAGAAGCGATGCATGTTATATTTCATAGTACACATGCAAACGGTGATGTTGCTTTTGCGAACGTTGCTACACAAGAAGATGAATCGCAACAATCTCCCGCGTCAAACAAAACAACCTGCACTTAGTTCGATCAAAGTTGGGAGGGTGATGGGATTCATACTTCTCTTAGACAATCGAGTATATAACCTACACAACTGTCCAAATTTGTAATCATTTGTCGATCCTTTACCTGGGTGGAATGTTGTTCATTTTTCAAAGTTCGTAATGATGGTACTAGTACAAAACCACAAGGTGACACCAATGAGAAGGTGAATGGGCTTGCGTTGTCAATATGATGCACGAGAGGTAGGAAAAAGAAATCTCATTCCACAACGGAAGTCCCAACTCAAAGTCCAAATTTAGTAAATGATATAAATAGTGTAACTTTATTGGATTATCCTCAATGTACATCGCACTTTTTACTTGTTTGAAGCAAATTGAAGGAAGTGACCTTAGTGAAACACTAACAATTCTCATGATGCTTGAGAAAAAAGAATTGTTTAAAGTTCTAGATGATGATTGGGCCAGATGTTGGTTGGCAATCGAGATAGCACAAATATAAAGACACGTCATTCATAGTACTCGAAAATCCATGCATAATGACACACATATCCCCATGTACTAATATTGGCGACCCTTAAGAGTGGTAAAGAGAATCAAATAGAACATAACTATCATAGGTTCGTACAGAACTCAAAACGCAAGTATAAAATATAGTAATAACATATGCATGTGCAAGATTATCCTGTACCATACCAATATAAAGACAATTGGACTCATTATCATAATAAACAACACACCAAACATATGGATTTCAAATGATATAACAACCCAGAATAATGTCTCATGCATAAGAAAAAGTCCGACATGTCCACATATAGAAGTACTAAATAGATAATTATAGCAACAAATGGCTATGACCCTAGAACCTGATCTAGCTAGAAATGTCTATTAATACCTCAGTTATTGATTTTGATGATAACAACCTTGATAATAATAATACATTCATATAAAATATGGATATTAATGTTTTTTCAAGTTATATAACATATAATGCAGTATATCATACGGGTGTTGAATCGAAGACGATTCAGTATAAAAACTCAAAGAATGGATATGAAGACTCATAAGTATAAAGAACTAGATGTAAAGATCTCAAGACTATAGTAAAGTTTATAGAGTCGTTGAATATTGTTAAAATCATTGATAGCAATCTTTGATCTCTATTTCTCATTTTCTATATCTTTAAAACAAAATATGTTTTCTAAATGTATTTAAATATATTTTATAAAAGTTTTTCAAAAGATAAAATGTCTATAAACTATGTTTAAACTATTTTACAAAGTATCAAATTATTCTGCATAGTATAGGATTTTCAAAACATTTTAAAATAAACAAAATTTCAAATTATACTAGCCTATGTCAAGTATATGCAGATGATATATCGAAAAATATGCCACAATTTTGAAATTCAAATTTCAAAATGAAATGTTTATTCATCGTAACTCTTCACGAATGGACATGTTTTTTATTCTCTATATATAAGGGGTTTTCATACGAATTTTTAATAACTACTTTCTAATTATATTTTCTTCTCTTACTATGCCAAAATGTCTAATGAAAAATATATTCAAATTTCTCAAACTCAATCAGAATCAATTCAATCTTCATTGTATTGATTCTGTATTATTTACTCATTGTTTTCGATCATCTCTCTCAATCAAAGATCAAAGTGTTGTCTAAGTGGTTATAGGATCCATTGTAACCAAAGATCAAGAAATTGTCTTTCGAAAAACCATCAAACTCTAGTTGTATTTTCTAGGGTGTGGTTGTAGCCCGTTCAAATCAATTAGGCATGCTTGGTATCTCGGAAATCCGAGTGGGAATGCTTGTAGCCCGTCCAAATCAAGTGGGTGTACCTTGAGCTTGGAAAATCATAAGAGTTTATCTCATAGTCTCGAAATAGATATTGTAATTAGGTTTGCCTTCTACCTATTTGAAGATTGGCATTTGAAAAGAAATTTCTACAAGCATTATATGAGACTGGATGTAGGGTAACTCTAAAATAGTAAAAAAATCTCGGTGTGATCTCTCTAATTCTTTGTTTTTTACATTGCTGCATTTATACTTTTTAGTGTTTGCATATGTGATTATTGATTCTGCATTTGTTAATAATAATCTTGAAAGAATTTTAAAAGATTCATAAAAATAGAAAACACTATTCACCATCTCTTCCAGTGTTTAATTAGCCTTAAGATCCATAATTTCGCAACCCACATTGGGTATTAGAGCATTAGGTTTTCAAAAACTCGTAATTTGATTTTTGAAAAGTTTAAATGGGTGGTAATATTTTTAACAATTTTTCAGAAAAACAATTTTGTGAAACCAATATGTTTTTAGAAACTAATTGTTTTGAAAAGTCACTTAATTTCTTGGAAATGTGTGGTTTTGAATTACAGGAACAAGTTTGTTATATGGCTAATGGTAAATAGACACTTGAAATCAAATATCACAAATCAAGAAGGACAGGTGGATAGTAGATAGTGAATGTTCAAGACACATGATTGGAAATCCGGAGATCTTGAATGATATAGTCTTCAAAGAAGATGGATCGGTAAACTTTGGAGACATCTCAAAAGGATATATGATTGACATCGACAATATCGATAACTCTAAACTCCTACTATTTCTAATGTTTTGCTAGTTAGGAATCTAAAACATAACTTGCTTAGTATTAGTCAATTGTGTAATAAGGGTTTTACAATTAAGTTTGAAAAACATAATTGCTATATCAAAGATAATGAGTCAAACATTATCTTTGAAGGTATTAAGAAACATAACATCTATATTTTAAGTATAAAGGTATCCAATGATAATTTATGTCTTTTGGCTGAATCTAATGATCCTTGGATTTAACATAAAAGAATTGGTGTTTTGAATTTTAAATACCTTTCTAAAGTTTCTAGATATGAACTTGTTAGGGGTCTTTCTAAAATATGTTTTAATGTAAATAATTTATGCGACACATGTCAATTAGGAAAACTTCATAAAAGCTCTTTTAAATCTAAAGATATGATTTCTACTTCTCATCCTCTTGAACTTCTTTACTTAGACCATTTTGAACCTTCATGAATACAACCAATAAATCACAGTTGATGTCTTTGTAACTGTAGACGATTTTTCTAGATTTACATCAACAATTTTCTTGAAACTTAAAAGTGATGCTATTGAAATGGTTAAAATTTTTACTAAAAGAATTGAAAACAAAATATTAACTAAAATTAAAACAATTAGTAGTGATCATGGAGGAGAATTCAAAAATGATCATTTTGAAAACTTTTGTAATAAGAAAGGAATAACTCGTAATTTTTCTTTTTCAAGAATACCTCAACAAAATGGAGTATTAAAACATAATAATAGAACTATACAAGAATGTGCTAGAACAATGTTAAATGACAATAAATTGCCTAAATTTTTTTAGGCTGAAGCAGTTGTCATGGCTTGTTATTTTAAATAGAATTTTAATACGACCTTTATTAAAAAAATTCCATATGAATTATTTTATAATAAAAAGGCTAAAGTATTGTACTTTAGAGTTTTTGGTAGCTTTTATGTTAAACACAAAGGATAATTTAAATAAATTTGATGCTAAATTAGATAAAGGTATTTTTATTAGTTATTCTAATAGAAGTAAAGCTTATAGAGTTTTTAATGCCATAACTAACACCATTGAAGAAACATTACATGTTTCATTTGATAAAAAATTTAAAATTAATAATACTAGTTTTGATAAAGAAGAAAATGTTGATAAAACCAATAAAATTACCAATAATGAAATCCTTAATGATGAAAATAATAATAATTTTGAAAATTTACATCCAAATAAAAGAACATTTGAAAGATCACTCTATAGAAGATATTCTAGAAAATATAGAATCTATTATAAAAAAATGATTAAATAAAATGAGTAATGTTTCCTTTATCTCAACTATTGAACCTAAAAATCCAAAAGAAGCATCATTAAATGATTCCTGGATTCTTGCTATGTAAGAAGAACTAAATCAATTTACTAGAAATGATGTTTGGGAATTAGTCCCAAGACCTGAAGATAAGTCTGCGATAGGAACTAAATGGGTATATAGAAATAAAATGAATAAACAAGAAGAAGTTATCAGAAATAAAGCACGTTTAATTGCTCAAGGTCATAGTTAAGAAGAAGGTATAGATTTTGATGAAACTTTTGCTCCTGTAGTCAGATTGGAGGTTATCAGAATTTTACTTGCTTTTGCAAATCATAATAACTTTAAATTATTTCAAATGGATGTCAAATATGCCTTTTTAAATGGATTTATTAAAGAAGATGTCTTTTTAGAACAACCTCCTTCTATTGAAGATAAAAACTATCTAATCATGTTTATAAATTAAAGAAATCTTTATATGGTCTAAAATAAGCTCCTAGAGCATGCTATGATAGACTAAAATTCTATTTATTACAATCTAATTTTGAAATAGGAAAGGTAAACAGTGCTCTGTTTATTAAAAGAAATAATAATGATATTCAACTTATACAAATATATGTAGATGATATTATTTTTGGATCAACAAATGTGCAATTAAATAAAGAATTTTCAAATATAATGACTAAGGAATTTGAAAGGAGTCATATGGGAGAACTAAAATTCTTTTTAGGTCTACAAATAAGGCAATTAAATAATGGAATTTTTATAAGCCAAGCAAAATATGCCAAAGACTTAGTTAAGAAATTTGGTATGTCAAATACTAGTGGTAAATTAACTCCCATGGCAACTAATGAGGAATTAAATAAGGAAGAAAACTCAAAAGATGTAGGTCAAAAATTTATATAGAGGTATGATAGGATTATTACTTTATATAACTACCAGTAGACCAGATATAATGCATAGTGTCTATCTATGTGCAAGATACCAATCTTAACCTAAAGAAACTCACCTAAAATCAGTAAAAAAGATACTAAGATATGTAAACAATACCCTAGACTATGGACCTTTTTTATTCAAGTGAAGTTTCTTTCGACTTAATCTCATATGGTAATGCTAACTATGCTGGTTACAAATTAGATTGAAAAAGTACAAGTGAAACCATCACGTTTTAGGACATTCTTTTGTTTTCTGGTTTAGAAAAAAAGCAAAATTTCATATCTCTGTCCACAACAAAAGCAGAATATATTTCAGCTGCCCTAGCCTGTTCATGGGTTATTCATATTTAACAAACGTTAAAAGATTATGATTTAAATTTTACTCAATCACCAATATAATGTGATAATACTAGTCCAAAAATCTATTTAAAAATCCAACACATCATGCTATAACCAAACATATAGATATAAGACATCATTTTCTGAGAGACATCGTAAACAAGGAAATAATTTCACTCAAATTTATAAATATTGAAAATGAAATAGCCGATATTTTAACAAACCATTAACTCAAATATCTTTTATAAAGCTTAGAAGAAATTTATCTTTGAAATATAAATATAATAAAATTAAAATTACTTATTTAAAAGAAAAATAAAATGTCAAAATTGAACTACATATGCCGACATACCCTCTCCTTATATGTCGACATAAACTGGTAATTTTAGTAAACAGATTTCCCTTCTATATTCAAAATTCGAAATGCAACTTTATAACCACCAAATTATGAAATTAAACCCATTTTTATGTCTTCACTCTTCTATAAATTTTGAATAAAAATAAATTAATGGCTTCCTCTAGTTCCAAACGCCCAATAGAAGAGAATGCACCCTTTTCCTTTCAAATTCCACTCTAGGCCCCTTCCAAACCACCACCATGGCCAAAGTTATCTAGATTAAAGAAGATATAAAGCATCGACTCGGTATGCTTTTAGAAATAGAGATTTTCCAACTATGCTCTTAAAAGAACAAGAGAGGCAAGGGTGGATTCTTCGTAATCTCCAGAAATACCTAATGGATAATCCAATGAATCCAATTGTAATCAAAGAGGATAATCCTAATCTAGTCATTCACAGTCCTATGAATAATGAAGAGGAAGAAGAAGAAGAGGAAGAAGAGGAAAAAGAAGAGGAAAAGGAAGAAGATGATGAAGTTAAATGCGTTGGTGAAGTATGCTTCGATCGAGATGGAAATCTCGTCAAACAAAAGAGGAACCTTTGTCTTCACTGCCCTTTTTGTCCTAGCCACAAGTCCCCCGTAATCAAGAGAAAACCATAGGTTTAAGTATGCAGTAGTTTGGTTTATTAGGATTAGATTTGGGTTTGTGTGCATTTTAATTTTCTATTTGGATTTGTGCATTTTAATTTGGTTTGATTTAGATTTGGGTCGGTCTGTATGTATGAATTTGATTGGTTTATGTATAGTTTGAAATTGCATAAATAAAATTTACATTCATTACCACATATAATCTTGTTTAAATAAAATAGTGCATCATTTATCATGTACTTATCATGTACCATCATATACAATCATATAAGTTTATCTCGAATTATTGATTTTGAATATATGTTTTTTAAGCATTTGTGTTAGGGGGATTTTATAGTTTTTCACCCATTTTTATTGATGACAAAGGGGAGGGAATATAAAATATACATATGCACATATTAAGGGGGAGTTATCAAACTCAGGGGGAGTTATATCACATTTTATATATACAGGGTATTAATGGTTGTTATCATCAAAAGGCAAGAGACTGTTAATATCTCAGTTATTGATTCTGATGATAAAAACTTTGATAATAATAAAACATTCATATAAAATATGGATACTAATGTTTTATAATGCAAGATATTATACATGTATTAGATCGAAAACTGTACGGTATAAAGGCTCAAAATGGACATGAAGACTCATGAGTATAAAGATGAAGATATAAAGATCTCGAGACTATAGTAAAGTTTATAGACCATGGAATATTGTTAAAGTTCCTGGCAGCAATCTTTGATCTCTATTTCCCATTTTCTAATCCTTTATCTTTAAAACAAATATGTTTTTAAAATATATTATATAAAAGTTTTTCAAAGTTTAAAATGTTTATAAACTATGTTTAAACTATTTTACAAAGTATCAAATTATTTTACACGGTATAGGAAAACATTTTAAATATTTCAAATTACACTAGCTTATGTCGACATATAAGCAGATGATATGTGGACATACATGCCATAATTTTGCAATTCAAATTTTGAAATGAAGTGTCAATTCATCATAACTTTTCGCGAATGGACATGTCTGTTTATTCTCTGTATATAAGGGTTTTCGAAGAAATTTTTAACAACTACTTTCTTATAACCTTCTCTTCTTTTACTCTACCAAAATTTCCAGTGAAAAATATATTCAAATCTTCTCAAATTCAACCAGAATTTTCACTTTTCATTGTATTGATTCTTTATTATTTACGTTTTGAGTCATCTCTCTCAATCAAAGTGTTGTCCAAGAGGCTATATGATCCATTGTAACCAAAGATCGAGAAATTGTCTTTGGAAAACCCATCAAACTCTAGTTGTATTTGTTTGGATGTAATTTTAGCCCATTCAAATCAATTAGGTGTGCTTTGTAGCCCGAAAATCTGAGTGGTTATGCTTGTAACTCATCCAAATAAAGTGCATGTACCATGAGCTTAGAAAATTAGGAAGGTGTGTCTCGTAGCCCCGAAATCAAGATTGTATTTGGGTTTGCCATCTACCCGTTTAAAGATTAGCATTTGAAAAGAAATCTGTACAAGCAATTGTACGGGACTGAATGTAAGGTAACTCTAAACCAGTATAAAATTCTTAGTATGATCTCTCTTATTCTTTACTTTTTTACTTTATTGCATTTATACTTATCTGTGTGTTCCATTTATGATTGTTAATTCTGCATTGGTTAATAATAAGTGAATATTAGGCTCAGGTCCTTAAAATCAAACTTAATACACGAAAACTCCTCCCCAAACAAAGACTGTAAATTAGGTCCGTAGAATTAAGTTGTTGAATAATTGCAGACATTTATGCAATTATATACAAAAATTGCATAAATGTCTGCAATTATTCAGCGAATAATTGTGGAAATTTCCGCAATTTTTGTGGTGAATAATTATGGAAAATTTTCTAATTTTTCAGTGGATAATGACTGAAATGTCTGTAATTTTTTGATACGATTGCATAAATGTCTGCAATTATTTACTGAATAATTACATAAATATATGCAATTATTCAATAACTTAATTCTAGGGACCTATTTACACACTTTTTTGGCAAGGATGTTTGGTGTATTTTGAAACTTAATAGGGACTTTAGCCAAACTATCCCTAATAATAATCATGAAAGAATTTTAAAAAGATTCATAAAAATTAGAAAACACTATCCATCCCTCTAGTATTTAATTAGCCTTAAGATCCATAATTCTACAACCCATAATGTCTTCTCAATACCTAGTCTACACCTACATAAGGAATAAATAAAAAGGAAATATAGAGATTGTCAAACATAAAGCCTGGGGAAAGGAAAATATCACTACTAAATATGATATCTGAGACGCGGATATAACATGAGTAATATACTAAGAGGTACCCCAAAATAAACAACATATGCCCTAAAGTAATGTCGTATCGTACCTTGTCCTTATTTCTTCTACATCCAATACGTTGGCATAATAAAAAAAGTGATAATATAAGTACCGTAAATATTATTATTAAACAAAAAATTGATATAACACCCATGAAGCCAAATATGATGAGCTTAAAATTGGTTTTTGCCCCCTTTATCGCATGACTAAGCATAACTTAGTTGATGAGATCAAGTAGTGGTAAGAAATTAAGTGACTAGTCCACCATTCAAGGATTAGCATGCGATAATGCCATTTAGAGATGGCTCCACAATGCTCCTGAACTTTGATAAAGTTATTTGAAAGCTCATGTCATGTGTTCAATAGAAGAGAAATTATAAGTTGTAAGTATGTGAAGTAGTTAGTTAAGCATTTGTTAATGAACTAAGTAAGCAATTCTCATGGTTTATAATCTGTTGTCCATATATAACAAGCAAAATAGAGATTACGCATATAAACGCTAGTTTAGACCGAAGTTCATGTGATTTTATGTGAGATAAAATCAAGATGAGACTTACGGCCCAAAGAGCTTTATTATATGTGTATTCATTTCAAAGTTGCACAATCAAGGTAGACGGCTTATGCAAGATATTTGTTCAAGTCTTTTCTCATATCTAATTGTAAGGTTTAAAATTGTTCAAGATTTTCCCCAATTCGATTTAGGGTTACAGTAATTTAATTTTGAGAAGAGAGAAAAGAAATATTCTCCCCCTCCTCCATGCACCTAGGTCCGTATTTATAGTGATAGAAAGGTACAACATGGACGACACGTGTTAATGCGGTGTGCTTGATCTTTGGCATCAAGGTCCATCTCGATAATGCTTGAGAGATTGCTTTGATTTGATGATTCACGACATTCTTTGGTGTGTGTAGGATTACGACATCATCATCCTGATTGCATGCAGCTTGATAGCTTTTTACATCACCACAATAAACGAAGGGATTCAACATCCCTTATCATACTAGCGACCTGCAATATGCTTTTGTATATTGCCTTGGTTGGTAAAGGGAGACATCACTATGGCATGGTATTGGTGGTTGGTGGTATTGCTTGAATAGCGACGTGCTTTTTGTACACTGTTAGTAGGCGTCAACTTCATATATACGATTTCTTTTAAGTCCAAAACCCTTCAACTGGTTATTAATGAAATGCAGCATCAATAGGATGCCGAATTTATGAAGCGCGGCATGGATGATATGCGGTGTTGATAAAATGCAGCAGCGATTAAGTGCGGCATGGATGATATGTGGTGTTGATAAAATGCGACACTGATTAAGTGTGGCATGGATGATAGCGGTGTTGATAAAATGTGGTATTGATTAAGTGTGGCATGGATGATATGCGGCATCCTCTTTTACCTTTATTAATGGAGCGCAACATCACTATGGCTGTAGGCTTTAGATGTTTTTCGACTTGCTAGTCTTCAACATTGACTTTCTTACTGATAAGGTGCTGCATCAATGATATATGACATTGAAGAGAGGTGGCAACCTCATATTTGTTATTCCTTAACACTTGAAATCTTTTAGCATGTTTACCTTCGATATTCAATATTGGAGAAATGCGACACCGATGTTAGATACTGCCACTATAACATTCATGGCTTATAATATAGTGTTATTTGATTCCACTACCCCGATGATATGCGATACCAATGGTGTACGACATTGATTATTGGCTTCATACAATATCATCTACTTTATTGATGATAGGTGGCATCGTTATAGGCCTTCGCCATTGGCTTAGATGACCTGCTTTTCTTTAATTTAACACTTCCTTTGTCTATGAGATCCTTCGACTTTGACATCTTGTTGTTGTCCTGCCTTTATTTTTACTCCCTTTGGAAAGTATGTGGATAACATTTGTCCCTCTTTTTGCATAAAATAAGCTTTTTACACTTTAGTGTAAAGCCAAGAATTTCCTCACTTTTTTAGTTCTTTGTAAGGTTTCCTTTCCAACCTTGCTCTCTAGCAAAACATAAAGCAAGCTATAATTTTCATTATTTTACATTCGATTTTGGGCATACCTTTCTGGATTTTGACAAGATCATAAAGAATTTTTCATTTGTAACTCAATATTGCTTTTGGAATATATAGATTCGCTTGAAGAGACCAAAAATCTATTTTGCAGCAATTTCACTTAAATAGAATCCCATAGAATTAAGATTAGAAAATTATTTGGAAAGTTATTTTGAGAATTATAATTTCCTAAATATAAAACTAGAAAACCATCTGGAAATATCATAGGAGGGAGGACCAGAAACTCTTTTGGCGATATCATGAATCAAAAGTCCATCTCTTGATTAGAAGATCAGAAAATTCATCTGAATAAAGGTCTAGAAAATCCATCTTGCTGGAATAATTTTTGAACAAAAGACCAGAAAACCATTTGGCGGTAATAATTTCTAAATAGAAGACAAGAAAACCATTTTTGTAATAATAATCTGAATAGAAGACTAGAAAACCATTTTGGTAATAATAATCTGAATAGAGGACCAGAAAACCATTTGACAATAATAATTTCTAAATAGAAGACCATAAATCCATACTGGTAATAATAATCTGAATAAAAGACCAAAAAACTATTTGACAATAATAATTTCTAAATAAAAGACTAGAAATTCATTCTGATAATAATAATTTGAATAAAAGACCAAAAAATCATTTGGCAATAATAATCTGATAATAATAATCTGAATAGAAGACCAAAAAATCATTTGGAAATAATAATTTATAAATAGAAGACCATAAAACCATACCGATAATAATAATTTGAATAGAAGATTAGAAAATCCATTTGGCAATGATATGAATAGAAGACCAGAAAACCATTCTGGTAATTATATTTTCTTTCGTGTTAACGGAGAATTCCCTCTCTTTTTGAATCATGATAGCTCATATTTGATAGATCTTCCACTAGAAGACTTTTTTCACTCATTTTCCATTGATCTTCCTCTAGAAAACTTCCTCAATCCTTCTTTAGGATTGAGTTTAAATTGCTTTTGTATTTGATCTTCCTCTAGAAGAATGCCTCTTACTACTCATTGGGTAGTGATTTAGGTATTGATTGATCTCTTTGTTACCATCTTTAGATAATAATCTCAACTTAGATTGCACTCCTTATCACCGTCTTAGGTGATGATTTTGGTATCTCATTTGGTGCGTTTGGTTAGCTATCTTAAGCAGAACCAAAGTCTTACATGCCTCCCTCTAGGAGGCGCTTCAGCCAGGCTTTATAGACGGGACTAAAGGCATGTCCGGTGCTTTGTCCAGGACACCATAGGCAAAACCAAAGGCTTATTTTATCCTACCTCTAGGAGGCACTCCAGAGAGGCTTTATTGGTGGGACTGAAGGCTGGTTGGTGCTCTGGTAAGGCCATTTTAGGTGGGACCAAAAGCTTACTCCATCCTCCCTCTAGGAGGCTTTTTGACCAGGCCACGTTGGCGGAACCGAAGGCTTGCAGTGCTCTAGCCAAGCCTTACAGGTGGGACCAGAGGCTTACTCTGACCTCCCTCTAGGAGGTGCTTTGACCAGGCCCTTATGGTGGGATCAAAGGCTTTTGTCGTCCCTTATTACCTTATAGGTAATGATTTAGGCTTTTCCTTTTAATTCTTTCCTTTTATTAGACTGTCGATTCCGTAAACATACTTGCCTTAACTTCTTTATTCATCCATTGTAGGAAAACATGGACTTAGATGTTTGACATTTCAAGTTCTTCCTATGGCGTTACCGTTTGGTCGGCATAATCGATAGGATCTTAGTGGGATTACTTCGCGGATAATTAGGAGTTCTTCCTAATTTGGCCTAAGCAGTTTATCCACTAGATTTTTAGTATTTGCCATGACTTATTAGAGTAGCAAATTCTCTTTTTGAAATGACCTTTCCTTGACTTTGGAATTGTAGTACCTGGGTATTCTGCGCTGATATTCAGCTGTTCGTACGGACACTTTGTCTCTTAGCACATTGATTAGGTCTAAGATTCTCTTTTCAATTCCTGATTCGGATTAAATGCAAATGTAATCCTTAAATGAGAGGGTACTTCAACCTCGATTGGAAGCATGACTTCACATCCATATGTTAAAGAAAATGGGGTATGTCCCGCTGAAGTTTTGGTAGAAGTTCTATATGCCCATAACATAAAAGGTAGTTCTTTTACCCAATTTCCTCTTGCTTTGTCCAACCGTTTCTTTAGGAAGGTCTTAATGGCTTTATTAGCAGCTTCAATGGCTTGCTACAGATGAAAATCTCTTGATAATCTCATTTCTATCGTAGAATCAGGTAAATTCCTCGCTTCCAAACTGTTCCATTGTCAGATATTATCTTATGTGGAATTCCATACCAGGTGACAATATTGTTGATTATGAATTTAAGCACTTTTCCCGATGTGATATTCAGTAGTAGTTCCGCTTCTACCGATTTGGTAAAATAATCAATGGCTACCACTACAAATTTAGCTCCTCCTTTGGGTATAGGTAGTGGTCCTATCAAGTCAATTCCCCATACAATGAAAGGCCATGGACTTGAGATAGAAGTTAATTCACTTGGTGCCAGTGTGGGATCTTAGAGAACTTTTGGTATTTTTCGCATCTCTTCACATAATCTATAGCATGGTTAATCATCTGGGGCCAATAAAAGCCTTGTCTCATAACAATTTTAGCTAGCTTTATGCCATTAGAATGGTCCCCACAAAATCCTTCATCGAATTCTTTTAATAATTTTACTCCTTTTTCGAACTAACACATCTTAAGTGATGGAGTGAATACCCTTTTTTATGAAGTATCCCGTTTATCATAATAAAGATTAGGGATTGATGTTTTATCCTTCTTGCTTCTCGTTTATCATAATTTCTCTTTCGTCAAATATTCGATGATAGACGTCATCTAATTATCCTCATATTGATTATTAGTTTCTATGTAAAAGGATTTTTCATAAAGGATTTCATTTTCCTTTTCTTTTTCCTTCTGCCTTAGGGCTTGAGATCTGATCAATACCAATGACTCCTTTTCTGGCTCAGAGCCTTTTTCCTCTATAGTAGGATTTGATCGGTACTCTACTGGCATAATTCGGATTTCGGGTGCTCCTCATGAGCTAGCCAACTTAGCTAAAGAATCAAGCTGAGAGTTCTTCACTTTAGACACTTGGTGTATTGAGAAATCCTCAAATTAGGTTAATATCTTTAGCACCTTCTTCACATTAAGGCCAACTTGACATCCTTTGTCTGATATGTTTGGTTCAACTGATTTACCATTAATTGGGAATCACTGAAAATCTCAATCCTGGGGATTTTCAATTGTAGGGCCAAGGTGAGTCTTGCCACCATCGACTCGTATTCTGCCACATTATTAGTGGATGGAAATCCCAATTTCATTGCATAATGCAAATGGTGTCCGTCGGGGGTAATAATCACATGTCCTACTCTAGCCCCTAGTTCGTTTGAAGCTTCATCTACGAACAATTTCCATTTAGGCTTTAGATCATTTTCCTTCTCTGATTGCTCCTTGATGAATCATGTACATTCATATACAAAATCGGCTAGAGCTTCTCCTTTAATTGCCACTCACAGTAAAAATTCAATATCATAGTGGCTAAGTTCTATTCTCCATTTTACTAAACTTTTCGAAGTTTCAGGTTTACTAAAGATATGTGTGAGTGGAAAGTTGGTTAGAATCTTAATTGTGCTTGAAAATAAAGTGCTGTGAGCATCAAACAGTATGCCAGTTTTTCTATGACAAGAATCTAGTTTCTACATCTTTAAGCCTTCTGCTTGTATAATAAACTGGAAGGTGAGTTTCCTTCTCTTCCCTTATTAAAACAGATCTAACTGCATGTTCTAAAAATTCCACATAAAGATAAAGGTTTTCCCCTTCTATAGGGTTGGATAGAATTGGTGGTTTCTCAAGATGATCTTTTAGTTCCTTAAAGGTGTTCCGACAATCCTCTCCCGATTCGATGTTTTTCTTCTTTTTAATCACATCAAAGAATGTGATGCATTTGTCAGTGGCCTTAAAAATGAATCTATTCAATGCTGCAACTCTTCTATTTAAGTTTATTACACCTTTTCATGTTTTAGACTCCACCATGTCTTTAATAGCTTGGATCTGATCAGGGTTAGCTTCTATTCCCGAGCACCAACAATATACTCCAAGAATTTCCCAAACTGGATTCCGAAAGAACATTTTGGGTTGAATTTTATCTGATATTTCCGTAATACCACAAACATCTCTTCAAGATCACTTAGATGGTTACTCTCTTCTTGAAATTTAACCAGCGTATCATCTACGCATACTTCCATGTTACAGCCGATATGTTCTCTAAACATTCTATTTACCAACCTTTGGTAGGTGGCTCCAACATTTTTTAATCTGAATGGCATTACTTTACAACAAAATGTTCCCCAGACTGTTATGAAGCTTGTGTTCTTCTCATTTGGCTTGAACATCGGAATTTGATTGTAACCGGAGTATGCTTCCATGAAAGAAAAGAGTTTGTGCTCACTTGTTGCGTCGACCAATTGGTCTATACTTGGAGTGGGGTAGCAATTTTTTGGGGATGCCTTGTTTAAATCGGTATAATCAACACATGTCCTCCATTTCTCATTAGGCTTTTTGACTGATACTGGATTGGCTAACCATTTCAGATAAAGAACTTCTCTAATGAACCCATTATCAAGCAGCCACTTGACCTCCTCTTTCAAAGCGTTAGCTCAAACTTTATTGAATTGTCTCTTCTGTTGCCGGATAGGTGTAATACACAGGTCTACATTTAAGGCATGACACATGACGGTTGGGTCTATTCCAACCATATCTGAATGAGTCTAGGCAAACACATCTTTGTTGGATTGAAAAAATCAGACTAGTTCCCCTTTATGTTTGACATTTAGCTCTTTCCCGGTTTTCGTTGTCTTCATTAGGTCAATCGAATCCAAGCATATCTCTTCTAGATCTTCGGTGGGCTTCATCCTCTCTTGCTCACCTCTATAGTCTAATTGAGTGATAATTTCTTTACTATCTATTTCTTCGTCTATCAGATTTGCTTCCTTCCTCTTTCTCTTTCTTTCAGAAAAATAAATCTTTTTAACACATTCTCCTTATTTGCCTCAGATGGTTGGCTTGGAGGACCATCATACAAGGGCATTTTAATTTCAACTTTAGCTGATTATTCTTTCTCCAAATCATAATAGAAAGATTTTCCCTTTTACATTGATCGAGATTAGCAAAATACAATTCCCGAGAGCTGAATTGCTCTCCCCTTATCGTTCCCCATCAATTTTTAGTTAGACATTTCACCATCAGGTATTTTGGTGACACAAAAGCATCTACTTCGTCTAGGGTCGGCCTCCTAAAGAAGGCATTGTAGTAGGAAGATTGGTCCATTATGACGAACAAAGTTTCGAAAGTTCTTGAGCGGGTAGAATTCCCATTTGCACTAGAAGCTTAATCTACCCCACCAGAGTGGACGCGTTGTTATTAAACCCGAAGATGGGCTTGAAGCCTGGTTCTAACTTCTCTTCTGGAATCCCCATCTGTTCAAAGGCATTTTTGAAGATAACATTTACCACACTTCTGGTATCAACTAGAATTTTAGTCATTGTAGAAAGCTCGATTTGCTCAGTTATCATTAGTGGATCATCGTGTGGATGTTGGACCCGCCTCAACTCCTGTGGAGTTATAGCTAGGTTGTGTATCTAAAGTCGATATTACTGACTTTTGAGTGGTGGTTCCTCCTGGATAGAGAAGATTATGTCCCTTGTTTCTCTTATGTATCTACCACTGGCCCCGTTGCTACTTCCCGCTAGATGTGGACCTTTACGAATAATATCTATCTGATTAATTGGTGGAATAAAATCTGGATAAGAATCGTTTTTCGTAAGGTTTGCAATGTTGCATGGAAGTCCAGACTGAATCATATTTTGAATTATCCTTCCAATACATGACATTCATTGGTCTTGTGATTGGCACAATAATCTCCCCCACTTTTTGGTTCAGGGTTTCTTGCTTTGTAAGGAATAGGGAAGTTACCATCGTCTTTTGCCATAGTGAAATATTAGAAATTGGTTTATTCATGGCTGTGTAATTGGAATTTGGGATCTCTTCCCATCTTCTCCTTTCATTCTCATCCCACCTTGGTCTCTTGTTGGGATGGTTGAAGCCAGATTTTTCTTTTTCTTTTTTGGGCCAAGGTTTCTTCTTTGCATGGTACATTTCATCTATACGAATGGACTTGTTAGCTTGAAAGTGGAAGTCCTACAAATTCAACATCCATGAATGTAGAGTTCCTTCCAGAATGGAGTTTGCTCAATTAATCCTAATCGTATAACCATCAACTTCTCCCAATCAGCTATATTTTCAGCTTTTAATGCTTCCGTATTAAATCTCTTCAAGTATTTACCAAGCAATTCCCCAGCCTCTGTCTAACATTGGCTAATACACTGGAATCGATAGTGGGATCTTTGCAGATGCAAAACTGTGCTTAGAATTCATAGGAAAATGGCTACCAGGAATGGATAGTTCTTTCTGGATTGTATTTGTACCATTTAGCTACGGATCCTTAAGGATAGTAGGAAAAAGTCTACAACGAACTGCTCCTGATGCATTGTATAGATCTATCTAGATTTCAAAGGCCAACAAGTGCTTATCTGGATCAGTGCTTCCATTATACTTTAGCATGGGAACATTAATATAGCATAGGATTCTGACAGCTATTATCTCTTCCGTGAACGAGGCCCCATGAGGATTATTATTCACCCTTGGGTCAAGGGTTCTTTTTCCCTTGAGATTGAGCATATCCTTCACAATCTTTTTAGTAATGTCCTTCAAGTATGCTTCATCATCATAATAGTCTTTCTATTGGGCTTATACTCCTTGCCTAAAACTGAGCTATCAGTTTACTCTAAAGATCGTTTTACCATTCCTTATTGATTCTCTCTTCAATGATTCATCTTAATTTTATTGCCTTTCAAGTTTGGGGAGCGCAATATTAGTCCTTCATATTGAGATCCTCTCTTTTTTGGTGGGCCCATGGTACTTTTTCCTTTCTCCTTGCTTTTGAGTGCCGAGTCATTAAGGTTCCATCTTAGCGATTCTGTCTCTTCTCCTTCAGTGAGCTTTGTTGTTTTGGAAGACCTCTATGAAAGGATCTTCTCTAATAATTATTGCATTATTGCCGTATGTTGTGTAAATCTTTGATTTTGGCTTTGCTATCCATTAGCTTTTCCGGTTCTGAAGGTTGACCAGTTTCCAAGATTTCTAAATTTAAGGTAGGAGTAACATTATTCTCCAATATCATGAATTGCACTATTTCCTCGTTCGAAACATTGATTCTCCTAGTTTTCACCATTTTCCTAAAAAGGAAAATAAATCACATAATTAGTATTCAATAAAGAAATAATGGGTCAGAGGTTCGATCCCTCCTTCCAGCGCCGAAATGTTAAACCAAAAATTGTTATAACACTCATAATGCCAAGTACGACGAGCTTAAACTTGGTTTTTGCCCCTTGATCGCATGACTAAGCATAATTAGTTGATGAGATCAAGTAGTGGTAAGAAATTAAATTCTAGTCCATCATTCAAGGCTTAGCATATGATAATTCCATTTAGAGATGGCTCCACAATGCTCATGAAATTTGATAAAGTTATTTGAAAGCTCATGTCATATGTTCAATAGAAGAGAAAGAATAAGTTGCAAGTATGTGAAATAGTTCATTAAGCATTTGTTAATGGGCTAAGTAAGCAATCCTCATGGTTCATAATATGTTGTCCGTATGTATCAAGCAAAATAGAAATTATGCATATAAACACTAGTGTAGGCCGAAGTTTATGTGATTTTATATGGGATAAAATTAAGATGACACTTAGGGCTTAAAGAGCTTTGTTATATGTGTATTCATTTCAAAGTTGCACGATCAAGGTAGATGGGCTATGCTAGATTATTATTCAATTCCTTGCTCGTATCAAAGTGTAAGGTTTTTAACTAATTTAAGATTTTTACCAAGTCAATTTAGGGTTACAATTGTTTAATTTTGAGAAGAGAGAAAAGAAATAGTCGCCCCCTCCTCCATGCACCTAGGTCTGTATTTATAGGAGTAGAAGGGTACGACATGGATGACACATGTCAATGCGGCATGCTTGATCTTTGGCATCAAGGTCCATCTCGATGGTGCTTGGGATATTGCTTTGATTTGATGATTCACGACATTCTTTGGTGTATGAGAAGGATTACGACATCATTATCCTGATTGCATGCGGCTTGATAGCTTTTGACATCACTCCCAGAAATGAAGGCATTCAGCATTCTTTATCATACCGATGACCTACGATATGCTCTTTTATGTTGCCTCGGTTGGTAAAGGGCGACATCATTATGGCATGGTATTGGTGGTAGGTGGTATTGTTTGAATGACGATGTGCTTTTTATACACTATAAGTTGGCAACAACTTCATATATATGATTGCGACATCAATAGGATGCGTCATTGATCAAGCGTGGCATGGATGATATGCAATGTTGATAAAATGCGGCATTGATTAAGTGCGGCATGGATGATATGTGGTGTTGATAAAATGCCGCATTGGTTAAGTTTGGCATGGATGATATACAACGTTGATAAAATGCGGCATTGGTTAAGTTCGGCATGAGTGATATACAGTGTTGATAAAATGCGACATTGGTTAAGTGTGGCATGGATGATATGTGGTGTCCTCTTTGACCTTTATTGATGGAGCGTAGCATTACCATGGCTGTAGGCTTTTGATGTTTTTCCACTTGCTAGTCTTCAACGTTGACTTTCTTACTGATAAGTTGTGGTATCAATGATATACGACATTAAAGAGAGGCGGCAACCTCATATTTGTTGTTCCTTGACACTTGAAATCTGTAAGCTCGTTTACCTTTGGCATTCAAATTGAAGAGATGTGACATAGATGTTAGATTGTGCAGCTATAACATTAATGGCTTACAATATAGTGTTACTTGATTTCACTGCCCTGATGATATGTGATATCAATGGTGTACGACATTGGTTATTGGCTTTATACGACATCTACTTTATTGATGATAGACAACATCAATGGTATGCAGCATCATGTAGGCTTTCGCCATTGGCTTTAATGACCTGCTTTTCTTTAATTTATCACTTCCTTTTTCTATAAGATCCTTCGACTTTGACATTCTTATGGTCGGCATGCCTTCATTTTTACTCCCTTTAGAAAGTATGTGGGTAATAATTTTACAATGACATATGCAAGTCCAGGTGTATATGATAACGAGCCAAAGCTCCAAGTCATCACCATGCCATACCCATAAATGTATCTGACATTAATACTAAAAAGTCACAACATCTTTCCATCGAACTACTATACACTAAAGGAAAAAAGTGGTTACCACCCCATCGGGATGATTACCGCTATAGACGAGTGTCCTCATCTCATTCCAACCATCACACTCAGTGAAAACCATTAACGATCCCCGGTAGTCTTGGTGGAAAGTAATAATGCGTAAGCCGTAGCTATGATCCTGGAGTGTAGGTAGTGTTGTATCATACGTACCCCTGATGTATGTGCCTTCGGTACCATGATGATCAGATGTCGAAGTCGTACCTATTACTAAAACTATATAGAAGTCACATTAAGCATGATCATCTAGTCATCCCTTACATAGTTCATTTGAGTATCCCGACCCATGACTCACATCCAGACCGTGCCAATGATCGCCTCTCGGCCATTATACGATCTCATTGGGCATACACCACAATACGTTTCACCAAAGCCTGTACCCTGAGCCATGCGTGCTCGTATAACGACGAACTCAAAAACATTGCTTTGTATTCTTACCAGACCTCTACAAGCTAGTTTGAACTTCAAAGTCCTGGTCAAATGTCAGATATCCCAAAAGAATCCAGAATTCCAGATTAATAGCTGATTAGTTGACCGAATAGTCAACTGATCCCTTTGGGATAGCCGACCTCCATTGTAGCCAAAAATGGCTTCGATCAAAGTAGTCGACTGGTGGGATTCTACCAATTAACCATGGGAGAGTTAGAGTTATACCCTAGGGGCAATTATGTAATTTGTTATATATCTAAATTTATAGCTAATCTTGTTTGTATATAGGTGTTTGATTTCTAGTATATAGTTTGTTATAATGAAACAATTAACTAAGTAACAAATTTGAAGTATATTTTAAATCCTTAAGTGATACATCATATGATAATAATTAAAAGGAGCTGTAATCTTGAGAAAATTATCATAATATTAAATAAAATATTATTTTAAATATTCTAGGTTGATTTTTCGAGAAAAGTATCGATGTATTTGTTGAGATCAGAATATGTAATGCTCTCTAAATGTTGGACAATGTGTTACTCATAACTGCTGAGGGCACCAAGTAGTAATGTAATGATAGTTACTGGATAATTATGGAATGACTCATCTGAGAGTTTCATGTTGGTTAATAACAACTAGGTCAAATAGGAAATATTGAGTGACGATATCACACAGTTCTCTCGGCTTGAGAATATTGTTGAACTTTAATGTGGATACTCCACTTTGATTATAGTTAAATCATGGCATATCGACCATCGAGCGACCGTAGTTAGGTCTGAGTTGAAGCATCGAAAATGAAACACTATTCAATAGAGAATTCATCTCCTCGGTTGTATGAGATTAGTATCACAATCAACTATAGTCAACTAAACATCAAAATCCCTGACCAGAATTATACGATTAATAATAAATGCTATTATTGAACCGTGGATTTTATTTACGGACTGACCAAGTTGAATGTGGATGATATTGGAATTATGACCAAACCAAATTCCATTAGTCCTAAAGTGATATAGTGTTGATGAAGAGAATTGGTGTAGACAATCGTTACTAAAAAATACCACTGAAATTTGTAAAGTTGGATTTTACCGATGAGATTTATAGGCGATGAATTAAGTCAAATTATCATGCCACTAGTTAAAATGATGTGTGAACATTAGTACTTGAATTGTTCAAATATTAATTCACTAGCTAAATTCACATCTGTGAGTCGCACAGCTGAATCTATTTAATCTCCGAGACACAACTTGATTTAATTAACTTATAATAGTTGTAAATTAATTCATATTTGTGAAATATTAATTATTATTGTATTTATTGTATGAGCGTGTTTAGTAAAAAGTAGTGGCCTCTAAAACCATTTTGAATATTGTTAGTAATTTACTGGATGCGCATATAAAAGTTATATATGTGTGCATCAACATACGATATCAAGAAGGATTTAAATTGGATTCAAATTAATAATTTAATTATAGATTTAGTGGATATTTGGTCCATCTTGGACCCATTCCATGGGCAACCTAGGATGGGAAGAAAAGGAGGGCTATTGAATTTGAAATGATTAGAGAAAAATATGTATATATTTTCTTTAGCCTTCACCATGAATTCAAACCTAAGCCTCCTTTTTAATTTTTTCACTTTCTAGTTCCATCTTGTCTAATCTTGGCTGCAAATTCCCGACCCATACTCCCTTTCTTTCAACTTCATTAACATCCATTCAATCATATACTTCTAGGCCCGGTGTTGGCACTCCATCGGTTTGTAGGACTAGGTGTAGATCTAAGAGATCAAAGAGACGGACTATATCAACGTGTGTATCTATAGCATCATCTCAAGGTAAAATTTTAATTAATATTATACAATGACCATTATGCAATGTGTTAATTATATCACCTTTCATATATGTCAATGCTTATCACTTTTATATCAATTTCACATTTAGTACATGATCTATGCATTTCACCTCGATTTTGTGACATTTAATTCTTTTTAAAAAATTATAATACATGTATATTATGTTTCCAAAATAAAAAAATTTAGTTTAAATTATTAATAAAGATATAAGTTGTTTTATTTAATTTTAAATATTATTTAGCAATTAAATACTTTGTTTGTATATTAAAGATAAGTTAAAATATTATACACAAACATATATCTATACATATATATTTTATTCATTAGAATGATTTCAAAAATAATAATAATTTGTTTAATTTTTTTTAATATAAAATAATTTTATATATATATATAAATAGATTTATTTTTTAGCTATGTATTTTATGAATTAAAATAAAAAGATGCTTTTGGTTAAAATAAATTATTTTTCCAAAACATATACGCATATAGATATTATATATATATATATATATCTATGTATATGTGTGTATATATATATATATATCTATGTATGTATGTTTGTATGTATAATGTACTATATATATCATTTGATGAATATAAATGTTTGTATAAATATTTTAAATAAATTTATTTTTGGCTTTAATTATATATATATATATATAACATCACTTAGTTAAAGCATGATATTTTGAAACTTTAAATTTAAATAATAAATCTAGTTTAGAATTTGAATTTTGTTTGCAAAGTCAAATTAGATACTTTAAACATGAAATTTAAAATTATAGACATGGTCAATTTTGTATTATTTTTAAATATATATATATATAATTTATATAAATTTTTTGAAATTATATACATATATGTGTGTGTATTTATTTTATTATGAAATATTTTACTCAAACAATTGGCATATATGTAAGAGCGAAGCATATACATAATAGATATAAATCCCAATATCCACCATGTATAAACTTAACCATATACACTTTTGTTATGTTGCAAATGCATGTTATACACATACGAATATATAATGATATACTCGTATAATATATAATTTATTAAATTAATTAACTAAATAAATTAGAAAATTAATTAAAATTATATTTTATGTAAATAATCTAGATAAGATCTAGTACAACTCATTAGACTTCAAAGGCCCACTATGATCCAAAATAAGAAAGATTTTTGAATTCTACACGTTTCATTCGTTGTAGGCCAGTCTGTTTCCATCAATGGTATCAGAGCCTAAATGGTCTATGCGGTATAAATTATCAACTTTATGGCCAACTAATAAAGCATACATATTCGATGGGTGTTTAGAATAGTAATGTCTACACTTAGGTTTGGATAATCAAGTATTCTCCTATTTATGCCTACTGGCCTAGCCCAAGGCTAGAGTAAGTCCAAAAGGTTGGCATAATGTAATTATAAACTGTGTGAAGGATAGTAGCAGGAAGGGACATAATGTGTATCGTGAACTTGAGAGTTCTATGATGTTAAGTTATTTATACTCCTTGTATCTCTCTTGTGATGAATTATCACAAGTTCCAATTGTTGGGATTTATTCGAATGTGGCTGAAGAGGTTTTAGGTTTATCTCCTCATCGAAAAATTGAATTCCACATTAATCTAGAGCAAGGTGCGGAATTGATTACCATACAAATTAGACGTATGTCTCCGAGAGAAAGAAGAAAATTGGAAAATCAAAATTTTGAACTTTCAAAAAAGGGTCTTATTCAGAGAAGTTCCTCGAACTGTGGAGTACCCATCGTTTTGGCCATTAAACGGACGGATCCAATGATAATCAAGAAACATACAATATTGAAATAGATACAATTCCACAAATAAAGTCTTTTACAAAATAGCAATTATTTAATACCAATACTACTACATTAGGAAAACATAAATGATAATCTCCTACTGCTATTGCATCTACGATAGATCCATCAACTACTTGGAGCCTCGTCTCTTCTTTTTCCATGCGGTGCCAGTTCCCAAGCCCTTGTAATGAATTACATATATGAGTTCTAGATCCAGTATCTAAAACCCAAGACATTTTATTGATTACAAAACAATTTTGAATCATAAATGTACTTGATGGAGCTGTAGAACCCTTCTGCTTTCTTTCTCAACAAATCTTTAGGTAATCAGGATAGTTCCTTTTTAGTGACCTTTCTTATGGCAGTGTTGATATTTACCCTTATCATTGGTCTTCTTACATTTTTATTCTTCCTGCCTTCTCTTTTCCACTTCTTTGAACCTTTCGAAGATGATGCACCACCCTTTACAACAAATATAACCCCTTGATCTTTGGATGTATACTCGGTTTACCACTTTGAGGAGCTCCACGAGATTCACATTCAATTGATTTATATTGTAATTTAATATGAATGGTTCACGCTGAGATTTCAGAGAACCAAGGATCAAATTAACTTGTAACTCATCATTTATCTGTATATCCAATTGTGAAATCCTATTAATATAGCCCTTCATCATCAGTACATAATCGTCCACTTTCTATCCTTTAGTCATTTTGGTGTTAAATAGCTTCTTTGTAAGCGCGTACCTTGCGGAATGTGACTATTTACCAAACAGGGCCTTGAGACTATCAAATACCTTATGGACAGACATGTTTTTAGAACTGCCAACGTATAACTTGGATATGGATAGTGCCATATTTGCATCCGCATTCGTACTCATTTTCGGATATCGGATATCCGCATCCGCGGATATAGACGGATATCAGATAATTATTCTATACGCTCACGATCGATAAATCAAGAAATGTAAATTGAAATTTTTGGTTTAATATTTTTTCTCCAATACCATTGATTATAAATGTATGCAAAATCAACAAATATAATGAACAAATAGTTTTGAGCGGTTACCATGCATTAAATGCATATAGTATAAACTATTAACTTAATAAAATAATAAATTTATGCATTTTATTGTGCTAAA
The DNA here is from genome assembly GCA_030737815.1 of Allium fistulosum. Lineage (NCBI taxonomy): Eukaryota > Viridiplantae > Streptophyta > Magnoliopsida > Asparagales > Amaryllidaceae > Allium > Allium fistulosum. The sequence goes on from CM060902.1 coordinate 1,218,986,790, forward strand.
ATACATATAAAATAACCTATAATCTTGAAAAAAATCGGACGGATAATTTTTGAATACGGATGCCTTCGCATCTGTATCCGCTTTTTTAGATAGGAGATATTCATCCGCTTTTCAGATATCGATGTGAACGGATTTTGGATTTTTCAAGCATCCATTGATAGCCTTACATGTTTTCATGTTGCCTCTACAAAGGCTTGTCTAACGTATATGGCATAAATTTTTTGGATGATCTCTAGGTTTGAAACCCATTTCTCATAAGAAATTCTACGTTCGGGTCCGCATCGTTAGCTGGATGTTCTTTAGGTTCACATGTAATAGATGACCAAAGATGCTCGTAAGCTAATGCTATCTTAATCGCTCTTAGCTAATTGATATAGTTTGGTCTAGTAAGCTTATCACTTTCAGAAAACAGTTTTGGAGTTAACATTTTCTACAAGTTTTAGTGGGTAGATTATTATGACAATATCATAGTAGATGTTCTTATAATATTAGTAAGGTTAAATTTTATGTTTTATTTTAAATAAGCTCCCACTAGTCTTTTATGTTTCACCAAACCCTAAGTCGAAACATAGAAGTCTTTTGACTTCCCTATTAGGTGTTATGGCTTTTGTGTCTTAGAATTATGACCTTGAGTTTGCTCAATAGGTCATAGCTCCACAGACGATTGTAACTCTTTATCGGTTGTATCATATACAACTCATAACCCGTGTTTCCTTGTCCTAATTTCACTTCGACCTTGAATTGGCTCACTAAATTGAAATGAAATTATTTAGTCGTACCTACCATATCACAATTCCCTATTAGGTGTTATGGCTTTTGTGTCTTAGAATTATGACCTTGAGTTTGCTCAATAGGTCATAGCTCCACAGACGATTGTAACTCTTTATCGGTTGTATCATATACAACTCATAACCCGTGTTTCCTTGTCCTAATTTCACTTCGACCTTGAATTGGCTCAATAAATTGAAATGAAATTATTTAGTCGTACCTACCATATCACAATGGCATAAGTATAGTATATATGTACCTTGAGTTTGCTCAACAAATACATATAGTTATCTTACCTCGTCTATTCAATATATTAATGATACTACACATAATATACCTAGCTTGAGTTTGCTCAACAACTAAGGAGTATGCAAGTAATTTATTAATATATATATAGTAGAGGAAAACATTATATTAAAGATTCAAAATCTTCGATATATTATAGACTGATATTGTCTTATGGAATAATGTATTTCTAATGAAATACCTTTGTGATTCTAGTGTCAGACGCATCCGGAATCACAGTATATATACATTTACATATGTATTTATTCCTTAAGTCTATTTAGGGTTTCTATAATGTTCCATCTTTAGTTTTGTACATTCATATTATATAAGTTTCATTACTATATAACTTTTATATTTTAGTTAGCTTATACACTAATGTTATGTATAACATTATATTAATTAAATCATATTTAATTCATTTTAATTAATCAACTCTTTAATTAATTGTTTATTATTCAATATTAACATATTATATTGAATATTTATATACTATATTCTTTATAGTAAAACACGTCTATCGTATAAATATGTATTTTAATTTATTAATTAACTTTGAATTAATTTATTTGATTAAACTATTTAAATTAAATTTTATTAACGTTAAAAATTATTTTATATATACAAACATCTATACTTATGTTATCTTAAACATTTCCAGACAACATAACATATATCAATATATATTATACATGCACATATGTATATTCTTTAATTAAGTCATTTAATTAATTTAATTCTTTTATTAATCTTATTAATAAAATATGATTTTGAAATTAACTTATATTTATTTTCAAACATTTTGATAATTTTCATTATATTATAACTTTTATTTATATATCTGTACACACACATATCTTATTTTAAATCTAACTTTTAAATTTAAATCTATAATTTTTAATTTTCAAATAATTTTGAAAATTAACCCAAGATCTAATTCAAACTGGGCCTTTTCTATTAGAGGAAATCTTTGGGCTCACGTATCTATTCGGGCTAGGCCAGTAGCTTGGTAGGGCGGAGTACTTGATTATCCAAACCCAATCATTTGACACTACCTTTCTAGACACTGTACTATCTAGGCCGTGAGCTTAATTAGTTAACTATAACATGACTAATTTATACTGCATAAGCTATTGGGCTCTAATACCATTGTTGGATCTAGGCTAGCCAGCAGTAGAGTAGTTGGGGGTAAATTTCAATTTTTTACCTATTTCGATCTTTAATGGGAATATGTAGTCTAATTCATTTAGTATTTTTCTAAATTTTCTACTAAATAAAATCATTATTTTATTTGAATTTATAAACAAAGTTTCATTTTATATATAATTTGTATTATATTATATATATGTGTATCATATACATATGTGTTTATGCATGCACCTGTAATAGAATAATGTGTACATTGTTGGACAAGCCCGTGTATAGATGTTGGGATTTACATCGCAACTGACATGTTAGCCCCATTTATATTCGATTTGTTGTCTAAATGCGTACATGTTTGCATCATAATAATATATATTAGTACATATATCACATATAGATATGTATATATATGTGCGTGTGTGTGTGTATGTATGTACATACATATATGAAATGTTAGTTGTAAATAATTCATATATAAAACATTTATTTAATTTATATTCATATACATATATGTAATATATATATAATAATTAAATTACTAAATTAATAAATATTGGTTAATAAAATAAATTTTACCATATACATACATACAATATAATATGGAAGCCGTGAATAATTTATTAAAATAATATTTTGTTTAATTTTAAATTAATTTACAATATACTTACAAATATATAAAATTAGATATATATATATACATATATACATATTAATATAAATAATAATAAAAAATTTGAATTGTAATTCTGTAAAATATGCTCTCGGCCAAACATATATATAGTTTTTTTTATTAATTTCTTCTCAGTTTTACATTTTAAATTATTTTTAAAATTAAAAATCCATGTAAAATTAAAACAAAAATATAAAAAAATTATTTTCTAAAGTATTGTGTATAATATATGTTAACGATATTTTTTGTAACATATATATATATTTGGGATATTTTAAATTATAACACTTTTAGGTAAAAAATAATTAAATATATTTGTTCAAAATAAAAAAATTATTTACTGTCGAATACATTTTATATATTGTTTGTACCAAAATTGGGCACAACACTCTTCGGAAGAGTTTGAAGAGATAAAAATGAAGAAATTAAATGGAAAAAGAGGATTATCTAACAAACACTTCAAAAACAAATGATAAAAATATGCAGAAACACAGGAATTTAGAGTGGTTCGGCGTATTGCCTACGTCCACTATGAAATTGATGACTTTATTGATATTTGTTTGATGATTACAACTGATTTCAGCGAATAACAGCAGATTACAACGGATTATAATAGTGAAATTCGAGTACAGCAGCAGCCTTGAAGCGCAAAAGTGTTTCTGGCAGAGTCTGGACGTCAAAGAGCAAAAAGATCCCTTTTTCTGTAGGCTATGGGGTGCTATTTATAGGCGTAGGAAGCAAATATCTCGCTCAGATATCGGGAGACATCTTCTGGCACGTTGGTGGGCCCACGCGATCGATCCCATGAAGTTTCGGCTCGATCCGTGATCGATACGAATGTATTTCGTATCGATCAGGATTCGACCCAATCGAGTCGAAACTTGGCATGAACATCCCTCAGCTCGTACGTAAGCTCCTGTGAAAATTTCATAGCATTTGGACTTGTGAATTGCGAGTTATGATCGATGCAAACTTGCGATTTTATGGAGGCTGTCGCGTTCGAATCGATGCCTTCGTATCGATCGGTTCGAATCGATCCAGGCACGTGCCTTCAAATTGACGTGGCGCTCACTCTTCGGATCGATCCACTTTTTATGCCGAGTCGACCGAGTCTTCCCCATATTTTGGCCTAGTTCGTATTGATAGCAGTTGCCTTGTTCGTATCGATGGAGGTGGCCCAATTCGTATCGATGGGAGTAGCTCAGTTCGTATCGACTGTGAGGCCTTGTTCGCATCGATCGAAGTTGCTCCCACTTGATGGATACAAATAGATGACGGTTCTGCTTGGCCTTGATGGATACGAACAGTGGTTACTCGATGGATACGAAGTAGTGATTATCTGATGGATACGAACTAAAGTCACATGATGGATACGAACTAAGGTCACCTGATGGATTCGAACTAAGGTTACCTGATGGATTCTAACAAGGCCCTTCAGTTGATGGATACGAAGTGGCGCGTTTCAATGGATACGAACAGATGTTCGCCGATGGATACGATATGCAGAACCTCTGATGGATGCGAAAAAGCATTGATAGGATGGATATGAACGGTGTGTTCTCTTTACTCGTATCGATCATATCTCGTGCATATGGACTCCGATTGACTTGAAACTTAGAATATTGGCTTTCACAGCTTTGCTTGTCATGTTTTGCCAATTGTAGCTTGATCCGGACTCGGACAAAATTTATCGACATCCATAGCAAACCTGAGTATAACCGATCTTTGGGATGGACTGTCCTTGGTTTCCAGTTAAGTTCCTGGTATCGCGGCCTTGCCAAAAGGCGGGATAACATTTTCCCCCCAAAGTACGTCTTGTGAGAACACGACGTGCTTTGAAAAGCTGCAATCTTCACTCTGAATAGTTCCATTCGACTTGTTAAACAGCTGTCATCCTCTCATTGAAAGTTGTAATCTTTGACTGGTTTTCTCAGTAGTATGAATTGTTGACTGCCAACTGTTGTACCGTGTATTGTTGTAAATGCATATATGTTAAATTGGCTCTCGTTAACGTCGCACGTTCACGAGTCGTTGTCAGTTTTCTTGCATCGAATTCCGTATCGATCCTCTCCTGAATCAATGTGAAATTCAAGTTGCAACAACGCTTGACGGTTGTTTTGGAGTATCCTTTCGTATCGATCCTCTCCTGGATTGATGTGAAAAGTTAAAAGGTTTTTTTTTTATCGATCCTCTCCGGGATCGATTCGAGGGGTTGGAAATTTGCGTTCGCGTCGATGGTTATCGATACGAACCCCTTATCTCCAATTCACTTCGTATCGATAAAAGTGGCCTTCTGTGAACTCCAGAGCAATGGATGCGAAACTATGATTTCGTATCGATTGAATCTCATGTTTCGGAAAAGTCTACGTTGCACATCTCGTATCGATGAAGCTCAAGCTATTGGATTAGAATAGTTAATTCGCATCGACCCGGGGTAAAACCGGTTAGGATCGGTCAAGATGACTGGGAGGCGAATCGTTTTCCTTCGGCTCTTGGGTCCATATAAAAGCGTTTCGAACTTAGAAAATTCTCACTTGCTTTCCTTTTATTCTCTGCCTTCGTATCGATATTGCAATCGAGAGCAAGCACCATTTTCGTCCTCAACTTGAATAACCCATTAATCTCTTGAACCAATTCTCTAATCTAGGTAATTAATCAACAACAAAAATCTCTCTAGAATGACGAGACTCGAATTCAATGCCAATTCGTCCACAATCGTGGCCGATTCTGGTGATGTTGATGTCGTGGTTGGGTCGGAGCTTGGTTGAGGAAGGAGGAGATGATACTTAAGTCGCCTAGGGAAGAAGGACGAATGGTGGACATGAAGGAAACCTTTGTATCGATTGTGGATGAAGGGAGAGGTTCGTACCACTCAGGTGACAATCGAAGTTCGTATCGACGGAGGGAATAGCTTTGTATCGATTGGGAAGGATAGGAGTTCGCATCGTTCTTTCAATGATCGGTACGAAGACTCGATCGTGCAATCGGTACGAAGTCTTGGACCTGGCGCTCGATACGAACTGATCCTGGAGCAATCGATTCAAAACGTCATTTTCCATGATCGATACGAATTGGACTTCTGGTGACCGATTTCGAACCCAATCTTTAATGGATACGAAATCTTTGCATAGTTGAACATTCGACCCCGACGAGCTTCCGCCTTGCATAACTGGACTTTAACCATTTCACTGCATATTTGACTGCCTTTTGAAGCTCGTCGATGGAACTATAATTTGACTGAATTTAACAAACTTTAACCCAAATCAATCTCTAAAATATGGATGGCACGGTTGTGACGGTCAGCGATGACGGTCACTCCGATTGAATTCTGAAGTCTCTTCGTTTGAGTATCTTCTCTAGCTCTATAGAATTTCTCAAGTAATTTACAGCACTACACTGCACAACATATTCACGCACTTCACATTGGGGAATACACGGGCTTTTTATCGTCTAATGATGATCTTTGATAAGTTGCTCGGTTATGGAGCCTACAAGCTCACAATAGCAGGAAATTCAGAGTTCACTTCCTTCTGTCCTAGAGATACCGGCCATCGCGGCCGAAGTTATAGATCCAGCTCCGGACGAGCTTCCTGGTGCCAGGTTCATATGTAATCCTCCAGATTCTGTGCCGTCTAATATTTATGAAGACATGTTGGGACGAGTATGTATAAGGCACGGTTTGTCTTTGGACGATGTACTATTGTCGGGTCCCAATGATAGACCGCATTTCCCCCCAAAGGGGTTTACCGCCTTCAATCGTCATGCATGCGCAGTTGGCACACTTCCTTCGTTTAATCAGTATATTAGGGAAGTGCTATCATTCCTCGGAATCGCCCCATCTCAATTACATCCCAATGGACATGCTCTGCTGAATAGCCTATTTATCGTATTCATGGAGCATCTCTTTCGGCCTTCGGCTGTAACAGAGATCAGATATCTTTTTAACTTCAAGAGTAGGGGAGATAGTCCGTCCTTCACATTCCTGGAGTTGGTCAGGAACTGCCAAGTAGTTACCGGATCCTGGGCAAGGCTGAGTTACTTCAAAACAGAGTGGTTCTACGTTCGATGCCCCCCAGGATTTGCCAGTCGATGGCTAGCCAGACATAAGTATTACAATCTTCTCCAAGAGTCATCTAGATAATAATAGTTGACATAAAACTAATATCTCCCCTTCTCTTTTACATCCGCAATTTCACGACCTGAAAGTGGGTATTTCAAAGAAATAGTACGGGTCCTTCAAGAAGTTCCAAATGAACTGAGAGACATCGATTCGGTTCTAACCGACAGGAACTTGAGAATCGTTGGATTGATCGAACGGAACCAAAGTATAAGGCTCGAAGGAACACTGAGAGCGGACTCAAAGAAGCAGGTGAAATGGAAAATGCCCAGTGTCGTAATAGCCGAAGGGGTTGATTCAGAAAAAACACCTACTGATAAAGAACTTATAGCCGGGCCTTCTGGCGGGTTTTAGGGCTCGAAAGGAAGGAGAAAAGGCAAGGCAGTTGCTCATAAGCGTTCTAAATCAATGAGATTGAAATCTGTGGTCGTGTCTTTGCTTGTTCCTGGAATTAGAATTTTGGAGGCTCCTCCCCCGCAAGTAGAGAATCCTTTCGAAGGGCTCGCTGATATTCCGATTTCGGATTATGTGTCGTTTCAACATGACACCGGGTTAGAGGAGCTTGACAGTGCTCTTGATCTGAGCGAGTCGCTTGCTATAAGTGCGGCCGACATTTCCAGTTGGTCGAGGGGTTGCATATACATACACTTTACGACACTACACGATTTCCGATCATAAATTGTTCAATTCAAGAGATCACTAACATTCCTTTCGTTTCTCACTTACAGGTATGATGTATGGGAGAGGATCGATGTTAGGGAGCCTCCGTTCGGCTCGCAGGTCCTCCACTTACCACGAGTCCCGCAGGAGAGATTCGGATAGAGATCGCGATCGCGGGTACTCTAGTCAAGAAAGATACGAGCGGGATAGGGATAGAGACTATATATACCGATCTAGATCTCGTTCTCCACCTCCTAGAATCCCCTCACCACCTCCTGTTCACGCTTCACATCCATCGGAGCCTCCGCGACACAGACCGTCTTCTCACATTTCTAGGCCCGAAACTCATCGCCAGAGAGCTGAAACTATGGCCCCCATAATTGCAGAGCATGTCATAACCGAGCCCACGGGGGAAGGTGCAATAAAGATTGCCCAACTTAAGAAAGACTTTCCAAACATTTGCTTTGACGGCTACATCTTCCCCCCTCATCTAAAGAGAATCCTTCGGAAGCTGAAAATACAATGCATGATTACATTCATGACATATACGCCCAATATAGAGAGTGGACGAAGGCCGCAGAAAAAGCTTCAAAGGTGGCCTTTGAGCGAGCTAAAGCGATTGAAAAGATGGAGTCTGAACTCGCTCAAAAGGATTGAATCATCCAAGTGCTCAATGCCGAAGCCGAGACTTCTCGGAAATTTGAAATTGAGGCCACCAAAAAAGCTGATGAGGTGAATGTGGCAATGGAGAGATTGAGGCAAACACATGTTGCCTTGGTGGAAGAGATGGGCCACCAAAATACTACAGTCACCACGGAACGGGACGCTGCCCTGAGAGAACTTGGCAAACTTAAAGCTAAACTTTCCGAAATCGCCAAGGAAAGGGACGAAGCGAATAACGCAGCTCAGGAGGCATGCGAACAGGCTGTTCTGCTTCAGGGTGAACGGGATGCAGCCATGAATAAGGTCCGCAAAGTGGAGAGTAAGGTTGAGGAGGAGGTGAAATCAGCTGAGTTCAGGCTAGAAGCCGATATCGAAGATCTCCTTGTTGTTTACAATGCTAACATGCTGAGGCACAGAGACCTTGCCTGGCTCGACGACTACCCGACACATTTACACAACACCTGGGGTCGATTGGTTGAGGAGGAGAAGGTGTTGCATCTGGGTGAGTCAGTCGACGAGTTTGAGCTCGAGAATCGTTTGCTGAGTGAAGATGAACGAAAGATTCTCCACGAGTCGATTATTCTGCACGAAAAGGAGAGGCTTGCCACCCAGCACTTAGAAGTGGGAGAAGGCTCAGGGGTTGAGCATCACGATGAAAGTCTTGAAATTCCTGTGCCAACCCAGCCTAAACCCGTACCTGCGGTTGATCCCCAAGCTGTCCCTGCCTACAATCCGGATCAGCCGTAGATATCTCCGGTTATAGAGCAAGCTGCTGAAGCCGTTCAACCATCTACAAGCCAAACTGAGGAAGGTACTCTGAACATTCTTCATACTTGCTCAGGATCGAGAGCTTTATTCAATTTGTTTACTGACAGTCTTCCTTTTCTTTTGTCCAGTGACCGAAGTTACACCGATCGTGTCTCCTGCAACTCAAGAATCACATCAAACGCAGGAGGATATTGTCACCGAAGCGACCACCATAACTACGACTGTGCCACTTGATGGAATGTAGGGAAGCACACTTATTTTTGATGAGCAGATGATGGAGGAACTCCTCGGTCATCATAGCGATCCTTTTGCGGACCTACCATTCATTTTGGGTGGAAGCGCACCTGCTGCCGGCTCTTCAATGCCTACCACTGATGCTCCCAGCGAGGCTCAAGCAACCCGCGAAGAAGAAATATTGGCCGAAATTGACGCTAAGATAGAGGCAGCGGCTCATGACGGTAGTTTTGGAGGTGGGATGGCGGCACCTGGTCCGGCTCCGTTGAGGATGATATCACCTGGTGGTACAGTTATTGACACCAGCGCGCCTATCCCGCCTCATATAGTCGATCCAGTTCCTCCGACCCCGCCTTCAGGGAACATTCCCATGCACTTGAGCTCGGATGAGGAAGTTGATATCATGCCCCCTCCTGGAGATCAGCCGCCGAAAAGCAAAGGCTCAAAAAGAAAAATAAGTGGCAGCTCCAGTAGGTCAACACCGAAAAGGAAGCCGAAAAAGAAAAGAGAGTAGCCGTGCTTCTTTGGTTTATTTTTGGTAGATAAATAGGAATCTACTTTCGTTTTTCTTTCGTAGGCCGTGTGTAGATGCGGGTTCGGCCCTTGCTAGTAGGAATTTTTTGGAATAAACTTGTACATGAATTTCTTTCACAGACGGTAGAAACTCTTCTTTTTTGGCTTCTTCTCGGTTATTGTGTATTTACTTAAGTGTCTCAATATTTGAAGTGCACTTGTGAAGTTTCAGCTTCCGAGTCAAGTTTGTTTTTATTTGTCAGGTCCGGAAATTGCGGACACGATTCATGATCGGGAAGTGAGTTGAACTTTGATGTCGCACGGCTTCAGTCAATGGTCGACACTTAAGTTCTGCCCCCAGTCTTGGGGATGAGTTGTAGAACATCAGCCAGCGATTGCATCTCACTTATAACATGTTGAGTTCAGTGCCACTGAATGGATGTTTGAGACAAACGGAGATTGAGTGGTTCAACCACACTCGTTTGATTATCGATGATCGCATCCGCACTCCGGGGATTTATATTTGTTTATTGGCGGTTGGTTACGTCGGTTTAAGTTTTAATTATATGTCCGCGCTCTAGGGACTTGGAGTCGACATTTATACTCCGACTCGCACTCTGGGAGTTCGGAGTTTGTGTTTATACTCCAATTCACACTCTGGGAATTTGGAGTTGATGTTTATACTCCGTTTCACACTCTGGGAATCCGGAGTTGGTAAACAGACGATCAGTCACATTTGTTGCATGTTTTTTGGATTTCGTTCGCACTCCGGGAACGATGGAGTTATAAGGATCGTGGATGGTTGGTTCACATCCACCCTGAATTAACAAGCGAGGTCGTTAAACAGATGAGTCCATCCTCCTCGAACTTGGTAAAGGTATGGTCGAAGTCGTTAGGTGGACGGATCCACCCTCTTCGAAACCGTATCCATGAATTTATACTCCAGCTTGCACTCTGGGAGATTGGAGTTAGTTAAAGGATTGTCGTGTATAAATCCTTTTTTGGTTTTAGTGTGATGGCTTGCCCCGAGCTCGGGTTTCACTTAGCGAGTGACCGGTTGCATTACAGTCACTCCCTATTTGAATAAATCCCACCGTATGATGGAACTTAGCTCTCCGTGCATAGTGATGATCATATGAAGTATTTCAAGTAAATCACTGCTCTAGCTCGAAGAGATTGCATTTTATTACTGAAATAAGAAAATATGGCAAAGTCAGTTGCCTTATTACAAATTCTAATCTCGAAATGCAGAAACAAATTGCAAATGAAAAATAAACTAAATGAATAAACAAAGCCTATTATGCGTAGTAGCGACGAAGACTCTCGCTGTTCCAGGCTCTCGAAAGAGTGAGACCGTCAACGGTCGATAATTTGAATGTGCCATCTCCGAGCTTTCGTTCAATAACATATGGTCCTTCCCAAGTTGGCTTCATATGCGAAGGGACCGGATAAATTCTTTTGGGTACGAGATCACCAATTTCAAAGGTTCGAGGTCAGACCTTGGCATTGTATAATCGGGCGACTCGACTCCGATATGCGGCTGCCCTCAAATCAGCATCTTCACGCTTCTCATCCAATAAATCGAGAGATTCAGTAAGTAATATAGCATCTGTCTTCGGATCGTAGTATGTCACACGATGAGAAGGTACTTCTTACTCGAATGGAATAACAGCTTCTGAACCATAAGAAAGAGAGAATGGAGTATGATCGGTTGCGGACTTGTGGGTTGTACGGTAGGGCCATAAGGCCATAGGAAGTTCATCGACCCATTTGCCCCCGACCTTTTCCAGTCGTTTCTTCAGAATGGACTTTATAACTTTTTTGACTGCTTCGACCTGTCCATTCGCTTGAGGGTGCGCAACTGCAGAAAATTTCTTTCGAATGCGAAACCGTTGGTAGAAATCTTTAAATTCAACACTGTCGAATTGGGTTCTGTTAAGTGATAATGGTGTGTGGGAGACCGAATCGACATAATGTTGCGGACTACAAAGTTGATCACAGTTTTCGTCATTATGGTAGCAAGAGGTTCAACTTCAGCCCACTTTGTAAAGTAATCGACTGCGATGATGGCGTACTTCGCACCACCTTTTGCCAGAGGTAGAGAACCAATGATGTTGATGCCCCATACTGCAACATGGGCTGACCATTTGAGTTATCTCGGTAGGTGGGGCCCTAGGAATTCGAGCATGCTTTTGACATTTATCACATTTCTTGGCATAATCTGATGCATCACGATTTACAGTCGGCCAATAATATCTGTATCGAAGTACTTTCTTGGCAAGTGCTTGCCCCCCCGGTGTGATCGCCACATTCTCCCTCATGTACATCGTGTAATACTCGTTTAATTTCATCGTGAGCGATACACCGGAGTAAAGGAACAGAGTACCCTCTTCTGTACATGACTCCATTCTGGATGGTGAATCGTGAAGCCTTCCGAAGGACTTGTCTTCTTTCACTACTGCGCTCCGGCAAGATTCCATGCTCAAGGTAATTTCTGAACGGAGTTATCCACGACTCCTTATCGGGAGCGACTTCACATACCCAATCTGTTTCTGTCCGGTAATACTTGGGGAAGATAACGTCTCTACAGGAACAATTCCCATTTGCTGCACTTCACCAGTGCTGGCTAGCTTTGCCAATGAATCGACTTTCTGATTTCGTTCTCGAGGTATACAATAAATGGCATAATAATCAAACTGATTCAGTATTTCCTAAACCCGAGCTAAGTAAGCAACCAGTCTTCGATCTCTCGCTTGATATTCTCCCCGAACTTGACACACAACTAATTGTGAATCACAATAACTTTCCACAGTGATAATTCTCAAATCTCTAGCAAATTTCAATCCAGCTAAGAGGTCTTCATATTCAGCTTCATTATTGGTCGCACAAAAATCGAACTTTAAAGCATAATATATAGATCGGCCTTCGGGGGTTTCAAGTACAACTCCAGTGCCCGAGCACCGGTCGTTTGATGCACCATCAGTGTACAGCTTCCAGACGTATTCGGAAGATTCACTGGTTTCGGGCAAGTCCTCTGGGGTAGTAAATTCAGCTATGAAATCTGCTAGGACTTGTCCTTGAATAGCTCGCCTCAGAGTATAAGTTACATCAAACTGGCTTAGTTCGATATTCCACTTGAGTACCCTACCAGACGTCTCAGGCCGCGTAAGGACCTGTCGTAACGGCTGGTTAGTGTAAACAATAATAGGATGGGCCTGGAAATATGGACAGAGCTTCCTTGATGCAATAACAAGACAATAAGCCAGCTTCTCTAGTTTCAGATAATTCATTTTAGCTCCAGTCAATCGTTTGCTGATGTAATATACTGTCTTCTGTATTCGGTCTTCTTCCCGAATTAAGGCAGCACTGATTGCGTTTCCTGATACCGCCAATTAAACATACAACTTCTCATGATCAATAGGTTTTGACATAATAGGCAGTGTGGATAGATGCTGAATTAATGCTCTGAATGCGCCCTCACACTCCGTGGTCCATTCAAAGTTTCGTTTTCCCTTTCGGATCAGATCGAAGAAGGGAATGCATTTGTCAGTGGACTTTGAAATGAAAATGCTCAGTGCTGCTATTTTCCCGTTGAGACTATGGACTTGCTTTATAGTTTTCGGGGTTTCAAGATTTCTTATTGCCCAGACTTTTTCAGGATTGGCTTCAATTCCTCGAGCGTTGACGATGAAACCCAGGAATTTTCCAGATGCGACTCCAAAATGACATTTCAATGGGTTGAGCTTCATCTTGTACCTTCGAAGGATGTTGAACATCGAATCCAGATCTTTGATATGGTCAGTGGAAAAACGTGGTTTCACAAGCATATCGTTTATGTATACTTCCATGGTCTTTCCAATCTGATTGGCGAACATCCGATTGACCAATCGTTGATAAGTAGCACCAGCATTTTTGAGTCCGAATGGCATGACCTTGTAGCAATAAAGTCCCAGATTAGTTATGAAGCCGGTATGTTCCTGATCAGGTAAGTGCATGGGTATCTGGTTATAGCCAGAATACGCGTCCATGAAGGATAATAGTTCATGCCCAGCTGTTGAGTCTACGAGCTGATCAATTCTGGGAAGTGGAAAACTATCTTTAGGACACGCTTTATTCAAGTCTGAGTAATCAACGCACGTCCTCCATTTCCCATTTGGCTTTCGGACAAGTACCGGATTAGATACCCATTCCGGATATAATGCATCTCTGATAAATCCATTCGCTTTAAGTTTGTCTACCTCTTCTTTAAGGGCGGCAGATCTCTCTGGATCCATACCATGCCTTTTTTGCTTGACCGGGATATATCGCGGGTCAATGTTAAGGGTGTGGCTCGCGATTTCCGGCGAGATCCCATACATGTCAGAGTGCGTCCAGGCAAACATGTCGAGGTTTGCTCGGAGAAATTCAACCAATTCCTCTTGCATTCGCGGGCTTAATTGAGACCCAATCTTTAGCATTCTAGAATCATTGCCATCGTCTATCGGAACATCGATCGTCAGTTCAGCCGGAGAAGCTTGACTGTCTTTACTTTCACCTTCATTTTTGTTATCTCTCGGGTCAAGATCTCTTTGGAATTGGTTGGGGTGCCCGGGCCTGAGCCCAGGCACCAATTATCAATTATCAGCAAAATGGACGCAGAGAGATTCCTCTACGCCCTTTCCTTTCTCCCTTCGCTGTGCGTCTCGCAGCTCAGCTACATAACAGGCTCTACCAACAGCCTGATCTCCTTGAATGACCCCCACTCCTAGATCAGTGGGAAACTTTAGAGTCAAACACCGTGGGGCAATGGCTGCCCTGAATTCAGCAAGGGCCGGTCGACCCAAGAAAGCATTATAAGGGGAGTCTATGTCTAGCACAACAAACTGCAATATCCGGACTCTTCGGCGCTCTCCAACTCCCAACTCCACCGGTAGTTCCACTACTCCAATGGGTATAGTAGCACTTCCATTAAAGCCATGGATTCTAGACTGACAAGGATTCAAATCTTTGGAGTCCATCTTCATTTGGTCATAAGCTCGTTTAAACAAAATATTCACAGAGCTTCCACTGTCAACTAAGATCCTCTTCATCCAAGCAGGACCTACCTGAGCCGAGATGACCTGTGGATCGATAGTGGGGGCTTCGACCTTATCAGCATCTCTATTTCAGAACACGATGTCATCAGTCATCGTCTTCTGTTGTTTGGCCGAAGTCCCTTTCCCTCCAGCTTCGGTTTGCTGGATGGGGACCACCACTAATAGTGTTGGCATACGACTCCATTTCCCTCCATTACTACAACACTCGAAGTCTGCATGCCTAATAGAGTTGGCATACGAATCCATTTCCCTCCAGCTTCGGTTTGCTGGATGGGGACCACCACTAATAGTGTTTATCACCAACCTCCCACCGTTACGAGCGGGTTCTTCCTGCCTTTCCTGGTTTGGTGCACGATTCTGATTCGATGGGCCCGTGCCTTCTAACTGCGGTGCCCGCACAAACTGATCCAACTTTCGTTCATGTATTAGCTTTTCAATGAGATCTTGTAAATGACGACACTCATTTGTATTATGGCCATAACTTTCATGAAATCTGCAAAACTTCCCTGTTTGGATTTGTCTTTCCGACGACGTCTTCAGAGCAGGTTTCTTATACTGCATGGTATTGCAGGACTGCAAATACACATTTTCCAGCGACGTATTCAATGGAGTATAATTGTCGAACATGGGAGCTCTACGTCGTGGACCACGATTTTAATCTCGTTTTTTACCTTGATTTCCACTGTCCCTCTGCTGGTTCTGTTTGTTTTGTATATTCAACTGAACTTTTCTGGAACTCTCCCCGGATTGTTTGACTGCAATGTTACTTTGAATTCCTTCCATGCTGGGCCCTGCATCATCTTGCTTCCTAGACTGTTCGTATCCTCCCTCCTCAAGAATTGGGCTGCCTTGGAATAGAAACGGTCCAATGACGTAGGTGGCTTCCCAGCTAACCAATTTCCGAACTCGGAATCAAGATCAATCCCCTTAGTTAATGCCATCAGGATAGAGTTGTCATTGGGATTGCTTATTTCTACACACGCAGCATGAAATCGCTCCAAGTAACGTCTAAGTGTCTCTCCAGGAGCTTGAGTGACACTAGACAGAGTATTAACATCTTTAGGTCTCGCTACGTGCATACGGAATTGTTCAACAAACTTGGTGGCCATCTGGTCGAAACTAGAAATGGATCGTGGCGGCAAACGAGTAAACCACATAGTAGCAATGCCCCCCAGGGAGATGGGGAAACTACGGCATTTAACTGTATCGTCAGCCCTCGCAGCATTCATCAACCATTCATACTTCAGGATATGTTGATTGGGATCAAAACTTCCTTCATAGACTGGCAAAGTTGGCATCCTAAATCGCCAAGGTGGTTCAGCATATAGTATGTCATCAGTGAAAGGGGTATGACTCCAAGAGATTACCCAGTCGTCATTAGTGAGACCCTGACTCTCACGAATCATTTGACGAATTATCGTCGGTATATCCGGCATCTGGATGTTCTGTGGATGTTGAGCCAAGGTATGGTCGGGCTCCACATTGCGAGGCTGGACCGGGCGTAGTCGACGGTCCATGTCTCGCCTCCTTGGTTCAAGATTTTCGAGGACATAAGGTTCTGGAGTGTGTTATCGTCGGTGACGATGCGGATCGGCTTGATTTCTAGCATCAACTCCTTATTCTGTAGTGGTGGTGGTAGCGAGGTTGCCTGTGACATGGTAAGGAACAGTGCCCCCTTGGGAGGAGGGTCCGGTCTGATGGCTGGTGGATGGTCCAGCCCTGGGTTGTCCAAGATTTAGGGCAGGTTGGTGTCTGGTGGCCTGGGTGTAGCTTACGTCCAACCGTGGGCGTGTAGATCGGTGATTATCATCGGAAGAGGCTGAACTCTTGGTGGAAGAATAGGAAGCTTGATCTCTCTTGGATCTCCTTCGCTGTTGGCACTATAGCTGGTTGGCCAATTCTGTATTAGCACGGAGTTGCTGATGACTCTGAGTTAGCTCTTGCATAAGCATTTGGAATTCTTCTCTGGTAACAGGTCCGGTCGGACCTGATGGTCCGGTAGCATTCTGGTTGGATGGAGGCAGTTGTACGGGATTCTGTCTATCCCGTCCTTCCTGATCAGCAGCTGTAGAAGCAGTTCGTGTGCTGATCATGATGAATTGATGAAGTCCTTTCCTAGATCTGATGCAAATCTGAATAGGATGGAAGGGCTTTAAGGCTTGAGATCTGGATCTTCTTCTTGGATTTATGCAATCCGGTATCGATAGCAGATCCAAAGAGCAGGAGAAAAACTGGGTTTCTCTCAGTGAAAGCACCAAAGTGTTTGTACCAAAATTGGGCACAACACTCTTCGAAGAGTTTGAAGAGATAAAAATGAAGAAATTAAATGGAAAAAGAGGATTATCTAACAAACACGTCAAAAACAAATGATAAAAATACGCAGAAACACAGGAATTTAGAGTGGTTCGGCGTATTGCCTACGTCCATTATGAAATTAATGACTTTATTGATATTTGTTTGATGATTACAACTGATTTCAGCGAATAACAGCAGTTTACAACGGATTATAATAGTGAAATTCGAGTACAACAGCAGCCTTGAAGCGCAAAAGTGTTTCTGGCAGAGTCTGGACGTCAAAGAGCAAAAAGATCCTTTTTTCTGTAGGCTATAGGGTGCTATTTATAGGTGCAGGAAGCAAATATCTCGCTCAGATCTCGGGAGACCTCTTCTGGCACGTGGGTGGGCCCACACGATCGATCCCATGAAGTTTCGGCTCGATCCGTGATCGATACGAACGTATTTCATATCGATCAGGATTCGACCCAATCGAGTCGAAACTTGGCATGAGCATCCCTCAGCTCGTACGTAAGCACCTGTGAAAATTTCATAGCATTTGGACTTGTGGATTGCGAGTTATGATCGATGCAAACTTGCGATTTTATAGAGGCTGTCGCGTTCGAATCGATGCCTTCATATCGATCGGTTCAAATCGAACCAGGCACGTGCCTTCAAATTGACGTGGCGCTCACTCTTCGGATTGATCCACTTTTTATGCCGAGTCGACCGAGTCTTCCCCATATTTTCGCCTAGTTCGTATCGATAGCAGTTGCCTTGTTCGCATCCATCAAAGGTTCTGCATATTCGTATCCATCGGCGAACATCTATTCGTATCCATCGGAACGCGCCACTTCGTATCCATCAGCTGAAGGGCCTTGTTCGAATCCATCAGGTAACCTTAGTTCGAATCCATCAGGTGACCTTAGTTCGTATCCATCGGGTGACTTTAGTTCGTATCCATCAGATAATCACTACTTTGTATTCATCGAGTAACCACTGTTCGTATCCATCAAGGCCAAGCAGAATCGTCATCTGTTCGTATCCATCAAGTTGGAGCAACTTCGATCGATACGAACAAGACCTCACAGTCGATACGAACTGAGCTACTCCCATCGATACGAATTGGGCCACCTCCATCGATACGAACAAGGCAACTGCTATCGATACAAACTAGGCGAAAATATGGGGAAGACTCGGTCGACTCAGCATAAAAAGTGGATCGATCCGAAGAGTTAGCGCCACGTCAATTTGAAGGCACGTGCCTGGATCGATTCGAACCGATCGATACGAAGGCATCGATTCGAACGCGACAGCCTCCATAAAATCGCAAGTTTGCATCGATCATAACTCGCAATCCACAAGTCCAAATGCTATGAAATTTTCACAGGAGCTTACGTACCAGCTGAGGGATGTTCATGCCAAGTTTCGACTCGATTGGGTCGAATCCTGATCGATACGAAATATGTTCGTATCGATCATGGATCGAGCCGAAACTTCATAGGATCGATTGCGTGGGCCCACCCACATACCAGAAGAGGTCTCCCGAGATCTGAGCGAGATATTTGCTTCCTACGCCTATAACTAGCACCCCATAGCCTACAGATAAAGGGATCTTTTTGCTCTTTGACGTCCAGACTCTGCCAGAAACACTTTTGCGCTTCAAGGCTGCTGCTGTACTCGAATTTCACTATTATAATCCGTTGTAATCTGCTGTTATTCGCTGAAATCAGTTGTAATCATCAAAAAAATTTCAATAAAGTCATCAATTTCATAGTGGAAGTAGGCAATACGCCGAACCACTCTAAATACTTGTGTTTCTGCGTATTTTTATCATTTGTTTTTGAAGTGTTTGTTAGATAATCCTCTTTTTTCATTTAATTTCTTCATTTTTATCTCTTCAAACTCTTCCGAAGAGTGTTGTACCCAATTTTGGTACAAACATATATGGATAATTCTTTTTCAAAATTTAAAACATGTGATATATAATATTAATCTTTTAAATATGCATTTTAATTAATTAAATCATTTAATAATATTGTTTATATGTTAATATTTCTTAAATTTGCAGGTCAAGAGCATCTAATAAGAAATCATATAATTTCTTTTAGAGATGCAATAATATGCACAACCAACCTATTTGTGACAACATTGCAATATACAGTATTCGTAGTATAATCTAACATCCTATTATATAAATAATATGACATATAAATATGATATAGAAGATAAAATAGAGATTTACCTTTCACTAAAGCCCTTACATACACATTGAAACATTAAATTGATCACTTGAATCTGTTCACAAATTAGAAGTTGCTAGCTTCCGAACTGCATTATCATCGACAATCGAATTGAAGTATTTTGATGTAATTTTGTACTTGGATTTTGGAGCTTAGAGAAGGGGGTTGCTGGCCAAAAATATTAGAGAGGAAGGACAGCAAAAGTGTTAAAGAAATGAAGTAAAAAGTTGGCTTATAAATAAGAAGTGAAGGGAGTGAAAAGTTGTTCTCATCCTCTTATCACTCTCTTACTATTTCCAACCTTTTAACCATTTAATATCCTCTTCAATTGCCATCATATGGCCACCAAAATCATGCCTTCCACACCCAAAAATATCATGCCCATATGAGCCTCAAACTGGTCCAAGTCTGAACAATATTCAATGCAATTTTAAATCTTATTTAAATGCGTACCGATACCGTGTATCGATCGGTATATTTATAACTATTATAAACACACTATTTAATATTATTCAATATACATCAAATAAAATTTTATAATTATTATTTCTTAAATATTAATTAATTAAATTAATTTACAACAGTTTATAAATTAATTAAATCATATGGTAAAAGGAATATTCAAAGTTTTGGTTGTGTGATGTAAATTTGTTCAGTGATTAATATTGAACGTTTCAAATATTAACTTTCATACATTACCTAGCAGGTGGTATGACATTATTGCTAAATTTATCGCTTAATTGGTTTCGATAAAATCTATTTTTTATTTTAGTAAGCATTACCCGGCAGTGATAATTATTTACATCGTTCTTTCGTCAAAAATATATCACTTTGAACTTATGAGATTGGGTAATGGTCAAAATTCCAATATCGTCCATATTCACTCTATAGTCTAAACACAAGGTCATTGGTTCAATAGTACCAATTACTATTAACCAAACTACTCTGGACGGAGATTTTGACTTTGAGCTGACTTCAGTTGACCGTGATACTAAATCCATATAATCGAGGAAACGAATCCTCTTTTGAATAGTTTTCACTTTCAATACTTCCACTCGACCCAACTATAGTCATTCGATGGACGTCGTGCCATGATGTGACTATAATTAAACCGAAGCTTTCATTGAAGATCGACAGTATTCTCATGTCAAGAGAACTGTGTAAATTAGTCGTTCCGATGTTTTCTATATGACCTTAGTTACATTAACCAACGAAAAACCATCGAGAGAGTCATTCCATAGCTATCCTATAACTATCAGTACGTAACTCCTTGGTTCCCCTAGTAGTCAAGAATAATACACTGCCCAATATTTGGAGAGCATTACGTACTCTAGTCTCAATAGATGCATCGATATCCAATTTCGATATATTTCGACTAGGAATATTTAAAATGATGTGTTTTATTTTATTATGATACAATACCCAAGATTACAAATATTTGTAATTACTATCACAAACATACCATTTATGGATTTTTCGTTAAATATGTTTTGATTAAATATTTAATTATTTATAACACATTATAACAAATATATAACAGAAAGAAAACACACTTTTATTATGAACGAGAATTGATTATGGAGTTAATAATTTACAATAAATTATATAATTGTCCTAATGGCATATCCCTAACTCGATATCATCTACTATTGTAATATAATGTTGGATCTTATGTCTCTTTATATGATATGCATTTAGCCATCTACATGTTATGTTGGGATTATATTTTATATCTTCCATTATGAGAATTAAATGTGTAGTGATGGACATGCTCTATGAATCAGTGATATATTTTGTTGTATATGGCAGAGAGGCATGGTTGAGAGCCACTGTCCTATTCACCTATGCCAGCAGTATGTTATAATTTGATGCACTTGTAGTGTCATGGCCATAACATTGTGTAATCATGCAAGTGCGTTGGTGCGAGATTGATGCTGGGCACGATGGCCATCGAGGTAACTTAAGACTATTTGGGTAGCGCTAAAAGTGTGTAAGGAAGGCTGCTAGAGAAGGCTAACAGCTATTAGTCTCCCACCTGGTTATTTATGCGATGATATGGACATACGCTTGTTCACCTTTATGAGATTGTTAAGTATTCGATTGCATGACAATGTCACTATTTAAGAGGTCGAATGCCCATAAGGTAGTTAACACTATACATGTATGTTGTATAATTATCCGCAAGATAATTTATGACATTTCTACGAGCATGTCATATCAAGGAGATCACCCCGTACTGATTTATGGTTAGGTGGGAGCATGCCATATCTGCGTTGACATTTTTTTCCCATGGATGCTTATGTGTTATTTATTTTTATGTTTGGTATGACGGATCCTGGGTATATCTATTATATGATTATCTGTAACATGATCTAGGGCACAGTTGAAAGTATGATATGATTAAGCTTGATTATTATTGTATTTTGATTACTATGATAGCGTAAGTACACCCATTTTGATATTATGCTACTTGATATGTTCATCGACTTTACATTGATATATGTGATGATATATGTGCATGGTTTGTGATATGATGCTACATTTGAGATGTATGTGCCCTTCTATGATACACTTGTTTATACCATGGTAGTTGTTATTATATATTTACATCTACATTTTTGAACATAATCTGACACGTGTGTTATTTATATAATACTCTGGTCAGTCCAAGACATTTCATTTTCAAGGACGAAGTTACTAGTTTGTGGTTGTTTGGCATAATTTGGAGGCTAGTATATTGATTGGACCTATTATACGTACATATTGATGTTGGGATATGTTGCATATATTGGACATATTATGCATATTTTGAAGATAGTGGGTATTTGAATCTTTTGCAGACCCACCTGGACTTATATATTTAACTATTTATATATTATCATTGTTCTCTTATGACTATGTGATCTTTGTTATTTTTTTTCTTATATTGTGCATTGTTTTTTTCCAAAACACACGCTTTTATTGTTTTAGGCTGATACTAAACACGTATAAGTAAGCAGTATATGATTTTATACGTACCGGTGTTAGTCCAAGTGAATATTCATGCGTGATAGCTCAATATCACCTTATTTTTCATATTATCAGACAGTATAATCTAGCAATACTCTTTGGTAGTTTGGGAATAGAGGTGGGTTGTTGTAGAAATGAAGAATAAGATCTTCAAGTTCATAATAAAAAAACACTAGCATTGTGGGTTTATCAGATGACCTAGAAATCCACAACTGGACATATTCCATTTACATCCTTACCTAATATAATAAAATTAGTCATAACTTGATTGGTGGGTTTAATGTGTACTTTATCACCCAGAAGAAAACAATAACTCCATAGCTCCTTATCTGCATTAGCTAATGGTTTATCTGCATGAACATCCAAAATGGATTAAGTAACATATGCTACATTGAATTTCTCAATTTTTTATAATAATTATAGTACATTACTTCACGACGAGCGAATGACGAGAACTGAACATACATCTTATTCTTCACATAATGAACTTATACAATTATCTTTATAATTTAGAACAAAAATCACTCAATGTTAAAAAAATAGAATGTTCAAATACCGAAGTCTACCTATTTAGATGAAAGAACTTAACCAAACAACTCTTAAAATTATTTTAGCCCTTCATTCGTGCATGGCTGAGAAGCTGAATTTCAAAAGGAAATAAAATGCCGTGGAGAACAATACTGAAAGCACATACGCACACCATTTGGATGATACATTGGGTAACATTAATATATTTTGAGTATTTTCAAGAACGAGCAGTTTTAAAGTAAAATAAGACATTATATCAAAAATGCTCCATGTATAACGAGGTTGACGAAAATGGAGTTGTGTGTGTGTAACGAACCGGGATTTTCGACCCTCGAAAATCGACATCAATCGTTCACTGTATAATAGAATACCGAGAAATCGAGTGCCGGAAATACCAGATCATTAGTGGTGAAGAAGAAAGAGATAGAAGAAAACGGAAACAACAATACACAGAATTTCACATTTGCAACGGAACAAAATATAATATAATAGATTTTTATACAAAAGAATCTGTAGCTGTTAATATACATACAATTATCAAAGTACAACAATCAACAATCAAACTGGACAGTTATAATAGCTTGTCCTCACTAGTGCTGACTATATAGTCTACACACATAGCGGAATATAATCAAATACGTGGTATACGCCTGAAATCCCCCAGCCCGTCTTCCTGAGCTCCATAGCATCCTAACCTGAATCTATAATACTCGGTCTAACCCGAGCATTATAATAAAATAAAACCCGAGTCAGTCTGGAAAACCAACGTGAGAAAACACACTCAATTTGAATTATTATTATTATCAAAATCCTTTGGAAACAAATGTATCTCGTAAGACCACGTTACACATAAACACGACGGGTTTTTACCTTTCGATAACCAAAACATTTTATATCAAAATCATCTGATATTATAATAGTGTCTATAGAAAGTAAATTAGAAAATAACTAAAATGCTTGCATCTCACGTTTCAGCATAGTTGGGCACAATCAAAACCGTATAGGCTCATAGTGGATATTGGATTCTATACAATGACTGGGATACTGGGGTAACGCCTATTACAGTACACCTCTAGAAAAATGTATCGAGGACCTTGCCTGGATCCCCTGCCAACACAGGACCGGCCTACCCCTGACCTGGATTGTACCCAATATGTTATCACCCCGGGTGTTCCCACCCTAATAGAGCACTCTATTTTCATGCACAACCATATCCATAATTATAATATAATATATCCGAGGGTATCTAGAAAGGTGATAATATACCCTACTTGGGTGTGACCCACTTAGCCATGCTGCATCTCCCCTGTTTTAGTCATTCTCGGTTGATTAGGCTTGAGGCTACGTTTTACCTTTAGAATAGCATTCATACTTGGAATTATAACACTGCCTTCCCGGCAATGTTGCAATGATAACATTCATCCATACAAGTTGTTATGGATCTAAACAAACCATAACTCCTTTCAGATTGTCATCTCCATTATCTTCAAGATATTACAATTCGTACGCACAAACCAGATCGAAGTGGTTTTCGGATAATTAAATCTGATCCCGGTCTCTTAAAAACGATCAACGAATTTGGCCAAATTTGATAGTATGTTATTTAACTATCAAATAACATCCATAAGCATTCACTAGGTCATATTATAAATTTTAAAAACACTCATTCAAAATATCTTTACAAAGATATATATATATATATATACAATCTTCTTCATGATATATTTAATAATTGAAAAACAATTTCAAATATTTATATCCATAACGGGATATTTAAATCCATATCAACACTTAGAATATTTCTTTCATCCCTATTTATAATTCAAGCTTTTGAGAAATATTTCTAAAATAATATTCTCGTAGTTAAATAATTCAAATCCTCCTAGTTTAATACTTAGAAAAATTTTATAAGTATGTTTTCCTAAAATCACTTTATTTCCAATACTTAGGAAATATTCCCTTTTATTTCATACTTCTCAAAATCCTTATAATCCACTTGAAATTTCCTTAACCCATTTATAACGGATTCGATAAGTTTCCGGATTCATTAATTAATCCCCTTTTAAAATTTCCAAAATCGATTATACTCGTCTATAATCTCAACTACCCATTTCTAACTTTCTTTTTATGAATTTTAATTCATTCCCGAAGTTTCTATATTTAAATACTTTGGAAATTTCCTTAAGTCCCTAGAATTTCACTATAAGATTTCTCTTATAAAAACCATCTGAGTTAAATATACAAATCTCAATAGGATTTTACAAATAAATTACAATCATTTCAAAACTATATATATAATAAGTATTTTTAAGTAATGATAATTTATTTTTATTTAAAAAAACATATTTAAGTATTATTTAATATATTAAACATTTTAAACAAACGTCGATAATTCATTTCCAATTCATTTTTAAATAAATTAATCAATTTACAAAGCTTATTATAATAGTTAGAACTTATTTCAATTAATATTAAATATTTGAATAATTTACTTTCCAAAATATTTAATTACTATAACCAATTTTTTTTTTAAATTTACAAAGCTTATCGATAAGTTTTTTTTTAAATTCCAATAACCAATTTCAATTTATAAATCCCTTTCGACTCATAACACACTGATTTCTTTTCGATTCCCTAACCATGCTCACATTTCCAAAAATAGAATCCACTAGTTTTTCAAAAACCGACTTCCATATCTCAATATAAATTCACACTCCTAATTTATCAACTGATATTATTTTCCCTTATTTGTAAACATCATTTATAAATTTATAAACTCCTTTGGGTTTACTTGTTTACAAATATAATCTCATTTATAAAATTGCTTTTTATAAATCTATTTCTTAACAAATTCCATTCATTTTTCAAATCTATTTTAAATATAGATTTGAACTTTTTTTCCATATTTATTAGGAATATCATTTTAAAATCCATTGTTAAAAATCATCTATATAAATTATCTTAAAATCTCTATTTAAAATATTTTTACGAATAGCTAAGTACAACACAAAATCAATTATTGTTTTATCCAAATCAATTTCTTTAAAAATAATCCAAATATTGATATAAATATTTTTATATCCAAAATCTCCTTTTTAATTCCTTAAAATTAAAAAATAATATTTATGGTATTTAAAATACCAAAATTAAGGCTAGTGCTACTATAGCATTCAAACATTCAAATCACACAACAATCTATAACAGATTTTTCACACAATCATATATCACTATATGTGAAATTAAAACCAACAATTTTGAGGAATCTAGTTGGATCCCTCCAACCTGTTTCCCTGCATCCACAGATATTATATAACATAAAATATCAATCCGACAATCCCGCTCCGAGGCGGGATATTGCGGTAATATAGGGTCATTCGCTGTTATGCGGGGTGCATAGGGTCTCATCCGCTCCAATAGGCGGGAAATATATCCAATTACTAATATATATACCACTATATATATAATATCCAACTGATAATAATATATAAATTCATGCAATAATCCAATAATTAATTTTTATGGCTATAATTAAACCAGTCAACCAAATTGAGTGAGATTTACTCAGCTTGATTTTTAAAATGCAATCCATGCCAACTTAATTCTATTGCGTAGATTCTGCAGCTACGAATCAAACGTGACCGATTCCATGAATTTTGGACTTCGTATGAATGAAATATGAATTTATTATTATCAAGAAAATTAAATTAATTAAACAGCTAAATTACTTATAACTTAATTACCCTTCTCTAATCGCATACCATCATGAACGAGACCCAGACACTCGACTTCGATCAGCAGCCAACTCCAATCGTTCACCGCCACTAGCATCGGGTATATATATTTGATGAATTTGATAATTATGTGTCCACTAACATATAAAATTAAATTTATCAAATATGAAGTTATGTTCATGTATTAATCGTTATTAACAGGCAACATATATTCACATAGAATATAAAATAATGTTATTAAACCCAATTACCCAATCACAGCAGAAGTTTTGACCATGGCGCACGCGATTTTATCGTGACTCAACCACCACCTTCCAACACCGGCACCACCAGAGCTCTAGACTTCCCTTTCCCTACTCCAGATAGCACATGCCATCAGTCCCTGATCGAACGTGACTCCAATCGCCGTCGCCGCTAGCTCGCGCGCCACCCTAAAATCCATCGCGACATCATCGAGCTTGCATGAGCACATCACGATCGACAAACTCCAATCCCTAGCTCAAATACGCGACTTTGCTCACCTTCTCCTTGCGAACACCGCGACATCACTCCCTATGCATGCAAGCAATCCCCTCTTCGCCACGCCTCTCCTCCATTGTCGATCGAGCCCTAGTCCTTTGTCGTCCCAGTCGATTAAAATCGAATTCGATTTCGATTGTTTTTTTTGAAGAAGAAAGAATTAATACGCGATTTAAAAACTGGTAGGAAGCGGTGCAATTAAGACTAGGGTGGCTCGAGGTAGCTAGGTCGGTTGGGATTTGAAATTTCTATTTATTTTATTCAAAATATCTCCCCTTCCATATCTTGAAAATCTGAACCCCTACTAAGTCATGCCGCCTGGCGTTTCTAATGTTATACCGCTATTCCGAACCCAATGGAACAAATCTCGAACCCTAATTCAATCATATGTGAAAGGTAGCCTTTTTAAATCGACTATTTAAATTAAATTCAATTAAATTATTTATAGGCGTTTTCAAATCGCACAACCAAACAGTAAATCCAAATGCTACGAAATTTGAAACCCAATAATAATATACTATTACAGATCCAATGGAACAGGTTTCGTCTAATTCCAAGACTGTGCCCCGGATCGCTATTTTAACGCGTCGATTAAGTCGACGATTTCAAAATTTACGAAATCACTTGAAATTTCAGTTTTAAAAACTTACTAACTTAATTCTAATTCACATAGAATTTATATCAACACTAGAAATTGTTTCGATTCATATTCAACTCCAATTCAATTATTTAAGCGATTTTCAATTATTAATTCAACAATTAAATTTATTCTATAATTTCAACCAAAATCTTCATATTCAAAAAATCAATTTTATATTCCAAATCAACATCTAAAACCATTTAGATATTCAAAATCAAATGATGGAAAATCCAGATCGTTACATTCCTCCCCCTTAAAAGAATTTCGTCCTCGAAATTACTAAGTAGGAAAAATGCCACAAACCCATTTCTTTTCAAAACCCACTTAGTTAAAATTCGATACTTCACCTTTCTAAATCCTTAAGTTCCATACAAAATATTTAGTTTCCATTTCTAGACCAAAATCCTTTATTTCAATTTCAATTCAAAAATCAACCTTTTTAGTTAACAAAAATTTTCCAAAAATTTTCAAAATTTTTCCAACACCTTAAATTTCCGAAATTTTTTGGTAGAGTCTCCCTTGTACAGAGAGCCTTTTGCAATATGACAAAAATGATAAAAATATATACATCGACCCACACGGTCGGAAACACAATATATATATCGATATTTATTTCATTGCTGTATTTAATCCAAATGAGTACCTTTTTATAAGCGTTATTAAGCGAGCGAGCTTACTTATATGCAAATTTCACAACCCAAATCTAGCCAAATGGTCTTCTTGTACCTGTACTTACTTAAATAAATCCCATAAGTACCAAAAATATGAAGTTTAATAACATTTCATGCATTTTACTAGTTAAACACATTATTTGCATAACCAACACGTTATAGCATGCATTTATCAATAATCACAAGGTTCCAATATTCAATTATTCATTTCAATTGATTTACATACCAATTTATTCAATTTCTAATAATCCATCAGTAATTTATTTGCATTCACTACATATTTGCACATATTACATTCATATCCATTTCAAATTGATTAAAAATAAATTTATTCACTTCCCATTGATTCACGGAATTTTTATTTACTTCCGTTTACGTCAAACGACAATTTTTTTTCCATGCAAATTCGGTGATATTCATTTAATAAAATAACCACTTAAGCTTATAGCTATTTTAAATTGATTCCAAATCAATTTATATTCAATTCTATTCCATTTCAAATTGATCCTCGATCAATTCATTTGTATTCCATTCATATCCACATTCAATACGTTCAAATCCATTTTATTAAGCTCGTAATCATTCCCTGCTAATTTATTAAATAACCATTTCACAAATTTATTTGAGCCAAGCTTCCATCCAAAAATATTAACTCAAGTTAATCCGTTTGCTTTCAATCATTTCAAATTTTAGATTTATTCTTATTCAATTTATCCACCGCCAATTGATTCGTATTTCCATTTACTTGGTATATCTCCATTTACACTATATTATTTGAGAATCATTTCATAAAATTAATATTAAGGTTTATTATAACCTTTTATACAACTCATATATTCATTTCCACTCCAAAACTTAATTTCATACTCGAATTCATTTAAATAATATCCCGAAGTCATATTCAATTTATTTACACTTAAATTGAATTTATTTATAGCTTAATTCATCGCCATTTCAATTCATTTCTATTTTATTCGACAACATTTCAAAATATATTTAATTCGGTTATATTTAAGTCGAATGTCATTTATAACTCAAGTTCCACATTCAATTTCAATTTCAGTCCACAATCCAATTTACTTAACCAAATTAAGTTCCACTTTTATATTCAATTAACTAATTAATTTATCTAATTAGTTCACTTACATTTTATAAATCAATATCTTATTTTTGTTCCAAAAATCACTTTAATTGGTTTGACTTGAGTTCAACTCCAATTTATAATTCAAATTCTAATTTCCATTCCGTTAACAAATCAATTAACCCATTTAATCGGGTTTTCTTTTCCATTTCCTCAAGTTTATAAGTTATTTAAACTTATTTATTCACAATTCTATAATTTTCCACTTAAATTTTATCCCAATCACAATTATATAACTTATAGTTATATAGTCACTTTATAATTCAAACTCTATATTCAATTCCATTCAATAACATTTCTAATTCAATCCAATTTTATTTAACTTGGCTTAAGTTAAATTTTAATTCATTCCATCCATTTACTAGCTCAATCCATTTAACTAGCTCAAGTTAAAATTTTAATTTCATATCAAAATTCACATTCCAAGTTATAAGTTCAAAAACTTATCTTCTTTCGATTTCACTAATCATTTAAATGGAAATTCCAGAATTCAGACACCCATTTTTATTTCAAATCATTTTGAAATCAAATATATGTATATATATCCCTTTATATACCAAATCACACTTTCAGAATTTTTTTTAAACAACTTGGTTTGCCCAAAACAATTCCCTTTTGGAATTTCTAAATAAAACTTGTTTTTCTCAAAACAATCCAAAAACAACAAACACGGTAGCAATTCATCGCACAGAAACTCGAAAATGAACACTGATGATGCTGCAGTCATCACCAGGATTATTTTCCAGCGACTGAAGTGAGTTCAATGCTTTATCACTTCCAAAATCCATTTAAAAACATTTTCTATTCAAATATATCTCCAATATAATACTCCATTATCCTTTTCAACCACTTTGGAAAGCATTTTCAAAACTTCTGAGATTTCAAAATCTTCAAATACTTAGCTCAAACCCATTTAAAAAATTTCTCAAAGCTTCCGGGATGTTAAATTCCCAAATTCTGGTTTGATTCCATTTTTATTTATAATTCATTTGCATAAATTATTATTCAATCCCCATTTGGTTATATATATAACCATTTCAAATTTTATGATCTGGGTTGGATTATAATAATAACAACCAAGCAGACCAATATACTATAGTAATTTCAAAAAATTATTTCTTTTATATCAAAATATAGTTGGGTAAAATTATTTCATTTATCCGCTTCAAAATCATATAGTGTCGATTTACCTGGTTCAAATGTTTAAAAATTCCTATCAATTTCGTGGCATCCCACTATTCGACCAGAATTTATAAGCCACTCAACAGATAAATCAATACAATATAAAACACTTTATATTCACTAACAAATACGCGCTCATATCTATTAATACACTCAAACTCATTCTAGGGTACTGCTGACCCTATCTCTAATGAGTAATCCCCACCAAAGCCAAGGTTCTCGCTTAACCTTCAGCTCCGATACCAAATGCAAAGGCTCGTATCTTCGTACCTCTTGAGTCGACAATATATCACACGTGTCCCACTCAAATTGAACGGAAATACGAATCTTTACGGGTGAAGAAGAAAGAGATAGAAGAAAGACGGAAACAATAATACACAGAATATCACAATCGCAGCGGAAAAATATATATTATAATATAACAGATATTTATACAAAAGAATCTATAGCTGTTAATATACATACAATTATCAGAGTACAACAATCAACAATCAAACTGGACAATTATAATAACTTGTCCACACTAGTGCTGACTATACAATCTACACACACATCGGAACATAATCAAATACGTGGTATACGCCTGAAATCCCCCAGCTCGTCTTCTTGAGCTCCATAGCATCCTAACCTGAATCTGTAATACTCGGTCTGACCCGAGCATTATAATAAAATAACACCCGAGTCAGTCTGGAAAACCATCGTGAGAAAACACACTCAATTTGAATTATTACTATTATCAAAATCCTTTGGAAACAAAGGTATCTCGTAAGACCACATCACACATAAACATGATGGGTTTTTACCATACGATAACCAAAACATTTTATATTAAAATCATTTGATATTATAATAGTGTCTATAGAAAGTAAATTAGAAAATAACTGAAAATCTTGCATCTCACGTTTTAGCATAGTTGGGCACAATCAAAACCGTATAGGCTTATAGTGGATATTGGATTCCATACAATGACTGGGCTACTTGGGTACCGCCCATCACAGTACACCTCTAGAAAAATGTATCGAGGACTTCGCTTGGATCCCCCGCCTACACAGGACCAGCCTACCCCTGACCTGGATAGTACCCAATATGTTATCACCCCGGGTGTTCCCACCCTAATCGAGCGCTCTCTTTTTCATGCACAACAGTATCCATAATTATAATACAATTATCCGAGGGTATTTAGAAAGGTGATACATACCCTACTTGGGTGCGACCCACTTAGCCCTGCTGCACCTCTCCTGTTTTAGTCATTCCCGGTTGATGATGCATGAGGCTACGTTTTACCTTTAGAATAACATTCATACTTGGAATGCTAACACTGCCTTCCCGTCAATGATGCAATGATAGTAGTCATCCATACAAGTTGTTTTGGGTTTGAACAAACCAAAACTCCTTCCAGATTGCCATCTCCATTATCTTCGAGATATTACAGTTCGTACGCACAAACCGGATCGAAGTGGTTTTTGGATAATTAAATCCGATCCTGGTCTCTTCGAAACGATCAATGAATTTGGCCAAATTTGATAGTCGGTTATTTAACTATCAAATAACATCCATAAGCAGTCACTAGACCATATTATAAATTTTCAAAACAATCATTCAAAATATCTTTACAAAAATATATATACAATCTTCTTCCCAGTATATTTAATAATTGAAAAACAATTTCAAATATTTATATCCATAACGGCATAATTAAATCCATATCAACACTTAGAATATTTCTTTCATCCCTATTTATAATTCAACCTTTTGAGAAATATTTCTAAAATAATATTCTCATAGTTAAATATTTCAAATCCTCCTAGTTTAATACTTAGAAAATATTTATAAGTATATTTTCCTAAAATCGCTTTATTTCCAATACTTATGAAATATTCCCTTTTATTTCATACTTCTCAAAATCCTTATAATCCACTTGAAATTTCCTTAACCCGTTTATAACAGATTCGATAAGTTTCCAGAATTCATTAGTTAATCCCCTTTTAAAATTCCAAAATCGATTATACTCGTCTATAATCTCAACTACCCATTTATAACTTCCTTTTTATGAATTTTAATTCATTCTCGAAGTTTCTATATTTAAATACTTTGGAAATTTCCTTAAGTCCCTAGAATTTCACTATAAGATTTCTCTTATAAAAACCATCTCGATTAAATAAACTCTATTTACAAATCTCAAGAGGATTTTATAAATAAATTTCAATAATTTCAAAACTATATATATAATAAGTATTTTTAAGTAATGATAATTTAAAAAAAACATATTTAAGTATTAATTAATATATTAAACATTTTAAACAAACATCGATAATTCATTTCCAATTCACTTTTAAATAAATTAATCAATTTACAAAGCTTATTATAAAAGTTAGAACTTATTTCAATTAATATTAAATATTTGAATAATCTACTTTCCAAAATATTTAATTACTAAAGCATATTTTTATTACATAGTTTGAATAAATAAGATTTCTCTTTTAAAACAAACTTACTTCTCGATAATTTTTTTTTAAATTCCAATAACCAATTTCAATTTATAAATCCCTCTCGATTCATAACACACCAATTTCTTTTCGATTCCCTAACCATTCTCACATTTCCAAAAATAGAATCCACTATTTTTCCAAAAACTGATTTCCATATCTCGATATAAATTCACACTCCCAATTTATCAACCAATATCATTTTCCCTTATTTGTAAACATCATTTATAAATTTATAAACTCCTTTGGGTTTACTTATTTACAAATATAATCTCATTTATAAAATTCCTTTTTATAACTCTATTTCTTAACAAATTCCATTTATTTTTCAAATCTATTTTAAATATCGATTAACTTCTTTTCCATATTTTTTAGAAATATCATTTTAAAATCCATTGTTAAAAATCATCTATATAAATTATCTTAAAATCTTTATTTAAAATATTTTTACGAATAGCTAAGTACAACCCAAAATCAATTATTGTTTTATCCAAATCAATTTCTTTAAAAATAATCCAAATTTCGATATAAATATTTTTATATCCAAAATCTCCTTTTTAATTCCTTCAAATTTAAAAATAATATTTATGGTGCTTAAAATACCAAAATTAAGGCTAGTGCTATTATAGCATTCAAACATTCAAATCACACAACAATCTATAACAGTTTATTCACACAAATCATATATCACTATATGTTTCCCTGCATCCACTGATGTTAGTAACATAAAATACCAATCCCGCTTCGAGGAGGGATATCGCAGTAATATAGGGTCATCCGCTATTATGCGGGGCACATAGGATCTCATCCGCTCCAATAGGCGGGAAATATATCCAACTACTAATATATATACTACTATATATATATAATATCCAACTGATAATAATATATGAATTCATCCAATAATCCAATAATTAATTTTTATTGCTATAAATTAAACCAGTCAACCAAATTGAGTGAGATTTACTTACCTTGATTTTTAAATTGCAATCTGTTCCAACTTAATTCTAATGCGTAGATTCTGCAGTTACGAATCAAACGTGACTGATTTCGTGATTTTTGGACCTCATATGAATGAATTACGAATTTAGTAATATCAAGATTGCAATCCGTTGTGGAGTGAAATTCAAGTCAACTACTGCTCTGCTCATCATCTGGATTCTGTCACATGGAATATGAAGCCTCATACTGTTAAGGGTGTGTATAATTTTGTTATTGATTATGCTCCTCTGCCTGCCTCCAGGTGGACTTCTATAATCTGGTCCAATGACTCTGTGCCTTCTGACAACTTGATGTTGTGGAAAGTCATAAATCATGCTCTTCTCACCAGAAGTAATTTGATCAAATTTGGTCTGGCTTTCTCCCCTTTATGTTTTTTTGTGAGTTGCATGAGGAGACTACTGAACACTTGTTCTTTGACTGCCCTGCTCTTAAAACCTTGTTGAATAAAATTAGTGGCATTACTGGTTATAATCTTTCAAGTGGTAGTTCTAGCATGGTGTGGAGTATTATTTACAAAGCAACTAGATGGAGAAATGATAGGCCTAGAGTTTTAGCAGTATGTTTGAAAATATACCTGAGGGTTATATGGAAGGAAAGGAATGCAATTGTTTTTGAAAATCAAAGGAAGAAGATTGATATTCTATGGCATGAAGTTAAGATAGGCACCCTCAAGCAATTGAGGAATGGCAACAGAGTTTATCCCGACAATATTATGCTTGGTTGGGTTTGATACTTGTTGCTTTGTCAATTGTTTTTATTTTTATTTTCTTTGCTCTCTTTCTTTTTGCTTTGAATTGTACTCTTTTGTTGTGTTGCAATAAAACTGGTAGGGGTCCAGTCAACCTCGCTGGCTTTGCCAAAAAAAAAAGATAATTAAATTAATTAAACAGCTAAATTACTTATAACTTAATTACCCTTCTCTAATCGCATACCATCACGAACGAGACCAAGACACTCGACTTCGATCAGCAGCCAACTCCAATCGTTCAACACCACTGACATCGGGTAAATATATTTGATGAATTTGATAATTATGTGTCCACTAACATATATAATTAAATTTATCAAATATGAAGTTATGTTCATGTATTAATTGTTATTAACAAGCAACAAACATTCACATAGATATAAAATAATGTTATTAAACCCAATTACCCAATCACAACATAAGTTTTGACCCAGGCGCATGTGATTTTAACGTGACTCAACCGCCACCTTCCAACACCAGCACCACCAAAGCTCTCGACTTCCCTTTCCCTACTCCAGATCGCACACACCATCAGCCCCTGCCCCTGATCGAACATGACTCCAGTCGCCCCCGCCGCTAGCTCGCGCGCCACCTTAAAATCCATTGCGGCATCATCGAGCTCGCCTAAGCACATCACCATTGACAAACTCCAATCCCTAGCTCAAATATCGACTTCGCTCGCCTTCTCCTTGCGAATGCCGTGACATCAGCCCCTATGCACGCGAGCAATCCCCTCTTCGCCGCGCCTCTCCTCCATCGTCGATCGAGCCCTAGCCCTTTGTCGTCCCAGTCGATTATAATCGAATTCGATTTCGATTGTTTTTTTTAAGAATAAAGAACGAATACGCAATTTAAAAACTGGTAGGAAGCGGCGCAATTCAAACTAGGGTAGCTCGAGGTAGCTAGGTCGGCTGCGATTTGAAATTTCTATTTATTTTATTCAAAATATCTCCCCTTTCATATCTTGAAAACCTGAACCCCTATTGAGGTGTGCCGTCTGGCGTTTCTAATGTTATACCGCTATTTCGAACCCAATGGAATAAGTCTCAAGTCCTAATTCGATCGTATGTGAAAGATAGTCTTTCTAAATCGACTATTTAAATTAAATTAAATTAAATTACTTCTAGGCGTTTTCAAATCGCACGACGAAACAGTAAATTCAAACGCTATGAAATTTGCAATCCGAGAATAATACACTATTATAGATCCAATGGAACTGGTTTTGTTGAATTTCGACACCATCCCCGGATCGTTATTTTAACGCGTCGATTAAGTCGACGATTTTAAAAATTTACGAAATCACTTGAAATTTCATTTTTGAAAACTTATTGACTTAATTGTAATTCACATAGAATTTATATCAACACTAGAAATCGTTTCGATTCATATTCAACTCCAATTCAATTATTTAAGAGATTTTCAATTATTAATTCAACAACTAAATTTATTTTATAAATCGCTATATTTGAAATTTAAATTCATTTTATAATTTCAACCAAAATCTTCATATTTAAAAAATCAATTTTATATTCCAAATCAACATTTAAAACCATTTAGATATTCACAGTCAAATGATGGAAAATCCAGATCGTTAGAGTGTGTTCTTGAAAAATAAATATGGAATAAAGAACCCTAATTTCTGTAAAAGTATTCGATGTTTAGTTTGAGATCGAAAAGCATACATTTGAATTGTTTAATGATTTTTGAATTTTTCGTACATTATCCATTTCGTTTTCGACTTGCATGAACGAAGTTCAAAATTATATTTTTTCTAATTACCGTCCGTTGGGATCTACCGGAGAAAAGGATTCAGACACCACTGCATTTTGCATAATCCGATCCGTTTACACCGCCGCCCGCGTCATAAAAAGGCCCCACGATTCTCGTAGCGAACACGCTATTTTCGGGATATAGAATAACGTTGGTATTCCGTACAATGTTTACCGGATATGGGAAGCTTCCTGGCCATACAAATACGGTTGGAAAACATAGTGGTGGTTGTCAGTATTATTTTACACGTATGTAAACCTGTGCTGCTGCTTTTTCCTTATTCAAGCTCAGTAATAATTATTAAACAGGGATGTAAGACAAAGGTAAGGCTAAAAAGGCCCAATTGTTGAAAAAGTAACGAGGGAATCGAATCATCCAGATATATCATATATGTATGGTGGTGGCATGGTACCTGCAAATATTCCATGATCTAAGCCACCGCGTAATATCAACGTCAAATGCATTTCGTATCATACAGCTAACAACATCTAGCACGAGTGAACATATGTTTGATTTCGGTTCACAATTCCTGAGCTGTGTTGCAGTGAAAACTAGATCTTTATCATGAATAAGATCGAAAAACATTGTAGTTTTAGTATCGATTTTATGATATATAGTATATTATCATTATGTTAATAATATTAAAATTATTAATATAATTTCCAATGCATTATTTATTCATAATTTCCAACAAGATAATTTATTATCAATTTAAATAACATTTATTCAATTGTAATTCATAATAAACTAAGTTTCACGAATAATGATGCGTACATAATATATATATATATATATATATATATATATATATATATATATATACATATACATACATAATATATATATATATATATATATATATATATATAATTTCAATAATATCAGCACTCAATTATTTGACTAATGATTTAATAAATCTGTGCCCCATTTTTGATGTCATGTACAAGTGCATAATATACAGTTTAATAATGTCAATATGTTTAGAATTGTAATACAGATTCAATGACGCAAATCATGCAAAACAATGTTTGTATGTGAGATTTATTTGTGTTTGAAAATCTAGGGTTTAAAATATAACTTTAAATTTAATAAGGACTTACACTTATTTTTACCTTCTTCTCCAATTCAAACCCTAGCCGCTTGATGTGGATCCTTTCCTCGATTTTTCTCTACCACTAAACACAGTCGTGATTGCCACCACCACCATCGTTGCTTTCATTGTCCTTGGATAAGTTCGTCAATGCCTATCTCGTCAACTCTGGTCATCAATCCCCTAAACCCAAGTTTGTCAACGCGGAAGCTGCAAGCTCGATCTATGCCATGAAAGCCATTGACTAATTTTTTTGCCAGTCTCGGAATTATATGTAGAATAGATAATAACAAAGGTAACTTTTTAATACCATTTTAATAAATGGAAAATGAGAATATAACGAATACTAATGCAAATACAATAAAGAAACTTAAGATTTAGAGTTGTTCGATAAAGAAGATCCATGTCCACTATGGTAGTTGATTTTATTGCTTTGATTCGGTTATTAGAGCTTGATTACAAGAAACAATATTGTGTACAAGAAATGAGAATTCGATCCTTGTACAAATGCATATAAAACTGTATTAACAGTATTTGAATTCTAACTCGGACGTATTGAAGCGCCGAGCCTTGGCAATCCCGTGGTCATGGATGAAGCTGTGTGATCCTGATGCGAGCCAGCTAGGATGCCAGATGAAGAAAATGGCAAGGATGAAGATTAGCCCGCGGACCGTACAAAGATGTGTTGCTGTTAGAACTGTGGCATGGGGACAAAATGCCATTGTTGAACAGTGATGTTGTTACTTAGGTGGAAAGTGAAGGACAAGAGGTGGTTGCCGCACAATGATGCTTTTTTCAGATGAATAATGTTGCTTATGCTTATCTTGTCAAGGAAACAATGCCGAGTATTGTTTTTTATGCGTTGGGGAGGTACTGGACGCTTTTGTCAGAGCTCCACCGAGTCAAGATAAAACAAGTTGGTCGAAGCGGAATGTTCTTCAAGGAAAATGCAGGTGGATACGATAGAGGGGCTTAGAATGTGTAAAGGGGTAAGGCTTTCATGTTGCGGACAGCCTGTTCGATGACAAGGCGAGCTGATGTTGTATGCGAGGCTCGTGAACCTCCATTGGTAGTGATAAATGGTCAGGGAACCATTCGTAGCTATCAAGTGACGAGGAGCTAAGGCCTTTCGTGGACTTCTGTATGAGACACACTTGTGGTGGGTTGGGCTGGAAGTTTTCAAAGCAATGTGAGATGGAGGGAGGGTGTTTAGATGCTTAGCTGGTTGACCAGATATTTTGCAAGAAAATCGAGCAATATTTTTCCCTCCAAGTTCGCTTCTATGAGCAAAGGCAGGCATGTCCTTATGTGCATTTAAGTAAATGATATGTGTTCTTTGTTTGATGGCTATGACGATTTAGTTTTTGAGATGGTTCAAAGAGGCGACCATTGATGTGATTTGGTAATCAACTAAACCTAAATGGTCGAGATCATTTTCCACCTACTTCATCCAAAGGCTTAGATTTGAAACCAAATCTACATAGGTTGCTGCTTCTCCTCCTTATTTTCTTTACCAAGTAATTGCAAATTCATTATTAAAGAGAGGATCAGAAGATTCAAAGAACCTTTATCAGTTTCGATTGTTTCTTAGCATAACCAATTAGTCTTCTCCTTCTTTGTCCTTACTTTTGATTTTACTTTTGCATCATATTCATATATTTATTTATTGAAAAATGTTTGTTTTGAGTTTTCTTTTTTCTGCCATTTTTCTTTGTTTGCGTTAAGAGTCGTGATGTTGAGAGAGTCCCCAAAGAGAGGCGCTAATCGGTCGACGTTGATCGATCAACGTCAAATTATTCCAACCACCTGAGAACTCAAAAGAAATATGCAAGTCAAATTATTAAATTTCCCCTCCCTAGGTTAGGAAGGAGATACCATAGTCGAGCTATGGGCCTTGGCCCATAGGTATTGCTAAATAAGTAAAGCAGCGAGTTAGATGAGACATACAGCCTGTTGGAACCTGCCTTCTTCGATTTTAATGCGACAACTATATATTTCAACCTATATACTATAATGTCAAATATTCTTACAGGAATCTACAAGAGAAGCTATTATCATATCATCAACAAGATTAAGTTCTCAAATTTTTATTATTTCTAAGTTAGATATTTTTGTACAATCTCTGATATGATGATAAAACACACACACACAAATATACTTTTGAAAATCATGCTTTAAAATAATAAATATCTTTAATTATTTAAAAGATATAAAAAGGTATTTTCAAAATTATATAATATCTCAAGTTCAAAAATGCTAAAATAAAGGAAGGAACAAAACAGTACAGATTTAGACGTCTGTATATTAATTCAGACGTCTGACATCAATATCAGACGTCTAAAAGATAATATAACAGACGTCTAAACTCTATGTATATAGTGCTTCTATTTCTATATGAAATAGACGTCTGTCAATTTAATAACAGACGTCTGTCATCAAAGACAGACGTCTGGATTAAAAGACAGACGTCTGAAATGCCTGTTGTTTTCCTTCTTGAATTTTTTGAATTTCAAACTTTATTCAGACATCTGTCACTTTTCTCTCAGACATCTGAACTTGACGAACTGAAGCATCTCTTCATGAAATATCAAATTCTGAAGAGTTGTCTTCTTCACCAAGAGTTGCACTTCTTCTAATAGTTGCAACTATTAAATTAAGACTATTCAATACTATAAATAGAGATGAAAATCCACTATTTTAAAAAAAAATCTTTCTATTTATACTTGCTTTGTATTATCATAATCACAAGCGATTTTCAATCTATACTTCCTATCTTTGCACATTCAAATCATCATATCAAGAAGATTATAGGAAGGGTGTACTACATTGACTATATTCGTGTTATTCAAAGAACACACAAGTCAAGAAACAATTTTCCAAATTATATTTGAAGTCCTATTCGGTTGCTTAGGTGGAAAAGTCCTGTTCGGTTGCTCAGGCGGTGTAATACCTGTTCCTCCGGGTTAAGTGAGGGTTGTTAGAGAAATTCCAGAAGGAGTCTGGGACTGGACGTAGAACGAGAAGTTCGAACCAGTATAAAAATCCTTGGTGTCATTTTTATTACTGCCATTTACTATTATTTATAATTCCGCACGTGCTAGTCGTAGTTTAACTATATTATCGATCCATATAAACTTTCATTTGGTATTAGAGCAAGGTCATCACATAACTATAACACAGTTATCTGATATTTTAATAATATGGACAATAACTCTAGCAACAGTTTTACTGAGGGACAAGCCACTACACGACCACCATTGTTTAACGGATTAAATTATAGTTATTGGTCAACTAGAATGAGAATTTTTATGCAAGCAAGTGGATTTGAAACCTGGAATATCATTCAAACTGAATATCATATTCCTACTACAAAGTATGCTACATAGTCTAATACCCAAAAACTAGATGCTACTGCAAATGCAAAAGCAATGAACATGTTATTTTGCGCTTTAGACAAAAATGAATTCAATCGAGTCAGTATCTGTAAAACTGGATATGAAATTTGGAATACTCTTAAGGTTACACACGAAGGAACAAATAAAGTAAAACAAAGAAAGATTTCTATGCTTAAAAACCAATTTCAAAATTTTAGGATGAAACAAGGAGAAAGTATTAGTGAAATGTACTCTAGATTCCAGGATATTTGTCACTCACTTTTAGCTTTAGAAGTTACTTTTACTGAATCTGATGTTGTATCAAAAATCCTTAACTCTTTAACTGATGAATGGGAACGAAAAGTCTTAGCAATCGAAGAAGCTAATGATATTTCAACCATAAAAACAGAAGAGTTAATAGGAAATCTAATGTCCTATGAAGTAAATTTACAGGCAAGACGAGCACAAGCACAGGACAAGAAAACTATCGCTTTTCAAGCAGAAAAAGAAGACTCTGAATCAGAAGATGATATGGCATTTATAGCTAAGAATTTCAAAAAATTCTTAAAATTCAAAAAGGGTAATAAATTTGGAAATAACAAGGGTTTTAATAAGCCATCAAGCTCATCTCTTGAATGCTACGAATGTCACAAGAAGGGCCACATAAAGAAAGATTGTCCTGATCGGAAGAAAGAGAATAATCTCAAAAAGGACAAATATAAAAAGAAACAAGCCTTCTCAGTTACATGGGATGATACAGAATCTTCTTCATCAGACAGTGATAATGACAGTGATTCAGAACAAGCCAACGTTTGTTTTATGGCAACAAATGATGATGTAAGTGATCTAACTTTTGACGATTTAATAGAAATAAACTCTGAATTATTAGATAAACTTAGAATCCTAAAGAGTAAATATAAAGATGCTTTAGGAAAATTAAATAGAACTGAAATAGAAACTGACATGTTAAAAGATGAAAAGAAAATATTAGAGGAAGAGTTAGTAAAATCTCAAGAATCTTATGCTAATATAACATCTCAATTCACTGATTTAAGCAGTGAAATAGAAAGACAGAAATATGAGAATGTTAAATTAGCAAAAGAGAATTATGATTTAAACTCTAATATTAAAACACTTGATATAGAAGTATCAAATCTTAAAACAAAACTGGAAAATATTTCTAAAAACGTTTCTAAATTTAATAGTGGAAGAGAGAGTCTCTCTAAAATAATTGAGAACTCTCAAACCTGTTCAAATAAAAAGGGGTTAGGATATAAAAAACCAATACAAAAGTATTCTAAAAATAATGATTCTTTATATACTAATTTCAAGAAAAAGGAATCTATATCTACTCAAAAAGCTTCTTCAAAAGTTATTCATCCAAAATCAATTATGATTTGGGTTCCAAAAACTAATAATAATTTGATTAGGAAAAACTACATTAAATCTTTCATTATGTCTGTACATAAGAATGAAAATTTTATTTTTAAAGGGAACTCTAAACCCAACTGGGTTTGGCTTCCTAAGATTTAACCCTTAGGACCCTAACAGAGGAATTGGGTACCAATAGAATTTCAATACTTTTTGCAGGTACCAATTAAGAAAAGAGGAAAATGGATTCTAGACAGTGGTTGCTCAAAACACATGACAGGCGACAAAAATATGTTAACTAACATTATCTACTCAGATGGAGGATCTGTCACTTTTGGAGATAATTCCAAAGGTTACATCATCGGCAAAGGCGATGTGAGCAATGACGGTACATCTAATTTACCTCTTATTTCAAATGTCTTATTAGTTAAAAGTTTAAAACATAACTTACTAAGTATTAGTCAATAATGTGATAAAGGTTTTAACATAGTATTTTCTGAAAATAAATGCAATATTTTTTATCATAACAAAAATATTATTTTCGAAGGAGTAAGAGATCGTAATATTTATATTTTGAATATGAAAATAAATCATAATACAAATATGTGCTTATTAGTCAAAGAAAATGATCCTTGGCTATGGCATAAAAGATTTTGTCATATAAATTTCATAGCTATTAATAAATTATCCAAAAACAATTTGGTAAAAGGATTACCTAAAATGAATTTTAAGGTAAATAGCATTTGTGATGCTTGTCAACTAGGAAAGCTAACTAAATCTTCTTTTAAATCTAAGAAGATCATCTCAACATTACAACCTCTTGAGTTGTTACATCTAGACTTATTTGGACCAACTCAGACTCAATCTATTAATCACAATAGATATGTTTTTATAATAGTTGATGACTTCTCTAGATATACTTGGACTTTATTTATGAAAAACAAAAGTGATACATTTGAAAATTTCAAAATCTTTGCTAAACGTATTCAAAATATTAAAAATCTAAAAATTAAAAACATTAGAAGTGATCATGGAGGTGAATTTGAAAATGAAATGTTTGAGAAGTTTTGTAATAAGAAAGGAATATTTCATAACTTTTCATTTCCAAGAACGCCTCAACAAAATGGAGTTGTTGAACGTAAAAATAGAACACTTCAAGAATGTGCTAGGACTCTATTGAATGGAACCACTCTTCCAAAACAATTTTGGGCAGAAGCCGTTGCTACTGCTTGTTATGTCCTAAATCGTGTCTCTATTCGACCTTTAACTAAACATACTTCATATGAACTCTTCAACGGTAGAAAACCTAATATATCTTACTTTAAAGTGTTTGGTTCTAAATGTTTTGCCTTAAATACGAAAGATCAATTAGGAAAATTTGATCCAAAATCGGATGAATGTATATTCATCGGATATTCAAAACGAAGCAAAGCATATAGAATCTATAATAAAAGAACTAAATCTATTGAAGAAACACTTCATGTATCATTTGATGAAAATTTCAAAATTAAAACAAATGCTGATGAAGACATTATAACAAATTCAAACTCTACTTCTGTCAACAATGCACCTGATAATACCACTTCTATTAATCAAATTGAAACTGAATTAAAATCCCCACCAAGAATTTTAAAAGATCATCCT
The DNA here is from genome assembly GCA_030737815.1 of Allium fistulosum. Taxonomy (NCBI): domain Eukaryota; kingdom Viridiplantae; phylum Streptophyta; class Magnoliopsida; order Asparagales; family Amaryllidaceae; genus Allium; species Allium fistulosum. Next base: position 1,219,031,109 of record CM060902.1, read on the forward strand.
ATTCAAAATATAATAGGAGAAATTGATGAAAGAGTTAAAACAAGGAATCAACTAAATCAAATGGGTCATATAGCTTTTCTTTCTAATATAGAACCTAAAAATACTAGGAAAGCCTCAACTGATGATTATTGGATTATTGCGATGCAAGAAGAACTAAACCAATTCGAAAGAAATAACGTTTGGGATTTAGTTCCACGACCGAATGATCAATCAGTTATTGGCACTAAATGGGTTTTTAAAAATAAAGCTGATGAAAATGGTAATATCACTAGAAATAAAGCTAGATTAGTTGCACAAGGATATAATCAGGAAGAAGGAATTGACTATGAAGAAACGTTTGCTCCTGTCGCAAGATTAAAAGCAATACGAATCCTATTAGCCTATGCTTGCTTTCATGATTTCAAATTATATCAAATGGATGTTAAAAGTGCATTTTTAAATGGATTTATTAAAGAAAATGTTTATGTTGAACAACCTCCCTTGTTTATACACGAACAATTTCCAGACCATGTTTATAAACTTAAAAAGGCTTTATACGGTTTAAAACAAGCACCTCGTGCTTGGTATGATCGTTTAAAAAGTTATTTAATCAACTCTGGTTTTGAAATTGGAAAGGTTGATCAAACTCTTTTTATTAAGAAAAAGAAACATGATATTTTAATTGTTCAAATTTATGTAGATGATATTATTTTTGGATCAACTAATGATAAATTATGTCAAGAATTTTCTAAAATAATGACAAATGAATTTGAAATGTCTCACATGGGAGAATTAACATATTTTCTTGGACTTCAAATTAAACAAGTTAAAAATGGCATTTTTATAAATCAAGAAAAATATTGTAATAATTTAATCAAACGCTTTGGTATGGAAAATACTTCTGCCAAACCAACTCCTATGAGTACAACCATACATCTTGAAAAAGATGAAAATGGCAAGAGTGTAGACCAAAAATTATATCGAAGTATGATTGGATCATTATTATATTTAACCGCTAGTAGACCCGATATAATGATGAGCGTTTATTTGTGTGCACGATTTCAAGCCAATCCTAAAGAATCACACATTAGAGCAGTGAAACGTATTTTACGTTATCTCAACAAAACCAAAGATTTTGGACTATTTTACCCGAAAGAATGTCCTTTTGAATTAGTGTCATATAGTGATGCTGATTTTGGAGGAAGTCGGACGGATAGAAAAAGTACAAGTGGGACTTGTCACTTCATTGGACGATCTCTAGTATCTTGGTTCAGTAAGAAACAAAATTGCGTATCACTTTCTACTTGTGAAGCAGAATATATATCTGCAGCTTTGGCATGTGCTCAAGTAATTTATATGCAACAAACTCTTCAAGATTTCGGTTTTAATTTATCTAAATCTACAATCTTCTGTGATAATTCTAGTGTTATTAATTTATCTAAAAATCCAGTAAATCATTCATGGACAAAACATATTGATATTCGTCATCATTTTCTTCATGATAATATTGAAAAAGATATAATCAATCTAGAATTCGTATCTTCGGAAAATCAATTAGCAGATATTTTTACCAAACCATTAAATGAAAACACTTTTGTAAAATTGAGACGAGAACTTGGAATTATCTCTTTCAAAAGTTTATGAAGTTTACTTCAACTCAATTCTGTTTTTATTTAAAGGTTAATATAAAAAACTTGTTTTTATCCACACATATTTTTTTCTGGTTAAAATTAAATTATTCTTCTTTTAATCTTAACCATGCATTATTTAGCCTCCAGTTTTTTATAAATTCCTTCTTTCCAAAGAAAATTGTCATTCAGCTTATTTTTTTTATACAAAGGTAATAGCAAAATACAATTATGTTTTTTAACTTTGCTTTATTCATATATACAATGGCTGGTTCATCTTCAGATGAGCCTTCCTATTCATCTGAATATTCGTCAATTGATTTTGAAACACCTAGTTCTGGGTCTTCCGAACTTCCAACTCCAACTCCAGCTTATATTCCAATATGTCCACCACAAAGTCATCATACGGGGTATACGCCAGAAAATAAACGCACGCGAAGAAATTTATTTCCATCTCCAACTACTAAAGAAAAGATAGATGACTTACATCACTATCAGAGGGAACACTTAATCTTCAACGTGAAATGTATTTTGAGCAAAAGAGTCATGGTAGACGACTCAGTTTTCTTGAACGTTGTGCTGCAAAAATATGTGGTTCATCTCCGATCAACACAAATGCACATATTCATTCACCTCAATGTCCTCATGTTTCCCCAAATTCGTGGGACCGTCAGCCTCAATGGTCTCCCATTAAACAGTCTGATGAACATAATCAACACGAATCATCCAAAGGGAAGTCTCCGAAGTCTCCAAAAACTCCAAAGACTCCTAAATAGATAATATATATATGATTGTATGTTGATTTGGTTATTCATGTTTGCTTTGTATTTTCAAAATAAATAAATATTTGAATATATTTTTTATTTTATTAAACTAAGCAACAAAATTCAACATCAGACATACAAACGTCTATTCTTTTCAAACAGACATCTGTAAAACATCTTCTTTTACTGTTTTCAGCCACACAGACGTCTGAATCATTTATCACAGACGTCTAAATTAAGTTTAAAAATTTTCAATTTTTCTGGTATAAAAATTAGCCGTCTGTCTGAAAATAACAGACGTCTGTTCTCCAATATAGACGTCTAACATAAAATTTTCAGACGTCTGATTTTAGTTCAAAATGTTTTTTACTCTCTATTTCAATTTGAACCTACTGAGCCGTCTGTCACTATTATTTAGACGTCTGTCATTCTTATTAGCCGTCTGTTATAATAATTTAGACGTCTAAACTTCTCTGAATTGTTTCTTATCTACAAAACTTCAGACGTCTGTATATTTTTTAGACGTCTGAAACTCTGTTAGAAAGAAAACAATATAAATCATACTAACGGTTTCTCTTCTTCATCACGTCTATTTTTTTCTCAAATCAAAATTCAAAACCCTAGCCTTCTTCAAATTAAACAATGGCGCCCAAATCAAAGAAACAAAAAGGGGATTCTTCTCAACAAACTCCTCATATTCTGCCTTCAGAAGATCAAATTGCAGCTTGGCTGTACCATGAACCCCGAAGTATGGCTCGTTACAAACATCTATCTTCTCTGCCATCATTTCATGGTATTTTTCATGACCTTGATCATTTTCCTACGTACAAACTTAGGCTCTATACTGATAGATCTCAGATCACTAGTCTTATTGATTTCAAAGACAATCAAGTCAACATTTGTAGACTTAGTGTCCTATTATTTCTTGCAAATGTCAACAATCCAAAAATTAGGCTTCATCGAGATAAAGGAACGCTTTGGACAAGCGTATTTGGAAACATTCTACAAATAACTCCTGCTGACATTGGACGAGTTTTAAAATGTAGCTCGGATGGCGTCGACTTAGATGATTTTAAGTTAGAAGGAGAGGAGCTTAAACAAATAGAATATCATCTTTTTGAACTAGGAAAGTCCACAGATAGATCAAATCATCTTCGTCCCCGACCTCGATTATTACTTAGAATGCTAATAAAAACAATTTTTCCCCGGCAAGGAAGCCATGAGGTCATTTATGATGACGAAGATAAGGCGCTTCAATCAATATTATCAAATTCACAAATCAATTGGGCACAATATTTTTACGATGCATTTCGTACTTATCACGACTCAAAGAAGCATTCAATTGTCTATGCCCCTTATATTACTCGAATTCTAACTGACCTGTCTATTCAAAGTCCGTCAATTGAATTTGAAAAGATTAAGGTATCCAACATTCGCTTCTTTAGTTTGATGGGATTACCGGAATCTCCTTCGACATTTCCAACATATAATGATTATAAAGCGGAACAACTAGCTTTACAAAAAGAAAAAGGAAAAACAAAAGTAGGCAGTTCCGGACACGATGGAGATGAAGGAGATACTGAAAAAGAAGGGGATGATGAAGATGAAGGGGAAGATGAAGAAGGAGAAGACGAAGCTTTTGAGCAAGCTTTTATCCAAAGTTCAATCCCGGAAAATTACGAGATTGAACTGATTTTTGGAACCTCACGCACTTATACAAAAAATGAAAAGCTCAAGTCTGACATCACCATCTCTAAAAATCAAAAGAAAATCTCTCAACAAATCGCACAAGGCTTTTCTTCCATCAATTCTAGATTCGATGATTTAGATGCCAAAGTTGAAGAAAATGCACGAGAATTGAAAAATGTCAAGACAATTCTTCGTCAATTATGGAAGAAGTCTCATGGATCTTCTCCTCCTTCCTCTCCAACTTGGGGAGAATGGTGAAAGAAGATGTTTTTTCTTTTGGTTTGCCTTTTTGGTTCAAAAACTTCACTTTCATAAAAATTCTATTTTTTTGTGATGTTTAAAACTTATTAGCTGTTATTTGTATAATTTTCTATGTCTCTCTTAGTTCTTTGTGTTGGTTAATCAAATGCTCTGTCTTAAAATATTGATTTGTTATTATCATCTTTGTACATGCTTGGTCTGTCTACACTTCTTAACTATTTTGTTATTCACAGTTTTGTCATTTCTCTATATCTAACACCCCCTACAACTCTTTTTGTTAATGACAAAGGGGGAGAAATAATAACATTTCTGCTATATAAATTGGTCATATTGATAGGGGGAGCAAAAGGTATGGTTATACTAACCGTTGAATTATATAGTTGTCATCATCAAAAAGGGGGAGAATGTTGGAACATGCCTTCTTCGATTTTAATGCGACAACTATATATTTCAACCTATATACTATAATGTCAAATATTCTTGCAGGAATCTACAAGAGAAGCTATTATCATATCATCAACAAGATTAAGTTCTCAAATTTTTATTATTTCTAAGTTAGATATTTTTGTACAATCTCTGATATGATGATAAAACACACACACACAAATATACTTTTGAAAATCATGCTTTAAAATAATAAATATCTTTAATTATTTAAAAGATATAAAAAGGTATTTTCAAAATTATATAATATCTCAAGTTCAAAAATGCTAAAATAAAGGAAGGAACAAAACAATACAAATTTAGACGTCTGTATATTAATTCAGACGTCTGACATCAATATCAGACGTCTAAAAGATAATATAACAGACGTCTAAACTCTATGTATATAGCGCTTCTATTTCTATATGAAATAGACGTCTGTCAATTTAATAACAGACATCTGTCATCAAAGACAGACGTCTGAATTAAAAGACAGACGTCTGAAATGCCTGTTGTTTTCCTTCTTGAATTTTTTGAATTTCAAACTTTATTCAGACATCTGTCACTTTTCTCTCAGACATCTGAACTTGACGAACTGAAGCATCTCTTCATGAAATATCAAATTCTGAAGAGTTGTCTTCTTCACCAAGAGTTGCACTTCTTCTAATAGTTGCAACTATTAAATTAAGACTATTCAATACTATAAATAGAGATGAAAATCCACTATTTTAAAAAAAAATTCTTTCTATTTATACTTGCTTTGTATTATCATAATCACAAGCATTTTCAATCTATACTTCCTATCTTTGCACATTCAAATCATCATATCAAGAAGATTATAGGAAGGGTGTACTACATTGACTATATTCGTGTTATTCAAAGAACACACAAGTCAAGAAACAATTTTCCAAATTATATTTGAAGTCCTATTCGGTTGCTTAGGCGGAAAAGTCCTGTTCGGTTGCTCAGGCGGTGTAATACCTGTTCCTCCAGGTTAAGTGAGGGTTGTTAGAGAAATTCCAGAAGGAGTCTGGGACTGGACGTAGAACAAGAAGTTCGAACCAGTATAAAAATCCCTGGTGTCATTTTTATTACTGCCATTTACTATTATTTATAATTCCGCACGTGCTAGTCGTAGTTTAACTATATTATCGATCCATATAAACTTTCACATCCCCCTTAAAGTGAGGGGTCGCACATTCGAGGATCTTAGTGTGGTGGTTGACCCTATGCTTGTGGGTGCCTCTTCAGGAAGCCTTGGAGTCTGGATTGCCCAGGCATGTGCCGTGGGGGATCATGCCTTCGAGTCTAGTGTTCCCTATAGCCTTTGTTAAAGGGATTGGTAACTGGGTTGCTTTAAATGTTATAAACGTCTAAAGGTAAGAACAAAACATATGGTGCCTCTTTAAATGGACTCCTATTCAAGGTCAGCCCATCTGAGGTCGAAAAGGACAAGGATAACTTTTTCGATGCACTAGACCGACACTAAGCACAAGGGGCAGAGCCACTTTACCTTTTGGTTATGGATCCCTTGCCGTTTATTTCACGTAGTTGATGCCATATATGGAATACGAATTGACTCTCTCAATTAACCTGTATTTTGTCTGGTTCAAGAATGCTCATAAAATGGCATCCACATAGCTTACCCTTATATGATGTAGCCTTATGACAGGGCTTTTTAATGTTTTGCACGACAAGAGCCTCCCAAAGCTTAGTCCTTTGTTCGCTCGATTAATGTTTAAGCTTTTGAAGAAGGCCAACTCCCTAAAAGGCCGAAACTACTACTTATAGAGCCGCAATAACCCGACCCATTTCTTTAGCCTATAGGGAAAAATCTCTGGATATCAAGACCAATGTTTCTATGTGTTGGTGACCCTCAACCCTAACCTCCAACAGCGTAGGTTCAGGGATCCAAGTAAGTCATTTCTTTTCCATTTCATGCTAAGTCTTAAATTTCCTTTGTTTTTCTCCTAACTTCTCTTTTTAATGTACTTTGTCCAAACGAGATAGGGTAGAGTCGAGTTAACTTTGTTGATCATATGGAGTATATAAGCAACACAACCGAGGACTAAAGAAATTTGGCCTTATGTAATGATTGGAAAATTCGACGTTGAAAACATTAAATTAATTAAAAATCGAGTTTTAATTAAAATTTGAATTAGCTATCGTGTTTATAACTATTGTAAAGGTCTTTCTAAGCTGATCGGTTTAATACATAATTTTAATGGATTTGGAGTTATGGTTTGTGAAATAGAGGCGATGCAGTGTTTAAATAGAGCACGCAACCATTTTTGGATCAAACGGTTACATATAACCAAGCCCACTTTATTTCCTATATAAATAACACTTAGAAACCCTAAAGGGCAGCCGTTATATTAGTCTCTTCTCCTTAATCTCGAAATTCCTCCTAATTACATTTTAATGGCGTCTGATATTCGCTAATTGCAAATTGATTCAAAATTCAAAGTGACCAAGCCCCCGAGTTGATGAGTAGCGTTTGTTTGTCGAGATAGTGCTCTGGTTGGCTGGAAATCGGTGGAATAATTTGGGTCATTTGTTTTAAAGTTTTACTAACCTCGTCGATTCAATGATTCAAAGGTACAATCGAATAGAGGGTAAGAGCAGAGTCAATCCGTGTGCTTCGATATTGGAATTAATGGTTAGGTTTGCCTTGAAAATTTGGATAAGGTTTAACAAACGAACGATGGTTGGAGCTTTTGGCGGTGCCAGGTGGCATTCTAGGCTTTCGTGTTGGACTAGGAGTGTAGAGCATGCAGAGGCGGTTCCTTTAGGGTGTTCAGCTATGGGTTTGGTTGCATGTAGTGGCGGCGGCGAGGTGGTTTACACGACAGTTTTGGGCTATAGGAGGGAAAAGTAAGGGATGGATGTGATGCAAAGTACGTTTATGCCACTTGATTAACTCATATTATTCAGATAATTTATGATCGTGGTATCTTTTGCATACAAACTCTGATTCATGCATAGTTTCTTCCGTTGGACTCATGCCGAAATTCCAAATGATTTGGTACTTGGTTTGCTGAATGTGGAGGCTGTTTCCAAAAGCGTGCTGCAATGATTCATTTAATTTACTTGATTGAATTTTAAATTATAAAGTCCAAATATGTCTATGAAAAATCATGTTTATCGAAATATGTTGTGTTCTAGGGTTGACTATTTGGTTATTATGATATTCTGGATGTATTATGCTTTGATTGGATAATCATTGTTGATTGAAGTATTTTTGGATGTTTAATTAAAATAAATTATTTGGTTTGAATTTGAAAATAATTAATTGGAATAAAATGAATAATAACAAGAAGAAATTAAATAAATGATAAATGAGATATTTATAGATTTTGGATGGTATCTATAAATAACGATGACTTACAAACTCTACCGACGTTAGAACATAAAATTTAATAAGGTTATTATTTATGAATTTCCAAAAAATACCAAAAACAATAACTAAAATTATATTTTTTAATTGAGGGAAGTTTATTATCATTTATGAAATAAAATAGGATTTTAAATAATATTAACCAAAAATTCAGTGAAAATATTATTGTTTAGCGTGAATGACAAAATGATTAATTTATGGTAGAAAATATTATTATTATTGTTTGAGAAATAGAACAAAAGGTTTTTTTTGAATAATTATAATAATAACAGTAAATAAATGTTTTTCAAAAATGGGTTTGAATAAAATAATTGATATTTGGGTATAAATAGAGATAAAAAGGAATTTTGATGATTTTAAATAACACATTGTACTTTTGGAATAAATAGTAATAAATTGGTTTGGAAAGTATTAAAGAAGTTGAAGTATATATTATAATTTCGATGTAAAATAATAGTAATATTTTTAAAATGTGATTCGATGAAGATTACTATTTTTTGATTTAAAAAAGGATATTTTGGGGTATTTGAAGAAATGTAGTATAGTAAAGGATTTTAGAAGTGTACTATCGTTTTTAAAGAAATATTATTATTTTAAGATGCAATGAATAAATGAAGCTTTTATGGCAAACAATAATGGAACAATTTTATACCTAAGCGAATAATGGATGCAAGTATATTATTTGGATGGTTGTTAAATGTGTGATTAATTGTTAACTGTAATTATCACATATATTTTATGTTTGATGGAGGTATCGCATTTTGATGAGTGTTGGTATTCTACCATTATTGCTACTAGATGATGTGTAGTTAATTATGGTTATTAGATGATTTATGTTGTGTTGCTAATGTTGATTTGATTACTATTCATTTAATGGTCGATGTTGTGTCACTGTCATGGGGTGATTAGTACACATTAGATGACTTACAGTTACATTGATTAGTACACATTGTGTGCTATCATCATTATTGCCTACATGATGATTTATTGTGATGGAAAAGTAGGAATACTATTTTTTCCTTATACTGTTTGAATTGGTTGCATTAGTTGCAATGTTTGCATGGATGCTATGGTTATTATGTATTAACAAGCATTTGAATGCAAGAGAAGAGCAGAAAATAGAACTACATGGGGTTGGTTCCCTAAAAGAGGTACGTAGGCAGTCTTTTTCTATGCAATGGCCATCGGTTCCCCTGAGATCGTAGTGTATATAAATTGGCATAGTCCCAAAAATAGTTGACACCTTTTCCATTTTATTCTATGTATAGTGTAAGTTTGTAGGTGAAAACAAAGAAGAGAGCAAAGAGTCTGAAAGGAGTCTTATCCATATGATAGGTCGGTATATCTCTTGCATCATAGTTACATAATTGTTATCTTAATAATTGATGTAATAAAATGTATAAATAAGATTATGTATTCTATTTGAGTAATATTTAATTATTGAAGTACATATATGTAGACTGATGCTTAAAATCTGATGTGAGGTTTCCCTTTTTACGTTCATTGTTTAGATTTTTAATTTTACTTACTCATGGTCCACTGTATTTAACATTTGGAAGAAGTTGTAAACATATTTGGTGGCGTTTATAATTAATTTTAGATCTTAAGAATAGTCGGTCGTTACACCTTCCTCCTCACAGATGAAAATATGCACCGGGTCAGGCAGCTAGGCCCCGGCTAATTAATGCTAAAGAAAAGGATGAGACCCCTAGCCCAGGAAGAGCAAGATGACTATAGTGATAATGAGGGTGGTAATCGATAGGCCCCCTAGTAAGAGAGGAAGAGGAGGAGACCGCAGGGATCAACGCATGGCTAAGGTCAGCCGCCACCATTCAGGTTAGTAGATTATCTGGAGCTAGTCAGTCCTTAGACGACTGACCTTGCTTTCCGCTAGCTATGGATTGGAGCATTCTATTGGAGATATTCTATCCGCTGCTGGTGTTATCTATTTTCTTTCCGCTGCTATTTCTTGTATCATATCTCTGATGTATATTGATATCTGTTGTATCATTCTGTTGTATCATTATGTTGTATCATATTGTATCAGATTTTTGTATCTGTCATTGTATCAATGTTATATATATATTGATATATTCTTTTTCTTCCGCTGTGTTGTCATACTTAACTATGTTATAAGCTCCGGCGAATCGGATTTGAATGGTCGAATCTGCGGCATTCGAGTACAATGTGAAGTATGGATGTCGATTTTCGAACGCGAAAAATTCGAGTCGTTACATTTGGTATCAGAGCTAAGGGTGAACTTTAGCTCAGGAGTATAACACATTAAGTAGCTCATCTTTACTACCAATAAAGAAAATTCATTGAATTGATTTACACTGTGTCTTTTTGAATTACCAAATATACCCTTCCTCTTTCACTATTTCCCTGTTTCACTATTGCATATCTCACATCCGCAGTTTCCTCCCTCTTCCTAAAACTAAACAGCCCTACTTTCTCATTCACACTCACTAGAAAAAAAACTAGATCGATTTCCTCGCCTATTCAACAGCGACGACGAGTACCAATTATCCATGGAATTGACTCGATTTTGATACGATATCCATTATGCTTCGCTATAAGCTAATTACACTTGGGTTTTCATTAACTAGATCGGTTAGGAATACTATCTCATACCAAATAAGAAAAATAACCAAGCAATATCTTCCACTAGAGTTCTGGTCACTTCTCGGTACACGAACGGTGAGAGAAGCAGCAGTTGGGAAAGGAATCCGACCGGAGAAATACGATATTGGCAGAACCCTCAGCGAGGGCAATTTCGATGAAGTCAAGTTTGCCCGCCACATCGATAACGGACATCCTTTCGCCATTAAGATTCTCAATCGAAAACGGATACAGTCCCTTAAGATCGACGATCAAGTACTCAACGCCAGTCAAGGAATATAGTTTGGAAATTGTTGGATGAAACTTTAGTGTTGATTTTGGCTAATTATTGTACTGTTGTTGCAGATCAAGAGATAGATTAATACTTTGAAGTTGCTTAAGCATCCTAATGTTGTTAGTTTGCATGAGGGCGGTCTTCAAATTTTGCTTTTATTATTTTAATGATTTGTTGGATTTTGATTTATCGAGTGCAGATTATTTTGGTATTCATATTTCTCTGTGTACCTAAGAAGATTGAATTCTTTGAAAAGGAAAACAAAAATATTATTATAATGAACTCTAAAACTTTTATGATTATATCCAACAGGAAAAGTGGCAGTAGGTAGATTGAGTAATCATAGTAATAAACTGTTCGTTACTTTCCATGAAAAAACTAAATTTCGCTGTTTTTGAAAACAACTATTAAAACGTGTTTCAAAATTATGTTATGTATGTCTACATTAACCCTATGTATGTCTACGTTAACATAAAACTCAGGTACAAGTTACAAGTAATGTCTGTTGTTAAAGGCACAATTATAACGCGCACTTGGATTGATAGTTCAACAGAGTCAAGGTAGAATTACGAGCTATAACTGGGATACTCCATCATACATATCATTTACAGCTATACTCCCAATTCAAACTTCCTATAGTAATTTTTGGAATCTTAACAATGGTTCAGAAGTGAATTGGTTAGGTTGACTATTAAGTCGAGTGAATTCTAAGTAGAGTTAACAAAACTTATATGAAGAAGTCACTAATCAATCAAGAGGTGATGATCTAAGTGCATTAGAATTCTATTAATCACAATTGTTATCTGTACATATATTTTGTATGCCCAACTTTGATAAATATCACTAACCTAAAATACCTCAATTTATCAAAATTTCACCTTAAAACATACATCATGAAAAAAAATGTTTACAGCATTTCGAATTCAAATATTGCAAGAGTCGAATTTCTATAGTATATTAGTTAACTTATGGCCATTAAGACATTTGAGTTGCAGCCTAATATCAAAAATAAAAAATTTAATACTAGGCCCTACATCGAATGTCTTAATTGCCATATCAAAAAATAATCACCACAAATGAAGCCCAATTTCACTTTTCATTTCCAAATTTCCCTCCACATATCTTGACATCCAATGTTTACAATTTTAATTTGGACAAATTTTCATTTTAGGCCCGAAAAATAAACTTATTTTACCTTTAGACATTGTATCTTTAATAATAGTTGTAATAGCTTTGGTGTCACACTTTTTACCTCAATTTATCACGTGCGAAGCGCATGCCGTAATACTTGATAAAGTATCCAAGTGTACCGTATTGTCCGTAATTTAGGTAGGAGTCCATTGGTCGAAGTATCGCTTAATTCCGAGTTAGTATGAAGAAGTTATTGCAGTCTGAACAAAAAAAATAGCGGCTTCTGCACTAGGCGGAGTTCAAATACGGGGATGTGGTAGCCTGTTATTTTCTAAGTACAACTCTTAATCACCATGGAGAACTACAGTATACGTTCACTATATATCCGAGTGTTCCTTATTGTCTATAATTTTGATTGAAGTTCATTGGTCAAAGTCTCGCCTGATTCCGAGTTAGTGTGAAGAAGTTATTCTAGTCTGAACAAAAAAATAGCGGCTTCTGCCAAAGCGGAGTTCAAATATGGGGATGCTACTATCAAATCTATTTTCACGTGTACAACTAAAAATGCATGCACGTTGTGATTAAATGCAGGCCCACCTAGGTGTGCATATATGCTCGTTAGAGATAGGGTGAAGTATACCCTAGAATGAGTAATTCTCAGATATCCGTCCGTACGCCTCAGTAAATTCTCTTACTATCCACTGATAGTAAGTATGAGTGCAAGAAGAGGATGAGATAGGGGACAGGGAAATACGACTATAAATGGTCAATATCCTGTAACAACAAGGAAACGATCTTTTCTCTATCAATCTCTTTTTTTTCAACATCTTTTCTCGATTCTTCGATGATTTCTGGTAGATCCAGGAAGGAGATTCGATATATTAAAATGGAACGTAAACTCCGGATGGACCAAAATTGTTTGTTGGATGAATTGGTTGCTTTGTCTGCTATGGTTGATAGGTATACTTTAGTTCTAAACTGAAATTTTGAAATTGTATCCATATCTATCTATCTATTCTTTGGGAACCAAATATATTCTACGAATGGTTAGTTATCCCTTCGAACTAACCAATGCCACGGTATATTTCGTAGATCTGGACAACCCGAATATCTTGTGAAGTGTTAAATAGATTCGTTATCGCATCTATTATTGATATTCTGATTTGGTAAGCCAAATGCAGAATAGATATTCAATTTGATTTGATGAAATATTCTTCATCTATCTTTGTATCTCCTTGGCAATTTCGAGGACGAAATTCTTTTAAGGGGGGAAGTCTGTAACGACCCCGGATTTTACATATATTTAAATTGATGATTAATTTTATTTTTTAATAAAAATTGTAAATAAATGGTTTAAAAATAAAAATGAAATATATAAGATATAGAGTATAGAATAAATATATTTAAATAAAATCTAACAACAAACTAAATTAGAAATTCATTTATCTTATAAAGTAATATTTTTAAAGACAAGTATGTAAACAAATCAAGTGAAATAAAAGATAGCAACATTGTATATTCAAGCTGAACAAGCATATATACATAAGTATGAGTCCAGACAACACTTGCAAAAGAATATAAACAAAAATATAAGTATGTACATAAAGCTCGCAAGCAAGTAAATATGTATGTGTAGTGTTATGCAAGAAAAATAAAATAAGAATATCTTCAAGCTTGCAAAAGAAGATCTGTTAAAATTTGTACAAAGCTAATAAATGAAGCACCCACAATGTTCTTACCAACCGAAGTCAACAAGTGTGCAAGGTAAGAATAAACAAAGTAAACGAAAAATATCAACATACAAAAAAATAAAAAAATGAAACAAGTACTTAGCAATTAATGCTAGCACAATATACTATCTATCAGCCGAGATCTTGTTTGATAAACCAAAGTCAATTCAAAAATGTACAAAATGTTTTCAGCCTCCTTAGTACACAACCCTATTCTATCAGCCACCATAACATGTTTTATCAGCCGAGTTAAAGGAATGCAAAGCAAAAGGAAATGTAAATATCACAAGTATGGAAACATAAAGGACTTAAGCAATTAATGCGTGAAAGCCTTGGTACAATACAATATCATTTCAGCCTACAAAACAAAGTAAATATCTCTGGTATTTGTACAAAGTGATTATCACCAGTAAACTCATTTCCTTATATCAAACTCTTCATCCCATTTTCGTTCCTTCAAACTGAGAATTTTTTTTAAAGTAATTATCAACTCAAACTCAAACAAATTTCAACTACAACAACACAAACTAAAATTTGTGGAATCAGAGATCAACAAGAAAATCAAAAGAAAAGACTTCAGTTTGCAAATTTTCACAATCCTGTTTCAAAAGAAAAGAACTTCAATTGGTATTTTCAAAAGCCTGTTCATCAGAAAACTCTGTTTATCTCTGGAAATCTGTGAGTAACCTTTGTTTTTATTAAACTTAAAGGTATATCAAATCTTTGTATATGATTCAAGAAATCTCTGTGTTTGCTTAAGTATTTTCTTTCAGTTAACTCTATATATATGCATATGAAATGGCTCTGTGTATTAGAGTTTTTCATGTTTATCTCTGTTCTGGGTTACTGGGTACAAATCACCAGAAAAAGAAAAAAATTCAATATATTTTCAACAAAAAAATTTTAGGCTCTGATCAGTTTAAAACAAAATGTGTTTGTTCACACTTCAGTAAAAATCTCAAAATGGTTTCAAGCTGTATGGTGATATACAGCATCTAAGGATTTGATTTTTTTCCAGAGAAACTCAAATATATGATAAATTCGAATATGATGAATCATTTATTCAAGTATATATTGTGAATCTTTATTCGAAAACTAGATTTTTAAAATAAAATTTTTGATTTTTCATCAAGTATGTTAAGAGAAGTTCCTTGTTGAACTGAAAATGCTTTTAAATCAAGTTCCAGCGATCACACAAATTTTAAATGTAGAAATTTTGTACAAAGCAAGTTTAGAGATCGATGATACTAGGAAAAATGTTAAATAATTTTTCTATTGTAAACAATGATTGTGCGAAGATGATATAGGGTTTAACACTTGGATTTGTTGTGGTCTGTGACGAGGTGATTTCATCACCTCTGATCGACCGAGTCATACGAAACTTTGGGGAAGTATAGTACGGAGGGTGACTAGGTTGTAGCCGGAGTTGGAGCATCTCCAGTGGTTGGAGCGTGGGGAACGAGGCGTTGACAGGTCGATGATGGTTTCAGCGGTGTATTCCAGGTTGCGACTTCGAACTCGAATTTCGATTTCGAGGTGACGATGAAGTTCTGATGGTCGGGGAAGGGTTTGTGGATGGTGGTCGACTTGTTCGACGTGGCGATGTTAACCAAAGGCGAACGGCGGTGTTGTGCACGTGTACGGAGGGATTTTTGGATGATCTGGGTTTGTTCTGGGTGCTGGGTGAATTGGTGCGATTGTCTCGAGTGATTCCTGCATCTTGCTCGAAGCATGTATGGGAGTGACTCGAAGCAAACTTGAGTTGCCTCGGGTTTGGTTTAACTGGGTTACAGTTTTGTTCAAAACTATCTGCAGTTTGGAATTAAACCAAAATTTAAATGAATTTGTAAGCTAGATATGAATAAGGTTAAATCAAGTTAAGTTAGATTCAAATGGCACTTTGAATCTAAAATTTTTAAAATGAAATTTGGATTTTAAATTAAAGTTTTAAATCAAGATTTTAAAAACAAAGTTTAAATCAAAATTTAAAATAAGGATTCAAGTCTCTTTGAATCCAAATCTGGAAATTTAAATTAGTTTTAAATCTGAATGTGTTTTAAACAAGTTTAAATTAAATAGCTTTTGAAAGTATATTTGTTTTCAAACAAATTTTTAACTTGATTTTGTTAAAATTCTTTTATAAAGGTTTTCTTAATTTTGAGTGAAAAGTTAAATAAATTGTTTTAACTTGAATTTTCAAGATAAATTGTAATGTATTTTAAAGCTTAAATTTTAAATAAAAATTTAAGTAATTTAGTTAGAACTTTCTTATATAGGTATATAAGTGGATATTTAAATTTGGTAAATGTTTAAATATATAATCATTTTGAGATCTTAAATTCAAAATGGAATTTGAATTTAAATTTAAAGTGTAATGTTTAAAATACACTTAAATGTTAATGAAATCATTAATAAAGAAATTAATTATCTTAAAGATAATTAAGATAATAAAATAATTTAAATTAATAAGGTAATTAAAGAATGATTTATTTAATTTATAAATAAATAATTTAGATTAATTTATATTCAGAAATGATTAATAATGAATTAATCTAAGATAATTTCTCAAGGAAGCAATTAAAGAAATGTTATTAGTTAATGAAGATAATTAACTAGAAATTTTTAAGTAATCAAATTAATGTGATTAATTTTGATAATTAATTAGATTAATTAATTAAGATAATCAATTGTAAATTGTTAATTACTTAATGAAAGCAATTAAGGGGTTAATTAATTATGTAATTGGTTTAAAGGTTAATAAATTAATATGATTTATTAATTAAGGTAATTAATTTGAGGATAATTTATTAATTAAAGGTTAATTAATAAATGATTAAAGGTCAATTAATTAAAATGGTTTATCATTAATTAATGATTAATTAACAAAGATTTGTAGTTATTCATAAGTAATTAATCTGGTATTTAAATGAATCATAATCAGATATTAATTGATCCTACTTATGGATGTTTGGATTTTATTGAATGATTGAATCGTTTAATATTCCCTGATCTGTGATGCTTTGTGATATATCCTAATTTCTATGTGATGCTGTATGATATGAATTGTTTTAATTCAAGCTTTGATGACTGTAACTTACTATCTGTGACATATATATATCTGAATCTGTGAATGAAAGATGAGCGTTATATTTTATACCGCTTATCAAATATATTGTTGTATTTGATCTGTGATGATTGATAATGATGTTGCACTACTGTGTGAAACCCCTGAACTACACCATACACACACAAATATGGATTTCACATAGAAATCGGTTAAGTCACAGATAATTTAAAATCAATATTTTTGAAATTGAAATTTTTATTTCAATTGATTTTGGAAATGAATTTGGGTTAAATGTTAAGCTTCTGAAAAGGAGTTTAAGATTAAAGTTATTTTGAATAACTTGGTAAGTTTTCTAATTTAAATAATTTAATTTGAATTTTGAATTCAAAATTTGGAATTGAATCCTATGATTGGAAATTTTGGTTAAGATGTTATAAAGGTGTTTAAACCATCCTATAAAGATGTTATAAAGGTGATATGCATTAAAATTTACTTGGATGTGATATGGAATGAAAGGAACACTATTGTGTTTGACAATATCAGAAAATGTAATATTGCACTATGGTCTGAAGTTAGGGTAAGGACACTCATGCAAATGAAAAGGTCTGCTTGCCATTTCCCTACTAACATGATATCTAAGTGGGCTCATTGAGTTGTTGTCTCCTTTTTTTATTTGTTTTCTTTTCTTCTTTGTTCTCCCTGTTTCTCTTTGATTCAAAGTTTGTTTTGAATCTTTTTATTGTGATGCAATAAAATTGGTAGGGGGCCAGTCAACCCCGCTGGCATTGCCAAAAAGGTGTTTAAACCATTTTGAAACTGTTGTTTGAGAATTTGAATTTAACCCAAGGACTTTAACTCGTATTAATGAATCAGATTTCCTGAAATGAAAACTATTTGTTTTCAAATGATAAAAGCTTTCATATAAGAAATGAAATTCCAATTTAAGTTAAAGGAGTTTCAAGTTTGAATTGAAAAATGGGTTTTTCCAAGTTACGAATAAATATTTGGAATTGTTTTGAAAGCTAAGAATTAAATCTTTGTTTTAAAGATTTAACGAGTTAATCCAATTGGAATGGAAATTAATTTGGAAAATCTGTGAGTAAATCTTTTGTTTAAAAGATTAAAGTGTGGAAATTGTTTAAAACCGTTGAAGGTTGTTAAAATGAATCTTTTTGTTTAAAGATTGAAAATGGTACTTTGTTAAACCATTTGAAAAGGAAAAGTTTGGGTAATAAGTTGTGACTTAATTGAAATCCCAATATCCATATGTTTTTAAATATCGCGCTCATTATTCGGTTTAGCCGGGGGAGGACCTTTGTGTCACAAACCCATTCCGAATAGTGATACGTCGTATATGGATAGCATTTGAAGACCGGTGTTGAAGACCGAGTATTTGCGAGAACGATAGGATAACCTATCGATTGTCTCTGCACTGAGTTGCTCCGGTATAGAGATTCCCTAAGTGATGGGAAAGCCGATCGGGATTGTGAATACCCGGATTGCAAGGGCTTCTTCGGAAGTGCCTTCAGTTCTGTTCGAACCCAAAACAGACTTGTATGGTTACATGTCTGACATTACATTTTGAGAGATAAAGCTGATTTCTTTCAAATACATTTCTGTTGGTGGCGGAGAATTTATTCTCTTAGCTTAACACCCTTCTCTGAGACGTACGAGCTCAGAGGTTATGTAGTTGAAATTTATCAGCGATATACTCCCAATTTGGTAATGTGGCATGCTGAGTGTTGCTGTGTGATGATTTTTATTGATCATTTGTTGATCAAAGCACGGCTTTGTGGACGAGACCTCTTCGGACCTCACAACCCGGAAATGGTCGAAACAGGAATATGCGACAAGGTTATGAGGGTAGCGCCCTTTAGGGTATGTCATTTCCTTCTGGAAAAGGGTGGTATCAGGTATGGAGCCCTGGTATTTTACCTATGTGGATACTCCGATCTCATTTATTGTGTGATTGTGTGTTTATCGAGGCGCCTCGGATAAAGGTCCCAAAGGACCAGGGGATGGCATATTCGTGAGTTACCTAGTTACAGGGGTAACCCGACCTTGTGTTGGCAGGGAGCTAGTTAGTTCTCGGGACGTCCAGCCAGAGGCGATCCCATTCGGCAGTAGGAAAGGAAGTTCCTTAGCCTGACCATTTGTTGGAAAATCCAAAGAAACAATACGAACCTTTACGATTGCATTTGTATAACCTGTCTCCTCAGGCGGCAGCTATAGTAGGCATAATATAATGGTACCTATGCTGGCTAAGATTAATATTGTATTTTCGAAATGATTTTGTACACTATGCACTAGCAATAATATCAAAAGAGTTTTCTCTTGCGTAGTAAGCATATTTGACTATCATAAGAAGCAATCTCCTCCAAGTCCGTGATTGCATTGTGTGTGTGGTGGAAGGTCTTATGGTAGTTTCATTTTCCAAAGCATTGCGGATTTCAATGTTTAAAATTCTTTTGTTGTTTAAAAGATAAACTGTTTTTGTTACTCACACCGGTCCCACTACTGACTCAGAGTTTATTGTTCCTTTCCTAAACTCTGGGTGCTCACAATATTTCCACACGAGCTGTCTAGAGTTGGGTTTTTCAAATAATTCAGGTTAGTAGATTATCTGGAGCTAGTCAGTCCTTGGACGACTGACCTTGCTTTCCACTAGCTATGGATTGGAGCATTCTATTGGAGATATTCTATCCGCTGCTGGTGTTATCTATTTTCTTTCTGCTGCTATTTCTTGTATCATATCTCTGATGTATATTGATATCTGTTGTATCATTCTGTTGTATCATATTGTATCAGATTTTTGTATCTGTCATTGTATCAATGTTATATATATATTGATATATTCTTTTTCTTCCGCTGTGTTGTCATACTTAACTGTGTTATAAGCTCCGGCGAATCGGATTTGAACGGTCGAATCTGCGGCATTCGAGTATAATGTGAAGTATGGATGTCGATTTTCGAACGCGAAAAATTAGAGTCGTTACATTTGGTATCAGAGCTAAGGTTGAACTTTAGATCAGGAGTATAACACATTAAGTAGCAAATTAGAGATAGGGTGAAGTATATCCTAGAATGAGTAATTCTCAGATATCCGTCCGTATGCCTCAGTAAATTCTCTTACTATCCACTGATAGTAAGTATGAGTGCAAGAAGAGGATGAGATAGGGGACAGGGAAATACGACTATAAATGGTCAATATCCTGTAACAACTAGGAAACAATCTTTTCTCTACCAATCTCTTTTGTTTCAACATCTTTTCTCGATTCTCGATGATTTCTGGTAGATCCAGGAAGGAGATTCAATATATTAAAATGGAACGTAAACTCCGGATGGTCCAAAATTGTTTGTTTGATGAATTGGTTGCTTTGTTTGCTATGGTTCATAGGTATACTTTAGTTCTAAACTGAAATTTTGAAATTGTATCCATATCTATCTATCTATTCTTTGGGAACAAAATATATTCTACGAATGGTTAGTTATCCCTTCGAACTAACCAATGCCACTGTATATTTCGTAGATCTGGACAACCCGAGTATCTTGTGAAGTGTTAAATAGATTCGTTATCGCATCTATTATTGATATTCTGATTTGGTAAGCAAAATGCAGAATAGATATTCAATTTGATTTGATGAAATATTCTTCATTTATCTTTGTATCTCCTTGGCAATTTCGAGGACGAAATTCTTTTAAGGGGGGAAGTCTGTAACGACCCCGGATTTTACATATATTTAAATTGATGATTAATTTGATTTTTTAATAAAAATTGTAAATAAATGGTTTAAAAATAAAAATGAAATATATAAGATATAGAGTATAGAATAAATACATTTAAATAAAATCTAACAACAAACTAAATTAGAAATTCATTTATCTTATAAAGTAATATTTTTAAAGACAAGTATGTAAACAAATCAAGTGAAATAAAAGATAGCAACATTGTATATTCAAGCTGAACAAGCATATATACATAAGTATGAGTCCAGACAACACTTAAAAAAGAATATAAACAAAAATATAAGTATGTACATAAAGCTGGCAGGCAAGTAAATAAGTATGTGTAGTGTTATGCAGGAAAAATAAAATAAGAATATCTTCAAGCTTGCAAAAGAAGATCTGTTCAAATTTGTACAAAGCTAATAAATGAAGCACCCACAATGTTCTTACCAGCCGAAGTCAACAAGTGTTCAAGGTAAGAATAAACAAAGTAAAAGAAAAATATCAACATATAAAAAATAAAAAAAATAAAAATGAAACAAGTACTTAGCAATTAATGCTAGCACAATATACTATCTATCAGCCGAGATCTTGTTTGATAAACCAAAGTCAATTCGAAAATGTACAAAATGTTTTCAGCCTCCTTAGTACACAACCCTATTCTGTCAGCCACCATAACATGTTTTATCAACCGAGTTAAAGGAATGCAAAGCAAAAGGAAATGTAAATATCACAAGTATGGAAACATAAAGGACTTAAGCAATTAATGCGTGAAAGCCTTGGTACAATACAATATCATTTCAGCCTACAAAATAAAGTAAATATCTCTGGTATTTTTACAAAGTGATTATCACCAGTAAACTCATTTTCTTATATCAAACTCTTCATCCCATTTTCGTTCGTTCAAGCTGATAATTTTTTTTTAAAAGTAATTATCAACTCAAACTCAAACAAATTTCAACTACAACAACACAAACTCAAATTTGTGGAATCAGAGATCAACAAGAAAATCAAAGGAAAAGATTTCAGTTTGCAAATTTTCACAATCCTGTTTCAAAAGAAAAGAACTTCAATTGGTATTTTCAAAAGCCTGTTCATCAGAAAACTCTGTTTATCTCTGGAAATCTGTGAGTAACCTTTGTTTTTATTAAACTTAAAAGTATATCAAACCTTTGTGTATGATTCAAGAAATCTCTGTGTTTGCTTAAGTATTTTCTTTTAGTTAACTCTATATATATGCATATGAAATGGCTCTGTGTATTAGAGTTTTTCATGTTCATCTCTGTTCTGGGTTACTGGGTACAAATCACCAGAAAAAGAAAAAAAATTCAATATATTTTCAATAAAACATTTTTAGGCTCTGAGTTTAAAACAAAATGTGTTTGTTCACACTTCAGTAAAAATCTAAAAATGGTTTCAAGCTGTATGGTGATATACAGCATCTAAGGATTTGATTTTTTCCAGAGAAACTCAAATATATGATAAATTCGAATATGATGAATCATTTATTCAAGTATATATTGTGAATCTTTATTCGAAAACTAGATTTTAAAAATAAAATTTTTGATTTTTCATCAAGTATGTTAAGAGAAGTTCCTTGTTGAACTGAAAATGCTTTTAAATCAAGTTCTAGCGATCACACAAATTTTAAATGTAGAAATTTTGTACAAAGCAAGTTTAGAGATCGATGATACTAGGAAAAATGTTAAATAATTTTTCTATTGTAAACAATGATTGTGCGAGGATGATATAGGGTTTAACACTTGGATTTGTTGTGGTCTATGGCGAGGTGATTTCATCACCTCTGATCGACCGAGTCGTATGAAACTTTGGGGAAGTATAGTACGGAGGGTGACTAGGTTGTAGCCGAAGTTGGAGCATCTCCGGTGGTCGGAGCATGGGGAACGAGGCGTTGACAGGTCGATGATGGTTTCAGCGATGTCTTCCCGGTTGCGACTTCGAACTCGAATTTCGATTTCGAGGTGACGATGAAGTTCTGATGGTCGGGGAAGGGTTTGTGGATGGTGGTCGACTTGTTCGACGTGGCGATGTTGACTGGAGGCGAACGGCGATGTTGTGCACGTGCACGGAGGGATTTTTGGATGATCTGGGTTTGTTCTGGGTGCTGGGTGAATTCGTGCGATTGTCTCGAGTGATTCCTGCATCTTGCTCGAAGCATGTAGGGGAGTGACTTGAAGCAAACTTGAGTTGCCTCGGGTTTGGTTTAACTGGGTTACAGTTTTGTTCAAAACTGTCTGCAGTTTGGAATTTAAACCAAAATTTACATGAATTTGTAAGCTAGATATGAATAAGGTTAAATCAAGTTAAGTTAGATTCAAATGGCACTTTGAATTTAAAATTTTTAAAATGAAATTTGGATTTTAAATTAAAGTTTTAAATCAAGATTTTAAAAACAAAGTTTAAAATCAAAGTTTAAATCAAAATTTAAAATATGGATTCAAGTCTCTTTGAATCCAAATCTGGAAATTTAAATTAGTTTTAAATCTGAATGTGTTTTAAACAAGTTTAAATTAAATAGCTTTTGAAAGTATATTTGTTTTCAAACAAATGTTTAACTTGATTTTGATAAAATTCTTTTATAAAGGTTTTCTTAATTTTGAGTGAAAAGTTAAATAAATTATTTTAACTTGAATTTTCAAGATAAAATGTAATGTATTTTAAAGCTTAAATTTTAAATAAAAATTTAAGTAATTTAGTTAGAACTTTCTTATATAGGTATATAAGTGGATATTTAAATTTGATAAATGTTTAAATATATAATCATTTTGAGATCTTAAATTCAAAATGGAATTTGAATTTAAATTTAAAGTGTAATGTTTAAAATACACTTAAATGTTAATGAAATCATTAATAAAGAAATTAATTATCTTAGAGATAATTAAGATAATAAAATGATTTAAATTAATAAGGTAATTAAAGAATGATTTATTTAATTTATAAATAAATAATTTAGATTAATTTATAATTAGAAATGATTAATAATGAATTAATCTAAGATAATTTCTCAAGGAAGCAATTAAAGAAATGTTATTAGTTAATGAAGATAATTAACTAGAAATTTTTAAGTAATCAAATTAATGTGATTAATTTTGATAATTAATTAGATTAATTAATTAAGATAATCAATTGTAAATTGTTAATTACTTAATGAAAGCAATTGAGGGGTTAATTAATTATGTAATTGGTTTAAAGGTTAATAAATTAATATGATTTATTAATTAAGGTAATTAATTTGAGGATAATTTATTAATTAAAGGTTAATTAATAAATGATTAAAGGTCAATTAATTAAAATGGTTTATCATTAATTAATGATTAATTAACCAAGATTTGTAGTTATTCATAAGTAATTAATCTGGTATTTAAATTAATTATAATCAGATATTAATTGATCCTACTTATGGATGTTTGGATTTTATTGAATGATTGAATCGTTTGATATTCCCTGATCTGTGATGCTTTGTGATATATCCTAATTTCTATGTGATGCTGTATGATATGAATTGTTTTAATTCAAGCTTTGATGACTGTAACTTACTATCTGTGACATATATATATCTGAATCTGTGAATGAAAGATGAGCATTATATTTTATACCGCTTATCAAATATATTGTTGTATTTGATCTGTGATGATTGATAATGATGTTGCACTACTGTGTGAAACCCCTGGACTACACCATACACACACAAATATGGATTTCACGTAGAAATCGGTTAAGTCACAGATAATTTAAAATCAATATTTTTGAAATTGAAAATTTTATTTTAATTGATTTTGGAAATGAATTTTGGTTAAATGTTAAGCTTTTGAAAAGGAGTTTAAGAATAAAGTTATTTTGAATAACTTGGTAAGTTTTCTAATTTAAATAATTTAATTTGAATTTTGAATTCAAAATTTGGATTTGAATCCTATGATTGGAAATTTTGGTTAAGATGTTATAAAGGTGTTTAAACCATTTTGAAAGTGTTGTTTGAGAATTTGAATTTAACCCAAGGACTTTAATTCGTATTAATGAATCAGATTTCCTGACATGAAAACTATTTGTTTTCAAATGATAAAAGCTTTCATATAAGAAATGAAATTCCAATTTAAGTTAAAGGAATTTCAAGTTTGAATTGAAAAATGGTTTTTTCCAAGTTAGAATAAATATTTGGAATTGTTTTGAAAGCTAAGAATTAAATCTTTGTTTTAAAGATTTAACGAGTTAATCCAATTGGAATGGAAATTAATTTGGAAAATCTATGAGTAAATCTTTTGTTTAAAAGATTAAAGTGTGGAAATTGTTTAAAACCGTTGAAGGTTGTTAAAATGATTCTTTTTGTTTAAAGATTGAAAATGGTAATTTGTTAAACCATTTGAAAAGGAAAAGTTTGGGTAATAAGTTGTGACTTAATTGAAATCCCAATATCCATATGTTTTAAATATCGCGCTCATTATTCGGTTAGGCGCGAGAGGACCTTTGTGTCACATAACCTATTCCGAATAGTGATACGTCGCATATGGATAGCATCTGAAGACCGGTGTTGAAGACCGGGTATTTGAGAGAACAATAGGATAACCTATAGATTGTCTCTGCAGTGAGTTGCTCCGGTATAGAGATTCCCTAAGTGATGGGTAGTCCGATCGGGATTGTGAATACCCGGATTGCAAGGGCTTCTTCGGAAGTGCCTTCGGTTCTGTTCGAACCCGGAACAGACTTGTATGGTTACATGTCTGACATTACATTTTGAGAGATAAAGCTGATTTCTTTCAAATACATTTCTGTTGGTGGTGGAGAATTTATTCTCTTAGCTTAACACCCTTCTCTGAGACGTACGAGCTCAAAGGTTATGTAGTTGAAATTTATCAGCGATATACTCCCAATTTGGTAATGTGGCATGCTGAGTGTTGCTGTGTGATGATTTTTACTAATCATTTGTTGATCAAAGCACGGCTTTGTGAAAAAGCATAGCTTTGTGGATGAGACCTCTTCGGACCTCACAACCCGGAAATGGTCGAAACAGGAATATGCGGCAAGGTTATGAGGGTCGCGCCCTTTAGGGTATGTCATTTCCTTTTGGAAAAGGGTGGTATCAGGTATGGAGCCCTGGTATTTTACCTATGTGGATACTCCGATCTCATTTATTGTCTGATTGTGTGTTTATTGAGGCGCCTCGAATAAAGGTCCCAAAGGACCGGGAGATGGCATATTCATGAGTTACCTAGTTACAAGGGTAACCCAGCCTTGTGTTGGCAGAGAGCTAGTTAGTTCTCGGGACGTCCAGCCAGAGGCGATCCCATTCGGCAGTAGGAAAGGAAGTTCCTCAGCCTGACCATTTGTTGGAAAATCCAAAGAAACAATACGAACCTTTACAATTGCATTTGTATAACCTGTCTCCTCAGGCGGCAGCTATAGTAGGCATAATATAATGGTACCTATGATGGCTAAGATTAATATTGTATTTTCGAAATGATTTTGTACACTATGCACTAGCAATAATATCAAAAGAGTTTTCTCTTGCGTAGTAAGCATATTTGACTATCATAAGAAGCAATCTCCTCCAAGTCTGCGATTGCATTGTGTGTGTAGTGGGAGGTCTTATGGTAGTTTCATTTTCCAAAGCATTGAGGATTTCAATGTTTAAAATTCTTTTGTTGTTTAAAAGATAAACTGTTTTTGTTACTCACACCAGTCCCACGACTGACTCGGAGTTTATTGTTCCTTTCCTAAACTTTGTGTGCTCACAATTTTTCCACACGAGCAGTCTAGAGTTGGGGTTTTCAGATAATTCAGGTTTGTAGATTATCTGGAGCTAGTCAGTCCTTGGACGACTGACCTTGCTTTCCGCTAGCTATGGATTGGAGCATTCTATTGGAGATATTCTATCCGCTGCTGGTGTTATCTATTTTCTTTCCGCTGCTATTTCTTGTATCATATCTCTGATGTATATTGATATCTGTTGTATCATTCTGTTGTATCATATTGTATCAGATTTTTGTATCTGTCATTGTATCAATGTTATATATATTGATATATTCTTTTTCTTCCGCTGTGTTGTCATACTTAATTGTGTTATAAGCTCCGGCGAATCGGATTTGAACGGTCGAATCTGCGACATTCGAGTACAATGTGAAGTATGGATGTCGATTTTCGAACGCAAAAAATTCGAGTCGTTACACTATATGGGGCCATCATCGTTCCTAGCCCCGAGCTTCTATAGCAACAGCAAATGGGCATCCACTCCTTATATCCCACAAGGTTGCCATCGGACCGAACACGGTCCGCTTTCGTAAGAGGTCGAGAATGAGAGAGAAGTCAGTAGGCTTGAGTGGGATCGTCTCACTTCTACTCCAAGGAGGCGGATCTAATAGGTGGTCAGCATGAGGTCGTGGTGTTGGGTTCGACCCATTTTGGCAATAGGTGAAATAGGCATTTGATAAAAGAAAAATTGAACATGGTTCTTAATGCTTACAAGTGTCGATCTTGAGAATCAAACTCGCACTACACCAAAACAGTCATTTGGCAACACTTTTTTTTTCATTTGGCGACACTTATATGGGTAGCATTTTGGTCTCGCTAATAAGTGTCGCTATCCAATATAAGTGTTACTGAAAATAAAAATTTACACTTTTAAATACGACGACACTTATTTTCGTTGTAAGCCTTGGTTTAATTGGAGTTAATTGAAATATACTAGGGCAAAATTGTAATTGAATAACATATCACGCTTAACCCTAGCCACGCTTATCCCTGGCCGCATTTTCCCAAAATCGTTTCCACTCTCTGACGTTCATTCTCCAATTCGCAAATTCCCCAAATCGTTTCCACTCTCTGACGTTCATTTCTCCAATTCGCATTTTCCCCAATTCTCCAATTTTCCAAGTGCTGTATCTGTAAAATAAAATCTGTAAAATGAAGTGCTCCAATTCGCATTTTCCCCAAAAGATTTCAAGTCTTCAATCAAAGAAGCAAAGGCAATTCAAGTTTAAAATCAAGTAACATTTTCCAGATTTCAAGTACCTGTTTCAGGCTCTGTTCATTTCAAATCTGGTGAGTAACACCTTTTCTAAAAGCTTAAGTATTCTAAATCTGGTTGCATGTTAAATTTCTGGAAATAAATATGTTATGTGTGATTTTATATAAGTAGATTATCTGTATATATGGATGTATATATGTGTGTATGCTGATGTATATGTGTATCTCTGTTCTCAGTTTTAAGTTTAAACTTATGATCAAAATTCATTTCCTCTTGATCTAATCTCTGTTAGGACTTAGGCTTTAAACAAAAATTGTTTGTTTCATCTTAAATTAATGTTTAAAATTATAGTTAAGTTAAAATAAAACTTGCATGTCTTTAAAAACTTAAAGGAACAGAGCTAACTTAGGATAAGTGAAATGTCAAGCATAATAATTCAATGTTACAGGCATATAATCTGAAACCCTATCCTGAAACATGAATTTTAAAAATGAAATCATAATTTTTAGCATCGAATTGAAAGAGCAGTTCCTGTTTGATAAATTTAGGAGTTCTGGGTAATTTCTGATGATCTAGTTGATCGGAGAAGTCGTAATCTTCTCTGTTGGTAGAGGAGTAATAAGGGATGTCAGGAAAAATGGTTGTTGGATGGTCAAAGCACTGTGGCGATAGGGGTTGATCAGGAAAGTCTGTAGACCTAGTTTTGGTGATGGTCAGGAAATGATTCACCATGGCGTCTCTGGTGGATCGAGTGACACCAGTCATTGGGAGATGATAGCTGGGGTGTTGACGAAGCTATGGTTGGAAGCGCAGGCGTTCTGGTGATCGGAGGAGCAAATACGAAGTGGTTACAGGTTTTGCTTTTGGTTCCAGGTGGTGCTAAGCTAGTCGATTTCGAATACGAGTTGTTTTCGAAGTTCTGATGGTCGTATTCTGGTTAGTGGTTGATCGTCGACTTGAGGAAGTTGTCGTAGATGATCGGAGAAGGTTGGTTGATCGGTGCATGTGCACGGCATTGTTTTGGTATCAGTGTTTTAGTTTGGGTTAAAACAGAGGGAAGGTCTCGAGTTTCTTGGTGAAATTTAGCATAGAAATTCATCTTCTGTCATATATTGTATTTCTTAGCATATTTCACTTTAGACAGGAGCCTGTTGAAGACAGGCAGACTAAAGATCCCGCTTGGACTGGATCACATGTAACTCTTCCTTAATCGACGACTTTCCACTGCTCCTCTTAGAGAATTAGCCAGACTGCACCTCTCTTCATGTCTACCCTTGTTCTTCTAGTTATTATATTTTATCTTCCCGCATTCTTAGCATGAAGCAGTGTCAGAATGTTGTGTTCTTGGAGTAGCTGACAAGGCTTATGGTGAAATAGTGTGCGCTATAATTGTCCCTCACGAAGAGGCAAAAATAAAAGCTGAACAAGATTTGAGACCAGTTATTACTTTGGAGGAACTACAGAACTGGTCCAAAGATAAACTTGCTTCTTATAAGGTCAGTATTTCTAACCATTTTTATTTTCACTAAATTTGTCTAAATATGTGCTTATTGAGTTGAAACTTCGTATGGTATAAAAGAGTTGCTAGTATACACCTTAACATTTAAAATCAGCTCGGTATCAAATGCACTACTAGCACATATTAACGACTTTTTAACAATTTGTGTCTATATTGCTTGTATTGTACATATCATAGACTTTACAACAATTCATGTATTTTTTACAATACGCAAATTACTAGAAAGCTCCTAATTCGTGAAAATATGGGATTATCGGTGCATAATTGGTCTTATGATATTGCATACAGTTATATGAATTTGCATCAGCATTACATATTTTTAACTATGCAGTTAGTGCAAATTAAGAACTACATAATTTACATACTATCAATACTTCTTTTTTTCCTCAAATTAAGATGTGCATTTATTGATGCAGATTCCAACAAGGTTGTTACTTTGGCAAACTCTGCCTAGAAATGCCATGGGAAAGGTGAATGCCATCATCCCTTGTTATCTCATTGTTATCAAATTACTTGCATATTCATAATTAAAAAAATATTTTGAATATCTACAGTAAAGTCAACTATTTTAGTGAATAAGCTCTAGTAAAATTAATTTTAGTACTTGTAAATGATTTTTATATACTAGTAATCGACTATTATTTCGAAATCTATATTTTGTTTTCAGAACTGTATTTTATACATCAAGTAAGCAAACAACTAAAATTAAAGGTTCACAATAATATAATGTTCAAATTATAGATTTTGTCTCAGATTTAAGACAGTGATTGGAAAATCTTACATCAATATTTTTATTACCTCAATGAGATGTCATGTACCATAATTGTTTAAGCCGATAGAATTCAATTTCTATTTGAATAAAAGTTGCATAAAATATTTATATGACTCAACAGAAGCTTAAAACTGTTTGACTATTCTAAAACGAGAATATATAACCTTTTATATTGTAAAAAATAATTTCATTCATGTTTGTTGTGTTCTCGTAATCTACACAAGTCTGATATGTTGGAGAACAAGCACAATTACAACCAATAAATTCAAACGATCACATGCACGAGAGATTTTAATTTTGATAATTAATGAGTGGAATTTAAACGCAAGTTAGTATGAATATCACTAAGCTTTTGAAAACTCGACTGACATTCGTAGGCACTAATTAAATCACTTTCTAGCATTAAAACTTTGCACATAATACCCTTAGTTACAATTTGCAAACTCGGTTTACTTTCGACAAAGAAATGGAAACGTGAAAAATAAGTTGTGCGACTCGTATATTTTCCTGAAGCTTCAATAACTTTGGTCCTCAAACTCGGTTTACGAAACAGCTCGGTTAATGGTAATCTCTTTATATGTATATAAGATGTTGTTAGTATATTTTATGATGTGGAACTATTATTATAATCAAAAGCTTTGTTGATTGGACATTCATTCTACAAATTGACTATCGGGTAAAGATAATTATTGATGAAACTGCTCCATTTTTGTAATTTAATAATCATGTAATTGAATATTATTGCTTGTAAACTCTGATTAAGTGAAAATGAACAAAAGTAGGCTGTAGGGTTTGTAGCGGCTAGAGATAGTGCGAAAGTGAACAAAAGCTAGAAACTTGAGTATGAGTTGAAACTCCTTGCCACTAGTGTTCTAAAAAAATTTAAAGCAAAGAAATATCAGTGGGTTCAAAAAAAGCATTTTTGTACGTTAGAACTAGAAAAGAAAGTGGCCATATTATCCTTGTAGCAACATACTGCAGATTTAGTTATGTATGCCGACAAACGTAGAAGCAGTGACTTATTGATTTCACCTCGTACACTCCTCAAGAAACTGTACCTGTCTGTTTTTAAGCAACAAGAGAATTGTAACTGTAATTTTACCTCTGTCAATATGTTTTTTTCCCTTAGCATTACCTTGGTAAGATTCGCTACTACTAGTTATTTTGTTTGTTGCCAAACACTTTTCGCCCTTGTTGAAGTCGTAATAGGTTGGTTTGACGTAGAATGTTAAATATTGTCCAGTAAGCTTGTAGAATATATATCTTTAATTTCAGCTGCTCCTATTTCCTGGGGAAGGTATTAAAAATATTGGGTAATTTTAGTATATGTGTATTGGACTGTAGTGTGTTGTGTTGGATAAAGTGGTACATGTTTGACAGTCTGCAATTACATATAGGTTTGTTTATGAGTGTATTAAGTTCAGAACTAACATGTTCACTTATTTGTTTTAGTTCCTCCACAGAATGTGTTAGCAAATTATCTGCCTCTTTGTCGAAGGCAACAATCTTTATGGTAAAAGTGCTAAAACTTAAGTTTCTAATTCGTCTGTTGGGAACCATTTCCATTATCTATTTGCATATGCTTTGACGTCAATCGTAAATACAAATCCAAATTTATCAAAGGTCGGGATATGTTCAAAACTTGTTTGAATATAATAGTACAGGTTATCAACGAAAGTAGTATAGTCGGATTTACATATACGATGCGTTGGATCGCTGCTTAGTCTTGAAAAGTCGCCCGACAATAAGTTCTCTTTGTTTTTGTTTGCTATTATCTTACGGTGCCGTAAAACCTCGCATTTTCAATGGTTATCGTAGAAACCAAAACCGAGCTACTAACTTTGATATCTATTTTTATTTGATGTGGTTGAACGATAAAGAAAAATTAACCAACTTAAAGCTTTGGATTACAAAGAAAAACTGATTCATAGGCGTTGCTTTCTGTTTTCATATACTATGGGTGAACGGTAGAGTAAAACAGACCATATCAAAGCTTTGGCATACAAAACATAACCGACACAAGACTCTACTTTCTGTTATAATTTACAATGGCTGAACGGTATTATTAAACCTAATAATCGTTTTGTCGGCATACATAACTAAACCGACTGATTGACAATACACATTTTTAATATATCATCGGCAATGCATGACACAAAGGAACATATACTTGATAGGTCATACATATCATCAACATACATATCATATACATTATTGATTTCACAAAACAACGGTGCATATCATATATCATCAACGATTAAAGCGATGGTGCATAAACAACACAAAAAAACCAATTATAAAACGTCTCACTTCAAAACAAATTCATTTCATATTAATCAATCTTCCATCATATCCATTTTCAAGATACAACAACACAATTAGATTTCATATTAATATTCAACGATGATATAAAACGATAAAATAATTGAGATTCCTTGTATTCGATTGAAGGGAACATAATACAGCAGATGGTGATATCGTGATGCGCTTTCTTCCATGGTAATACGTTTTTCTACAGAATTTTGGAGAATCAACATATGGATGGCTGCTGAAAATGGTATGTTTCCGTGCATGACCAATGGTGAGTGGATGACTCCAATGCTAGAACATCTAAACATGGACTGGGCTCACAGTGTTAAGGTATTTACCATTAGGTTACATGAATTAGCTCCTTTATTCAATTGGCCAGTACTGCTAAACTTAAACTTTTCAAGCATGTATTCGAGTGCTTAATGCTTGTTGATGTATGAATTTGCACTTGATGCTTATTAGTTAGATCTGAAAGAGAAACTGCTTGTGTGCACATGATATTGTACCTTGTATGTTCCACTTTTTGCACATTTTGCTCTTAATATCTTGATGTTGGACATTCAATGTGTATGATTACTCATCATCATGATTTGAAAAATATAACATGCATTATGAGATTATGAGAATGCACAATATATATTTTTTAAATACTGGACAAATCTCATTTCGTCTGTCACTGAGCATAGCTAGGAAGACATCATTTCATTAGAAATGAATATAAAAATGACAAAGCTAAAGAAGTAGTGAAGAGGAAAAAAAAGAGAGAAGAGTGAAAAAAAGAAGTGTGAAAGAACCAACGTGGTTGATTTGGAGTCCGTGAGGTTTAGACTTGTATTTAACCTAATTTTTTTAAGGTAGGGCTTGGAAGCCGAATCTGGTGCGGTTGCTAAAGTCATAATAGAAGACTGTGCTGATCAGTTTAAAGGGGTCAAGTCTTTAGTGGAGGTGGCTGGAGTTACTGGGAAGATTTTGAAGGAGATCAAGAAGGCTTTTCCAGGTATCAAGTGCACGCTATTTGAGCTGCCTCATGTGATCGATGCTATTCAGAAGAGTGATGATATTGAGTATGTTGCTGGTGATATGTTTCAGGGCATTCCTTCTGCCGATGTGTTGATTCTTAAGGTACTTAAAAAAACAAATAAAATCAATCTTTTTAAAGAAGTAATGATTCAATAACAAATTGATTGTGTATACAAGTGTAGTGGGTGCTGATGCCATGGAGTGATGAGGAGTGTGTGAAGATATTGACGCAGTGCAAGAAGGCGGTGCCGAGTAAGGAAAATGGGGGTAAGATTATCATAGTGGAGAAGGTTACTGATATTCAGACGCTGGATGTGGAGCACGATGGAGTTGATCAGACGAAGATATACTTTGATCTGCAGATGATGGTGCATTTGACTGGTAAGCAGAGGACTGAAAAGGAGTGGAAGAGCCTTTTCGATGCGGTTGGGTTTAAGGAGTATAAGATTATTCCAGCTTTGGGTATGCGCTGTATCATTGAACTGTATCACTGAATATGGCGATGAGTGTGTATGTGTTTGTGAAAGAATTCATGTATTAGGTTCTTTTGTACTTGTTATGAAGTAGTTGATTATGTATTGAATTAACCAACTTAATTATGTATTGTACTTGTTATGAAGTAGTTGACATTGTTATGAAGTAGTTGACTATGAAATTTATGTTGTTATTTGATCATGAATATTGTAAATTTTGGATTCCTATTGAATGTAGTATAATAATGCATATCATGTTAGTTATTAATTGTTTGTTAATGTTAAAATAATTGACTATATTAAGAATGAAAATATTTCAGCGTTATAAGCGTTGGCAATTAAAATTTAGAAACGCTTATAAGCGTCAGCATAGAAAATTAAACAATGTTGGATGGTTAATTTGCCAACGTTTATAAGCGTTGCTAACTAATATACACCAACGTTTATAAGCGTTGGCGAATACAAACTTCCAACGCTTATAAGCGTTGGGAAACTAAACTCGCCAACGCTTATAAGCGTTGGCAATAAATTGCGACGCCCCTACAGCGACGCTAATAAGCGTTGCTGAAACTGTTTGCGACAGTTATACTCGTTGGGAATCACCTGTTTTGGTGTAGTGTCGTGATCTTTAACCTCATAGTCTGAACTATCAACCAACCGAGCCAAATATATTGGTAGTATTCAATAAATTTTCCTATTTGGATCTTAATGAGCCTATGTAATCTATGCATTAGCATTAGATCTAATCCACCTATTTAGTATAAAATCATATTTTACCTTATAATATTCTATTTTAATTAATCATATCAATTAACTTAATTTAATATATATTTGGATATATCATATATATATATATATTCACAACGTAACATGGTGACAAAATGATATATAATGATATATAAACATGTGTATAACTATACATATATATACATATAGATATTATGATTTATATCTATTACATACACATATAGATTATACTTAAATATACATACGATAAATTCATATGCATATAGAGAACATAAATGCCTAAGTATATACATATGTTCGAATATACTATAAAATATATGAATATGATTTGTATACACACGTTAATAATACTATATATATACTTTAGACATGCACACATGGATATGTGTGTGTGTGCATGCAAATTTTCATAACATAAAGTTTATGTAAATTAATCCATAAAAAATTAATAACATAATTTCAAGTTTAACTCTTCGATTGAGTATATATCCGATTGGCATCAAAAATTGGAACGTCTTTCCACCTTCCTCTCTTATGAAATCCTAATTAAATTTTGATCCAAATCATATATAGTAACTTATAAACTCCAAAATTATTCTTAGCCTTAAAAGGTGTTAGAATATATGATATTACATAAATTTCAACTTGCATAAAATGATCAGCAAATAAATATACGAAAAGACAAACTAATCAACATGTTGTTGTGTGTGTGTATTGAATTTTGATTTTATGTATAAAACAACATTAATATATATGTATATGATATACACAAACTTCTACATAATTATAAATTATATATATAATAACCAAAATAATTAATAAAATAAATTTCAAATTTATTTCTTTGACTAAGTGGACAACAAAATATCACGATTCAAAAAATACCAAGCCATCAATTTTAGGTTCACATCAATACACATGTTTGATTATATCCAAAATAGACGATCACTGTGTGTGTATTAAATTTGCATAAAATACATTTAAAAGCAATGATTCATAAATACATAAGAAAAAAAATAAATAGATCAAGTTTCATTATTTTCTTTCTTTTTTCCTTTGAAATTTATTTATAAAAATTACATTTAAAAGCAATGATTCATAAATACATAAGAAAAAAAATAAATAGATCAAGTTTCATTATTTTCTTTCTTTTTTCCTTTGAAATTTATTTATAAAAATTACATTTAAAATCAATGATTCATAAATACATAATAAAAAATAAATAGATCAAGTTTCATTATTTTCTTTCTTTTTTCCTTCTGAAATTTATTTATAAAAAACACATGTAAATAATCAAACTTCAATAATATACAATGACAATTCAAATATATGTTATATACGTTAATTTGGGTCAAGTGCGAATAGGTATAAGTATATAAAACAAATATAGATTTACCTTTATAGATCTAGCCCTCCATGATACCTTGATTTGTAAATCGATTACAAGATACCTTAAATCACCACCCATCTTGCTAGAATCGAATGAACCATGTTTCATTTGTTTTATTTGATGTTATTTGGAGTGAAAAACTTTTGACCATGGAAAAGGAAGAAAATGTGGCAACCATGAAAGAGGTAGAAGGAGGAAGGATTGAATGAATAGATTAACGAAGATGATTTATTTTATGGAGAGAATGAAACCCTTTCTCATTCTCTCTTTCTTACACCTGTTTCTTTCTTTCTTTCTTACATCCGGCCATGATTTTTTCACATGTGAACCAAAAAAATCTCAAGACCTATCTAAGTAACTAAATATATTCAAAGCTTGTTTATATATATATATATATATATATATATATATCGTATATCGATATGCATATATATTACTTTTATATGCACATCCAAATAATCTGTAATAGCTATCAAAATATTTCAAGGAGCTAACTCACTTACTAATAACACCCTGAACATCATATGTTACACCGAAGAAATTTTAATAACAAATTAAAATATTTAAAGAGTAAAAATGTAATTTAAAAGGACAAAATAGTAAATTTTTACAAATGAAGGAATTTGGGAAGTCTAACTTTTCCATTGTGTCAGATAGATTTTTCTATCCCAAACTCATATATAAATTGTTAAAAAGGGATAACGTATGAAGAAAATACATAATATTTACCGTAGAGCGCATATAAGGTTTTACGCCTATTTCAAAATGTAAGTTTCAGAATTAATTACAACAATAAATCAAAACTTAATTATTAAGCAATTAATTGAATTTGTGTGAATTGCCCTAAAAATGGTACAAGAGTTTTATGTGCATTAAAAGGAAGGAAGGAAATGTATTTACATGCACAAATTTGAAATTGCTTCAAGATGAAAACATTAATGATTAAATTATTGCCATAACTAATGAAAGGAAACGATATGTATATTGGAAGGAGAACTTAATAATATATTTGTAAGAATGCGTTAAATGAAAGAGACATTACATATTTTAAAAAGAATGCATTTAATAAAAGGAATGTTGCATATTTTGAAATGAAAATATAATAGTATATTCATAGAAGTAAGGCGATTTTTTTAAGCAAAGATAAGATAAGCTATCTCTTTATTAGTAAAGAATAAGGATAAATCCAACTTTTGAATTTGGAAACATTAATACCAATCAATTACAAAAATTAGTTGGTAGAGAACAAGGTTTCTAACTTATATAAATAAACACATACACACATGTACTTTTGGATATAAATACATAATTTCATGCCATATTCAATAATATTAAATGTGAAAAATATAAATGAATGACACTGATTAATTGAATTATAGTAAATAGTAATTAATGACATTATGGAAAGAATAAAGATGTTACCTTCTTTAAAGAAAAATGAAATGAATTTTATATGTAAAGATAAGAAAAAAGTGAACAAGCATGTAATTATTCATTTTGGAAATTAGCCTAGAAACTCTAGCTTTCAACTATAAATATAGGCATAAGCCTCCACTCTTCTCTTCTCACCTTGTAACCCTAGCTTCCATATCTTAAAAGTACTTCATATTCTTCTCCTTCCTCAAGCAAAAATCTCATTCAAAAATAAAATAAAAGGAGAAAAGTAGAATTATAGAAAAAAAGAGGAATTCAACAACCAAAGTTTAGGAATCGAAAGGAGAGGATTCGCAAAGACAAGAAGAGGGAAAGCTATAAACGCGAGTGAATTGATTTCTAAAATATGTCTTTATGTATGTAATTGAATTTATTTATACATATACCTGATCTGAAGATATAATCTTTTAATCTAAGATAGGAATTCTAATTTAAAGTTTATCTTAAACATATTATTCTCAACCATACGTAAATATGCTGGAAAAACTCCGAAATCATATACTGTAATTTCAGAAGGTAGATTAGATTATTTCACTCCAAATTAGATGAATATAAACTTTAATTATATAGTTTGGTTTAATATAAGGAAGTTGATTTGAATTAGATGAATAATAAAATTGGACACTCTTCTATTCCACCTTGAATTGAAACATACATAAAACATTCCTTTGAAGTATATAATGCATTTAAATAAAAGGTGAAAATATATCAAATCACAAAGTCAATAGGTTAAATTCATGTAAAAAACCTACGAGTTATACGTGTAAATCCGTCTGAGTTATGCACGAAGCTAATGACAAAAATCTGGCGAGAACAATTAGTTAAACCTGCATTTGAAATCGGTTTTTAAATAATAATGAATTAATCAATCAGAAGGAAGAAATAACGAACGAATGGACCAAAAAAATACAATGACCCATCGGTCGACAACTATAATAGATAGTCGACTGATAACAGTCGACCATTATTATATAGGTGGTCGATCAGTTGTTGACGTACAGGCGCAGATTGAACCTTAGCCTATGGTCCAAGTTTAATATATAATTGTCGTATGAATATGAGAAATTATTTCCCACTTTCTTGACTTTTGGATGCCATAGAATTGAAGCAAGTGTGCATGTTGGCAATTAGGCTATGCCACTGTTTAGCATAAGGGTGTATTATATATAAGGCAGTTTGATTGCGATGGTGTGTTTAGCACATAGCACTAACGGGAGGTTTCTTGCTGTAAGCGGGAAATGCGGCCCAAACACTGTTTCTAGATACCCGACGTGGTGCATCGTTATGGCACTAACGAGAGTTTCCTCTATGTAATGGGCAAGTCGGTATAGACACTGTTGGTGGATGTCTGACGCAATGCATAATCACGACATTAATGGAAGGTTCCTTGGTGTAAGCGGGTAATTCGATCTAGACGCTGTTTGTGGATGTCTGGCGCGATGCATAGGGGACGTTACCACTAAGATTGTTGATATGGTTGCATAGTTAGGCCTTAAGTCATCGAGGCAGCAAGTTCGACCCAAGCCTAGCATTATGAGGTCCGCTCAATGTGTAAGCGCGATATATGTAGTTGTTATTTGGGTAATTCTACCCAATAGTGATAAAAAATTATTCCTTGCGATTTCATACTCGGAGCAGTCCTAGAGATCACTAGTCGATCAGTTCGACTCTTGAGTATAAACC
The DNA here is from genome assembly GCA_030737815.1 of Allium fistulosum. Lineage (NCBI taxonomy): Eukaryota > Viridiplantae > Streptophyta > Magnoliopsida > Asparagales > Amaryllidaceae > Allium > Allium fistulosum. Next base: position 1,219,070,127 of record CM060902.1, read on the forward strand.
TATGCTAGATAATATGGTTGTAGGTGTAATTAGAACCATATTCCCTAAGTTAAGATGACCAATCCTAGGATAGTAATTCACAAACATAAAATGGACACCCTAGGTCACATAGATTATAAATTAAGTTAATTTCTTATGAACACCGTACACAAGTAATACAATTCATTCACCGGGAATTTATCTGATTCATTCCTTTTCTTCCTTTTTTCCCAACCACAAAAGGACATGCTAGCAGACAAATTGGCCCAAACACAGTACGTGAAGGAAGAAGCTAGGGCTGGAGTTATATTATTTTAGTTACTCTCCATGTACTATTTATCATATTTTATTATTAATTGGACTCTATGTAGTTATTTTTGGGAGTGTTGTAATTGGACTACGCATTATCAAGACTATTATTTGAGTCATTTATTTTTGGTATTTATATTTTATTTCCTTCTACTGTAAGATCTGAAAGTATAGAATGCTTTAAATTTTATCTTAGTCTCTGCACCATGTAATTTTTTAAACCGACGATTCGTACATCAGGGCATAACACGAGTTCGAAAGTCTTTTAGATTTCCAATCAGCGTGTTTAAAAGTTCGGCTTGTCACAGTTGGTATTAGAGCATGGGTTTAGGATTCCTTAGGGATTAGGCGTGTTTGTGAGAGCATATTTGTAATTTTCCATTATATATATTTATGCTTGTGTGTGTGTATATATATATATATATATATTTATATGCAACACCCTATACATTTTGACTCATAAGGTAGTTGTTAGTTTGTCCCTTATATAAGCAAACAATTATGAGTTAAGTTAAATATTAAGATTGACAATTGAGGTGAAAATAAAACCTTTACATTTATTGTAATTTACTCCATAGGAAAATACTAATAGAGGTTTCCTATACCAACTAGTATTAGCGGGTAAATTATGGATTTAATAGTGAGTAGAAGAAGAGTAATACTAATTGACCTATATAATACAAGCGTGATGTTGATAATGCGTAATAGGGACATAAAAGAAGGACTTCAGAAACTTATGGTAAATCTCCCTAATTAAAGTAAAACCCTATTTTTATATTTTAACAGTTGCAAAAACTCCATTTGACTTAAATTTATAGCTAGATTGTTTCTGTATTAGAGTTGGACACTGTACTTGTGGATAAACTTGAGTTAACCATTCTTGAAGAAGAGGGATGGAAACTCTATGAACTTAAAGCATTGATTAGTATAGTTGGGCCTATATAAATTAGGTTGTTTTCACCTACTCCAATTTAAGTGCTAAACTATTAGGAATGTTTTATAAAAGTTAGAAACATTAGATGTATGATAATTTTAAAGAACAATAAAATATTTGTTTATGATCTCCTTTGAAATGTTTGGACAAACTTATGAAAATTCATTTAAAATGTAGGATTAAAAGAATTTTTGAAATGAGTTAGAGACATCGGTTTTCGAAATTTTTGGAAAACTATAGAAGTCGAAGTTTGAACTAGTAATTCCTTATTTTAAGCTTCAAACGTATAAATAAATTAATAAGATGTAATTTTTTCATGACTAATTTAAAAATTTTATTTCTGCAAAAAGTTTAGTGTAAGGCACTTTGTTGTAGTTACCTTATGATGGGCACTTTGCTTTTGATAATGAAACTTTTGAAAAGTAAATTGAGAAGTAGAAGTTTATGATGGGCACTTTGCTTTGATAATCTTTTGTGAAAACTTTTTATTTATAAAAGTAGAAGTTTAAAAGGATACTTTTTTACATGACGTCTTTTCTATTAGACCATTTAGAAAAAAAGAAACATTTAAATTGAAGAAAAACATCATTGTTTTTGTTAAAACGAAATGTTTGTTTAAATTTGTAGAATATTTGACAGTTTTAGAAACTTACTATTTTTATGGAAATAATGTTAAAATCAAAGGATTTTGATTTAGAAAGTAAAATGAGAGCATTATTATGATTACCACTTAAAATTTTGGATTAGAGTTAGATAATCAGGGTTACACAGCCTGTAAAAATTGAATTGATTATGGTAAACTAGATAGAGTAGTCAAAATGCCAATATGCTAAGGACTTGCTAGTATTGAACATTATGGAGTTGTGAAGCATTGAAATATTTGAGGTAAAGAAAGAAAGTAACATAGAGATTTGGTGGCCTTTTCAACCAATCTTTGAATTGGAAGGGTAAAGTACCAAATCAAACTTTCTGTAATAATAAAGAGTGGACAACACATTGTGTTTTTCTACCAAAGAATGGTTTGAATTGTCAAATATTTGCGCAAGAAAATTTGGTAAGTGCGATTTGGATAAAATATATTTTTAAAGTAAGGAAAGAGTAAGCCAAGGTATTTCATTGTATTAAAGAATGCTAAGGAGGTAAGAAGTTTCCTTGGTTTGGCTAGCTACTATAATAAGCTCATTAAAGACTTCACAATGATTTCTGCGCTGCTAACACACCTTACCCAGATTAATTTAGTTTTCTTGAGGAAATTGAAATGTGAGCATCTTTTTATTAAACTAAAGGAGTTTTTATCGATCATAAGTCCCTAAAGTATCAGTTGTCATAACATCGTCGGAAGAGATAGACGAATTGGATTATCTATGGATGGGTGTCATTGATCCCACATTTCGGGTAACATTACACACACATGTTGATTTTTGACTTCGTGAATTATAGGTAACCAAGCAAGTATGTTTTCGTCTTATAGTATATATTATATGGCGATATTTATAAAATACTAATACTTGAGTTGTCATCACAACTACATGTACATTATTTGTGGCTGACGTGACATGAGTTCCATATCTTATTTACTAAGCTAGACATAGTCCAATTTAGATGCTCCTAAAGGACTTTTGGGTACAACGCTATTTAAGTAATGAACATTGTGACCATTGGATTAATATGGCAAGACACCATTCCATCTTGAGTTGTCTTGATCATATAAAAATGTATTATAATGGTGGAGAGTTATGTTTGGAAAAGAGAAATTTAGAGGTTCAAATTGCAAAGGATATCATAGATGAATTTGTAAATAAGATTACATAAGGAATGGCTAATTCGGGGATTTGAATTTGCATTAAGTAAAAGATATTACAGTTTTCACGCATTGAGAACGAGAAGACAATTTTCATGGAAAATAAGATTTGAAAGATTTTAAGAAGAGGATGGTTGGATTTCATTCAATTATCCTGATGGCGGCAGTGTTTGGATTCACAAGCAAGACCGACTTCAAAATTGCATTGGAAAGGATCCACCAAAGGATCTCGTGGAGTTTTATCATGAAGTTGAGAGATATCTGCGTTAAGAGAACGCTGAGGCTGATAAAGCTGAGGTTAATGCTGTGGATGATGGAGGATCATCCGAAGTAGGATATGGTAAAGATAAAAGAAAGCCAAAAGCTGATGATGACTTCGGAGGACCAAACCGACAAAGGAGGGAATCGAAGTTCTCTTCCTACACTGATCTAACTGAGACCCCGAAGAGGATATACCTAGATACTAAGGGGGCAGATCCCCTATCGAAGGTCAGCTAAGAGAGAACCCACAAATCAGGAGAGAAGGTTTGGAAATTTTTGCCTTTTCCATGAGCTAGATGGACATGAAATGAATGAGTGTAGATACCTTCGTGATTTGGTAGAAGAGCTGTTATGGAGTAATTAGCTACAACAATACGTAAGGAACAAAACTACAATGGTGCAGCCAGAGCAGCCACTATCTATGTCGAATGGATCAAGACACGATCTAGGTTGAGATTGGTAATTCCATGATCAGGAAGGACGGGAGTTAGGTTTATTTCCCACGTTTCACTTTTCACTTTTCTTTTTGAATATATAAGACAATAATAACCTTAGACCATTTATACGTGTATGAGACCTAGATTGGTCTCTAGATACACTCTAAGTTGGATGTCTGAGATAAATGTTTAGGACGTTTGCTTGATTTCTTTGACTTGAATATTTGATTTTTGAAATCCATTTGTACATGATGATTGATATTGATCGTTGTAGTCCTGTTCGGAGTAACATGACGATGATAATAAGGTGCACGTACCCTTGTCGAAGAGCAAGAGGATTAGGCTCGTATTAGAGTAAGACCCCTCATCGAAGAGCAAGCAAATGGACTTGCATGGACGTTGAATCCCATTGTCGGAGAGCGAGCGGATTGGAATTAGCAAGGATCCAGAGAATTCAAATCCTAGATTGGATGATTAAACGATCTGAAGAGATCGAATCCTAAATTAGATATTAAACGATCCGAAAAGATCGAATCCTAGATTGGATGATTAAACGATCGATAGAGATCGAATCCTAGATTAATTGATTAAACGATCCGGAGAGATTAAACCCCAGATTGGATGTTAAATGATCCAAAGAGATCGAAACCTAGATTGAATGTTAAAAGATTTGGAGGGATTGAACTCTAGATTGGATGACAACCGCCCCGACCAGATCGAACCCTACAGTAGATGTGAGGACCCGCCTTTCTAATACCCTGAATCAACGTCGAATGACAATGTTTGACTCCTGAATACCACAAAAGACAGCCCGTTAGGATACATGGACATATTAAGATGACAATATATAAGGATCACACCAGTGGAAGTGACCGATAAATAAATATCAATACAGAAAATCATAATACATCAACTCCCAATAGAATGGAGTTCTGAATATATATCCAATACAACAGTATCGTATATAAATAATAGACCTATCATGTACTAAAAATGTATCGAGTATACATTTCTCAAAATCTCGATGCTATATCTCCAAAATGCTCCAGCTGCATCCTGCTAGCGTATCCCTAAAAGCACCTAGCTCTTGAACTACTCAATTGAGTACCCGAGAGTTGTCTTATCATAAGCAGACAAAGACAAAACGCGGGTCAGACATAAAGTCTGGCGTGAAGAGAACTATTTTAGAATATTGTATATTAAAACTATGCAAATAAAAAGGGATCTTAAATCATAGCCTGCCATCTCCACAAATGTGGATCAGTGGAAATTTGGACTGCCTATAAATAAGTAAATTAAACTCGTCCTAAACAATAGGGAATTATACCTTACCTTTCTTTTTTTCTATATCCTTAAATCAATCCACCATGAATATAATGTTGTGACTAAAAACTGGCATGTATAATAGTGAAATGTGAGGCACATCCCATTGTATGAGTGTAAGATCAAAATTATACTCACTCGATGTAACACCCCACACCCCTTAGTATACCCAAAAATGACACACTAAAAGATGTGGTGCGTTGTAGGTATAGCTAAAAATTTAAAGAGACTAAGATTCACAAGACAATTAAATAAAAACAGCGGAAACATTTAAACAATAACTCATTTAAAAGTTAAACTTCATAAAATAACTCATTTGACACACTAAAAGATGTGGCTATTGACTATATTGAAAATGGTGTGCTGGTGCTGCCTTATTCCAGTAATCAATTTGTCAGAAACTTATGGAATCAATTTGCTGCTAACAAGTATGTTCTACATGACCATGAATCTGTTCAATGGAATGGCAAAGCCCACAATATATCCTGTGTTTATGATGCTCTGATGGGTATGGATACTATGCTTAGTTGTAAATGGCACAGGGTTACTTGGGACAACAATTCTTCAAGCACTGACAACCTGATGTTCTGGAAATTTGTGAACAAGGCTCTGTTAACTAGAGATAAGTTGCTTGGTTTTGGCATGACTGTTCCTTCTTTCTGTGTTCTATGCAATGCTCATGATGAAATTTCCCAGCATCTTTTCTTCGAATGTCCTTTTGTTCTACAACTCTGGAGTAAAATGTTGGGTAAATTAGGGATGGCTGCTGTTCCTCTTGATTCTTCTGAGCTGTGGGCTTTGATTGAGAATGCGACAAAGTGGAATGAAGAGAGAAGCTTTCCCTTCTTCTACATTTAAAAAAAACCGATGAAGTTCATTTGGTATGAAAGAAATAGGAGGACTTTTGAAGGACATTTGAGGAGTCATGAAGTTCTATGGGCTGTCTTCAGGCATGATATTCTAATAGGAATGAGAACGAGTGTGCATGCTTTTCAAGAGTATCAGATTGTGCCTTGGATCCCTTAGTGCCTTCCCATTGTTTTTATTTTCTGTTGTACCTTTGTTTCTCTTCTTTTTTTAATAAATCTGGTAGGGGCCCAGTTTAACCCTGCTTGCTCTGCAAAAAAATGTCTCAAAATACCAAAAACATATGTCTCATAAAATAAGCGTTGCATGACTTGCCAACTCATAAAGGCCGAGCATCAAAGGCCCGGTGGGTTATTGCAACCTTTGGACATTCCCGTTTGGAAGTGGGATCAAGCCTCCATGGACATTATTGACGGTCTTCCCCGTTCTTGTTCGGGTCATGACAGCCTATGGGTGATAGTAGATAGACTTACAAAATCCGCCCATTTTCTTCCTGTTTGGTCCAATCGGACTGTACCTATTTTGGCTAAACTCTATGTCAAGGAAATTGTTAAATTGCATGGAGTTCCTACTTCTATTGTTAGCGATCGTGATCCATTGTTTACTAGTGGATTTTGGTAGGGTCTTCAAAAAGCTTTGGGAACAAAGCTTAATTTTAGCACCGCTTATCATCCTTAGTCCGATGGACAAACCGAGCGTGTGAATCAAACTCTTGAAGATCTTCTTTGTGCATGTGTTCTTGATTTTGGTGGAAGTTGGGAAGATCATATTTATCTTGTTGAGTTTTCTTATAATAATAGCTTCCAATCTAGTATTGGTATGGCTCCTTTCCAGGCACTATACGAAAGGCCATGCCGATCTCCTTTGTGTTGGCTTGAAGCCGGTGAGAAGCTGGTTTTAGGTCCAGATTTTATCCATGATGCCACAGAAAAGATTGACTTTATTCGTCATAGGATGAAAGAAGCTCAAAGTAGACAAAAATCCTATGCCGATAACCGAAGAAGGAATTTAGAATTTTCTATGGGAGATTTGATGTTCATTCGTGTTTCACCTATGAAGGGTGTTGTGCGTTTCAATCGATCGGGAAAATTAGCACCTCGATATATTGGTCCATTTTCCATCACCGAACGCATTGGTTCCGTGGCTTATCGCCTTTTATTACCGGCTCAATTTTCTGCTATTCACGACGTATTCCACATCTCTCAACTACGGAAATGCCTTAGGGATTCCGATTCTATTCTTGAGCCTGGTGTTATCGAAGAAATTGAAGTTTCACCTAATTTGACTTATGAGCAACATCCTATTCTCATCATTGCTACAGAGGTTAAACGACTTTGAAATAAAGATGTTCTGCTTGCGAAAGTTCAATGGTCCTCAAATCCTAAGGATTGCTCTTGGGAATCCAGAGAATTCATCGGGCGAACACATCCGGATTTACTCTCTCATGCTCATTAAGGTGAACTTCTCATTTCAAAATTTCTTCTTTTGTGTTGATTATGTCTTAGTATGGTTGTTACTTTTTATTTTCTTCTTAAGTATTGCGAGGACGCAATTTCTTTAAGGAGAGGAGTCTGTAACAACTCGCATATTTTACGTTTGTATATTTAAATGTTTTATTTAAATATAACAACGTTTATCGGATTAAAGTCCGAAATGTTACTTTTTATAAACAGTCGAATTGGGACTCGAGACCACTTCCATTGAGTCCAAAATGGCGTTTACAACTTTTTTGAGTATAAACAATGATATGTTTGGAGTTGAGAGTAGAATTTTGCTATTTTTCTATTTTGGGCTTTGGATTTGGGTTTCAGCCCATTAATCCATCTTTATACCCTAACTCAACTCCTCTTCATTCATTTCATTCCTCATTTCCTAACATTCAAGCTCTAGAGAAAAATAGAGGAAAAGATTGGAAATTAGAATTCCAAAACCCCAGTTTGTTTAGGAAATACAAATTCAAGTCCAAAATCCAAGAGAAGCTTAGGTAAGCATCCTCTTCACCTTCTCCATCTCTATCTCTCTTAAATTCTCAGAAATTCCTAACCTTAACTTAGGAAAAACTTTACCTTCGATAATAGATTGAAGATTCTAGAGGTGTATTGAAGAGGAATTGGCCTTTCCTTTGTTTTAGAGCTTCTCGTTCGTTGTTTTTGGGTTTAAAGGTGAGTTTTTGAACTCACATCTACGTCTATAACTTTCATTGTTGTTAGGTATGAATTCCTAACTTCTATTCATGTCCATGTGCTTTTGATTTGAATTGATTTGGTGAATTTTCCAATTTTGGTGTTTTGAAGTCAAAATCTTTAAAAATCCTATCTTGGATGTTTGGACATGTTTTGGTGGTGTATCGAAGAGCCTAAAGGGCTGGGTTGTCGATTGGCATAAACCCCTAGCATCCATCGCTCGATCGATCGCATTTCATTTGGATTTTCGCCCTTTACGGGCTAGGCTGATTTTTGCCTACAGGTGGATTTCAAACGTCTGAATTCCAATTCAGATGTCTGGATTCAAATTTAGACGTCTGGATTGGAAATCCAGACGTCTGGAATTGGTCCCTGGAAAATGCAAAAAGGTAGAGACAAAATCCAAACGTCTGGAAATCCATTCAGACGTCTGGTTAGTGGTTCAGACGTCTGGATGGTAATTTCAGACGTCTGAAATGTGCAGTTTTGCCTATTTTGGCTGTTTTGAGTGGATTTCCAATTTTAATCGATTTTTTTGTTGATCCGGTTAGTTGTTATCACTTATTATCAACTTTGATGACTTCTTTCTTTGGATTTTTGGGAATTCCCATTTGATGGGTTTGATATCGATTTTTATGGATTTAATTCACATTTTCGTATGTGAATTTTTGGTGATTGATTGTTTCTACAATCATTTTCGTGGTTTGTCACTTTAAAATACAAAGGTTTATATACTAGTAGTAAATACTCAAACTCTTTCACAAAAACGATTTCAACACTACTTTTAAATAAAATGCTCGTTTTTAAAACCATTTTCCAATCTATTAGTATATACAAACCTTTACCTCATTCGTATGAGAAATCTAATTAAACGGCTTAGCAAAACAAGTGGTATGAAATGCTTGCGTTTACTTTGTCGGTTAATTCTTAGACTTGTTCGATTGAAAATCTTGTGACAATTTTCGAGTGGAAATCTACAATTTGTTCATAAATATTTAAGTTAAGCTAGTGGTTATGGGACATGAAGCCAAACTCTTATATTTACTAGCTTAGTGTGATTCGCACTTCTTATTGATCAATGGTGATCATTTTGTGATTTAGACTAGCGATGTGCGATGTCTCTTTGTTTGTGTGGAGACTAAAAACCTCGTTTGTGGAACTTCGGTTCAATTTGGTGGGGTAGCGACCCATGGTCTTCGGGCCGTTTGTGGAGCCTCGGCTCAAAATTGATGGTTAGCGACCATGGAATAGCGTTCCGTTTGTGATACACATGTTGGTGAGTTTTCATGCTCCGGTTTGTGATAGGTCTCCCCCCTTTGTGATTTCTGGATTTCTGGTGGTTGATCTCTAGAATTTGTGTTTCGCCAATTTTCGTGGATTTCATCGATAAGCTTTATCAATATTTGTGTTTTGGTAAATAATTTAAAGAATATGACATTCTTTTTGGTGTTTGAGAATATTTGAGATATTGTATGATTTTTGTCATTATCCGATGTATACTTGTCACAGAATGGCTTTATTGATATCATACTTTTTTGTGATATCTCTTATCCTATCTCATTTTATCTGATATTTATAGCTAGACTGATCCGTTTATTATTTTCTTCTTAAATAATACTCGGGTCAGACCGAGGTATTTCAGGTGCTCCTGCTTGACTTCTTATCAGGGTCCTTCACCTGACTTTTGGCTAACTATTTTAGCATAGTAGTTTTTGTTAGTATACATTTGAGATAGAGACTCCTTGTTGTATACTTATCTTTTGTCTAGCACTTGTATCTATTCTTTTGTGATATAGTGGATCTAGTTTGACCACTATTTTGATGTACACTTTTATGTGTTATATTCATATCTGTTTCCGCCTTTGTGATATGAATGTCTATGACTGATTTTTGTTATGTTTATTTCTATATTTTTTTTCGAAGTCCTCATAGCCACTATGTGGAAGCTTTGAGTTTGTATTTCGATATGTCAAATTTCCTCTTGAAATGAAAAGTAAGTTATATTATCTGACATATCAGTACTCGAACAAAGCAATTACACAGATGGTCGCTCCTCAACAGCCATATTCTTCATGCTAGTCGACGGCATTACCCCGTAGTGTCCTTGGCTAGTGTGAGTATAGAGGTGGGGCGTCACATAAACACTCACCTGTGGTCCTTAGCTCTTTTCCTTGGCCTTCCCGGATCCACTTGTAGGGTATAAAATATTTTAATTAAAAAGATCTTCTCCTCGGAAAAATATTCCTTTTAGGGTACAGCCTCAGGCAATGAACCAAGATGGAGAAAATATGAATGAGAAAGATAGCTAGGCCTAGGGTCTTATTTATTGTGTCACTTGTGGATCTCAAACCGTTGGATTTGGAGATTAAATCTGGTGCAACCACATCAAAGGCTCGATGGGAACCATCGGATGGAAGCACGGACGCACAAGATGCAAAAGAAATCGAAAAACACATCATATTTGCATCTAGACGATTTAACGTCCAAAACACAAGGCGGGTCGACCGATAGGTTGACCTTTGCACATGGTAGATCGACCTATAGGTCGACCTAGCCATTAGGAGGGTCGACCCTTGGGTCGACCTGCCCTATTATATATATTTTTTCTTTGTTTTCAGAATTCTTCTTTCTTCCGTAACTTCTTCGTTTCAGCTTCGATTTTGACAATCTATATGGAAATTAACTAGAAAATTACCATGGACACAATGGTGCAACTCCCGTGGCTCAATTATGATAATTTCACAAATTTATTTTATTATTTAATTTATTCGTTAATAAATTACTATAGCTTAAATTTCGGGTTGTTACACTCGAGAATAGTGGTGGTATAGGAATCCTAATCAAGTTCTACCTCTAATCAAGCAATTTACATAAGTATATGAAATTCCACAAAAGAACCATACAACCCACTATTCATTTTAAACTATCTATTATACGATATACTATCAATTGTCTATTATATATTATAGTATATATCGCCTACTATACAATACAACATCAATCGTCTACTATATGATATATTACTAATCGTCAACCACACAAATTAAATTATCTACTATACTATATATTACTAACGCCTGCTATACGATGTATTACTAATCGCCCTTCCATTGGAGAATAAACCAGAATAAGTCAGTATCTAAATATACTATAGAGTCTGAGTCGCATCACAATGCAATAGACTTGTATAGATCTCACATATACCTCCACAATAGGCATGGGTGATATACGATCTATTTTAGATGGCCATCGCCATCTCTCTCCGAACATGCCCCAAAATCTCATATGCAAGTTATGCAGTTCTCCCGTGGTATCATAGATTATCTACGTAATCACTACATATCCATACTATGGATAACGGGCGTGCCCTGTATATTGTGCTCTCGGTAGCTCAAGTGAATCCACCAAAGTCGTATAGAACGTATCATCTCTCAAATATATGCATCGAACAACTAGAGTTAACATATAACTCTAGTCTCACCTAATAAGTCATATTATCATAACCTCTCGCGGATAGCGTCTCATTTACATCGAGTGAAAACATCATAAAGTTTTACCTTGCTTTGGGCATCGACTCGACTATATCAATTACATCGTCTTGCCATCGGAACTTGATACTTGGTTTCCGGCAACTAGATCATAATCTACGATGTTTTTCTCCTTTGATTTATTTAGCTTGTCCAAATATATTTCTTGAATATCAAACTTCACTAAATATATTTCCGTGAGATTATATCGAGTATTTATAGACTACGTATAAACATATATACATTCTTTACACGTAGTTTTACTCATTCAACTAATTTAATTGTTTAATAAAATCCATGCCATACAATTATATAGACCAATCAGCCCATTCACAACATTAAGAACTTTATATAAATCCTAACATCCAATTCAACCAAGTTCATCTTACTAGAGAGTTTAGTTCAACAATCAGATAGTTTATTTATTTACTTAAACCATATATTCTTAATATTATTTTATAGAAGTCCTAAACTTATTTTATAAAATACACTTCCTATCGATCATACTTAATTTCACTTAATTATACTATTAAAATTAAGTTTAGAAAACAATAAGACCTCAAATGTTATATAGGTCATGTGGATAATTTATATATATGTACACACATACATTTAAAATCATTTCTTATGATCTAAATTTAATAAATTTCGTTATAGCAGTTTTCTGGATTTTACAACTTTATAAAACCCTATTAAGTAAAAAAATACTTCTTTTTTAATTTCTAAACTTCTGATTGGTCATAAAATATATTATAATATTTCTATCACTAATATAACTCTTAATTAGAGTTCTAATTAATTTATAATCACGCTAAAAATTAATATCAACTCTATCTAATTCTATTAGCTAGGAATAGAATCCAATATCTACATTTACAGGATGTTAATCAATTATCCTAAATATTAACAATAAAATATATAATGATATTTCTATTGCTAATATAACTCTAAATTAGAGTTTAATTAATTTATAATTAGTATAAATTAATATCATCACTATCTAACTCTATTCGACATGAATATTACACAATATAAATATACGGGATATTAATTAATTATCCTGGATATTTACTCAAAAAAATCCAATTAAATGGGAAAACATCTTATATGTATATATTTTCTACCACTACTGTGTAACATTTTCAGTATATAAAATTATTGAGATATGTACTGAGAAATAATTTCAGAGTTATAATTCCACTCACCTGAACCGTAAATTTTCAAATGTCCAAATCCGGTCCAAGCACATACCTTGTCGTAGACAATCTCACTACGAGTGCAATGATGAAGATCGCGTCTCAATTAGACCTCGTATGCAAGATATATGAATTAAATTCGGAACGAGAATAATCGATTTATTAATTAACTAATTAACAAACTAATTACCTCTTTAATATTAATCCTACTTCTTCCCAAATTCAATTTTCCCTCCTGTACAGACCACCACTTCTCTCCACCAGCACGCGAGCTACGATCGATGAAATCACGTACGATCACCCCCATTCTTCACGTTGAGCGATAACGTACGCCATAGCGCCACTCGTTCGAAGTCCGTACCACTCCCGGATGATGTGACTTTTGCACGCCCTAGGTCCGCATGCACGAACCCGTTTCGATAGCATCCATCGAAGCTCCTCCAACCAATGCCAAATCACTCCAATTCGAACCAATTTCACGTTGACACACTTCGTTCCCCCAACCGATGCATCTAGCTCCATTTCATTGCATCTCTATAAACGACCACGAATAATATACAGCATGAATGGTGATGGTTCGACCTCCCGTTGGTGCCAAAAGGTCGGCCTCCCTCCATGTAGTACAATGCAACTTCCAGATCGAATTTCGTTGAACATATTAATCAAAATAATTGCCTTTGTGAGGGGGCTTAATGGATATTTCTAAAAATGAGTGGGAATAGGAAAAATAGAACGGGTTCGGGTTTTGTACGGGGTGTAAGGTGTTTAAGGGAGATATTTATTTAAATTAATTAAACAAATCATTCTACATTTCACGCTTTCGCACTTTCAACTCGTACGAGCTGTAACATGCTCCAATCAAAACGATTCTCAAATCACGCGACTCTATATATTTCTCCGATCTCAATGAAAAAGGTTTTGGGGCATATCTCCGTCATATACAAAAGTTAGCCTTTTGGATCTATCTACGAACCAAACGCAGACTACTAGATAAAAAATTCGTCGGTCGAAATTTATCGATGCTTATACTCATTCTCAACCGCTCGGACGATCCAGACTCAATGGAAGAGGTCTCAAGTCCAAATTCATCCATTTGCAAAAGTTGAATTTTCAACCCATCGATTAAATTAGCAATCCGATAGTTAGATAAATCAATTATTTAAATATTCTAGTGAATAAAAATGCGTGTTGTTACATTCTTCCCCCCTTAAAATGAATTTCGTTCTCGAAATTCCAAGGCAAAATGTAACTCTACCCAAATGATATAACAATCGAACACTAACATATCCATAACAATCATTAACTAGTATATACCCATGCAACGAATATTAACTCATAACAAGCAGTTCATATACCATTACATCTTGGCACTAGTCTACACAAAAACACACATGGAAATACACATGTCTACTAACATGACACATTCCATTAATCTAGCATCTGCAAATATTCGAAATCTAAACCAAACGCCTAACTTACACACATGTTTCCAAGAAAATAGAAATGGAAAACGAAGTGCAATCTTGCCATTCAAAAGAGAAGTTAACTAGCTATACTATGTCTAACAACCTTCTCATTAACGTTTCTTCCAAATTCAACTTAGGTTATATAAAATTTCGACAGCACTTTGCGCCGCTAGCTCCAAAAAAAATCCTAACCACAACAAGTATACACCCCATATCTAGGGAGCCCATATCTAGGACACATACATGCAATATATACGTATAATATACCTTATAAATTGTGTATGTCACATAGCAAACACACCTGTTAAACATAAACACGTACCTCTTTAATTAGCAAGCATAAGCCACTTAGGCGCTAGCATAAGCAAATAAGCAATCCAAATAGCCAACAAATGCATCCATGTACCTTCTCACGTACACAAAAAAGAGGATTAAACATAATTGCAACAATAACTATGGATTTAGGCATGTCGAATCAATAAATGCATACATACCAACATGGTGACTCAATCACGAATAACATCCAAACATGCAACTCAACACATGCTCTAACTTTCATTTCTAAAATGAATGCAACTAGCATAAAATTTAAATACGTATAGTCCTAGCATAGTAACCGATACTATCACAACTATATATATCCCTCAATTAGAGAGTAAACTCAAATAAGTCGATATCTAAATATACCATTGACTCTGAGTCTCCTCAAAAGGCAATAGACTCATAGATCTCATTTCGACCCCTACAAAGGCTATGGATGTCATAATCTACTTTAGATAGCTATCTCTCTCCGAATATTATTTTAAATTGTGAAATTATAACTACCATATAAGCAATCAAACACATAATACAAGCAAAAATCAAAAAATAGCAATCAACGACAAACAGTAATCAGGCAACAAGCAACAACAAGCAACCACTAACAAAGCAACTAGAAAATCATAGCAAGCAAGAATAAGCAATAATAACTAGCATACTAATTATCGAACATGCAAGCAAGTAATTAGCAAAAATTAACAACAATAAAAACAGCCAACCCGAAATTGAACAACATCAAATAGTAGCAAGCGAACTTAAGCAGTAGCAAACAACAGCAGGCAACAAACAAGCGTACAAAATAATTAATTATTCAAAAGGAGTTTATACCATCATGCATGGTAACCGTCAAGGGTCAAATGTGCATGTTAAACCATAAACTCCAATGAGTTCGTTCGACATTCAAAAGGAATAAATGAATAACTGGTGTAACTTCTTTCGTGAATATAACACATAAACTACTACCATACCTCTCGGCTATGAAGAGGAAAACTTATCCGACATGTAGGATCCCCGAGTCTCGAAACACTCGACTAAATCCAACATCAATGCCTCAAATTTCCTTTTCTTACGATCAAAATTCATTCTCCAAAAGAGGAAATTTCAACGATTATATCATCATTAAATGAAGATTTTCAATTGCCTGGGTTTTCTCGGGTTCAGATCCACCTCGACCGCTCAAAATTAATAAGGATAAGATACTAAGTGCACTACGGTGCTCGCCTAGGCAGGTATCATCCTTTCACTTAGGAGATTATCCAAATTGCCATAGAACTGGTCGAGAAATTCTTCCCCGAAATATCCCATGCAATAATAATTATATAATACGAAAATTTTATAATTACTAAAGATCATTCCAATGAAACGACGCTCGTTCCAAACCTTCGTTTGCTCGCTAGTTTTATTTGTTAAATTAGGGTCAGCCATCTGACTCTAATGGTGTAAACTCTGATCCGGTTCTTTGGCCCAACTACAGAAATTTCATTGCATGACTAAGGTCATACTTCGGAAATCTCTCAATCATCTCAAAAATCGACTCAAGTGCTCGTTTATCAGAATCAAGTGAAAAACCCTTTTCTAACTGGTGCAAATTACCTAGAAACTGAACGCTCGAACTATAAGTTAAGAACTGGCATGTGAATGGATCAATCTTTAGAAAATGTCCCTCTTGCACATGGGATTACTCCCATAGCTGAGGTTTGCTGATACAAAGAAATTTTTTTATAACATGAACAATTCTAGGCAAACGCCTAAAAGTCATCCGCCCGATCTTTGCTCATTACCGGACATCCACAGAACCCTCTCTAGATATAAATCCAACTCACACTTTATCGACCAAATCCACTCAACTTAAAATCTCATGCATCAAGTTAGAATGGCATCACTTTGGTCGCTCCACCTTAGTTTTGCTACTAAGGTGTCTCGTATAAGATTCGACTCTACCAAAGAATTTATCTACTATGGAAGATGCCAAGTTTAGCATATTTACCGAATAATTAACAATAGATAAATATACCGCTCAAGTGTTGGAAGGAATAGAAGTGAGTTCCCAAAAATAGAGCATACCAAACTTCATAAGCTCGTTCCGATTCTCCTGAGCCGTATGCCCGCTATGACCCGGTAATGCCTAAGAAGCACAAGTCATCATCACTTACACACCCTTCAAAAATGTAGGTCAGTCCTTCTTCAAGTGGTCAAGCTGGTCGCAATTGAAGCTTTTACGATTCCCTTTAGCTAGATGACATTTCATAGAAAAATGTCTCCCATATGCCACGGGAGTGACATACCAAGCCAGCTTTTCGCTTCGAACAAGCTTGATCTTCCTTGTATCGTGGTCTTTACGCTTCGGTTGGAGTTTTAGTTGCTTTCCACTTTCATTTCCTTAACGGGATCCGTAGGCATTCTCACCGAGGAGAACCATCCCAACAAGATACTCAAAAGTGGACCCTAACAGGGATAAGGCTAAGCAATAAACCCCTAACCAATGCTTAAGACCCAAAGCAAATCTCTTTACCCGCAACAACAGAGTATTAACCACCTTAAATCCCAAAACAAAAGGTTAAATTGGTCATCACTCCTTTACTGACAAGTTGTCCTACTCGAGATGGATGGAATGCTCAAGCTACATGCTCTTCTTGATCTTAGAAATGAACTGAGAATCAGAGCGATGCCTAAATAAATTCTGAATTAAAGGTCTGCTTACCAGCCACCCAAATTTCGCATCTTACCCAGCCAAAGTCATCCTTTTCCAAATGCCAAGAAATAATCTTCCTTAAGAGAATATTCCTTAAACTTACATCAATGGAAGCCTTCTTAAGCATGTGTCTAAGATCGTGCCTTAATAACTATCTCATGACTCAGATATGGCTCCCCTCCAAGGCTAAGGAAATTCTAGCACTGCTTCGAAGAGCATAAAGATGGAGGAGCTAGAAATACCGATGCCTAAAATGGGCACTCCACTTCTGATGCTAAATGCAAAATGTTGGAAATGTTCATGGAAGATGAAACATCTTTTGCTGCAGCTAAATAGTCTTTGAACTAATTAGGCATCTCAAACTGCCTATTTGCAGTCGCTTATGTATTTTGTCTGTTTATACAGATAGCCTGACGAAAGTACAATAGCAACCATCGGTCGAAATGAATCAAATTCAGAAGATAAGTGGTGTATATAGTATAATACAGTAGAAAATACAAGTATGCTCTCTCAAGTATTCTCCTACTTCCAGATTGATTAACTTAAACTGGTCTACTTGGTCTGAATGTTGAGCCTAAGCTCTGATACCAAATGTGTCAACCCGCCCTTTGTAATACCCTGAATCAACGTCGAATGACAATGCCTGACTCCTAAATACCAACAAAACAGTCTAGTGGGATAAAATTAAAACAAAACATTAAACCAAGACATCGATAAGACCTCACAACGAAATGGCAACATATAATATATTGAATATACATGAATAGAATAAGATGACAATATATAAGAGGCCACATTAGCGGAAGCGACTGATAAATAAATATCAATATAGAAAATCAGAATACATCAAATTCCATCAGAATGGAGTTCTGAATAAATATCTGATACAACAGTCTCGTATATAAGTAATAGGTCTGTCATGTACTGCAAATATATCAAGTATACATATCTCAAAATCTCGATGCACTACCTCCAAAATCCTCCAACTACATCCTGCTAGCGTATCCCAAAAGCAATGGCTCTCGAACTACTCAATTGAGTACCCGAGAGTTGTCATATCATAAGCAGACAAAGAAAAAACATGGGTCAGACATAAAGTCTAGTGTGGGGGGAACTATTTCAAAATATTATATGTTAAAACTATGCAAATAAACAGGGGCAATTAAATCACATCTGACCCTATCCACAAAGGTGGCTCAGGGGAAATCCGGACTGCCTATATGCGAGTAAAGTAAACTCATCCTAAACGATGGGGAATTATACCTTACCTTTCTTTCTTCCTATATCTTTAAATCAATCTGCCGTGAATATAATGCTGCAACTAAAAACTGGCATGCACAATAGTGAAATGCGAGGCACATCCCATTGTATGAGTGTAAGATCAAAACTACACTCACTCGAGACAAGTGGTGGTATAGGGATCCTAATCTAGGTCTACCTATAATATCAAGCAATTTACACAAGTATACCAAACTCCACAAAAGAACCATACAACCCACTATTCATTTTAAACTATCTATTATATGATATACTATCAATCGTCTATTATATATTATAATATCTATCGCCTACTATACAATATAGCATCCATCGTCAACTATATGACATATTACTAATCATCAACCATACGACATATTTCTAATTATCTACTATATGATATATTACTAATCGTCTACTATACAATTATTACTAATTGCATTTCCATTAACTACCCATTGGAGAATAAACTAGAATAGTCAGTATCTAAATATATCGTAGAGTCTGAGTCACATTATAATGCAATAGACTCATATAGATATCACATTGTCCTCTACATAGGCATGGGTGATATATGATTTATTTTAGATGGCCATTGCCATCTCTCTGAACTTGCCTCGAAATCTCGTATGCAAGTCGTGTAGTTCTCCTGTGGTATCATGGACTATCAATGTAATCACCACATATCCATATTATATGAATAACGGGCGTATCCCGTAATACATGCTTTCGGTAGCTCAAGTCAATCAACTGAAGTCGTATAGAATGTATCATTTCTCAAACATGCACATCGAACAACCAGAGTTAACATATAACTCTAGTCTCACCAAGAAGTCATATTATTAAGACCTCTCACGGATAGCGTCTCATTCGCATTGAATGAAAACATCACATAAGTTCAACCTCGTTTTGGGCATCAAATCGATTATATCAATTATATCATCTTTCCGCTAGAACTCGATACTCGGTCTTCGATAACTAGATCATATTCTAAGATATTTTTCTCCTTTAATTTATTTAGCTCATCCAAATATATTTCTTGAATATCAAACTTCACTAAATATATTTCTATGAGCTTATATTGAGTATTTATAGACTACGTATAAACGTAAACACATTTTTTACACATAGTTTTACTCATTCAACTAATTTAATTGTTTAATTAAATCCATACTATACAATTATATAAGCCAATCAACCCGTTCACAAAATTAAGAACTTTCTATAAATCCTAACATCAAATTCAACCAAGTTCATCCTACTAGAGAATTTAATTAAACAATCAGATTATTTATTTATTTACACAAATCATATATTCTTCGTATTATTTTGTAGAAGTCCCAAACTTATTTTATAAAATAATATACTTGCCTATCAATCATATTATAGTTTAATTTCACTTAATTATACTATTAAAATTAAATTTAGCTAACAGTAAGGCCTCAAAATGTTATATAGCTCATGTGTATAATTTCTGTATATGTATACACATACCTTTGAAATAATTTCTTATGGTATAAATTTAACAAATCCCGCTATAGCAATTTTATTGATTTTACAACTTTATCAAACCCTATTAAGTAATAAAATACTTCTTTTATAATTTCTAACTTCTGATTGGTGAAAAAATATATAATAATATTTCTATCACTACTATAACTCCTAATTAGAGTTTTGATTAATTTATAATCACGCTACAAATTAATATCAACTCCATCTAATTCTATTAGCTACGAATAGAATCCAATATCTACATATATAGGATATTAATCAATTTTCCCAAATATTAGCAATAAAATATATAATGATATTTCTATTGCTAATATAACTCCAAATTAGAGTTAATTAATTTATAATTAGTATAAATTAATATCAGCACTATCTAGCTCTATTCGACACGAATATAATACAATATAAATATACTGGATATTCATCAATTAACCTAGATATTTATTCAAACAAATCCAATCAAATGGGAAAATAATTTCATATATGTATATATGTTCTACCACTACCGGGTAACATTTTCAATATATAAAATTATGGGGATTTGTACTGAGAAATAATTTCAAAGTTATAATTCTGCTCACCTGAAGCTTAAATTTTCAAATGTCCAAATCCAATCTAAGTCCATACCATGTCGTAAATAATCTCACTACGAGTGCAACGGCGAAGACCACGTCTCGATTGGACCTCATATGCAGAAGATATGAATTAAATTCGAGACGAGATTTGTCAATTTGTTAATTAACTAATTAACAAACTAGTTACCTCTTTAATATTAATCCCACTTCTTCCTAAATTCAATTATCCCTCCTGTAGAGACTACTATGCTCAAACCCATTAAGGCCACCACTTCTCTCCACTAACACGCATGCTACATTAGATGAAATCACGTACGACCGCTCCCATTCTTCACGTTGAGTGATAACGCATGCCCTGGCACCACCCATTTGAATTTCGCGTCATCCCAGCAAGATGCAACTTTTGCGTGCCCTAGGTCCACATGCATAAACGCATTTTGATAATATCCATCGGAGCTCCTCTAACAATGCCAAATCACTCTAATTCTAACCAATTTCACGTTGGCGCACTGCGTTCCCCCAATCGACGCCTCTAGCTCCGTATCGCCGCATCTCCATAAATGACCATGAATGGTGATACGACATGAATGGTGATGGTTCGACCTCTTGTTGGTGCCAAAAGGTCGGCCTCCCTCCATGGAATGCAATGCAACTTCCGGATCGAATTTTCGTTGAACGGATTGATCGAAACAATTGCCTTTATAAGGAAGCTTAATGGGTTTTTTTGAAAATGAGTGGGAATGGAAAAAAAAGAATGGGTTCGGGTTTTGTACTGGGTATAAGGTGTTTAAGGGACGTATTTATTTCAACTAATTAAATAAATCATGCCACGTTTTATGCTTTCGCACTTTCGACTCGTACGAGCTGTAACAAGCTTCAATCGAAACGATTCTTGAACCATGTGATTCTATATATTTTTCCAATCTTAATGAAAAGGTTCGGGACCTATCTCCATCATATACAAAAGCTATCCTTTTGGATCGATCTACGAACCGAACACAGAATACTAGCTAAAAGATCTGTCGGTCGAAACTTATCGATGCTTATACTCATTCTCAACCGTTCAGATGATCCGGACTCAATGAAAAAGGTCTTGAGTCCTACTTTGTTCGTTTTTGAAAGTTGAGTTTTCAACCCATCGATTAAATTAGCAATCCGATTTTAAATAAATCAATTATTTAAATATTCTAGTGAATAAAATGTGGGTTGTTACAGTAGACGTTGACTTAACCTTAGGATTTGAACTATTTATAATAAGATTAAATCAGATAAGTCCCGGATGAACTCGGGATAATTTTTATATAGGATATGTTAACTACAGATGAAAACAGACCGATTATGACTTATGACTAACACTTAAGCAAGGACTAGAGTCCTTAGCTATAATAGTCTGGAACAACCTTTGGTTCATATGTAAATTTGAAGGTACCGGATGATTCACCGCAACTTGAATCGACAGATAGCCGGAGCTCGACTACCAATGATTGATCGCTACTACCGAGGCTTATTCTTAAGTAAATACACTTTACATTCATAAGGCATACTTGGAGGGGGCAAATGTTACATCTAAAATTGCACGCCGTTCCAGAGTGAATTCAGATAGTAGAACAGAAAGAGATAGCCAAAGTTATATGACTCAGGTTATCAACTCAGTGACAAGTTGAATTGGATGAAAAATGACAAAGTGGCGAAGCAAATTGAAGAGTGAAGTGCTAGGAAGAAGTGCATAAATGCATGGAATGAGCTAATTGACGTTGAACCGAGGTGAACTTGGACCAACACCAAGTAAAAATCAACTCGATACCGAGTTGATTGGATAAACTCGGTAACGAGTTGATACAAGAAATCTCTCATGTTGCTCCCGAGGCAAACTTGGGTCCAAACCGAGTTGATGAGGAGGTCTGAAGGTGGACCCAAGGAAAACTAGTGTCTAACCCAAGTTAACATCAACTTGGTAACTCGATATCGAGTTGGTAAGATGGTGGATTTTAGCCCGCCACTTTTTATGGAGGCTTTGGGTGATTTGGGATTCGAGCCTACAGACTCAGATTTGACGACTTGCTGGTTCAAACAGACTATGATGCTAGAGGATGCCTATAAATACAAGGGTAGCCATAACAGAAAGAGGAATGGGTTTTCTAGACTCTAGATTTACAACTCATATTTTTTATTAACTCTTAAATCTCGTACAAAAACAAGATTTACAAGGTAGCAGCTCGAATTCATTATTATGTTCATTGTATTCTAGAGAGAAACAATTAAGAATAAAGATTAAGTGGACATAGACCGGACTAATTTACCGAACCACTAAAAAATCTCAGTGTACTGTTTGCTTTTGTAATAATTTTTATGACGTCTCAACATTTCTATAGGTTCTTGGGTGTTGATCGCTTTTTGGTGTCAATATTTTGGTGCTTTCACTAAGAGCGAGCTAGATTTAACTGCCTAAAGCTTAGACATGAAGTTTGGAGAAGATGAAGATGCCTAACACCAGATCTATGAATGGAGGGAGTCAACCAAAGCATGTGGGTGGCTAGGAGGTGTCCTCAAATTCTAAAACTACGTGACCGTAGAGAAGATGAATAGATTGGTGAAAGAGATGCAAATGGAATAATGGCTAGACAACAGGAGATACTAGATGGATTCTTCAAAAGGATGGATCAAAGAACAGGTAGAGCGACTAGAATTTAGACACAAGGACCAGGAACTATTGAAGAATCATTTAGAGTTGAAGCATAGCAAATTGGAGTAATGTCCCACAAGTAGAACCAGTCGGTATCGATCGGAATCGGGTTGGTATTGAGAGGAATTTACTCGGGGGAAATTCTGATTTGAACTTAGGGCGAGCTGGAATGCCTGGAGCGAACAATTCTAGATCTATAAACGAAAATCAAAATGTGAATGTACAACAAGTATAGGAGTATATGCTAGAGCTTCCCTATAGGAACGGAAGGTAAAATAAAGCTGGAGGTGCGGATCGAAATGCAAAAGTGCAGCTAGAGGAGTGTGTACTAAAGTTCCAAAATACCCTTCTATGAAAACAAAAGGTCAAAAGTTCTAATCCCACCGTAAACAAAAATTAACATCTATCTTCAAATGTACGTATTAAAGCATAAACAAGGTTACAAGTTCAAAATCTTATGCCAACAAAAAAATTACTTTTTTTATAATATTTTTCAGTTTATTTTTATCAAACTACATAGAAGTCCTAAATCTAATAATTCTATAAGGGGTTTTATATGCATGTGCGTTGTACATAGCAAAATAGTTAAAAGAATGTTGAAAAAATGGATGAAAGTAAAAAAAGGAGTATCAAAAACCATTAGAGCGTGGAATGTGATTGTCATTGGGAGTGGAGACAACAAAGTGGCAAGCTCTGAGTAGTCAGATCGATTTGGATGAAGACTTATAAGTGTTCACTTCCTTTTCAATTTTACTAAAAAAAATTTGTGTATCTTGCTTAAAAATGTTTGGACATTTATATGTGCATAATTTATACGATTACAATGAAAATCAATGTAATGAATATTCGTCAAATGATTAGTCAAAAGAAACTTTAAGGGAGCTAGTTATTGCAATAAGCAAAGTCAAATTTTTGAAAATAATCAGAATTACAGATTTTGTTCAAATTCTAATAATTTTGATTATGCGCCAAATCTATGTCAAAATATTGAAACCGAAGATGATTTTCCTCAAAATAAATACGATTGTAAAAAAAAATTTGGTAGTAGAAGTGACTTTGATTATAGTACAAACATTTTTCAAAGCGGACAAAATTTTTAGAGTAATCCAAGTCAAAATTTTGAAAATGACCAAAATTTCAATTTTTCTTCCAACTTTGGGAATTTTGATTATGGTCATAATCCTCAAAATGGATTTAATTATCAAAATAATTTTCATTTTCAAAATGATTTTCCACGTTAATAAATTTTTTATGAAAATGGAAAGTTATACAGAGCTGTTGCTTAGAATAGTTTCTATCAGAAAAAGCAATCGAAATGTTTTCAACAAGAAGCCTGGAATATGATATGAAAATTTATACAGAGTTGTTGCTAAAAAATTATCGCTATTATCATGAGAAAAGAAATAAAATCATCATATCCAATGAATCAAAAAATAAATTTTCCCAAAATCAATACCGGCGCAAAAAATCATTTGACAATAATTTCTTGCATGAATAATATTTTCAAAATAATTTAAGTCAAAATTTCAAAAATAACCAAAGTTATAATTTTTCTTCCAACTTTAACAAAAATTATGAACCAAATTCTCAATATCAAATTAGTTTTCATTATCGAACTAATTTCCATTGTTAAAATGATTCCCTAACCAATATAATTCTCATGGAAACAAAAACAAAATTAATTTTGATCATGAAAATTAACTAGATTAGAATTTTGAAAATAGATCTTATCAATGAAATAATGGAGAAAATTTTAAAATTGAAAATCATGAATATGATTTTTATGAGGAACAAAGAAAATTGAACAAAAAGTTTGATGAATGCATAAAGTTAATTGAAAATTTCTCGAAATAATAGAAGGAAAAAATGAAAACCAAACATACAATGGATCAAAAGATAATCCAAAGTTTACTCATATCAATAATTTCCAAATAAAACTTTAGAAACTAAAAATGACGACCTTACTGAAGTTGTTCAAAATACAGCAACTGATTTGGATTTCAGTTCTTTTAAAGAAAATGAATTAAGTTTGAATTTCGATCTTTAGCTTTACATGACACGGACAAGCTAGAAACAATTTTTCTTCAGGCTGAAAATTACAAAGATAATAAAATTTGTTAACGACTCAGTTAAAGAAGATGAATTTAGTGAACTTGAATTTTTCAGACTATTCGAGAATAAGTTATGACACAAGGATGAGTTAAATTCAATTGACCAATTTGATTTTGAAAGTTATAATTTCAAAGAAATCATCATTGGTGAAAAACATGAAATTTTTGTTGGTTAAAATTAAATATTAATTAATGAAGGTATACTGTGTTCCATGGGTTTGGTGTATGCATGTAATAAAACTGAAAATAAATAAATAAATTAATGGGAGAATATGTGATTGAATTTAAAGCATTCTCCTTTAGTTTTATTGATTTGAATTTGTTATATGTGGAAATAAACCGATTCATGTGTACACCATTGTAACTATTTAAAAATAAACAAATTCATCAATTTTTATATTTTTTTGCATTCAAATGGTTGTGTTAAAACCATGACATACTACATTTGGATTTTGGGTGGTATCCACTGAAATCCCTCATGAGACACAACTCGTCCTACTAGGCACACCTAGGGGTTTAAATGTTTGTTACATATGCTAAATACAACTATGTTTCCTTACGAAAATATGGCTAATAAATTAAGTACAATTTTATTCAAGGACGAATAAAAGCTTTAGTGTGGGGGTATTTGATGAACATCAAATTGGGTATATTTTAAACTGCTTATTTACCCATTTTAATATTCATAAGGCAATACTATTTTTTATTTTTGTTCTGTTTATTGTAGATTCTTTACTTTTAGAAAATTAAGAAATCATATGAGTGCTATGGTTGAATAAAAAGTATCATTCCTATTATCAAAAAAGAAGAAAAAAATGAAGAAATTACTAGAGAATTGGTTCAAAAGCATAGTTTAACTTCAAATCTCAATTAATAACAAGTCGAATGCATATGTGTAAATGTTATCCAGCCTTTTGACCAGGCAGTATCTAGATGAACTCGACGAATCGAACTTGAAAGCTGTCAAGGAAAAAGGCCCGAAGAGATAGCCGTAAAGTCCAGAAAATAAGTACAACCAAGAATACAAGATGAAAACTAGGCACCATCACAACAGTTTTAAGAAATTCCATCAAAGTGATGGATTGGTACCGATCCATGGGAATGGATCGGTATCGATTGATAGACATGCACCCAAACCACTTCATTTTCTTCCTACTAATTAGTCTTGATGCTAGAAGCTAATTCCAAACTCTATTGATCGATCGCACGTCGTTTGCTATTGAATGCCACGAGCACCTGAAATAAGCAACTCCATCCCTTCACCGAGCCATCGATTGGACTCAGAAACAAGCTCATGGCAACACAAACAGGTTGGCAATCATGAAGCTAACAACAAATCGCTTGATTTCAAAGAGTTTAAACCAATCCGCGATGAAGTTTCATGGATTGGTACCGATCTATGGCTATGGATCAGTACCGATCCATCCAACTTGCTCGGCTAGCCATGTTTTATCTTGAGCTGTGAGTCAGCGGAATATGGATCTTAAGGCTAAATTAACACTAGAGGGAGGGGTGAATAGTGTTTAATTGATTATGTGAATATTTTTCAAATTCTTTAAGATTCTAGTTGGAATGATGTAACTAACAATCACAGAATCAAAGCAGATAAAAGTGAATGTAGTAAAACTAAAAAGGAAAGAACACACCAGGATTTTATACTGGTTTGGAGTTAACCTACATCAAGTCCCGTACAATTCCTTGTAAGTATTTCTTTTGAACTAGTAAATGCCAATACAATTTCGATTGCAAGGCTACGAGACACACCGGCTAGAATTTCGACCTCTAGGTAGAGTCGCTTGATTTCCGAGCTACAACCACACCTACTAGATTTACGGGCTATTCAACACACCCAATTGATTTTATAGGCTATAACCACACGCACAAGTATAGCAGTATGATTTTATAGAGTTTTACATACTCAGATCTTCGATTCTGATTACAAATGATCCTATAAGTCTTGAATAACACTTTGATCTTGGTTTGAGTGAGAGAGATTGGAGAAATTAGAGAGTAGATGAAGGAGAATCAAACTAGTGATGATTGAATTTGATTCTGATTGAATTTCTGCAAAGTTTAGGTATATTTTGATTTAGAAATTGAGAGAGTGGAAAGAGGAGAGAAGAATAAGAAAGTAGATGATGAAAATTCATTTGAAAGTCTGGTATATATAGGGAAATATTGGTCATGTCCATTCACGAAGAGATATGACGAAAAGACACTTCCATTTAAATTTGAATTTTGAAAATTACGGCTACTATGTCGACATATAGGAATTAGATATGTCGACATATTCTTCACAAAATTGAATAACACTTTATAAAAATTATTTTGAAAATCTGTTGCTTTGTAAAATAAATTGATACTTTGTAAAATCATTAAATATAGTTTATCCACCTTTTAATCAAAACATAACTTAATAAAACTTTATAAAATAATTTTGAAAGATTTAATAAAAATATTCAATATAATGTAAATAATATATATAAAATCAATATAATTATAACTTATCAAAGTATAAACAAAAATTCAATATATATAAACTTAAAAACACTAAAATAATATTTTTATAAGTATAAAAGATTGAACATAATTTTGAGAAATATTTTGAAAAGATTATTTTAAAATCAAGGTATTTGAAAAAATAATTTAAAACAAATTTAGAGAAGGGGAGAGAGAGAGATCAGGAAAGTGCTATCAAGGTTTTAAGATAAATTCTATGACTATAACTTATTTGGAATATCTTGAAATCTTGAACTCTACAATACTCATGAGTCTTCAATTATCATCTTGAATATACTCTTGATACCATACAGTCTTCTTAATCAACACCTGTCTAATATCCTGCACTATATACTAAATATATCTTGATAAAACATTAGTATCTATATTTTCTATAATGTCCTATAGTTGTTATCATCAAAACCAATACCTAAGGTACTAATATGAGGAACCACCGGGAGATCGTGGAGAAGATGGAGGAGGATGTGCTGAAACATTTTCCGACGACCTACGGCTATAAATTAGCATGGAGAGGCACCATTTCGAGGATCTTTTCACTTCCTTGCAATCTTTACATACTTTCTTGTTGGAGTGGACATAGACAACGATAAGCCAAACCACTTTATACACGTGTTGTTCTGTTTTTACTCATTTTCATTTACTTTTTTTCAATTTTATTCTTTGTTTAATCTCTTGGATGTTGATGCCACATTTTGCACTAACATTTTAGTGCTTTCATTGAGAGCCGATTCTTAGGCTACTTGGATCCATCATTTGCTATTGAATTGCCTAAATCCAGGAGATAGATCTAGTTTTCATAGCTTTTGGAATTATAACTACTTAGATTTTCAAAAAATATACACAAGTTCTTTCTCCATAGCTCCTAGAAGAGATCGATCCACCACTTGACGTGCTGTTGAGAATGCTGGTTCCTCACATGTTAAGGAGGTTGCATGGCAAACCGCTAACGAAGGTCAGAACCCAACATATGTGATTCTAGGGTTGAGATGGACCGTATGATGAAGAAAATGGAAGACAGGCTCCAGGAAAGCCACAAAGAACTGAATTAACAAATGAACCAGAGCTTGGATTTATTGAATCAATTGACAAGAAATCGCAGGAGAAGCAGGATGGATATAACACATTCTGGTTCAGAATCTAACAGTTCTTCATCGTCGGAGCAAAGGCAAAGTAATAGGAATCAAAAGATGGCTCAGAAAAACACCGGAAGGTCGAAATAGAATACGGAACCGAACCGCGGCTAAGGACTATGGATCGATACCGATCCATCAAGGGGGATCGGTATTGAACCATATAATCATGGTTCGGGTGGTCGACTTTCGGGTGATGGCATTGGTTTGGCTTTGGGATGTGCTGTAGATGGTCAGAATGTTGGAGATCAGGCGGGTGCTGCAGATCCGTCGTGGAGAGGTTATGTGCACAAAACTGCTAAACAAATGGTTCTCCCAAAGTCTAGAGAACCCGAGTATCGTGAAACAAATCAAGAGCATTTGCCGGGCCAAATACTTGGGGCGGATCATGATTACCACCGTTCTGTAGATCCACTTGAGCTGGATTTGACTGAAATGGTCAGAAGACTTATAAGTGAGAGCCGACATTGGACTAATGATGACAGGGGTTCCTCCCCGAGCCAAAATCCATTCATGGAAGATATCCTACACAAGAAATACCTAAGGAGGTTTGTGATGCCAGCGATTCCATCATATAATGTGAAGACGTATCCGAGACAACACTTGATAAAGTACGACTGGCATATGGATTCTACTAGAGTTACTGGGTCTGTATTATGTCATTGTTTCCCAATTTCCCTAGAGGGAGTGGCGACGATGTGGTTCACTTGACTGCCATCGAGATCCATACTGTCTTTCGAGCAATTGGCGTGAAAATTTATTAAACAATTTTGTATGCATACGACCTGTTCGAAGGACGTTATGTCACTTCCAACCTCTTCTAAGGAGCAAATAGTCTTTGAAGGATTTCTTACATATATTTCATACTGCAATTACGGAAGTGAGCAATGCTCAAGAGGACAATGTGTTGTTGGCACTAATTAGGGGGATTCATCCTAAGACCGATTTTGGGAGGTGGTTGAGGATGAATCCCCTACCAATGATGGATATATTCTATAGAAAGACGAATCAATTCTTGCGCTTAGAGGAGGCAGGTACTACCACCGAAAAGGCTGATGTCAGTCATTCGACTGAAGTGATATAGAGTAATGTTGCTATGAAATAGTCCGGAGGGAGTGCTGAAAATATTGATGTTAGTATGGAGAACCCAAGTGGTGGATATGGCAAGAACGATAGTTGAGTTCAGGACAAGAAGTCGGATTCAAGGTGACATTCGGGAATTCTAAAGTTTGACAGTATATCTGGCTATCCAGGATAAAGAGAGATATTGGAAGCCAGCTCTCAGGGAGTCGATTGAAAAGGAGAAGAAGTCTGGCAAGTTCTGCAGATTTTATGATGCACATGGTCATAAGACCAATGAATGCAGACATTTGTGTATTGTGATTGAAGAGTTGATCCGCAAAAGGAAATTACAACTGTTTGTGCAAGCCTTGCAGGAAGGCAGGCAAGGAACTTCAAACCCCTAACAGGGGCAAGCTAGGCCTGGTGTTGGTGAGCTCAGGCAGCTTGATAAACGTCTTATGATAAACACTATTATCAGTGGACCGCATGCAGTTGAGAAAAGTTGGAACGAGATGGAACGGTATGTGGGAGCGTTAAAAACACGCAGCGAATGAGAGTCATTTTGCCATCAAGGACGATGTTCCATCAAAGCAACTCAAAACTATGATAGATGATATCGTGTTCTGAAACAGAGATGCTGATGGGGCAGAGGCCCGACGATCGATCC
Source organism: Allium fistulosum (assembly GCA_030737815.1). Taxonomy (NCBI): domain Eukaryota; kingdom Viridiplantae; phylum Streptophyta; class Magnoliopsida; order Asparagales; family Amaryllidaceae; genus Allium; species Allium fistulosum. The sequence continues at coordinate 1,219,100,934 of CM060902.1, forward strand.
GCTTTTGATATCGGCCATGATTGACCTTGCTTTTGTGAGGAAAGTGTTGGTTGACTGCGTATGCAGTCAACATTCTGTTCAAGAAAGCCTACGACCAGATGCTTCTGGAGGGCAAAGACTTAAAGCCATGTAAATTCAGATCCAAGGATTTAAAGGGACTGCTACTGAGCCTGTGGGATGCGTGGATCTACCGGTGGAACTTGGAGAGGGCGACCGCATGAGAGTGCGAGTCGTGCCTTTTGTTGTATTGGACATCTATTCTACCTACAATGCTTTTTTTGACCGATCAGCCCTTGCTGAATTTAGAGTGGCCATCGCTCCATGGTGCTTAACGATGAAGTTCCTGGCCAAGAATGGTGTGGGAATTGTTCAAGGAGATCAGGGGCATGGCTGCGAATGTTATGTCATCGAACTGAAAGTGGCAAGGTGAAGAGAGAAAGGAAAGGGTGTAGAGAGGACTCTTTGCATCAAGGCTTTGGATGCATAGTAAACACCGCCTGAGCCCTGGCTCGGGCAGCACAATTAGCTCCATAATAATATTGATCTGCATAAAGAGTCGGTGGATGGAAGGACAGCTCTAACCGAGTTGAGAATGAACATCCCGATCAGCCAGGATGACCCTGCATAGGTCTTGAAGGTCAGACCGCAGCTTGGTGTGAAAATGATGAAAGAGTTAGTTGGTTTTCTCCAAGTGAACCTGGATGTATTCGCCTGGATTCACTCGGAATATCATGGAGATAGCGAGCCATGCATTAAATATAAATCCTAAATGCGTTCTCATAAAATAGAAACACCACCATAGAGATCCGCTGCACTTAAAGAAGAAGTGGAGAAGTTAAAAGATAATGGCTTGATCCGTGATGCCATATACCTGGAGTGGGTATCAAATCCAGTTTTGGTGAAGAAGTCAAATGGTAAGTAGAGGATATGCATCAACTATTCTGACCTGAATAAGGCATGCTCGAAGGATAGCTTCCCACTCTTGAGGATTGATCAGCTGGTGGACTCGACAGTCGAACATGAATTGTTATCATTCATGGATGCATACTCTAGATACAATATGATAACCATGCACATATTAAAATAGGAACACACCAGCTTCATAACCAATCTGGGATTGTACTACTGTCTTGTCATGCCTTTTGGATTAAAGAACGCCGAAGTGACTTACCAAAGATTGGTGAATAAGATGTTTAAAGATCAGATCGGGCGCTAAATGGAGGTCTATATGGATGATATGCTCATGAAGTCATGATGATCGAGGAACCATGTTGATGACTTGGCAGAGATGTTTGGTATTCTCCGAAAGTACGGATGAAGCTCAACCCCTTGAAATGCTCATTCGACGTTGCGTTAGGGAAATTCTTAGGCTTCATCGTGAACTCTCGTGGAATCGAAGCTAATCCGGAGAAGATCGAACCGCCGAGGAAGATCAAAGCCCTAGAAAATATCAAAGACATTCAGAGCTTGAATGGGAAGGTCGCCGCCCTAGGTCGATTCATCTCTAGGGCCACTGACAAATGCATCCCTTTCTTCAATGTGACCAAGAAGGGGAAGAGTAATTTTGCTTGGATGCAAGAACGCAGTTACGCATTCCTGGCTCTGGTGGTTCACTTAGAGAGACCCCTCATTTTGTCAAAGCCACTAGATGATGAAGACTTGTTTTTTCATCTGGTTGTGTCAGTCCACTCTTTGAGCGTCGCACTTGTACGAGAGGAGTCCTGAATCCAGAGACCGATATACTACATCAATAGGCAGTTGATAGAAGCAAAAAGAAATTACCCAAAGCTAGAAAAGCTCGCATACTGCCTATTAATCATTTCGAGGAAACTTTGCCACTACTTTCAGGCTTATTCGATCAAAGTTCTGACCGACCAGCCTTTGATGCAGGTCCTGCAATGACCTGAGACCTCCGGAAGGCTATTGAAATGGAACATTGAATTGAGCCAGTACGACATAACTTATCATCCTAGAAGAGCGATCTTGGGTCAAGCTTTAGCGGATTTCACCCTGTATACAATGGGTGAGATGACATTCCAGAGAGTAGTGGAGAGCAGAATGCCAGATGGAAGATGTACATGGATGGTGCGTCCAACGAATGTTGTTCTAGTGCTGGAGTCGTGCTAGTGACTCCCGAAGAATATCCAATTTGTTATGCCCTGAAGCAGAATATGAAATCATGATTGCGGGACTCAGGATCACCAAGGAGTTAGTAGTTAAGACTTTGCATATCTTCTGTGATTTCCAGCTAGTGGTATGTCAAGTGCGGAAAGAGTTTCAGGCAAAAGGAGCAAGGCTAGCTACTTATCTAAACTGAGCCCTTAAGTTGCTTGGTGATATTGAATATTACATGATAACGCATATTCCCAGAGAATAAAATGTGAACGCCGAATCACTAGCTAGGTTGGCCAGTTTTGAAGATGCGCAGCTCATAGGCATGGTTTCGATGAAAATACTATCAGCTCCAAGCATGACTAGATGGATGCCGACTAAATCTTAGAGGCTGAACCTGAGGAGTCATGGTAACTCCAATAAAGAACTATCTTCAGAGAGGAATTCTTCCAGACAGGAGGAGCGAACAATGTCAACTCCTTCGTAAACCTGCAAGATTCATCATGCAAGAAGGAGTACTTTATAGAAAAGGATTCTTAGTTCCTATGCTTCGGTGTGTCACCGACGATAAGGCCAAGCGAGTCTTAAAAGAAGTTCAACTTTCAAATATATAAAAGCCAACTTTCAAGCGGCAGGATTCAGAGATAAGCGATTATCGGGGTTATTTTATTTAGCATCGTGCACTTCTGAGATAGTTGAATATATGAAAATTAGAGAAGAGATTAATGAACAAATAGGCATGCTCATGATTGGATTGAGAGGAGTTTGGGAAATTTCGAGGAAAATTGGGCATTATGCAAAGACGATGGAGGACGCTTTCATGTTATGACTACTAATGCATCTGAAAGTTTTAATGCTGTACTAAAAAGGGCTAGATCTTTACCTATAATGGCTTTGGTTGCACAAACATTCTTTCGCTTAGTTGAATATTTTTGTAAGCGATGTCAAATTGCTGATGAACTAACAACACGCTTGACTCCAAAGTGGGAAGCAAAAATAGCTGAATGGCTAGTGAAGCACGTCACTATAGACTTGTACGATTTAGCCAAATCGAATGGTAGGTTATTCACTATTTTGGGGATGAATACAAAGTAATATTTGACGGCAACAATTGCTCGAGCACACGCAACATTCCACTACTCTAGAAGAAACCGTGCGCTCATGTAATGGCAGCCTATTCGGCGCAAACAAGTGGGGTTAATAGAGCACACCATGATTTAGCTTCATCGTGGTACTCTGTTGAGAGCTACGACGCTGCTTATAAACCCGAGTTTCATCCTGTACGTGTAGGAGATATTGGATCGCATATAATGGTCGTAAAATATTGCCGCCATCTGCGAAAACGACAACCTGGGAGATCGCGATCTACAAGGTCAAAAGTGTGATGGACGAGAGTCTGTCGTCCAAATCTAATAGATGTAGCAAATGCGGTGTGCAAGGGCATAACTGTAAGCGATGCAATACTGTCGTCTAGTACGATTGTATTATTTAACTTTTATGAATTGAACATGACTTTATGATGTGTATGTTAAACATAACCGTGTAATATATGTATCAACATCACTTTGCTGTACTGTTTATCCTTCAAATGCTTTTTCTTATTATTTATTGTGGCTTATGGGTCTATGTTGCCTACAACTGTGTTTATGTAGCAGGTATGACCACGCAATTTTTCAAAAATTGCCATTGGCGATTTTTTGAATATCGCCAAGTGGTGATATCCGAAAATTGAAAAATCGCCTCTTGTTGATTTTTAGAAAATTACCAAAGGCAACTTTTGAAAAATCGCATGTGTAATACTGTAGTTTAAACATAGCAGCAAGCAACGCAATCTACTTCTTCCCCGTTTAACTTAGCATACTCAACTCGACAAGCCAAACAAACAAGTACTACACATACACATAGTCTATATAATAACCTTGACACAATAACAAACTAACTACACATACTAATAGATATCCACGACACAAACATAAGGACATCTGGAAAAAATAACACATCCATGACAACAAATACACATCCATGACAACAAATACAAATATCCATACCACAAACTACACATATCCATATCCATTAAGAATCTTTTACCATCTTCGCAAGCAATGAACTTCCAGAGGAGTGCGACGACGACGATGTCCAGGCAGTTGAGACATGTATTCTTCGTCAATCTCGGTGGAAGGATCAATCATACATGCTGGTTGAGAAGGACCATGAATGTACTCTTCTGGTAGTTGTGATGACGAACCTCCACCTTAGGAAGAAGTATCTTCAACTCTTCTATTCGATGAGTGTATGTAATTAGGAGTGGAGGTACATCTGCAGGAGGTGGAGGGGCATCTGCGGGAGGTGGAGGTGGAGGGGGAGAAGGAGAAGGACGTCTTGGTCTTTCTAGTTTGTTCCTTCCCAAAACAACTCGTAGAATGTTTTTTATATTCAAGCACATCCTCTTTGACTGCGCATCGTCTTCAAGACGTTGTTCGAGCTTTTCAGATTTTCTAATGTCTTGTAGATGCCATCAGCCTGTACAGCGCAATGAAAATTAGCTCTTCTTATTTCATTTTAGTTAAATTAATTGTGTTAAGTATACTTACAATGTTCCTCTCTAGCCTGGAACAAAACAACCATCACTTATCCCCTATCCACACCATACATGTTCGATAACTACCTTCACACCACTCTAAAAAACCAAACAAATACATTCAGTATACAGTACACGCCATACTAACTACCAAGAAACCTGTTACGAGTACCATTTATCACGAAATTGCATAGAACATATAATATAAATTCAATGAACAATGCAAATATATTTCAATTACATGAAAATAACCAAACTACTGCACACAAGCTCCAAAAGTACAAACGATTACATAAATAGACATCTACTACGAACAAAACATATCACATAAACTAACGCATACATTATCTTCTCCTCCAACCATTTTTGTTCATCTTTCAACCATCTTTTTCAGACGCCTAACTTTGGGTTGCATCTCGAGGGTATATCCCCGAGCACACAATGGAGGATCAATACACTTCATAAATTGCAGCACTCAACTTCACTGGGATTCATCCTGTGATCTTCATACGAAACATAACCATAAAATCTACGTCCAACATTAGCTTCAGTTTTGGCAACGACAACCATGCATTCATCTCCACATTGGAAAACTGGATATGTACCGGATGGTAGCATAGGACCAACAAGATGTAGAGGCTTAAGTATGTTCCCATCAACGCAAATTTGTTTGCCCGGTCTTTAGTTCACTACAACTTTGTGTAAATGAGCATTGAAGGATGATCTTCCGGAGTGGAACTTATGAGGTATCGGATCAAATTGAGTCTTCGGAACAAAATCAACATCAATATGATGCGCAATACCCCTTTGCACTTCAAATTCATCATAACATTTCACCATCGCCTCATCGTCAATTTCCCAATCAACCATGTCTACTTCAACAAGAAGTTCATCAATAGAATACATACAACAAAGCTAATACACAATTTAGGTTAAACAAACAAACTAAAAATCGTCAACCAACAACATTACCTTGCAGTGAAGAATAAACTTAGTAGTTGGAAAACATTGATTATATTTAGAGAGAATTAGGCTAGTATGTGGTACTCTATGATGAAAAAGGGTTTTAGAGCCTTTTGGAATCTTTTAGGATTAGTTTTGGTAAAGTAAAAAGTAAAGAAGGAGGAGTGCAGCTTGTTGGTTTTGTTGTAGCCATCCGGGCACGTGATTTTTTAAAAATCGCAAACTAAGAAATGCATTATTCGTCTTGGCGATTTTTGGAAAATCGCACGTTGGCAATTTTCCAAAAATCGCCCAAACGAATAATCCCACGTGGCCAAAACAGGCCTATATGTTTAAATAAGTTAAAAATGGTCTACTATTGTTATCTTTTTTGATAAATGGCCCAGCTTAGAAAATTTTCCTATATGTATTAAATGCATATTAACTACTCAAAACTATATATTATTATCATCTTTGATTATTTTTAATACTTTTATAATCAATGAGGTTGAAAAAAGTTTATGTGAAACTAAAATTTTCCATTTATATTTCTTGATCAGATAAGATAGATATCCGTCCGTATCCGAGGATGCGCCAATCCGATATCCGAAAATGATTTCAAATACGGATGCGAATATTGCACTATCCCTATTCGAAAATATCCATTGATAGACCTAAAGAGAAGCAATGATGGTACTTAATTCTGGTAGTAAATCAAAAGGCTACGTTGTTGACACTGATAAAGGCTTAGGGTTGGGGACTTCCATTGATAATCTGCTCATCATTTCTCCTCAAATAGATGATCTAGAAAATATCTATAATGACCCGTATCTAGTAACGAAACGAGAAATTTCATTTATGGTAGGTGAAGCCACACATATGATTTAAAAAAAGCAAACTTATGCATATAGCTGTTTATATATATATATAAATAGAATTTAATACAAACATACCATTAACTAGATATCCCTTTCCTATAAATACCATCCTGGTTATTACAACTTTATCAGATCTGAAAACAAGCTTCATCGTAGCCTTGTTAAGTAACCCACCAGATGCTAAATTCCTATGAACGAAGGGACATACAATATATCATTCAAAGCCAAAGATTTTCTAGAAATGAGTTTAAAAAGAACGTTTCCTTTGCTAAATACTTTAGCAGTAGTAGAGTTTCCTATGAAGACACACTCACCGTCTTCTACATCCTGGAATTGATGGAAATGCTCTCGATTTGCATAGAGATATCTGGAGGCTTTTGTGTCTTGCATCCAATCGATTTTGATTTCCACCAAGTTAGCCTCGACAATGACTACAACCATGAAACCTTCATCCTCAGTAAGATTTTCTTGCACTTTGACATTGGTAGCTTGCGTTTGATTGCGTCACCCTTTCCGTTGAAAGAATTGATGCGCCTTATGACCCGGTTTGCCAAAAACATAACCGATGGTCGTTGTTTTTGAATTTTATTGTTTTTGTTCACAACACTCTGAATTTTATGGTTAGCAAAATTTGAGTCATTTTTCTTTTGTTTCTAAATCTATTGACATTAGATTGATTTCTAGTTTCCATAAGATTAGCATTATCTGAATCAATGGTCATATTGCTGAGTTTATCCTTCAAATGATTTGTTCCTCGGTCTGCATGTGCTGTTAGTTATTGAAGAGAAAGATCTTTCCTTTTGTGCTTGAAATAATTTCCATAATTTCCCCAAGCTGGTGGAAATTTTTCCAGCAATACGTTTGCCTTTAGGATCTCACACACCTTCATTTCTTCGTTGGGTATGTCAGATTCTAAGATTTCATATTCATGAATTTGATCTATAATGGACTTGTTGTCTATCATTTGAAACTGCAACCATTTACCAACCACGTACTTTTTTCTTCTAGCACCATCTACTCTATACTTCTTTTCTAGCTTAAGTTTGTTTGACATGCATATTGACATGTGTCCCCTAACTAACTTGTTATCCTTTTCAAATTTATTTTTGACTTCATCATCATTATCCTTTGATACGACATATTGTTGTGTAGTTTCAATTATGGCTAGAGCAGTAGCTTCTGAATCCTCGATAGGGGGTTTAATATACATGAAATAACCGACTTTCAATTGCGTGAATAGGATGAGTAGTTTCTAGGACCGGCGTTTGTAGTTGGTTCCTTCCAATTGCATCAAATCTGGAAGGATCAGGAAGAATGCGGTTGACAAGAAGGCCATTGCTCTTTACTGCAGAATTCGTTGTAAGACAAGATGGTCAACAAAGAGTAGCAAATAGAGGTTGTACCATGGACAGGCCACTGCCTTGAAAGCTAATTCCCGCACGACTAAGGTGTAATCATTGATTGTCGTTCACTCCCCAAGGTTCATACAATAGATTTTAAACTTGTGTCCTCAAGGTTGAAGAATTTGGAGGAGTATGAAAGGCAATTGCTCAGGAGTTTTAGATAATTTTTGAGAAGATGAATTAGATTCTTTTTTATGTGCTCTCTCCATCAAAGGAACATCAATAAATAGGTATGGTTGTAGAACCTACACCTTAGAACTCAAAAGGTGAGAAATTTAAACAATGAGACCAATGAAGAGATAATTCATTTTACATTCGTAAATTCCGTTAATCATAATTGTAACTGACAAGTAGATAAAAAGATTTTCTTTTTAAGTTTTGAGAGTTGAAATTAAAGAAAAAGGAAAAGATAAAAGGAAAAGTAATGAAGAACTAAACTCATTTCATTGTAGTGCAATGCAAAGTGCCAAGTGCGCCATCAAAGTGCCACATACGCCCACACATGCATGCGTGTGTATGTGCATGTGCGAACTTTCCTGGTAATTCATACTACCCATGCCTACTTAATAAGAAGAAGAAATAAAGATATACAAAGTGAAGAATAAAAAAATATCAGATGATGTGGGACTAAAGTTTTATTGTAGTTATCCAACAGTTTCAGGGGTTGAGAGAATGTGTGATAAGGTGAAGAAAGGTATGGTATCTATTAATTCAGATGCAAATAAGAATGATTTTTCTAATATGGAGGTCAAGTTAGTTGGATGTCCAAGAGGAAGTATTGATAGGTAGCATGTGTTACATTAGTGCGGGTAAGTTGATTAAAGAGAGTGGAGTTGGTAATAAAGGGAAAAAATGATGGTCGGGAATGAGTTTTAGGGGTTTTTCGTATAGAAGTGGGGGTAGTTTGGGTTAGGATTTGATAGTTGAGGATGGTAGCAATGCCATTATGGAGCGGGATCTCTCTTGTAGAAAGCAAGGGGGATGGGATGATTTGACCAGGCTAAGGTGTTTCAAGTCAGAACTGTACTTAGGCGTCGTGGTGAAAGACTCTTTGAATTTGGTTTTACCTTCGTGGCTGGAAAAGGCGCAAAATGTACTTCTAGGAGAAAGATTACATTGTTTAGCAGCTTGGTTAGGAGGAGTGCACAGCTGCATGGTGCATCTTCTGGTTTGGCTACTAGAGCATCAGGCTCTAGCTCGGGCTCGGTTATGGAGGAGTTTGACCAGTTTATTAATAATGGTAATAGTAATACCCTCACCTTATGGATCCTTTTCTCTTTTCGTATCGATGCATGACACACACTCTTCGTATCGATCACCTGGCGTTGGCTTCGTATCGATGGAAAGTGATAGTTTCGTATCGATCATCCAGTTGATCGATATGAAACATACATTAACATGATCGATACGAAGTAGACATCCATGGGATACTTCGTATCGATGGAAAGGGTTGGGTTTTCGTATCGATCATCTAGTTGATCGAAACAAAACATATATCGATACGAAGTGAACAACTTCGATCGACCTGGGAGATGTGTCTGTCCGATGGATACGAAAGGAACGAGTGAAAATTTGATGGATACGAATAGCATGGGGACCTTGGTTGCCGATCGATTCATGGCTCTGACTCAAAGTAGCTGTCTCCTTGACCCAAAGTAGATCCTTTGGTGACTCGAAGCAAGTGTTGTGGTGACTCGAAGCAGCTTACAAACATGCTAACTTGACCAAGACCCGAAGCAGTCCCTTCTCTAACTCGAAGCATTTTGCTTGGAAACCCGAAGTAAAGTTTGGGATGACTCAAAGCAAACCCCAAACCGCTTGAAGCGACTCGAGTTTGATCGATCAATATCTTGAGCACACGAGCTTCGATTGAATTGAAATTTGAAATGTTGGATTCTGAGCTTCGGTTGTCGTGATGCATCAATTGTAGCCCGATCCAGACTCGGGCAAAATTTACTAGCATCCATAGCAGGTCTGTGTGCAACCGACTTTTGGAAACGATCTGTCTTTGGTTTCCAGTTAATCTTTTGGTGCCATGGCCTTGCTAAAAGGCGGGATAACACTTGTCCCCCAAAACATGCCTTGCGATAAGAAGCTGTGTTTTGTAGTTCGTTAAGCTGGATGTTCGTATCCTATTAATGACCCGTAAAGAGATTCATAGTCTTACCGAACTGTGAATAGCTATCGTTTGAGATCGTATTGTTGTTCGAGGAGAAATGTGACCGTTCGAGGTCGGGTGCCGTTCGAGGCGAGTTGTGATCGTTCACGGTCGGGGTAGCGTTCGTGGCAAGTTATGTGTGCTCGGGGGGGGGGGGGGAGGGACAGGGACTTAGTATCATTAATGTCGGATTTCACGTTCGAGTGAGTTTCTGAATTGTTTGTTATGGCGATTTATCGCCATTTCAGAGCATGTCTGAGGACCGTTCGCGATCCCGTACATGTGTAAGTGACTTAGCTGTTATGAAATTACAAATACCAGATTTATATTCAAAATGAGTCTTACAACAAAAATGTTCAACCAAATCAAGTCCGGATGCAAAGAATAGAAAACAAAAGCAAAGCAGAAACGTCAAAGTGCAAACACCTACACTAATGCGGTTGATAGTCGTCTCAGAGCATGCCTAAGGACCGTTCGTGATCCTCTACATGTGTAAGCGACTCAACCGCACTAGTGTGGAGTTTGCGACTTATTCATCATTATTTTAATCAGTTGATGACAAGCTGATGCCTCGATCCTGAGCCATCCCCAGTTGATGCGGATGGTGGCCGTTCTTGCTCCATCGTTGATGCTCGCCTTCTCACGTACTGTGATAGCATGCTGTTCTGGATATGCCCTTCTATCTCATCCCTCAAGTGTCTGCAATCGTTTGTACTATGGCCTCTTAGCTTATGGAATAAGCAGTACTTGTCTGATTTCCTCTCATTGTTGGTCGGATCCCTCCTCATTGGCCTCCGGTAGGGAACCTTCCCCCTAGTGTCTTGGTAGATTCGCTCTAATGTCTCGTTCAGCTCTGAATAAGAGGTGAATCTCGGCTCCTTTCGTGGCCGCTTTGGCTCATCACAATTGTCCTCTGCTTTCCGTTTCACTTTCTCTTTGCCCGGATCCTTTCCGAGCGGATCTCTGCTTTTGACTGCACAAACATCAACCCCCTCTCCTTCCTCTCTCTCAGCATTTGCATCCTCTTGTCGCAGAAACCTTTCTGCCTCATGATAAAACTCTCCTAAGTCCATAGGTGGATCCCTTGTCAATGAATTCTTGAATTTTGTTCCATCAGCTATGCTAGATACAGCTGCCATCAAAACCATGGATGGATCTGGTCGATCCACCGATGCTGCCGTTGCATTGAATCGTGACAGAAAACTCCTCAAAGATTCCCCATTTCTTTGCTTTAGTGTTGTCAAACTCATTACATTCTTGGGTCTCGAAATGTGAACTCTGAATTGCCTCATAAACTTCTTAGTCAACTCGGTCCATGTTCCAATGGAGCCGCTCTCCAATTGCCTGAACCATAGTGCTGCTATGTCTGTCAAATACAATGGAAAACACCGGGCCATGACCTCCTCCGATGCCCCCAGTACCTCCTTGTGCCTCATATACCTTATCAGATGAACAGCAGGATCCGTCCTCCCATCATATGTCTCCAGTGTTGGTAGCTTGAATTCAGGTGGGTTCCTAGCCTGCCTGATTACAAGAGCGAAGGGGCTCCTGTTCACATCTTCCAGATCTCTATTCACTAGTCCTCCCCTCATGGCTTGTCTGTCCATCTCTGCCAATCTGTACTGGTTCAGGCTATCTAATATCCTTACATCTAGTGTAGTTATATTAACAAAATTAACATAGAGAGGTTTTTATATTGGTTCAGACCGTCCAATATCCTACGTCCAATTTGGTTTTTTGGTTGAAAGAGCCAGGCTGCAGTATACACGGTTTTATTTTGATAGCTGGTTCGAGCTGTCTAATATCCCTACCTCAAGCTTGATTATTTAGCTATGTAAAAGGAATTAACATAAAGATATTTTTGTACTGATTCAGATCGTCCAATATCCCTACATCCAGTTTATCGTATTCCTATTTTTCATAATAATTACAATGTTTATTACATGAGTAATGCAGATTGTTCAGAATATGACCTGAGATCCCCGGTGCAGTATTAAAACATTTTCTTTTATAGTTATAGTAAATGCTTCAACTTTGGTTCCTCCAAAATATTTAAAATGCATAAGGTTTCCGATCTCGGCTATCTCGTTTGACATTGGTACCTCTTTTGCTTGAGCTCTTCGTATTATCGAGAGAAGCATCAAAAATCCGAACAGGCTTGGTAGAATTTGATTTCAACCAAGGATGGTAAAAAAAGGAAAAACCTTTCGTATCAGTGTGCATCTTAATAACTTCAGCTTGTTGCTTAACCAAGGCGATGTTTGGTACTAAAAATACAGTAATTGGATCTCCTAGTTTCCGAACAGAATGTGAAATGTTCTTAACAACATGACCGTGATAAGACTTTTTTCAGATCATGTCTCCAAAAAGATAGTAGTTTCCTGCTTGATTGTCATTTTCAAAGCTTTCGATTGATAATCGTGAGTTGTACTATGAGGACTCGTAGCATCATCTGGGCTATTGAGCCTTTGATGCTTGTTTACTTGGTGACAGTGAGGATTGACACTCAAGATCCGATTAGTTTTCTTCCATTTCGGGAACACCTGGGACGAGTTATCCTTGAGAAGTAGGGTAGCATTGTCATCATTAAGAGCATATTGAGCTTGTATTTTTTGCAGTAGTTGGTTATTATTGGCTAGCTTGGGCTTGACTTGTGAGTCGACTTCACCATCCTCATTTCTGAGGGTGTCGTTATCGCTTACCCGATGCATAGTCAGTACAGTTTGTGAGTGATGGTGGTGAGCCATGTATGGTGGAGGAGAAGTTGGCCTAAGAGGAGTAGTTTGAGTCATTGTTTTCTTTAACACCTTCCTTCATTGGTTTCTTAGTTAATGAAGGATTGGATCATGGTCAAGATGGATCTATGGGGGCTTCAACTGAAGCTTCCGCCTCAGTTTGAGTTTTTGAGGTTATGATGACTTCTTTGAGATTTTTGAAGCCTGAAGTAACCGTTCTTGAGTAGGAGGAATAGATGAATCGGTGGGATCTATGGTTTGTAAAGGAGACATAGGTAAAGTTTATTGAAAGTATGAAATGGAGGTCAGGCCCCCTCTTAGCGCCAAAATGTTGATGAGATGCTTTTTTCTCACAACACCCAAAATGACCTTGAAGTAACTTTAGTGTTAATTGCTTCAGTGATTTAGAATTAAAAAATTTAAATTATATGAAATTTTCCTTTAGGTAGTAATTCTACTACTGTAAGCTTACACAATTATAAAGTTGCACTTTAACTATTTGTTAAAATGTCAAATCGAACTGGTATTTAATTCAAGTAAAAACTGGAAAAAATTTGACATTGAAATCTAGGTGGAAATAAACAAAAGTGTAGAAAAGTAAAAGACACAGAATTTATATAGTTCGGATGTTAAAGAATCCCGCATCCATGACGAAGTGTCACTTTCTCTATATTTATTTTTGATACCGTTTTACAAGGAAGGGAACAAAATAAAAATGCAACCTTTTCATTCTTCGAAAAAGGATCCCTTTCTCGTTACATTATATCTCCTATTTATAGTGCAGAGATGCATATTGATTGCCACAATCCCTCATCTGCTACTTTAATTACCGCCTTTGGATCATGTTATGTGTCATGCATCTGTATTGTTCATTTGATTTGCACGGATTGCTGACGTGTCTTTGAAGGGAACCATGATTCGAGCGGTTGGATTTTGGGCTTTGGCAAGGAATTCAAAATTGAAGTGGGAACATCTCAAATTGAGGTGGGAAACTCAATTTCATATGGATCTTGAGCTATCGATCTGAAGAAGTAAATGGCCTGTGTACTGCTTCAGGAGGGCATTAAGAGCTATTCTTTTGTTTTGGAGTGCCGCTGACATATCTGGAGCAGAGCTGTGTTGTTTGATGTGCAACGTCAGCATAATACTACGATGCTTGCTTAATATTTAGGTGAATTTGTCCCTAGCTGCCTTTAGCATTGAGATGTGCAAGTCGCTACCAAAGGATGCATGTATCTTCGTTGTTTATCTGTAAGTATGGATCCGCGTTGGGGCACTTCTTTGAGTAGCTCTACATACAGCCTTTGGAATGCTCTTGATTCCACATGCTACTACTTAGGGAGTGATCGTAATTGAGTTGTCTTACCAAGTCTATAATGTTTGTTTGATATTGTGCTGAGGATAAATGGAGTTAAGTTGCTCTGCCCCAACCTTTAGTGTTAGCTCAATGTATGTATGAATGTGATCTGAGCTGCCCTCGATGTTGATATGCTCGAGTTGCTATGATAAGGACCGCTTGCGATTTTACTGTTTCCTAACAAATAAGGAACTAAGATTTTGTGTTGTTTAGGTAACTCATGTGCAGCCCTGCGAATTCTTTGGATTTCTCGTGGTACTACTTAAGATTTCTTAGTAAGCGTAGCGTAGATCCAAACTTGGAAGTGTTAGCAGCGCATTTTCTTTTAGGAATAATAGTTAGGTTTATTGGGTCATTTAACATATGGAGTAATCCCTTTGGGTTTGCTTGGAATGGATCAAAGGTAGATTTTGGTGAAGGGTTCTACGCAGCATTTGCATAGGTTATGATTTTGGTTAGCCTATGGTTTGAGGAGAGCAGATTTATCATGGCCTTAAGTGGAGAATATTTTGCTAAGGGTTCCAGGTGGTCCTGCTCCATGAGGGTTTTAGCTAGTGGGTAACTGCACTGACTGAGCGCAGTTTGATGCGACCCGATCTTGGCCAAGCATTGGTAACTATTCTTTGTAGTTTGTCTCTTCCTCGTTTAGGGTTATCGGAAGGATGTGGCATGGCTGACGTAGTTCACTAACTTTTAGCAGAACTCCTTTTTCGGTTGTTGCACGGTTTTCTTTTATCTCTTTCTTTGGGCTCATATGCTTACGATGTCCTGATGGCGACGCTCTTCTTTATTGGCTTATTCTTATGGTGATGCATTTCTTTATTAGCCTATTCTTATGGTGACGCACTTCTTCGTTAGCCTATTCTAATGGTGCTGCCCTTCTTCATTGGCTTTGGAGGTAAGATTGTTAATGTAGACCCATTATCTTTGCACATTTATTTATGAATGCAACACGTCCCCATTAGAATACAACTTTTTGAAGTGAAATGTGTTGTACTTTGATACACTAATACTGCTTTTGGTGTCACAATGCATCATCTCCACCCCGTTGTCATATCTTGGTGGTGCAGCAGTTTTGTGTACTATAGTTGTAGACTATTTTCTTCACCCTATGACCATGTTGGGTATTGGTCTCAGTTTCATAATGTAACACTGAAATTAGGGGATGCCCGCAGTTTGAATTTGTGTCGTTATCCTAAAATTTCCGAGTGTGGTATTCACTTAACTTTGCTTTACTCTTTTATTTTCCCCTTTGTATTTGTGAGGGCATCCTGTAACGATCGTCCTACACCTTTAATGCTCATATAACCGAATAGTGCGCTGTTGGAGCGTCCGGTCCATTTAGGACGATTATCAAGAGAAAGAAAAAGAAGTAAAGAAATGGAATAGAAAAGAAGGGAAGAGAATAGAAGATAAAGAAATAAAACATCACATAATCACATAACCTGTTGTATATTTTACAATGCATCAGATAAAAAGTAATAGTCATCATAGATATAAAACAAGCGAGACCGCAATAACTATATAAATCGTAGAATCGTAGTACATAGACTCATATAGTTATATAAAATAGCAATAGAGTTTATACAACTGATAAATAAATTCAACTGTTAAACTGTCTCTACTAAATAGTAGGTTAACACTGTCAAGTCTCCACAGTGTCACACAGCGGAATAAATAATAACAAGCCTAAAAAATAAGTACGAGAAAGCATAGCCTCTTGCTAGTCCATCTGCACAGTTTCAAGTACTGTTTACACATGCTATCTACTCTACTCATTAAGAGTACCTTAGATAATAAGAAGCAAAACATAAAACCTCGAGTCAGAAAAAAGTCTAGTGCGAGCGATAAATAATCTTAAAACACTATAAAAGTCCATATAGTATATGGAACAGAGGGTATGGAGAATCATACCTGACCTGTCCATGCATCCATAGAGTTAGCATAAATGTTACTCTATATCATAGTCATCATGGGTGTACTATACATCAAATTACTAAGGGTGTTTAGATATCGGCATCGGTGATATCTACATTATGTGACAACCTAAGGTGATAGAAACAATAAAACAAACATGGCATCCATTATCGATCCTCACATTCACTCGCTCAGCCCATCTGACCTGCTTCACTAATGACTCTGGTAGTCACCTGAACCACTCTCTCGGGTCTCTCTTCTGAATGCAAAAGATGATTCAATCCCCTCTGACCCAGGGCTAGGGCGTGCAACTCTTATGAGAAGGACGGTGATGAATTGTGTTCTCAGTGCAAAAGGAGGTGACCCCGATCAATTGGGGGAGCCAGGCGCTTGTAGGTTTTCGGGTGAGGCGACCGATCCAATATACTTCGAGCGAAGTGAGCGGGAGGGGGTGCATACTGATTCTGCTTCGGACAATTCATTCGAAAAAAAAGCAAGCAGAATGTAGGTCTCCCTATTCTCTGATCGTCGAAATAACGTCGGGTAAGTTAGCGCATCTCTTGACAGTTCAAGATCTTCGAGAAAAAGGCGATGGAGCAAGTGATGCTACTACATAAGAACTATTCTTTCCACTCCTATCTGAAGTCATCGTGGTAGGGAACTACTCTAGACAACCATCATAAGTCATAGAGTGTCATCGTGCGTCCTATAACCTTCCTCTGATAATTCCATCAGTCCGACCCATCGTCGCCTACTCTGCATCCCAAAGCACAACTATCCATCGTTAAAGCCATCACTTCTCATCATGGAATCACCATCCTGGAATCATGAAGTCATCACGTCTAAGTGTCGCATCCTTACTTCAGTGCAAAACTGCTCATTGAAGAGTCATAACATTAAATCAAATGTCGAATGAACAAACCATCATATCATGCTCTTCGAAGCCTCTCCATCATCCACATCAAAATTGGCCAAAATGGCCATCATCAATAATAGTAGATATTGACCATATCAGAATAGTCGATAACGACCACTTTGCTTATGTACTAAACTAAAAATTGTTAAATACAAACCAAATGAAAACGTCTGGCATCTTTCCTGAAGTTCGAAGCATGTATCCAAACCCATCGTCCTTCATCATCAGATCAGTTGGCATGCACCAATACTCCTCCACATATTTATCCCATCCATTTGAGTTTATCATCGTTTGTGCGCTCAATCGATATGCACGAAACTCTATCACATCATTAGAGTCCCCATCGTATGTGCATTCGATCGATACACACTAAACTCTATCTAATGAGATTTTCCTATGTCACATTCGAACGGCATTTTCAACCAACTAACAAATGAGCAGACATGCAATCAACAAGCATAGAAATATCTATAATAGCCTACATATATCCATAATAACGCAATACAATCCAACCAAAACAACCAATGTGGGGTAAATATCAATAATAGGCTAAATCTATCAGTATGGGAAAAATAGCGCATCAATGGGAAAAATGTGCTATTTAATTTAAAACCATTTTAAAATACTTCTAATTCTTTTTATAAAATAAGATATAGGTTTTACTTTTTTAGAAATCACGTTTTAAAGTTTGAAAACATTTCCAAGCATCGTTTTAATACTATACTAACAATCATAGTATGGTGAGAGACAATTTCACCCACCTCATCCAAAACTATCCAAAATATAGCTAAGTTGTAGAGCTCTCCATCATGAGCGCAATGCAAGAAATGACGTCCAAAATGGATCTTGTATGCAAAAGATATGCATAATATAATATAACAGATTTAAATAAACAATTAATTCACTTAATTAATAATTAACAACATTAATTACATAACTAATGTTTCTTCCCCAAATGAAATGTGCAGGTGTGTACCCGTACATGTCTCCACCCAAAAATATGCACTTTCACCTTCGATTTCTCTCAATCCACTCAGAGATTCTCGATGTCGTCTCCCTAAAATGTTTGTCTTCGCATCCTCTTCGCCACGGTAACTAAAATGCATAGCTCGGTCATTCCCCTTAGTTAGCGACCTGATGGTGTCGCTTGTGACCGATGTCGCGTTCCTCCTGGTTGCATCGGAGATCTCCAAATTTTGGGAAATGCACTTGACCAAGAGAAACTCAATGGTCTCATCCCCATCGCCTAATTCGCCTCCAATTGAACGAAATACAAAACCCTAGTCATCGAGCCCTATACGGCTTCCCTAAAATCCCCACTACACTCTCCAAACTGGACATGCACATGAAGATCTCATCGAAACGAGAGCAATGAAACTAGTTTGCGAAATTTTCGCAGAGTATTTTGGTCGATTTTAATTTTTGAAAATCAAAAAAGGGAAGTTGGTCATTCTCTATTGAAATGAATGGAACAGTAGATTGGATAATGAGAGAGAGGTGAGGGTTTATTATTGGATAAGGTGAATAATATTATTTTATTTGACTTATCTGAATTCTCAAATAAATGGCCATGCGTTCCAAGCTCGCACGATCAAACGGTGCATCCGATTTCCATGAAACTCATCTACGTGCATCACCTCAATTTCCGGTTCCGATGGTATAAATTTCATTGCTATCCGAGACAACGCTCTAGGATGATAATTTCGCGCTTTTTGAGACAGTTTCGGCCATCGGATCGTTCTCCAAATATAGCGATTCTTATACTAATTTTAATTCTGAATGTTGATACGAACCCAATGGATGTGGTCCCGAGTCCAAATTTGATCGTATGCGCAAAATCATATTCTTGGGACCGTCAATTGATTAACGATTTAATATTTAAATCAATCATTTAAATATCCGATCATTAAAAACATGGGTTGTTACACATCCCTTTCTGATTTTAGTGCTTAAGCCATCTTACCTTCAACAGAGTTCAGGAAATATGGGTGCAACACTTCCCAATTCGGGCCCAGAGCCACTACACCATGTAAAATTTGTTTCAAAGTGAGATCGCAAACCTTGAAAGTTCAATTCCTGATCTTTGCATTGAATTGTAGTGCTACTCTTTTGTGTTGAGCAATGACCCTTAAATAAGCTTCTTCACGCTTCTCATCAATCGTATCAAGGGACTTGAGCAAGAGTTCCTTATTTGTCTTGAGATTGTAGTGAATCTTCTGATGAGATGGTACTTCCAATTCAATTGGAATCATGGCCTCTAATCCATAGGTAGAGCAAATGGAGTGCAGCCGATCGTAGACATCTGAGTCATTTAATGAGCCCATAATGATAGGTGTAATTCATAGACCCACTTGCCCTTAGTGTTCATCCGTCATTTCTTTAGGATGGATTTGATGATCTTGTTCACCGCTTCCACCTGCCCATTCGCTTATGGGTGTGCTACATTTGCAAATCCTTTTTCAATATGGTATTTGCTGTAGAAGTCTTTGTATTTAGTACTATTGAATTGGGTTCCACTGTAAGATATGGTTGTATGTGGAATCCCAAATCGATAGATTATTTTCTTCACTATGAAGTTGATCACATTCTTTATGGTGATCATGGCTAGCGGTTCCACCTCATACCACTTCATGAAATAGTCTACTACAACAATGGCATATTTCACTCTGCTTTTGACATTGGTAGCATGCCGATGATATTGATTCTTAAACTATAAATGGTCATGGGGCGGCCATTTGTGTGATATCTGTGGATGGAGCTTCGGGAATCTTTGCAAACCTCTGGCACCTATCGCATTTTCGAGTGTAATCAGGTGCATCTCGGTTGTTGGTTGGCCAAAAGTGATAGAGTTAGAGGTATGCCCAATGGGCAATTATGTAATTTGTTACATATCTAACTCGATTACCAATTTAGTTCGGAATAAAAGGTGTTTTCTTTTTATTATATACTTGATATAATGTGTTATATCGATTAATTAATTAATTAGAAGTGTATTTAATATGAAATCCATAAATGATATGTTTTGTGGTAGTAATTACAATGTGTTGTAATCATGAATGATTAATCATAATAAAATAAACATATCATTTTAGATATTCCTAGTCAAGATGCATTGAGAATGGATATTGACATATCCGTTGAGACTAGATTGTGCAACGCTCTCCAATTGTTGGGCAGTGTATTACTTATGACTGCTGGAGGTACTAAGGGTTTACATACTGATAGTTATTTGATAACTATGAAATTATTCACTCGGTAGTTTTCTATTGGTTAGTATAATCAAGGTTAAATAGAAGATGATTAATTTACACAGTTCTCCTGACTTGAGAATACTGTCGATCTTCAATATGAAAGCTCCACTTAGATTATAGTTAAACCATGGCATTGCATCATCAAATGACTATAGTTGGGTTGAGTGGAAGAACTGGAAGTGAAACACTATTCAAGTGGGCATTCATCTCCTCAGTTATATGAGGTTAGTATCACGGTCAACTGAAGTCAAGTCAAAATCTTTGGTCAGAGTAGTTCGGTTAATAATAATTGTTATTATTAAACGAAGGACTTTGTGTTTGGACTATAAAGTTGAATATAGAAGATATTGGAATTTTGATCATTACTATGTTCCATAAGTCCAAAGTGACATATTTTTTATGAAGAGAATTGGTGTAAATAATCGTTACTATACGTACTACTTATAATAGTAAAATTGGATTTCACCTAAGGGATGTGTAAACGATAAATTCAACCATGTGTGTCACACTACTTGCTAAGGTGATGTATGAATGTTACTATTTGAATTGTTTGTTATTAATCACTGACTGAATTTACACCTTTGAGTCGCACAATCGTAATGATGAATGCTCCAAAAAACCACATGATTTAATTAATTTATGATCAATTGTAAATTAATTAAATTAATTGATATTTATGAAATATTAATTATTAATTTTTTTATTGTTATTTGTATGAATGCCATTAGTATTTGATAAAGTGCGTATATAAAAGTTATATATGTACGTATCGATTTATGATATTGATAAAACATTTAAATTGTATTTAAATAGATTATTTAATAATGGGTTTGGGAATATTTTGAGGTTGATCTAGCTTCATTTACAGATGGCCATAAGAAAAAAAGAGGCTTGAAATCCGATGGTTGGATCTAGAAAATGAATGGAGGAGGTTAAGGAAGGTTCCTAAAACATTCTTGAACACTCTCCTTCTAAGCCCTTGCCTCCATCTTTAATCTTAACATTCTTAGCCGAAAATTCATGGCCTTCGAGCCACAAAAAATTCACAAAACAAAACCAAATCAAATCAAATTAAATGAATACAAAATTGGTGCTTTAAATTGTTGCAATTTCTAGAGGTGATTCAGCCAGATCTAGGAGCTTTCTTCATTCAAGGTGCAAATCAAAAGGCGACATCAACAAGGTAAATCCAATTAGTCTATATATTCCATGATATTGTAGATCTAGTGGTCAGTTCATTTTGATGGATTTGTATATGCTTTTGTTGTCCCTTATATATATATATAGAAGTGTAGATCTTAAAGTATTACATCATGTTATCGTTTAAATTGGTTTTGATTTGATGTTGATAATTTATATAAATAATTTTCATTGATAATGTCTATTGATTTTGATTTAAATATAGATTTGGTAATTAATTTGTTGTTTTTTATTTTTATTCATTCAATTATCAATGAGAGTTTCTTTTGATTTAAAATTGGTTTTCTATTGTAAGATACATACATATGTATATATAAATATACATATATGTGTGTGTGTGTGTGTCTAGGTATGTTAAAATAATTTTTAAATATTATACAAAAAAGGTTTCATGAAAGAATAATAAAAAATTACATATTTTATATCTATACATACTAATAATAAAGGAGAATTGTATTGATGTATAAATGAACATAAATCAACATAATATTTTTATTAAATAAAACATACTTTTAGAAAATTATTATCTATATTTTATCTTACTTTAAATTATTAACATATACATATGAGTTATATTTGGATTTAATGACTAAGATCTATTTTCAATTTTTTTACTAAATCAAATCATTACATGTTTGATAATAAATCTTGAATTCATAATAGTTGACTTGGTAGAAATAATTTAGATTTTTTAAAGGATCATTAACAATACATATATATTTGAAATATATTTAAACTATATAAATATGTATATACATACATATAATTTTAGATGACGTTTTGGACAACCACTGCATATATAAATGGAAAATGTGCTCATTGTGGTGTAAATCCAAGCACCTAAACACGTACACATTAACTATGTACACAATATGATATGTTGCACTTACATAATTTTCATTAGAGTATATTTGGATATATGTAAAACATTTGCTAAGTATAATTTTGGTCATTAATTTCATTTAATAAATAATTCAATTTAATTAAAGGGAAAGAAATGAAAAGTTTTCTCTCTCTAATTAAAACCATACATTCCCCCATTACTTGAATAAATTAAGAGAAGGTAATGAAAGGTTTCATTCTCTAAATTAAACTCAACAATTAACAGTCATAGTCAAATACATATATAAAAGTATATTTGATATATTCTAATTTATGTAAATGTAACAACCCATACCTCAATGGGCTTAAATTTCGACAAAAATCAAAACCCAAGTTCATCAAAGCACAGATCATTTGATTTGATACCAGCAAATAAGCATGGGCATTATCAGAGATTGATAGAAATATGAACTCACAGCGTAATAGGATGAGAATACTGACTATGACTACCTTTTTATTTAAGGCAATAAGATTTACCTTAAATGCTTATCTACCCATAAATCCCCTTTTTATGTTCATAAATGTCAATTTGTCCATAAAATCCTATTGGATATTTTCTAGACATTTATGTATGATTACTAATTCCAAATTAGTAACCTTTTATATCTATTCCACCTTTATCATTCCCTTTTTATCCATTTTTCCTTATTAATTGTAACTCCCAAATTCGTTTCCATTATTTGCAAATTAATTGGAGTTACAGTCTTTAACTAACCAATTGTAACCCCTAATCTAATCATATCCATTACTTCCCATTAATTACCAATTAACTAGGGTTACAACCCTTTATTTCCTATTCATTATTGGAAATTCCTAATTTATTGGCCACCAATAGGAATTACTACATTTTCTAATTTACCTATTCACTTTCCTAAATATAATAATAACTAATTAACGTTACGCATAAATAACAAATGAATAAACGTTGTTATTCTTTATTAACGGGATAAATACGTATAAACTATCTAATAAAACTACTATTCTTATTCAAATATATTCTAGTCATAGTTATTTAACTAGAATATACTTTCCATATTTAATTCACTGGAATTAATTTCTTTAGGAAGATTTTCCGCTATGATTTCCACGAATTGGTTTAACACAAAAAGAAAGATTTACCGTGTTTCAAATTACAAGAAATGAATAATTTCTTTTTATTTGGAATAAACAATGTAAACTATGGAGAATAAATCTTACACATCTCTTCTTTTTGTTTTATTCCTTGTTAAATCGAGCATCACCTTTTTAAATCAAAAGTGGAAAAAGTAAACAAATTTATAAAAATCAAACGGATGTTCTTTTCACAAATTAAAATTCTACTACTTAGCACAAATTTGGGCAATAATCCAAAAATCCAATTTTAAACCCAAGTACAGATCTGGAATAAAAATATACAACATTCAAATTCTAAAATCTTTGGGACTGATTTCCAAATCTAGGTATAAACATATTTTAAATTCGATCTAAACCAAGAATATGTAGGCATAAAAATCAAATGTATGCCAACGGAATAGATTTATAATCATAAACAATATATAAAATTTCCACTCACCTTTTAAAAGCGATCCAAATCTCCAGATCTGAAGTAGAACCTTCAATTCATCTCCAAATCCTCTTTAATCCAGGAAATATGTAGAAAAAGGGTATACACATACATTACAATTACAGATCCGAGAAGAGATTTGGAACTGGGAGAGAAAATAGACACAAATATATAAATATATAAATTACCTTAAGTACGCATATAGTTGATTCTCTTCTCTTTTCCTTTTTATTAGATTTCTATTCTTTTCCGATTTATATGAATATAGATATAAATATCTTATTTTTATAATTTAGATAGAAAGTGGAGAATAAGAAATGGTAGAGCTTCACTACTACCTCCAGAAAAATATGAGAAGAGAAGGGAGGCTTAGACCTGAATTTATAGGTGTAAGAACCAGCCTCAACCGTCAGATCAAAATATATTAAATTCGGGACATTGGGCCTATGTTAACCCTAAATTCCATAAATGAAGCGGTCGACTGCCCCCTTCCTAAGGGTTGACCACCCCTGGTTGACTGTTCCAATATGCCGGTCGACTTGTGGGCCCTAGATAATTGAATTGTAAACGTTAATTTCTTATTTGAATTATTTTCATTTCGAATTCATTTTTTATCTGTAACTTCTTTGTTTGGCTCCGAGCGCAAAACTCCAACTATGAGAGTTGCTTTGAATTTTGCCACAACGCAATGGTGCAAGTTTCATGGTCAAATTCAATCGTTTGCACAAATTTCATTTTTGGAGCTTGATCAATTAACTAACTAATTAAATAACTAACGCCAAATTACGGGGTTTTATAATAAATATCAAATTCAAAGATTTTCAAACAAATAAAATAAAATAAAGGATTTTATTTAAAACACATTTTAGATTGAATCTAAAAACTCTTTAGACTTCACAGGCGTAATAGACCAAAAGGATCATTTTTGAAATTTACCATTTAACTCCATTGTGCGCTGGCCCAGTTCCTACAATGGTATAAGAGCCCAATAGCCTATATGGTCAAAATTAATCACATTAGACCTAACTAATTAACCTTGCCTACTTAGAACAGTGTCTAGAAAGGTAATGTTTAGGATTGGGATTGGGATTGGGTAATCAAGTATCATGTTCCTACCTAGTTACCGACCTAGCTTGAAAGGTGGAGTGAGCCCAAATGTTGCCCCTTATAGAAAAGGCCCAAATTTGAATTGCGATTTAGGCTATTTTTCATAACTGTTTTGAAAATTAAATAAAAATTAAATTTAAAAGTTAATTTTAAAATAAAATCATGTTTATTGTAAAAGTTATAATACAACATAACTTTTCAAAAGTTTACAAAGACAATGATATTTTAAAAATGTTTGAAAATATTTACGTCTTAATTTCAAATTTAAAAATTTATTAGTAAGATTAATAGAATAAACTGATTAAATAAGTTAATTAATTAATTAATTAATATTTGATTGTATTATATATACATATTAATATAAGTTATGTTATATTAAATGTTTAAGATAACTTAAATAGACATGTATGTATATAAAATAAAATTTTGAAATTAATATAATTTAATCAAAATTGTTTAATTAAATTAATTAACTAAAAGATAATTAAATAAATAAATAAGTTAAAGTTTAATTAATTAAACAAATTGATTAGCGGTTAATTAATTAAATAAAAATACATATACGTATAATATATATGTGTTATGCTATAAAGGTTATTATAAATGTTGTATTAGAATAATACAAAATTAATCAAATATGATTTAAGTAATATAATGTTGTATATTAGATTGTTAAATGAGCTAATTAAAATATAATAATTATATAATAATGGAACTTATATAATATAAATGTATAAAGTAAAGGTGGAACTTTATAGAAACCCTAAATATACTTAAGGAATAAATATACATAAATGTACATATATCGTGGTTCCCGATGTGTCCAACACTTGAATCACGAGGGTATTTCATAAGAAAAACATTATTCCTAAATCGATATTACTCAATATAATATATTAAAGATTATGGATCTTTAATATAAAGTTTTCCTTTTCCATTTATACATTAATAGATTACTTGCATGCTCCTTAGTTGTTCTTATGTGTAGTACAATTGACATATTGAATTAACGAGGTAAGATAACTACACATATTTGTTAAGCATTCCTTAAGGCATGTGCATTATAATTATGTCATCACGAAATGGTGGGTAAGAATGAATAATCTCTGTTTATTCATTAAGATTTTTTCATGGTAAAGATGAGATTAGGATAAGGAATCTTGAGTTAGGAGTTGTATAGGATACAACCGATATGGAATTATCCATTGTATGTGGCCCTGTGATTTATTAAGCTTTTCTTAAGGTCAAAATCCCAAGGCATACGAGTCCCAGTGCCCACCAGAGAAATCAAATGATTTCTATGTTTTCTTTTAGGGTTTTGAAAAACAAAAAAATCTAGCGGTTGCCTTATTATGAAAATGAAATGGTAATATTTAACCTTTCTAATATTGTAAGAACATTTGCTATAGGATGTTATTATAATCTACGTTGATATATTTTTGCATTTAATATGATTGATAAAAGTTTATCAATTAAAATATATAGACAAACTGAACTGAAGATTGACAAATAGAAATATGACATATACGTAGTAATAAATACTTTTTACATGTTGATATTTCAATGCCTACGCACGCACCTAATTTTACAACATTTATTAATTGGTCGCTTACGCATTTATTTGGCCAAGACTGTGTATTGCATACTATGAGTTTTGAACTTTAAAGCAATATAAGACAACGAATATTTTATCCATATACTGTCAAATATAAATGTTATATGGTGAACGGTCATAGCTTGTAATGTGCAATACTTCAATGAAATTGTTATAGTATATAGTGAACGGATCCATTACCTTTCTTCATTCAAGGTGCAAATCAAAAGGCAACATCAACAAGATAAATTCAATTAATTTTTATCTATATTTCCATGATATTGTAGATCTAGTAGTTGATTCATTCTGATGGATATATATATATATATATATATATATATATATATGCATTTGTTGTCCCCATAAATATACAAGTGTAGATCTTAAAGTATTACATCATGTTATCGTATAAATTGGTTTTGATTTAACGTTTATAATTTCTATAAATGATTTTCATTGATAATTTCTATTGATTTTGGTCTAAATATAAATCTAGTAATTAATTCTTTGTTTCATATTTTTATTTGTTCAACTGTCAATGATAGTTTCTATTGATTTAAAATTGGTTTTCTATTTTAAGATAAATACATACATACATACATACATACATACATATATATATATAAATGTACATATGTGTGTGTATGTGTATATGTATATTATAATAATTTTAAAATATTTTACAATAAAAGATTTCATAAAAGAATACCTAAAAAGATTGTATATTTTATAGCTATACATACTAATAAAGAAGAATTGTATTGATGTATAAATGAACATAAATCAACATAATATTGTTATTAGATAAAATATATTTTTGCCAATTAAATATCTATATTTCATCTTACTTTAAATTATTAACAAATACATATGGGTTATATTTGGATTTATTGATTAGGATCTGTTTTCAAATTGTTTTATTAAATCAAATCATTGCATGTTTGGTAACAAATCTTGAATTCATAATTGTTGACTTGGTTGAATTAAATTAGATTTTTTTAAAAGGATTCATTAACAATACATATATATATATATAATATTTTTAAACATTTATATATATATACATACATATAATTTTAAATGATGTTTTGGACAGCCAACGCATACATAAATGGCAAATGTGTCTGTTGTGGTGTAAATCCCAAAACCCAAACATGTACACATTAACTATGCACATAATATGATATGTTGCACTTACATAATTTTCACTAGAGTATATTTGGATATACTCTCGACATTTGCTAAGTATAATTTTGGTAATTGTTCGACGATGGATTTTCTATCGAGTTAGAAAACCGTCGAACGAATTTAGAAATTAAAATATAATCGCAAGCGCACGGCATACACTTTGTTGTACGTGGCGAATACGGGTCGATCCGCAGGGAATTGTGAGAGATTAAATATCTATTCAATCAAATTAGACCAAAGTGAGATGAAAGTTGTTAACCACAAAAAGAAGCTAAAGCTAGAATTAAAATGTGATTTAAAAACTATTGAACTAGAGAACAATTTAGAGGCAAATCCACTCTCATATTTTTGTAAATCAACAAACAAACAATTTGTGATCTCTAGCTTTGATATTAAGTGAAATATTGTTGTATTTATCATAAGTATGGTTTGTTTATATTATTAATTAACATAACTCAAACCATCAAACTATAATACATCAAATAAACCACTTATAATTCTCGTGAAAATGAAGCCAAAGCAAAAGCTATTTTAATTATGATCTATTTACTTTTGTAACTAGTAATATAGATCATCAAATTTCATTTTTACTTTAATTTCACAATCAAAAATGGATTAGCAAATGATGATGCAAATTGTGTTTATGTTGAATAAGAATAGCTCATTTGCATAAACAATATAAGCTATCAAACCCACTTGTATAAACTTGCATCAAAACTCACTTCATGAAGCATAAACCAAATGAGATCATAAATCATAAAATGTTGAAATTACATAATATTAGAGAGCTTCATTACCCCTAAATTGAAGGGGTTTAGCTACTCATTTGTGGCATTGAAGCAACACAAGTAACTTTCAACATTAAAAAGAGAAGAAAATAGAGAATAAGCAAAGAAGAGAATGTAATTAAACTACTTACAACAAAAGAAATTAAGCTACACTACTTGCATGAATGTAAAACTATTCTACTAACAAAGAAAAGAAAAGAACGTAAATAAAAGTATTAACATAAAAACAAAGAAAAGCATGTAGAAAAAGGAGAAGAAAGCGGCTTGGAAGCCATTTTTATTTCATAGAACATTGAGCTTACAATTTGATCTATTAATTTCCTAAGTAAAATTAAAGAGTAGAAGATGATTTACATGTACATAAGTGGGCTATTTATACATGCATAAAACCCTGATTCTATTTTTAGGGGGCTTCCCAAAATACCCCTTAGGAAGTGTGGAGGCCAAGTAATTATTAGCTTCTACTAATCATCATTTAAGTGTACATTAAGCCATTAATTCCATAAGCATGTTCATTAGCCTCTAATTTGTACATTAAGGTAGGTGGGTAGGTGGGGTCCTCCATGATCTTCACTTTGAATTATTTCCCTCTTCTTTCCTTTGTATTCATTTGTGCATGCATGTATCTTCATATAAGCCTCTTCCATATGCATCCAAATTCCTATAAAAATCATCAAAAATGTCCAAGTAAAAATTCTCAAATTTACACATGCACAAAAATGACCATTTTGCCCCTAAATGAAGATGAAAATATGATGGTTTGAAAAATAATTGAACTTTGGTTTTAACATGTACAAATGCCCAAATATGATGTTTATTTAAATAAAAAGAGATAAAATATGGATGTAAATATGCACATTTACGAGCACATCAAATACCCCCACACTTATCTTTTTATTCGTCCTCGAATAAAGGAAAACTAAGATAAATCCGTTTTGGTAGGGAGCACGATTGCATTGAGCGTATGCAACAAGCCGTTAAACCTCTGAGTGTCCCCAGTAGGACGAGTGTTGTCTCGTGAGGGTTTTCAGCGGATACTACCCACAAATTCCAGATGCAAAGCGAAAATATTTACAAAATGCAAGATTTATTTATAGTGGGATGAATGCAAGTTCTTGAAAATATTTACAAATGACGGATTTACTCTTAAATCGACACAAAGAAGTTAAATATAAGTCTTGGTCATTATCTTAAAAATATAAGCCATTTACTCGTCAAGATTTCCAATAAAAATAGGTCATCATAACAAATAGACAATAGTTTAACTCGTTGTTTTGGTTGATAACAAAGTGTAACTATGAAATAAATCCTTAGTTGATTATCAAAGTTTGTCAAAGTGGTATTCTCATTTCTTTTCAATAACAAGTCAAATCAAACAAGTTAAAATGGTGCTTGGATTTCAATTGCTTACTCTCTCTTACTTGAAAATTTCATCGATATTGACAATATTTACATATGCCTAACTCAGGTAAACTGA
Organism: Allium fistulosum; assembly: GCA_030737815.1. Taxonomy (NCBI): domain Eukaryota; kingdom Viridiplantae; phylum Streptophyta; class Magnoliopsida; order Asparagales; family Amaryllidaceae; genus Allium; species Allium fistulosum. Next base: position 1,219,130,960 of record CM060902.1, read on the forward strand.
GGCCAGATATATTACCCATGCACTGCCTTGCGGACTGATGTGAGGGGAATACAGAGCATAGCGAGTGAACACACGAGTGTGAACACATGAATCTTGGTGTTAAAAATATATATATACATATATACAAATGTTTTTTTTTAGAAAAAGAGAGTTTTGCAAAATCATCTTAGCACCATTTAACTTAGAAGATAAAAATGTTATATCCTTTACTTTAAATTTACCATTTTTTTAAATAAAGATTTTCAATTAGAATATACTTCATAATTAACACATATGAACCTTCCTATATACTAGTTAAACCATTGTTATTTGTAATCAAACTTCATTTTTATTTTTGTTAAGACAAATAAATTTTCAAAAATTTCAATTTATTAACCAAAACTTATACTTATCCCATAGTGTTTCCTCAAAAATAAATCAAAATGCTAAAAAGAAAATGTTTTTGAGATTTTGAAATTTTGAGATTTTTTTTTAAGTTAAAAGAAAAATGAAAGTTCAAAAATGCCATGAAACTAAAAAAAATGAAAATGAGACTCCCCCACACTTAATTTTGACTGCGTCCCCACAGACCATGAATGATATAATGAGTGTAACGGGAAAAACTATGTACATATTTACAAAAGAGGGTTAACATTCTTACTAGACGTAGCTTGGCTCATGAAGGATCATGAGCTCCTCCTCTTGGTTATTTGGCAATTCCAAGAAAGGTTTCAGACGATGACAGTTGGCTGTGAAAACCAATTCATCCCTGGGGTTTTCTATTTCTATGGCACCATGTGGAAAAACAGTTTGTACCAGAAATGGTCCGGTCCATCTCGATTAAATTTCCTAGGGAATAAATGAAGTCTTGGGTCATATAAAAGAACTTTTTGGTTAGGCGAAAACGTTTTCCTTAGGATTGACTTGTCATGAAAAACTTTGGTTTTTTCTTTGTAAATTTTCTCGTTTTCATACGCATCATTCCTAAGTTCTTCTAGTTCATTGAGTTGTAGTTTTCGGTTTTCGCCAACTTTCTCAAGATCAAAGTTTAAGGTCTTAATTGCCCACAGCGCTTTGTGTTCGATTTCAACAGGTAAATGGCTAGCTTTACCGTAAACTAAACGAAATGGGGACATCCCAAGGTTAGTTTTAAAAGCAGTATGGTAAGCCCAAAGCGTGTCGGTCAATTTCTGAGACCAATCTTTTCGATTTTTATTGACAGTTTTCTCCAAGATTTGTTTTATTTGTCGATTTGAAACTTCAACTTGGCCACAAGTTTGAGGATGATACGGAGTGGATAACTTGTGGGTTATCGAGTAATTTTTCATTAAAGTTTCAAAAGAACGGTTGCAAAAATAGGTCCCGTTATCACTGATTATTGTGCGAGGTGTGCCGAACCTCGAAAAGATGTTTTCTTTGAGAAATTTCACAACAATTTTATGGTCGTTGGTTTTGCAAGGAACGGTTTCGACCTATTTTGAAACGTAATCGACAGCGAGAAGGATATACAAGTTTCCAAAAGAATTGGGAAAAGGTCTCATAAAGTCTATACCCCATACATAAAAGTTTTCGATCGTAAGAATGGGGTTTAGAGGCAACATATCTCGTCGAGAAATTCGTCCAAGCATTTGACATCGATCGCAAGTTTTACAAAATTCAAACGAGTCTTTGAAAAGAGAAGGCCAATAGAAACCACATTGAAGCACTTTTTCTACAGTTTTTCGAGGACCGAAATGTCCACCACACACCTGATCGTGGCAAAATGAAAGAAAACTCCTAATCTAATTATCCGGAATGCAACGTCGGATGATTTGGTCGGGACAATATTTGAACAAGTATGGATTGTCCCAATAGAAATACTTCACTTGGGACACGAATTTGCATTTGTCCTATTTGGACCACGATGAGGGAGTTTCTTTAGTGACTAAGTAGTTCACTATATCAGCGATAGAAATTGAAATGAGTTGTTCATCGGGGAAGTTTTCATTGATTGGCAAAGAAGATGGTGCATTCGGAAGACGAGACAAGTGATCGGCTATGACGTTATCAGATCCTCTTTTGTCTTTAATTGTAAGGTCAAATTCTTGAAGTAAAAGGATCCAACGAATCAAGCGGGATTTGGCATCCTTTTTAGCGAAGAGATATCGAAGCGCAGAGTGGTCCGTGTACACAGTAATGTGTGACCCTATCAAGTATTGTCGGAATTTTTCGAGAGCAAAAATGACAGCTAGAAGCTCTTTTTCGGTTGCTGTGTAGTTGAGTTGAGCGGTGAACTGTGGTGATCAGTGTTGTAATGTTTGTATTTGTATGGCACCAGGGTAATGAAGTGTGGATGGTGGAAGAAGTTATAATGAAGGCAGCTTGCAATTGTTATCTGTGATTGAACAGAAATGATGAAGGTTTGGAAGGATTTCTGAAATGATTTGTTGAACTGTGGGAAGTGGATGAATGAATTGAAGAGTGTGAAGGAAGAACAAAGAATGACATAATTTTTTTTGTAGGTGAACAAAGAATGGTTGTGCACAATTTTTTTTTCTTTTTTCTTATAAGCAATGTAAATAAAAATGCAAATGAAAGAAAGGAAAAAAAAGGCAAATGAAAAATGAAATATTTTTTTTTAATTTTGTGTATGTGTTTTTTTTAATGTGCAAATTCAAATGCAAAAACAAACAATAAAAACAAACACACAACAAAAAAAAGATCACACAACAAAGATCAAATTAAACCAAAGTGAGATGAAAGTTGTTAACTACAAAAGGAAGCTAAAGCTAGAATTAAAATGTGATTTAAAAACTATTGAACTAGAGAACAATTTAGAGGCAAATCCACTCTCATATTTTTGTAAATCAACAAACAAACAATTTGTGATCTCTAGCTTTAATATTAAGTGAAATATTGTTGTATTTATCATAATTATGGTTTGTTTATATTATTAATTAACATAACTCAAACCATCAAACTATAATACATCAAATAAACCACTTATAATTATCGTGAAAATGAAGCCAAAGAAAAAGCTATTTTAAGTATGATCTATTTACTATTGTAACTAGTAATATAGATCATCAAATTTCATTTTTACTTTAATTTCACAATCAAAAATGGATTAGCAAATGATGATGCAAATTGTGTTTATGTTGAATAAGAATAGCTCATTTGCATAAACAATATAAGCTATCAAACCCACTTGTATAAACTTGCATCAAAACTCACTTCATGAAGCATAAACCAAATGAGATCATAAATCATAAAATGTTGAAATTACATAATATTTGAGAGCTTCGTTACCCCTAAATTTAAGGGGTTTAGCTACTCATTTGTGGCATTGAAGCAACACAAGTAACTTTCAACATTAAAAAGAGAAGAAAATAGAGAATAAGCAAAGAAGAGAATGAAATTAAACTACTTACAACAAAAGAAATTAAGCTACACTACTTGCATGAATGTAAAACTATTCTACTAACAAAGAAAAGAAAAGAACATAAATAAAAACATTAACATAAAAACAAAGAAAAGCATGTAGAAAAAGGAGAAGAAAGAGGCTTGGAAGCCATTTTTATTTCATAGAACATTGAGCTTACAATTTGATCTCTTAATTTCCTAAGTAAAATGAAAGAGTAGAAGATGATTTACATGTACATAAGGGGGCTATTTATACATGCATAAAACCCTAATTCTATTTTTAGGGGGCTTCCCAAAATACCCCTTAGGAAGTGTGGAGGCCAAGTAATCATTATCTTCTACTAATCATCATTTAAGTGTACATGAAGCTATTAATTCCATAAGCATGTTCATTAGCCTCTAATTTGTACATTAAGGTAGGTGGGTAGGTGGGGTCCTCCATGATCTTCACTTTGAATTGTTTCCCTCTTCTTTCCTTTGTATTCATTTGTGCATGCATGTATCTTCATATAAGCCTCTTCCATATGCATCCAAATTCCTATAAAAATCATCAAAAATGTCCAAGTAAAAATTCTCAAATTTACACATGCACAAAAATGAAAATTTTGCCCCTGAATGAAGATGAAAATATGATGGTTTGAAAAATAATTGAATTTTGATTTTAACATGTACAAATGCCCAAATATTATGTTTATTTAAATAAAAAAGAGATAAAATATGGATGTAAATATATGCACATTTACGTGTACATCAGCATTAATGTCATTTAACAAATAATTCAATTTAATTAAATGGAAAGAAATGAAAAGTTTTCTCTCTCTAATAAAAACCATACATCCCCTCATTAGTTGAATAAGGTAAGAGAATAAAATGAAAGGTTTCATTCTTGAAATTAAATTTAACAAGTAACCATCACACACAAATACATATATAAGAGTATATTTAATATATTCTATGTAAATTTCAAATTCAAACTTTTTTAAACCAATCAAATAAAATAAAGGATTTTATTTAAAATGCCTTTTAGATTGGATCTAAAATCTCTTTAGATTTCATAGAGCCAATTGATCCAAAAAGATTTTTTTTAATTTACCCTTTACCTCCACTGCGGGCTGGCCCAATTCCTACAAAAAGTATACATAACGAAGAATTTTCCTTGCAAATGTCTGTTCCCAACTGTGATAACCACAAGGTCATTCGTTTGCATCCACAAGGCTCGTTTTAGCTTTCTAGTTGGCGACACATCATAGTGGGGAGAATCCTATCCTTTATAGCACTCCTTACTAAATAATGAATCGCGGTACTTTGCTTAGGAGTTTCCTTTGTTCATTTCTTCCGTTCGAGAGAGTTCCCTTCAACAAAATATTCTTAGTCGGGGTCATCTACAACTCATTTTCCACCTTAGCCTCCAAGGTCCAATTTACATCCATCTGGTCAATGCTCAAAGCCAACAAACTCCACTGGGACCAATCTCATAAGTTGTGCATCCCCAGAGCTTGCCAGATTGGCCAACGAGTTATCCTTTATGTTCTTCTCTCAAGGAACCTGTGTTATCGTGTAGTATTCAATATCATTCAATAGTTCCAGCACCTTCATCAAGTAAGGTGCTTTTCATGCTCCCTTAGCTTGGAATTCCTTCTTCACCTGGCACAACATTAATTGAGAGTCGATATATATATGAAACGTTTTGACTCCCAAATCCTTCACTACCTTGAGCCCTATGGTTAGTGCTTCATAATTAGCTTCATTGTTCGTTGTGGGAAAATCAAGTTTTAAGGCATAACAAATCGTCTATTTTTCTAGGGTTACTAAGATCACTCTTGCCCTAGAGCTGCGTTCATTGGATGCTCCATTCGTGTATAATTTCCATTAAGAAAGTCGTTCCACATCTTCCTTCATCACTCCATCTTGGTGGTAAACTCGACAATGAAATCAGCCAATGCTTGTCCTCGTATCACCCTCTTAGGATGGTAGGTTATATCATACTGGCTCAGCTCGATGTTCCATTTCAGTAAACATCCCAACGTCTCGGGTTGATGCAATACTTATCTCAATGATTGATCAATCATCAGTTTAAGCAGATGAGCCTAAAAGTAGGGTCATAACTTCCATGAAGCAATCAAGAAGCGATAAGCTAGCTTCTCTAACTTTGGATAGTTCCTTTCTGCTTTGGTGAATTGCTTGCTGATGTAATACACAGGTCATTGGATTTTTGACTCTTCACATACCAGGGCATCACTCAGCACATGAACAGATACAACTAAATAAACAAATAAGTCCTGTCTTAAATAAGGCTTTGGTAAGATTGGTGGAATATCCATGTGGTGGAGTAAAGCCTAAAAAGCTTTCTGCCATTCCTCCGTCCAGACAAACTTTCCTTTCTTTTTTAAAGGGGATCAAAGAATGACACACACTTATCCATCACATTTGAGATGAATCGCCTCAGCGTAGTGACCTTTCCATTCAAGCTCTGCATTTTCCTCCTCATTTTCAGGGCTTTGACAACTTTTAATGCCCTACTCAACTCCAGATTAGCTTTTATTCCCCTTGAGTTCACTATGAAATCTAAAAACTTGTATGATGCGACTCTAAAGGAACATTTCAATGGGTTGAGCTTCGTCCTACATCTCCAAAGTACATTAAACATCTTTGAGAGGTCTTTCATATGGTTCATTGATTATTGTGACTTTACAAGCATATTGATAGAGCTAGGGGTATTACCTAAGGGAAATTTCGTAATTTATTGTAAATTAATTAACTTTGTAATCAATTCTCATTCATAATTAAGGTGTATTCTTTCTATTGTATATTTGTCATAATGTTTTATAAATAATTAAATGTTTAATCAAAATATATTTAACAGAAAATCCATAAATGTTAGGCCTATGATAGTAATTACAAATAGTTGTAATCAAAGGTATCGTATCACAATTTATAATAAGCACATAATTTTAAATATTCCCAATCAAGATGCATTGAAACTGGATATCGATGCTTCCGTTGAGACTGGAGTATGCAACGCTCTTCAAATATTCGACAGTAATTTACTCATGACTGCCGAGGGCACCAAGGGGTTACATTCTAATGGTTATTGGATGATCATGGAATGACTCACTCAATAGTTTTCTGTTGGTTAATATAACTAAGATCAAACAGAATATATCAATGTGACTAATTTACATAGTTCTCTTGACTTGAGAATACTATTGATCTTCAATATGAAAGCACTGTTCTGATTATGTTCAAGTCATGGCACGACGTCCATCGAGTGACTGCAGTTGGAACGAGTGGAAGTATTGGAAGTGAAACACTATCCAAGAGAGGATTCATTTCCTCAGTTATATGAGGTTAGTATCATGCACAACTGAAGTCAAGTCACAGTCAAAATCTCTAGCCAGAACTGTTCAGTTAATAATAATTGTTATTATTTAACTAAGGACTTTGTGTTTGAACTATAAAGTCGGATATGGACGATATTGGAATTTTGACCATCACCAAATTCCATAAGTCCAAAGTGGTATTGTTTTGATGAGGAGAGTTGGTATCAATAATTGTTAGTGCAGGGAAAATATTTATAAAATAAAATTGGATTTTACCAAAACCAAATAAGCAATAAATTTGTCCATAGTGTCACGCTACCTGCTAAATGACGTGTGAATGTTAATATTCAAATTGTTCGATATTAAAAATTAACCCTTAATATTCAAATTGTTCGATAAATTGAATACTCCTTTTATAACCTGATTTAATTAGTTACAAACTATTATAAATTAATTAAATTAATTAATATTTTTGAAATATTAGTTATAAAATTTTTATTTGATGTGTTGAATAATATTAAACAACGTGTTTATAATAGTTGTAAATATACTGATCGATATATGATATCAGTATGCATAACAAATATTGTTGGAGCTTAAACTGGTTTTGAGGCCTACATGGGCCATGCAAATTTTGACCAGAGATGGCTTGTTTAGGTCGGCCTAAAGTTGGTTAAAGAGGGAGGCTTTTTTAATGTAAAGAGAAGTGGAAATGGTAAAAGAGATATTAGGAATTGCGATCCACTTTTCACTCTCCTAAAGTACGCATAATGAATATTGTTCGAGCTTAAATTGATATATTTACGTGTCTACCTATAAATTAGAAAATTAGTTTTTGTTTTCATAATATATGATAAAAGTTTCAAATACAAACTAATGTTTAAAATAGTTTTGAAATTTAATTATATAATATATATTTATTTATTTACATATATTTCATAAATGATTTATATAAATAATTTATAACCTTTATTTTATAATAAACATATAATTAAATTTATACATACATACATATATGTATATTTATTTATACAGTAAATTTGATGCACAAGTATGTATATTTAGATATTACAGTAGTATACACTATGGGCTAACTGTCCATTGCGGTGTAAATCCCAACACCTATACACGGGAATGTCAAACCATGTACACATACTATTCAACGTGCACGCACACACATATGTGTATATGATACACATATATGAAACATAATATAAAATTATATAAAAATAAATTTTATTTATAAATTCAAATAATCGAATTTTTTTGAAGTTTACCCAATTCTTCTATTATAGGTGGGCCCACTTCCAACATATTTTGTCCACATAAACCTCCGCGTAAGTCCGATCTAATATCTAAACATTAAATTTACAAATCTCTAATAGATAGCTCTTGCATTTTTCCGACCGAACAACGTAATGCAGTAACAATATAGTCCTAGATCAGTAATAAAAGTGGTGTGCTCTTGGTCTGGGACGTGCATTGGTATCCGATTGTAACCGAAATAAGCATCTATAAAGGATAGCATCTTTTGTTCGGCAGTTGGGTCCATCAGCTGGCCAATCATCGGCAATAGGAAGCATTCCTTTGGGCATGCTTTATTGTAGTCTGATAGGCTTTTTAACCAGTACAAGACAAGGTACCCATTCAGGGTATATATCATTGTGGATGAAGCTGTTAGCTTTCAGCTTGTCCAATTCCTCTTTTAAAGTAGTGGATCGCTCCGGACCCAGGTTGTGCCTTTTCTGCTTTATAGGAGGGCATCTGGGGTCCACATTCAATGTATGGCATGCTATCTTCGACAAAATTCCACACATATCGAAATACATCTAAGCAAACACATCAAGGTTTTCCCAGAGAAATCCTGCCAACCCCTTTATCTTCACATAAAGATGAGATCTGATTTTTAAGACCCAAGCGGGGTCATCCTGATTGATCGAGATGTTAATCGTCAGCTCAGACAGGGCTAACCTTGCATCCTCAGGCTCTTTCCTCGGATCCATGGATTTGTAGTAGTTATTATGCTATTCGAGCCAGGGCTTAGGAGGTGATTGCTATGCATCAATTGATTTGATGCATAGTCTTCTCTACACCTTTTTTCTCGCTTCACTCTGCTTCTCTCATCTCTACAACATAGCATTCACGGCCTGTACTCTGAATTTCATGAATGCCCAACCCTGTTCTTAGTTGGAATTTCATCGTCAAGCACCATGGGGCTAGGGCCACATTGAAATTGGAAAGGACCGATCGGCCTAAGAAAGCGTTGTAAGCAAAGTACGTGTCTATCACAATGAAGGTCTAAACCTGCACTCACCTTCACCAAGTTCTACCAACAAATTAACTCATCCAACCGGCTTTGTAGCTCTTTGATAAATCACTAGATGCGGGATTTACATGGTTTCTGATTCTTCCCATCCATCCTCATCTGGTCATAAGTTTTTTAACATAATCCTAACTGAGCCCCCATAATCAATGAGAACTCGTTTCACTATGGTCGGTCCAATCACGATCGTAATCACCAAGGGGTCAAGCATCGATGCCTCTACCCTATCTACATCACGATTTCTAAACATTATACCATCAGTCATCAATCTTAGCTGCTTTGTCAGAGCTCCATCTTCTACAGCAAAGTAGCACTCCCGCACAACATGTTTTAATGAATTCCCGTATTGTTCTATTTTACTGTAGCTTTTCTCAGCTAGATGAGGTATGACAAGTATGGCGCTAATCAAAATTCTTCGATCGGGCTACCTAGGTCCATTCTAGCTCGACACAGCTTGCCCCGGTTGAGTCATCTGACCTTAGGGTCGATAGTTCACTTACCCGCCATCCTATAGGTCTTATACATACTGCTGAAGCTTCTTCTTTCTAATCAGAGCCTCTATTTTGTCCTATTTATGTCGATACTTGTTCATACTATGCCTATGGGTTTCTCAAAATGATATCACTTCTCAGATATCATTTCCCTTTCGATTGATTCCCTCCAAGCTGGCTTTTTATAATTCTTTATACTTGTAAATATTTTCTATGATCCTGTTTGGCAGGGTATGATCTTTGTGTTTCGGGTACCTAAGAGCTTCTTAAAGTCTGGTTTCCTATAACCAGCACCTTGATTTCCTCTCTTCTGATTATTGTTTTTATTCCTAACATTAATAGCAATATTCCCAGCGCTCTCACTAGTCTACTTCACAACAACATTACTCTACACCACCTCAGTAGATGGCCTTCCACCAGCCTTTCCAACATCCATATCTACCTCTTCCAGCATATATTGAGCCATCTTCTGATAAAAATCCTCTATCTCAGCGGTGGATTCATCTTCAGTTACTTACCGAAATCCATATCCAGATGAATTCCTCTAATCAATGCCATCAAGATGACGTTTTGCATTGTCCACTTTAGTCATAGTTTTTTTTTAATTTTCTTAAGAAATTCTTTAGACACTCATCAAGACCTTGAAAAATGATGGATAAGGACATCACATCCTAGGTGGAGCAATATTTAGCCTGAACTGCTCTAAAAAATTCTTAACCAACTGGTCAAACGAAGATATGGACCTCGGTGGGAGGAGAGTGAACCGCATCATAGCCACTCCTTTAATAAATATTAGGGAATATATGCATCTCATAGTTTTTGTTGCCTTGGCACCATCCACTGCCAGTCATACTTCAAAAAATGCATCTCGAATTAGTCCTATCATTGTAAGATGGCATGGTGGGCGTCACTAATCTCCTGGGATATTCTTTCCATAAAATCTCTTCAGTGAATGTATTCCTGCTAGGTGATGAACCCTAACCATCATTACTTCTATGCTGGTTTTCAATCACCAGCTTTCTCACCATAACAACAATATATTCTAGATCCCCTAGATTGACTAGATGGCGATCATCATGACTGCTCCGATATTTGACTTTGCAAATGGTCTTCGTTAGTTGCACAATATCTGGGTTTCTCTATCTATTGGAGAATTGTTCTTCTAGCCATTCGACTCCCATGATCTTACAGTGGTGGCTCGGTAGCGCTTATCAGAACACTACCTCTCCGACCATCAGCTACTGGCTTAACAACAACTACATCTCGCAATACATTCATCTTGACCACAAATCATCACTCGGGGCCTCAACTCAATCTTGAGTTGTGGAGTTAACTCAATGCCAAATTTTGAGTTGTTAATCTGAACTTTTCCATTTCCAGTTTTTGAAGTCCCCGCTTCCTTCCTCTTTATTTTATGTTTTCCATCTTTGCGGTTTATGTTAGATGATGAAGAACTCTTTTCTTCCGAATCAGAAGATTACATCTTCTTTTTCACTCCTTATATGTCTCGGGATTAGCTGGTTCATCAAATCCATGTTCTCCTTCATTTGCTTCATCGTAGCATTCTAGCTCTCTATCAACTTTTGGTTCATTTTCATCATCATCCAACCTAAATCAACCTTAGTCACCATTTGTGATGCACTTTGAATTTCTATAGCAATAGGTTGATTGGTCTCTTATCATGTTAAGAGCCTTCATTTTTAGTATCATTGATGTGTTTGGAAGTAGTTGACTACTCTTTGGCATTTCTAGGTGCCATGGCTCTATTGGATCCAATGTTCGACTTTATGAAAATATAAGTAATCAAGGACACTCCAACAATAATTTTTCAGACCTAACTCATGGATAATGATATCCAAAGGTTCAGGATAGATCCAAAGAGTGAAAATTTCAAGAGATCTCGGTGAAAGCACCAAAATGTTTGAGCCAAATGTTGGACAAACACTCGATCAGATTATATGTAGAGATTAGATGAAGAAATAAGTGAAAATGAAGTAAATAGCGCATAAGAATTTATAGTGGTATGGTAAATACTCTGGCCTACGTCCACTTAAACATTATTAATTATTTTTGATGTTCTTTACAACTGTGATTTTATAGCTCAATTGCTTACAAGTTAGTAAGAATCCAATATAGCCTCGGGGTAAAATCAAAAAATTCAAAAATTAAAGAAAAGAACCCCTTTCTATGCTCCTCTTCTGTTTATAGATATAGATCAACGAATTTGGCTCCAACCATTTCTACCCACGCTCCCCACATTCAGAAGGATGTCTAGGATGGAGATCGTGGCCACATCATCATCTTGATAGTCAACTTAATACCGAGTTGTGCCTCACAACTCAGTGCCGAGTTGTGGATCCTCCGATTTCTCAACTATCTAGCATTGATCCTTCACTTCCTTGAATGCAATGCTCTGGCCCATTTCCCCTAGCTTTAAACTTTTCTTTGTGTCTAGTTAACCCTTACTTCACTGAAGTAGTTGTACTAGGACAATTTCATGACTCTGTACTGAGTTGAAGGGTTCAACTCGATACTAAATTGACATTTAAAGTTGCTTTTTAGCAAGTTTTGCTTCTGCCACTTGATTCATCTGGAAAATGGCTAGATATCTTCAAGTGGCAATCAAGGTTCTGCATCAACTCTTTAGACTTTAATTGGGTTCTGGTATCCAAAGTTAGGATTTAAGATTTCTAGTTTACTTTTCAACCATTCAATGGATTTGACTCATTCAGACATAGCTTTGTTCAAAAGCAAGGTAACACATATATTTAATATTAGTACATGTCATATAAACTAAATAAATTCGTATATAACTGCTATATATGTACACAAATAATTTTTGGAGGTACAAAATTTCTGAAGGCCAACACATTTATCATAAGCATTAACTATAATTAATATAACATTTATATTAATAAATTTAATTAATTCATATTATTTATTGATTAATAAAATCAGGTTTCAATTAAGAGACTTCAAAGATTTGATTATGTGACTCACATGTGTAAATTTGGTTAGTAATATCGAACATTTTGGATATCGAAGTCTATGCGTTAGCTTAGCTGGTAGTGTGATGTAATGGCCAAATTTATTGTTTTCAGATTTTTAAGATTAAATAATATTTTACACCCTTAATGTAACATCCTTATTAAAATTTAAAATAAAATAAATGTATTAAAATGGATTTTAAGAATTTAATTAGATATTTGGATTGGAAATTTAAACATTTGAATATGAAGTTTAAAAGCGAGATTTAAGCTAAGTTTAAATGTTAAATAAGTGTTTTATATGGGTAAAAAAATTAAAAGGTTTATTTTCTATATTTTATTGTATTTAATTCAATAAATTGAATTTTTGGATTTACTTGGTAATAAAAGTATAATATTGATTTAAAATTTAAATTTGAAATTTGTATTGTGTTTTAAAAATTCAAAAGTTGTCAGAAATTTTATTTTTGTTAAATAAATTATATTTGTGAAATTTTGGGATTGTTTTCGAAGAATAAAAAAATTATTTTAAATTTGTTAAAATCGAAATATGATATTTATATTTAAAAAACGCTACAAAAATGAAATAAAAATTTCATGAAACACCTTGGGTGGATTTCTAAACGGTTGTATAATGTTGATTTAAAAGCAATTGAAGGTGTTTGTTTTATTTTAAAGAAAAATGGAAATTTCCTTTCATTTCTATTGGACTACAAGTCCATAACCCATATGCTCCCAACACCTTCATTCTTATCCCATTTACTTCCTCTTTAAAGCCTAAGCCTATCTCACCCAATTCAAAGTTGGCAACAAAAATAAAAATACAAAAAGTACTGCAATCTTTGGAGTGATGTAGTGGCCAAGGGAGGAGAGAAGCCTTTGGTGACGTGCTGAATCGCTAGTGACTAGTGCATGCAATGATTAGAGGAAAGGTGATTGTCGATATCGGATGTGTTGAGGACTTGCGATCGATGAAAAGAGGCGCAACATCGGGGAAAATGATCAGTGTTGTCAACGAAAGGGGGCAATTGCGAGTTTGGAAGGTGCGTAAGAGGAGGCGTTAATAGTGACTATTATTAGCTAAGCACTATTCTAGTGAGTATAACCTATTAATTTGATTTCTTAAGTCATATGTTGAATTTTTTTAGCTATTATGATGTGAATAAGTAATTATAATAGGATGAATGTTGTTATATGGATCTAACTATTTCTTAAAATGGGTTTTACTTCATGATCATTATGTTAGTGATAGAAAACAGCTTAAGAGATTGAATTTTGTTTCTGAAAATAGGATATGGATATTTAAAATAAGTGCGGTGTTTTAAAGAATTTATTTTCAAATATATTTCAATTGTTTATGAAAGAAGTTAAAATTGATTTAATGAAAATGAAGAGAATTTGCAAATGATTGTGAAGTGAATTTTTCTAAATATAACCCAAACTTTGCATAATAGTTTCTAAGTATAATTTGTGATTGATACAAATATATATACACACAAACACACATATACAGATACATACATACATATACACACACAGATATATATATATATATATATATATGTGTGTGTGTGTGTGTGTATTAGATGCATAGAAATACATGAACTATGTTTGAAGTCTTTAAAGTATGCGATTTTATGGAGATTTGAAAGTGGGATTATAGATTTTAAAATACTGTTTTGAATTTAATTGAAATTATTTTCAAACATCCAATGAAAATGGAAGAAAGAGTTGTTTTGAATTGCTTTTGGAGTATATTGAAGTGCAAATTAAATAGAATTGCATTGAAATGATATTGTAGGTGTAAAGCTGCTGGAAATCACTTTATAAAGAACTTTTTGAAAAGAAAAACATTTTATTTCTTTCTAGAACCAAGTACGCATTTGCTCATCGAAACACCATGCACTTTTCTCAATAATTGTGAATTGTTGTTTGCTTGTTTGAAATCCATTATTTGTAAATGCTTTGAAATGGATGGTATGAATGATGAACATGCGAAATGGTCGAACACTTTGACAAATTCATCCTTGAGATATGAATTGAATGATGAATCGATATGTGACACCTTTAAACGCAAAGTTGGGATACGTTTGCTTGGCTTACTCGATATATATAAATGTGGGTTATAAAGTGAAAGCCAAGTACAGATTTCATAAATATGAATGAGTGATTAAAGGGTTTATTTGATTTGGCAATGAATGAATTGTATAATGCTTGGTGATGGTTGATGTGTTAAATATACCAAGTATATAATAGTATTGCCAAGTATGATTTGGATGAAAAGTTTGCTTTGAATGGCTACGGGTGAATTCTAATACTTGTTATAATTTTAAAACAAGTATATTAATGATCCTTCCTTCACTCGCGTTATGTATATACAAGTTAAATACATATTTATATTTATATGAATATGTGATTTGTCATGTTTGAATTGAAGTGTTTTGAATTCCTGTTGCTTAATGAAACAAAATGAATATATATGAAATTTATTTGATAAAAATGGGATACAACATCATTTCAGTAATAAATGACGTTTTGGGCAGTCAAATATTTCTAAAAGTAGAAAACATAGCATCCATCCTTGTGGATTAATTCGAGGATCGCAACCGTAATCGTAATGATTCTGTCCCTTCTCACGAAGTCTAACGATTTATTACATGGACATATGATAATAATCAATAAGAAATTGAAGATGTGGTGCAATAAGACCTAGCGTCTCAAGATAGAATTGGTAAGCGACCGCAGCATAGAAAAATGTATATGTCTTCATAAGCTAGAGAGGCAATGTAACAAAGGGATCATGTGATGTGCACTCACAATTGGCCGAAAGTAGCGAATGAAAAAAGGCCATACGGGATTGTCAAGGCAGTTAGTCTACTAAAGGGTGAATCCAGAAGGGTTACCAATGAGTATTGTGTTAGGAACTCAAGAAAGAGAGTTAAGATATATCTCTTATTCATATATATCGACCTCATAAAATCTATGTTTTTAAAAATGAAAACAGTGCATATGATACTTGTTTAGACATACAGTTGAAATAGGCTTATTATCGTAAACAATGAAATTAGATTAATGTAATCTAAAAATAGTGTACTTGGATTTAAATTGATTACAACTAACGAGTGAGGATGTGATATGATATCCCAGTTGATTATAGTTGCAGCCATGAGCCATTTTGAATTGTTCCAGGACATTTGTGTGTTCACACAGTTTTGATTTGAATGAATTGTGGTGGGATTTGGTATGGTGTGTATGAAATTAGTTTATTTGAAAATGTCACATTTAAACCCAACACTAGACATTTATTGTTTATGATTTTATTATGCTCATAGCTAAATTTATAGCTTGACTTGGGATTTGTTATATATTTGACAAACTTAGGTAGGCTAAGATTGTTATACAGGTTTATTGTTATATATTTGACAAACTTATATGAAATATGGATATTCATTTTGCTTATTGAGATTCCATCATATTAGTTGATGTGATGTATCCATGTGAGAGTTGTGTATATGAGATACAATATCAAATTTTCAGATATAATATAAAATTTATTATTTTTATTCGCTCTAATTCTGTTAGTTGAGTTAGTTCTAATTCATATCTCTAACCTGTATTATGTAGTCTGGGCAACTCATATAGCTTTTTTGTGTCGAGATGAGATAAGTATTATTTCAGATGAATTTAGGTATTGTAACTCTATGTTGACCCAAAGTAGCATGTATGAGATCATTCCTTTCGAGCCCTTTGATCTAGGCTATCGAGCAAATCATTTTGATAGTCTAGTCATTGAAGCTAGGGCATGACATTATGGTATCAGAGCTAGGTTTGATTAATATAGAGATATATTTTAGTCTTAGAGGAGCGAAACCTGTCATGTTTTACCCATTTTTGTTCGACTCGCACATGTGATGTGTGAGTCGTTAAATAATCGAAAGTGTCGATCACGATGGTAGAATATATATACATACACTTAATCATACATATATGTATATACACATAAGTGTATATATTTATATCTACACACATGCATATTTCTAGTGATAATTTAAAAAGTAAAATTAGTTAAATGTAAGGTTCACACATATAGTGTGAATAATTGTATATATTTATGGTATGATAAAATAAATCCAAATTGCCTATAATGGATGCTTGTTTGATCATATATGTAATTCATTTGGATGTTTTGATGATAAAGTTGTATATGATTTTAAATGAATATTTAAAAAAAATTATGAATCTTAATTGATTTGCATTGGATAAGGAGATTTATTTACATAAATAATTTGAAGGAAAAGTATGAGTTTTGGTAAGAAGTAAGAAGTAATATTTTGAAAAGAGAAATATATTCTTAGAGAAAACATTATCTGAGCAAAATGATTTTTATTCTGTATAAGTTTTTATATATATATATGAGAATTTGAGGATATCCACGAAAATAAATAGATGAAATTTATTTATAAAGAAAAGTAATAATAAAATTTATTTTTAAGTATGATTTGAGAATTTGTTGTGTTTACTTATCATTTTGTGCTTTAAGTATTCTGGTCAATATGAGTAGCTAATATATTGATTAAATATTAAAATAAGGTACTATGACATAACATTTTTAAGAAGAAAAAAAATCTTTTGAAAATTATGTTTATAAAAGTGATGAGTATTTGAAAATTATAGTTTTTAATGAAAGAAAGTGAAAAAGAATTATCTAAGCGACGATTTTGGGTTTTGGAATTTTAAATTATTTTTGAAAATGTGTTTAGGTTTAAGTATGGAATATTCTAAATTATAGAAATGATAATTAAATTTCAAAGAATATATATTTTTAAAATGATGAAATTATAAAGTCAGTTTTGTATAGAATTTAATTTTCAAAATTGTGTAGGATTTTCAAAGGAATAATTTATTTAAGAAAAGTGAAAACTATATAAATTTATTTAAGTATTGTAAAATAAAATAGAAAGTAAAAAAAATTTGAACTCATTTTTTTCAAAAATGAAGTGTTATATACATACATACACATACACACACACATACACACACATATATGATTTACATTTCAATAATGATTAACAAAATTTAGTTGATGTGCAAAAAATTTAAGAATTAAGAATACGAGTTTAACTTTAAATTAAGATATAACAAAATTGTTTAAGAAGAGTTATGAAAGATTTGAATTCTAATTTGTGGAATATTTTCAAAATGTAAGCAAATTTGAAATAACCCACTTTGATGTGCTTTATCATTAGGGACATAACTTTTGATTCTATGATCCGATTTTTGCGAGTCTTTCCTCATTTGAACGTTATTTTAAAATTGAACAACTTTTATGTTTGTTGCTTTTCCAAAATTGAATTTTATTAGTGTTAAACATGTTTAAAGAAAGATTGAAAATTCTTTCCTGTGTATGTATTTTCAAAACTACAATGGTGTGTTCAATTGACCATAACTTTCAAATGTTTCACCCATTTTCAATGATCTTATACTTTCTGAAAAGATAAGACAACAAATAATAGCTTTCTTTTATGAGTCCTATGAAATTTTTTTGTTTGATGGTAGAAATCTATTGTTCAAAGAAGTTGGTTGCGGATTATAATTAATTTCAGAATCTGCATAGTTTTGTAAACCCCTTAAAACTTTGCCTGAAAGTTGCTTATATTCATTCTTTATTTGAATAAAGGCCTTATCATTAAACTTTATATATGAGACTTGTATTTTAATTTAAGTTAGGTGTAGGTACATGAAGACTGTATGGGTTGACTTTGGTGTATACTTGCATATAAATTAAGTGAACTCGTTTAAAAACACTAAATAAGGTAAAATTTTATGCTTTCATGTGTGTACACTATATGTCACATATTTACAGTATATATATAAGTATATATTATTCCTTATGTATGAGTTTCCTCGTTTACTAGATGCATATTGTTATATTATGCTTGTAAAACTTCAGTGGCTGGTGTGCGCAATGATGGAAGGAAGGGTGCGGACGTAAGGGAAGAGTGACGGTCGATATCAGATGTATGGCGCATCACAATCGATAAATAGAGATGCATGTTAGGGAAAGTAATCAATGTTGTCAATGGAAAGAGGCGATGACAAGTCAGGAAGGTAGATTGGTGGAGGTGTTAGTAGCGGCTATTCTTGGGTAAGAGTGATTCAATGGTGAATGTAATCGATTAATTCAATTTCAAAAATCCTATATTGAGTTTGGTTTTCTTTTAAGATGTGAATATGTAATTATAAGAGAATGAATGAGGTTGTATGGATTCATTTGTTGCTTAAAATGGGTTTTATTTCATGATCATTATGTTAGTGATTGAAAACACCTTGAAAAATTGAATTCTAATGAAATTATGATTTCTGTAAATTGGGTATGGATATTTAAAATAGTGGTGTTTTAAAGAATTTATTTTCAAATATATTTGAATTATTTATTAAAGAAGTTGAAATCAATTTAATGAAAATGAAGAGAATTTGCAAATGATTATGAAGTGAAAATTTCTAAATTTGACTTGAAATCTCTGCATAATAGTTTCTAGGTATAATTTGAGAGGGACATAAATATACATATATAAATATACATACATGTATGTGTATATTGGATGCGTAGAAGTATATGAACTATGTTTTAAGTTTTTATAGTATAGGACTTTAAACTTTGCATTTATTTTGAAATAAAGTGAATATTATTTCAAAGTTATATTGGAGATAATAAGTTCTGAAAAATGTAAAGTGATTTGAGTATGTGCAAGGATTTAAAGATGTGACTAAAGATTTTAAAATATTATTTAGAATTTAGTTGAGTTTATTTTCAAACATCTAACAAAAATGGAAGAATGAGTTGTTCTGAATTGATTTTGGAGTATGTTGAACAGCTTTTGGAGTATATTTAACATTTAAAGAGAGTGATTGACTACTAGACTATTATAATCCATCCTAGAGGTTTTCTTCAAGCATCACAACCCGAATCGAGATGACTCTGTCCCTAATTAAAGAATCAAATGGTATGTTGCGTGGACAATATAATGATAATTAATGAGAAATCGAAGACATAGTGCAACAAGCGCTAGCACCTCTAGATGGAACTAGGCAACGACCACAACACAAAATGTATTTCTTTAGGAATTAGAGAGGCGATGCAATTTAGGGATCATGTGAAGTGCACTTGCAACTGGATGAAAACAGGGGTTGAAAAATCACATGAGCTTGTCGAGGCAGTTATTATAATAGAGGGTGAATTCATATGGGGTTACCAACAAGTATTCCTGCTAGAAATTAAAGGAAAAGATTTAAGATATAACTCTCATTTGTATATATCAACCCCCTAAAATGTATGTTTTGAGCAATGAATATAGTGCATACGTTAGTTGTTTAGATGTACGGTTCAAAAATGCCCTACTATAAACAATGAGATTATATCAATGTAACTTGAAAGCAGTGTACTTGAATTTAAATTTACTGCAACTTATGAATGGGGATAGGATATGATATCCCAGTTAATTAGAATTGCACCTATGGGTCACTTTGAATTGTGCAATGACACTTGAGTTATTACAATATTTTGATTTGGAAGCATTGTGGGTGGGATTTCGCATGGTATGAGTGACATCTATGTGTTTGAAAATGTCACTTTCAAACCGACACTGCACATCTATTGTTTATGATTTTTTTATACTCACAACTAGATTGCTAGCTTGACTCGGGGTTTGTTATGTAGTTGACCATCTTGGGTCAAACTAATATTTTTTATATAGGTTTGATGATATACTTATATGTGCTTTATAGGCTACAACATTAAGATAGAGTTGATGATGAAAGGAGATGTTCATTTTTCTTACACTAAGATTCCATTGTATTAGTCGATCTGATGTATTTGTGTAATGAGTTGTATATATGTAACGACCCGTAAATTTTTGATAATTAAAATGGTTAATTAAATAAGATTTGTTATTTAATATTGAAAGAAATAAAAATTTGTAAATTAAAAATGAAATAATAGCTAAGATGAAACGTAACAAGGTTAATTAAAGTTAATAATTAATGAATTGAATGAAATGTCAATTAATCAAAATAATTTAAATGTTATACTTGGCTATAAATTGAATATAGGGAAACAAATGTAATTATTTAATTGACTAATAAAATAATATATTGTTAATGGTAATTGAACGAAAATTAAGGTAATCATTGGAAATAATGTTAATTGTATTCATAATATGACAATTAGTTGAATAAAAGAATGGAAGTCAAGATTTATTAATTTATTGGAATTTAAAATTTCAATGATTGGATTAATTGCAATCAAATGAAATTAATTACCTAAATTTTACGTTAATGAAAATTAAGATGAAATTTGAGAATATTAATGTAATAGATTATGAACCAATGTTAATTTCATCCATTTGGTAATAATGGATTGAATACTACGATGAAAGGTCAACTAAATGGAATTATTGAAAATTTAATTTATAATTTCTGAATTTAATGAAATTGAAATTAAACACTGAAATTGATGAATTAATCAACTTTTAATTAACATCTAAATTTGTTTAAATTATTGTAAATGATTAAGAAACCAAAAATGATAGAAGTTGAAAATTACTAAATTTAAACTGAAAAAGTGACTTAATTAATTTAATATTAATTTATTTAATTAACGTGAAAATAGCCATTTTGGCCACTGTCTCGGATTTCGATGAAACCAGTTTCATCGGATCTGTAACAGTGAATTATTGTAGGATTTCAAGTTTCGTAGCGATCAGACTTGTCGTTTGATCGAACGGACTCGAAACGCCTAGAAATCAATTTAATTGAAATCAATTTAAATCAAATTAAAATAAGCGGATTTTGGCATAACTTCTTCATACGATGGAATTAGGACTTGAAACCTGTTCCATTGAATTTAAAATATTTGAAAGCATCTATTTTGATATATGGGTTGACCCATTTTCGTATCGGGAACGAAACGGGCTTTTCGGGTCGATGTCGTTCAATCAAATCTTGTCCGTTCTTCTATTTTCAGCCCTACCTATATATATCCAGTTATAAACCCTAGCTGTCCTCATTTCTATTTTTCTGTACGTACATCTCTTTCTCAGCTCCTTTTCCAATGGCAGACAAATCAAAACCCTAATTCCCCAATTGCAATTTTAATTCAAAATTCAACTTCAAAAATTTAAACTCCTTAATATATATCAAATTATATATCGATCTGAAGCTCTCGACGAGCGCATCTTAGATCTGAAATTCGTTTTCCAATTTGAATCACCATTTGTCCAGAAATCGTGAATGAACCGTGGCCGTTCATATTGGATTTTCGACGATCCAACGGTGGATCGTCCACCGTTTGTCGATCGAGGAGTGGCGTTGGGTAGAGGAGGACGTGCAGCATGCATCGGTGCCGTTCGTTCATGCTATTGGTGGTCGGAGGCGCCTCAATTCGATGAAGAATGAGGGCGGAGGCCGTTCGCTCTCTGGCGAATTTGGGCGGCCGCGTTCGTCGCGGTGGTGGCCGGAGAGGCGGTCGGAGGCGTGGGGCAGCGTGGAACTGCCTGATCGAGGCGCAGCAGTTCGTGGAGGCGACGTTTGCTGCTTAAATGTGGCGGCCGATCTTCGTTCCCAATGCGTTTAGGTTCGGCTGAGTGGATTTTGAGGTGACGTGTCAATTTTTTTTATATTATTTATTTTATATAAATTTCAATTTCAACTTGTTCTAATGATTATAACTCTCACGTACGACGTCTGATTCACGCGCGGTTGGATCCGCTAGGATCGAATTGAAATTCCGGACATTTTGACGCTGGTTTGGATGAATTCTGAGACCGTTCAAATTTTGGGTTAAAATTGGATTTAAATTCGATTTAAATTCAAAGGTGAGTGTTTTAACCCACTCACAACTTCTACAATTTCTTATGTTAGTTAAATTAATTTATGATGTGATTAGAAATTTATTTATGACTGTTTGGTATATTTTAAACCATCTTCTCAGTTAATTTGAATTTATTTGAATTAAATCGTTATTTAATTTATTATTGAATATAAATCGCCAGTTAAATACCTGTTATTGATTATAAGTTCTATATTGATATTTATTGATTGATTTGGATGATGTTTGTGATGGATGTGTGATCTGTTGATATTGGATGAATGGATGTTTTATATTATATCATTATACACTACAAGTTCACTATGGGTTGAAATGATACATACCCGAATGATCAATAGATTAAGGAAAAATCGTTATGGGTTGAAATGATAGACTCGAGCAATTTTATGGATTTAATTATTAATTCGGGATTGCGGTTTGAAATGATATATATATATATATATAACCGTAAATATTAAATTGCGGATTGAAATGATAAATATCTGTATCACTAGACACTAGGGTAGAGAATTATATACGGACACCGGATTGGTTAAATTTAAATGATTTTGAATCCTTAAATTTTGCATTGAGTTAAATTATATTTTGAAATAAAATTTGGGTTATATAAATTGAATTTTATCGAACTTCGAGTTTTATATTAAAATCGAATTGTTTTGAAAGATTTGTTGAAGGAATAAAATTGAAATTTTAAATTTGAATTTGAAGTATAAGTGAAGTTATCAAAAAATGACTTATTAAAATGGTTTGAAATATAACTTTGAAATATATTGAAATTGGAGTAATTTAAAGCGATATTCCAAACACGAATTGAAACGATATGAAATTCAATAGTTTATTGAAATGTTAAATTTAAAGGTTTGGAATTTGGTTTGTTGACTTGGAAATTGAAAATGGTCCAAATGCGTTGAAATAAAATGAATAGTTTAATTTGATATTAATTCCAAATTTATGTTTTAATATAAACTGTTTTAAAAATATACTATTTCAAAATTTCTAATTATTAAAATTTCAAAGTATTAAACTATTTTAACCTATATTAATTATATTAAATCATTTTAACATATTTTAAACCATTTAATTTATTTAAACTAATTAACCTGTTTTAACTTATTTTAAATCTAATTTATCTATTTTAAAGCTATTTAATCTATTTTAATTATATTTAATCTATTTTAAATCTACATTAACTATTTATACCTATTTAAACTATTTTCTTCTAAATTCCAAACTAAGTAAAATGGATGGGTTTATATTCAAATTCTCGATTTTTTAAAGTGAATGTGGTTAAGCGACATTATAACCTAAGTTGGGATCTAAATAGCATATTTGGTTTAATATGATAATTTTGAAATGAGAGTTTAACCTATTTTGGAAATATGACTTTTGAAAGGAAATATAATTTGGAACTATGATTTCAATGTGATATAATCTCGAAAGTAAGTGGTGATTTCGAAAATGATATGATTTGAATTGAATATGATATTTTGATACCAATGATGAAATGATTTTGGAAATGTAAAAGAACCATCCGGTGTGTAATAAGCGATTGATTGTTAAAGAGACCGGGATCAGATATGGGCATACTCTCTATCGATACCGAAAACCACTTTGACAACTGTGTACGCGGTGGAGATTCCAGAATGAAGTAGGAGGGTGGCGACGATCCTAAAGTTATATACGTGGACCTGACTCCCATGAGTTAGCTTAAGGTGGCTAAAACAGGAGCAATTGACGGGCTAAGTGAGGTCATTCCTTCGATCGTCCACATTCCATCGATATTCTGACTTTGTGATTTATTTGGTGGCCACCCTCAATTTTTTGATTCGGGAGTATGTTCCGAGGTGGGCGGTAGTAGCTGCTATGCGTTACCACCGGTCTGGAAGTGTAATTGGTATATCTACCCTGGCATTGCCTAGTTGTGTCGTGCCACCTACCCTAGCGCGCCTTTTACGAGTTTGGTTTGTACCACACCTATGGAGTGCCCTCTGACGACACCCAGTACGGGTGGATTACAGTACTGTATAGACTATGGGAAATAAAAATGTGTTAAGGGGAAAATGTAACGCCTTAACGCTATTTTAATAGTTTATATTACTGTAGACATATTATAATAGCGTAGTGTACTACATAGTGATAGTTTAACGGATCCTTAGGAGATGTGTATCCAAACATATCTTAAGTTACTGCACTCACGTAAGACACTGGATTGGAGATGTCAAACCCCGTAAACAGCTCCGACGCCGTTCCACTCATTATTTATTTACCGTTGATTTAATTTACATAAGATTTTTTAGTTCTGACTCGAGTGTTTTGTCTTTTCAATTCGCTCGGGTCAGCCTGAGCATTTCAGGATTTGAAGACCTTATTTCTGGAGGATGAAGACGAAGATTTGTACTACTATTATTTACTATATATTATTCCACTGCTTTATTATTTGTTTATCTCTGATGTGTGTAACTCTGATTTTGTATTGTATAAGTATAATCAAATGTTTTGTATACAGCTTCATGAACTGTTATTTGATTATTATATTTTGTCATTCCGCCGCGAGATTCTATTTTGTTTTTATTTCTTTCTCTTTTTCTTATTCACCCTAATAACAATCCGCCCTTCTGTATGGTTTGAGTCGGCATGTGTGTCTCCTTAAAACGTACAAAAAGGCGGGATGTTACAATATATGTGATAGTGCATCCAATTTTCAGATATGATATAAAATTCATTATTTTTATTCACTCTAATTATGTTAGTTGAGTTTGTTCTCATTCATATCTCTAATACTGTATTATTCAGTATAGACAACTTGTATAGGTTGCTTTGTGTCAAGACAAGATATATATTATTTCAGAAGGATTCGATATTGTAACATATCTGTGTGGAGCTAAAGTAGCATGTATAAGAGATTGCTTCTTCCACGCCTTTTGATCTGGGATATCAAGCGGTAAACTCCCTTTAATAGTATGGTCATTAGAACTTGGGTGTGACACTTAACCATCAATGTTTTACGCACATTCTCTTCACCATCAGTACATCATTTCAGATATCTAGAGTCTGCTCATGGTTAAAGCTCTAATAATATACATATTCAACTATATAGTCCAACTCCAATGTCCTATTTTCTTTATTAACATTTATTATTAGTCGATGTACTCTAGCCAGATAATTTGACTTTGAGTTGTCTGAAGTTGAACGTGAACTAACCCCTTATAACAACGGGTACAAATTCCTTGTTCCATAGTGTTTGATTTCAAATGCTCCAACTTGGACCTAACTATAGCCATATCATGAACGTATTTCATGATTTGACTATGATCAAAGTGGAATATTCAACTTTAAGTTCCACGATATTCTCAAGTCAAAAGAATATCGCATATCGTCATGCTAAGATTTCATATTTGACCTAGTTATTTCTAACTAATAGAAAACTCTCGATTGAATCATTCTGTAGTTATCCAATAACTATAAGTACATAACCCCTAGGTGCCCCCAACAATCATGAGTAATATGCTGCCCATTTGAGAGAATTACGTGCTCTGGTCTTAACGGATGTATTGATATCCTTTTCTCAAAACATCTTGACCAGAATACTTTAAATTATGTAGTTTTATTATGATTCAGTACTCACGATTACCAACTCTTTGCAATTACAATCATAAAATTTTTGTTTAAGGATTTTTTACATGTATAAATTTATATTTATTTTGATAATTTGAATCGCAGTATAACAATATATATAATAGAAAATAAAACCAAAATCATGTTTTATTTTGATTAAGATTGTAGTACAAAATCAATTTAATATTATAAAATACATAATTTCCCTTAGGGCATACAACTAACTCTTTCAAAATCAACAGTAACCCTAAAATTAAAATCATTAAAAATATAAACGTGATTATGGATGCTAATGCTGATAATGATTTTAGAGTATAATGAAAATGGTGAGAATAAAATTTCGTTGAATTTGATAATAGAGATGATCCGATAACATAGATTGTTGGATTAAGTACATTTTCTTATTCAATTCAGGAATCTCAAAGTATGAAAAATTATTTCATTTAAAAATAATTAAAAAAATTGTTTTGTTGATTTTTTTAGTCGATTCAGAAATTTAAATCCGCACGGAGTACTATTAGCCAAATTTATAAAATTGTTGTTAGAAAAAATATTTCATAAATTTGAAAAGTTTTATTAGTTATCTCAAATATGTAAATATGAGTGCAGTAATGGAAATGGATATCAAAACAGAAATCTTATATGCATCCATCGGTAGTGTAAACCCATTGATGTGATTCTTGTTATGTTTGGTGAATTTAGAATAGATAATCATTGTTATGTTACGTAACTTGGCTTTAACCACCGTTTTGATACCGTGGAAAACAAATTTTGTTTGTATTTTTTTCCAGGATTTTAATGTTTTCTCGAAAATGTGTAGGATGACATGCAGATTGAAATTTATGGTTTCTTTTATTAAAGAAGAAATAAAAATAAAAATTGATGATATAGATGGTGTAATGGATGAAAAGAAAATAATATATTCTGCAGACAGTATGTGTATATTTTCAGTTTAATATTGTTTCTATAATTTATGTAAATATATTTGTGTTTATAAAATTCATTTTGCAGATTTTCCACTCTCATAATGAGTTCATACATTAATTTCAAGCAATAGTGAGGAAATTAATACGGTCCTGGTTGTCTTTAAATTTGAAAAACCAATTTATGGAAGAAAACCAAGAGTTTGGCTTATATGTGAGCGTAGTGGAAAATGTCGAGTTGTAGAGAGGAAAGGAAATAATATACATAAGCATACACATTCATTTGCGATGAAATGTGAATGCCAGTTTTGATTAAAGGAATTTATAAAGGTGATGATAAAGGGGTGTTGATTATTTTTGAATATACTCAAGAGAACCCGACAGATCGATAAACTCTTGAGGGGAATTAAATTGTGCTTGTCCGCTTCAACTCATGACATCTATAACCCCCTGGTACTATTTTTGCGAGAAGTGTGTGCAAGGCAGGGCTCGAACCTGGGTTTACTAACAGACATAGGCACCCCTTTTCCATTGCTTCACACCTGCAGACATAAAGGGGTGTTAATGCCTGTTGTGGTAAACATAATCATAAATCACCAAATAGTATTTTGGTCATCCATTTGCCTCTAGAATGACATTTGAGGAAAATGAATGTTTTATAGGTATGTCAGTTGATGGAGTTATTCCAAGAGATGCACTAATTGGTATTAAAGAGTTTCCTAAAAATAATTCAGTATTGATGACATTGTACGATGAAAAGCAAAGCATGAAAACTTCTGAAAAGAATAGCTATGTAATAATTAATGAAGCTTTTTATAGTGAGAAACATTATGTATTATGGCATAAAGTCGACAAATCATTCGATAATATCTTAATATATGTTGGGAGATCCGGAATTAGCTATTCTTTGCAAATGTTTTCCTTCTATTCTACTTTTAGATTGTACGTACAAAATTAATAGATTTGAGATGACATTATTGGAGATGGTAGGTATGACCCAACTATGAAAACATATACTATTACACATTATTTTCTATCAGTTGTGAAAATAGAGAATTATTATTGAGCCCTTGCAAATCCAAAATATCTATACAATCGCTAAATGTTCCAGAAGTTATTATGATAGGTATATAAGCCATAGTAATAAATGTTTTATACCAAGTTTTCACGATATTACATGATTAATGTTGGAATATATAGTATATGTCTAAAATTGTTATCGCTAATTATACCATGGATTTAAAAAAGTGATATTTAGCATTTATTTTGTTAATAACTAGATGTATGTTGTATATTCGACATCAAAGGAAGAGTTTGAAGAAGATTGGAGTATATTTGAAGAGCTTATTATTGTATGCTTTGATGAATAAAGTAAAACTTGAACATCCAATAGAGCTGAAACATCACATGCTTATTTAAAAATATATCCTGGATTATCTCAAGTATCTTTTGCGGAGGTATTGAACTATAGGATAATTTGTTGCTACTTTAATATACCTGTATTAAAGCTAATTTTGAAGAAAAAAAACGGTTCTGCAAGGTTAGCAAATATCTCCTTTTTAGAGAGCTACAGTTCAATGTGTACATGTCTGCACTAAATATGTTGTTGAATGAGATTAATAGGTGAGAAAAATGATATTCGCCATATTACATGTGATCATGTTCAATGAACTATTTTCGATTTACTATATGCACATTGGTTATTTTCTTACCATAAACAAGCGCTTCTAATACCTCAACAAAAAGTCGGTTTGTGTTGGAGAAAACTTGATTATTATGTAAAAGTAGAACAATTACATGAAGTTTTATCCACGAAACAATCTAAAATTTTCAACATTAGATTTGAAAATCCATACAGGATGAAAAGTTGAATATGTAGAATAAGTTGGATAAAACTGGATTACCTTCTTTAACTCGTGTATTGGACCAAATCAAGTACTTTGGAATGGTGGGCTAAGAAAAACATGGGGTTTAAGAAAGTTAATGGAACAAGTTAGAAATCTACAACCCTTCAAGTTTCAAGCATGCTATAAATGATAAGATTGTTGAAGAGAAACTTTCACGAACTACAGTTGAAAAAGAATTAACAACAAAACAAAAATTTGATGGTAGCACAAACTCGATGGCATCAGGTTTAACACCTCATAGAAATTTGGTAAGTGATATTGAACATGTTCTGAAGTTTTCGCAACCATTTTTTCTGAGCATTGAAGACGTTGTTTCAGATGGTGCTTGTAGCTTTCTTTGTGCTGCTAAACAGGTAGAAGAGATGAACGGAAGTTGTATCAAAGTGAAGAAAATTATGCAACATGACTTGCATAAACATTTGGATTGATATGTTTGAAGGTTGGTAATAAATATTTGTACGATTAAGTGGACCATTTTGGATATGCATGATGCCTCGTCATTACCAAAATATTGGATGTTCATGTCCGAAATGGGATATATCATATAAAACACATTTGGTAGTGTTATTTTATTCATTTCACATAAGTATAACTTTCTTGCTGTTAACAATGTTTACTTCATGTAGTTGAAGTTTACTAGTGTTATCCGATCTTTTGACCCATGTATATCCAGACTGATTGGACAAGATTGACTCGATGGTGATAAAGGCAGGCAGCCCAGAGAGGTGATCATGGAGTCCAGAGATTAAGCACGGACAATGGCATGAAGCAACGATCACGCAAGACCAAGAGATAGATTCTCTAGAATATTCTAAGTATGGGTTAGTGCCTCCTCTAGGCAGGTGGTTGGTACCTATCCTTTCCCTTATGCAGGGGATCGGATCAGATCGTATCACTATGGCAATGAAAAACATAAACCAGCAATTCAATTCAACGGGAATCGATCAATATCTCTAAAAGCATGAAGGCAACTATGCAAACAAATTTTGAAAACAAGAAGCTAGCATGGAGAGGGACACACCAGACCAATCGCATAATGCCACATGGCCTCTAAGACTGATCGGTACCGATCGCCTAATATTGGGAGTTGGGCCACGAAACTGTTTGGGTGACCTCGTCTGCATCGTGAGAGTCTGTTGGCGAAATTTCAGGAAGATATTTGGTCATTTACACCTATAAATATAGAGTTCATTGTTCATCTTAAGGATCTTTACGCTACTGATTTACTTCAACTCTATTGTAATCAATGATCTATTACGATCCGATCCCTCTGTAACCAGAAAAGCAAGTACTTAATAAAGCAATTCCTTTAAGTAGACGTAGGCAATCAACAACGAACCACTATAAATTTGTGTGTTCTAGTTGTTGTTATTTACTCTCTTGTTTAAGTTTAATTCTTCACTTTTTTCTCTACTTTAAATTAATAGGGTGTTTGTGCCAACTTTTGGTGCTTTCACTGAGAATGAATTCTCAGCTTGATTGGATCTCATTATCTACTAGTTGATTCGCATATCCGTGAGATAGATCTAGATTTTTGTCGACAAGTTTTATCCTGATTATAGTACCAAAGCCTACTTTGAAGTCCAGATGGAGGAATTTCTTGATAGCTGTTAGCGACTCAATTAGCAAATCCAAGCCAATATTGACCTGATGAACCAGTTGAAAGACCAACGTGACAAGGCAAGGAGGGAGCCCTCTCCATACTCTGGGTCAAAGAAATCCTCTTTATCTAACGACTATCACAGGAGCATACGGCGCAAGATGGATGCGTATGAAGGTGGAACCTCGAGGGGGGCTATGCGGCTAACTACCACTGGACTGCATGGATCAGCACCGAATCCTCCAATATAGGGGGAACTGTCAAGCTGGTGGAGGAACTAGCTCCGGACGTGCTGAGGATGATCAAGGCGTCGAAGCTCAGGGAATGTTAATGAACCCCAGCCGAGAGATGATGATAGGACTACTTCTTAGGAGGAACATCAAGAGCATGCTGAGCTAAGGCAACATGGTGCGGCCCAAAGGCATGGATCAGGTTGTTCACGTAAGGTGGAACACGACCACCGCCTAACACTAGCTCTTCAAACATCGGACTTAATAGCTATAGTGGGACAGCTTGTGAAAGAGAGTCAAGGCTTGACTAATGATGATTGGGGGCTCTCCAATAATCATACTCCATTTACTGACAACATTCTACATGTAGAGTATCCGTGGAGGTTTAATAGGCCTACGATGCCTACCTATGCGGGAAATATGACCCCAGGTAGCATCCCTTGAGGTACGAGTGGCACATGGACTCCTCACGAGCCACTGATGCAGTCAAGTGGAAATATTTTCCCATTTTTATGGAAGGGGTTGCAACCATGTGGTTCACCAAACTACCACTGAGGTCAATTCCTTCATTTGATGAGTTACCAAGGAAGTTCATGGAGCAGTTCCGTATGCACGCGGCTCGCCGCAAATACATCATGTCCCTCTCCAACCAGAGCCAGGCACCGTGGGAGTCATTGAAAGATTATCAGGAAAGGTTTAATACAGCTATTACTGAAATTAGTAATCCAAAAGATGATGCAATATTGATGTCGCTGACTAAGGGAGTCGACCCCGATTTTGATTTTACCGATTGGTTAGAAGGAAGGCCTCCTTCTAAGTTAGAGCATTTATTTACAAAGGCAGCTCAGTACCTAAGGAAGGAGGAGGCAAAGAAAACCAAGAAGAGAGATATTGCAGGCCTGAGTTCCAAGGGAGTACAAAGTAACATCGAAGTGAAGCAGTCCGGAGGGAGTTCGGGGAAAGTTGAAGTTAATGTTCAAAACAAAACAAATGAGCAAAAGAGTGGCGGTGATAGAAACCGCGATCAAAGACAAGATGGGAGAGGAAAGCCAAAGATCCCGATGTTTGACACATACACATCATTGAACATGTTGTTAGAAAACATCAATTTATCGACTTGTAACACTATGCAGTACAAAAAACCACATTCGAAGGAACTGGTGGAGAAGCAAAAACAAACAGGGAAGTACTGTAGATTTCACGAAAGTTATGGTCATACCACAGACGAGTGCTGCCACCTCAGTGATGTCATTGAAAAGTTGATTCGTGAAAAAAAGTTGCAATAGTTCATTAAAGTCTAGTAGGATGGCGGGCTGGAGACATCCGACCCCAATAAAGGATAAGCTCTGCCTAATGTTGAGGAATCTAGGCGGGCGAGAGGAAGGTTAGTCATTTACACTATTGTTAGAGGACCACATCCAGCTAACAAAAGTTGGAACGAGATGGAGCATTACGTGAACGCTATAAGACATGTTGATATGGAGTGCTATTCAAACGCGAGGGACGGTGCTTTGGCAAAGCAGCAAAGATCTATGACTGACAATATCATATTTCAAAGTAGAGACGCGGATTGGGTGGAAGCTCCTACGATTGACCCAATGGTGATCTTAGCCATGATCGGCCATGCCATGGTGAGAAAGATTTTGATCGACTATGGAAGCTCAGTTAATATCATTTTTAACAAGGCCTACGACCAGATGTTACTTGACGCTAAAGACTTAAAACTGTGAAAAGCCCGTATTTATGGCTTTAACAGTGTTGCTACTATGCTACATCGAGCTACCAATGGAGTTGGGAAATGGCAACCGTAAGAAAGTATGAGTGGTTCTGTTTGTTGTGATGGATGTGAATTCTCCATACAATGCTTTCTTGGGCCGACCGGCCCTTGCAGAATTCATGGCAGTTATCGCCCCTTGGTGCTTAACACTCAAATTCCTGATAGAGAATAGCGTCGTAATTATTCATGGAGATCAGGCGACTGGCCGTGCTTGCTATATTGCTGATTTGAGGGATGCTTAGCGGAGAGAAAAAGGAAAGGACATCGAGAAACCTCTCTACATCAAAATTAACGAAGACTAGCAAACAACGTTCGAGCCTTGGCTTGGGCACCACATTGGTTCTATAAAGATATAGATCCAAGAGATGAGGAAGAGAAGCCCAAAGAATCCATGGCTACACCCGCTGAGCTAACGATCCACATCACTGTCAGCCACGATGACCCATCACGGGTCCTGAAGATCGGATCACTGCTCAATGCAAAGATGATGAAGGAATCAGTTGGCTTTCTCCAAGCGAATTTTGATGTGTTCACTTGGACCCATTCTGACATATGTGGGATTTCATCAACATTGCAGCCATGCATTGAATATTGACCCGAGGCATGTACCGGTAAAACGAAACGGTGCAGCATGGATCCAAAGAGATCTGATGTGCTTAAGGAGGAGATGGATAAACTCAAGAATAATGGATTTATTCGTGATGCTCTCTACCCGAAATGGATATCCAATTCTGTACTCATGAGAAAACCTAATGGAAAGTGAAGGACATACGTTGACTACTCAGACCTGAATAAAGCATGGCCGAAGGACATCTTTCCACTTCCAAGGATTGACCGGTTGGTAGACTCAACCGCTGGACAGAACTGCTTTCGTTTATGGATGCGTACTCTGATTACAATCAGATCTTGATGCACATACCAGACCAGGAGCACACCAACTTCATTATTGACCTAGGATTATACTACTACATTATGATTATTTTCGGACTGAAAAACTCTGGAGCTACTTATCAGAGACTGGTCAACAGGATGTTCAAAGACCATATCAAACAATCAATGGAAGCATAGGTAGATGATATGCTTGTGAAGTCACAATGATTAACCGAATACATCGATGGTTTGGCAGAGATATTAGTATTCTTCCAAAATATGGAATGAAACTCAACGGCTTAAAATGCTTTTTCGGCGTTGCGTCAGGGAAATTCTTGGGTTTCATCGTTAAGTCTCGTGGAGTTGAAGAAAATCCCGAGAAGATTTATGCGATAAGAAATATCCAAGCACCTAAGATAATTGAGCAGGTATAAAGCCTAAATGGAAGGTCTCCACCCTAAGTGGGTTCATCTCCACAGCCATCGATAAGTGCATTCTCTTCTTTGACTTGATCAGAAGAGGGAAGAGGAACTTCTCAAGGACGCAGGATTGTGTTGACACGTTTCAAGCTCTAGTACACCATTTAGAGAGACCCCCTATCTTATCCAAGCCACTGGATCATGAAGACTTGTACATCTATTTAGCAGTGTTAGTACATGCCATAAGTGCCGTGCTGCTGCACGAAGAGAAATAGGTGCTGAAAGAAATTATTCAAAATTGGAGAATCTCGCATATTGCCCGTTGATTGCGTCAAGGAAGCTCTGCCATTATTTTCAGGCACATCCAATCAATTTCTTCACCGACGAGCTGTTATGATAGGTTCTACAGTGACCTGAGACGTCTGGAAATTTACTGAAATGGATATCAAATTAAGCCAGTTCGATATCACTTATCTCCCTCGGAAAGCCATCCAAGGACAAGTGTTGGTGGACTTCATAGCTGAATTCACACCATAAGATGACTCTCCTTAGAGTAGTGAAGAACTTACCATCGAATGGAAGATGTACACGGATGGAGCATCTAGCGATCGATGTTTTGGCACAGGAGTCATACTAGTCACTCCTGAGGAACCCTCGATTTTCTACGCCTCAAAACTTGACTTCCCTACGACAAATAAAGAAACTGAATATAAGGCCTTGATCATCGGGTTTAAACTTGCTAAGGAGCTGGGAGTTCAAGCTTTGCAAATTTTATATGATTCCTAGTTAGTCATGCGCCAAGTCAGGGGAGAATATCAGGCCAAGGGTGCGCGACTTGCTCCTTACCTTAACGAGGTCTAAGAGCTACTAACCAATTTTGAGCATTACACTATTACACATATCCCCAAAGAACAAAAGGAGAAAGCCGACTCACTGATCAAATTAGCTAGTTCCTGGGATGCACAGCAAATGGCCCTAGTCCCAATTGATGTACTTAATGCTCCAAGCATTAACTAGATGGAGATTGACTAGGTCTTAGAGATAGGGCCCGAAATGGAGTTGTG
Source organism: Allium fistulosum (assembly GCA_030737815.1). Classification (NCBI taxonomy): domain Eukaryota; kingdom Viridiplantae; phylum Streptophyta; class Magnoliopsida; order Asparagales; family Amaryllidaceae; genus Allium; species Allium fistulosum. The sequence goes on from CM060902.1 coordinate 1,219,165,753, forward strand.
GATGACTCCGTTAAAAAATTATTTGCAAAGGGGAATCCTTCTCGAATGGAGCAAATGAAAAACGATAGGTCCTTCGTAAAGCTTCACGATACATCCTTTAAGAAGGAGTCATGTACAAGAAGGGTTTTTCTGTTCCCCTACTTCGGTGTAATGCCAACGATGAAATCAAGCGAGTATTAAGAGAAGACCATGAAGGATAATGTGGCGATCACACCGGGGGGCAAACCTTGGCCAAGAAGATACTTCGCAATGGTTATTAACTACCAACTGTCAAACGAGACACAGCTGATTATGCTAAACGATGTGGCAAGTGCCAGATATTCACAAAGATTTCGAGAGCCCCGCCGATGGAGATTACTCAGATGGTCAGTCCATGGCCGTTTGCTACATGGGGCATTGACATCATCGGCTCCTTATCAGTTTCCAATGGTGGGGCGAAGTACACCATTATAGCAGTCGATTACTTTACTAAATGGGCCGAATTTGAACCATTGACCACGATCACTACGAAGAAAGTAATCAACTTTGTTGTTCGAAACATCATCTGTCATTTTGGTCTCCCCCGAACGATCATAACTGACAAGGGATCCAGTTTGACAGTGCTGAATTCAAAGACTTCTGTCACCGGTATCATATTGAGAAAAGACCTACGGAAGTTGCTTACCCTCAAGCTAATGGATAGGTCAAAGCTGTAAATAAAATCATAAAGTCTATTCTGAAAAAAAAAATGGAAATGGCCAGAGGCAAGTTGGTTGAAGAACTCCCGTCAGCACTATGGGCATACATGACTACCCACAAGTCCATGACTGTCCACACTCCATTCGCCTTTGCTTATGGCTCCGAAGCCGTGATTCATGTAGAACTTTAAGTCCCTTCTCATTGAGTGACTTACTATGTCCCTAGAACAAACAGAGATTTCCTCTGTTAATCTCTAGACATGGTCAATGAGAGAAGCGAAGAAGCTGACTTGAGGCCAACTGCACACCGACACCGGGTCGCCTGATACTATAATGTTAAAGTTCGAGCTAGGACCTTCGAAATTGGTGGCCTTGTTCTGAAACAGATCTTTCCTAGCCCTACCAACATGGGTCCGAGATGGGAAGGACCATATGTCATCAATAAGAAGCTTGGAGATAGAACTTTCAAGCCAACGACTGTCGATGGAATTACACTCCCTAGAGCGTGGAATAGCGAGCATTTACGATGTTACTTCACTTGATTTTGTTTCATTTATTTGTATTCCATTTAGAATTTTCTTTTTCATTTCAGTTTGAAGCCATGTAATAAGACAGACTCTGTCGCTATCTCTTTCTATTGGTAATAGGACTTGAAGTTTTTTCCATATCTGTGAATTGCTTGTGCATAGTATAATGGTTGTGATATGCGATCGAATTACATCTACGTATGCCTAAATATAAACCAATGAGTACCCATGGTTTGGTGCCAACCAAGTTCTCGGGTCCATAATCGAATTAACCAAAGATGAACGTGACTCGACCGTTCGTCCGTTGATTCTCGCCTACGATCCAATAGGCCAAGTATAAAACATAGAGCGAATGTGACTCGATCATCTGTTAGCTAATTTCCGTTTCGCGATTCGATGGGAGAAATATAAAGTAGAAGTGGACGTGGTATGACCTACCACTCTTTAACTTGGGGCAAAGGAATTAACTAAGAAAAATATGATTCGACCATTTATCAGAAAAACTCCAGTCCCCAGAGTGTGGGCTAGAGTATAAACATCAACTTGGTGTAATTAATCGTCCATCGACTAAACTCTGATCCCCAAAGTGGGGAAAAGAGTTTAAACAAATGAATGAGTGTGATTCGATCACTCATTCGCTGACTCTGACTTGAACTCAACAGGGGGAGTATAAACTTGTAATGGATGGAATGAGACCGTTCGCGGATTAACTCCACCAACCCGAGACTGAGGGTAGGAGTATATTCACTTAACCGCTAAATACGACAGTGTAACACCATGGCTCGTGCTTAGTGTTTGATGCAACTCGAGGCCATGACTAAGAAGAGGCTTTGAGATAGATTTATCGGATCGACGCCTGAAGTAACGAGCGATCGAATAACATTGCAACTCAAACAACGAGCGACGAATTACAAGTACATTGAATGGAAAAAATAATAGCTTGAACACATAAACGAATTCACACAAAAACTAAACTAAAATGAAAGAATTTTTATTCATAAGCAAAAAGCTTGGAAAGCTAAGTACAAGTTTATTTCAAAGACTAGAAACCAAAATGGGGTCGTACCCGCACAATCACAGCCAACAAAAAGAAACTAGCTACCTAGCTATACATAACCCAAGCCGAGTCGATGGTTATTTCTTGTCCTTCTTGGGCTTCTTTGGGGTAGACTCATTAGTGCTCTCATCCTTGCCTCTCCTCTTCGACCTCCCTCCACCCTTGCCAATCTCAGGTGAAATGCTTTTAGAGACAGAAACAGAAGCAGTCTCACTTCAGGATATGGAAGGGTCGACCGTTTAAGGGACGATACCACCGGGTAGTATGATTTGGAGTGCAGTGACACCTACCTCAGCACACTCCCTCTTGACTTGCTTGGCTAGCTCTTCCTTCTCAATGTGCTCCTTCAAGTTGTGCTTGTTCGTGTGCTCAGAGGTTTGAGTCACCATGACATTATTTAGTTTTGTCATGGACCTGTTGATCACGGTCATTTCTTCATTTAAAGCCTCTATGACTTCAGCATTTGGGCCGAGAGGCTCAGTGGGTTGGACGCTAGGGACCGTCTGTGAAGTGGCACCGCTGTAGACTCCATGATTAGTGCCTGCTATCCCAGGATCGCTTCACTACTAGGAGCATGTATAGATGTAGACAGGCCTGTAATTTCACAAGGTTCAAGATGTAAACTTTCTCGAATATCTGGGAGGTGAGAGATATATCTTCGCCGGATAGGCCTTCGATCGAAGCTAGAGTGTCGCCTTCAAGAATTGAAGATACCCCAAAAGACTTGCGGATTTCAGGATGATTTAGATCATAGCAATCTCCTTTTTAAGGTCATGAGAAGCTGAGGCGCCAATTGCCTGACTTATGAGAGGGTCTTGAGAGCCAGACCCGGAGGCTTCACCACTTTCCCCTTCTCGGTTGTTGTCAGGTCACGAAGTAAACTGAGCCAAGCAACCTTGAGATCATCTGGCTCTTCATCGCGCAAGATTTCATGCATAAGCTGCTCCTCATCAACCTCGATGTCATCGAGAGACTTCTTCTTCAAGTCTACAATACAGTCACATGCTTCGACTAGTGACTCGGGATATCCCTTTCCAAGAAAGCAAAAGTTACGGCTCATGAGGACATTTGCATTGTAGTATATCAATAGAGGATCAAAATTTTTCTTTATCTCTATCCGACCGACCTCCCTAGCTTCTTCTTTGATGGCCTCTATTTGCTGGAGTTGTTTACCGGCCTCTATCTTAGTCAGCTGAGCCTCAATGGTTTCCTTGCAATATATTTGAGACTTTAATTGAGCCCCAAGATTCTCTTACTTTTCTCTCTCAAGTTCCTCTTCAAGCTTCTGAATGCAAAGGGCCAAGGCATCGTTATCTTTTTTTCAATGCATCCTTCTCCTTATACAGAACATCTTTCCCAAGAGTTAAAGTGCCACTACGACGAACAGCGGTGTCCAATTCAATTTGATGTACTTTGATCAAATGCTCAACTGCTTCAGAAGACTCGCTAGCTCTCTTCTTAGCATCAGCCAGCTTGTGTTCAACTCCTTGACTTCCTCATCCAAGTGTCTGATGGTGTTTTTATCGTGAATCGCTTCTAAAGTTAAGCGATCAATATCGTATTTTCTTTTCATTGACACTTCGAAAATCCTCTCGGCCACATGTTGAATTATGCTATGTTGGATGTAGACATCATTGATATAAGAGAGCACCATGTCCTTGGCCTCTGGAGGAATCAGATGCAAAGCAGGAACAAATTTGAACTCATCAAAACATAACTTAGGAAATGAGGCTTTGAGCTCAGCCATCTTTTCTACAACAGTGGCATCGAGAGCTGCTGGAGCTAAGTAGGACCATTTCCCATACCTATAAGAAGATGCATCAACACTTCCTACACTAGTTTGGCCCCCGGATGCCGGAATAGCTTGAATGTTGCTCAAGTAGTGTAGCCAAAGTTGGGTCATGAGGTAATGACTTGCTACTACTATAGATGGCGGCGTGTAGATAAGCACCCTTGTGATGAGAAGACTGGAACTTTGACTTGTGCCTGGATGACAAATCCTTGGATTGATGACTTCTGTCTCGGTCCTCCCTTCCGTCATGGCCTTCTATTTCCTAGCCAGGCTATCGACCATAGTCCGAATCTCGTTTGGACCCGAAATAAGACGTTTGAGAGTATGATGACTTCTTCAAGCGATCGTAGTTGCGAGTGCGTACCATGGAACCTAAAAATAAAACAAAGATGTATCGGCATCGCTAGAATTAAAGATGGATAGGAGTCGTGCGGTGCAGTGCATGTGATCGTGAGTGTCCTGGTGTCCTCTCGATGGACAAGGTACTCGAGCTTTGCTAGTCGAAGTGATTCTAACGACCCGTAATTTTATCACTTTAAATTGGAATATTTAATTAATTTCACATATTCAAATATAGGATTATTAAACATAAATAATCATATTTTATGTGATAAATAATAATGGTGATCTTGTTTTGGAAAAATGTTTACAAAAAAATATTCTTTGGAAAATTTTCGATAAAATGACCGAGAATTGTTTTATCGATAAACAGCCTTTTAACCATCAAAATTCGTGAATGAAACTGGATACATACACTTATTTCTCCACTTAAGAAAGAATATGTAATAAAAATTATTTATTTTATTTTTGAAAATAAAATATATTTATGACATAATTAGGGATATCATCACTTTTATATATTTTCTGAAATTTTAAATTAAGTTTATATAATCAAATAATTATTTTAAAATGATAATAATTCATTTTAATAAGTTATATAGTTATAATAAATCATTTATAATAGTTTTATAAAAATATATACTTGTGTTAAAAATATAAGAAAATTCCTAACGTTTTGTCGATACGACGACACTTTTTTTTAAACACTTGTTTAATATTGATTTATATGGTTTTATAATTCAAATGTGATCATTTTAGTTAATTACTAATGATAAGAAATTAGTTTTCAAATTTTGTTTACATTTATATGCAATCTAATTAATAAGTGAAAATGTGACCGGGAATCGGCTTGCAGATTTTCAACAGTTTAACGAATGAAAGTTGTTCAAAGTGATCGCAACATTGTTTATATGTCTTATGCACATACATAACACATACATATATGCACTAAAATATACATATACACATATATACATATCAAATACAGACATACATATATACATATATCACAATATATCTAAGATATTTCCATTTTCTCCATCCTTAAGTCACTAAAAGCAAACCTACCATCACATACTAAATTTTTACACACACCTACACATGGAGGAGCACATGGGGGAGGGACATTGCGTGTGTACTATTGATGGGAGAGGGGTGGAGAGCCGTGTATGACATGATGGATGGGAGGGTAGATATTTTTTCTAAGGTTGCTTCATATCTAAGGCTTCCTGCCCTATATATACCCACCCAACACCTTCATTATCCAACACACCAAGTTTTAAGCTCTCTCTTCTTCTTCCTGCTAAACTCGTTAATGGTCTCTCCATGAAAGCAAAGTATCATATACACTTCCAAAAATAATAAATATATCCAAAAGTGATCAAAACTCCTCAAAACCAAAATAAATCACCTCCCCTACCTCCTTGTAGTGCATGGCCACCACCGCTTCCACCTTCGGCCGAGCACATCAACCCCAAAGACATCACGGCCAAACTTCCATGGATGAAGGAGGAGATCCGGAAAGCTTTGGGCAAAGAAAAGAGAAGAAAGTGCTGCCAGAGTACAATTGGGTTTATTTCAAGAAGCTTGAAAAAAGATTGGCGGAGTGGAAACCGATAGTGAGTACTCGACATTCGTAATTATTAAATAACATCTATAATTATTTCAAGTATGATAATATGACCATTTAATATCTTGGATGATTTATATGAATGCTTGAAAATTGGTTGATTATATGGTTGATTAAATGGTTGATAGCTTGGTTGTGATAAATATAATCAATAATTATAAAATCATAATTATCTAAAATAGAAATGGTTAATTAATTAACCATATTTAATTCATGGAAAAATAAATCCCTATTAATATGTATATGTGAGTTAGTAAGCCACTTTATGGTTTTAAATATAAAAAGGTTGAAAAATGAATAATATAAGAATATAATATTATAATATGGAATAAAGTGGAAAATGAGTTTTTAATGTAGTAAAAATAGTTTGAAATGATTTAAAATGGTTTAATGTAGTATTTTAAACATTTTAACAAGTTTCGGCAAAGTTTAATGAAGTTTGTAAAATAGAGCCAAATCGAGCTCGTCGCATAGTGGTAGTTCGTCATTTTCCAACTTGAAAAGTTAAATCAATGTGTATGATTCAATATAAGTCGGAATTCTTTGAAATAAGAATTTTTTGGACCCATGTAGGTATAGTTTTCAAATAAAAGAAGAAAATCAAGATTTGATTTAGTAGAGTTTGAAATATGTCCTAATCAAGTCTCAAAAACATCGCGTTTTGGCAGTTCGGAAACCAAAGCAGTAAATTCTTTAAATATAGATATTTTTAAATCATTAAAAATATGAAATGTTTGCAACCAAATTGGCCACAAACACCCAAGAGAAGATTTAAGTAGTGGAATAAAATGAAGAAATTAAAAGAAAACAGAGGTGAATCACAAAATATCAAGAGAAACACATCAGAAAGCAAAAACAACAAGATTTATAGTGGTTCGGCGCTGATTGCCTACGTCCACTTTGAATATTCTCATTATTGCTTCTCAATTCACTTGATTACAATTACAAACAACAAGAAATAGTAAGAGATCAGAAAAGAATGGAAGAAGTCAGTTACAATAATGGCAGAGTCTAACTAGCAGCATCAGAGTCCCTTAGAATGGCCCCTTGTGCTTGAATTTATAGATGAAGGCGGCCTCCAATCTGACTAAAACTTCAGCATCTAGACCTCTCCAACCATATGGGCCGACCATAGGGAGGGCTAGGCTCAAATCTCAATGGATAGGTATCGGTACCGATCCCTCCATGAGTCGAGTTTAGGCTAGTGATCCCTGTGGTAGCTCCCTTTTGGTCTATAATGATGTTGTTTCAAACATCAAGGCGATTGGATGCGTTGAGATCTAGTTATTGTAATACTTCAGTTCGAATCTTAACTTGGTCCAGGTTATGCCGATCCCTCCTAGTCTCCCAATGTGTCCCGATCCATCCTTTACATGCCATGCAATTCTAATCCATATCACGTAGTCCATTCCTTGTCGACCCATACCCCGCAAGTAAACCATGCAGAACCCTTTCCCATGATCATCAACATACCGATCTATCCTTTACGGAAGCATCATGCCGACATCTCTCATGAGTGTAGCACGCCGATCCCTCTACATTCCCGTTCAAACCAACAATCTTGCCATGTAACTATGTTGATCCCCCACCATATTAAATGTATACCAATCCCAACACCATTTCATCCAATTTGACCAATGTCCATGTCAATCCCTATTCCAACCAAACTAAACTCCACAGTTCCGACATTTTGCATTGTCTATCTGCTAGCCCTATTCATCTTGGGCATGATACAACTAACTGGACATTATATTTTGGCCATGTGGTTATTGTCTCATGACCATCCTTCACATCAACAGTAGAGTCTGGTCCATGCGACCAGTCCAATATAGTCGGGTCATGGCACCAGGTAACACTTGCCCCCCAAAGTACTTCTTGTGAGTAACATGACATGCTTTGTATTGGAAAAACTTATGCTCCCGGGAATAGGTCTATTCAACTTCCTGGTTGATCTCTGTCCTTTATCAATCTTCGATGATACACGTCTGATGTCATATTCCATTAGTATGCACAGATTTATTTATGTGAGATCTACAAGTTTTTTCTGATTTGATTTTGAACTTGATTGTTTCAAGCTAAACCACCATTTTGGTTAATCTCAAAAGGTTGAACCTTGAGTCTCTTCCATGCGCGGTCATATACATGTTTCCGTTGTTGGCTTCTGGACGTGGACATCAGCTGGCCTTTGCCTAGCTGTTTTATTCTATATGCTTACATTTGCAGTCTAAGCTTCACGATATTGGTCGCCTTTGGTTTCTAGTTATCTGCCACTTTCTTCTACCTTCGCTTTTTTTACATAGGAGGGTTCGGCATTCGGTATGTCGATCCCTTGGTGAGTCTGCGTAGACAGGGATCGGCAAGCCTTGAGGCTGATCCCTTTTTAATCTCATGACCGAGTCACTTGGTATGACCGGTTCGCCTTCCCCTTTCCATCGCCCATATAAAAACGTGCATCCCTTTCCTTTCTGTCTCCACTCCACACTTTTCAGCACTCAGACTTCTTCTTGCTTCTTCAAACAGCCGAGCCCTATCATCCTCTCCCATTTTCGTTGAACGAACTAAAGGTAAAAACTTCCTCTTTAATATTAAATCCAACAACCATCACCAACTCGCAGCTAACCTCTAGCATTAATTTTCCATCTTTAGATTAATTTTGCATACGTACGCTCTCTCACCATAGTCATGTTAGTTAAGTCATGGATTTAAAGTTCACTTGTGCTCGAATTGATTTTAGGCGAACAAACCGTTGGGCCTTGTTAGACCAGGCGAGACACAAGAAGAAGATGAGGGCGCTGGAGAAAGAGGAAGATGGAGGAGTGAAGAAGGAGGAAGGGAGAAGGGGGATTCGGCGCTAAGTAACTTGGTGATTGATAGAGGGTAGTCAATGCTAGGGATCGGCAGTATTTGCAGAGAGGAGTTGCAGGGTTCGGTAATGCATACGAGAGAGATTGGTAGGGTAGCTAGGACGAGGGGTCGGTGTAAAGGTTTAGGCATACAGATCGGCTTAGGAATTAAAAAATGGGGATCAGTATGAGAGTTAAAACGTAGGGGTCGGCATGTATGCTAGAAGGAAGGGATTGATAATGAGGGTAAAAAAATAGGGATCGGTTATGAGCAAAAGGAAGGGGTCGGTATTGTCAAATGAGTTGAAGTGTAGGGATCGACTATGTGGCTGGGGCATAAGGATTGGCATCTAAATCAGGGATCGGTGTTGACTACAAAAACTAATTTAACTCAAGTCATTCAAACGTTTAACTGCACACTGCCTTGCCCAAACATAAAATGACTGAAAAAAACGCGACTTGCATACTGGGACCAACAGACTTAAGTTTGAACGAACAAATTTCCGGTCTTCTCAACATGAACTAAGTAAAAAATTGGCCAAATGAACTTGAACAATGGACTTCATAATTCAGAATGTCAACATCTGATCCTAAAGCCTTGGTTGTCGATCAACTTTCACGTCGATTGAGACGGCCGGCGATGACGGTCTCTCTAGACGAAACCTCCAAATTTCGACATTTTTCTTTCGCTTCTCTGATTTCAAACTATTTATGTTTATTTCATATTGCACTGCACTAGTTCACACACAACATGGGGCGACATGTTATTATTTGTAATATTGATTGTCTACTGAGTATAGCTGACATTAATCTCAGGTCACATGGAGCGTTCTACCATAATGTCTTCTGAATCGGTCGTGAGATCAAGCTCCGCCACCCTACCTGACAAACCTACTCCGAGTCATCAAACAGAACAAGTAGGGGCATCTGACCCGCAAACAAATCTTTTTTCCAACATCCCAGTCTTTCCTACAAAAGTTGTTGACCCAGCTCCCGATGTCGTTGAGGGTGCCATCGTCCTAAACAATCCGATTGACTCACAAGCGTCTAGAATCGGCAAAACTGCTCTTCGTCGATTATGTTCCATCCATGGAATTCCTTTCGAAGATATTCTAGTTCCATCGAGGCAAGACATACCTCACTTGCCCCCAGCCGGATATACTGCTTACAACAAGTTCATGTGTTGGGCCGGATGCGTGCCCCCCTTCAACTCCTTCGTTCAGGAAATGTTGAGATACTTGGGGATCACTCCCACTCAACTACGCCCTAATAGTTATGCCTTCATCCATGGCACTTTTCTTCTCTTCATGAATGTCCTATTCCGTCCGCCAACTCCTGAAGACATCAGATACATCTACAATTTCAAAAGACGGACTGGGAGTCCTTCATATGTCTTCCTTGAACCCTCACCCAACTGCCAAGTCTTAACGGGCGCATGGAACAAGCTTTCTCTATTCAAACACGAATGGTTCTATATACGGTGTCCTCCCTGCTTTGCAAGGAGATGGTTGGAAGGACGTGAGTGCTACTCTTGTCTTCGTATTTAGTTCAAAGATTCAAGTTGCAACTTTTTTCTTAATCATACTAACATCTCTAGTTCTTTCAGGTGTCTGCCCTTGACCTGAAGGCGTCGAGTATTCGAGGGCCGTCGCGGCCATTTATGCCACTCCCATTGAGGATCGGGATATCAAACTCCTTTTCACTGATGAGCTGCTCTCATTATTTGGGATGATGAAAGATGGCCGCAAAATTGGGCTTCCTAGTAGTAAAGTGGTTCGGAGAATAGTCGTCGAAAGAATGGTAGAAGCAAGTGACCTCGTGGTGCCACTAGTTAAGGGAACCCGAGAAGACATTGAAGAGGGGGAGATAAGATAATCTCAAGATGTGGGGCTGAGAGGCGAAGGCATAGGCCCTAGGAAAGTGCCGGTAGTCGAAGCGCCACAGATCAGCCAAATGCAAACTCCACGAAGAGGAGAAAAAGGTTGGTGTACAAGCTGCGGAAGAGCAAGGCCGTGGCAAACCCGGAATTCGTCATAACCCCAATCGAAAAGGAGTCATCTTCCCAGCAAGTGGAAAGTTCACTGACGGGACTCTCTGACATTCCTATCCCAGACAATATATTAAATTACAACTTTTCTAACATTGACGTCGAAGGGCTCAACTTTCCCGCAAGAAGCGGCGATGGCATGCAACCTTCCAACAGAGAAGAGGCAACTCTAATGAGTAAAACCAATGTTATTGGTCCGTCAGGGGGAAACACTAGGACATACACAGACACTCACACTCCACCATACACCTGTGATTAATTTCTCATGTTACAACTTCTAATATACTCCTATTTGGTTCTTTTACAGGTGTAACGTCACACTCTCACACTTTTGACCGTCTCCGGGGCTCCTCCGCTTATTATCGCTCGGGTCGAGATTCCGATTCTGGAAGACGCAGAGACAAAGATGATGGGAGAGACAAAGACTACTATTCTCGAGAGTCTTCTTCCTCATCCAGACGAAAGTTTCAACAACATGCTCCTCGCCATGACAATCAATCACACCTTCCCACTCATAGTGGAGATAAGTCCTCATGCCGGGGCTCTCAAGCTGATGCGCCTCACGACCAACTTTCCTGGTCTTCTAGTTCAGAGCAATCACGTGAGCACCGTTTCTGCAAGCATCCGGTTGCTACTTCTGATCTGCTTCCGCCGGTTCCTGCTCATGATCCTACCACAGCGGAAAAGTTGGCTGAACTCAAAGCTACTTTTCCAAAAATCCGCTTTGATGAACTCAAGTTCCTCCCCTTTGTACATGTCATTCTTGGAAGTGCCAAAGAGACCACATTAGTGATGTGCACGTAAATGTGCATATTTTTACCACAATATTTAATCTATTTAAATTAAATAAACGATCATATTAGGTATTTTAACTTGTTTAAACCAAAATTCAAATTATTTTCAAATTGTCAAATATTCATCTTCATATAGGGGCAAAATGGTCATTTTTACGCATTTATTAAATTGTGAAAATTTACTTGGAATTTCCTATGTTGTTTTGTAGGAAATTTGGTGAATTGTACAAATGGTTTCATGATGGTATATGCACAAGAGTGAAGAGAACAAATGAAGATGGAAATAATTCAAAGTGATGATCATGGAGGACCCCACCTACCCACCTACCTTAATGTACAAATTAGAGGCTAATGCACATGCTTATGGAATTAATGGCTTCTTGTACACTTAAATGATGATTGGTAAAAGCTATGATTACTTGGCCTCCACACTTTCTCAAGGGTAGTTTGGGCATTCCCCAAATTATGGATTAGGGTTTCATGCTTGTATAAATAACCCATTATGTTCATGTAACCTCTTCTACCTTCTCTTAAGCCCTCTCATAGAGGCCATCTCTTCTCTTAATTTAGCTTAGTTCTCTTTTATTTCTTTTCATGGCTACTTGGTCATTCATTGTTATTTTCATGTAATTTTCTTTTTATTGCAGTTTAATACATGCCCTTTCCTTTTCATCCTTATTTACTTTAATGTTTGTAGTGTAGATTTACTTTCATACAAGTAGAATAGTTCTAATTATTGTTAATTAGCTCTCTTTTTCATTAAGCTTTCATTTTCCTTTCATTTTGCTTTCATGTTGTTAGCTACATTTGTTAATCAAATGACAAATATGAGAGGCTAAACCCCTTCAATTTAGGGGTAATGAAGCTCTCTAATTATGTAGCTTCAACTATTTGTTAATTCATGCTTTCTTTTTGTGCTTAATGATGATGATAGAAATGGTTTACTAGTTGTTTTTGATTTGAATTTGATAGCCTATATTGTTGACACCAAATAGGCTATGCTTAAACAATCACTAACACTAATTGTCTCTTCATCAAAATATGATTATGGCAAAAGAAAGTGATTTGAAATTAAAATTTGATAGTCTATATTTCTAATCAATAGTTAATGGGCCATACTTAAAATAGATTTCATTTTCATTGTCAAGTTTCATGAAAGTTAGTAAGTGGTTTAAGGGGTGTGTTATAGTTTGATGGCTTATGTTGGCTAATCAATAGCACAAATATGTCATACTTATGATAAACACATCAATTAAAGCACTAATGACCATAAAAGAGAGATCATGCTTTCATATGTGTTGAACTACATGATCTAGAGAGTGGATTTATTCTCTAAATTATCACTTAAACTCTTATATTTGCTTCTCTTTTCTTTTAGTTAGTTAGTTAATCCTCTAATTCTCTAGCTTAACTTTCACTTGAAATTGGTATAATTTGATTGAACTGAATTTTTAAAATCATCAATTCCATATGGATCGACCCGTATTCGCCACGTTCTACAAGTGTACGACGTGCACTTACGGTAATTTTAATTTAAAAATTTTCGACTATTTTCTAAACCGATAGAAATTTTGACGATTAAACAAGTTTTTGGCGCCGTTGCCGGGGACTTTGCTTTGATTTTAATTTTCTATTTTTCGAATTATTTTTATATGATTTTTATTGTGTGTTTGTTGTGGGTGTTTGCAATTAAATTTTTTTTTGTGTTTGTGTGATTTGTTTTTGCATTTGTTTGTGTGCATCTCTTGTTTTCTACTTTCATTTGGCATTTGCATTTCTATTTTTATCAAAAAAAGCATCCACCATTTCTTTCCAAAATAATTTTTTTTCTTTTATTCATTTTCATTTGCTCTCATATTTACAGCTTTCTTTTTTTTACATCATTCAAAAAAAATTTGCACTGTGCAATAGTGCACAAAACCACTCTGCTTCTATTTGCCTTCTCCTCAACTTGATCACCTTACCTATCAACACATTCACCATCCATATCCATTCAATCAAGCCCTTGCACACTTCCCTTGCATACTTCTAAACTCCCTGTCATTTCGTCTGCAATTCCATACAATCATTCCTCTACACCAACCCATCAACACTCCATCTCTGACCTTCAACATTACAACTTCCATCAATACCAATCAACACTTCACCATCCCACTGCCATAAAAAACTTCTTCTAACAACCACCCTGCATCGCCTTGCTTCGACAGTTACATAATTATCACCAAACAACTACTGCGTGCTGTCGCATTGTCTTTTTCCCACAGCGACAATTTTTCCACAGCGACAAACTACTGTAACATACCCATACAAACACTTCTCCACTACTTCATCAAACACTTCAGGTACCACCACTTCAACATCTTCACAATCCACTTCTGTCAACAGTGCCTCTTCACCACACTTCTGCCACAGACATCACTTCCTACACCATTCAAACTTCTACTGCAAATACGCCCATATACTGCATCCACCCACTGTACATAATTTTTCATATTCAACTTCACCACCAACCATCATATATACTTTGTCACTGTTGAGCGACACTGCCATAACATTATCTATATCCTTACTGGCACCCAGTCCACGGCACATACCCCTGCCACTGTGCCAAACCATCCACCCAAACACTGCAGCATTTCCCAAACTCCCATATTACTACATCAAGCCATATTACTGCCTTCGATCCACATTGCCAACTGCCAGTCATCACTTCCACTTCTACCCATCCACCTGCATTGTTTAAACTTCTTCACTTCAGCAACAAACACTGACGACTGTAGCTAACAGCAGCAAACACCAAAAGACCATCCCAAAACGCCACTATCAATAAGCTTGCAAATCGCCACAATCAATAAACGCCTCCTCCAACATCGAACTAAATCACCAAACAACCCATAGCAGCCGACAATCTCCACCACGAATCGAACCGCTTCCAATTCCCAAATCGACACAACCATCCATATCGAACTACTATAACCAGCAGCCGCCACCATAACACAATTCGCACTCGACTTCGTCCCTCTGCTACAACCGCAAACCCCTTAGAACCAATCACATACAGCCAATCACGCACAAGTATCGAAACCCAAAATTCCCAATTTCCAATCCGCCTCCATCCCTTCAACTATCAAAAACCAACCCAATATCAATCGCAGCTCGAATCGAGAACCATGCCCATCCCACGCCTCACCCGCAATCAATTTCATCGAATTAGCTGTTGGCATCGTGAATCGAGAGTTTGATTTCGAGAATTAAAAAAAGGAGTAGTTCAATTGCTTGTTTCGAGCGAGAATTTTGAGTAAAACGCGTATTTTTTTCTCGTGTGAATTGTATTCACGAAGTATTGGCAATTTTTTTTTAGTTGGGCCGAGTTGGGTAGAAGGCCTGAGTGAATTAATTTTTTTTTAGTTTGTTTTCCTTTGTTTAAATTTGTTTAGTTCTTTTTCCAAAAAAAGGTTTATTTTTTTTGTTTATATTGTTTTAAGTCCAATCCTTAAAAAAATAAAAAAATATTCTCTTCCTTTGAGTTTAGTTCGGTTTTATCCCTAATTTTTTTTTGCTTTATTTTGTTTAATTTTCCTTTTTAGCTTCATCCTAATTTAAGAAAATAAGAAGAAAAAACAACAAATTTCAATTTGTTTTGTTTTCATTTGTTTTGTTTTCATTTGTGTTGTTTTCACTTGTTTTGTTTTGTTTTTTTTTCTTTTCATTGATTAAAAAAACTTGTATATATCTTGTTTTAATTTTTAGGTTGTCAAAGCAGAAAATCAAGAGGAGTTGCTTGCTTCACTAGCCAAAATAAATTGCTTTGCTTGCTAGCTCCAAAAAAAAGTTTCTGCTTTCATTTCTAGTTTTATTTGAATTGCATTATTGGTTGCTTGCATTTGCATTTTTATATAAAAAATAAAAATAAAAAGATTTCAAAAATAAAAACAAAAATCCATTCGTAGTTGCATTGTTCATAAACGTTTAATTTCTGCTTTGCATTTCATCCTAGATTTTGATTAATAATTATAGTTTAGATAACACTTAATTGTATATTGACAAGTTGTCTTCTTTGAACAATTTATTTTTTTGGTGTCTAGGCTACGGTAGAGGAATAATCAGTTATAAATATTACGGTGATTCGTAAATATTATACTGAATTGTTTCTCTGAAGGTACTTAAACCTTCGACTGCTTTGCTACGGTGATTCGTGGTGCACCGATAAATCCTGTCCGTTACCCGGCTGAGAACTGTCTTGTTGATTTAAGACAAAATGTGATTATACAATTTTGGGTTGGGTTAGAACATTTGTAATTAACACTGCATTCATTTAGTTGCATTAGTTCATGCATATTTTAAAAAAAACAAAACAAAAAAAATTCAAAATCCAAAACTAAAAAAATTGCAAATATTTATTAACTTAGTTTTGTTTCCTTTTCCTTGAAAATTTTCAAAATGGAATTTTACTTAGTTTTTTTAGAAAATCAAAAATCCAAAAAAAATATAAAATCTTTTTCAAAAAAATTGAAAAATTAAAAACAAAACAAAAATCAATTTTCCATTTTGAAAAATAAATTATATTTGTAAATATTTTTCCTTTATAAAAAAACACAAAAACATTCTTGAAAATGTTCGAGTTTCCCCACTTACGTGAATTTTACAATAGTTGTGAAAATCAATATAATCCATATAATTTCACTCCAAGTTAGTATGGATATTTTAACAAGAACTTTTGTTTAAACGATTTGAATTTTAAACCACAAAATTTTCAAAATGACGAACAACCCACGAATCTCGAAAATAACATTTCATCTCTACTTGAAATCTCTATACAACAAAATCAAATAATAAATGATTTGTGTAATTCTTATTTGTGTGATAACTCAAGTCAAAATTTTCAAAGTAATCAAAATTTGAATTCATTTCAAAATTCAAACGATTTCGAGGATAGCCCAAGCCAATTCAATTTCGAACTCCAAAATGAATTTCAAACTCAAAACGAAAATGTGATCCACTTTTCAAATAATTTTGGCAATGGTAATAATCTCGACTACGTTACGATTGAAATTTTTTGTTCTCAACAAATCCAAATCGAAAATCCTCATGTTAATAACTATAAATTGGATTTTGGTTGAACAAATGGACGAAATCTACAATGATCACATGGATTTGTTGTCCGAAACATATATGAAAGAACGTGAGAAACAAAACCAAATCCCAACATGTGACGAGTCAAACGATAATCCATCTTTTACCTAAATCGACGATTTGCAAATAACAACTTTTGAAATTGAAAATAATAATCTTAATGAAGTTGTTGAAAACACGGTAATTGAGTTGGATTTCAATTCTTTTGAGGGTGTGGAACCAAATTTAAAATTTGATCTTCCTTTTCTTGATTTCGAAAATTTGAATATAACAACTTTGGATTTTGAACTTGAGATACGCAATGAAGTTGGTGATAATCCAAATAAGGAGGACGAATTCAGTGAACACGATTTCTTTGGACTTTTCGAAGATGAGTTATCGAATTTTGATGGGGAAGATTTAAATCACCATTTTGATTTTGAAATCAATAATTCTGAAGAATTTTTCAATGAACAGCTTGAATTTCAATTTGGTGAAAATAAACTTGAACTTCAATCAATCATTTTATCAATCCAAAAAATCATTGAAAATAAAACGACTCGTACAATTTTTAATAAAACGACATTCGTTTTTCCAAATCAACATTCGATTTTGAAATCTTTTACGGTTTGGTTTTCCGAGCTTAAGCTGTGTCTTGCATATTTGACGAGACAAATGAATCGGTCTTTGGAAGACCGTTTCATTTACTTTTTTGACGATATACTTTCTGATCTCGCGTAATGTAACAACCTGCATATTTTACGATTGTATATTTAAATGATTTATTTAAATATAGCATCGTTAGTCGGATTTAAGTCCAAAAATCTACTTTTTGCAAACAGTCGAATTAGGACTTGAGATCACTTCCATTGAGTCCAAAATGGCGTTTGCGACCTTTTTAAGTATAAACATCGATATGTTTGGAGTTGGGTTGAATTTTGCTATTTTTCTATTGGGCTTTGGGTTTGGGTTTGGGTTTTCAGCCCACTAACCCAACTTATCTAATATCCTAACTCCACTCCCCTCTCCTCTTCATTCATTCTATTATTTTCCTTACATGTAAACTAAAGAAAAATGGGGGAAGATAAAAGAAAACAAAATTCCTAAGCCCTAGTTTCCTTTGCAAATTCAAGTTCTAGCTCCAAAATCTAAGAGAAGCTTAGGTAAGCATCCTCTCCATCTTCTCCATCTCAATCTCTCTTCAATTTTCATAATTTCCTATATCCTAACTTAGGGAAAACTTCACCTTTGATAATAGATTGAAGATTCTAGAGGTGTAGAAAAGAGGAATTGATCTTGCCTTGTTTTAAAAGCTTCTCCTTCATTGTTTTTGGGTTTAAAGGTGAGTTTTTGAACTCACATCTACGTCTATAGCTTTCATTGTTGTTAGGTATGAATTCCTAACATCTATTCTTGTTCATTTGCTTTTGATTTGGATTGATTTGGTGAATTTTCCAATTTTTGGTTTTTGAAATCCAATTTTGTGAAAATCCTTTTATGGATGTTTAAACATGTTTACCGGGGTGTATCGAAGATCCTATAAGGCTGGGTTGTCACTTGGCATAAATCCCTAGTCACTGTTGCTCGATCGATCGTTTCCGGTAGGATTTCGCCCTTCATAGGGGCAAGGTTGAGAATACCACAAATCGCAGTTCAGTCGACTGAATTGTAGGTTCAGTCGACTGAATCTGGGGGCAGAAAATTCCTGTCCCTGTATCAGTCGACTAATCTCTGTGTTCAGTCGACTGAACCTAGGGACAGAAGATTCCTATCCCTGTACCAGTCGACTGACCTCTGTGTTCAGTCGATTGAACCTGGAAGACGAAAGTTTCCAGGCATAGAATCAGTCGACTGATCACTGAGTTCAGTCGACTGAACCTACTTATCTCAGCCAATTTTGCTGTTTTGTGTGGATTTCCAATTTTTAAATCGATTCTCGTTTCTCCGATTAGATGTTATCGTTTTTGTTGAGTTGGATAATTTCTTGTTCGGGATTTTTGGGAATATCCATTTTGATGGATTTGTTATCGATTTCTTTGGATTTAATTCACATCTTCAAATGTGAATTTCTGGTGATTGATTGTTTCTACAATCATTTTTATGGTTTGTCACTTTAAAATGAAAAGGTATATATACTAGTAGTAAATATCAAAACTCTTTCATCAAAATGATTTCAACACTATTTTAATACAAAGCTCGTTTCTAAAAAACCGTTTTCCAATCTATTAGTATACAAACCTTTACCTCATTCGTATGAAAAATCTAATTAAATGACTTAGCAAAACAAGTGGTATGAAATGCTTGCGTTTAATTCGTCGGTTAATTCTTGGACTTGTTCGATTGAAATCTTGTGACAATTTTCGAGTGGAAATCTACAATCTGTTCGTAAATATTTAAGTTAAGCCAGTGGTTATGAGACATGAAGCTAAACTCATCTATTTACTAGCTTAGTGTGATTCACACATTTTATTGATCAATCGTGATCATTTTGTGATTTAGACTAGCGATGTGCGATGTCTATTTGTTTGTGTGGGGACTAAAAACCCCGTTTGTGGAATTCGGTTCAATTTGGTGGGGTAGCGACCCAATATCTTCGGGCCGTTTGTGGAGCTTCGGCTCAAACTTGATTGTTAGCGACCATGGAATAGCATTACGTTTGTGATACACGTGTTGGTGTGTTTTCATGCTCCCGTTTGTGATAGGCCTCCCCCCTTTGTGATTTTTGGATTTCTGGTTGTGATTTCTAGAATTTGTGTTTCACCAATTTTCGTGGTTTGCATTGATAAGCTCTATCAATATTTGTGTTTTGGTGAATAATTTAAAGAATGTGATTCTTTTTGGTGTTTTGAGATGATTTGAGATATAGTATGATTTTCGTTGTTAATTTTGTATACTTGGCAAAGTATGGCATTTTTGTTATCATACGTTTTTGGTCATATTTCTTATCCTATATCATTTTATCTAATATTTATAGCTAGACTGATCCGTTTATTATTTTCTTCTTAAATAATACTCGGGTCAGACCGAGGTATTTCAGGTGCTTCCGCTTGACTTCTTATCAGGGATCATCATCTGATTTTTGGGCTAACTACTTTAGAATGAGTAGCTTTTGTTTTTATACATTCGAGATAGAGACTCCTTGATGTATATATATATATATTCTTTTGCCTAGCACTTGTACCTATTCTTTTGTGATGTAGTGGATCTAGTTTGACCACTACTTTGATGTACACTGTTATGTGTTATATTTATATCTGTTTCCGCCTTAATGATATAATTATCTGTGACTGATTTGTGTTATGTTTATTTCTATATTTGTTTCCGAAGGCTACCTAACCACTGTGTGGTAGCTTTGAGTTTGTATTCAATATGTCGGATTTCCCCTTGAAATGAAATGTAAGTTATATTATCTGACATATCGGTTCTCGCACAAAGCAATTACACAAATGATCGCTCCTCAACAGCCTTATTCTTCGTGCTAGTCGACGGCATTACCCTGTAGTGTCTTTGGCTAGTGTGAGTATAGAGGTGGTGCGTCACACGTAAATACCGTTAATTTTCATTTAAATAAAGGTTATGTTTTTATTTTTATTTTTCTCCTTTCACTTGGGTTGACTGTGGGGACATAGTCAAAACCAAGTGTGGGGGGAGACTCATCTTCATTTTTAATTTTTCATGGTTTATTTTTGCCTTTTCTTTTTGAAACTCAAAAAATAAATCCCAATAACAAATTTTCTTTTGATTTATTTTTAAAGAAACACTATAGGATAAATATATAGTTATGGTTTATTATATTGGAATTTTTGAAAATTTATTTATCTCAACAAAAATAAGAATGAAGTTTGATTACAAATAACGATGGTTTAACTAGTATATAGGAAGGTTCATACGTGTTAATTATGAAATATCCTAATTGAAAATCTTTTTTTAAAAAAGTGGTGAATTTAAAGTAAATGATATAACATGTTTTTTGTCTTATAAGTTAAAGGGAGCTAAGATGATTTTGCGAAACTCTCTCTAAAAAAACAAAAAGGAAAAAAATACAAAATACAAAAAATATTTCTTGTATATATGTATAATTTTTAATAAACACCTAGAGTCATGTGTTCACACTTGTGTGTTCACTCGCCATGCTTTGTACCCTTCTCACGTAAGCCCGAAAGGCAGTACACGGTCAGTATATCTGGCCTCAGTTTATCTGAGTTAGGTGTGTGTATATAAAAAATTAATTTACTAATAACGCCTACAGTCGATAGGTGTTCACATTCGTGTGTTCACTCGCCACGCTCTATATTCCCCTCACATCAGTCCGCAAGGCAGTGCACGGGTAATATATCTGGCCTGAGTTTTCTGAGTTAGGCATATATAAATTTGTTAATATCAGTAAAATATTCAAAAGAAAAAATTGGAGAGAGTAAGCAAATAAAATCCAAGCACCATTTTAACTTATTTGATTTGACTTGTTATTGGAAAGAAATGAAAAAACCACTTTGATAAATTTTGATAATCATATAAGGATTTATTTCATAGTTACACTATGTTATCAACTGAAACAATGAGTTAAACTATTTGTTAAGATAACTTGATTTTTATTGGAAATTTTGAGGAGTAAATGACTTAAATTTTCAAGATAATGACCAAGGCCTATATTTAACTTATTTGCGTTAATTTAAAAGTACATCCTTCATTGTAAATATTTTCAAAAACTCGCATTCATCTCTTTGTAAATAAATCTTGGATTTTGTAAATATTTTCATCCTGCAATTGGGTTTTGTGGGTAGTATATGCTGAAAACCCTCACTAGACAACACTCGTCCTACTGGGGACACCCAGAGGTTTAACGGCTTGTTGCATACGCTCAATGTAATCGTGCTCCTTACGAAAACGGATTTATCTTAGTTTTAGTTTATTCGAGGACGAATAAAAAGATAAGTGTGGGGTATTTGATGTGCACGTAAATGTGCATATTTTTACCACAATATTTAATCTATTTAAATTAAATAAATGATCATATTGGGTATGTTAACTTGTTTAAACCAAAATTCAAATTATTTTCAAATTGTCACATATTCATCTTCATATAGGGGCAAAATGGTCATTTTTATGCATTTATTAAATTTTGAAAATTTACTTGGAATTTTCTATGTTGTTTTGTAGGAAATTTGGTGAATTTTACAAATGGTTTCATGATGATATATGCACAAGAGTGAAGAGAACAAATGAAGATGGCAATAATTCAAAGTGATGATCATGGAGGACCTCACCTACCCACCTACCTTAATGTACAAATTAGAGGCTAATGCACATGCTTATGGAATTAATGAATTCATGTACACTTAAATGATGATTAGTATAAGCTAATGATTACTTGGCCTCCACACTTTCTCAAGGGTAGTTTGGGCATTCCCCAAATTATGGATTAGGGTTTCATGCTTGTATAAATAACCCATTATGTTCATGTAACCTCTTCTACCTTCTCTTAAGCCCTCTCATGGAGGCCATCTCTTCTCTTAATTGAGCTTAGTTCTCTTTTATTTCTTTTCATGGCTACTTGGCCATTCATTGTTATTTTCATGTAATTTTCTTTTTATTGCATTTTAATACATGCTCTTTCCTTAATGTTTGTAGTGTAGATTTACTTTCATACAAGTAGAATAGTTCTAATTCTTGTTAATTAGCTCTCTTTTTCATTAAGCTTTCATTTTGCTTTCATGTTGTTAGCTACATTTGTTAATCAAATGACAAATATGAGAGGTTAAACCCCTTCAATTTAGGGGTAATGAAGCTCTCTAATTATGTAGCTTCAACTATTTGTTAATTCATGCTCTCTTTTTGTGCCTAATGATGATGATAGAAATGGTTTACTAGTTGTTTTTGCTTTGAATTTGATAGCCTATATTGTTGACACCAAATAGGCTATGCTTAAACAATCACTAACACTAATTGCCTCTTCATCAAAATATGATTATGGCAAAAGAAAGTGATTTGAAATTAAAATTTGATGGTCTATATTTCTAATTAATAGTTAATAGGCCATACTTAAAATAGATTTCATTTTCATTTTCATTGTCAAGTTTCATGAAAGTTAGTAAGTGGTTTAAGGGGTGTATTATAGTTTAATGGCTTATGTTGGCCAATCAATAGCACAAATATGCCATACTTATGATAAGCACATCAATTAAAGCACTAATGACCATAAAAGAGAGATCATGATTTCATATGTGTTGAACTACTTGATCTAGAGAGTGGATTTATTCTCTAAATTGTCACTTAACTCTTATATTTGCTTCTCTTTTCTTTTAGTTAGTTAGTTAATTCTCTAATTCTCTAGCTTAACTTTCACTTGAAATTGGTATAATTTGATTGAATTGAATTTTTAAAATCATCAATTACCTGCGGATCGACCCGTATTCGCCACGTACTACAAGTGTACGCCGTGCGCTTGCGGTAATTTTAATTTGAAATTTTTTGACTATTTTCTAAACCGATAGAAATTTTGTCGATTAAACAATTAGCATGTATGAATAACTTGTATGTCCAACATAAAGCATTCATTCACTTAGTCGAGAAATTCTCCGAAGTTACCATTGAGTGCCAGCATGAAATTGATCGCCTCAAGTTGGAGGCTATTCACGACAAAGACATTATCAAACATCAAGATGCCGAACTGCTCGAATATAAAGCTCAAATTGTCGTGGTAGAGAAGAATGCGAAAGAAACGATGAAGGTTGTAAGTCGTTTGGAGACTTCGCACAAAAAGGAACTCGATGCAGCACTCCATCGCAGTGGCACTCTGGCCTTGGAGAAGGACTCCTTACAAAAGGAGAAAGATGTCTTACCTCGCCACGTTGAGTTGCTAGAAAAATTATTGTTCAAAGAGAGGGAGAAAAAAATAGAGGCACGGGAAGAATCGTAGAGGTATTGCGAGGAGATCGTTGAGGCGAGGAACCTAAAAACAAAACTCGACGAACAACTTGCCCAGATCGAGGCCTTGAAAGAAATAGCCCGTAAAGAGGGAAAAAAAGAAGTGCTGGAAGAAGCCAACTCCCGGGTGGAAGCCGCCACCGAGTCCGGTAGAGAAGAAATAAAGAATTTATTCGATCCGCTCATTGCCAAATATAACGCCAAAGTTCTTCTTCATCGGGACTTGACTTTTCTAGGCGAAGGATATCTTGAATCACTCGTTGGAGGTTTTCACCAAAATCAAAAGGGATGAGCTGGGAGTGGCAGAACTTAATGTGGAGGCACTAGTGCAAGAAGAGCATCGAGGAAACGAGCCGTTTGACTTGGCCGCCGTGAAGCTTCAGTTCTCTAGTGCTCCTGCACCTAACAAAGAAAGAGAGGACATCGCTGGGTCCTCTGGGACTGATCTCAAGAGTCCTTCTCTTACTCAGATGGTTGGAACATCGTCTTCTTAGTCTTTGGAGAAACATATCGGCCATGACCGGACAGTCCTGGCCTCGGTCCACAAATGTTATCTCCCATTCTTGAAGGGAGCACTCCGATGACCACAGAGAGCCAACTGGATGCTGGTATCGTACTAGACTTTCTTAAATTCCAAACATTGTTATTTTTCGGCACATAACGGCCATTGACTAATGCTCGCACATTAACTAACTTTTACAGGTCGTCTCGGTTCAGAGCAAACTCCTAGGAGCGATGTCGCCATAGAGCAACAAGAGAAGGTGGTCGAGGCTCTGGCTGCTGCAGATATTCCAAGGCCCGATGCTAGAGTCGTCGATGCACACAAAGAGGATAAGCCTGAGGACCCGTCCCTTGGCGAGGAGTGGGACGATGTTGTGATCACGGGAGCCTCGGAGCACACTGCCAAAAGCAGTATGAAGGAGCAGATCGAAGAGGAAGAGAGATCGAAGCACAAAATTAAAACGGAGCCCGTAGAGGCCCAAGCCAAAGATCCTATTCCTGCACCTTCGCAAGTTATTCCACCTGGTGGGACAATTCCTACCGAAATTCCTCCTTCTTCAAGAGTCTCCACCAAGGGCAGCGAAGGGTCTCGAAAAAGACACTCGACCGATTCATCTCCTGAGAAACCTAAGAAGGAGAAGAAGTCGAAGAAATAATTATTGTTTTGTGTCATTGTACATAGTTTGAATAAGTTAGACGTGTGTTTCTTTTCTTACTAGTAGGTGTACGGGCGTGGATCATGAAATTTTGAATAATTTGTAATGAATTTTTGAGATAGTGAATAAAAGTTTTTTTTATTAATCATCGTGTGAATTATTACTTCAACAGTAGAGTAATTACTTCCCATTTCATGTGGTTGTAATAATTTTTATAAGTCTCGTTAATAATTCACTATCTCCATCTCAAAGCCTCTCTGTAGACGCCATCTTAAGTCGTAAGCAATGCCAAGCTGGAACTGTAATGAACTATTATGTCTTGCCACTAACAGTTCGAGTCTCTTTCATCGATTGAGATCGGAATTCGTGGGATAGAGAGCAGTCGAAATCCGTCCGTCCACCCATTGGGTTTTCGAGTTATTCTGCGGTCTAGGGACTTAGAATTTTTGTCGTGAGCAGTCATCTTTCCGCCCGAATGGTTTATACTCTGGTCCGCAGTCAGGGACTTAGAGTTTTCTAGCCCGCAGTCAGGGACTTAGAATTTTTTAGTCCGCAGTCGGGGACTTAGGATTTTCTTGTCCGCAGTCAGGGACTTAGAATTTTTTAGTCCGCAGTTGGGGACTTATGATTTTCTAGTCCGCATTCAGGGACATAGAATTTTTTAGTCCATAGTCGGGGACTTGGGATTTTCTAGTCTGTAGTCATGGACATAGAATTTTCTAGTCCGTAGTCGATTTCTAGTCCGCAGTCAGGGACTTAGAATTTCTAGTTCGCAGTCAGGGACTTAGAATTTTTTAGTCCGCGGTCGGGGACTTAGGATTTTCTAGTCCGCAATCAGGGACTTAGAATTTTTTAGTCCGTAGTCGGGGACTTAGGATTTTCTAGTCCATAGTCAGAGACTTAGAATTTTTTAGTCCGCGGTCGGGGACCTGGGACTTTCTAGTCCACAGTCAGGGACTTGGGACTTTCTAGTCCATAGTCGAGGACTTGGGATTTTCTAGTCCGCAGTCGGGGACTTGGGATTTTCTAGGCCGTAGTCAAGGAATTAAAAATTTCATCGTGGGCAGTCGTGTTTCCGCCCGAATGGTTTATACTCTAGTTCGCAGTCGGGGACTTAGAGATTTTATCGTTCTCTCATCGTCGACAACCTTTGTTCCTTATTGCAAGTTTTTCTTTTCGATTCATTTACGGGATTGCCAACCGAGCAAACTTACAAAGCTCACCTCGTTCGATCCCATCGGAGATTGGTATGATTGATCGACTTTAAACTTCGTGAATCTGTTCACACATTACAGATATCGATATCAATTAGTTCTAATGCATACTTAGCATAAAATGTAATGACAGTAGCTTATGCAAAGGATGCTTCAAGATTTTATTCATCATATGCAAGGGAGCAGAATAACTCGTCTTATTACACATTAAAATTTAAAAAAGATCAAACACTAAAGCAAATGTCTAAAGTAACTAGTACTGAAATATAAAAGAAACAATCTAGGTGAAATAGCACCGTAAATGCTCGCTATTCCACGCTCTTGGAAGTGTTGCGCCATCAACAGTCGCTAGCTTGAAAGTTCCTTCTCCAAGCCTCTATTCAATAACGTATGGTCCTTCCCATGTCGGGTTCATGCACAACGGGATTGGGTAAACTCGTTTCAGGACAAGGTCGCCAACTTCAAAGGTTCTCGATCGGACTTTTGTATTATAGTATCAGGCGATTCGATGTCAGTATGTAGTTGCTCTCAAATCGGCCTCCTCGTGCTTCTCATTGATAAAGTCCAATGACTCCAATAAGAGATTTTGGTTTGTTCTAGGATCGTAGTAAGTCACTCGATGGGAAGGGACTTCGAGTTCTACTAGAATAACTGCTTCGGCTTCGTAAGCAAGAGAAAATGGAGTATAGCCGGTCGTGGACTTGTGAGTTTTCCTGTAGGCCCAAAGTGCCAAAGGAAGCTCATCCACCCACTTGCCTCTATCCTTCTCCAAACCCATCTTCAGAATAGATTTGATAATCTTGTTTATAGTTTTGACCTGTCCATTTGCCTGAGGGTGAGCGACTGCCGCAAACCTCTTCTCAATACGATATCTTCGACAAAACTCTTTAAATTCGGTGCTATCGAATTGAGTCCCATTGTGAGTCATAATAATCCGTGGAAGACCGAAATGGCATATGATGTTCCGAACAATGAAGTTAATAACTTTCTTGGTTGTAATCATGGCTAACGGCTCCGCCTTGGCCCATTTGGTGAAGTAGTCAATTGCGACAATCGCGTACTTTGCGCCACCTTTGGAGATTGATAGAGAGTCGATGATGTCGATACCCCACATAGCGAATGTCCATGGACTAACCATTTGTGCGATCTCTGTCGACGGGGCTCTTGGCACTTTCGCATCTATCTGGCATTTGCCGCATCGTCTAACATAGTCAGCTGCATCCTGGTTCACAATCAGCCAGAAGTATCCATAACGGAGTATCTTTTTTGCTAAAGTTTGCCCCCATTGTGATCGCCACATTCCCCCACATGGACTTCTCCTAGGACCCGCTTAATCTCGTCGTGGGCGATACACCGGAGTAAAGGAACGGAAAACCCCTTTCTGTACATAGTTCCTTCTTGCATAATATACCATGAAGCTTTGCGAAAGACCTATCGCTTTTTGTTTCTCTTCTCTGGCAAGATTCCATGCAATGGGTATTCTTTAAATGGAGTCATCCATGATTTCCTCTCGGGCTCCGTCTCCATAATTTGGTCAACTTCCATCATATCTATACTTGGGGTGTGCAATGTCTCGACCGGAATCAAGCCCATTTGTTGTGCATCGCCAGTGCTCACGAGCTTTACCAGTGAATCGGCTTCTCCATTCCGCTCACATGGGATATACGAAATGTCATAGTATTCGATATCCGCCAATAGCTCCTAAACTCGAGTACGATACAGGGCAAGTCGCTATCCCTTAACCTGATAATCTTCCCTTACTTGATATACCACCAGTTGTGAGTCACAAAAGATTTCAAGAGACTTTACTCCGAGCTCCCTTGCGAGTTTTAGCCCGGTGATCAACGCTTCATATTCGGCTTTGTTATTTGTAGCAACAAAATCAAGCTTTAGAGCGTAACAGATTGACCTGTTCTCAGGGGTTACGAGAACAATTCCAGCTCCGGAACAATGGTCATTAGATGCTCCATCGGTGTACATCTTCCATCACACTGCATGGATTACTTCGTTCTCTGGGGGCTCGTCCTGCATGGTAAACTCTGCTATGAAATCTGCCAATGCTTGTCCCTGAATAACTCTTCGCGGCAAATATGTAATGTCGAACTGGCTAAGTTCGATATTCCACTTAAGTAATCTTCCAGACGTCTCAGGTCGTTGCTAGACCTGTCGCAACGGCTGATCGGTATACACGTTGATTGGATAGGCCTGGAAATACGGGCAAAGATTGCGGTACGCGATCACCAAGCAGTACACCAATTTCTCTATCTTTGGGTAGTTTCTTTCTGCCCCCGTTAATCATTTACTGACATGGTACACCGGTCTCTGAATCTGGTTCTCCTAACGAATCAAGGCGGCACTTATGGCATGTGGCGACACAGCTAAGTAAATATACAACTCCTCATGGTCTATCAGCTTTTACAAAATAGGGGGTCTCTCCAAATGATTCACCAAAGCTCGGAATGCGCCTTCACAACCTTGCATCCACTCGAAATTCCTCTTCCCTTTCCTTATCAAATCGAAGAAAGGAATGCATTTATTGGTCGCCCTAGAGATGAACCGACTCAAGCGACGACCTTCCCGTTCAAACTATGCACTTGCTTAATGGATCTAGGTGCTTGTATATCCCGAATGGCCTGAACATTTTCTGGATTAACTTCAATTCCTCGAGCGTTGATGATAAATCCCAAGAACTTCCCCGACGCAACACCGAATGAGCACTTCAAAGGATGGATTTTCATGTTATAGAATCGAAGGATATCGAACATCTCTGCTAAGTCTCAAATGTGGTCGTTTGATTTTCATGACTTCATGAGCATATCATCCACGTAGACTTCCATCGTCCTTCCAATCTGATCCTTAAACATTTGGTTAACCAGACGTTAATAAGTCGCTCCAGCATTCTTTAGTCCAAACGGCATCACTACGTAACAGTAAACCCAGCATCCATGACAGAACTGGTATGTTCCTGATTTGGGGCGTGCATCGGGATTTGGTACCCTGAGTACACATCCATAAAGGACAACAGTTCATGCCCCGCAATTGAATCAACTAGCCGATCAATTCCTGGCAGGGAAAAACTATCTTTAGGGCATGCCTTGTTCAGGTCTGAATAGTCAATACTCGTTCTCCACTTCCCATTTGCCTTCTTCACCAGCACGAGGTTAGATATCCATTCGGGATAGAGGGCGTCGCGAATAAACCCATTGACTTTAAGTTTATCCACCTCCTCTTTAAGAGCGATGGATCTCTCCGGATCCATGCCCTGGCTTTTCTGTTTCACAGGGATATATCTTGATCAATGTTTAATGCATGGCTCGCGATGGCAAGCGAGATCCCACACATGTCAGAATGAGTCCGAGTGAATACATCTAGATTCGCTCGAAGGAAATTAGTAACTTCTCTCATCATCGAAGGGTTGAGTTGTGATCCAATCTTCAACACTAATGATGGGTCATCGTGGCTGACTGTGATATCAATCGTCGGTTCAGCCGACGCTGCCTTGGTCTCCTTGGATTCTTCCTCATCATCTCCCGGATCTATATCTCTATAGAACCGACTACGGTGCCCAAGCCAAGGCTTAGGCGCCATTTGTCAATCTTTCGTACTTGGATGCGAACAGACTTGTTCACACCTTTTCCCTTCTCTTTTCGATGAGCCTCTCTTAACTCAGCCACATAACAAGCACGTCCAGTTGTCTAATCATAATGCACAACACCTACTCCATTATCAGTCGGAAATTTCAATGTCATACACCATGGGGCCAAAGCTTCCCGAAATTCATCCAGGGCCGGATGGCCCAGAAAAATATTGTACGGTGAATCGACATCCAAAACAATGAACGGTATGATCTGCACCCTCCTACGTTCACCTTCCCTAACTCAATTGGCAATTCAACATAACCAACTGCCTCGGTAGCCACACCATTGAAACCATGTATACGATCTTTAGATGGTTTCAAATCCTTAGCTTCCATCCTTATTTGATCATATTCCTTCTTAAAGATAATGTTCACAGAGCTTCTACAATCAATCAAAATTCTTCTCACCAAAGCGGGGCCAATCATGGTTGAAATAACCATCGGATCAATAGTACGGGCCTCTACTATATCGGCATCCCTAATTCTCAATACTATATCATCCGTCATTATACGTTGTTGCTTGGCCGGAATTCCATCCTCCATATTTGAACAACATTCGAGATCCATATGTATCACTGAACTAGCATAGCGCTCCATTTCCTGCCAACTTCTGTTCGCGGGATGCGGTCCACCAACTATCGTGTTTATTACCAACCTTCCACTAGTCCATGCAGGCTCCTCAGCCCTGCGCGGAGCCTGCCCTCGATTGGGGTCAGACGTCCCCTGTCCGCCATCCTACGGATTTTTCACAAACTGCTGCAACTTTTTCTCCCGAATCAATTTCTTAATGGCATCCTAGAGATTCCTACACTCATCCGTATTGTGTCCATAACATTCATGAAATCGACAGTACTTCCCAGTTTGCTTTTGTGCCTCCGTCGATTCTTTCGGATGCGGCTTCTTATACTGGAAAGTATTACGGGAGGACAAATAAATGTTCTCTAGGGATGCATTCAAAGGTGTATAACTGTTATACATAGGAAACTTGGACCTCCACTTTCCAGGCTCCCTCTTCCGGTCACGATTCCCTTCTCCACTTCTTTTCTGTTGATCCAGCTTGTTTTGAACGTTGACCTGAACCTTCCCGAAACTCTTGCCAGACTGCTTTACTGCGATGTTGCTCTGTACCGCTTCTCTGTTTGGTCCCATAGCATTGCTTTTTCTAGACAACTTGGCCTCTTCCTTCCTCATAAACTGGGCCGCCTTTGAGTAGGAACGCTCCAGCAAGGCCGGCGGTTTTCAGCTAGCCAGTCACCGAACTCGGATTCGGGGTCAACCCCCCTTGTCATAGCCATAAGTATCGCGTGGTCATTAGGGTTGCTAACTTCAGTAGCAACAACATGAAATCTCTGCAATTAGTCCTTTAGGGATCCCTTGGAGCTTGGATTACACTAGACAATGACATCACATCTTTAGGGTGAGTAGCGTGCATCTGGAACTGCTCCAAAAATCTTGTTGCCAACTCGTCAAATCTTAAGATCGATCGTGGGGGTAAACTTGAAACCACATCATAGCAATGCCAGAAAGAGTTATGGGGAAGCATCTGCATTTGGTGGCATCATTCGCTCTTACATAGTCCATCAACCATTCGTACCACATGATGTGCTGCCTAGGGGTCAGCTTTTCCCTCGTAGGCAGGCATTGTAAGCATGTTAAATCTCCTAGGATAGTCCGCATGTAAGACACTGTCAGTAAATGGGGTTTGGCTCCTAGAGTATCCCCAATCATCATTTGTCAAAACCAGGTTCTCAGTTACCAGCTGCCTAACCATCACCGATAAGTCTGGCGTCTGGATAGGCGGTGCCAAGTGGTAATTGTGCTCCACTGCGCGTGAATGTTCTGGTTGGTGTCTACGGGCCATCTCACGTCTCCTTGGCCTATCATCCACCTGATGCGCACCATGAGCATTCACCTCGTCATCATCCCGAGGAGGTAGTTGATCAGCATCCAAACGTACTCCAGTGTCTAAGTTCCTGGATCCAGCATGAGTATGGCTCTCCACTTGCACTTGGTAAGATATCCCTCTGGTTGAGGGATCGGTACCGATCCTTGTGGAGGGATCGACACCGAACTGTCTTGGCAGACCACGTTGGTCTACCAAGCATTGCTCCATTGCTCCAGTTCGTGCTACTTCTACTCTGCAATGCCTACACTTATGGTGCTCGTCCGATGAAGTTGAACTGTCTGACGCCGAGTAGGAAGCGAGATCCCTTCTGGCGCTTTGGCGTTGTTGTTGAGCAATCTGGTTCATCAAGTTGGCATTAGTCTGGATTTGTTCGTTTAGCTGCCTACGACTCTCCATCAGCTCTCTCATCAAGTCATTAGATTCGGACTAGTAAATGAATCAATGGGGTTCTGAACTGCAGCAGGCTCCACATTCACATTAACAGGTTGGTTGCTTGGGCCCACTTGTTGGACACTGGCAGTTTCGTTGGCATCAACATTGTGGGAAGTAGATCCAGTGCACCTTACCATCCTGAATTTCTTTGCTTAGATCTTGGGAAATCTAAATAGTATCTGCAAGTTTCTGAGGATGAACCTGGATCTCCTTTTGGGGATAATTCAATTTAGTAGCAACAAAGGTGATCCTAATAGCCTGAGAATTATCATTCTCAGTGAAAGCACCAAAATGTTTGCAACCAAATTGGCCACAAACACCCAAGAGTAGATTTAAGTAGTGGAATAAAATGAAGAAATTAAAAAAAATAGAGGAGAATCACAGAATATCAAGGGAAACACAGCAGAAAGCAAAAACAACAAGATTTATAGTGGTTTGGCACTGATTGCCTATGTCCACTTTGATTATTCTCTTTATTGCTTCTCAATTCACTTGATTACAATTACAAACAACAAGAAATAGCAAGAGATCGGAAAAGAATGGAGGAAGTCAGTTACAATAATGGCAGAGCCTAACTAGCAGTGTCAGAGTCCCTTAGAATGGCCCCATGTGCCTGTATTTATAGATGAAGGCGGCCTCCAATCTGACTGAAACTTTGGCATCTGGACCTCTCCAACCATATGGGCCCACCATAGGGAGGGCTAGGCCCAACTCTCAATGGATATGGATCGGTACTGATCCATCCATGAGTCGAGTTTGGGCTAGCGATCCCTATGGTAGCTCTCTTTTGG
Source organism: Allium fistulosum (assembly GCA_030737815.1). Classification (NCBI taxonomy): domain Eukaryota; kingdom Viridiplantae; phylum Streptophyta; class Magnoliopsida; order Asparagales; family Amaryllidaceae; genus Allium; species Allium fistulosum. Next base: position 1,219,198,632 of record CM060902.1, read on the forward strand.
TCTATAATGATGTGTTTCAAATATCAAGGCGATTGGATGCATGGAACTCTAGTTCTTGTAATACTTCAATTCGAATCTTAACTTGGTCCAGGTTATGCCGATCCCTCCTAGTCTCCTAATGTGTGCCGATCCATCCTTTACATGCCAAGAAATTCCGATCCATATCACATAGTAAATTCCATGCCTACCCATACCCCACAAGTAAACCATGCCGAACCCTTTTCCATGACCATCAACATACTGATCCATTCTTTACAGAAGCATCATGCCGACCTCTCTCATGAGTGTAGCATCCCGATCCCTCTACATTCCCATCCAAACCAACCATCTTGCCAAGTAACTACTCCAATCCCCCACCATATTAAATGTATACCGATCCCTCCACTATTTCATCCAATTTGACCAATGTCCATGCCGATCCCTATTCCAACCAAAATAAACTCCACAGTTTTGACATTCTGCATTATCTATCTACTAGCCCTATTCATCCTGGGCTTGATATAGCTGCTTGGACATTATATTTTGGCCATGTGGCTGTTGTCTCATGACCATCCTTCTCATTAACAGTAGAGTCCGGCCCATGCGACCAGTCCAATATAGCCGGGTCACGGCACCGCGTAACATGAAATAAATTCCATAAATATGTTAAGATGTTTTAAATGGGATTCGAGTTATAAAAATAGACTTATATGAAATGGAAAACATATTCGGGTCTAAAAAGCTTTAATAACACTATTCGCACCAGTTTTTGCAACGGTTTTTGGTAACTTCTAAAAATCATCGTTTTGACTTAATTATTCTTCCCCAATTTTTTAGTAATCTTTTCAAATGAATAATTAAGTATTTTTGAAAGTGATTTGAACGTTATATAATTCTTTTAAAGGAGTTTAAATTAAATTGGTTAAAGGAAAATTGTTTTAAAAAAATATTTGGAATAGTGTTAAGTAAATAAAAATTATCTCTAGATCTAATAAATTGACTGCCTTATGCATGATAGAGAGATAATCTCTAGATCTGAGGTTTGACAACCAGTGTTTGGGTTCCGCTATAGCTATATGGACTGGCCTGACAGAGGGGATAGTTAATTTGATCTACTCGGACCGCATTTTCTTAAGTTAAAAGAAAAGAGATTTGGAGTTTTTCAAAAGTTCAATAAGATTCTAAAATATGATTTTGGTGGTATAGAGAATACCCTAGTTAAACTCTGTATTAAATTCCAAGAAAGTAACTCGTACTATCCGTGTGAATTTAAAAGGTGATTTCACCATTATTCGACTAATAGTACAGGTTGAATACGGAAATTAGTATTAGGTATAGTTAGTCTAATCTTTAAGGATCCTTTTCTACTCAATACTAATTGATTTGGGTTTACAGTAAATGATTTTTTAAATAACATCGTTTTTGATCCATTTAAAAGTTATGATTTAAAAATATGAAATCTTTGTTAAGATTTAAATAAATGATTTGGAAATGTTTTCCTAAACCAAAGGTGAAATGATTTGGAATTATTCCAAGATTAAAGAGGTTTAATCAACCAGAGAATTTGGTAAATGAGGCTTAATGATTCATATATTCTTAAAACATAAAGGAATAGTTTAAAAGAATATATCTCCGAAAGATATTTGATTTGATAAAAAAAGATAAATTGATTTGATGTTGTTTGATAATCACATGTATACTTGACATCTTTTTTACGGTGATTGGGTTGGAGAAACCGAGGTCGGATTCGGGTAATTCCTATCAGAAAACCACTTTGAACCAATATACGTGTTCAAAAGTGAAGACATGTTGAAGATAGTGATTTGAAGACGGAGATCTTCAAGATGTAGGGCTGCTTGCCACTAACCTCTAGGTTAATCTCCATATCATATATATATATAGTGGCAGTAATGCCTTCATTCTAAAAATCTTAGATTTGCAAGGACTGCTCGCTAATGATCCTCCCAAACAAGAAGTGGTAGGAGGAGTGCCTTCTGTTTTTCCTGTCCTTGGACAACTTGTATAGACAAGTGTCTGACATTGTATTTCTAAGACCACATACGTTGATTTTTAAAAATGTACATCTATTTGGTGGTGTAGAGCCCTCCTATACTTAACACCCTTCTCTGAGATGTACGAGCTCATAGGTTGTACTTTTGTGGAAATCAATAGTGTGTTGTTAGAAATGACAATGTAGCATTCTAAGTGTGCTTTACGAAAAGCAAAGCATGGCTTTTTGTAAAGCAAAGAGTGGCCTTGTGGAAAGTAGAACGTAGCCTCATGACCCAGGAATGATATGGGATACTATGTGGTGCAGGACATATATTTCAAGCTATTAGTTTTATTGATGATGGAGGAGTCTAGTAGTGTCTGGACCCTCAATGGTTTAAATGGGCAGTTTGTAGGTTCGATTGAGAAAGAGCAAAGCCACTGAAATATGATGTTATATAGTAGTGTAATAATGCAGTACGGATGCTTGCTTGAGAAAAGTGAATAGTCATCGAAGACTAGGATGTTATGCATGGATTTCGCATCGGAGGAAATGGCCACTAGTTCCCTATCATGTTGGAAATCAAATTCCAATACGAGCTTTATGGTTTTTCTTGTATTCCAAAAATAGTTGTAATGCTTTGCAAATATTTCACACACCCCTTGGTATCATATACACCATTTGACATTGTCAGGGTATTGGTACCTTCTTTATATATTTATTTGAAAAGTGTTTTAAAACCAATTTCATTAATGATAATATCAAATTTGTTTTGGTATAAAGTATTTTGGTTATCATAAGGTAAAAACCCGTCCGTATTTATGTGCGGCGTGGTTATATGAGATGCTCTTATTTTCAAAGGTTTTGATTGGCATCAAGCTAATCTATGACACTGTTATATATATATATATTTATAATTCAAGTTTTCTCACGCTGGTTTATCAAGCCTGATCTAGGTATTTCTAATACTCGGGTCAGATCCGAGTAGTTTCAGGTTTAGCTAAAGATGCTTGGAGTTTCCAAAGGAGAGCTGGAGATCTTCCTCAACGTATGGACGTATTCTATTTTTCTACTGCATTTGTTTTGTTGTTTTGCAGCATTTGTAAGGATAAAGGATTTGTAACTATCTAGGATGAATCTAGGTTAGACACTGATATTGTATTCAAAATTTTCCACTATAAAAGATTTTATTATTAATAATATATAATTATTCCATTCGTGTGAGATTTTGTTTTCTACTCTGTTGTGTGTTATTTTCTTTTTACCCTTGATCATTCTTCCTTTCTGACACTACGTGAATACAAAGAATGTATTAGTGTCGATTTTCGAGAGTCGAAAAAGGTGGGTCATCACAGTGATCTCCCCCATGCTAGTGGGAGGAATGTCAGCACCAATTCAAATAGGAGAATCAGACCCCTATAGGCTCATGTTAGCAAAATCATAACTCCCAACTTCCTCTGGTATCTGGATGTTCAACATTCCCTCGAATAAATTTTCTAGAGGAAAAGAAGTAAATCGATCTACGGCAGTGGTTGTTAGCTTGGGCTGCTTGGCGACTTGCCCTTTGCAAAACTTGTAAATGAGCCTCTTCCGTTTTCTCTTCTTTGAGGCAGGGAGCTAGGTGTATTGGTAGAACCCAACAACAGGCTCACGGTTTGAACCCGTATCATCATGGCCAAGCTCATTAGCATCGCACCTTATCTCGCCTTTTTCAAAATCATCCCGAGCCTCCTCGATTGGAGGCACGATAGGATTAACATCACCACCTCCCTGCTGAGCAGAGACTCTTCTTCCTCACTTCCTCATAAGCATTCCCTGTTTACTCGGTGCTACTACCCTTTTCTAACAAGTCGAAGGCAAAGAGACGCTCATCCGTAATAAGGGATCTAACATCTCTATCTTCCAGTGATATATTCCTGAGCTCGAGGACCGCCTCTGAATACCTATCACCGATAGGACGTTAATATTTACCTGCAAGATTCAAAGAACTGCTTAGTTCAGGGTACGACTTGGATAAAACACCAAAGATTAAGTTCGAGACAACACTTACATCCTTCCAACCATCATCCTGCAAAACTAGGTGGACAGCACACAAAAAAGCTTTCATTCTTAAAAGCACTTAGCTTGTTCCAAGCACCGGTTACGACCTGGAATTATTGATTGATTCTAGAAAAGTATACGAGAGGCTCCCCTTTCATTGCTTGAAATTGAAAATGAATCTAATATCCTCCAGAATTGGTTCATGATATAAGAACGTAATAAATATCATATATGTGCAATGCAAGAATGCATAGCTGTTTGGATGCAATTGGGTCGGAGCCAGACTCAAATAATGAAGCATCTTCAGAATGAATGGATTAAAAGGCGGAATGCAACCTGCCCAGCACATATATCTGTTACAAGCGGTAGACCCTTCCGGAGGCGAGTAAGCTCTATCATTGCAAGTTGAGACTCGTATATCCTCATACAGTATCCCGTGTTTCATGCAAAGTCTACGAAGTGAAGCATCATCGACTCTTGAAGCCACAGAATCTTCTAGATCGTCTAAAAATATGACATCTTCTAAAGTGATAGGGGCCGGCTCATTTTCTGCTTCTAGACCTGGAGGGATGTTAGGAGCATAGTGAGAACTTTTGGGTTATTCTGATTGATGGCCCAGAGTGTTTCGAGGAGATATTGTTGCAGAGCTTGACTCAGTATCAGAATCGTCATATGGAGCAGTCTGTTTAGTAACCATAGCAACTAACGCTCCGGGCATTTGGAACCCATAGCTATCAAACTTATTAGATAGTTGTTGTTAGGAAAATAAACTTGTTCCCCCCGTGTAAAGTGTAAGCTAGTGTGGTGTGGTACAGTGTTGTGCATGTAATGATAAACAATTCAGAATTGATACGACAGCTATGACGAGACTCTGGGATTCGATCGGAGTAACCATCATAGCTAATCGTCCCAATTGGCTTTCATGTTGATGGTTGTGGATTTTGAATAAGCTTCAGGATCAATTATCGACATATTGGAGTACGGTGTTCGCATTCAAGTTCATATGTTATGCATATTCAAGTTCAAGTCATCTTCACAAGTGTGGGACTTCATGTTCCAATGTTCAAGTCATATGTGTTCGAATGCAAACGAGTCCAAGGTCATATGCAAGTCTCTAAGTCATGTTCAAGCTTAAGGAAAATGCTCACGTTCAAGTTCAAGTTCATGTGGTCTCATATGCAAGTATTAAAGTTCAAGTGTTTTCACTTAAGCAGAAAATCGCCTATGTCCCCATAGGCAAAGGGATCGTACCCACTTTCACGCCTAGGCAACGTTGCACTGTGCAATTTCGAAACCCATTTGCCATAACCGATACAAACCAAAACCAATCCCAACTCGAAAGCTACTCCCCTTCATCTTCTCCAATCCACCACCGATCCCATCTACACTACTCCACTTCGTTTTCTTCATGTTAGTACTAAACCCATGCTGATCTGATTATCCACAACCACAAACACAAGTCACCCAAATCGCCTCATCATCTTCATCACCACCAACTCGTACAAACCTTAAATTCAACCCATCTTTATGCCAAGATGTTATTCGATTGAAATCGAAAATTTATAACTCAAGTTGGTCTGAAAAGGAAGATTTGGGGTTAAACCGACAAAGGTGGGATGTTTGGATTCGACTAAAGGCGATGATGAAGGCTGAGAGGGTAGTGAAGGATTGAATCGACAAAGAGATTGAAGGGATTGGTGGATTTCTCGAGCTTGAGCTCATCAATGGTGATAGAAAAGGAAAGAGTAGGTTTTGGTAGGGAACAGAGAAAGCAAAGAAGAATGAACCAAGTGCATTAGCTTATATATGGATGAGGCATGCTTTCTAAAAGCCCAAAGCGGCTAAGTATTTGAAACAAGGGGATTGGTACTGAACCCCTATTTAGAAAGAAGAATGAAAAATAAAATGCAATTGTATTTGAACAACGAGAAATCGGCGGTGATCCATAAGCATACGAACGTGCTCGGGAGCCAATTACCATGGTGCGTACGTGAACGTGGGAATGTGTGCCCACACCCAACATTTGATTTCTTGAATCGACGGAAATTGAATTACTACATGAGAAATCTTAAAAGAGAAGATTGGTTCAAGAAAGACTTACGGACTTGATCGACAAGCTCAACGGAACCGAGTATAGATAAAACTAGGGATGACATTCTAGATTTATACTGACTACTATCGACCAAGCATCGCAACAAACAGAGAGAGATACGATTCTTTGGAAAGACAATTCAACAAAAGGATAATCAATGTTTAGAAAACTAAATGGAATCCTTTCCGGCAACTCTAACTTGCTTCGATTCGAAGCATGTCATGTTTGAAACAAGACGTACTTTGGGGGGGCAAGTGTTATTCGGCCTTTTGACTTAGCTATATCCAGACTGATTGTACAAGTCAGACTCGATGATAGACAAGGCAGGTAGCCTAGAGAGGTGATCGTGGAGTCCATAGATCAAACATGGAAAATGGTATGAAGCAACAATCACATGAGACCAAGAGATAGACTCTCTGGAATATTTTAAGTATGGGTTAGTGCCTCCCTTAGGCAGGGGATCGGTACCTATTCCTTCTCCTATATAGGGGATCAGATCATATCACTATGGTAATGAACAACACAAATTAGCAATTCAACTCAATGGGAATCGATCAATATCCCTAAAAGCATAAAGACAACTATGCAAACAATTTTGGAAACACGAAGCTAGCATGGAGGAGGACCCACCAAACCGATCGCATGATGCCATGTGGCCTCTAAGATCAAACGGTGCCGATCACCTAATATTGGAAGTTGGGCCACAAACCTTTTTGGGTGATTTTGTCTGCATCGTGAGGGTCTGTTGGTGAAATTTCAGGAAGATATTTGGTCATTTAAACTTATAAATATAGAGTTCATTGTTTATCTTAAGGATCTTTACGCTACTGTTTTACATCAACTCTACTATAATCAAGGATCTATTATGATTTGATCCCTCTGTAACCAGAAAAGCAAGTACTTAATAAATTAATTCCTTTAAGTGTATGTAGACAATCAACACCGAATCACTATAAATTTTTGTTTTCCTGTTGTTTCTTGTTTACTCTTTGTTTTAAGTTAAATTCTTCATTTTGTTTCTTTACTTTAAATCCATTGGGTGTTTGTGCCAACTTTTGTTGCAAACAACTTCTAACACAACTGTGGCGCTAATTGCTAGTCTATGGAACACATTTTCTACGCTTGAAGCGAGAGAGTGACGTACATTGTATAATGAAAGACATCTTCAACTTGAGAGGCTAATAACAAACTCTATGACAATAATTGATGTTCTTGTAAAACTTATGTCATTGTGATAACATTGTATGATTGAGTTCTATTATTAAAAATGTACCATGAACAATATACTTTGGAACTTATTCAATCTAATGGAATTAGTTCTTATAATTTTTTTGTTTCTATTGAAGTTTATTTTATTTATGTACTACATAATATTACAATACAAAAAAATCAACTATCTTCTAAAAGCATCGGAAAATACTATTGCTTCTTCAATTTCATTCCCTAACTATTGTTTATTTATTTTAAACTACTTTTTTGACTCTTCGTCCTTTCGGTGGAACTTGCAACGTTTCTTCATTTCTCTTCTTAGATCTCATTTCTTCCGTTCTTCGAATGTATGAACTATGAACACAATCAATTAAAACTTTTACTAACAATCTCTTTGCTACTGCTAATTTTCCTCATGGCTTGTGCATATTAGTTTCTTTCGAATCATACAAGCTTTCATTCATCAACGCAATTATGTTTTCCATAACTTCAATCTATGAAAAAGAATATAGTTAATATAATGTAATGAACTTCTGTTATTATAAATCTATTTAATTAGTTACACATAGCATAATCTCAAAGATCAAATCTTTTTTTCCAACAATCCTTTTCCTAAACTTAGGATTTTGTGCAATTGGATGAGATTTCTCCAAATACCAATTCTTGTATTCGTTATAGGTATCCATTAGAGCACTTCACTATCCTCAATCTTTATTCACCATTTAGCACATGATTTTGCCAACAGTAACCATACCAATGACCACTAGCTTGTACAGACTGAGGCATACACCTCAACGATACTTCTTTTTGGTCTCATTAGATCTTTTGGAATACTGTAAACTAAATTAAGTTATCATAACACATAATTTGGATAGTAATGTTCTATCGTATCAAAGCATATGACAATTTCATTCTAAAGTGGGTAACTATGAAGTGAGTAAATAATTATATCGTCCTTGTAAGGATCCCAAATAACCAGTAATTCAAAATGACAAATCTTAATGAAATAAATCGTTCCTTTATACAAAGTTGTTTTCAAAAACATATAAGAACTTACATCGTGATCAGTAAGATGGTCAAGCATTCTCTTAAAAGAATAACAAACTTTTGACCTTCAGATCCATGTTGTGTTGTTTGCTACCTACCCATACGTGGTTGAGAATTACAATATTCCAGATTAGATACTTCGATGGAAACAACGTTCAAGAATCTCATTCGGCATGATGTAAGCATCTGGATTTATTTTCTTTTACATATGTTGTTATATATAGATATAAGCAATGAACTAAATACAAACATATACAAGCAGAAAATCATTATAAGAAGCATTTTATTGATCGCAATTACAAATGTTTTCGTAACCATGAGTATTGATACACACACAGAGTCTCTCTTTTACTCCTTAAATGTTCAAAGGCGAGATGTATCAAAAAAAGGATATCAGCATATCTGTTGAGACTAGTGTATCAACGCTCTCCATATGATAGATGGTGATTTACTCATGATCATTGGGGGTGCCAAAGTGTTACATGCATGTGGTTATTTAAAACAATCATAGAACAACTCAAAGAGAGTCTTCTGTAGGTTAATATAACTTAGTCAAAATAGAATATCTTTGGGTAACGACATACAATAGTCTTCTAATTTGAAGTACCATCGATCTTAAGTATATAGACTGTACTTTGACTGTGGCTAAGCATATGGCATAACAAACATACCAAAACCATAATTGGGTACATGGTGTACTAATTTAAGTGAAATACTACTCATGAAAGAATTCGTTTCTTTTTCTATAGAAGGACAGTATCACCATAATTGGTAAGTCAACTTAAACTCAAAATCTCAAGCTAGAGTAGATCATTTAATTGATAAATTTTATAGAATTGAACCAAGGACTTTAAAAGTGAATTACTAAATTAATACATATATTGATGGAGTTTTGAATGTAGACCAAACTACAGATATCATAGTGATGGACGGATAATGAAAAGAATACATGTACAAATTGTTATAACAAGGCGAGTGTATATTCGATTAGAAATTCAATTTCTCTAAATGATTCGTAAGCATTAAACCTGACTCTATATTGTTCTTTAGCGAAGTTTGTGTATATTTTGATATTTAGGTTGTTTAAATATTGATTGTGGACCAAGTTCACACCAGATTCAATACAACTGCATTGTTAGTTATTTTTGAATTCGACCAAGTATGAAATGAATTTATAAATATTATCGACTAATGATAAATTAATGAAAATATTGTATTAATGTTACAATTGATATTGGTCCCGAAGGTATTAGGGCATGTCGATAATAAGATTGCCATGATCAAAGAATCTTGCAGCCGAAGGAGGACATCAATGTAATATGGAATATTGAATGCCACCAGCACACACGACATCAATGTCGCACATAATTAATTCCACGTTTCTTCAACAAGGGCCATTAGATGATGTTGCATTCATGAAAAAGAGGTTAAATAGCAAAGCATCTCACATCAGTAAATAACAACGAATGTGTGGAAATGGCATGTTGTCAAAGCCAAAATCAAAGGCCCACAATGATGCCTTATATCACCAATGCCACTCTCCACAAATAAAGCCGAATGAATGATGTCGCATCCCATATATCACCAGTGGACAACATTATATGAAGCCAATACTTTATTTCACCATGGTAGGAATCGATACCATGCACCATTAGTATCATATATCATTAGGGCAGTGAAATCAAATGACGTCAAACCATAAGCCATCAGTGTTATAACCACGTGATGAATCATCCATGTCGCACTTCATTAACGTCGCGTTCCATCAGTGTTGCACTTCACCCATGTGAAGATAGAATGGATGTCGGATCTAGTTGATATCGGCTCAGGTTGACGCCACGTCTCTTTAGTGCCACTTTCTTTTGATGTCGCACTTCAAGTAATGTCTTTCCTCTTTAATGACGTTCATCACCAATGTCATCTCTTATTAATGCCACCTCTTAGTAATGTTTCCCCTCAACCAATGCTGTATCTCATCAATGTCGCCTATTAACCTATTATCAATGCTGCCTATTATCAATATTGCCTATTATTAATGTCGTGCCTTAATAATGCCATAGTTCACCAATATACAAAGTGATGCTACAGATTATAACAACAAAGCATAACGATGGACACCATAGAGATAAACCTTGACGCCGAAGATCATCAAAATGAAATATAGCGCCATGCGCTATCAAAATGGTTAATGCTAAAGGTCAAGCATGTGGCAACTATTTCGCACCTCTCAACCTCTATAAATACAGACCTAGGGGCACAACGGAAAGGGCAAATCATTCTTTTCTCACTTCTTACATTTTAATCTTTGTAACCCTAAATCAATTTGGAGATTTTGGTGCTAATGGTACTTTTATACCAATAACACATAAGTACTTGTACATTCAACCGTTGATTGCATATGAATAAAGATATTATGACTAATAGCTTGTTTTGAGTTCCAAAGCACTTGTGATTTTTTAATCATAATTTGATTCAAATTCTTAAACATTTGTAGTCTTGACTTTTACTTATATGAAATCGTTCTACGTTGATTGTTGGCTTCAACATGAATTTGAGCATAGTTTTGAACATGAACAATTTATGACTTCATCATGGACTTAAACATACTAAGCCTATTTACCTAGGCCCATTATCAACCAAGTATCAATTTTTCCAACACTTGTTGAGGTCTATAAGGGTCAACCAAGCCTTCTCTCTACCAATTTCCACTTTCTTTACACTTTTTGGGCGTTAGCGAAGAAATTTATTAACTTTTTGGCGTTAGATAAAGGGTTCGAACCTCCGACTCCACTTAACCCGTAAGTCGAACTATCTTAACCTGCATATATAGGGCTTAAAGGATTTATCCCTAACAAACATATCCCATTTAAAATCCCATCTAATCTCATTTAGACAATCGTTGTATCTGAACAGATATCTTTTGAGCCTCGAATGATTAGGACAACCTACCAAATTACGAGTGATCCTCGGCTTCATGAAGAACAAGTATTGAGATTCGTAGCACTATGAATAATGGAGGACAAGAAGAGATAAGTGGCCCCATATAATACAGAAAAATCGAATCTGAATCCATTCCATATAAGGTCGACACCAATCTTTGTCCTAGGAAGGAAATACAAAAGAGATGGCATCTTCATAAAATTGAGAAAGGAAGTCCAACTCAAAGCTAAGGGAACTATCTTCAAAAAGAAAATAGAAAGAGATTTCGATCGGTTTACTAAAAAGTGGAGGATTGTGCTTGATTGATCTCACAAAATGAATGAAGCACAGAACTCACTAAAAACAAAATTGGCCATTGAAGATGAGGAGTCTGTTACAAGCAACAAAATAGTTAAATGCCAATAAAAAAGTTCATTCTCTAAAATATCATGGCTGTCTAAAAATTACTCTCTTACTTCTTCTTATGAAAATATCTACCTCTTAACCAAAGACAGGCTCAGCTATTGGCCTTCTCAAAAGAATTTACCAAAAAATTAATGGAATTTTGGTGGACTATGTTGTCATTATCATAGTTCAAACGGCCATAACACTAACCAATGTCGAAGCTTAGAAGGGACAATCAACAATTTCCTAGGACAAGGAAAGCTTAAAGAATTTGTAAACGGACATTGAACAAGTCATCCATAAAGGAAGAATTCTGTACATAAAATAAGCGTACCAACATGGTTGAGGAGGAAAAGAAACACCTAAAATAAAGGAAAAAGCCTTTGATCCCGCCTAGATATCCTAGTCAAAGTGCCTCTTAGAGGGAGGATAGAGTAAGCCTTTGGTCTCGCCTAAGATTTATTAGCCAAAGCACCGATTAAGTCTTCGGTCCTACCTATGTGACCTGGCCAAAGCATAAGCCCTTATTCCCAGCTAAAAAAGCATGTTCAAGGCACCTCTTAGAGGGAGGTCAGAGTAAGCCTTTAGTCCTGTTTTCCAGCATTTTGATCCGGCTATATTCGAACCGATTAGACAAGTAAGATTCCACTGTCGTCAAGGCCAGTAAGTCCAGGGCGATGATTGTGGGGTCTAGAAGTCAAGTACAAATGGTAATATAAAGCCGTGATTGAACGGAATTGAGAGATACGCGATGAAATTTTTTCGAAGTATGGAATATGGTACAACATATAGGAGGGATTGGCTATAATCAACCTCCGACAAAGGGATCAACATGTTTCAGGAAGCAAGTGCACTTCAATATAAAACAATCAATATCTCAAGATCCATGAGTCCAATGCATATGAAATTTTGTTAGCAAGATGTGGGGACCCTACCCTAGGGATCGCACCTCAAAAGGATGAAATAAGAGGGATCAACCCTCTTCCTCAATAGGGATCAGCTGGAAACAGAATACAATTCACATTGAAGTAAAGATCGAGCAATAACTCAAGTTCTACTAATCCAATTGACATGAAATTTAGAGTCAAAGCATATTACGACATGAGGGAGCTACCATAGGGGTTGCACCCCTAAATTTCTCGAAAATAAGGATCGACATCGATCCCTATTCATTGAAATTTGGGCCATGCGATCCCTCTTTTGGGTCCATATGGTTTTGAAGATACTTCTGCCGAATTTTCAGGAAGATATTTTGCCATCTTCGTCTATAAATACAGGCTTGGTTGTCCATTTTCGGGACCTTTACGCTGCTAGCCGCTTTGTACTCTATTGTAACTAAGGATTTTAATTCGATCCCTATTGTACTCAGTTTACAAAGTGATAAAAAAGCAATCTATTCAAAGTGGACATAGGCAAACAATGCCGAACCACTATAAATCATTGTGTTCTTGTTATTCCTTTAAATTTTTGCTATTTCATTACTATATTCCTCCATTTTCATCTTATATTCTTCATTTATTTCTCTACAAAAATTTTATTGAGGTTTGTACCAATTTTTGGTGCAAACATTTTGGTGCTTTCATTGAGAATATGATTTTCAGCCATGTTTGGATCCCTTTATTGCTACTGGATTGCATAAATCCCCCGAAGAGATTCGAAATTATCTTTAAGAAACTTGTTTGTTCTACTCAGATTTGCAAAATTCTAAGAAAAACTATCTACAATGGTTAGGAACACCAGATCTACATCTTAAAAACACAGAAGGAAATGAGAATGCTTGCATCCAGCAAGGAGGCCCGAGCAATCTGCCAGTAGATGTGAACGCCACTAATCCTGTTGATGTCCAGACCGGTTGATTCCATCATAAGCGCTGAATTTCAGAATCTGAGGAGAGAGCTAGTGGATAGTCGCCACCATTCGAATTAGCAAATTCAAGCTATTATCGATCTAATAAACCAACTCAGTCAGCAACAGCATGGGAAAGCTAAGAGGTTCCCTACCCCTTATTCTACATCGGAAATTTCTAGTTCATTAGATGGTTATCACAGACGCAGACGTCGCAGAACTGATGGATATCACATAGAAGCTTCAAAATATCAATAGTTAAACCAACATGGTTTGCCGAGACCGATCAGTGTCGATACCTCTATAGGGATCAGTACCAATCCCTCTTCTAGAGGACGGAGCCTACCTTTCCATGCTAGAGCCCAAGCTGGAGCTGCTGCAATTGATTTGGATGCTGGAGTTTAGATGGATGCAGACCAATTGCCTCCCCGGAATGTGATGAAGCGAATGTACGTGATATACATCGAGTGGATGTTGAGCTAAGAAGATGTGGAATGGCTTGTAGACATCGACCGGACCATTCATGTGAGTTGGAGCATGACCACCGCTTGGCTCCTACTATTCAAATGCCGGACGTATCGGCTATGGTCAAACAACTAGGGAGGAAGATCCAAGGCTTATCCGATAATGATTGTGGCATCTCGAGAAGCCATACACCATTGACCGATAATATCTTACATGTGGAGTATCTGAGAAGGTTCAACATGCCGTCAATGCCTGCTTATAAGGGAAAATCAATCCCAGGCAGCACATCATGAGATATGAATGGCTGATGGATTTCACACGAGCCGATGATGCAACAAAATGCATATGTTTTCCTATTACTCTCTCTAGCATAGCAACGATATGGTTCATGAGATTATCCCCACGGTCAATCTCTAGATTTGATGATTTAGCAATGAAATTTGTGGAGCAGTTCCGTATGCACGCAACTCTCCCCAAAGGTGTAATGTCCCTATCCAGTGTGATCCAGGTTCTGAGAGAATCATTGAAAGATTATTTGGAGAGATTTCATACAGCTATCGCAGAAGTCAGTAATTCGAATGAACATTCAATATTGATGGCGATAATGAGAGAGATTGGTACAGAATTGGACTTTGGCGATTGGTTAGCTGGCAAACCACCCACAACGTTGGAGCACTTCTATGCAAAAGTGGATCAATATTTGAGGAAAGAGGAAGCTGGATGCTCTAGGAAGAAGAATGTTGTGGGACCAAGTGGAGAAGGAGTATAGAATAACATTGCAGCGAAGCTGTCTGGTGATAGTTCTGGGAAAGTTCAAATGAATGCCCAAAATAAACCGAATCAGCAAAAGAAAGGCGGTGATAGGAATCATGAACAAAAAAGGGATTCTAGAAGAGGAAAGCTTAGGATTTCCAATGTATGATACCTACACACCACTAAATACAATGTTTGTCTGTCTACCTATAATACCATGCAGTACAGGAAGCCATCTTCGAAAACATCGACGGAGAAACGAAAATAGACTGGAAAATATTGCTGGTTCCATGAATGCTATGGACATAACATGAATGAATGTAGGAATCTATCAGATGTTTTAGAGAAACTGATTCAGGAAAGAAAATTACAGTAGTTTGTAAAAGCCCCGCAAGATGGCAAGCAAAGGACATCTGACCCCAACCGAGGATAAACTTCACACAGGGTCGAGGAGCCTGCGCGGACTAGTGGAAGGTTAGTGATCAATACGATAGTCGGATAACTGCATCTTGCTGATAAGAGTTGGAATGAGATGGAGCGCTATGCTAGCACGATCAAGCATATGAATTTTAAGTGTTATTCGAACATAGAAGATAGAGGTTCGGCGAAACAGCATCGTACAATGGCAGATGACATTGTATTCAGAGATAGAGATGTAGTTAAAGTGGAGGCACCAACGATCGATCCAATGGTCATTTCGTCCTTGATCGGCCCCGCCTTAGTAAGAAGAATTTTGGTTGATTATGGAAGTTCCATTAATATAATTTTCAAAAAGGCTTACGATCAAATGAGGATGGGAGCCAAGGACTTGAGACCGTCTAAAGCCCGCATTCATGGCTTTAACAGTGTTGCGACCGAATCCATCGAATATGTTGAATTGCCCGTGGAGTTGAGAGAAGGCGATCGCGGTAGAGTGTAGACTTTACCATTTGTTGTCTTGGATATTGACTCTCCATATAATGCTTTTCTACGCCGAATAGCACTAGCTGAATCTGGGCAACTCTTGCCTCGTGGTGTTTGACTTTGAAGTTCCCAACTGATAACGGTGTTGGAGTTTTGCATGGTAATCAGGCGACCGGACGAACCTGCTATGTAGCTGAATTGAGAGATGCTCAATGGAAGGAGAAAGGTAATGGTGTGGATAAGCTCTCCTCATCTAAACTGCTGAAGATTAAGAACCAGCGCCCAGGCCTTGGCTCGGGCACCATAGTCGGTTCTATAAAGACATAGATCTGAGGGATGAGGAGGAGGAGGATCCCAAAGAGACCAAGGTTGCACCAGTTGAGCTGACAATTGACATAACGGTCAGCTATGACGACCCATCACAGGCCCTAAAGATTGGATCACAGCTCAGCCCCCCCGATAATGAAAGAACTTATTGGTTTTCTTCGAGCGAATCTTGACGTTTCGCTTGGACTCACTCTGATATGTATGAGATCTCGCCTGCCATTGCAAGCCATACATTAAATATCGACCCGAGGCATCTCTCGGTGAAATAGAAAAGGTGTGGCATGGATCCGAAAAGATTTGCTGCCCTTAAAAAGGAAGTGGATAGACTCAAAGGCAATGAGTTTATTCACGATGCCCTCTACCCTAAATGGGTATCTAATCATGTACTTGTGAAAAAGGCAAATGGAAAGTGGGGGACGTGCGTTGATTATTCGGACTTGAACATGGCATGCCCAAAAAATAGTTTTCCCCTTCTAAAGATCGACTAGCTAGTAAACTCAACTGCAGGACGCGAATTGCTACCTTTTATGGATGTGGACTATGGATATAAAAAAAATCACGATGCACATTCCCAATCAGGAGCACACCAGCTTCATTACCGATGTTGGATTGTATTGCTATGTATTAATGCCGTTTGGACTGAAGAATGCTGGAGCAACATATCAATGCATAATCAATAGAATGTTTAAAGATTAGATTGGAAAGAAGATGGAAGTATACGTGGATGATATGCTCGTGAAGTCATTACGATAACCATATTAAGACTTGGCAGAGATGTTTGATATCCTCCGATATAACAAAATGAAGATCAATCCTATGAAGTATTCTTTTGGCATTGCATCAGGAAAGTTCTTGGGTTTCATCGTCAATGCCTACGGAATCGAAGCTAATCCCGAAAAGATTCAAGAAATTCGCAACATCCAAGCGTCGAAGACCATCAAACAAGTACAGAGCCAAAATGGGAAGGTTGCCGCCCTAAGTTGATTTATTTCCAATGCCACCAATAAATGCATTCCTTTCTTCGATTTGATTAGAACTGGGAAAAGGAACCTTGAATGGATGCAAGATTGTGAAGATGTATTCCGAGCTTTGGTGAACCACCTAGAGAAACCTCCCATCTTGTCAAAACTACTAGATCATGAAGACTTTTATATCTACTTGGCCATGTCGGTACATGCTATAAGTGCTGCAATGCTTCGCGAAGAGAATCAGATTCCGGTCTATTATGTTATCAAACGATTAACAGGAGCTGAAAGGAACTATCCGAAGATAGAGAAATTGGCGTACTACTTGTTGATTGCTTCACGAAAGCTCCGCCCCTATTTTCAGGCTCATCCTATCAATGTTTATATCGACCAGCCATTGCGATAGGTCCTACAGTGACCTGAGATATCTGGGAGGTTACTCAAGTGGAACATCGAATTATGTTAATTCAACATTACTTATCTCCCTCAAAGAGCTATCCAAGGATAGGCACTGGTGGACTTTATAACAGAATTCACTGCACAAGATGATCTCCTAGAGAGCGGTGAAGCCCCTACCATTCGATGGAAAATGTATATGGATCGAGCATCCAATGTTCATTGTTCATGAGCTGGAATCGTGCTAGTGACCCTGGAAGATCGATCAATTTGCTACACTTTGAAGCTCAACTTCTCTACAACGAACAATGAAGCTTAGTATGAAGCTCTGATTACCGAAGTCAAACTTGCCAGAGAACCGAGGATAAAATCTCTCGAAATCTTTTACTACTCATGGTTGGTAGTATACCAAGTTAGAAGAGATTACCAAGCTAAAGGACAACGACTCACTCCGTACCTTATCCAAGTCCAAGAGCTATTAACCAGCTTTGAGTATTATGACATCACACACATTCCTCGAGATCAAAACAAAGAGGCCGACTCATTCGGAAAGTTCACTAGCACTGGGGATGCACAACAGATGGGCCTGGTTCTAGTCAAAGTACTAGAAGCTCCGAGCATAAACCAAATGGGAATCGACTGGGTACTAAAGACGGAGCCTGAGGAGTAGCCATGGATGACTCCGGTTAAAGTCTATTTGTCATAGGCAGTCCTTGCCGAAAGAAGGAACGAAAGGCGATAAGTCCTTCGCTAAGTTTCATGATATATCATTCAAGAAGGAGTCATGCATAGAAAGGGTTTTTCCGTTCCCCTACTCCGGTGTATCGCTCACGGTGAAATAAAGCGAGTCTTAAAGGAAGTTCACGAAGGGGAATGTGGCGATCACACTAGGGGGCAAATCGTAGAAAATAAAATGCTCTATTATGGGTATCACTGGCTGACTGTCAACCGAGATGCTACTGATTATGCTAGGTGATGTGACAAGTGCTAGATGTATGCAAAAGTTCCAAGAGCTTGGCCAACAAAAATCACGCAGATGGTCAGTCTGTGGCCGTTTGCGATATGGGTCATAGATATTATCGGTTCCTTACCGATCTCTAAAGGTGGTGCGAGGTATGCCATCATCGCAGTTGATTACTTCACCAAATGAACCAAAGAAGAACCTTTATCCACGATCACTATAAAGAAAGTAATCAATTTCATTGTCCGTAACATCATCTATCATTTTGGCCTTCCACGAACCATTGTGACTAACAATGGAACCGAATTCGACAGCACTGAATTTAAAGACTTCTATCATCGACATTATATTAAGAAGAGATTTGCGGCAGTTGCTCACTGTAAAGCAAATGGAGAATTTGAAGATGGGAATAAAGTTATAAAGTCCATCCTGAAGAAGCTTATGGGAAAGGCTAGAGGCAAGTGGTGGACGAACTCCCAACAGCATTATGGGCTTACAGGACCACCCACAATTCCATAACTAGCCATACCTCATTCTCCCTTGCTTGTGGCTCCGAAGCCGTTATTCTTGTTGAACTCGAAATCCCTTCTCCTTGAGTGACCTATTACGATCCCAGAATGAATAGGGACCTTCTTTTAGAATCTCTTGACTTTGTAGATGAGAAGCACGGGGAAGCTGATTTGAGGGCAGCTGTAGATCGACACCGAGTCACCCGATACTACAACACTAAAGTCCAACCTAGAACCTTTGAAATTGGCAATCTCATCTAGAAACGGATATTTCCTACCCCATCACACATGAATCCTATTTTGGAAGGACCATGTGTCATTGAATAGAGGCTTAGAGAGGGAACTTTCAAGCTAGCGATTGTTAATGGCATCACACTCCCAAGGGCATGGAATACCGAGCATTTACGACGACGATACTTCACTGAGTTTATTCTTTTTCAATCAGTTGTATTCAATTTTCAAATTTTCTTTAGCATTTGATTTTCCATATATTTAATAAGATAGGTTATGTCATTTCTTTCCATTTAGAAAATAAAGTTTGAAATTTCCATCATATTTGTGATTGCTATATCATTACTTATTAGTTACGATACCCGACTAACTAATATTGATATGTCCGAGCAGGTTCCCAGAGTTTGGAGTTAGCCGATTACATAAGTTCACTATTGAACTAAACAAAATGAACGTGGTTCGACCGTTCATCTAATGATTCTCGCTCATAACCCGATGGATAGAATACCTAAAGAGGAATAGATGTGACTCGACCATCCGATAACCAAATTAATCCTATCAAGTGATGGAACAAATATGAATCAAAAGTGACCATGATACGACTGATCTCTCGCTAAGTTAAACCCCGGACTTTAGGGTAAACCAATCAATTAAGGAAAGTACGGTCCAACTATTTTTCGAAATAACTCTAAGTTCTCGGAGACTGGACTGGAGTATAAATGCAAGACAGGTGCGATTCGACCACCCGCCAACTAACTCTTATCCCCAGAGTGCAGATATGAATATAAACAAATAGATGAGTGCGGTTCGACCACTCACTATTCCACAGACTCTGACCTGAAATCGATAGGAGGAGTATAAACTCGCTAAGGATGGAGTTCGACTATCCACTATCTAACTCCGCTAATCCGAGACTGGGGGCAAGAGTATAATCACTCAGACCGCTGAATCTGACAATGTAGCACTAGGACTTGAGCCCAGTATCTGATACAACTTGAGGCCATGACTACATAGAGACCTTGAGTGAAAATTGATGGACGATTATCCAAATTAACGAGCAACAAATTATAAGTACATTGAATGGAAAAGTAATAGCTCGATTACTTAGACAAAATTCACATAAGAGTTCAACAAAAAACAAAGAACTTTTATTTGCATGCTAAACTTAAAAATTGTGATACAAGTTTATTCAAGAACGGGGGCCATACCCACATAATTACGGCCAACAAAAAGAAAAATGGCTATACAACCTATATACAAACTAAGCTGAGGCAACGACTATTTCTTCTGCCCTTTCTCCCTTTTGGATTTCTTAGGAGTGCCACCACCCAAACTTCCACCTGTCCTTTTCCTTGATCCTTTGCCACCCTTGGTAGGAGAGTTCTCAGAGGTTGGAGGGAGTTCTTCAGGAACCGACCAGCCAGGTGGAATGACTTGAAGTGGGACGAGATTTGGATCGTCGATGTTCACGTAAGCGGGTTCAGCCTTAGCTTTTTCTTCAGCAACTCCTCTCTCTCGATGCGCTCTTTTAAGCTAAGCTTATCGGTATGTTCGATGGCGCCAATGACAACAACATCATCTGATTCATCTGGCAACAGTGAGTCATAAGCTTTTTCATCATTAAGTGCTCGAATAATTTGAGTGTCGGGCCTTAGAATGTTGGTGGCCGTCGGAATTTCAGTAGATGTCGATTGTTGCTCCATGGCGACACCACTTCCTAGAGTCTGGCTGGGACCCGGAAGACCTGCAGATTCCTGAAAACAAAAGGATAAGCCCATGACTATTAGGCATGTGGAATGAAATCTCTCGAATAATAGAGAACAAAGAAGGATTCCTATATCCAACTGACTTTCAGTTGTCGTCAATGTGCTCTGTTCTAGAGTTGGAGTTAGCGCTTTTGATTGATAGTTGGGTCTGTCCGGATTGTAGCTCAGATCCTGTCCCGGCCCAAGAGAAACTGATGCTCTAGCCGTTTGAAGTGTAGGGGGGCGTTTTGGATCGGACTTTGAAGACTCGGCAATGTTTTTTCCTCTACTGGAAGGTGCTAAAGTGTCAAAGTATCGAAGTCTCACAGTAGTAAGGTCTAAAGGTTTGTCCCCGCGAAGAATATCCTGCACCAGCTTTTCTTCATCTAATCAGCTTCAGTGAGGGCTTTCTTCTTCGTTTCAAAAATGTATTCCCAGGCCTCGGCAAGCGATTCAAGATAGCTCTCTCCAAGGAAACTTAGATCGCGATGAGTTAAGACTTTAGCATTAAACTCCACAATCAGAGGATCGAACATGTCCTTAATTTTGTTTCAACCAGCTTCTTTGGCATCTTCTAATCGGGCCTCGATCTGCTCTCTAATCTCATTGCGGCCCGCTTCTCTTGCCTCTTCTTTGAGGATTCCAATTTGAGCATGTTGCTCGTTAAGCTTAATTTTTAGTCCATGGGCTTCGACGGCCTCTTTACAATATCTCCATGACTCCTCTTAGGCTTCGAGCTACTCTTCCTTCTCTTTTTGAAGGAGTTCTTCGAGCTCCTCAATGTCGCGGGTCAGAATATTTTTCTCCTTTTGCAGTGTATCTTTTTCCAAAGCAAGCATACTCCTGCGATTGGGGGTAGCATCCAGTTCCTTTGTATAAGCTGCTTCTAGACAACTAACTTCCTTAGATGTTTCTTTGGCACTCTTTTCTTGTGCGGTCAGCTTTGCTATCAACTCCGAGAACTCATTGTCTTTATGTTTAATTATATCTTTGTCATGGATCACCTCTAGGTTGAGACAATCAATTTCATAATGTCTCTCGAAAGATACTTCGGAGATTTTTTAGCTACGTATTGAAATGCATCATTGATGCATGCAAGGGAACTTGCTTTCGCACTCCCTGGAATTGTATGAATGGAAGGAAGGAACTTAAGCCCATAGAAGCAAATTTTTGGAAATTGACCTTAAGTTCGGCCAATTTCTCTCCTGTGGACAGGAGCTACAGTAGGAAAAGCAGGACCAGAGGTAACAAGTGGGCATTTGCCTAACCTACGATCATAGGACTGCTTGGAACCAGATGTACCAGAGTACTGCTCAGGCGGCACAGCAATTTGAGGAGCATGGAAAGATGTCTGATCGCCGTTGTGTACGGGAGGATTAGACCGAGCTTCCTAATGAGACGATTGAGATTGGGACTTATGTTTAGAAGATGAAGACTCTCTCAAACGACAACTTCTTTCCTAGTCGTCATCTCTCTCTCTCTACGCCTACTCGATTCTGAACTACGACACGATCCATACTGTGTTGAGGAGATCCTCAAGTGATCGAAACCATGGGATTGAGACATTGCACGTGCAAACTAAACAAGAGTGTATAAGTGACCATCGAACAAAAGACAGACGAAAATCATGCAGTGAAGTGCGCATGATTGTGAGTGTCCTAGTGTTCCCCGACAGACCAGTTGCTGCAGCCTTGCTTATAGGAGTTTTATCCCTTTTGTTAGTGGGAGGAATGCCATCACCACTCCTGGTAGGAGAATTGAGCCCTCCAATACTCATGTTGCGAAAGTCATAAGTCATGAAAATCATCAGGGATCGGGAGGTTCAAGAACCCTTCCATCGAACTTGCTAGATGGAAGGAAGAAGACTCTTCATCAACTGAGGTGATGATAAACTCTGGTTATTTGGAAGTTTTCCTCTTGCGAAGTTTATATGTGGGTTTCTTTCTTCTCCGTGTTGGCATGTGGGATTGTGCACCTTGTGATGGTTTGACCACAGGTGCTTTACCCCAACCTGCATCAGGGCCGCCAGGCTTGTCGGTTTCGACACCTCTAATTTCGCCCTCTTTAGCATCGTCCTAAGCCCCCTCGACTGAGGGCACAATAGGGCTATTAGCGCCGCCTTATTGTTTTGCCACATTTCTTGGTGGTGTAGTGCTTCTTGAAAAATGGATGCTGCAGCCTTCTTCTAACAGCCCAAAGAGGGATAACCATTCATCGGTTACGAGGGATCTGATGTCCCTATCCTCAACTAGGGTGGCCCGAATTGTAGAAACCACCCTTGAGAAACTATCACCTTTTGGGTATGGATGGATACTTGTGAATTTTCAAAGTATAAGTTAGTTCGTAATATGACGAACTAAAAAATATGAGAATAAAGTGAAGATAACACATACGTCCTTCCAACCATCGCCTCGCAAAGCCAAGCGGGTAACGAATGAAAACCATTCATGTTTAAAGATGTTGAGCTTGTTCCAAGCGCTAGTTAGAACTTGATAGTTGGGCGAAGGCTCAAGAAAAGTTTAAGATAGGCTTCATGTCCGTTGTTTGAAGTTGTAAATAAACCCGATGTCCTTAGGAATTGATGGGCGGAACAGAACATCCATAAATAGTAAGAAGGTGCCATGGAGAAAAGCATAGCTATTCGGGTGCAATTGGCAGGAGCTATTCCTAAATAATTTAGGATTTCACGGATGAAAAAATTGAATGGCGGCATGCATCCGGCCTAGCATATGAATTTATTGCATTTTATATATCTCTCTAGGAGTAAATGAGCCTTATCATTCATTGAGGGGACCCGAACATCTCCAAACAAAATCTTATGTTTAGGGCATAGTGTGTGAAGAGCGGCCTCGCCAATTATGGAAGCTTGAAAGTCCATCGGGTTATCTAAAAATATAGCACCCTCTACCACGTCGGCGGCAGGACTTATATCTTCCATCGGAAGGATGGGAACATCGGAAAAAGGTCGATCAATGGGCCAAAAACCTCCGGTTGCTCAAATTAACGATCAGGAGAACGTCTGCCGAAAATAGTTATAGAACTTGACTCAGCATCGGGATTGTTGTGTTGTGAAGATTGTCTGTAAGGTGTTGTAGCCAGACGCTCTGAATGTCTGGAGCCCATATCAACTAAACTCAATAGATAGTCAAGGTTAGGAAAATTTACTTGTCCCCCAAGCTAAGTATAAGTTAGTGTGGTGCAGTGTTGTACAGTGCAGAGATAAACAGTTCATTAAAACAAAAAGTAAACGACCAGACTTTGGATTTCGACCAGAGTGATGGTCATCGTTGACCATCTTAACTGGCATTTAGATTGATCGTATGTGTAAGCTTTGGGACTAGATTGATCAGTTGTGTAAGCTTTGGGATTGACCATCAGCATGTCAAAGTGTGAAGTCCATTATTAGAGTCTATATGTGAAATTTTAGTGCATATCCTAACTCCTAGGAGTTTGTTATGCAAGTCATGTTGTTCATTATCATCATATGTTCAAGTTCATTAGGATGGGTCTGGTTCTAACTGTTCAAACAAGTGAATATGGATTGCTTTTCAAGTTCATTCAAAGCTTAGAATTGGCCAAGTACAAATAGCTGATCCCTATGTATGTCGATCCCTATGTATGCTGACCCCTAATTATGTCGATCCCTATCCCTTATAATAGCCGATCCGTCTTCACTTCACAAAGCAACTGATCCCTCTATACTCTAAAACAACCAATCACTCTACTTAGTCGCATTCATTACCCGAGCAACTGATCCCTATCCCTTATAATAGTCGATCCGTCTTCACTTCACAAAACTACCAATCCCTCCATGCAAGTCACAAACAACTGATCCCTTTCTTTAATGTTCAAGTACTTCCCTCAAACATTCAGTACTGAACTCTCTCCTTCACCTAAATAACAACAACATCACTGATCCCTCTTCTTCAACGTTCTCACAATTTCATCGAACATCTACTCCGATCCCTCTCCACCGTGCTTCACCACGACTGATCCCTTTCTTTCATTCATCCTTCACACTTTTCTTTCTCCTCCTTTCCCACTTCGCCGAACTCTACATCACCATCATCGATCTCATCTCCTCCAAACTTAGCCTAGAATTATTTGGAATAGAACCCATTGTCTCGTCATAAAATTAAAGGTTAAAGGCGAGCAAACCTACCAAAGTATATAGAAAATGAGCTTCTTGAAGAGAGGTCTTTGATTACAATTCAAATTGAAGACGGAGTGATGACCTAAAGTAGAATAGAAAGGCTAGTTTATGGATGAGGACGACATTTGAGAAGAAAGGAAGAGGTTGGGTTTTTCAATTTAAAAAGGAGGGTTCGGGACCAAGCTTGAGAAGGATAAAAGAAAATAGAAGTAAAATGAAGTGAAGTGTGGGATGGAAAGTGTTGGCTTATATATGGAGCTGAAGGGGTCGACCTGCCTTGTTTTCTTCATGAAGTCAGAAGAGAGGAAGAAGGGGTCAGCTAGGAGAATGCTGATCCCTATGAACATATGAAAAAGGAGGGAGGATTGGCTAAAAGAATGTCAATCCCTACATACATTAAAAAAAGAAAAGAAAAAAGAAGGGATCGATTATGAGCCTATGTGCATGCAAACATGGACATGGGAGTTATGTAAAGTACATATATTCAAAATGTAATGAAATTGCATCTAACTCAACAAAAATTAGTGATGACCCATGAGCATGCAAATGCATCTGAGAGCCAATGACAAGAACGGGTACCCGAACGGGTACCCGAACGTGCACGTGTTTATTCTAAAAGTTCAATTTTTGAAATCGATAGAAATTGAATTCAAACCTGAAGCTTTCAAGATCGAAACTAGATCAGATAGCCAAAGCTTATTAGTCTCGTAGAATTAGACATAGATAACAACTGATGGAATATAATCATGAATTTATACTATTGAAAATCGACCAAGCATCATTACGATCAAGAAGATGTCCAACATTTTGAGAAAATAATTCGAGGAAAGGATAGCGACTATTCCATCGGTTGGACGGATTTCTTTCCAATGACTCTAACTTGCTTTGATTCAATGCACGTCATGTTCAACACAAAACGTACTTTGAGGGAAAGTGTTATTCGACATTTTGACCCCACTATATTCGAACTGATTGGACAAGTTAAATTCAACTATCGTCAAGGCCAGTAGTCCAGAGCGATGATTGTAGGGATCAGAAATCAAGTACAAATGGTAATATGAAGCCATGATCAAACGGAATTGAGAGATATGCAATTCAGTATGTTCAAAGTATGGAATGTGGTTCAACATATAGGAGGGATTGGCTATAATCAACCTCCAACATAGGGATCAGCATCTTTCAGGAAGCAAGTGCACTTCAAAAGAAAACAATCAATATCTCAAGACCCATGAGTCCAATGCATATGAAATTTTTTGAGCAAAATGTGGGGACCCTAGGGAGCCTATCGTAGGGATTGCACCTCAAAAATATGAAATAAGAGGGTTCGGCCATTTTCCCTTAATAGGGATCGGCTGAAAACGGAAAACAATTCATATTGAAGTAAAGATCGAGCAATAACTCAGGTTCTACTAATCCAATTGGCATGAAACTTGAAGTCAAAGCATATTACGTCATGGGGGAGATACAATAGGGATCACACCCTAAATTCCTCTAAAGTAGGGATCATAACCGATCCCTATTACTTGGGGTTTGGGTCATGCGATCCCACTTATGGGTCCATTTGGTTTTAGAGGTCCTTCCGCCGAATTTTCATGAAGCTATTTTGTCATCTTCGTCTATGAATACATGCTTGGTTGTTCTTTTTTGGGGACTTTACACTGCTAGCTGCTTTGTACTCTATTGTAATTAAGGATTTTCATCTGATCTCTATTGTACTTAGTTTACAAAGTGATAAATAAAGCAATCTATTCAAAGTGGACATAGGAAAACAACGCCGAACCAGTAAAAATCATTGCGGTCTTGTTATTCCTTTAATTTTCTGCTATTTCATTACTATATTCCTCCATTTTCATCCTATATTCTTCATTTATTTCTCTACAAAACTTCTATTGGTGTTTGTATCAATTTTTGGTGCAAACAGCTCCCTGCCTAAAACGGCCTTTTTCAAGCACCTCCCAGAAGGAGGTCGGAGTAAGCCTTAGGTCCCGCTTGAAAATGGCCTATCCAAAGCATCTATAAGCCTTTGATCCCGCCTACAAGGCCTGCTCAAAGAGCCTCTTAGAGGTAGGATGGAGTAAGTCTTTAGTACCTAGCCAAAGCACCGAACCAACCTTCGATGCCGTCTATAAGGCCCGACTGAAGCACCTTCTAGAGGGAGGTCAGGTAAGTCT
Organism: Allium fistulosum; assembly: GCA_030737815.1. NCBI lineage: Eukaryota > Viridiplantae > Streptophyta > Magnoliopsida > Asparagales > Amaryllidaceae > Allium > Allium fistulosum. Next base: position 1,219,225,737 of record CM060902.1, read on the forward strand.
TTGGTTTTTCTTAAGAGAGCTAACCGAATGCACCATATGAGATCAATCGAGTCAATCGTACTCTATTCAAAAGAATGGATCAAAATTAATCTTCTTGAAGAAGATCTGTTAAAAATGAGCCATTAGCGCTCCAATACAAAAACAATCTTTTAGAGGAAGATCAATCAAAAATGAGCCATTTGTGCTCCAAGACAAAAGCAAGCAATCTTCTGAAGAAAGATCTATCAAATATGAACGGTCATGTATCAAGAAAAAGAAAGCAAAATTTCTCCTTTAACCCAAAAGAAAGCATTATTGCTAAATGGACTTTTTTGTCTTCCATTATTGCTAGCTGGATTTTTTGGTCTTCCATTATTGCCGGATGAATTTTCTAATCTTCTATTCAAAGGACTTTATTTTGCTAGATGGTTTTTTGGTCTTCCATTCATGATTCTGTAACAAACCATATAAAAGCTAAAGGGTATCTGTACCTTAAAGCAAGATATCAATCGTCAAACAATTTCAAAGACAAACCAGTCTTTGGTTCAAGGTTGTATATCATATTACTGAAAAGCAAGTTTATATCTAATTTAGCAAACTCGAAAGAAAACGTACATATGGTACATTCAAGGTAATATTCATTCAAGTTCAAATTTATTAACAATTTAGTATATCATGTACAAAAGTTGTAGGAACATAAGATGGAACAACAAGATACTCTAATTAAAAAGACTGCAAGCTACAACTCAAAGCTTTGAGCCAACCTCCTTAAATCTTCAGCGCCGAGGAAGAATCAGTAATATGACAACTTGCCAAATTTAAAAGTTTTTAATCTTCCTCTCCTTCTACCGAATAATATTTGTATCATCAATCGACGCAATCTCAATATTCAACACATAGTCGAGAGTCTTATTTGCTCCCTTTAAAATATTGATCTTACCTTTTAATTTCTCAATCTCTTGATCGGAAGTGCATTTTTCACGCTTAAGTCTCTCAACCTTAGCTTTATAAGCATTAAGATGAGTAGAAACCTTATCCCTCCACTATCCGTTCAGAAATTGCATGCATTCAAATTTGATTCTTTGACTTCATTTGGCAGTTTTGTTGTCATCCAAGCCCAAAGGAGGGTTTAACAGAGTAGAGAACTTATCTTGACCAACCAAAGGAGTAGGAGCAAGAAGGCTGGAATTGCCTCCGCTCACAATAAGCTCCAAAGATTGACAATTCACTTGACTTTTTAATAACTCCACCTCAAGATCCACTACCTTTTGGTGTAATCGTGCAATTTCTGCATCAGCTTCAACACTTTGGATAGAAGGTCCAAATTAGGAAATTATGTCTATTTTTCCTTTTAGTTATTGGATTCGTTCATATTTTTCTTTAATTTTTTTTCTAAATCAGAAGTCATTTCTCTGAAACCTTTGAGCGTTGACCTTAATTTTTAGTATTTGTCATGCCAGTTTTGCGTATCAGGATTATCTAGAAATTGCAAGGTCATAGTGCCTTGAGAAGGGCGTTTCTTCTCGAGTTCATCCCTAAGCCTATCTTTAATAGAATCAAGTCGAGCAAGAATATCTGTACCAGCAAATGCGAGTGTCAAATTTTTTCCTAACATATAAATAGGAAAGAAAATTAATACACATAAAATATTTTCTTTATTAAACGACAAAGGTTTACAATTTAAGCAAATTCCATATTGCATCAACAACTAATTCTTAAAAAATTTGAGATAATAGTTTTGGGTTTTTCAAGTGACCCAGTAGATAAGGTAAGGGTAGAATCAAAAGTAACTTTAATCTCTTCTGGGGTATTGACTTGAGGAAGTTGACGATAGTCCCATTTTATGGTTGGAGGGTTGGTTTGACCGCATATCAATTTAGCATGAATAGTTTGAATTTCATTAAGAAGTCTATCCTTCTCATCATCCAAGAAATCAAAACGTAGGTGAGGAAATCATGTATAAACTTCCTCTAGATCTCTAAAAAAGCAATGTTTTGCTTATTGAGATGTTTTGAGAGTTAAAGACTTCTCTTTAAAGTCTCCCTTTAACTTGATAAATTTAATAAAAATTTCATAGGAACATGACTACTCAAAGGTTCCTTAATTTGTATAATATATGAAAATTAAACTAAGAACAAAGGAACAAAAGTGATAAAGGTTATGAGCTACTTGATTTACACATCACAATTATACAATCATTTGGGTTTATACAATATTGATTCCTTATAAAATTCAGAAATAAATCTCTTCTTGTTATACTTAATCCTATCAAGGGGAAGAGAGGAAGGAGAAAATGGAATAACCTCCACCCTGTGAAGGTTTCAGCAATCCCCAAGATGAGGATTAGACTCATGTTCGTTCAAATATCTTTTATGGAGATGCCTAATTAAACCCCCGCTATTCCTACCTAGGTAAGAAAGTTAACAAACTTGCCCCTTTAATAAACATTATAGAGAAACTTTACCAAAGCATTTTTGTCGTCGATTAACATCCAAAAGGGAGTAATCAATTCCGCATTCTCTTTCATAATCCTGTCTCAATGGATGCGAGCTCTTTTCAAGCGAGGGGCAACCCGTTTTCCTTAAAAAACTATAATCGCACAATGTCACAAGAAAGGCACTTGTATTTTTCAAATAAGTCATTATCCTCTTTAACTAACCTTTTAATTTCCCTATTTAGTCGGTGCTCCTTATTCATGCTCTTTTCATTAAGAGTCTCATAATAGTATTTGTTTTTATTCCTTAACTAAAAAAGTGAATTTATCAATTGATAGCTAAGCAGATAATCTTAAACGTTTAAATAACGAGCTCCATACCCGAGAAAATGGAACTTGAGAAGTTCTAACTTGAATCTTTCCTTTTTGGTGGTGGCTAGGAGGATTGTTATCCTTTGGAATAGAGTCCTTCTTTGTAGTAACTTGAAGATCGGGAAATTCGATAAAACCAGCATCATGAATATATGAGTCTAAGTTGGGATCGCTTGATCCACTTCCCCTACCTTTTGGATCTGAAAGACCCTTCCCATTGCCGTCATCACCATTATTATCATCATGGACATCATCTCATGTCCATCATCACCATTATCATCATTCTCATCTCCTTTTCCATCAGATTCTGTCTCCTCATCAATTGGGGTATCGTCAAAGGTTAGCAACTTTTTGGCATCGACCTTTTCCTCAATAGGAAACTCTTCTTGAAGAGACTTCTTATCTTTCTTCAACATGAGACTAAACTTTACTTTAAACTTTTCATTCCAATCTAAGAGGGATGGAAAGTCTAGGTCTGGGCACCTTTAAATGTTATCAGCATATGCCACAAACAATGAGTTCTCATAGCATTCCTCAGTAATCTTAGGGAGAGCATTATTGAGAAAAAAAGTGAATTTCTTCTGAGCATCCCTGATAATATTATTCGAATAGGCCAAGATGTTAGTTTTCCTTTGTAGCTTGTCCTTTAAGGATTTAGTCTTATCAGCCAACTCATCCTTCTCTTTGTGAATCTTTTCTACATCTGCTTTAAATTTGTTGGCCGTCTCAAGGTCTGCTTTCAAAAAAATTATTTCTTCCTCCAATAATTATTTAGCCTTCCTTTCCTTGTCAAGAGAGGAAGTGAATCTATCTTTCCCAGAAACAGACTCATCCTTTGTCGTAGCAATAGAAATTATACTGTTATTAAGCGAAGAGATTTAACCCTCAAGTTCAACCACTTCGTTAGAAGGCCTTTGAGAAGCCTCATGAAGAAAGAATATATGCTTGGCTGCCTAAAATGTGTGACAAACATAAGTTAGAATAGTATATATAAAGTTAAAAGATTAGATTAGTCAAACAGAAAAGAATGCATACCAACAAAAGTTGCTTAAGGATGACACTAAGAAGGTCTCTTGAATAAACTGAAGGTTGCGGTGGCACAAGCGATGTCAATGAAGGAGATTGAGCAAATAGGCGGAGAAAATCCTCAAAACTTACAATAGGAGACCAGGCTTGAGCCTTTGAATTAAGAGGATCATTTCGAGAAGGAAACAGGCCAAGATCAGCACACAGGTGACTGATGGCTGTTGGAGAAGTAGGTAAGGAAATATTTAGGAAGGACTCGGGAGTATGGGCCTCCTTTATTTGCTTATGGGGTTTGTCTAAATTATCCAGATCAGGGCTCTAGTCAATAGTCATACATACCTCTTCATCCACAACAACATGAGTAAAATTACCCAAAAGCTTGGGCCTATTACTTAGGATAGGAGATAGAATATCAGCAGGAGCATCATCGCTTGCTTTCCTTTTTATTGCCTCAATTACTTTAGTAACGGAGTCCTCAATAGAAGTAGGTTTACTCAATTGAGACGAGGGAAGAATTTTATCTTTATTTTCCCTTCCTTTGGGAGAATTATCTTTAAATTCTTTCTCTTTAGAAGCAACAATAAGAGCAGATGAACCTAAAATAAAGAAAAATGTTAGTAAGTTAATAACATCAGGAATTTCATACCGGAGAAGAAGTAGAGAAAGCGTTTTGATTGCTGATAACTAGTAATTGCTTCCCTTGAGCATTTCCTTACACCATCGGTGATTCCCCAAGTATTATATGATTGCCTAAAGTCAAGGAGTATTGATAGAGATTTGCTTCCATCAAAAGTGTAAGCCTATCACCCATACTCTCGATGCAAGAGTCATGGGTTCTATAATCTCACCAGCGGAGGAGCTCGGTTGTTTAGAGGTAGGATCGAAAAGAAAACATTCATCATAAGAGAGTGATAGATATGAGATGAATGATATAAAATAGAACTTACTGATAATGAATAAAGTTTCCCTAATCTTCGAGTAGCATTTGACATAGAAAAACTGGGTTTCCCATTCCATCGTCTTGTTGACATGATTGCTGATTAATCTTTTTGAAAGGAACAAATGCAATATAATGGATTATCCTGTTGCTCACCTATTCTTGTAGGGCTAGCTATGGTATGGAGGATTTCAGCACTTAGAGAAGAAAGTTTGGCCTCTCTGGCAAGAATTTCTAAGCAAGTCAAATAGGTGTACGAGTTTGGAGTTAGTTGGATTGGAGCAATGCTTACGTGCTCCAGGAATTACAAGAGAAAGTCAAGAAAAGTAAGATATCCTGAGTGCCATATGTGAATTGGTGTAAAGGCGAAGAACCCTTGAAGCGGGTTGCCTATCCTACCAAAAGGACTGACGTGCCTGGCTTCTATACCTGTGATACCAAATTTCTTGACATTGGAGTCTACTTCTTCTTGAGTGGTAATATATGAGGGTTTAAGAAGATGATCCCCTTTCTTAACAGAAGGAGAAGTTTTAGGGCACTTACTGGTCTTCTTGATTGCTTTCTTTTCTGCTTTCTTGCCTTCCATTTGCCTGCCATATGATATTATACCAAATCAGGAAAAGTATTAGATATTTTATGAAATTTAGAATGCGCGTAGACCATTATATGCTAAAACAAAGGGTTGCACATCAACTATAAATTACCCAACTCATAACATAATAATGTCAAAGTCTAAAGTCCACAATAATATTTACAACAAGTCAATAGCCATAGAATAATCGATGTCGTCATTCCCAATGTGACGACACACATTTCGGAAGGTTTAAATCGACAATACTCCATACATGTCCAACTTAAACAATCTGAAACATAGATAATCATTGGGGTTAATTAAGAAAAATAAGAAAAGAAGAAGAAAACAAACACAGAATCTCGCAATGGATTGACAAAATATAATAATCAAATAAACATTTCATGAAGCTGTTTATATTATACATTTGGTTATAATTTATACAACAATTACCAGAGTTATATATACAACAGAGTCAAATAAATAATGCAGCAGAACAACATGATGCAGGGAATAATAATAGTAATAATATACCAAATCTTCATCTTTGTACTCCAAAAAATGACCTTCGATGCGCTGAAATACCCAGGGCTGACCCGAGCATAATGAAAAGATAAAACACTGGAGTCAGGACTAAAATATCCTTATGTGAGTCAACATAACATGAGTGTAATGGCGTCAGAGATGTTTACGGGATTTCACATCTCTTATCTAGTGTATAACGTGCGTGTAATAACTCAAGTGATGTTATGGGATTTTCCATCTCTTAAGGATCCGTCAAATTGTTTATATATAGTAGAATACGCTATATATTTAATATCTAATCGGCAAAATAAATATTTTTCTTAGCGTTAAGGCTTTACATTAATCCCCCTTAACCCGTTTTTAAGCATTGTCGTACAATTTTCATATAACGCCCCAGTAGCACGTCGGGGGATAAGGATGCGCAGTGATATGACAACACTAAACCAAAATCGAAGTGGTCTCGTATAGGGATAAAGTATGACAAGGCACGTGAGGCAATGCCCAAGGCAGGATACTACCAGTTCGTGTCGCAGGGCTGGTGGTAACGCATCGTAGCCATGACCGCCCACCGCGTCCATCCATCCCATATTGGGTCAAGGGAAGCTATCCCACTATCAAGGTGCACCAATCGAAACCAACAACAAGAGTAATAATATGGACCAAGTCCAAGAAAATCGAAGAACGGATGTCCGCTAGGCGTAATTAGCCCACTTGGCCCTGTCAAGCCGTCCTGTTTTAGTCACTTCAAATTGGCAAAAGTGTCGGGGTCTATCCATCATCGTTCTCTTTCTTCAAATCCAGCAAACGACATCAAATCCAACCACTTCGTTCTGGAGTCTCCTCCACGTACATAGTTGTTAAAGTGGTTTCAATATTGACAGAGAGTATGCTAATAAGAGGCCACGATCTCTTTAATAAGCAAACATCATTTTACACACTGGTTGTACTTTTATATTTCGAAAACAATTTGTACTTGTCAAAATCAAATTCATTTCAAAATCATCATATTTACTCAAAATATACTATTTCACTTCAAAATCATTTCGCCTTAATATCTCGATTTCAGTTCCAATTCAAAATTGCTTCGAATTTCCATTTGGGTTATAACTTCAATTTAACCCAATTCGTATTTAAATAACCAATTTAAATATAAACCTTCTAGCCTTTGACTAGTCTGAATTTTAGTAAATAGTTTGGAAAATTTTAAATTGTTTAAAAATAGCTTAAATAGTTAAAATAGTTGATATAAAATGATTTAACTATTTAAAATGTTTTATAAAAAAATAGTTTGGAAAATCAGAAAAATTTGAATAAAGAACGAAAAGATAGATTTTAAATAGTTTATATTAAAATGATTTATTTGAAAATAGTTTCAAAGTCAAACTGATTCAATTCCAAATTTTTCGAATTCAAATCAATTTCAATTTCCATTTCAATTTAATCGATTTAATTCCGATTTCAATTCGAATTTAACTTTGATTCCAATTTCAATTCAAATAAATTCAATTTCGATTTCAAATTAATTCAATTTGGCTTTCCATTCCAATTGGTTTCAATTTCAATTCCAACTTGAATAAATTTCAATTTAATTCTCAATTTCAAACCATTTCAATCTATATCAAGTTCGAGTTCGATTTCAAAGTATCGATTTAAATCATTTAAATCAAATTTAACTTTGATGTTCAATTCAATGTCTGGATCTTAAAATAATTCAATTTCGAGCTCAACTTTTGAAATATCGATTTAAATTTCTTTTACTTAGCAATATTCAAAGTTCGAACAAAAGTCCAATCTTTTAAAACAAATCAATTTCTAAAATTTAAATCATATTTTGATTATAAATTCGAAATCTCAACTTTGATTATTTAAACAGTTACTATTACCAAATTTAAATTTCAACATTTCAAGCTCAAGTTTGAAAATAATTTGATTCCCATAAATTCGATTTTTACTTCTTAAAATCAAATCATTTAAATAAATTCAAATATAAAAAAAATTAAAATCATTTAATTTAACCAAATCTGATGTCCGTATATAATTTTCTATCCTATGGCCAAGTGAATAGTTATTTCAATTTAATTTCAGGGACGGATATATATCATTTCAATCCAAAATAAATGTCATAGGTATATACCATTTCAACCTATTCCTTATTTATTCGAAATAGTTTAATTTCCAGTTTTATATACTGTAAATAATTTGCAAGGTGACAACAGGATATATATAAAAATAAATAACATCCAAATCATCCAATATATCAACCAACAGCATCAATCACAATCAATCATCCAAATAGTCGATATAATTCACAACAATCACATAGTTATCAATATCGGGTATTTTACTGGCAATTAAATTCCAATTCAATTCAACCATCAATTCAAATTTCTATCAGTTAATTCAAATGTCAATTTAAACATCAATTAAATTTATCAAATAATAATTAATAAATTCAAATCACTTCATAATTTCAAATTTGACTAACATAAAAAATATTCTAGTACTTCGTGAGCGTATAAAACACTCACCTTTATTTAAAACTGAAAATATTTTCAGCTCCAAATAAATGTCAGTCCAATGCCAAGTTGTAGATGACGTCGATACGATTCCAACGCCACTCGTTTCGTCCGAAACGGACCTCTTATGGAGAAGTTACGATTAAATTAGCGTTGACGATGTAATTAAACCTAAATTAAGTAAAAATAATTAAAAAAAAACAAAATCAAACCCTTACAATACACTACCTTCCTCTCACGACTCGCGTACAGGAACTTGGCCTAACCCATACAAACGCGACAACCTCTCATCCACCCGCATGCAAGATGACATCGGCCAACGATCCCCATCACCACAGCGTGCGCCACACGCCGCTCTACCACCACGCCAAGTGCGGTGCCTTCCGCCGCTTCCATTCTCGAGTGAAAACCCTAAAACGCGCGTGACTTCCTAGCTCGATTTTGGCGAATTCGAGACGTTACGCCATGATTCCACCGTTGAATGTGTAGAGCTCGTCGAGCTCTACATCTTTGCTTTTAAAAGTTTTTGAATCTGATGAACGGATTAAGGGAGATCAAGGAGAGAAATTTGGTGATTTTCGGCCATTAATTTCGTTGGAGGCGCGGCTGAAGCTAGGGTTTTATGAAGAAGGAAATAAACAGCTTATTATATAAGTTTTTGACTCAATTGACCCGCGAAAATTCCTAACTTCAGAAGATAGCTTTTCAAAATCAATTAATTTATTTCGTCGCTTTCTTTAAATTTCCTTAACCATCCATGGCGTCCTCCATTCCCCACCCAGTACCCCCGATCTCCTTCGTCCCTAGCAAATACAACTCCGTCTTGAAAGATCCATCCCCCCCCCCAGCACCTTCTCGGCTGCCCCCAATCCTCCTCCGATCCCAGCCCCGGTCCCATTGCCTCCGCCCGTCCCCAACCAGCCTCTCTGTATCGAGATCCCCATCGCCAAAACTTACGCCCAGGTGGCGGGTTCAGCTCCCCGCTCCCCTCTCCTGCCCAACCCCCCAGCCAAGCGGCGCCACCCCTTGCCGCATTTCAAAAATGTTCGCCAAACGGTTGAATTCCTGAAGCAGGAAAGCCGCTGCCTTCGATGTGCAGGTCTAAGACACGTGGCGTAGTTTTGTCGGGACGCGAAGATATGCTATAAGTGCGGATTTTTTTGGGCATCCACAAACACACTGTCCCGATAAAGTCCTCAATCAGACTCAGGCTCGAAAAAACAGAAGAGTCCATTCCTCTCCCACTAAAGACAAACCCAACTCTGCCCGATGGGTCCCAAAGTCACATCTCCTCTCTGCTCAAACGAAACCTTTTGACTCCCCGATGCACTCTCTCTCCCCTACAGCTACACAAAGTCTGCCCCAATCCCCGAAGCAACATCACAACACAATTTTGAAATCCAAAACATTCTCAATGGCGGACCCAGCATTGCTCCTCATCGCTAACATCATCACTGGCACCTGGTCTATAGACTCTCTCCACCAAACACTCTCCTCACCTTACATCACAGCGACTGGCCACTCTGGCTTTAGACCGACACCAGCTTCATCTTCTTCTGCCCCACATACACAATCAGAGACCAAATCCTTCAGCGATCGACCATTTCTAGGGCCGGAGGAACTGTGTAATTCCAGCCTTGGTCAGATCTCGACCGCCCTGCTCCGTCCTTGGACCCACCGTCGTGGGCGTGAATTTCGGGTTTCTCGGAACTTCTACGTTTCAAGTCAGAAGCCATCTCTGAAGTAGTCAAGCCAGTGGGTAGATTCCTGGCCCAGGATGACTGCGAATGGGCAGAACTTGACCATCGATTTTTATACATTCAAATACAATTCTTCAGTGGTATCAACACTCCATCATCCTTCGTCACTGTCCTTAACAACACAGAATACCTCTTAAGCATCGAAAGATGGGAGCACGAGCACCCAAACAAGCGCTCGGAGAATCACCTGCTGGGTTTAGACTACGAGAGAAACTTTCCCCTATTCGAACGCCACATCCCGATCGAAGACTTAGATTCGGAAGACAGATTCGACGTCATGAACTACATCCCAATCTTCTACGGTTCCCCACCGGTACTCGGTCAAAACTACGACCAGTCGTTTGAAGTGGTGGGCCCAAGGGGCTGGGACCCATGGCCAATCCAAGAGCATTGGTGGGACCCATTCTCTGATTTAGACCTCTCAACCCCGCTCTTCCAGCATATCCCGACCTCCCCAGCCGCCGCACCCCCGTCTCACCCGCCCCAAAATGCTACCCCTCCAATAGATACCCATTCTCCCCTGGAGCAGATCCAAAATGTTGCCCCCCAAGCTGATATCCATTCTCCCCTCCATCAGTTCCCCGTCCCTAGCCCAGATGAACATAGCCAAGCAGCCCGTCCGAAGACTGGTTAGGGGTCTCAGCCAACCACTCCAACGGCTGCTCAGTGGTCTCAGTCAATCACTCCAACGGCTGTGCGCCGTAGCTCCAGACTGGATAGAGCAGCATCCCACCCTGGTAGTTTCTTTAAACATGTAGTTTTTTCCTCTCTTAATAAAAGCTTAAATAAGAAAATGGCACGTTGCATGGGAGTGAACTTGCGTGGAGAACATTACACCTTCATGCAGGCACTAGAATCAGAGCGCCTATCGTTCTCCCAATGAAGCTAATTTCCTGGAACACTCGAGGGTTGGGGGACCCCAGTAAAAGACATTATGTTAGCCTTATAATAACCCCATAAAAAGTAGACATTCTTTTCCTGCAAGAATCCAAACTGTCAGACCCAACCCCTAGCACACTCAGACAGATTGGTGGGCCTTTCCTAACTGGGTGGGCCCACCTAAATGCCGTCGGTTCTAGCGGAGGCATTATGACAGCTTGGAATGAATCCGTGTGGTCCCACTGCCAAACCTTTTACCACACAGCAGCCCTACATGTAGCCCTTCATCACTTAGAAACTGGAACAATCTTCTTCTTCTCCAATATTTATGGCCCACAAAATACTCGAGATCAAAATGAACTATGGTCGAACTGTCTCAGCTTCGCCTCACACATTAATGGCCCTTGGGTGGTCGGAGGTGATTTCAATACCACCAGATCCCCAACTGAAAGGAACTCGGGCAATCTCTCCCAATACTCTGAAGCCTTCAACCATTTCATCAATCTCTGCTCTCTGATAGATCCACCCATCTGTAACCGCCTTTTCACTCGGTCTAACCGCAGATCAGAACCTTCATTAGCTAAATTGGACCGCTTCCTATTCAACCCGGCCTGGGAGGATCTATACCCTCTCTCCCTGGTCTCGGGCCTAGCCACAATTATCTCCGACCATTGCCCTCTCCTTCTCGACACTGGCTCCCCCACTTGTCCTATCAAAGAAATCTGGTCTCAGCCCTCCTCCATCCAATCAGCCACTGCCAGAGTTGTCTCCAAACTCCGTTCTCTCCGTAAGATCATCAAACCCTGGGCCAAGTCAGTTTGGGGCTCCATTCGCTCGCGTATATCCGATATACAAGATGAGATTTTGGACCTAAATATACTCGAAGAATCCTCCCCTCTTACCGAATCAGATCGAACTCGCCTGCGGGAGCTGGAAGCTGACCTGGACAGATTGTCACTACAGGAGGAAATAGGTTGGAAACAACATTCCAAAGCGAAATGGATTGAGGATGGCAATAAGAACACTGCCTATTTCCACCGTCTCGCAAACGGCAGGCGTAGATCCACTTTCATCCCCGAAATCACCCACAACAGCAACACTATCTCTAACCAATCCGACATCCTTAAACTGTTCTCTGACTACTTTCGAAACATCCTAGGAAAACAACACCCCCATCTGCCTCAAATTGACTGGAACCTGCTCTACCCGGAGAACTCACCTATCCCTCTAGACCATCCCTTCTCAGAAGCGGAAATTTGGGCCGCGTTAAAGAGCATGTCAGATGACAAGGCTCCTGGCCCAGATGGCGTCGGCCCTCTATTCTTCAAACACTATTGGGAAACAATCAAATACGACATTATCGATATGTGTTCTGAATTTCATGCCGATCCATCATCTGTAGCTCGCCTCAACTATGCAAACATCATCCTCCTCCCCAAATCCCCAGGCACCACTTCCCTTTGGTCCTTCCGTCCTATTAGTCTCCTGAACACCACCTTCAAGATCATAACCAAAGTTCTAGCCAATCGCCTTCAAGCCATCATCGCCCCCTCATTGGAATTGAGCAATCCGCATTCATCTTCGGTCGTAACATCATGGACTGCGTAGCGTCGACTCAAGAGGTCATTTCCTTCTGCCACCATACTTCAACACCAGGTATGCTCCTCAAACTAGACTTCTCAAAAGCTTTTGACACAGTTAACTGGCAATTCATCTTGGAGCTTATGAAACATAGAGGCTTCCCCGCAAAATGGTGCAACTGGATACATTGTATTCTTAATTCTAGCTTGTCCTCTATAGTTATTAACGGGTCCTCGGGGGGCCTAATCAAATCTGCCCGTGGACTGCGACAAGTAGACCAACTTTCTCCTCTGCTTTTCGTCCTGGTTGCCGACGTGTTCAACCGTATGATCAAGTTAGTGATTTCGAACAACATCTTTGAAGGCATCAAGCTCCCCAATTCAAATCTGGTCATACCCAACCTTCAATTCGCCGACGATACCATTCTTTTTGCATCACCCATGATCAACCACATACACTGCCTCAAAGTTGCTCTGTACTCTTTCGAGTTCATTTCCGGCCTATCCATCAACTTTAGTAAGAGCTCCATCATCATGCTTGGAAACTAAGACCACCTCGGCCAAACTTGTTCCAGTCTGCTTAACTGCAACATTGCGCATTTCCCTATCTCATACCTCGGTGTCCCCCTCCGTCCAACTAAATTACTCAGATCAGATTGGTTCCCCCTCATCACCAAAATCGAAAACAAACTTCATTCCTGGAAAGCTCACTCCCTTTCCTCAGCTGGGCGCCTCGTCCTTGTCAAATCTGTCCTATCAGCAATTCCTACATACTGGATGTCACTCTACAAGCTCCCAACCTGGGTAATCAAAAGGATCGACTCGATCAGAAGCTCCTTTCTTTGGAATGGTAGTAAAATAAAGAGACTCGTAAACTGGCGGACAGCTTGTCTGCACACTAACAACGGCGGCCTTGGTATAGTTAACCTACACGACTTCAACGTCGCGCTTCTCGCCAAATGGCTTTGGCGGTTCCTAACCCCCGGCACCTTCCTCTGGAAATCATGGATTACCTCACTTCACTACCGCTCCAACCCTCATCTTGTCCTCCACTCCCCCACCAGAATTAAACCATCACCCTTCTGGTCTGGTGTCCTAGCAACTCTCCCCCGTGTCAAACCGCTCTTTCATGTCAACCTGGGTAATGGGGCAAATTGCCTCTTCTGGTTGGATACCTGGCATGGCCAACTACCCCTCTCCTCCCCCTCCCCAACCTCTTCCCTCACTCAGCAAACGCCCTCGCTACCACATTGGACTCTTCAATCTCGGGCCTAGACCATCTTCTCCTGACTTCCTACTTCGACCTTGCCACCGTAGCCGAGATTCACCATGCTGCCTTCATCCTCCGTAGCATTCGTTTCAACCCCCGGCCAGATATGTTCACCTGGGCCCCTAACCCCTCAGCCGGCTTCTCCGTTGCCTCCTTCTATGCTCACCTGAACAACCCCGGACGCCTCTTCAACTTCCCTAGACTTTGGAAGTGCCAGCTCCATCCCCGCTTCGCTTTCCTTCAATGGTGCCTCATCCACGGGCGCATCAACACCAGAGACAGGCTCCTTCGTTACAATATCGTAGTTGACCCAAGCTGTGCCTTATGCTCCACCACAACAGAAAGTTTGCAGCATCTATTCTTTGAATGCGATTTTGCTGTTAGGGTTTGGGCTGCAACGACTGTTCACATACTCGGATACATCCCCACAATCACCTCGTTTTTCGACCACTGGCAGAATAACCCCCCTAACCACCACTTAGATCTCTTTGTAGCTATATTCAGTTGGTGCATTTGGGCCGAGCGAAATGCACATGTGTTCTGCAAGCCCAAATCCAACTTCGACGGAACTTGCAGACGTATTATTTACTATTTCTCATCTATATCAGGTCACAGCTTCTCGGCGCCATTCATGCTGAGATTGCCACTCCCCAGTTCTCCACCGGCTGAATCAATAGGCAGCACAATGGCAGCTCCTTCTAGTTGGCAACATGGGCACCAGTAACCGCTATGCAGATCTTGCCTTTTTAATTTTCTGACGTTTGTACCATGCTCTTTTTGTATATATAACTCTGCCTTGTAGCGACTGTTTTGCAGTATCCTTCTATTTTTGGCCAGCGATCAGGCTTGTTGATCGCGCTATTTACCTAATATTATGATATTTAATCGGCTGTGTAGTGTCACGCTACACAACCGTCTTGCTAAAAAAAATCAATTGATTTTAATCGAATTCCTTAAATTAATTTCTATGTGTTTCAAGCTCGCACGGCCAAATGACAAGTCCGATCATTACGAAACTTGAAATCCTATAATAATTCATTATTACGGATCCGATGAAACCAGTTTCGTCGAAATCCGAGACAGTGGCCAAAATGACTATTATTACCCGTTAAATAAAATATAAAATTTCCAATTTCTAATTATTCACTTTTAAATCCAAATTTAAATGTTAGAAATCTTCATTCATATTTAATTAAAGTTTAAATCAATTTCCGATATCATTTTCATTCACCTAAAATTCAAAATTAAATTATTCAAGTAATTTCCAATATTAAATTTAAACAATTTAATTATTCAATAAATCACTATAATTGAAATATAAGTCATTTAACTTATAAAATTTAAATTTTAAAAAAATTCAAATAATAAAACAACTATTTCCATTTCACAGTAATTCAATATTATTATTCAATTTAAGCTATTGATTGTAAACACATTAAGTACATAGAATTTCATTTCAATATTTTTATCGCCAAAATCTTTGGAATTGTTTATTTCAAAATTTACCATTATCAATAAACTACAATAATAAATTATTAAATTTTTATTTCTACCCATTTTTATCCAATAATCACATTAAATTTAATAAATTAAAAATAGTTAAAAGTATGGGTCGTTACATTCTCCCCCACTCAAAACTTTTCGTCCTCGAAAGGGACGAAATACATAATTTAACACTTGATATATTTTATTCAAAACAATCAACTTATAAAACATTAAAATCTTATTTACAAAACCATTACTACGCTCTCGCCACGCCACTTCGATATCGGTTTTATGGAAATTACAACTTATATAGAAAACAAGTTATAAAATTTTAAAACCTCAAAATTTTTCTAACACTCGGATTTACGGAAAATTTCGGCAGAGTCTCCTTTACGCGGCTCAATCGGAAGTTTTTTAGAATATAATATATAACACAAATATATATCAAATATACATCTCATCTCAATGATGAGGCATCCCGAAGGGAAAAATATAAAGTGTGGTATGTAATCCAAGATATGTACCTTATTATTATTAATACGAGCGAGTTTTCTTGTATTAAGCAAGCAAGAGCAAAATAAATCTGCATATACGTCCAAACGGTCTTCTTATGTACCTATCTTAACTCAATTTAGAATGTTTTCACTTATAATAAGATATAGAACATGTATGAGTTAAATAAAACCACATAGCATGAATTCTGAATCTAAATCATAAGCATTAGCACTAATTCACAACATAATGATCATATGCAGCCAAAACAGTAATAACAATGATTTACAACCAAAGAAACCATTCAACGGTTATTAATATTCATATAATTAATCCAAACTATCACAATTTACATTTCCAATGTCCATATTAAATTTATACACTTCGTTTCTTATTAACATCCAATTTTTATTAATATTTAATTGGTTAGCTTCAAATTTATTCATATATATTTCATCCATATTCAATTTATTCAATTCAATTCGTTAAATTCCAATTGTTTCATTTTATGTTTATCACAATTCATAAAAATTTATTTCTGAGCCATTTTAGAAAATTACTTCATTTAATCTTATTTAAATTAAATTTTATTTTATTATCACTCAGTATATTCTTTTCAATACTAATATCATTTATAAACCATTTCATAAACATTTAAGTCTATTACAACCATTTTATAAAACACAACTCATGTTTATTTATTTTTCTTTCCATAACTTAAGTTCATGTTAACTCACTGATTCACTTAATTAGTTCATTTCATAAATTTAAATTCATATTAATAATTTTACTTTAGTATATTTTATTTTTATAAAATGATTCACTTCATTAGTTTATTCATTGATTCAAATTCATCTTAATAATTTTACTTAAGTAAGTTTTATTTTATAACTCCAATTCATATTAATAAAAAAATTATCACCATCAATTTCATTCAATTTCTATTAAGTTAACTTCATCTTATAGTTTATTTTGTTAACTTATTCCATATTAAATTTGTTAACATTCAATTTTATTGAAACTCATTCCATTTGCATTTAACTTATTTACATCTAATTTAAATTAAATTCAATTACTCATATTAATTTTACTTACACTCACTTATTTTTTATTCAATTTCTTTCACAATTCTAATTGCATTTTATTTTATAATTCAAGTTCGTATTCATTCTATTAATTCATTTTATAGCTTAAGTGGAATTAATTCACTTTACCAATTCATCTAGTTTCATTCAATATCCAATTCAATTTATTTAATATTAAGTTAAACTTTGTTTCATTTTAATCCATTACTCGATTTATTCAACATTATCTAAGTTAAATTTTCTTCTTTCTTATCATTCACATTCAACAAATTTTAAATTTGTTTTACCTTAATATTTCTCAAATCTACAAGTTATACAAACTTATTCTCTTAAAATTTCATTTCAATATTTTATCTAATTCATTTCAATACAATTCACTTTTATTTGAGCTTCTTGAGTTAAACTTCATTTTAGTTACTTTATTTCATTAACTCAATTTATTTAACGTCCCTTAAGTTAATTATTTTATTTCACATCTCAAATTCAAATTTGCTTAACCAAAATGTTCAACCATTTTAAATTCGATTTTATTTTCCTATTCAAATTTATAAGCTATAAACTTATTTCTTATCTATAAAAAATTCAATTTTTAAGTTCAAAATTATTTCATATATTTATCAAATCATACTTGAAACATTTTTTTTCACTATCAAACTTGTTCTAACCGAAAATAAATTTCTTTAGGTAGCAATTCTCACTCAGAAACTCGAAAATGAATACTGGCGATGCTATAGTCATCCCCAGAATTATTTCCCAGCGACTAAAGTGAGTTCAATGATTTATTTGTTTCAAAATCTTTTCAAAATATATTTCGAGTCAAAACACTTTCAAATAATATTATTATTAATTTTGAAGGCTTTGAAAACAATTTTGAAAGCAACGGGATAGATTTCGTTACCTTATTACCAAAACATTTCATTAATTTACAACTTTGTTATTTTAAACAATTCTTATTGTAATTGATTTCAATTCAATTTAATTATCGAACACTTCATAAAATAAAATTCATAAAGTATTCGTTTTATTTTAATTCAACCAATAATCGATGATAATTAAATATTAGCATCTCTTAACTACTAACATTCATTACTAATTAACATTTTATATATATATAATATAATTTAGGTAAAATTATTTCATTTACCTGATTTTTAAAACAATATTATGTCGACTTGACTCGTTTAAGAGTTTAGAAACTCCTATCGATATCATGGCGTCCTACGCACCGACCAGAATTTATAAACAACTCAAGGGATAAGTAAACACAATATAAAACATTGTATAACACTAACAAGTACGCGCTCTCATATATACACTCAAACAGACTCATTCTAGGGTACTACTACCCTTATTTCTAATGAGTCAAACCCCGTAAAGCTAAGGTTATCGCTAAACCAAAGCTCTGATACCAACTGTGACGACCCACATTTCGGAAGGTTTAAATCGACAATAATCCACACATGTCCAACTTAAACAATCTTGAACATAGATAATCATTAGGGTAATTAAGAAAATTAAGAAAAGAAGAAGAAAATAAACATAGAATCTCGCAGCGGAATGACAAAATATAATAATCAAATAAACAGTTCATGAAGCTGTTTATATTATACATTTGATTATAATTTACACAACAATTATCAGAGTTATATTTACAACAGGGTCAAATAAATAATGCAGTGGAACAACATGATGTAGGGAATAATAATAGTAATAATATACCAAATCTTCATCTTTGTACTCCAAAAAATGACCTTCGATGCGCTGAAATACTCAGGGCTGATTCGAGCATAATGAAAAGACAAAACACTAGATTTAGGACTAAAATATCCTTATGTGAGTCAAATCGATATCACATAACATGAGTGTAATGGCGTCAGAGATGTTTATGGGATTTCACATCTCCTATCCAGTGTATAACGTGCGTGTAATAACTCAAGTGATGTTATGGGATTTTCCATCTCTTAAGGATCCGTCAAATTGTTTATATATAGTAGAATACACTATATATTTAATATCTAATCGGCAAAATAAATATTTTTCTTAGCGTTACGGCTTTACATTAATCCCCCTTAACGCGTTTTTAAGCATTGTCGTACAATTTGCATATAACTCCCCAGTAGCACGTCGGGGGATAAGGATGCGCAGTGATACGACAACACTAAACCAAAATCGAAGTGGTATCGTATAGGGATAAAAGTATGACAAGGCACATGAGGCAATGCCCAAGGCAGGATACTACCAGTTCGTGTCGCATGGCTGGTGGTAACACATCGTAGCCACGACCACCCACCGTGTCCATCCATCCCATATTGGGTCAAGGGAAGCTATCCTACTATCAAGGTGCACCAATCGAAACCAACAACAAGAGTAATAATATGGACCAAGTCCAAGAAAATCAAAGAACGGATGTCCGCTAGGGGTAATTATCCCACTTGGCCCTGTCAAGCCGTCATGTTTTAGTCATTTCAAATTGGCAAAAGTGTCGGGGTTTATCCATCATCGTTCTCTTTCTTCAAATCCAACAAACGACGTCAAATCCAACCACTTCGTTCTGGAGTCTCCTCCACGTACATAGTTGTTAAA
The DNA here is from genome assembly GCA_030737815.1 of Allium fistulosum. NCBI lineage: Eukaryota > Viridiplantae > Streptophyta > Magnoliopsida > Asparagales > Amaryllidaceae > Allium > Allium fistulosum. Next base: position 1,219,245,231 of record CM060902.1, read on the forward strand.
GTGGTTCCAATATTGACAGAGAGTATGCCAATAAGAGGCCACAGTCTCTTTAACAACCAAACGTCATTTTACACACCGGTGGTACTTTTATATTTTGAAACAATTCGTACTTGATATCAAAATATCATATTTGTTACAAAATCAAATTCATTTCGAAATCATCATATTTACTCAAAATATACTATTTCACTTCAAAATCATTTCGCCTTAATATCTCGATTCCAGTTCCAATTCAAATTGCTTCGAATTTCCACTTGCGTTATAACTTCAATTTAACCCAATTCGTATTTAAATCAACGATTTAAATATAAACCTTCTAGCCTTTGACCAGTTTGAATTTTAGTAAATAGTTTGGAAATTTTTAAATTGTTTAAAAATAGTTTAAATAGTTAAAATTGTTGATATAAAATGATTTAAGTATTTAAAATGTTTTATAAAATAAAATAGTTTGGAAAATCAAAAAAAATTGAATAAAGAAAAAAAAAGATAAATTTTAAATAGTTTATATTCAAATAATTTATTTGAAAATAGTCTCAAAGTCAAACTGATTCAATTCCAAATTTCTCGAATTCAAATCAATTTCAATTTCCATTTTGATTTAATCGATTTAATTCCGATTTCAATTCGAATTTAACTTCGATTCCAGTTTCAATTCAAATAAATTCGATTTCGATTTCAAATTAATTCAATTAGGCTTTCCATTTCAATTCCAACTTGAATGAATTTCAATTTAATTCTCAATTTCAAACCATTTCAATCTATATCAAGTTCGAGTTCGATTTCAAAATATCGATTTAAATCATTTAAATCAAATTTAACTTCGATGTTCAATTCAATGTCCGGGTCTTTAAAATAATTCAATTCCGAGCTCAACTTTTGAAATATCGATTTAAATTACTTTTACTTAGCAATATTCAAAGTTCGAACAAAAGTCCAATCTTTTAAAATAAATCAATTTCTGAAATTCAAATCATATTTTGATTATAACTTCAAAATATCAACTTCAATTATTTAAACAATTCTTGTTACCAAATTAAATTTTAACATTTCGAGCTCAAGTTCGAGAATAATTCGATTCCCATAAATTCGATTTTTACTTCCTAAAATCAAATCATTTAAATAATTTCAAATCAAAAAAATTTAAAATCATTTAATTTAACCAAATCCGTTGTCCGTATATAATTTTATATCCTATGGCCAAGTGAGTAGTTATTTCAATTTAATTTCAGGGATGGATATATATCATTTCAATCCAAAGTAAATGTCATAGGTATGTATCATTTCAAACTATTCCTTAGTTTATTCGAAATAGTTTAATTTGCAGTTTTATATACTATAAGTAATTTGTAGGGTGATAACAGGATATATAAATATAAATACACTACAACAAAACAGGCTTTTTACAACGGGCAATGCCCGTTGTAATATGTGTTCCACAACAGGCAGCGGACCGTTGTAATAGGCGATGTTGTAATAGGTCACCCATATTTTACAACGGACAGTTAATGTTGTAAAGACCATTGTAGTAAACTTTTTTACAACGGTCGTCGACCGTTGTAATAGACTGTAATACAAGCTTCTTTGCCCGTTGTAAAATACTATCATACAAGATGGATAGCATGTTTTACAACATTCCCTGACCGTTGTAAAAAACATTTTGACAACGGTTTTCGACCGTTGTTATAGACTTTAATACAAGGCGCAAATGACCATTGTGAAAATGATTTTTACAACGGTTATTGACCGTTGTAATAGAGTATAATACAATGCGCTTTGACCGTTGCAGAAAAAATACAAATTAAAAAAAATTACAGCAACGTATAGGTAGCACATCCATACAAATAATGAATAATTTAACAGTAATAAATATTATGCACAAACAACCAAAATCACATGCGAAAAGACTAAAAGATAGTCATAAAATTCCAACACTCCAAAAAGTCAGATAAGTTTACCTCCCAAATTCATAAAGCATTAATACATAACAGTCGGCTATAAATATCAAGTTCTAAGTACAATCATACTAGACTAAGGATATCAAGTTCCAACATTCAACCCTACAACCAATTAATCATCATTCCTCTTTAAATCCAAATCGTCAATCATCAGTCCAATTCAACCACCTCCCATCACGACGGCCTAACCACAATCACCTACAGCAACAATATACTCCTCCTTACTGCTTCAAACCATCAACCATCTCCCCTTCAACAACTGCAATACACCACGACTACATCACTTCCTGCACCCTATAATCACAACAACTCCATCACCACCAGCTTCATCATTAACAAACTTCCATCGCCAACGGTCCATTATTCACCGCAAATCCCCTCAGTGACCCAAAATGCAATCGCCATCAGCAATACCCTCTGAAATACCTCCAACAACCTCACTGCATTCATCAAAGAATCACCTTCACTATAGCTTGGACCACCACCCTCCGCATCCTACCTCTGCATCATTTTCCCACAATCGCGAACAACCAACCAACCACACAATCAGACACACTCTATGCTTTCAAGCTGGACCATCAAGCTAACAGACCATATAAATTTACTTGAAATTTACTTGAAATTCACAATCATACATGCTCTTCCCGAAACCTATAAATTTTGTACATTGATATTTTACTTACGCTCGCTATGCGACCATTTATCATTACAAACCAACTAACAAAGTAACAATGTGAAGAGTATTTTTATATTTAAATAAAACACACATTTTATAATTCTTTGGATGGGAGACTAAAACACAATAAACCATATGTTGCATGGTGACAAATCAGACATGTGCCTAAAAAGCAACATTGGTGCAACAAAGCAGGGTGGTTGGATATGTTCATAACAATTCTATCATCGCTTACCAACGAGTAGCATGCAACAACCAACAAATTTAGGATTCAACATCAACACGGCAATCAATAATCAAATTAGAAGCAATAGGTAGGTGTCTTGTTTCACAACATTAGTTCACAGATCAGGTAATCAAGAGACAATCAAGAGGGTTTGTGATTTAACTAGGACAGGGTTGAATTACGAGAGGGCTGGTTCAGCCAGTCGTAAAATAAACATAAAAGATAAGAATGCTAGTATTTTTATTAACTCCAATTGGTTTCACATAGTTCTAATGTGAGCTATAATACTTTCCAGCTGCTGTTTCCTGGAGATTTGACCAGGCAACTAGTACTCGGCATCCAGTGGAACTCGGCATCAGAGAGTGACCGGCATCCAGGAGTGTTCGGCGAGGCACTTAACATCCAGGAGTGTTCGGCGAAGCACTTGACATCCAGGAGTACTCGGCGTAGTACTCGGCATCAGAGAGTGACCGGCATCCAGGAGTGTTCGGCGAGGCACTTAACATCCAGGAGTGTTCGGTGAAGCACTTGACATCCAGGAGTACTCGGCGTAGTACTCGGCATCCAGTGGAACTCGGCGTCAGAGAGTGTTCGGCATCTAGGAGTGTTCGGCGAAGTACACAACATCCATAGTGTCCGGCATCCAGTAATGTCCGGCGAAGCACCCAGCAGTGTTCGGCGTCAACTGGCACTCGGCGTCAACCAATGCTCGGCAGCAAGAGTGCGCGGCATACAAGAGTGCTCGGCATCAAGACTGCTCGGCATCAAGACTGTTCGGCATACGGGAGTACTCGGCGTAGTACCCGGTAGCATCAGAAGTACTCGGCACAAGAGTACTCGGTGTCTAGAGGAGCGTTCGGCTTCGACTGACTAACACCCTGCACTTCCCAAACATCAAACCACATCGTTCGGCACAGAAAGGACTGCTCGGCATCAGAGCGTTCGGCAAACCTTGCTCGGCATGCAGCGACCACTGTACTCGGGCTGGAGCGTTCGGCCATCAGCCCACTTGGGAAGTCCAGCCCATCTTTGTCTATAAATAGAGGGGCAGGGTCACAGTGAAAAGGATCCTTTTTGGAGAGAAAACGCCGGGGAGACTCTGCCATTTTCAAGACTCATTTTCTCTACTTAAACAACTTCATTCAAGCATTTGATTCACGAATTGTATTTGTAATCAACCATAAAGAAGATCAATAAAGTTTAACCTCAAAGTGGACGTAGGCAATTACGCTGAACCACTATAAATTTGGTGTTCTTACTTTCTGCATTTAAATTAGCATTGTCTTCTCTGTTTAATTTACTTTCATCACTTATATCTCTACACAATCTTTCTGAACGAGGTTAGTGACCAATTTTGGTGCTAACACTTTGGTGCTTTCACCGAGAATTGAATTCTCAGACCTCAAGGATCTACTTTGAAGCTACTGGATTGAACAAATCCCCCAAAGAAGATCCGACTCACTGATAGGACATCCGTTGATTCTACTCAGAGTTCATACCAATAACTCTACAATGGCAAGACCACGTACCAGGTCAGCTTCTCACAATGTGGATGCCCACGAGACTGCTAGCGTGCAACAAGCAGGGCCTAGCAATCAACCAGCAATTCCAAATACAGGAGTTGCCACTCAGGACCAAACTCCAGTTGTCACCAGAATAGAGTTCAATGACTTGATGAGAGAGCTCAGGGAAAGTAGGAGACAACTAGGAGAGCAGATGCAAGCCAATGCCAACCTGATGGCACAACTTACTCAACAGCAGCAACAGAATGCTGGGGGCAATCCCGCTGCTTACTCCTCATCTGACAGCTCTACTTCCTCTGATGAACCTCCCAGGCGCAGACGCCGTAAGACTGATGCTGCGCGAGCAGATGCTGCTGTTCGAACAGCTGGAGACCGCGACCAAGCAAGAGCTGGAAGCTTCAGGACCGGGATACAGATGGAAGATAGAGGCCCAGACCATCAAAATGCTAACGATGTCGAACCTCAAGATGCACGATTGGCAGATCGCCAAGAGGAGGCATCAGCATGGACAGGCGCGTAGAACAAATTCCAACCTTCCGCCTTCCATACAGACACCCGATCTGACAGCCATGATCAGGCAACTGATGAAAGAGAATCAGGGCTTATCAAATGATGACTGGGGAGTGTCAAGAAGTCATACTCCATTCACAGATGTTGTGTTGCAAGCGGCGTACCCCAGGAAGTTTAGTATGCCTACTATTCCTGCATATGAAGGAAAGACTGACCCTAGACAACATGTCATAAGGTACGAATGGATGATGGATTCAGCCAGAGCGAATGACGCCACCAAGTGTAGGTGCTTTCCGATTACTCTATCTGGGATCGCTACTATGTGGTTCACCCGACTTCCTCCGCGATCCGTATCAAATTTCGAGGAGTTGGCAAAGAAGTTTATTGAGCAGTTCAGGATACACACTATGCGCCCAAAGAACGTGATGTCTCTGTCAAGTGTAATCCAAAATCCTGGGGAATCGTTGAAGGAATATCTGCAAAGATTCCACGTGGCAGCAACTGAAGTCAGTAATCCCAATGACCATGCAATTCTGATGGCTGTAATGAGAGGTGTGGATCCAGACTCTGAGTTTGGAGACTGGCTGGTAGGAAAACCTCCAGCTACGCTAGAGCGTTTCTACTCTAAGGCACACCAGTTCATAAGAAGAGAGGAAGCTAGGTGGGTACGACGAGATAAGGTGCCAGGGCCTGTCCAAGAGTCAATAAAGAGCAACATCGCTGTGAAGCAATCGGGAGACAGCTCGGGAAAGGTCCAAGTCAACGTCCAGAACAAACCTGGGCAACCCAAGGAGTCCGGAGGAAGGAGTCAAGGGAAAAGAAAAGAAGCATGAAAGTGGAAGTCGAGAATTCCAAGCTACAGCGAGTACACTCCGCTAAACGCCCCACTTGAAAACATTTACCTATCCACCTGCAATACTTTTCAGTATAGAAAACCACGTCCAAAAGAATCAACTGAAGAACAGAAGCGGACCGGGAAATATTGTCGCTTCCATGAGACTTATGGACACAATACGGAAGAATGTAGACACTTGCACGACGCTATCGAGAAGTTGATCAAGCAGAAGAAATTGCAAGAATTTGTGAAGGGTCCACAAGAAGGAGGACAGGGAACGTCCAACCCAGGTCGTGCACCAGCTCCACGTCATCCCGAGGAGCCTGCCCGGACCGTTGGTAGACTGGTCATAAATACAATTATCGACGGGCCTCACCCCGCGGATAAGAATTGGCAGGAGATGGAGCGATATGCAAGTTCCTTGAAGCATGCAGATTTTGAGTGTTGTTCGAACATGGAGGACGGAACCCTTGCTAAGCAGCAGCGCATAATGACAGACGATATTATGTTCAGAAGCAGAGACGCTGATCAGGTAGAGGCTCCGACCATCGACCCCATGGTCATATCTGCAATGATCGGACCAGCATACGTAAAAAGAATTCTGATTGATTATGGAAGTTCAGTCAACATCATCTTCAAGAAGGCCTACGATCAAATGAAGCTAGAAATAAAAGACTTGAAACCATCCAAAGCTCGTATCCACGGCTTTAACGGCGCTGCAACTGATGCAGTGGGATATGTCGAGTTACCAGTTGAACTGGGACAAGGCGAGCGTCGGAGAGTGCGAATTCTATCCTTTGTAGTTTTGGATGTGGACTCTCCGTATAACGTTTTCTTAGGCTGGCCGGCCCTGGCGGAGTTTAGGGCAGCGTTAGCCCCGTGGTGTTTAACTTTGAAGTTCCCGACTGACAAAGGAGTAGGCATTGTTCACGGCGACCAAGCAGCTGGTCGTTCCTGTTATATGGCCGAGCTCCGAGAGGCCCACCGGAGGGAGAAGGGAAAGGTTGCGGACAATCCCGTCCGCATCCCCAATGCGGATAATTGACAAGTAGTGCCCGAGCCCTGGCTCGGGCATAGTTCTCGGATCTACGGAGATATAGATCCGAGAGACGACGATGGGAAACCCAGGGAAGAGAAGGCGGCACCGGCTGAATTAACAATTGACATTTCAGTTAGCCGTGACGACCCTTCGCGAATACTGAAGATCGGATCACAGCTAGGCCCCGCAATGACTGAAGACCTTAGCGACTTCCTCCGGGCGAACCTTGATGTTTTCGCCTGGACGCATTCTGATATGTGTGGGATTTCTCCCGCCATCACGAGTCATATGTTGAACATAGACCCGAAATACGTCCCAGTCAAGCAAAAAAGGAGAGGAGTGGATCCAGAGAGATCCGCCGCTCTTGGAGAGGAGGTGGACAAACTCAAAGCAAATGGGTTCGTCCACGACGCCCTCTACCCGGAATGGGTCTCCAACCCCGTGCTAGTAAAGAAGGCGAATGGGAAATGGAGGACTTGCGTAGATTATTCCGACTTGAACAAAGCATGCCCTAAGGACAGTTTCCCGTTGCCTAGGATCGATCAGTTGGTCGATTCAACCGCAGGACACGAGTTACTGTCATTCATGGATGCGTACTCAGGATACAACCAAATCCCAATGTATATTCCGGACCAAGAACACATCAGCTTCGTTACGAATGTCGGCCTGTATTGCTATGTAGTGATGCCCTTTAGATTGAAGAATGCTGGAGCAACTTACCAACGTCTGGTGAATCGAATGTTCAAGGACCAGCTGGGTAAAACCATGGAAGTCTATGTGGATGACATGCTCGTGAAGTCACGACGGTCAAATGACCACATTCAAGACTTGGCTGAAATGTTTGACATACTCAGGTTTTATGGCATGAAGATCAACCCGTTGAAGTGTTCTTTCGGCGTTGCATCAGGGAAGTTTTTGGGATTCATTGTCAACGCTAGGGGAATCGAAGCCAACCCAGAAAAGATCCAAGCTATTCGAGATGTACAAGCGCCCAGGACTATAAAGCAGGTACAGAGCTTGAACGGAAAAGTAGCTGCGCTGAGTCGATTTATATCCAAGGCAACTGACAAGTGCATCCCGTTCTTTGACATAATAAAGAAAGGAAAGAGAAATTTTGAATGGACGTCTAGCTGTGAGGAAGCATTCCGGAATCTGGTGAGGCATCTGGAGAGCCCACCAATGCTATCAAAACCAGTTGACCATGAGATGTTGTACGTATACTTGGCTGTATCCCCACATGCAATAAGTGCGGCTTTGGTACGAGAGGAGGATCGAGTCCAAAAGCCGGTGTATTATGTTAGCAAACGTTTAACAGGGGCCGAGAGGAATTACCCTAAAATAGAGAAATTGGCTTATTGCTTGGTGATTGCATCACGAAAGCTTCGCCCGTACTTTCAAGCACATTCAATCGGTGTTTATTCCGATCAACCCCCGAGGCAGGTACTCCAACGGCCGGAAACTTCTAGAAGATTGCTAAGATGGAACATCGAGTTGAGCCAATTCGATATCGCGTACTTACCACGGAGAGCCATCCGAGGGCAAGCATTAGCAGACTTCATCGCTGAGTTTACCATACCCATCAAACCGGACGATCACGACATCATTCCCCCCGTTCGATGGAAATTATACACTGACGGTGCATCAAACGACCGTTGCTCCGACGCGGGCGTAGTTCTTGTAACTCCGGAAAACCGATCGATCTGTTATGCCCTGAAGCTCGATTTCCCGGCTACAAATAACGAAGCTGAATATGAAGCACTGATCGCTGGCTTGAAGCTCATCAGGGAACTCGGGGTCGAATCAGTCGAAATCTTTTGTGACTCGCAGTTGGTGGTTTACCAAGTACGGGGAGACTACCAAGCAAAGGGACGAAAGCTTGCTCCGTACCTCATTCAGGTCTAAGAACTACTATCAAATCTTGAGCGTTATGACATCTCACATATCCCGCGCGAACAGAACAAAGAAGCCGACTTATTGGCTAAGTTCGCAAGCACCGACGATGCGCAACAAATGGGATTGTATCCCGTCGAAGTCTTGCATGCCCCGAGCATAGACGAAATGAAAGTCGATCGCGTGTTGGGAACAGAAATCGAGAAGGAATCGTGGATAACCCCATTCAAACTGTACCTGACGACCGGGGCTTTACCAGGAAAAAGAAGCGAAAGACGGCAGGTCCTTCGAAAGGCCGCGCGATACATAATGCAGGATGGATCAATGTATCGAAAAGGATTCTCAGTCCCGTTATTACGATGCATCGCTCATGATGAAACAAAGCGAGTCTTGAGAGAGGTTCACGAAGGGGAATGCGGCGACCATACCGGGGGACAAACGCTAGCAAATAAGATCCTCCGCTATGGATATTACTGGCCCACCGTAAACCGGGATGCCGCGGACTATGCAAGAAAATGCGACAAGTGTCAAAGATATGCGAAAATCCCGAGGGCTCCATCAACGGAACTCACACAAATGATCAGTCCCTGGCCATTTGCGATCTGGGGAGTCGACATAATCGGCTCTTTGCCTCTATCCAAAGGTGGTGCGAAATACACAATAGTTGCAGTCGACTATTTCACGAAATGGGCTGAGGCAGAACCTTTGGCCACTATCACCTCTAAGAAGGTCATTAACTTCGTTGTACGAAACATTATATGCCGCTTTGGCCTTCCACGCACCATCATTACAGACAACGAAACGCAATTTGAAAGTAGGGAGTTCAAAGAGTTCTGTTTAAAGTACGGCATCGAGAAAAAGTTCGCCGCCATTGCACACCCAAAAGCTAACGGACAGGTCGAGGCCGTCAACAAAATAATCAAGTCCATACTGAAGAAGCGTCTGGAGAAGGTTGGAGGCAAGTGGGTAGATGAACTCCCGACAGCATTATGGGCGTATAGAACCACCCACAAGTCTGCGACCGGCCATACTCCGTTCGCTTTGGCATACGGCTCTGAAGCCGTTATACCCGTGGAACTTGAAGTTCCATCACACCGAGTGACATACTATGACCCGAAGACGAACCAAAACCTCTTGCTGGAATCACTGGATTGCATCGACGAAAAGCGTGAAGAAGCTGAATTAAGGGCGGCGGCGCACAAGCATCGAGTCAAGCGTTACTACGACGGCAGAGTCCGCCCAAGAATCTTTGATGTGGGTGATCTCGTTCTGAAACGAGTCTTCCCGGTACCATCACGCATGAATCCCAGCTGGGAAGGTCCATACGCCATTGAACGGAAGCTTGGAGAAGGAACATTCAAGCTAGCGACCGTTGATGGCACGACACTCCCCCGAGCATGGAACAGTGAACATTTGCGGCACTATTACATTTAGGATGTTTTCCTTTCTTGTTGTAGGCACTGTTATTTCCTGCATGTTTCCATTCAATAATGACTTAGTTTCCTTTTAAAAGTTGTAATCAAGCAATTTAGTTAACTTTCATTAATAAAGGCTTGAAGCCATATTTTCTATGAAGTTTCTATATCTCTTAATTGGATGATAAATTACATTATCCTGCACGACATACAGACTCGTATGAACGACTTCAAATCTCCGAATCCCCAGAGTGAGGAGCGGAGTACTCTAAGTCCCCAGAGCGCGGACTAGAGTATAAACGACTTCAAATCTCTGAATCCCCAGAGTGCGGAGCGGAGTACTCTAAGTCCCCAGAGCGCGGACTAGAGTATAAACGAATACAAATCTCCGAATCCCCAGAGTGCGGAGCGGAGTACTCTAAGTCCCCAGAGCGCGGACTAGAGTATAAACGATTCCAAATCTCCGAATCCCCAGAGCGCGGATCGGAGTACTCTAAGTCCTCGGAGCGCGGACTGGAGTATAAACGATCTTAAAACTCCGAATCCCCAGAGTGCGGAGTGGAGTACTCTAAGTCCCAGAGAGCGGACTAGAGTATAAACGACTTCAAATCTCCGAATCCCCAGAGTGCGGAGCGGAGTACTCTAAGTCCCCAGAGCGCGGACTAGAGTATAAACGAATACAAATCTCTGAATCCCCAGAGTGCGGAGCGGAGTACTCTAAGTCCCCAGAGCGCGGACTAGAGTATAAACGACTTCAAATCTCCGAATCCCCAGAGTGCGGAGCGGAGTACTCTAAGTTCCCAGAGCGCGGACTAGAGTATAAACGACTATGAATCTCCGAATCCCCAGAGTGCGGAGCGGAGTACTCTAAGTCCCCAGAGCGCGGACTAGAGTATAAACGACTACGAATCTCCGAATCCCCAGAGTGCGGAGCGGAGTACTCTAAGTCCCCAGAGCGCGGACTAGAGTATAAACGACTTCAAATCTCCGAATCCCCAGAGTGCGGAGCGGAGTACTCTAAGTCCCCAGAGCGCGGACTAGAGTATAAACGACTACGAATCTCCGAATCCCCAGAGTGCAGAGCGGAGTACTCTAAGTCCCCAGAGCGCGGACTAGAGTATAAACGACTACGAATCTCCGAATCCCCAGAGTGCGGAGCGGAGTACTCTAAGTCCCCAGAGCGCGGACTAGAGTATAAACGACTTCAAATCTCCGAATCCCCAGAGTGCGGAGCGGAGTACTCAAAGTCCCCAGAGCGCGGACTAGAGTATAAACGACTACGAATCTCCGAATCCCCAGAGTGCGGAGCGGAGCACTCTAAGTCCCTAGAGCACGGACTAGAGTATAAACGATTTCAAATCTCCGAATCCCCAGAGTGCGGAGCGAAGTACTCTAAGTCCCCAGAGCGCGGACTAGAGTATGAACAGTCTCAAGTCTCCAAGTCCCCGGAGCACAGTATCAACAAACCAAATAAAGACAAGAGAATCATTCAGACAAAAAAGAAACTAAAATTTTATTCGATAAGTCCAAAATGGGGATACACGATCACTCCTACAAAATTCAGACCTATACAAACTACGAGTTGTGGAAGATAAAAACAATTACAAAACTTAAGCAGGAAACTTGTTGAACAAGTGCATCGATTATTTCTTCGACTTCTTCTTCTTGTCTTCCTTTGGTGTTTCCGACGACTCCTCTCCCTCACGCTTTTTCTTGGACTTTTTGCTTGCTAGAGAAACGGAGTCAGGAGTAGGAGACGGAACATCTAGTGGTTTGGACCTGCCCAGGAGAATGATTTTCAAAGGTCTGTTCCGCGGGTCAGTGAGTTCCAGTATTTCAGACTCGACTTTGACTTTGACTTTTCTCTTCTCCTCGTCGGCAAGACGGTCCTTCATGCTCATCTCTGAAGTATGTTCGGAGGCGCCAGTGATTTCAATTTCATCGCTTCCTTCGGCAGGAGACGAAGTATCAAGTTTGTCATCATCTAGCGCCCCGATCACTTGAGCGTCTGGACCGGGAATTACTCCTGCGTGAGCAACGTCGCTTGTTTTCTCTGCTTCCTCCTTGGCGTCATCGCTCCTCGGAGTTGGCTCGGCGTCAGAGCAACCTGCACGAAAACACAAGGAATGAGCATTAGAACGAGTAGCCACTGCTGAAAAATGACGGGAACTCTTCAACTTCTAGAGAAAGAAGAATTTCCTACCAGGGTCCGGTTGGCTATCGGTGGCACGGGGGGTTTCACCCTCTAGAATAGGTGACAGCACATGAACACCAAGCCCGGGATCTTCGGGATCATAACTAGCATGCTGCTCGAATGGGTCAAGTGTTGGCCGACCGGCCGATTGAGCAGCGTAAGGAGCGGCAATGTGAGGAGTAGCAGCATCGGCCCTAGACGGGCCAGCTTTGTCATTCTTCTCTTTCGGAGGGGACGAGCCTTTGCTATAAAGTGCCAGTGCTGCGGATAAGTCCGATGGCTCATTCCCCCTTAGGAACTCCTTTACCAAGACATCCTCATCGACCTCGTTGGAGCCCGACTCGACCTTCCTGATCCTTATCAAAGTTTCCCAGGCCTCAGCTAGGGACTCAAGGTAGCCGTCGCCCAAGAATGTTAAGTCGCGATGCATAAGGACGCGGGCTCCATATTCAGCAATCAGCGGGTCAAACATGTTTTTGACCTCTTCCCTACCGGCTTCCGCGGCCGCCTCGAGGCGAGAATCAATCTCCTCCGCAGCCTCTCTCTTGCCCTCCTCACGGGCCTCATCCTTCATTTTCTCGACCCCAGCGAGTTCGTCATCGAGCTTCGTCTTTAGAAGTCGGGTAGCAACGATCTCATCGCAGTATCGTTGTGATTCTTCTTGAGCAGCTACCCTATCCTCCTTCTCCTTGGAGAGTAACTCTTTCAGCTCTTTGACTTGGGTGGCGAGCGCGTCCCTTTCCTTTTGGACAGAGTCTTTCTCTAGGGCGAGGGCACCGCTGCGCTGGACTGCTTCGTCAAGCTCTTTTTTGTGAGCCGCCTCTAAATGAGTAACTGCCTCAGCAGTATCTTTTGCGCTTTGTTCAGCGGCTTCTAGCTTCGACTTATACGAGGCAAGCTCTTCGTCTTGGAGCTTGATGATTTTCTTATCGCTGCCAGCCTCTAGGTTCAGACGGTCAATCTCGTGTTGACGCTCAACAGATACTTCCGAGACCTTCTCCACCAAGTGCACAAACGCGTCATGTTGAACATAGACGTCGTTATTGCAGGCAATGGCACTTTGCTTCACATGCCCGGGAATATGATGAATGGCCGGGAGGAACTTCAGACCATCGAAACAAATTTTTGGAAACTTGGCCTTAAGATCGACCATCTTTTCCGCAACAGTTGGGTCCACCGCAGGAGTAGGAGGAGGAGGCTTTGAAAACTCTGTTCTTTTACGTTGCTCTCGAACTTGCCTTGTACTCGATGAACTGGAATGTTGTTCTCGAGGAGCATCAGACTGATAACCCTTCTGTAAGGATTTCTCTCTATCCGGCTCAGTTGGAGGAGGAAGATCACGGGACTGGGAAGATTGAGAATGTGCCTTCTTGCGGTGAGACGATTCTCGGGGACGATTATCCCTATCTTCATACTCGCCTCGGTCCCTGCGTCTGCCTGAACCGAAATCCCGTCCAGAGTGATGGAATATAGAAGACCCCTAAAGGCGATCAAGTCCGTGAGAACGCCCCATATCACCTGCAAAGAATGGAGATAACAACGAGTTAAGAAAAGTCCGTGAGATGAGGAAAAACTTGAAGTGTATGATGGGATGCATATGTGCGTGTGTGTCCTAGTGTTCCCCCCGACGGACCAGTTCGTTTATCTTTACTAATCGGGGTGTTGTCTCCTTGAACCGGGAGTTGAACTCCCGCATTGCCTCTAGCGGGCGAAGAAAATTTGAGGGCTTCAGGATCATCAAACCCGTAATTAAGTATGTCTTCGGGAATAGAAAGGTTCGATAGACCCCTAAAGGAGCTTTCCAGATGCTGCAAAGAAGCCTCTTTCTCAGGCAGGATAGGCGTAGCTTTTGAAGTGCCACCAATTTTCTCCTTTTGAACTGTATATTTCAACTTCTTCTTCCCCTTCGAAGGGGAGGATGACGTCTCAATATCCTGAACTACGATTGCCGGATTCCAAGCGGGACCCACGTTCTCGCCTTGAGTTTCAGGGGCATCATCCTCTTTGCGCTCGCCTTCTTCGTGCGTGTCGGGAGCGCGACACGACGACGGTCCGACAAGTTTTTTCCCTTTACCGGACGGAGGTTTGGGAATGGTAACACCTTCTGGAAGGCTGATCCGACGACCAGGGGCTAGCAAGCCAAACCCCGACAGCGATTCATTTGAAATGATAGTCCGGATGTCTCGATCCTCGGCAGGAAGAGCTCTAATGGCTTCAACAGCCTCAGAATATCCTTGGCCTTCCGGACGCGGGTTGATACCTGAAAAGATGAAATGAAGAGTTAGGAAAAGCATGACTCCGATTAAATACGAATGGTGACTCAGCAGAGAGACTTACTGCCTTCAACCCATCTCCTAGCGAAACCAGAAGGGCAGCGCACATAGAACCATTCCTGTTTGTATAGGGCGAATTTGCTACATGCCCATGTCAGGATCTGGCACTTGTGGTATGGCTCGAGGAACATAAAGGAAGGGCTGTCTTTCCGTCTCTTGAACATATAAATGTATCTGATATCACCGGGGGTTGGAGCTCTGGAGAAGACGACCATGAAAAGTAAGTAAGTCCCATATAGAAATGCATGACCGTTCGGGTGCAGTTGCAATGGAGCCATGTCTATGTACTGTAGAACATCCCGGAGAAATAAGTTGAATGGAGGCACGCTGCCCATCCAACACATGAACTTGTTGCAGGTAGTGTACCCGACTGGGGGCAGATGAGGGCGATCGTGTCTCGAAGGGACTAACACGTCGGCGAAAGGAATCCCGTGAATAGAGCATATCCGCCTCAGAGCAGCTTCGTTGATCTTCGAAGCTTGAGAATCGATCGGATTGTCTAGTAAGATGGTTGCCTCCAGAGCATCAGGCGCCAAGTTATGAGCGGGAGAAGTTGACGGGTTAGAAGTATCAGCGGCTCCTTGCCTTGCTGACGGCCCAGGCCTGTCAGATATGGTGGCAGAGCTAGACTTTCTTGACATCCCAAATAAATAACTAAGTGCTTGAGAGAACTATACTCAAAAAACGTTGAACGTTAGAATTAGCAACACGAGTTTCCCCCCCCCCCCCACGTGGTGTGTGAACTAGTGAAAGCAGTTGTGTACAAGCGATAAGAATCTAAAGGTTTTTAAAAAAATATATATAATAATCAGCTTCGAATCATCGCCTTCGAAGACCGTCATCGCTAACCGTCTCAAAAAGCTTGCCTTGGGGCGATTACAGTTCCAGATTCAGAAAACATATGATTTATAAAGTGACCGGCCTAAGTGTAGTCTGACGTTTATGTTGTTCGACATGTATGTGTTTGTTCGGCATTTGAATGTTGTTCGGCATTGGAATTGTTCGGTCTAGGTTCTGTTCGGCAATAGTATTGTTCGGCCTCAATACTGTTAGGCATCTAAGAATGTTCGGCTTGGGTTTTGGTCAGCTAAGTTTTTGTTCGGCTGAGTTATCGTTCGGCATTTTTGTAAGTGTTCGTCTTTAGTTCGTTCGGCTAAGTTGTTGTTCGGCTGAGTTATCGTTTGGCTAAGTGGTTGTTCGGCTGAGTTATCGTTCGGCATTTTTGTAAGTGTTCATCTTTAGTTCCTTCGGCTAAGTTGTTGTTCGGCGCTCTAACGAGTATTCGGCCTCATTAAGACGAGATACTATTCGGCAGCATCTATCGTTCGGTGCACGACAACATACGCCGAACCATAACTATGCCATCCAACACCCTTACCACCTCCAACGTTTTCCTTGTTCCTTCATTTTTGACTGTGGTTCGACGCGATGGAGCTAAATACAATAGCCACATATTTGCAAACACCTCAAATCCTTCCTCCTCGCCTCACATTATCGTTCGGCAAGGGGGGCAACCTACTCGAAAGCTTTCTACAGAACACACTTGACTCATTTGAAACGTATTCAAGTTATACGAGGAGCGGTACCTAGATTGCAGTTAGGAGTTTAGGAAGGAGTGTTCAAGTTGTAAATCTGTTCGACTGGAGAAGGTTAGAAATCTTGGAAGAATGACGGAAACGAAAAAGTAAAGGAAAAGGGACGGGAAGGACCCGGTTATATAGAGGGAGGTAGAAGTCGAAGAGGCTATACCCAGTAGAACCTTTCAATACCGGAGTGTTCGGCATCATAGCGGAGAGACGTTCGGCACGAGAGGTACGTTCGGCTACAAACGTATCGTTCGACATCCAAACCATATTCGTCCTGCACCTCCTTCGCTAACATTCTCGAGAAGGTACCTCCGAGGTAAAGTGTACCAGATTCAAAGCGCATCACGTTCGGCCATGCGATACACTTTGGGGGGCAAGTGTTTCCTGGAGATTTGATCAGGCAACTAGTACTCGGCATCCAGTGGAACTCGGCATCAGAGAGTGACCGGCATCCAGGAGTGTTCGGCGAGGCACTTAACATCCAGGAGTGTTTGGCGAAGCACTTGACATCCAGGAGTACTCGGCGTAGTACTCGGCATCAGAGAGTGACCGGCATCCAGGAGTGTTCGGCGAGGCACTTAACATCCAGGAGTGTTCGGCGAAGCACTTGACATCCAGGAGTACTCGGCGTAGTACTCGGCATCCAGTGGAACTCGGCGTCAGAGAGTGTTTGGCATCTAGGAGTGTTCGGCGAAGTACATAGCATCCATAGTGTCCGGCATCCAGTAATGTCCGGCGAAGCACCCAGCAGTGTTCGGCGTCAACTGGCACTCGGCGTCAACCAATGCTCGGCAGCAAGAGTGCGCGGCATACAAGAGTGCTCGGCATCAAGACTGTTCGGCATACGGGAGTGCTCGGCGTAGTACCCGGTAGCATCAGAAGTACTCGGCACAAGAGTACTCGGCGTCTAGAGGAGCGTTCGGCTTCGACTGACTAACACCCTGCACTTCCCAAACATCAAACCACATCGTTCGGCACAGAAAGGACTGCTCGGCATCAGAGCGTTCGGCAAACCTTGCTCGGCATGCAGCGACCACTGTACTCGGGCTGGAGCGTTCGGCCATCAGCCCACTTGGGAAGTCCAGCCCATCTTTGTCTATAAATAGAGGGGCGGGGTCACAGTGAAAAGGATCCTTTTTGGAGAGAAAACGCCGGGGAGACTCTGCCATTTTCAAGACTCATTTTCTCTACTTAAACAACTTCATTCAAGCATTTGATTCACGAATTGTATTTGTAATCAACCATAAAGAAGATCAATAAAGTTTAACCTCAAAGTGGACGTAGGCAATTACGCTGAACCACTATAAATTTGGTGTTCTTACTTTCTGCATTTAAATTAGCATTGTCTTCTCTGTTTAATTTACTTTCATCACTTATATCTCTACACAATCTTTCTAAACGAGGTTAGTGACCAATTTTAGTGCTAACAACTGCTATGGTAAATGTTAATTACTGCTTAATTAGCATAAGAAAAAGAACTTACTTTGCCTGTTCTGCAGTCCCATAGTTCTAATTGGATTCACATTGTAAATGTTAATAGTTCAACCATAAGAAAAAGAACCTATCTTTGCTTGTTCTACAGGCCCATAGTTCTTCGGTTATTAAACTATCGTCAGTCAATGACAACAAAGCTGATGCACATTTCTTTGCTAATTTAGCATCTTCATATCGTGTCCCAGCAATTTCCCACATACGAGAAATGAGTCTGTAGTGGAAAATTGATATTTGAATAAAATTCAGATGACATGATATTAGTGCTTGTACATGATTTTATTTTAATTAGTCCAAGATTGAAGTAGAAAAATTCAGATAGTAACTGTTAATTCAATAAAACAACCTAGATTTGACCACAGAGAGCAAACGAGGTCTTCTTTCTTCTGGAATATCCCCAATTTTCTTCCTGTAAATCGTTCAAACTGAAATTTGGTAAAAGAGAAAATTTGCTAAGATAACTACATAAGTATGAAATATGGGAAGAATTCAGTTTTTTTTCCATCAATCGTAAACGGTAGTGGTACGGAGAAAAGGTTGAAAATATTTGTTTATTTATTTTTAAAGAAGAAATTATGTTGATTACATGTAACAATCTTTTGGCAATAAGCTGAGGCTTACAGGAATATTTCCACTGAGATTGTTGAAGGTCAAGTCCCTGGAAAGATGGTGCATAAAAAAATTCTCGTCTCAGCAATTCGCCATGGGTAAAAATATGTATTCTAATAAAAGTGAAATGAGAAACTTACAGTGACTTCAAATTAGAAAATCCACCTATATACTCATGGATCCGATCAGATATTAACAAATTTCTCAAAACACTGTATCATATCATGCATTATAAAAACTCAGAATAATGACATGTGCCTGCAATTTTTGGTTTAACACCTGATGGAAACTTACAAATGGTGCATCTTTTTCATATTCTGAAGTGGTGGAAAATCCGTGATCCCTCTCATATCACCGATTCTCCTATATTTCATCAAAAAACAAAAAAACATAAAGCAAAAAACAAAAAAACAAAAACAAAAAGAAGAAGAAAAGGTAGTATAAAAAGGACAATTTGTTTTAACTACGGAATTCAAGTCATTTTCAAACGAACGGTCTTACAGTTCAGTTACTGAGCTCAAGTTAGCAAAACTAGGAGGAAATGGGACTTCCAAGGATGTTCCTTGCATATCTCTGTAAATACGTTGCAAAAGTAAAAGAATAAATTGAGAATTATAATCTTCTAAAATGAAACTAATTATAATGGAGAAAGTCTACATGAAGTAACGGTTTACACTCACAATCGATTGAGTTGGGTCCAATTACCAATAAAATCAGGAATTTTTCCAGAGATTGGATTTCCATCCATAACACTGCAGATTAATTTATAAATAAAGAAAGTTATTAACATGTAGAAACAACATTATTACAGTAATAAGAAAGTTATTAATAGAGTTGTGGGAATTGGACCTTCTAATTGGTTTTCTTTGATCACACTGTCATAATCAAGTGGTAGCATTACTAAGAAAAAGAAATTAAAGAAGAAAGTGTAACAAAATGAAAAGGCACCGTGACTATTTTTTTAAATGAAAAGCAAGAAGTGAAGTGAAATGCAGTATCAAAGGACGAAATGGTGGAGTTTGTTGTTTTGATTTTGGGATGGTGATTATTTGATTATATATTTGATGGCCACACCAATTAGAAGAGAAAATAAAAAGATTAATACCGTGAATAATGGAGATAAAGTAACAAACTAATAATAAAATTTTGGCGATGGGGGTTTTGGCTGTTATCATGATTGTATGTATATTAATTATTCAGGGCGGCTCCACCAAGGCGAATTCTAACAATGGTGAATCTACGCAATCCATTTTTGGAAAGATATAAGATTTTCTTTGCCTAAACAAGAATTGCAGGATCTCTTTATTCTTGAGGTAACCCATAGTCACTCGAGAAATTATAGTGGATTTGACTGTAAAGGCGTTAACTATGCCTAATTTCAATGCATATGATTAGAAAATTTTTGTTCCCTAATAAACATTTCAATAGTTGAAGCATCCACATGGCAATAACTTGTTTGTTACTTATAAACATGTTACTTGAGAATACTGCAGTGTAGCTGATATGCGAATTGAATACTATGGAACCATATATACAACTCTACATTACTTAGTACACATGAAGAAAAACTTTTAACAATGATATTTTAGTCTCACCCCCTACAGTAGTCCCAAAATGAGGTGAATTTGCATTTTGACTGGCCAATGTTGTGGTGGAATTATCATTTTTGTCTCATAATTGTAAAAGTACAACCGTGTTTATTCTGCAAATTCAAATAGCTTGCTCAATTCCGTATATTGCTTCAGAATAATATAAAATGGATGATCTTTCACTAATGCTTACAGTTGCAGATTTCAGCGTCAAAAAAAATCTACCGAAGTTATTATCGAAATGAAATTGTAAGGCTATAGGTATAGGACTAAAAAGGTAGAAACAATGAAGCAAAAATCAAGTTGTATACTCCAGAAATCACAAAAGGTAATCAATAATCAAATTTGATTATACCTTGACAGTTTTCCTTGTTATACGCTCTGATAATCAATATGTCCTACATTTATGAAGCTTGCAATCTTCCCATGCTTGACAGCCTATTTCCATAGAAGAGTAAAAATGAGTCATGACTAAGGAAAATAGACATAAAAGATATTCTTACTCATGCGCAAAGTAGAGACAATATGGCAAAAAGTAAGAAATAAGTGTCGGTGTAGGGCTTTTCTATTACTCGAACAAAAAACTCCAAGTCTACAGATGACAAAATTAGAGAGGTTGTTTTAAATCAGAACCAAGATCAATATAATAGTTTAATCGTATGAGTTTCACCAACAAAAACGAAGAAGCATTACCTCAAAATGATACTACAACCAAAAAATTAGTCTGCCTTCAACCACTACAATCACGGCTTTAACAGTTTAGGCAAAAAGTGAACTCAATGGAAACCTCGCTTCCTCATCCCCATAATAAATACTGACACATAAAAGGCTTGATGAAAAATGTGGAGGTGAAAATAAAATGAGGCAAACAACAGGCTTCGCTTCCAGAACCCGAGTGGCAAAACTTGTAAACCCATCTACCACCAACAAAAAGATGTCTGTAACAACAAAAGGAAACTGGTAGCTTCTTGTTACATCTAATTTCTTACCATAAAGAATAAAAGAGACAAAGCAGTATGAATAAATCAACTGTTGACACAAAACACAACGAAAGAAAGAATAACCTAGTCTCTTTTCTGTTTGTCTGTTCACTAGTTTACTAGCACTTTTCTGTACTCGCATTTTTCAAAAGAAGATAAACAAAACGCAATGAAAGACAAACTGGTAGTTTTCTGTGCTTGCATTTTTCAAAATCAGAAATAAGGTACAACATAATTACCTCATGGCTAAGATGCCATAAATTCCGGGCTCGGCTGTAGATGGATTTTTTTGTAACAGTGATTGGTACGTTGTGCTTTTTTGCATATTCAATGGCTAAGGTGTAGCATTTCCAGCCATAAACCATAAGCTAAATGATAATAATTCTAATTAGAAGATACAAATTGGCAAGCATAAACGTAAATTCAATGGCTAGCTACTTCTTAACTACATCCATAATAATGTGTAATTTATTTTTTATTAAGAGAAAAATGCTCCATGCATGTACTAGCTACCAATAAGGTCTGTACTCTGTACTGTATTGGCATAAGGCTATTATAAATAGTATAAAGCCGATGCTGATAAAGTGAGTTGTAACAGTTTGAAACATTTGGTTAATGAAAAAAAGGCATATGAATCACGATTCAATTCATGTATATCATCTGTGTGAATCTCAACCATATATATGTACAAAAAACAATGCAACTGAACTTTCAGAGGAAAGAGTAGTAGATTTAAACACTGTTACACGGTTATAGCTACAGCTGAGAATGGCCACAATATTTTGCTAACTTTGTACCTGTCTCTTCAATAAATGATACTTTGATTTCCACCAAAAAATTACAGAAAATTAATTCCTTGCTTTGAACGCTCTCTTTCAGATATATCACACTTTTTAATATGTTTATTTTAAGAGCTAGGCTCCTAGGTTCACATGGAAAAATAATATGGATTCAGAATTCTTTCTTCATTTCTGATCAACTTTTTTGCATATTCAATGGCTAAGCTTATATTTATAAACCATAAGCTAAATGATAATAATTCTAATCAAAAGATACAAATTGGCAACCATAAACGTAAATTAAATCAGAGGTAATCAAAAGGTGTCATCCAGATCAAAACAAAAACCAATAAATCTATATAGTTCTGTAGAAATAATGTAAGATTAACCAGACCAAGATCATTATTAAAATCGGAAACCCTAATTTGATGAATTGAATTTCCAAAGAACAAACTCAACCCTAAAGGAGTTGCTTTTACCAAATAAAACTACTCGACATGTGAAATTGGAATGGAACGCTGGTATTTAAATAGCGACCTATGACTATAGAAATTAAGTACCTCGGCAGCTAGATACTCGAGCACCGCAGCATATAGACAATAGCTCCGGTGCCGACTCTCTCAACGTATTTTCCTGCCTTCAGAAATCTGGCGATCCTTCCAACTGGAAACTGAAGCCCTGCTATTGACGATCTAGAGACTGATTTCGGAGATGAAGTTGCAAAATGACTTGGAATCGGTCGATTTGGAATCTGAAGTTGCGAAGCGATTTGGATGGGAGAACTAGGTTTTCCTATTTTTATTTTACTAACGAAAGGGCCGGTTAAAGAAGCGAGATGCATGTTCTATTACAACGGGCAGTCATTACCCGTTGTAAAAAGAGTATTGAATAGGGCATCTATTACAACGGCCCTGAATTGACCGTTGTAATAGCCTTCTATTACAACGGGCACCAAATGCCCGTTGTAAAAAGGGTTATGTATAGGGCATCTATTACAACGGTCCTGAATGGACCGTTGTAATAGCCTTCTATTACAACGGGCAGCAAATGCCCGTTGTAAAAAGGGTGTTGTAATAGGGTATTTTTGTTGTAGTGATAACATCCAAATCATCCAAAAAATCAACCAATAGCATCCATCACAATCAATCATCCAAACAATCAATATAATTCACAACAATCACATAGTTATCAATATCGGGTATTTTACTGGCAATTAAATTCCAATTCAATTTAACCGTCAATTCAAATTTCTATTAATTAATTCAGATGTCAATTTAAACGTCAATTAAATTGTCAATTAAATTTATCAAACAACAATTAATAAATTCAAATCACTTCATAATTTCAAATTTGACTAACATAAAATATATTCTAGTACTTCATGAGCGTATAAAACACTCACCTTTATTTGAAACTGAAAATAATTCCAGCTTCAAATAAATGCCAATCCAATGCTAAGTTGTAGACGACATCGATACGATTCCAACGTCACTCGTTTCGTCCAAAACGGACCTCCTATGGAGAAGTTACGATTAAATTAGCATTAACAATGTAATTAAAACTAAATTAACTAAAAAAAACCAAACCCTTACAGTACACTATCTTCCTCTAATGACTCGCGTACAGGAACTCGGCCTAACCCATACAAACGCGAAAACCTCTCGTCCACACACGCACAAGACGACATTGGTCAATGATCCCCATCACCACAGCGTGCACCACACGCCGCTTCACCACCACGCTAAGTGCGGTGCCTTCCGCCGCTTCCTTTCTCGAACGAAACCCCAAAAACGCGCGTGACTTCCTAGCTCGATTTTGGCGAATCCGAGACGTTACGCCATGAATCCACTATTGGATGTGTAGAGCTCGTCGAGCTCTACATCTTTGCTTTTAAAAGTTTTTGAATCCGATGAACGAATTAAGAGAGATCGAGGAGAGAAATTTGGTGATTTTCGGCCATTAATTTCGTTGGAGGCACGGCTGAAGATAGGGTTTTATGAAGAAGGAAATGAACGGCTTATTATATAAGTTTCCGACCCAATTGACCCGCGAAAATTCCGAACTCCAAACGACTCGTGTCACCTGGCGATCATAGTGTTTTATCCCCATTTCGAACACAAAGGAACTAGTTTCGAGGCCTAATTCGATCGTATTCAGAAGATAGCTTTTCAAAATCAATTAATTTTAATCGAATTCCTTAAATTAATTTCTACGCGTTTCAAGGTCGCACGGCCAAACGATAAGTCCAATCATTATGAAACTTGAAATCCTATAATAATTCACTATTACGGATCCGATTAAACTGGTTTCATCGAAACCCAAGACAGTGGCCAAAATGGCTATTATTACCCGTTAAATAAAATATAAAATTTCCAATTTCTAATTATTCACTTTTAAATCCAATTTTAAATGTTAACAATCTTAATTCATAATTAAATAAAGTTTAAATCAATTTTCGATATCATTTTCATTCACCTTAAATTTAGAATTCAATTATTCAAATAATTTCCAATATTAAATTTAAACAATTTAATTATCCAATAAATCACTATAATTGAAATATAAGTCATTTAACTTATAAATTTTAAATTTAAAATAAATTCAAATAATAAAACAACTATTTCCATTTCACAGTAATTCAACATTATTATTCAATTCAAGCTATTGATTGTAAACACATTAAATACATAGAATTTCATTTCAATTTTTGTTATCGCCAAAATCTTCGGAATTGTTTATTTCAAAATTTTATTATACTCAATAAACTACAATAATAAATCATTAAATTTTTATTTCTACCCATTTTTATCCAATAATCACATTAAATTTAATAATTTAAAAATAGTTAAAAGTACGGGTTGTTACACCCAAAATGCTTAAATTTTTAACCAAGTAAAAATATGTAAATAAATGTTAGAATCATGGCGAGGGAATAAATTTATGGTCATAAAAACTTGAATAAAAAACTATTCTAAATGTATCATGATTCACATGTTGAATCAATGAGATTAACGTCAAATAAGAAGAATAATATTGAATGTCACACTAAGGACACTACCAAAAACTATAATGTAATGTCGTAACAATGCTCAATGCCGAAACAAGAAATAGCCAAAATTAATAAGTAATGCCGGAATAGTTTAAAATATTTTCATGAAACGAACTAAATGTATAAGTAATCAATGAATCTGCTACAATGATTATGTCAAGAGAAAACGATGTCGTTTAAGATTTAAATAAGAATGTTGGAAATGGTTACCGAAGTGGAGTAGTAAAATACAACAAGATTATTGGCATCATATGATAACCCTATAAATCAATACCGAATTCAAACGACAACACTTTTAGCTAATGTCGAATTCATGTGTGCTGCACCTATAGCTAGTGACCGACATAAAATTTCTCATGACAATAACACTCAGGCCTTAGACTGGCCGTCACACGTTGATTTGTTTACTAACGATATAAATATCTCACGCTATGATGATTTCTAACTTTTATGTCGATTGTCGAAATAATAAATAAAGGGTAATTAATTAATGTCGATCATCATAATGATGATGTAGGGCATTAATTTCAGAATAAAACAGAGTAATATCGGGTTTCAGGTTTAATAAACCCTCCACTTTATCATTAAGCTAGAATCTCACAGGCATCAAAATCAATGTCGCCTAACCCTAATTGATCTAACAGAATTTTCAGCTATCGGGTCTCAGGTTTAGATAAGCTACTCATTTCATAAATAAAATAAAAGCTCCTAGGCATCTAAATCGATGTCGCCTAATTCAAATTAACCCATTAAAATCACCCAACGATATAGTAATTCAAGGTTAAGCATAACAAATTATCGATTGAACTAGAAGATTGAAGATTCCAAATCTAATATCCAAACTTGAGTGACAATCAAAACCAAAAAACCCTGAATTGAGCCCTAATAGTAATTTGAATATAAAATTTTATAAGCTAATTTATCGAATCAAACAATTAAAGTAAAAACCATACCTTGGATTAAACTTTAACACTGAAAAGTCAAAAGTTTATGAGAAATTTTATGGATTTCAAACTTTTTTCCTGAGTTTTGAATTGTAGGTAAAGGAAAGAATGAAGAAGAAACTCTGTTATTTATAGGAAGGAAGAAGGCGAACAGATACCGTTAGATCAAATTTAAATAAGCAGTTGGATCTACATAGAATAGCAATAGGTGGCAAGCGCCATTATCAAGATATTGACTTGAAAATTCAGTGCTTCTTTTATACTGAGGGCAAATGTTACTACCGATATTGATCCCGAAGGCATGAGGGCATGTCGACAACAAGAGTGCTGAGATAAAAAAATCTTGCAACCAAAGGAGGACATCAATGCGATATGGAATATTGAATGCCACCAGCACACATGGCATCAATGTCGCACACCATTAATGCCACATGTAACAACCCAAAATTTTTTTTAAGAAGTATTTTTTTTCTTTTATTTATAAACTTTGGGGTTTTAATTTACAAAAAAAAATTGAATTCTTTTTATAAATAGTCACCAAAATTTTATTAATATAAGCCAATTCTATAAATTCTTATTTTGGTTAAAGTTTAAAATTTATTGGAATTTAAATCTTTTAAATTCTAACTTCCAAATCTTTTAATTTAACTAAATATATTGGTAACAACATTTTATTTCCACTTTTGTTCTTTTTTGGTTATACACCTTTAAATCAAGTAATTAATATTCTGTAAAAGAAATAAACTTTATACGTATACACATTTGTTTCTTAGTTAATCGATTAATAAATAAATTTTTTTAAATTGAATAATATATAGGAAATAAATTTTACGTTTTCTTTTTTCGTATATACATCAGTTATTTGTTAAATGTTAAGTAAATCAAACCAATGTAAACAAATCAAAAGTGAATTAAGTAATAAATTTTAAAGTTAATAGAGTATAAATAGGCTATTTAAAATACACGTTTTAATTTGTACGTTATATACGTTTTGATTTATTTAGTTAGCATATATGTGGTTCGTAGCTAATGAAGATTCTTTAAAACGTATATTTTACTAAAAATAGGTAGAGAATAAATAAGTAATGTATAAATTTAGATACGTTACTTTTGTTATAAATTTAGCGTATATTGTACAAACTATATTTGAAATAAATAAATAAGAAACGAATAGTTTCTAATCACATTACTTTACATTTATATCAGTACCTTTAATTGTGACAGTTAATTCTCCTTCCGTTTCAAATTTTGAAACGTGCTGCACACATATTAATTGCTTTAATTATCTGCGTCAATCAAGTGTTTTCTGTTACTTTTCATTTATTTTATTGCCAACAGTACAAAATCAAACGTTTAGTTTCATTACTCTAAAAAATTTCGTGCAACTTTCACCCTTGTTCAATTCATATACGGTCATTCTCTCTCCTCTGCGCTGTTTAATCAATTCATTCCTTATATATATTAATTGATAAAAGCATTGTTTGTTGCTTTAATTAACCTTCAGCAAATCTAGGGATTTGACGGTTGCTATTTGTTTATCTTCATCTGACTATTCATTGTTTGAAACTATTCGATTTGATTTAATATTCGCATTTATTTATGAGATCTTCCATTTAGTTTCTTTCCTCAGCGCAAAGTTCTCCCTTTATCTACTGTTCTGTACGATCACTGGAAGAAACGTATAACGTATGTACGTTTTTCCATTTTTCATTATTTGATTTGGCTATAGCTCATATTTTATTTGCATGTATAAATCAACGTGAATATTTATTTCCTAAAATCCTCACCTGCTACTTTATATTTATTATTTATAGGATACGTTTTCCAATTTGTGCCTATTCGTTTTTCCTACGTTACTTGTTTTAACCGCTGAAACTTTTTTTTTCTTTTTTTTTTTACTTTTGGTAGTTCAGTTTTTCCACTTTACCCATTTTTATTTCTTTGCTTCTCCCTTCCTGTCCTCTGCTTTCAATATATTTGACAAATCCATCTTCATATTTCACTCGGCAAGAAGAGAAGGAAAAAAAATTTAGAATAAAAATAAAATAAAATCTTTGATTGACACAATTTTTGCTTGCCATATTTTTTCTTTCGCCTAAATCACGCAATTACTTCTGTTTAAATTTCGAAACCACGCATTATCTCCCTTACCACGTCAGTGTCTGCATCTCCTGTTTGAGCGAACTTTCCTATATATATTTCAACTCGCGTTCACAAATTTTCACTGCATTTCTTCATCTCCATCTCTCGCGTGAGCTTCAGCCGTCAGTTAAATGGCCGCATGCTTTTCCTTTATTTAATTTTTTTCTTCTTCTTCTTATTTTTCTTTTGATTTCATTTTCTGATTTTGGGTTTTCGTTTATATTTATATGTTTTATTTTATATGAAACCGTATGTTTTATAAAAAAAAATATAATAATAAAAATAAATAAATTAGATATGTATAATATGTATAAGGAAGCATATATTTTATGTGTGGGTTAAAAGCATTCCATTGATGTATATTTTAAAAGTTATTTTATAATAATAAAGTTTAAAAAAAAAGTTTTAAAAGTTATTTTAACTGTTCAGTGTATAAAATATATATATATATATGTAAAATTTTATTGTGTTTGAATTAAATATCGATTTGAAAATATACGTTTTAAATTAATTTTTCTGAAAATTATATATGCAATGTATCTTCTTCATCGATCCCGTTTTGATTTGAATTCGTCTACTCCTATTTATCAGCTTATCCGTGATTCATGTCAATCTTGTTCGTTTTGGAAATTCGTTCTTGGATTCGTAACCCATTTCAAATCTCTCTAGCCTCGAAAGGTGAGTAATCACTCACGATTTAGCGTTCTTATATTTATTAAATTTGATTTCAATTGAAACGACAATTGAAATATGCTGCTGTAGTTATTTAAATTGTTATATATGCTAATTATCTGTAACTGTTCACCTGTGGGATATGACCCCATATCCTGTTGTTTATATTATATTGTTATTGATGATATATGGCTGTTGTTGTATTTTATATTAGTATCTGTTATCACTTTGCAAGTTCCCTGTTAGTATAGAATCACTATATGGGTTGAAATGATACATACTCGAACGGACTTTAGAATAGGAGAAAATCGTTATGGGTTGAAATGATAAACCCAAACGATTTTCATTTGAATTGAAATTGGGATTACGGGTTGAAATGATATCTACCCGTATATATTTAAATTTCGGATTGAAATGATAAATATCCATATCACTTAACCGTATGATAGATATATATACAGACACCGTTGGTCCATATATATAAATATTTTGAAAATAAATTCTATGGTTTGGAAAGAAATATATGGTTTTAATAAATGTTGAGCCTTAAATTA
Source organism: Allium fistulosum (assembly GCA_030737815.1). NCBI lineage: Eukaryota > Viridiplantae > Streptophyta > Magnoliopsida > Asparagales > Amaryllidaceae > Allium > Allium fistulosum. The sequence goes on from CM060902.1 coordinate 1,219,274,222, forward strand.
TTATATATAAATGGGAATGATTGATATAGATTTAATAATGATATTTAATTTAATTAAGATTGGTTAAATACATATAATATGGTTGAGTATTTAAATTTATGTTCCAAAATAGATTTTAGTAATAATTTGAATAAGTTAAGGTTGGGAAGATAATTTGAATTTAGTAAAGAATTTTATTTAATTAAACCGATTTAAAACTTATTGAAATTGAGATTTAAGATATGATTTATAACTTGGGTTTAATTTAAATAATTTAATGAATAATTCTTGTTTAAATAAATTTAAGGAAATATTTAGTAAAAATGAAATTTAAGGCTAGTTAAATGATATTGAATTAATTAAGTGAATATTCCCTGATTAAATAATAATGAAGTTAAATCAAGAGCTATATGAAACGGTTAAATTTAACTTTGAAATATTGAATATTAAAGCCTTGAAATATATTAAAAATTTAAATGGTCTATTGAGAACTAAATTGAATTGATGAATTGAGCTTTGAATAAATTTGAATTTGGAATTTGAGTTAATTTGAATCGATTTGTGAGACTTGAGGAAATTATAAATACTTTACTTTATAAATTATTTAATGTATATACACTATTTTGGAAAATAGATATTTTCGAAATGAAAATGATATTTTGGTTTTGAAGTATAAATTTATTTGAAATGACCACGGTGTTATAGTGTATATTTTCACCTTGTAGATAGTTCCGCAGATCCTTAGAGGATGGTTATCCCAAACATCATTTAAGTTACTTGTATTTCAGTTGATATTTCACTTGAGTTGGATTTATTAGTATAAGAATGTTAATCCTGACTCGAGTGTTTTGTGTTTTGCTTTACGCTCGGGTCAGACTGAGTGATATAGCATTTGGGACTCACCCTTGGAGTTTGGAGCTTCATTTGGAGATCCAACTATCGATTCAGCTTTCAGCTTTTCCAGTTGATTTGTTCAGAGAGGTCATCTATTCGTACTGAAGACTTCACTGTATTTGAGATATTCTGTTGTATTTTATTTTAACTTTGATGTTTATATAGTAGCTTCATGAACTACTATTTTATCTATTCCGCTGCGTATTATTGTATTACTCTGTGTCTGTGATTCTGTGATTGATTTATTTACTGTATATGCTGAGTTTGCCAAATTTAAATTAACAATCTATTATTTTGAATTATTCAAGTCCGACATGTGTGGATTTATTGTCGATTTGAATGGTCCAAAATAGTGGGTTGTTACAGTTGGTATCAGAGCTTTTGCTCTAGGCGAAACTTAGCATATTGTAAATTTATTTACAGAATCACTTTCGTTTGAGTTTAATCTCTTCCTTTTGACTCGATTTCCTTTGAACTTTGGAACGTTCCCTACGGTTCCAAAATTTTACTTGTCTCTCTATTGGTATTCTTTTGATTCTAGAGTATCCCATAACTCCACTTCGAATGATCTCTATAAGAATAGGCGATCCCGCCGATCTTTGAATGTTTTGTAAAGGGGTGAAACTCCTTTACAATTGGCATTGATTCACCGAAGATTTATATATCACTCGGTTTAGATGCTTCTATCTCTTGATATGCCGAATTCTATCTCTGGCAATCGAATGTCGATTTGCCTTAGATTTCCGCATCGATTATATTTTTGAAGTCACGGTTGACTCTAGGGTCATCCACGATTTATAAAAATATATCTATCTTTTATTTTTAAATTTAATTATCTCATCTTCGTTCGAGCCTATCTTCGAATCAAAATTCTATTTGGTTAGAGTCCCTCTAATTTGAATCTCTATCTTCATTTTGAAATATATTCTTAAATCATCCTTTGAAAAATCGGGTTTGTTTGTATTTTAGAAATTGCTATATAAACCGATATTATTATTTTGATAAGTATGATTATATTCTATATATAAAAGAGAAAATGTTTTCAATAAAGATTATATACCCTTTTTAAAATGAGAATTTGAGGTTTAGAAAGGATTTGTAATTTTGAAAAAAACTATATAAGAAATTTGATTTATCTAAAAATGATTTATAACTAAAGGATTCTAAATTTGAAATTCGAGAATTGATCCCCGGTGTTTTGAAATTGGTTTTAGGATTTTGAAATATATAATAATAATATGATTTAAAAGTATTTTTCCGAATAAGAAATGTTTCAAATGATTTTAATGAGTTTCGAATGATTTCGAAGAAATTTCAAAAGAAGTTTGAGAAAATAGAAGTCCAGAACTCACTTATGTCGCTGGAAAATAATTTCGGTGATGAGTGCACGCATCATCGACATTGATTTTCGAGTTTCAGAGTGGGGGATAGGCCACTTTAGTAGCTTTGCTATGCGAGTGATTTTGTGAAAACATTTTAATTTCAAATTCTAAAGTAAGATTTGATATTTGAAAGATATATGTATATATATATATATATTTGAAATGATTTGAAGTAAGTCGGTGTTCAGTCATTGAGTTTCGGATTTGAAACCTATCTTTTGAAACTGATTTACTGATTTTGTTGATTTCCAACTCTTGAATTTGAAAATGATTTCTTCAACTATTTCGAAGGTTCGAGCACTTCCAAATCAAGGTTAACTTTTCAAAGCTAAGAAATTTTGAAAAGTATAAAGTATATAAGTTTGGTATGTATGTTAAAGTATGTAGTAATATGATTTAAATAAGTTGAAACTGTTTTGTTAAGTAAATGAATAAGGCAATTTTAAAATTTTCTAATATGAAATTTAGATTTGAAATGTTTTGAAAAGAATTTGGTCTTCAAAATATTTTGAATAAAATTTAGTTTAAATGTTGTAACTTAGTAACATCTTTATGAAACTATATATTTAACAAGTTGGAATAAATATATAGGTTGTACGTATGCTGTTTTATTCGCAAAATTAATTTGATCCAGGTTTGAATACACAAGTTCGAGGTGAATTACACCATTTCGTGTTAGGATTTTTCATTCGATTCTTGATGGCGAATATTTGATATGAATTTTGGGCTCGATTCTAGAATTCTCTATCATAGTATATGGCTATGCAAGGAGACTGATGGCTTCTAGTCGAGAAACCATATCAAAATCCGCATTAGGGAAGTCGAATGGACAATACTAGTTCGAAAGCGAACTTGTGTGATCGAGCTAGCGATCAAATGTGATTTTGCGAAATGATGACGTATGTACATCTTATATTCTAATATCATTGATATATTTTGATGCTGAAATTGAAAGCCGTTGGGTTAGAATATCTTTGCTTACTAAAAGAAAATTTCCAATTTAAATTACAAAGATATATAACCCATAAAAGAAAAGATATTCAATCCCATATGGCTCTTTATACAGCGAAATTTATTTTGTAAAATTTGATCCTTATATAAGATGGACTCTATGTAGGTATAAGATTGATTTTGAAAACCACTGGTTTTGGAAATGAATTGGTTGACTTAAATGATATTGATTTAGAAACTTGGATTATTTTCTAAATTTAATATGTTGGAAACTTTGAAACTAAAGATATTTAAATTGAGAAGAAATAATTTAGTGGGATTGTATATGATTTTGAAACTAAACTAATATTGAAACAAATTGAAATTTGAGAACCTTATTTTTACTAAATACCTGGTTTGGGAGTTATCGAACTTATATAAAAAATTTGGTTTGTATAAGTATGAGGTTGATTCGAAAACCATGGATTTGAAAAGGTACTCAATTTGAAAAGTGAAATCTTATATAATTGAAGTCTATATAAGTGTGATTTGATATACTTTTGATTTTGGAAAGGTATTTGATTTGAAAATAAAATCTTATATATAATGGACTTTATATAAGTATGATATTTGAAAGTGATTTGAAAAGGTACTATATGATACATATTTTTGAAGTAAAGATATGGAAAGTGCCTTCTGCTTGATATCTGCTTTGTGGCCACATTGTGGATTCATTCTATCGATATTTCTCTGATTTTTGGTTTTTCGGATATGATACTCGAGTGTCCATCGAATTCCATGGCGTTACCCATGGTCTTACAAGCGCGGATGCATAGCGCAACTGTCTGGCTGAGATGGCCTAGGGGTACGGATTGTTTCCTGGGGGATCCAGGCGTAACCATTGTGTATCCTACATCTATGTAGGTCGCATTAGTAGCGAAACCACCTGGCTGAGATAGCCTAGGGGTACAGATTGTTTCCTGGGGGATCCAGGCGTAACCATTGTGTATCCTGCATTCTACTAGTCATCATGGCGTAACTCGCAGGGCTGAGAAAGCTTACGGATATGGATTGTTTCCTGGGGGATCCAGGCGTAACCATTGTGTATCTGCGAACCATGGTTAGACAAAGGTTTTGTTTGTTTTTTTGTTTGGATTATACTTTCCATATCTGTTTTTAAAAGTTTTCCAGTATTTTCACTGGGTGTTGAAACAGGTCTACTAAGTACCTGGAGAATTCTAGCTTTGCGCCTGATCAACGCACTGTCAGAGTCTGCAGGAACGAGGATAAACTTGTTGAAACATCGAGTTATAAAAGTATTTTATTATAAAAGTATTTCCAACAAAGAAATTATGTATTAATATTTGAAATTGAAATTCTAATGGTTTGAATTAATTATTCATGCCCGATACTATTCTTTGAATCTACCTTATCTGCTCAGCTTTATTTATTCACCTATATTCTGTTTTTCCAAATCCTCCTCTTTTTCCTTGTTGACTATATCCTTTTTAAATATTGTTTATTTATATACAACATGGTTTAATAGAAAAATTTAGTGTTATAAATATTTTAGAAGTTATTAATTAAATAAAACATATTTAAAGTAAATGATGATTGATTTATTAATAATATTTGAAAAGTATCTTGAGATAAAAATTAATAAATTAATAAATTTATGAATTATGGATTTAACGTTTTCAATAGCTCCTTTGTAAATATAAGTAATGATGTAAATAATTGTTTTCAAATAGTTTACATATATTTATAAAGGTGTTATTTAAACATATAGATGGTATTTATGAAGGAAGCAAGAAATTTTACAAATGGGTTTTGAAAAGTATGAATATTTCGGGTAAAATTTATATAGTTTCAAATTAATTGTTTAATCTTAACTTTCAATCTATTTTTCTTTTTGATTGTTTCTATTCTTCTACCTCCTTTCTTTTCGGGGACGAAAAGTTTTGAGTGGGGGAGAGTGTAACAACCCAAAATTTTTTTTAAGAAGTATTTTTTTTCTTTTATTTATAAACTTTGGGGTTTTAATTTACAAAAAAAAAATTGAATTCTTTTTATAAATAGTCACCAAAATTTTATTAATATAAGCCAATTCTATAAATTCTTATTTTGGTTAAAGTTTAAAATTTATTGGAATTTAAATCTTTTAAATTCTAACTTCCAAATCTTTTAATTTAACTGAATATATTGGTAACAACATTTTATTTCCACTTTTGTTCTTTTTTGGTTATACACCTTTAAATCAAGTAATTAATATTCTGTAAAAGAAATAAACTTTATACGTATACACATTTGTTTCTTAGTTAATCGATTAATAAATAATTTTTTTAAAATTGAATAATATATAGGAAATAAATTTTACGTTTTCTTTTTTCGTATATACATCAGTTATTTGTTAAATGTTAAGTAAATCAAACCAATGTAAACAAATCAAAAGTGAATTAAGTAATAAATTTTAAAGTTAATAGAGTATAAATAGGCTATTTAAAATACACGTTTTAATTTGTACGTTATATACGTTTTGATTTATTTAGTTAGCATATATGTGGTTCGTAGCTAATGAAGATTCTTTAAAACGTATATTTTACTAAAAATAGGTAGAGAATAAATAAGTAATGTATAAATTTAGATACATTACTTTTGTTATAAATTTAGCGTATATTGTACAAACTATATTTGAAATAAATAAATAAAAAACGAATAGTTTCTAATCACATTACTTTACATTTATATCAGTACCTTTAATTATAACAGTTAATTCTTCTTCCGTTTCAAATTTTGAAACGTGTTGCACACATATTAATTGCTTTAATTATCTGCGTCAATCAAGTGTTTTCTGTTACTTTTTATTTATTTTATTGCCAACAGTACAAAATCAAATGCTTAGTTTCATTACTCTAAAAACTTTCATGCAACTTTCACCCTTGTTCAATTCATATACGGTCGTTCTCTCTCCTCTGCGCTGTTTAATCAGTTCATTCCTTATATATATTAATTGATAAAATCATTGTTTGTTGCTTTAATTAACCTTCAGCAAATCAAGGGATATGACGGTTGCTATTTGTTTATCTTCATCTAACTATTCATTGTTTGAAACTATTCGATTTGATTTAATATTCGCATTTATTTATGAGATCTTCCATTTAGTTTCTTTCCTCAGAGCAAAGTCCCGACTTTATCTATTGTTCTGCACGATCACTGGAAGAAACGTATAACGTACGTACGTTTTTCCTCTTTTCATTATTTGATTTGGCTATAGCTCATATTTTATTTGCATGTATAAATCAACGTGAATATTTATTTCCTAAAATCCTCACCTGCTACTTTATATTTATTATTTATGGGATACGTCTCCCAATTTGTGCCTATTCATTTTTCCTACGTTACTTGTTTTAACCGCTGAAACTTTTTTTTTCTTTTTTTTTTACTTTTGGCAGTTCAGTTTTTCCACTTTACCCATTTTTATTTCTTTGCTTCTCCCTTCCTATCCTCTGCTTTCAATATATTTGACAAATCCATCTTCATATTTCACTCGGCAAGAAGAGAAGGAAAAAAAATTTAGAATAAAAATAAAATAAAATCTTTGATTGACACAATTTTTGCTTGCCATATTTTTTCTTTCGCCTAAATCACGCAATTACTTCTGTTTAAATTTCAAAACCACGCAATATCTCCCTTACCACGTCAGTGCCTGCATCTTTTGGTTGAGCGAACTTCCCTATATATATTTCAACTCGCGTTCACAAATTTTCACTGTATTTCTTCATCTCCATCTCTCGCGTGAGCTTCAGCCGTCAGGTAAATGGCAGCATGCTTTTCCTTTATTTAATTTTTTTTTTCTTCTTCTTCTTATTTTTCTTTTGTTTTCATTTTCTGATTTTGGGTTTTCGTTTATATTTATATGTTTTATTTTATATGAACCGTATGTTTTATAAAAAAAATATAATAAAAAAAATAAAAAAATTAGATATGTATAATATGTATAAGGAAGCATATATTTTATGTGTGGGTTAAAAGCATTCCATTGATGTATATTTTAAAAGTTATTTTATAATAATAAAGTTTTAAAAAAAAGTTTTAAAAGTTATTTTAACTGTTCAGTGTATAAAATATATATACATATATATATATGTAAAATTTTATTGTGTTTGAATTAAATATCGATTTGAAAATATACGTTTTAAATTAATTTTTCTGAAAATTATATATGCAATGTATCTTCTTCATCGATCCCGTTTTGATTTGAATTCGTCTACTCCTATTTATCAGCTTATCCGTGATTCATGTCAATCTTGTTCGTTTTGGAAATTCGTTCTTGGATTCATAACCCATTTCAAATCTCTCTAGCCTCGAAAGGTGAGTAATCACTCACGATTTAGCGTTCTTATATTTATTAAATTTGATTTCAATTGAAACGACAATTGAAATATGCTGCTATAGTTATTTAAATTGTTATATATGCTAATTATCTGTAACTGTTCACCTGTGGGATATGACACCATATCCTGTTGTTTATATTATATTGTTATTGATGATATATGGTTGTTGTTGTATTTTATATTAGTATCTGTTATCACTTTGCAAGTTCCCTGTTAGTATAGAATTCACTATGGGTTGAAATGATACATACCCGAACGGACTTTAGAATAGGAGAAAATCGTTATGGGTTGAAATGATAAACCCAAACGATTTTCATTTGAATTGAAATTGGGATTACGGGTTGAAATGATATCTACCCGTATATATTTAAATTTCGGATTGAAATGATAAATATCCATATCACTTAACCGTATGATAGATATATATACAGACACCGTTGGTCCATATATATAAATATTTTGAAAATAAATTCTATGGTTTGGAAAGAAATATATGGTTTTAATAAATGTTGAGCCTTAAATTATTATATATAAATGGGAATGATTTATATAGATTTAATAATGATATTTAATTTAATTAAGATTGATTAAATACATATAATATGGTTGATTATTTAAATTTATGTTCCAAAATAGATTTCAGTAATAATTTGAATAAGTTAAAGTTGGGAAGATAATTTGAATTTAGTAAAGAATTTTATTTAATTAAACCGATTTAAAACTTATTGAAATTGAGATTTAAGATATGATTTATAACTTGGGTTTAATTTAAATAATTTAATGAATAATTCTTGTTTAAATAAATTTAAGGAAATATTTAGTAAAAATGAAATTTAAGGCTAGATAAATGATATTGAATTTATTAAGTGAATATTCCCTGATTAAATAATAATGAAGTTAAATCAAGAGCTATATGAAACGGTTAAATTTAACTTTGAAATATTGAATATTAAAGCCTTGAAATATATTAAAAATTTAAATGGTCTATTGAGAACTAAATTGAATTGATGAATTGAGCTTTGAATAAATTTGAATTTGGAATTTGAGTTAATTTGAATCGATTTGTGAGACTTGAGGAAATTATAAATACTTTACTTTATAAATTGTTTAATGTATATACACTATTTTGGAAAATAGATATTTTCGAAATGAAAATGATATTTTGGTTTTGAAGTATAAATTTATTTGAAATGACCACGGTGTTATAGTGTATATTTTCACCTTGTAGATAGTTCCGCAGATCCTTAGAGGATGGTTATCCCAAACATCATTTAAGTTACTTGTATTTCAGTTGATATTTCACTTGAGTTGGATTTATTAGTATAAGAATGTTAATCCTGACTCGAGTGTTTTGTGTTTTGCTTTACGCTCGGGTCAGACTGAGTGATACAGCATTTGGGACTCACCCTTGGAGTTTGGAGCTTTATTTGGAGATCCAACTATCGATTCAGCTTTCAGATTTTCCAGTTGATTTGTTCAGAGAGGTCATCTATTCGTACTGAAGACTTCACTGTATTTGAGATATTCTGTTGTATTTTATTTTAACTTTGATGTTTATATAGTAGCTTCATGAACTACTATTTTATCTATTCCGCTGCGTATTATTGTATTACTCTGTGTCTGTGATTCTGTGATTGATTTATTTACTGTATATGCTGAGTTTGCCAAATTTAAATTAACAATCTATTATTTTGAATTATTCAAGTCCGACATGTGTGGATTTATTGTCGATTTGAATGGTCCAAAATAGTGGGTTGTTACACCACATTTCTTCAACAATGGCCATTAGATGATATTGCATTCATGAAAAAGGGTTTATCGAATAGTAGAGCATCTCGCGTTGGTAAATAATAACGAAAGTATGGAAATGACATATCGTCAAATTCAATATCGAAGGCCCACAATGATGCCTTGTATCACCAATGCCTCTCTCCACCAATAAAGTGGAATAAATGATGCCACATCCCATATGTCACCAGTGGACAACATCATATGAAGCCAATACTATATTTCACCAAGGCAAGAATTGATGTCGTGCACCATTGGGATCATATATCATCAAGGCAGTGAAATCAGATGACATCATACCGTAAGCCATCAATGTTATAGCGGCAGGATATATCATCCATATCGCACCACATAGATGCCATGCTCTATCAATGTCGCACTTCACCCATGAGGATATAATTGATGTCGCATCAAGTTGATATTGCCTCGGGTTGATGCCACATCTCTTCAATTCCACCTTCTTTTGAAGTCGCACTTCAAGTAATGTCATTCCTCTATGATGCCATTCATCACCAATGCAGTCTCTCATTAATGCCGCCTCTTAGTAATGTTGCCCCTCGGGTAATGCCGCCTATTATCAATGCCGCTTATTATTAACGTCGCGCCTTAATGATGCTATGGTTCACCAATATACAAAGGGATGCTGTGGATTATCAAAACAAAGCATAACGCTAGACACCATAGAGAAGAACCTTGATGCTGAAGATCATCTAAATCAAATATAGCGATATGCACTATCAAAATGATTAATGCCAAAGGTCATGCATGCCGCATGGACATGTGGAAACCATGCCACAGTTCTCAACCCATATAAATGTGGACCTACGGGCATAAAGGAAAGGGCGAAAAATTCTTTTCTCCCTTTTTACATTTTAAACTTTATAATCCTAAATTAATTTGGGGATTTTGGTACTAATTGTACTTTTATACCAATCGCACATAAGTCCTTGTACATTCAACCATTGCATAGCATATGAATAAAGATATTATGACTTACAGCTTGTCTTGAGTTCTAAAGAACTTGTGATTTTTTAATCATAACTTGCTTCAAATTCTTAAACATGCATTGTCTCGACTTCTACTTGTATAAAACTGTTCTACTTTGATTGATGGCTTCAACATAAATTTGGGCATAGCTTTGAACATGAATAATTTATGACTTCGTCATGACTTGAACGTACTAAGCCTATTTACTTAGGCCCTTTCTCAACCAGATGTCGCTTTTGCCAACATTCGTTGAGGTCTATAAGGGTCAACCGAGCCTTCTCCCAACTAATTTCCTCTTTCTTTACAATTTTTAGGTGTTAACGAAGAAATTTGTCAACGACTAATATTTATGGCTAATTTTAATTATTTATTTCAAGCTTAAAATTGGACATAACCAATAGAGTTAGAGGTGTACCCTTGGGGCAATTATATAATTTGTTACGTATATCTAGCTCGATAGCCAATCTTGTTCAAAATAAAAGGCATTTTCTTTCTATTATATACTTGTTATATTGTGATATAATTAATTAAGTAATTTGTTTAAAGTATATTATAAAAAATCTTTAAATGATATATTATGTGATAGTAATTACAATGTGTTGTAATCATGAGAAATTTATCACAATAAAAATATAATATTATTTTAAATATTTCTAGTTAAGATGTTTCAAGATAGACTAATGATATATCCACCAAGACTAAAGTACGTAATGCTCTCCAAATATTAGGAAGTGTATTACTCATCGCTACTAGGGGCACCATGGGATTACCTATTGATATTTATTAGATAAATATGGAATGAATTACTCGAGATTTCTCTATTTTTTTAGTAAAACTAAGGTCAAATAGAAAATCTCAAAGTGATGATGTTACACGGTTATCTCGACTTAAGAATACTATTGAATTTCAATGTGGACACTCCACTTTTACTATGGTTAAATCATAGAATGACATCTATCGAATGGCTACAATTGGGTCTGAGTTGAAGCATTGGAAGTGAAACACTATTCAATAAAGAATTCGTCTTCTCAGTCATATGGAGCTAGTATTATGGTCAACTATAGTCAACTCAAAGTCATAGCCTTTGGTCAGAGTATTAGGGTTAATAGTTATTATTTTTATTGAAACAAATATTTTTTTTTTGGAATTACAAAGTTGAATGTGACTGATGTTGGAATTTTGACCAAAACCAAATTCCATAATCCCTAATATTATATAGTGTTGACGATGAGAATTGGTGTAAATGATCTTTGGTACTTGGTACCGCCTATAATAAGTAAAATTGGATTTTACCGAAAAGATGTGAGCAATAAATTCAGCTAAAATGTCAAATTACTTATTAAGGTGGCGTGTGAACATTAATATTTGAATGGTTCGATATTAATCGCTGACTGAATTTACACCTTTGAGTCGCATAACCGAAGATGGATACTTCAAATAAACCACATGATTTAATTAATTTATAATCATTGTAAATGAATTGTATCAATTAATATTTATGAAATATTAATTATTAAATTTTATTTTATTTGTTCTGGATATCACTAATATTTAATAATTGTATATAAACGCGCGTAACGATATACGATATCGATAGAATATTTAAATTAGATTTAGATAAAACAAATGTTGAATGGATTTGGAAATTTTTGAGGCCCACTCCACCTCTTTTTATAACCGGCCATGCATGGTGTGTGGGAAAGGACTTGATGAAATTTAATTAGGAATTAAATAAGGAAGGTTTTAAAGGAGACAATTGAAAGGTTTCAATGTTTCCTTTAAAAAATATTCACTCTCATTCATTCTATTATTCTTTTCTGACAAAATTTATTTTCTTCCCCTTGCTCTCCTCCTCTCCCTTAATGGCTGAAATTTTCATAGCCTCCATGGCTAAAAAAATTCCCAAAACAAATACAAATTAAATCAATTTATCAAAGGTGGCTCATACCTCTTAATCTTTGCAACATCTGGAACTTGATTCAAGAATGAAGGAGCGTTAATTCAACTTTTGGAAAACATTTGCACCAAAAATGGCCCAAACACCCAATCGAGTATTATGTATTAAAATTATCAAAGAAAAGAAGATAAAAGCAAGAAAGAGCACATAATTTTTATAGTGGTTCGGCGAATACTCTGGCTTATGTCCACTAAACATTGTTACTCGTTTTTGAGAGTTTTTGCAAACAGTGATTTTATAGATCGGTGGTCTTGGATTAGTAGAGGTCTAACAAGTTTACCAATCAGTGGTTTTGGATCGATGAAGATCCAAAAAGGTTTCGTGGAAAAGTAAAAAATATTCAAAAAATAAGAAGTTCTCTTTCAAGTTCATCTCCCCTCTTATTTATAGAAGAATATCCCTGAAATTATCTTTAAAACAGGTCCGCCATGTTCCTCACATTCACACGTTGCTCCACCAAAGTTTCAGGGTCAACCCGACCCATGACTTCATGGATCAGTACCATTCAATGGCTCTTGGATCCGTACCAATCAACTGCTCTTGGATCGGTACCGAACTAACTTAGAGTTCGATTTAAGAAATTTTGGTGTTTGTTTCAGGCTTGACCCGAGTATTTCCTAAGGTTGTTGTACTCGAGTTTTCCTTTGCTCGCTTAGAGTCTAACCTAGGGTTTTTGTATGTCCGACCCAAGTCAACTCAATACCTATCTATGGGGCTGAGTGAAAAAAATCAAGTCCGTTTTTTGCTCATTTTTTATATTTCCTTTATCTTGTTTTTTACGATGTTTCTCAAGCCCTTGGATCATTTCTTCATCGTTTTCTCATCCAATTCAATCATTTTAGTCCGTTTGAATACTAGAAAATTTGACCGTAACAACATACTAAGGTAATTCTCTGATTCGATATGTTTATGTGTTTTATTATTCATATGCTTTATTTTATTATTCATATGCTTGGACTCTATATGTTTCATCTTGTGTTTTAGTTGTTCATCTTGCAACACGTAATTTGAACCTCCTTTTATCCATCTAAACTAAAAGTATGTCTATTATGTTGTTTTGATTCAGATATACTTTTATTTTTCTCATTTCTTTATATGTCCATCATAATTGATATGATTTAGATCCTATGCTTACATTGATTATTTGTTGTTGTTCTCTGCATTATTTAGATCTGAATATTCTTATCACAAATTTATATATGCCTAATTTGTCTAATTTCTTTTCTTTTTTATTGGAAATTTTGTTTAAAAAAAGGCTAACTTTGATTGAGTTCTATTTTATAATTTATAAAATTAACATCACAAATGAAAATAAACTATATATGTTAATTATTTTAGTCTTACCTTGAAAATTAATTTCTTATGTTATATGATTGATGTTTTGAATATAAATATTTTGGATATTATTGACATAAGATACAAGATTTTCATTTAGAATTCATGAACGAAATCTTGTATAAATTGTAAATCTCTTATCTCTTTTTTAAATTTAAAGTTTTATGTAAAATCCAAAACTTTAGTTTCCTTTCTAAAATAAAATTTTGATTTAAACTGTTAACTCTAAATTCTAATATATTTATATATATATATATTACAAATTGTAATGTTTGCATATATATATATAAGTTATTTTAAATCTGAAACATTAATTGTAATATTTATATATATAGAAACATACATATGTTGCTTTATTCAAATTCACAAGATGGATCCTATATAATAATGTAATAATTAGTATCAAACTTATTTTTAATTAAAACCAAATTCATTATTGTTAATTTTAAATTTCAAAACTTATAATATTTTTTGATATGATATATATATATATATATATATATATATTGTGTGTGCATGTGTGTATGTATGTATATATGTATATGTATACGTATATTTATATGTTTATGTATATGTGTGTGTGTACTTATATTTTCCTACTTCAATACAACTATTTTATGTGTGTGTGTATGTAATTTAGTTTAAAACCTTAGACAATGAAGGTATATGTAAAGGGGAAATGGGTCCTTGTGGTGTAAATCATAGCACCTACATATGGTCACGTTAACTACGTACATTTCTTATGTATAGCACATGCACTTCACAAAAACTAATATATTTAATTACTTGTAAACTAAACTTATAATAGAAATCCTTTTAAACATAAATATAAAATGAATTTTTTATTTAAAATGTTTTAGATTGGATCTAAAATCCATTTAAGCTTCATAAACTCAACCAAGATCGAAATGAGATTTTTTTTTGAAATTCACCCATTTAGCCTACTTCTGACTGGTCTGTTCCTTTAATAACTATATATAAAAGTTAGATGACGGTTCGATTAATTTTGGGGTCAGAAATTAATTAATTAATTAATGATTTAAGAGGAGTCAAAGGAGTTTTTGGCTATGCTTGGTCAATATTGTAGGGCAGCCTAGGATGAATTTTTTGAAACTTTTACCAAGTCTTGAAAGCTAGAGGATCTGGTGGGGAGAAAGGTGCAGACCTTTAATTATAAATACAGACAGCCTCTACTATAATTAGACATTGAAATTTCTCTAGTGTCTGCCTCTATCTGTGGACAACCTCCTTGCCTTGGTAATGTTATCTTTTCATCTTTGTAACATGAAAAGAAGGAGACCATGATGCCTTAAAAGGAGATTTTAAACAAACAACATACTGGCTCTCGACAGGACCGTTCAAGCGAATGGTATAAGTTATGTTTATTATAATCTCACTTATATTTATATATTTACACTATCATGTATATTATTAGGTTGTAATTACATTCAACCCTTTTAAAAAAATTAAATTTGAAAGATATTTATTATTTTAAAACTCTATTAAATATAAATATTTCACACACACACACATATGAGGAGCGTTCAATGACACCCTTATTTTGCAGCACCCCTCTAGCCCCTTGATTTCCACCACAAGTTCCAGTTATAATACTCTCTCTCCTTTCACTACACATATTATCTAATTCGAAACTTGTGGTGGAAATCAAGAGGCTAGAGGGGTGCCGCAAAAATAGGGGTGCCATTGAACGCTCCTATATATATAATTAATTTTTATGTTTCGACTAATCTTTATAAAAAATTATATCTTTTAATATCAGATTCATGTATGTATTAATAATAATAAAAAAAGTTATCTTATATTTAAAATCTCAATTTTAAATTAATCAAAGATGAAGAATGTTTATATTTAATTATTGATTTTTGGTTTATATCATAAAATAATGTAATATACATTATATTAATATTTAAATATATTTTACTAAATCGATAAATTTAAAATTGAATTTTTAAACGAGATTAAATATATATTTGTATCCTGACTTGAAATAATATTTAAAAAACTATTTATTTTGGATCAAATTATAAAAATGTTATATATACTAATGTTTAAATATGTTTTGCTAAATCAACATATTTAAAAGTGGAAATTAGCCACAAGGGCCTCTCTAGCAAGTGGAATTAGTTTCTAGGACACACGGTTGAAATAATTACTTTTAAGGACAAAATGCAAAATAATTAGTTTCTAAGGCCAAAAAACCTATGAAATTATGTCCTTGAAAGTAATTGGACTGCTGACTTTGTCCTTAAAAGTAATTATTCTGCTGACTTTGGCCTTGAAATTAATTTCTGTGGATGTGTGTCCTAGAAACTAATTAGACTGCAAAGTTTGTCCTTCTGGTGAAATGCCCCTATTTAAAAATTGTATGTTGAACTATGTATGCATGTGACCTAATTTAAATTAATAAATTTTTTTAACTTGAGGCGGCTGGACTAATTTAGTAATATATATATATATATATATATATTAAATAAGCGAAATTTTTTGAAATTGAAATTTAAAATCTTTATAAATAGTCGAAATTAAACTTTAATTAATTATACATATTTAATTACAATTTTTTATATTATATATATATATATCTTATTGTTAATATTTAATAATTATATATATATATTATATTTTTGTCATATACATACATACATACATAAATATATACTAATTTTAATTACTAACTATAAATATATTTTAATGGCCGAATTAAAAGGATTATTCTTATTTTCTTCATTTTCACTTAGGATTATTAAATTAATTTTTTTACTACGTGTGTGTGTATCAGACTTGGTTATCTTATTGACCGTAGGGCCATGTAGTCAATTTTCCCCTTAAACACCTAACTTAGGATATATATGTATACGTATATGTATATATGTATGTATGTATGTATAGTTTTGATGTACATAATGTTAATATGGAAATTTTGACATATTTAAATAAAGATAAATTAATTTTAAATTAAATTATAAATAATTTAATTTTATACATCAATAATAAACAATTATATTACTCAGTAAAATTAAATTGAATTAAATCAAACCTTTTATTAATCAAAATACTAAATTTAATTTAGTATCAAAAAATATTTATTAACACAAACAAATATTAAAGATCTTGTGCAAATTAATAGAAGAAACTTCTTTAAAATTCACCATTTTAACCTCGTTGAGAGTGCATTTAACCCAATAATGGTATTAGAGCCCACATTGTGCTTGTGTAAATAAATTAACCAACACTAACGCCATTGCCTTAAGTAAAGTTCAAAGTTTCAGAAATGGTGCTTAAACTAATGGAGAAAGTTACACTAATTAAGGACCACTTATATGGAAAACCTCCATAATCTTATGGCCTTTACCTAGCTCATTGATTGCTTGAATCTAGGGTATGCCCTTATGTCAGACTTAAATATTATCTAAGTCTTAGGTTAATTCAAATAGCTTAATTAAACATTATAAATTAATTTAATTTATAATTATTATATTATTAATTAATTACATAATTTTATTAAAGTTATAAAATCCAGATAGTTTTAATCAAATATGTTATTAATTAATTTTAAAAGGGTTATAAAATATAAACTTAATTTTTTTTAATTTAAATAAATAAATTTAAATGTTATTCTTGTAGATTGATTAAATTGTTTAGTTAATAAAAGAAATACATATGAATATATATATATATATATATATTATAAATGTTATAATTAAAAGTATATGTATATTATATGTATAAGTAAAACAAGATGTCAACATTAATAAAAGTCATGAGACTTAAGGGAGTATACATTGAATGTATATAAAAGATATCTGATATCATGAGTTATAATTGTTATACGCTCATCTTCCTTAAATAGTCAATGATAGTTTATAAAATTATTTTTCGACTATGGATTCAATAATAATAAGGTTCTCCAACGTTTATAATATAAATAGAGTACCTGCATATCTATGTCTGTTAGGCAACCCCATGGCATAAAATATCTAAGGTGATGTTTATATTATCCATAAAAAAATAAGAATGTTTTTATAACTTTGTTAAGCAATCTTAAGGGTGACCTAAACTCCCATTAGGACTTCGTGAAATGTTTGGGTCTAGAGTGCCCAATGTACTCCATGATTTGTTGGCCAACCCCACGGTCATGAAGATGATTAGGAGAATAGTTAAAAGTAGGATATGAGTTATATATGAGATATAACTAATAAAGGGTCACTTACCATTTATGGGGACTATGATTTGTTAAGAAACCTCAAGGTTATAGTAACATAATAAACAAATTGTAACACTCACTGAATGATATAAAATTCTCTAATCTCTTTTTGGTTTTTGAGAAATAAAAGATTCAGTGGGAGCCTTATTAGGTAAATATAAAAAACCAATCTAATAAGTATAATAATATATGTTATATTAAAACAATCTACTAAAATAAATTTGCACAATTAATACAATCGATAAAATTGTTTATCGATTAAAATATAGTAAATAAACTGAATTAAAAATTAACAAAGAAACGTAAAATATACTTACAATAAATCTTTTGGCATGTTGTAGCTTCAAGACCCATGCAAGAGTCAAAATTATATAACTATGAAAACAATCGTGTCTTGGTCACTTAATTTTAATTTGTCTAAGACTATGTATTATTTTCTATGAGTTTTGAACCCTATAATACAAGAGTATGGATATTTGATCTATATTCGATCCCATACATAAGCTATTTGACTGCTCATAATGTACAAAATCCTAATGAAAATGTTACAATTGAAATGTGAAAGTCAACCATAGTGCTATGATTGAATACATTATGGATCTTGTAGTGTTAAAGACAGCACTAGACCAAATGACTATAAACAGACCTAGGAGTTCGATCATTGAAACGTCAATTTGATCTTTTACTTAAGTGCAGCGTATTCGATATCCTTAAAATATTAAGGATGTCCAAATGCAATTCTATAAAGAATTAGATGCCGTCTTGTTGTAATAAGTTTTTCAATTTTCAACCGTTTGACCATTTGAAAGGGAAAACGAAAGTTTGAGAATGGTAATTATATTAACACACTAGGGATAAAGAAAGGGAATGGTCACATCTGCTTGACAAAGAGACATCAAAAATGAAAATGGGTTACAATATTTGTAGATGCTTAATAAGAAAATAAGAAATATGAATTTTTGTTACAATCGTATTTTTCTTATGGAAAATTAATTTCTATAAAATTAATTTCTTTACATCCAAGAAGTTTTAATTTAAAACTCTTAACTTTTACAGTAAAAGAAATAAATAGCCTGTGGTAAATAGTTAAATAAAGTTTCATATTCGCACGTTGTTATTGTATCAGCGGAAATAATGGGAGCATATTATATGACATTTAACAGTGGACATATCAAGTTTTTTAAAAACCACTTTTATGTATGCCAAGTACTATTTATGATATGAAAATTGTTTTCGTATTGACCGAAAATGGAAGCATTTTTTTAATATGAATTTATGAATATTCGTAATAAGATAAATCTGTGCTTTAGCATTTCAATAATGGTATTTGTTTTCATGACAAAAGTGATGCGTTAGCTGTAGAAAAATATAGAAGCATCAAAAATATTTAACAATTAATTTTTGGACATAGACTAAGGCATATATTTGAGAAATGACTCTTTAATCATACGATTATGAATCATATAGTATTTGTGAATTGTATCTCGGATTACTAAGGGAAAAACACCCATTTGATGGCAGTGATAAAAGAGTTAGCGAACTCAACAGACTGATACATATAGACGTATATTGTCTGAATTCTTATAATACCAAAAGCAGATCCATTTACTTAATTAAATTCATCAATGAATTATCTACGATATGAATATTTGTATTTGATACAAAAGTTTGGTACCTATGATATGTTCACAGATTATAAAATGGAAGTAGAAAACAAAATGTCCAAATGGAATAAAAAAATTCGATTTGATCAAATAGTGAGTATATCGAAAAGGAGTTTCAATAATTCCTAAAAGCAAATAAGATCAATCTCAAAAGTCACTCCTCCTATGATATATACGACATATTGATAAGGAGAAATTGGACTTTTTGGACAAACTACCATTGATAATGAGTGAAAATGAGTTACTTCTTTCTATAAGGATGTGTCTTAATAATCTCTTTCCATTTGAGCAAACTCAAGGTCGAAATGAGATTATGACAAGACCACAAGTTAGGAGTTGTATATGGTGAAACAGATAAACTATTATCCATTATTTGTGGGCCTATGATTTGTTGAGCAAACTAAAGGTCGAAATCCTAAGAAAAACGAGTCCTTACTCCCACTAAAGAAGTCCAAAGATTTCTATGTTTCAACTTAGGATTTAGAGAAACATAAAAGTATAATAGGAGCTTGTTAGTAAAATGAAATAAAATCATTTAACATTTTAACCTTACTAAAAATCAAGGTTGCAAAAATCGCTAGGCGAAAAGCATGGACTAGGGATTAATCGCCTAAGCGAGGATTAATCGGGGATTAATCGAAATAGGCATTTTTGATAAACACGAGTATTTTGGATAAAATTTTGGTATTTTGTTTAGTATTTACTGATCCAAAATGAGATTTTATAGGTTTTCGATATTTTTGGAAGCAGCCATAGAGGAAAAACCACTTGAATCAAATATTTTGATGCTTATAAGAGGAACAAAGCATAAATTGGTGCATAAGCGATTCCTATAAACACGTTTATATACTTAGGTAATGTTGTAAGTCACATCTAGGCGGAAGGCAAATATTTAGGCGATAAGGCTAGCCTAGCACCTAGGTGGGGTCTAGGCAGGAGCCTAGAAGGATATTTACAACAGAGCTAATAATATAAAAACATCTGCTGTGTATAAATTAAACTAATCTAAATCAATAAATTTGTGCATTTAATATAATTGATAAAATGTTTATCAATTATGTAAATGAACTGAATTAATATCAACATATAGAAATATAACATATACTTACCAACAAATTTTGCATGCTGCCAATTCTAGACCCAAGCAAGGGCTTAATTCTTAAACTATTAAATATATTTGTAACTTGGTTACTTACGTGTTTATTTTCCTTAGACTATGTATTGTCTTCTATGAATTTCTAACTCTAAATAGTACAAATATATGTGGATATTTGATCCATATTCAATCGCATATAAAGGTATAGTGAATGGTCGCAATTCCTAATATACGAAACCTTGATGAAATAAGTTCATTTGAAGTGTGCAAGTAAACCATAGTGTCAGATTGTGTATTCAATATGATTGATTATAGTAAGGATCTTGTTGTGTTAGATGTAACACAACCTTAGCGCTACTAAATGGATCTAAGAATTCGATCACTGAAAGGTCAGTTTGATCACTTATGTGAAATGCAACCTATTCGATATCCTTAAATGGTAATAATGACCGAATGTGCTTTTGTAAAGAGTTCATTATGATCTTATAGTAAGTTTCCATTTGAATGATTTGACCTTTGGAAAGGAAAGCAAATGTACATGAGTGGGTTATAAGGCATCATTGGGATGAAGAGAGTGAATAGTCACTTCTGTTTCATGAAGAAACACTAGAAATTAGAACCATATAAAATAATAGTAGATACTAAACGTGGAATGAGAAAATGATTTCAATTTCAAAATGTATTTTTTGTAGAAAACCGTATTCTATGAGATTTTTTATATTTTAAGATATTTGATTTAAAAACTCTCAACTATAAATCATTTGTAGTAATAAAGTAAATGACCTATATTAAGTGGTTGAATGGAGCTTTGTATTTCATACATTATTATAGTAATGGCAGAAATGGTAGGAGCATATCATATAACACTTTTCGGTGATTTCACCATGTTATAAAATTGTTTTCGTAAACATACCAAATATTATTAATGGAATAACAACTATTTCTAGTATTAATTGAAAACATACATAGTTCTATTTTAACATGAATATGTTGATATTTATTATAAAATAAAACTATAATAGTTGTATTTTTCACAACTGATGCATTACAAATACAGAAGTATCTAATTTTTTTATTTTAATCATTTTGGAACAATGGACTAAGCCACAGTTTTGAGAAATAACTCTTTAATCGTATGATTATAAATCATACGGTGGTAGTGAGTTATACCTCAAATGATGAAGGGAAAATTATCCATTCAATGGGAGCGCAAAAGAGTTGATGAACTCTTCGAATTAATACGTATAGATGTATGTAATCATAAGTCTAATAATACCAAAATAGTTCCACATACTTCATTAAAGTCATTGATAAATTATCATAGATATGAAATATACATTTGATACACATGAAGTATGACTATGATAAGCTCATAAAATATAGAACAGAAGTTGGTAATGTAACATGCAAAAGAGAATAAAGTGATTCGATTTAATCAAATATGTAAGTTTATTGGAAAGAGTTCCAAATATATGTAAAAATGAATAAAGATTCAACCACAAAATTAACTCCTGTCTATGATACATAATAATGTATCAATAAAGTGTAATCGAACTTGTTTGGACAAACTACAATTAAATATATGTGAAGTTGAGTTAACTTCTTTCTATAAAGTCATGCACTTAAGAGAAGTATATAAGGTTAAAATTAAATCATATAAGATAGGGTTTTATAAGAAACCCAACATATCCTAGGTAAAGGAGTTTGTAGGTTATGCAAGTCAAAAGACTACACGTAATAATTGTTCAAGAGGGATCCTGTGTGGACCACCCCAAACGAGTTTGGAAATGATCATAATCGGTTGATCAATTTATGTTTTAAACATAAGTTTCATAAACCAAAACCATTGTATATATATATATGTATGTATGTAAGGCAATTCATAAAATTTTTATGAATATCTATTCTATTGCACAGAGGAAACGATTGTTGTTTTCAAGAAAAACCAATTGTGGCAAAGAAATTTCTTTTAAATTATTCATAGTAAAATGGATTTGGATATGATCCAAAGATAAAACTGATTATAGGAGATGAAATGAAATTAACTAAATTTAAAAAAACATAGTGCATTAAAATGTTTAGTAAGTATCGTTGCACATTGAAGAGAAACTATGAGTTTCTCATCAATGTCAAGAACAGATATTCCTTAGTTGTCAATTAAACCATAAAAAGTGTTGACTCTGTCATATGGTTTGTTGTGCAAATCCGAAATTGATTCCAAATACATGATTAAATATAATTTTGATAGTTGTACCCAAAGGAATATGAGCCATCGGTTGCAAATGTGTCTTCAAGAGAAAAAGTAATGCAGTTGGAATATAGTGAGCAACATTGATGAGAATAACATAGTAAATTTCAATTATTGAAATTAACGTAACAGATTTGACATTCAACGTGCTCAAGTTAATTTGGATTTCACTCACAAAATTATCGCTTGGTATGACTTTATGTTTTTGATATAGATGTATTGAAATGGAAAACCTAAATAATAATTTAGAACAGACTGTTTGTACATAACAACCAAAGTGTCTCAAAGTCAGTGAGAGCAATATTGAGTTTATGGGCTTTCAGACATGATCCAAGAATGGATATAAAAGTATTATTCGATAAGTATCAGAGTTGAATAAGTATTTTGATAGAAATATCAAATAGATTGATTTTTAATCATGAAGCATGGAATCTATGTCTATAAGAAAGAACATTAAGAAGGTACATAGACATTTCTAAACTAAAAGGAAAACAACAAACTTATGATTACTAACGATGTACTCAAGTCAAAATCATTAAAGTTTGGTTGTTTAATACTCAACGTTGAATTTGTAAATGGCATCTTTTATGATATGTAGAAAGGACGATGGGAATGTCCTACATGATATGCATAGACATCATTTTAAAATGTTTGATATGGAGCTTGTAATATGAATTTCTTATGCATTGGCAATAGGATATTATCATACATGATGTATTTGTCAACAATATCATATTTAGCTAATGTACTTGATACACAAAGCAAATATCATCCAAATTAAGATCATTAAATGGTAGTTTATAGTGTTCTCAAGTATTTATGAAATAATAGAGAACTGATTATAGAAACAAAGAACTCCTTATGAAAGAGTATTCGGACTTGAAATATATAAGTGATATCAAGTATAATATGTCAATATTACATTCATGTTCAAACCCTAATTAAAGAGATTTTAGATAGAAATATTCCAAACAAAAGCTTATGCCCGATTTAACTGAAAGGCTAAGTATATCGCCTTGAATAATGCCACGATAAAAGCATTGTATAGATAAAAATGCACAAATTTTTAACCAAGCTAGGGGTGATTCCAATTATTGAAAATACTACATCATTGTCATATTCCGAATAGTTTGACATGATAAAAGTACTTTATCAATAATGGAGGTAGTTAATTGACAGAGTAGATAACTAAAACGACATAACGTATCCATTAATAAAGGGACTAGCTCAATCAGTTCTCATCAAACTGATCGAGCGATGGGATAGAGATTTCATAATTGACCCCAAGTGCAAATGGTTGATTGGTAAAAGTTATGGGTATACCCTAGGGATAATTCTATAATTTACTGTAAATTATTAACTCCGTAATAAAATCTCATTCGAAATAAAGGTGTTTTCTTTCTATTATATATTTGATATAATGTGTTATATTAATTGTTTGTTCAGTTTAAGTATATTTGATAGAAAATCCATAAATGATACGTATTATGATAACAGTTGCAATGTGTTGTAATCATGAGAAATTTGTCGCAATATAATAAAGATGTCGTTTTAAATATTCCTAATCAAGATCTATCGAGACTAGATTCTGATACATCCGGTAAAATCACAGTACATAACGCTCTTTAAATATTGGATAGCATATTACTCATGGTTACTGGGACACCAAGGGGTTACATGCTGATAGTCATTGGATAACTATAGAACGACTCACTCGATAATTTTTTATTGGTTAATATAACTAAGATCAATCAAAAATTATTGAAGTGATAATATTATACAGTTCTCTCGACTTGAGAATACTGTTGAACTATGTGAACACTCCACTTTGATTATAGTTAAGACATGGCACGACGTCCATCGAATGACCATAGTTGGGTCTGAGTTGAAGCATTAGAAGTGAAACATGGTTCAATAGAGAATGCATCTCCTCGGTTATATGAGGTTAGTATCACGGTCA
This sequence comes from Allium fistulosum, assembly GCA_030737815.1. Classification (NCBI taxonomy): domain Eukaryota; kingdom Viridiplantae; phylum Streptophyta; class Magnoliopsida; order Asparagales; family Amaryllidaceae; genus Allium; species Allium fistulosum. The sequence continues at coordinate 1,219,299,061 of CM060902.1, forward strand.
ACTATAGTAACCTCAAAATCAAAGTCTCTATCTAGAGTAGTACGGTTAATAATAAATGTTATTATTGAACCAAGAACTTTATCTTTGGACTATACAAATAGAATGTGGACGATAATGGAATTTTGATCAAATTCCATAAGTCTTAACATGACAAAGTTTTGACAAAGAGAATTGGTGTAAATAATTGTCACTGCTTGGGACCGCTTAAAATAGTAAAATTGGATTTTATCAAAACTGTGTAAATGATAAATTCAGCTAAATTGTCACACCACTGGCTAAAGTGATGTGTGAATGTTAATATTTGAATTGTTCAATATTAATTGCTAATTGAATTTATATTTACGAATTACACAACCACAATGTTGAATACTCCGAATACCACCTGATTTGATTAAATTATAATTATTAAAAATTAATTAAATTCATTAATATTTGTGAAATGTTAATTATAAAATTTTCTTTGATTTATTTGAATCAGTATTAAAAATAATGCGTATATAAAAGTTATATACACACGTATCGATATACAATATTGATGAGCATTTGAATTTGATTTAAAATGTGAATTTACTGATATGGTTTGAAAGTGTAACTAGGCCAATTAGCTTAGTGATATGGTCGGCCATGGAATGGGATTGGGGGGTGTGATATTTTTGATATTTGGGTTTGAATTGGTGGAGGTAAAAGATCAGACCTTAATCCTTTTTTCCCTCTCCTCTTCTTTTCTTATTTAAACCAACCATCCCTTCTATTTTGAGTTAAATTTTGCTAGCTCTATATCCCCTTTTAACGCCAAAAGTACTAGGCTATCTCCTCCTCCATTTTCAAACCAAATAAAAGCTTAAATCAAATAAAATAAAAGATGTGTAGATCTCTTCGACTGCCGGCACTTTTTGAAAGAAACCAAATTAGATTCAAGGAGTTATTTTAATTCAACATTTGAGGTGTCACAACCAGGCCATAGTTGAGGTAATTTTAATTTATATCAATATTATATACGATCATCTATGCTACAGTACATAGATTAGAATTTTATCATGAATTCATATATGTGTTTGTTATCACCTTTAATATGAATTAATTAATTTTTTATGTGTATAATCATCTTCAATTTTTAGCCACAGTAAAAAAATTTGAATTTTAAAATTATTTAAAACATTTGTAAGTTAAAAATGAATTTTAAAACCATTATTATATGTATGCATTTGTGTGCGCGCGTGTGCGTGTGTGCGTGTGTACAAACTATTTTAACAACATTTAATTCTTGTGTATTTTCATACGTATGTAAATAATTTTTTTTATGTAATACTTTTTATTTAAAAGCGAATAAGTAATTTAAAATATTAAATTGTGTTTGTAATACACACACATACACTTTATGAAATAAACTTTAGCACGAAAAAAATACAATTTTTTTTTGAAATTCTGAATTAAAAAACATTTAATCCTATAGATTAATGTGAATAAAAAAATTGATTTTGTTAAAAAATTTATGGCCAAAAAATGAATATATTTTTATTTTATGTTTAACTGTATAATATTATTCATATTTACATATCGTTAGAATTGTATATATAATTTATAATATATATATATATATATGTATGTATATATATCCAAAGATATAAAAAGAAATTTTCATATGTTTATTTATAAATATATTTTTAAAGTAATAAGTAAATTTTTGAATTTGAATTTGAATTTTAAAAGGATATTTTTAAACATAAATCTAATTTCAAATTTGGATTTTACTTAAAGATTTAAATTTGAATTTGTAACTCGTTTTATATTAAAATTTATATGTAATTATTTTATATATAAACATATGTTAATTTATAGTTTTTTAAACTTCTATGTATATATATATATATATATATATATATTTATATAAGTAGTTATATATATAATAATGATAATATATAGTAACAGACTGCAAATACATATATTAAGGGACTAATGTATCCGTTGCGGTATAACTCTCAATACATAGATATTTGCATGTTAAACCATATACACATTTATGTTGCATACGCACGTACACGTACATGTGTATTTGATACATATGTACACATTATATATTATTTATATTAACAAATTAAATCCAATTTTAGTCAAATAAATAAAATAATGATTTTATTTAAATTTTTATAGATTAGTTTAGACTTTTATAGATTAGTTTAGACTTCATAGACCCAAAAGGATTTAAAATGGTAAAAAAAATTAAAATTTACCCATTTAACTCCGCTACGTGCTGGCCTAGATCAAACATTAAGGCCATTGTTAGGTACACGTTAAACCACTTGAAATGAAACACTATTAAAGAGAGGGCTCGTCTCCATCGAATAGAAAGTCGATGTCGTCGTAATTGTTACTCGACGTAAAGTCAAAATCTATGGTCAAAGCAAATGGTTAATTGGTAACTGTTATCAAATTAAATCATGAAATTTAATGTTGGACTTCGCAATCAAATATAATATTATCAGAGTTTTGACATTTGGCCAAGCACTAGATATCTATGTAATATACTGATGATGAAGAGGTGCATATTATGTTGTTGCTCAAGTGTGTCGCTTTAATAGATAAGAAATTGGATTTCATGTAGATAATATGTATGCAACTAAACTCGTGTCAAACTACTGTGCTTCAGCAAAATCCTTACACACTTATGGTTACTGATGGCTGAGTTCAGACTTAGGGATCAAACAATTCCAACTTTTAGTTTTCGACCAAAAATAATTTATTGAAATATTTTATAGAAGTTATAAATTACTATATGGAGGATTAATATAATGGTTATATTAATTTATTATTGTTTTTATTATTATTAGAGGGACTAAGATAAATTAAATAAATGTATAATATTATATATTTATTTAATTATTTTTTTGGTCAATGTAATATTTAAATATAATAAATAATATATATAAATACACTTTATATAATACACACACATACCTATTTTATTTTGGTAGGCGAAATTTTTAAAATCGTTTAAAATAAGGTAGACCAAAATATATGTGGGTATGAATTAATTAAATGAGTTTAATTGGTTAAGTGAGATCTGATCTCATTTATAATATGCCATACCCTGATCGGTGGATCTGGATAAGATATTTACATAGTCCATTTATGCTAGTATAAATAAACCTGAAGCCTCCATTGTCATACACAGAAATTCAACCTCTCCATAGAAAATGAATTATACCTTAGTGGTGGATGTTATTTATTTACAAAATTGTTGTAATAATAATAATTAAATGAAATTCATGTCTTCGTTGTGCATGCATATCTGGAAAGAGAGTGTGCACATCGTTCATCGACTATGACTATAAGAGGTCACTGAGAGGGCTAATCATTATTGTATCATGGTCGAATGGCGATGAGAAGATCATTGGCACAACGACGACACCTTCAGCAACTCTGAAAGACAGCTACAATCATCGGCTCATTTTAGGGCTTTGGGAAGTTTGCGTCAAAGATCAGATAGTGGACATGATTGGAATTGTGTGAGTCAAGGGATGTTTATGGTGGCGTCACCATTATGTACGATAATGGTGGCATTTGAAAAAATTCAAAGATGTGGGGTATTTATAGGCGGCTAGGGTTCTACGTGAGGAAGGTTATTTATAAGTCCTTGTTAAATTTATTAATTACATTTTAATTTTTAAAACTCTGAACACTAATAAATTTCACATACAAAATGTATTTTGCATACAACTTGCGTCTACGAGTTCATATTAAAAGGAAAGGACTATAGCAGGAAAAGTGATCGATCTTATAGAATACAAATTATTGTTATTGAAATAAATTGTAAATAATAACACCATTAAACTTTGGGCTTGTACGAAAAAGAATGATTGATTTGGTTCGTGGATGTAGAATTTCCTAACATTTGAACCACATAATTTTTTTTCTAATTTTTGCAGTTTTATAGAATTTTGTGGTGGATTTATTTTATCATAATTAGATATAATTCTCATATGCATATTAAGAAACAGTTAATCTGCAGTCTCCTAATTGTATAAGCATTAAACAATATAGTTACTACTTTAATAGAAATTTAACAAAAGCTAACTTGTTAATTCATAGTTGTGTAAATATACATCGATACAATTGCTTTCTGTTAGTGTTGTGAGAACAAAAATTCTCACCAACAATTATATATTAATAAAATCCTTATGCATATGCTATCTAAGATACTTGATTGATGGTTGGTTAGGTTTTTAATGAGTCGAAAAACCAATTTTCTTTTTTTTTAAAACAGAAGGAAAATGTGCAACATCCTTTATCCTTTTTTTATAAAACAAAGAGAGGTAATTGTGCGAGACTTTATATAAAGCAAACTAGATAATTTTGATTTTTCCCATATCCATTGTAATTTTCCTATAAACCTTTATCATAGAAAAATCAAACATCATTAGTTTGTAAAGTTACAAAAATTACGGTAGGTTACCAAGCCATAAATCAATTCTGTAAAGGTCGAAAATGAAAATAAGAAAATTAATCAGAGAGGTAAAATTTTGGAAATAAATGTTAACCTTTATCTCTGATTTGGTGAAAACACATGGTGGAAGTAGAATTGTTCTAAATTAAGGCTGGTTCTATCTGAACACCTTGATTTGCTGAATAGCCCTCATAATTTAGAAAAACCCCTTAAAACTTGTATTGTTATTAAGTATATCCAAATTATTCGTAGCTTTTTTCCTTTATACCCTTAACTAGTAAATTAAAGCATGCAAATTACTACAATAGCAGAGGGTATGAGTGATAGTTTGTTCAATTACGTAGGAGCTGTACGTGGATGTATCTCTACCCCGTAGTGGCAATGCGAGGAAACGAAACTAGTCATGCATGGATCTTGCGTGGTTAGTGTACAAATCACACATAGTCACTTTGAGATTATACTATTAATCTCTATTTCAATCCCATACGACCTGAGTAATTTCAAACTTAAAAAATTATATTAAATACAATGTTAAATTCTGAGTTTACCTCTTTTAATTCATGTAGATTTTCATTATATCATCAATATCAATCAATTCAATTCAAATATTTGAATTTTAACTAGAATTTGAGGTAGAATGGTTTAATGATTAAAAGAGTTTAGGTATAATATAAGAAGGAAGATGAAAAGAAGATAAATGGACATGTGAATCTAATAAAAGCAATTTTATTTTAAAACTAGTATAAAGCCCGTGCCGATGGCACGGATATAAAATTTGCATCACATGTAATGAATGATGTTACACGTTGCACTAAGGTAAAGTTTAATCAGTGTAAAATTTGGTGTAAAAAAATATACCAATAACAATAATCCATCGTAGGACCGTTATAGGATTGTTAAATACAGGGTGCGCATAACATATAATCTGCCTTTTGTTTTTGTTGTCTGAAATCATATTTGAATACTATAGTAAAATATATCATAGCTAATTGTTATACTGAGTATTTCCCTAACTTCATCCTCTTTTCTGTAAACCACGTATAGCTCCAACCCTGAAAAAAAATAAAATGCATCTTATAAAAAAGAAAGTTAGCTGTTATGAATATGATACATGCAACCATTAGATTTGCAAAGCTAACCTAAATATTAAGGTTTATGTTAGTGGAAAAAAACGATGATACAAAAAATATAAATGCAACTTAATTTGCATAGGTTCTTTTCACTACTGTTTTACATTTGAAATGTCTTAGTTTCATACATAGTTAGATGAGTTTACAGTCATGTTGGTAACTATGATAGACGGAATGCGGTACCCCAAAAAAAGACAAATATAAAGATACATAGTGCAATTTCTCAAATTACCGTCGAATCCAAATAATATCAAAAAACAGCCTACGATTCCTATATTACTAACCAGCAAAGCTCAATCATGCTTAAAATATGCAAAATATATAATTTTTTGTTCATTTGTTTCTAGAGAATGTCAAAATTGGATGTTTACTTAAATTGAATGATGAAAGTAATAAGAGAAAAGGTGTTTGATTCTAATAGTATATATTTGAGTGTTCATGCAAGACATGGACAATGTACTTGACTTTTAAGAATACTAACAATATAACTTTGACAAAGAAATCATGGCGAAAAAAATACCCTGTTACATCATGGGTTCTCTTCAGTTGGGTAGTAGCCCTGCCTTCTGCAATGTAGGCTTGCTTCATATTTCTATGCAAGTCATCATGCAACTTAGCTCACCCAGTTAACCATCCATTCTGATCATTCATTTAGACAGTACACTTAGCCAATTCAAATACTCATTCATCCAGTTCACCTATTACTGCTCAAGCTTATAATATAATATAATAAACTCAATATTATTATTTTTAGTAAATCAATATTATTGTTTTTAGTTCAATAATCTAGGCGGTACTGTTATTGTAAAAATGATGACATAATTTGGAACAGAAAAAAGTGTTCAATAATCAATTTTCAGTGAATGTTAGTTAATGTAACTATAATATCAAGAAATGATAAAAAAAAGACACGCTGCTTCAAGGAGGTCAACTCAGTTTTGTGCAGCCGTGTGCCCAGTTTTTTCCATGCCTGTTCAGAGTTGTAACATGTTAACAACATTAGTTCATGTCATGCGATTGTTTAGGATCATCTCTCCATTGGATTACACCAACTCACCAGTTCACATGTGCTTCTCTCTTCGGGCCATGCATCAGTACAGCATTTTAAGTACGGCTATCAAGCCATGCAACTATAGGAATTTATGCTTTTTTACTTACACATATTCCATGCAACTATCAAGCCATGAACTGATGAAAGTTTCAAGCCACAGCTATTTAGCCATTTTAAGTACATCTGTCTCTCCATTGTTCTTTTACTTACACTTATATCACATTTTCCTATGTATAACTATGTATAATGTTGTTATATGCAACTATTTTAGGTAGTTATAGTTTCTTTATGTTTTTTTTTGAAGATTGCCGATTAATCGAACTATAGGATTCAATATTGGGTTATTTGTATAGTTAAATATTGCCAGCTATCGAGCGTGTCGAGAGCCATTTCTTTTTATAATAGTTAGTAATATCAAATGCACTTCACAATTTGATAATCGCTCTTCCATTAAAAAAGTTGAGTATTTAACATAAATCAATAAAGCACCCACCCAAATTATGTTCTTCTTAATCATTTGTGAGGTAGGTTTATAAATTCAGTCTGTAGGGTGAGTAACACGAACCAACTATTTCATAAAGATGAGCGGTGAAATCCACACATATATGTATATATGTACATATGAAAAGAACATGCCACAAATTAATGTCACATATAGTATAATATGACTAATCTTCTATTCACATAATATTAGTACTGTTAAGGAATTAAAGCATAAGAGCAAAATGAAAAAAATGTAGCATACCTGACATTCTTCTTAAATTAAGGATCCTTGAATCCTCGAATTGGGAAGTTTTCTCAATCTTTCCTATGTCAAATAATAGAGAAATATGTGAGCATAGTACAGTAAAATTAGTTATTTAAGAAGTTTGCAAGGTGTAGTAAATTTTATCAGTTTCAACAATATAGGATATAGGCAACCAGATCAAGATAAACAGTAGTTCAAGACGATGCTAACATTATCTCTATGTCTTTTGATTCTCGGTTTGATATAGAATCATGTTATTTGTGTTCATATTTATTGTAATTTTGTTATTAGTGTATTCCACTCAACATTATGTTAAAAAACCATTTAAGAGTACCTTGACAATTATATCAAGTTTGCAGTATAAGAATTAAATAGATTTGTAGAACTGCTTAAGTGTGATATAATACGATACATCTTTCAATATCCATGTGATTAAATGTGTGGTCCGTAAAACAAAATAGTAGTATAAGCTTTTTATCCACAATTTTACTATGTCACAGCAGACTTCATATCCTATATAACAAAAGCATATATTTTCTAGTCATCGTAATATTTCGAAATTTGTTCCATCGGTCAGGGAAATAAAAAAGGGATATGTTATTGTACGAACATATCCAAAGACACTGTAATGTTTGGTAATAGCATAGGTTAAAACTTCTGAAGATAAAAGATGTATACATATACCTTTGTTAAGTGGTCTGAAATGGAATTAGCCCTTTCAAAGAACTTCTCCTGTAGTTAACTCTATTTTACATCTTCTTAAAATACTGCTCTTTTTGACCTCCTTCTCCTGTAGTTCTTACTGAACAACACAACAAACGTTATCGTGTACATGAAGTTATAACAATACTCAAATTCAAAGGAAAATATACAATAGGAAAATATCACTTTAAGTTTTAATTAAGACTGATGCGTGGCTTGTGGTAAAAGAGTGAGTAAAATTCAAAACATCTAATGCCTTTATATTTAAAGTTAATTGCAAAAATATTCAAATAATTTTATATTTATGTGTAAAACAATGTTTTCAATAGTGAAAGAGTTAGTAAAATTCAAAATATTTCCTTAAATTTAATATAAATGGTTAAAATATTAATATTCCCATTTTCACAAATAGTTTATAAGCATAACCGGATATAACAAAAAAGCAGATAAAACCCATGAACTAATCAATATATATATATACATATAAACAGATGCTAAAAATTCGTAATTCGAAAAGAAGAAAATGGAAAAGTGGAATTTGTTGAGTAAACCATCAATTTGACAGTATATAAGCAAACGATGAGCAAAAAGAGAAGATGGAAGTACCATCATATGTAGCAACAAACCCTGCAAATGAAGTGTAGGAGAATGAATACCCGATTGACGTGGGTGTAAATTAAGAACTATTTAGGAATCAATAGTTTAATAACCAGTATTCAAACTTTGAATTTCTTTGTACGGGAGAGAGTTTGTGTCGATGAAAGAAGAAGAAAAAATTAATCTAGGACATGGGAGTGGGAACAGTTGTAGAAAGTGATTTCTGGACACGCGTCGAAGTAGTGGGAATCCCATATTTTCAGCACATTATGCCAATCCACAACTTAGCAGAAACTTTTCAACCATCCGATGTCCTTTTCTAAAAATAAATCTCATCCACTCTTTGTCTCCTGTTTGTCTCACGAAGCTCTTTTATTATATAGATTTAGGGGGCTCCTCAAGAAATTATTGTCCCTAAATAGATTTAGCCCTACGTTAAATAAGAATGGACAACATAGTCATTTCCTTGGCCAGTAAGCTTTGCCACGTTCTAATATAACTACTCCTAGCAAATCACATAGTGCGAGTGATTTCAATATCATTCCCCATCCTCTCACAACAAGCAAACGCAATTCAATTTCCAAAATAGTAATTTCCAAGTCGTTTCAGATCACCGGCGATTGCCCTCCTCCTCTCTAATCGGCTACAAACTAATTTCCGTTGCCTCCGCGCTGCTTCTTCTTCTTCCTCCCTTTCTCGATTGAATGATGCCCTTATTTCTTACAACTAATGGTGCTATTTTGCATTTGTACTCTTTTTTTTTTCCCTTTTTTTTTTAACGGTGCCTCCATATTTGATTATGTGATTCTTTCAATGATCCGGATCATCATTTGCATCAGCTAACTCTTTAATTTCAACGACAACCTCGTCGCCTGTTATAGTTTTTTAACAGCCGTTGGCATCGATGAAGAGCCAGTTACTTGCGTTTGGTTGATTAACTTGAAAAGTTGCTCATTAAACTTTTATTTGATTGGGTTTGCATATGCTGAATCTTGCATTCATTGTTTTTGTGTTAATTAGTAAATAAGTTATCGCTTGGGAACGTTTCATCAATATGTTCTAATCATTATTAATTTTTCAATGCGATGTTGATGTGCAGTATTACATGTTACCTATTATTGAGTTCATTGTGACCAAAATCGTTCAAACTGGAAGTGCAAAAAAATTGTTGATGATATTGGTAAAGTGAGAGTTTTTTCCTGTTGATAGTCTAATGTCTCATTTACAGGATTGGAACACTGTGTTAGGATCAGTGCTGATGAAAAAAATACTGACATTGCATGAATTTATTTGTGGGAAACAGATTCTGCCTCTCATACGTGGGATAATTCAATTGGGTTCCTCGAATGTAAGGCTGTAAATCTTCATTACTTGATTGTTTATTTAAAATTTCATAGCTGTCTGAATTCAATCTAGCTGTCTATAACTTCATAAAATTAAATAATTTTAGTAATTTGTATTCATGTACATATCTGAACCGTAGAACTATTGACTAAACACACTGTTGCTATGTTAGCTGAGAAAACCTTGGATAATTTGTTTCATGGCTAAATTTTTTGACATCCAAGTTTTGTCTTCGCCTCATGAGTGAAGAAAAGATAACAAACCAGCGCCTTCTAAGTGTGGTTTCGTGTAAAACCACACTTGGCTTGTAAGTGGTTTCATGGTTTCTATTGTACCGTGTTTCATACAAGACCATGTCTAGTTTAACCGTGAATCATGTTTTACTATCTTTGGTCATTTAATTTTAGTAAGAAAATGTTTCATGACAACAGTTATGGCACAGGAAAAGTATATTTTGCAAACAAACATATAACCGTTCTCATGCTCCATTGTTCAACTATCTTAGGACAATTACCTTGTCGTTATCACATCGCTATACAGTTTAGTTGGAGATATGATATACATTTGATCAATGCATATGCTTTTACTTAAATCAAATCAGTAGTGGGCTCTTTTCTAAATTTCCTCCTATACTATACCAAAAGGAGGAAAAAGAAACAAAAATGATATATCAGGTATTTTTACATTTTGTGCATGTTTACTCAAACATCTTGCAATATACACTAAACTTGCACCTTCCATTTGTGCAGCAGAAATAATTTAAATGATCTCCAAGCACTGCTCACTTTGTAACAGTGGACAATACAAGTCTTCGTGCAGACATTTCAGACTCCTCAACGATTAATAATGGCAATGCAGGTTTTTAAATAGAGAAACCAGGTTCGGTTCTATTGTATATGTGAATTATTAGTGTTACTCATCGATTTTCTCATATAATGACGGACAATTTGGAACTAAAGCTATATGCTGTTGTTCAAATGAAAATCTTATTCTGACATCTGCAGCGTGTTAAAAAATTGACTTGTGCACCATGATGAATTTATTACTTTTTTTTTGTTCCCTTCTCGCAATTTTCTTGCCCACATGCACATGAACGTGTGTACTTGCCCATAATTCAAAATTATATCATCTTAATTCAATATGCACACTCTTTTCACTGTACGTGTCCAGCTTCCATAATAAATATGCTGGTTCGAAGACGCTGCCATACCTGGATTAAAATAAATTTACAAGAAGAAAAAAAGGCATATACAGACAATACAAAATCACTCCAATAATCAAGATTCTTATTACAACCACATGCAAGAAAAATGCATGACTTATAGTAAAGTATATGTAATATAATAATACACCTCAAATAAGGGTTTATATAGTTCCTACCATAAAAGCTTTTAAAGCTATCCATTGGTATGCCACCATCCCTTCAACATCTTCATCAAACTCCAGTCCACAACATGGATATACAAAGGAAAACTGGCTAAAATTTACAAAGTTCACCATCAACATAAAAATTTTAAATGCTAGCTATGCTACTTTTCCAACATAAAATTTAGCTCCGACTTTCTTTTCCAACCGAGTCACTTCCAACCACCTCTTCAGTTGCATCAACATCCAACAGTTTCGAGTCACAATGATTGTTATTTTCATGATCATATGAAGTGCATGAATCCTCATGTACATGCAAACTATAATCAAAACCACTGCTCTTTTCAGCATTATCGTTGCCATTATCATCAGATTCAGTTCCTTCATGAATATCGACTCCATCGCTTTCCTTCTTTTCTTCATTTCCTTCAGGCAATTCCAATCCAGATTCATTTTCTTCGGTTTCACCATCTAACCACTCATCATTATCGCTGTCAATATCTAGCACGCTTGACCGATTCTGCTCTGCACGCTTACGAAGCATGAAGACATTGAAGTAATAGCTAACGAGCTCTTTCTTGCTTCTAGAAGGAAACGCACTAGGCAGAACTTCCCAGAAATTTCTACCTGCTGATACAGGATTTGACATCACAACTTCATTGAATAGCTTTTCTTCCTCCTCTGTCCAGTTTGGAACAACCTGTTCTCCTATTTCTGAAAGTCCGAGTTCTACAAAACGTTTGTATCCGTATACGTTTTTCAATTGTTCCCTTGCTTCCATTACATGTTGTCTAACGCACGTAATGGAACCTTTGTCCAAACATTGACAATCTATAATATTTGGGTAAGTTAAATTTGGCATTGAGTCGATGTAATTTCCAAGCCACTTATCATTGTTAATTTCTTTATCAGTGCTTCCAAGGTTGGATTGCAGTTCAGGTATCTCTGCTTGATGATTGGGTCCTATGGATACAAGTTTTCTAGGAAGACATTCTAAAATATATGAATTACTCTCTTCCAATTGACTGCTTTGAACTGATTGGTGGAAATCTTCATAGTATCCAGGGAAAAAAGATATATGGTGGATGAGTGGGTCGACATGACTCATATCATCAGAATTCCCAATGTCTGAAGGAAAAAAGCTTATTTATTTAATTTACATCCTTTATATGACAAAATATGAGTAGATTTAAGAATATAAACTTTAAAGCTTGTGTCTAGAAGAATAATTCTTGCACACTCTTATCCATGGTTCTTACAATGAGAAGTCAAAAATTAGACAAAATGAAGTTTCAAAGCAAGGACCATCAGATGGAAACACCGCCTCTTTTAAACAGATATAAAATTACTCAACCCAATAAGACTTTAATTGTCAACTTAGTAATTAGTACCTAATGCACCTACTTGATAAGTGCATAAAATAAAGATGAACATCATATTATTAACAAAGCCAACATCTGGTAAATTTGCGAACATATTTCTAAAATTTGTTGCGGAAAATAAAGATAATTAAGGTACAAGGACTGTTTAGTAAATTAACACTCCTAAAATTTCCTACAAGGCACATGACATATCAGCAAAACCCATAGTTCAATGTATAATAGCTATATTTTAATCTCATTGTACATCTCGTAGATTTTGTGAACTAGATGCATGAATTCATGATTGAAACTGAAATGTACTATGTTCATATAGAAAATTTGTACAAGTGTGTTGCTAATAAATGATCAAAGAGAGACGAGAGAGAAAATTCAAGAGAGGTTCTGTGCTTGATATTAAAAATGATAATTATACATACACTCTGCTTGTCGTTTGCGTTTTGCATCAGTCTGAAAGTTTTCATCATCATCGCCAATTGACCGTTTGCTATTGTTCTCTGTCCTTAAATATTCTTCATTGCTCAAACAATTATCATCTTGTGTAGGTGGCATATCTACATGTAAAACAAACCGGTCAACAAGTCAGATCCACCAAAAAAAAAATAAGACTTGATGTCTAATATTTTGATTTAAGAATATAACTTTGTATCTTTGTATTACCTGGGAAATGTCGCTTTTCAGGGATATGCCTGTGTACTGAAGCTGCATATTGACTGCCACAATCGAATTGCCTTGTTTGGTCACAAGAAAACTGAAAGGTATTCTCGTGATCGAAAGAGAGGTTGTTATACTCGAATGCCATTATCAATTTGAATATCTGGTAACAACGAACTTTAATGAGCACATCAGACTTTGGCAATATTTAACTGAATGATCAAATAATGCTTCACATCCGCATATATGAAAATGATCAAATAACGCTTCCTATAATGTTAAGCATTAATTAACATATTAAAGACTTGAGCATCAATTGTTCTGTCTGATTACAAATCATGTCACTGTAAAGTTAGTTACCAACAACATGCACAATTAAGAGTAATTACCACCAAATAGACCATCCACCTACCTAAATTAGCAAATAATTTGATAAATTTACTACCTAGATTATAGTCTGTATACCAATAAAAAAAATTGATTAAAATTAGTTGAACCCATGAAATGCTTAATTTGGCTTCAAATACTAGTAAAGAATGAAGCATTATATCATGATTGGAAGGGTAATTAAATTAGTGAAGGTAAGATGGGGTTAGGGCACGTGGGATGAAAATTCGCTATGACGGCATGCATGTGTGTGTAGCCAATAAAACTCTCTTTACATTATCATCTTGTTGCTATCATTACAATTCTATGTTAACATGACAAACATATATAGATTGTTTACAGATAGACTATAGAATATTAATTAGCTGGAGTTCATGAATCATATTCAACAGTCCCTTCGGAGGTAAATCGAACTAGCCACCTCTTAACTTTCAATACGAACACTTAGATTTTAGTTTAAAATGTTTAGAAAGTTGAATATCACAATACATTTGATTTCACATAAGTGTTCTTGCAACACTGACCAAAAATGTTTTGTATCAAATTATAAACACCATGATTGTTTAACTTAATATGGTTAACTATAGATATACATTTGACTTTTTATGGCATCGAATATCATTTAGTAGAAAATACAATCTAATATGTGCTCTTTCTTCCTTTTCTTGTCTAAGATGACATCATGATATTTGTACAAATAAGAATATGGCTCTTTTGATTACTGATTTTGTAGTTGCAAACAGAAAGTTTATACTATTTGTCACCCAAAACAGAAAGATTTCAACAATAGAGTACAATTTAGCATAAACGAAATCCTAATTGTTTACTCTAATAACAAAGTTGACAGGATCTTAAATTTCAGAGTGAACTATTTAAAATAAGTAATTATTATTCCATATTTCAGGTAAATCATCATATTATAAATGAAATTAACATCAAGTCAACCACAGACGACAAGCGATGTCATTTATCAATACGGATGTCCACAACGAAGGAATACATGTGAATTACACTCGGAAGATAACGTGCACATTCAACTTTACATGGAAGGATGTGATGACTAACGAACTGATGGAGTATTCTCACATACGTGGACCAAGTGCTGCAACTAAAAAAATGGAGCAAATATAAACTGAAATGAAATTGTAAAATGTCTTATAATCTTCATGATTTTTCATATTCATGCATGCATGTGATAAAATGTGCAAACTTTGTTTTCATGAAAAACATATATGCTAGTATGAATCTATATTACTCTGTGTTATTAAAGCGCTCGCCTAGGCGCCGACCTAGGGATTTACTCTTCCTCTAGGAGCCGACGATACGCAAGGCACCGAAAAAGCGCTTCAGGTGCTGAAGCGCCTAACAATCGAGGCGCCGATAAAAACGCACTTAGTTGTACGTTGAAAATTTTAGGGCTTCAGCCCAAATTCATGCCCGATTGTGGCATATTTTGGCAGTTGGTGAACATATTAAGGCGTTAATATCTCGCATAACTTGAAATATATCTTGATCTCGAACGACGACGACTTCAGATCCACTGTCGTTTATCGACGACCCTGCCACCTTCACCTCTGTCGAACAATGATTTCCAAATCAATCATCGATTGAGGCAAATTTTTTTGTACTCTGAAATCTGAAATATTAAATATTAAATTATAAACTGATTTAAGTTAGTTTAAATCTTAGTTCAAAGTTTTAAATTTTACTTTAGTTTAAATTTAAGTTTATAATATAAATTTAAATTTTAGTTTAGTTTTAACTTAAATCTATTTTACAGTTTAGTTCATTTTAAATTTTAAATTTAAAGTTTAGTTTGAATTTAAGTTTTAAGTGGAAAGTTGTAGAGTTTTAAGTTTTAATTTTAAATTGAATTTCAAGTTCAAAGTGTAAGTTCTAAAGTTTTAAGTTTCAAAGTTTTAAAGTTTAGATTTTATATTGAATTTAAAGTTTTAATTTTAAATTGAACTTCAATTTTAAAGTCTTGAGTTTTAAATTAAAAGATTAAATTGAAAAGTTTTAAGTTTTGACTTTAAATTGGATTTTAATTTTAAATTGAATTTTAAAATTTAAGTTTTGACTTTAAATTGAATTTAAAGTTTTAATTTTAAATTGAATTTTAATTTTAAAGTTTTAAGTTAAAATTTAAAGTTTAAACTCTAAAATTTTAATTTTAAACTGAATTTTAATTTTTAAGTTTTAACTTAAAAAATTTTAAGTTAAAGTTTTAAATTGAATTTAATGTTTTAAGTTTTAATTTTAAATTGAATTTTAATTTTAAAGTTTTAAGTTAAAATTTCAATTGAATTTTAAGTTTTAGGTTAAAAAAATTCGGTTGAATTTAAAGTTTTAACAATATTGCATGTATTTGCCATTTTTTGAAGTCCAAAAATCAATTTTAATAACGCTTTTGAAGTACAGTTTTTTATTACTGAAATTAGAAAAAGCGATCCTCAAGGCGCCGAAAATAGCCCTATGCACAAAAAACCTGGGGCAAAACCTGGGGCTTTTGGGGGCTTTTTTGCCTTGACAACTTTGATATTACTAAATACCATCGATTCTCACAAGCCTAGTGAAAAAGTCCTTTGGCGTAAAGCCAAAACCGGTGAGATTAAATTTTCTAGACTTAATTGCTCTAGTGTTCTTTGTATGTACTAAAGAATTAGCAAAATTACCAGATACTAAAATATGCCCACATTTTATAAATATATCCAGCCTATGCAAATATTATCACATTTATAATATAGTGAGGTCTTAAGTGGAATGTTTTTATAGTATGTTAGAAATATAAGATGATGTGTTTGATTCATGCCAACTTAATTAATTGTTGATATATGCACGATACAGTTAAATATAATCGAGTTAACTCTCTTCTGTAGTTATATTGTAAAGATAGGTTAGTTAATTGCAACTTAGGTGTATGTTATGTTCCCTCCATAATTCATTGTAGGAAGTTTCATACAGGTTACACACGTAATTTAATGCATTCCTATTATTCAGAAATTGGAACAAATAATTTGTCTTGGAAAAGTATTTTTGTATGTTCCAAATAAATAGAAATTCCCACCCTAACTAAATAAATGCTAACAGTAATAAAACAAAAATAATCTTCAAAAAATAACAGTTAATAATGAATATGAAACTATATACATTTTAAACTTTTAATAACATCTTCAGTTTGCATATTTAATGAGGGGTCATCTCTAATTAATCAGTCAATATTCCCTGAACATTGGCATTTTGGAACAGGTATGCACATATAATAAAATAACAAGTAGATAAAACATTGCCATATAAGAAAATTAATAAGAATGTATGTTGTGCATAGAAGCATATAATATCATAAATAACAAGTGACTGTTGGTCCGAAGTGACTATAAAGTATTTTTCAACTTATAAACAATATAGATGACAAAAGCATACTAAATATAATTG
Source organism: Allium fistulosum (assembly GCA_030737815.1). NCBI lineage: Eukaryota > Viridiplantae > Streptophyta > Magnoliopsida > Asparagales > Amaryllidaceae > Allium > Allium fistulosum. The sequence goes on from CM060902.1 coordinate 1,219,316,297, forward strand.
ATGCAAAGTATTCTTTGTATTGAAATTATTGCTTTTGACTTTCAAGTCAAACTGTATCGCGAACTTCTAATAATTCTTGTGATACATATATGGGCGGATCTAGTGTAGGCCTTGGAGGGGCTGAGGCCCTGCTGATATTTTGGGAAAGCTTTGTTAAGTATTATTATTTATTCATACATCAAGTGAAGGAGTCACTGTTTATTTCGAAGATAATGCAACCATTTTTATTTTCTAAGTGGTTTTTTTTAACCGTTTACATTACTAAAAGAAGAAGAAAATTATCGTTTAAAGAACCATTGTTGGGAATTATATGATATTATAGTAAAATGTATATTTAAGTCATGATATTTCCTATTAGGTCAATAACGATACGTATGTATTTGTTAGTTGTGTGAAACATAAATAATTTACATGCACTAATTTTATGGTAACCATAATTAGTTTCCATTAATTTTTCTTCACTTTTGCATCTATTTCTACAATATTAAAAAGGAAATTAAAACCAGAAATTTAAGTGGATATCTACCATATACTAGACATAACCATTTGTATAAATATTTTGTTAGTTTGAGATAAAATAGACGCAACATTCATTTTAAGGTAACTTGTTAACAATAGTCTATAAATAACTAAATTGTGCAAGTAAAGAATGCTTTTTAAATAATATATGAGCGATGATAATAGAAACGTTTGCTTGTTTTCATTAATTTTCTTATAAAACTTTTCTTTATTTTTGTGTTAAAATTTAGCCCCTTTCGAATAAAATTCCTGAAACCCCATAGAATGCATATTGCAACATTATAACAACAACATACGATATTGTCGAGGACTTCTAGCTCAAGTGGTTGGAGGTATGACGCTTTAGACAGAGGTTCGCGCCACCGAGATATAAATATGAGTGTTCTGTTTGGATAAAGTATCACTCTTATTCTCAAAACAATATACACTATTGCAATATATGAAAAAGGGGATAATTTATTACAGATCATGCAATATAAAAGTATAAGACGGATACAACTTTCAAAATGGAAATATCAACCCATGAACGAAATAAAAACACAAGTTGAGATAACAAATAAAAGACTACTGGTACTGACTAGTTATATCTCATCATAAAAAAATAAAAAAAAGGATACACACTAGACATATCTCTGGTCAAGAATTGTGATCTTAAGTTAGCCACAATATCTACTATTAGATGATTTTGCGTTAACTACTGGTAATGGATATTAGCTCTGAAACAAATTGAGCACTTAAAAGGCTACATAGATGTTCTCTCACCTACATGTAAACGGTAAATTTGAACTAAATGACCAGAGTAATTTCAAGCAGTGATTGCAAAAATCGCGACATCGTACGTTCCAAAGCGCGATTTGGAAGGAATCGCAGCACCCGATCCAAGAGTTAAATCGGATCGCAACCCGTATAAAATGCACGATCCTATTTCAGAACGAAAATATTGGAGTCCAATACTAAATCGCGATTTCAATTTAAACATCGTACTGAAACAAAATCAAATTAGATTTAGTTCGGCATCGCGATCTCGATTCTCAGGAAAAAAGAAAAAAAAAGGAGGAATAGGAAAAAGAAGCAGCAGCAAACCTGAATTGAAAAAATTGAGGATGCAGAGGCAAATTGATTTATTTCTCTTCTATTTTCAGATTTTTTTTTTTTTGAAACCCTAAGCTTCAGGGAGGAAGATGATTGAGAGAGAGTATTAAGATTGGGTCGGTCTCATTTCCACACACAAGCTATCACCCTTAGTCCATTTGTCCTTCCGCCAATCTACGTCTACATCTCCCCAATTTATTTCTATTTCTGTTTTTCCTCTTTTTTTTTCTAAAAGAAATCCGATGCCTTGATTGTATATTTGAATCACACTATTAAGTTCAAACCATCCTAAGTCCACTTATTTTTATTCCTTTTCTATGTACATGCATTAAAGTGTTTCCTCTTTTCAATAAAAAATCATAAACCACATTTAAACATCACTTGTTTGATTCCACTTTATTGATTCATAGGCATTTGGTACCAATTTTAAAAGCAAAAAGCTTCTCAAGTCATGTTCTTTTCATCATTCAATTTTTGTTCATCGTTTGCTAGTTATTCAAGTTGACGGCTGTTTTCGGTAATTTTTGTCCATCCAATTTTTGATTGGTATGTTATGTAACAATGATCGGACCAAGCTCTTCACCTCCAACGCGTGGAGTACGTATACGAGTTGACACACACTTTATTGTAATAAATGAAATTCTCAATGTTACATGTCTACCAACTCATATTTAAACATTACTACTCTAAGTTATTTAGCAATGTGAGACTATTTCAATGTCAAACCGTCGTTCCTCCTTGTCACATGAAAGACAACTCTAACATAATACCAACATGTTTGGTATCGACGTGATTTGAAAACCATCAAGAATAACAAAAGGAAGAAGGACACAAAATTTGACTAAGTTTTGGACAACAAAAACATGTCGGTATCGACATGATTTAGTCGGCACCGACATGGGTTTGGATCTTGATTTGGCTACTTTGGAAGGTTTGAGACTCAAGCTACAAAGAAAAAATAAAGTTTTGAGACACAAAAACATGTCGGTATCGACATGTTTGGTTGCCTTAGGAAACGTGTGTCTATCTATTCTTCATGTTGGAAGTTCGAACTTGAATGAAATGACTCGTTCAAACCAAGAATGGCGAAAATTAATGCCAAATCTCATATATAATAGCATTCTATCCTCAACTAGAAAGATGACCGATCTTCTTCATCTTCTACTTCATAAGACTTTGGGAATATCAAGATATATTAGAATGTAACTCGAATTTGATTGTAAATTGTGTATTCTTGAGAGTATTCATAAATAAAACGATTGAGTGGACATAGGCTAAAGATTTTGCCAAACCACTATAAAAATCTTATGTCTCTTCTTCATTCTCTTTTGGTTTCTTCATTTTAAATATTTGTTTGATTCGGTTTTTTTAGTGATATTTGGATGTTGTACCTATTTTTTGAGTAACTTTTTTAGTACTTCCACTAAGATTAACTTAGATCTAACATTGAAGAAGATAATGATATAGGAGCCATTGCTTAACCAAGTCCATCGGAACATGGGCAAGCCATGAGGTGTCTGCTAGTTTAAATCCATATTTTAACCATGTGAATAGAGAGAAGATAAAAGGGACGATGACAAGTTTGCAAGGGAGATTGATAGCTTGGTAAGAAAAGATGATGAATGAATTCTTCCAAAGGATGGAATAATAAAGATCAGCTAGAGTTGTTGGAAATCAGAATCGGAGACTAGAAAGCGAACCAGATACATAAGAAAATGAAGCAAAACAAGTTGGAACCATCCTCCTAGCACGCCAGCAAGTCGATACCGAGAGGTCCAGACCAGTAGGTATCGACATGTTTGGAGACGGGTCATGGTCGATCTGAACGCCAAGCATGGAAGGACCTATCAGATGGATGATGTCGAGTCTCGAATTCAAGACTAGGATGCAAACTTCGAGGTGAAGCCATAGATCAAAGTTTGGAGGATGTGAATAGAAACCATTTCACCCTCAAACACCCGATACGCTAGAAATCCACCTGATTTCAAGTTACCTACTTTGAAGCCGTATGATGGAAGGATATATCCAACTGTTCACTTAGCAAGATACATCCAACGTATGAGAGTAATGGCAGCTTCGGAGGAGGAGATAAGAAGATGCTTCCATTGACTCGACTGATTTGATTGCCATGTAGTTTCGTCAACTGGATAATGAGTTCATCATCAGTACATGGACCGAGTTAATGGAAAAGTTTATAAGCCAACTCAAAGTTCATATAGTTTGACCAAGAAATGTGATGACACTTTCAAGTGTAAAGCAAAGATAATAAGCTTTGCAGAGTTACTTGATTAGATTTACCGTAGTAGCCGCTGCATTTTAGAAACTAGACTCATCGATGGTACTGATGGTGATGGTCTTCGAAATAGCCAATAAGACCGGATTTAAGAAAGCATTGGAAAAAGATCCAGCAGTGGATCTCGTGAACTTTTATAATCAGGCTAAGATATATTTGTGCCAGGAGGACACAGAAACCGAGAGCGGTGAAGTTAAAGCCGTGAAGGATGAAGGACCATCTAAGACAAGATCTAGAAAAGACAAAGTAAAAAAGAAAAGCTAATAATGGCTTTGGATGATTGAGGCGACAAAAGAGGGAATCAAAGTTTTCCTTTTACACTTAGTTGACCATGATCCCAAAGAGGATTTGTCTTAATATTAGGGGTAGATTATCTAACTTCGTAATTATGTAATTTATTATAAATTATCTAACTCTATAATAAATCTCGTTCAATAAAAGGTTTTTGATTTCTTTTATATGATTTGTTATATTGTGACATAAAGTAATTAATTAAAAGTATAAAAATAAGAAAGTCCTTAAATAAATTGTCACGTGATTGTAATTGCAATTGTGAGTGATAAATCACAACATAAAATAACATTTGTTTTAAATATTTATGGTCAAGTGTTTCGAGAAAGGACACGATACATCCATTGAGACCAGAGTTCGTAACTCCCTCTAAATATTAGGCAGTGCATTAATCATAGGCACCAAAGAGTTACGTACTTGTAGTTATTGGATAATTATGGAATGGAATGACTGTCCGAGAGTTTCCTATTAGTCGTTAACATTAGGTCAAACAGGAAATCTCAGAGTAACGATATTACAGAGTTCCCTTGACTTGAGAATACTATTGATGTTCGATGTGGACACTCCACTTTGATTATACTTAATTCATGGCATGATGACCATCGAACGACAAATAGTTCGGTCTAAGTTAAAGTATTAGAATTGAAACAATATTCAATAGGTAATTCGTCTCCTCGGTTGTATCAGGTTGGTATCATAATTAGCTATAGACAACTCAAAGTCAAAACCTCTAACCAGAATAGCATGGTTAATAGTAATGTTATTACTGAATCAAGATATTTTTTAGTGGACTAATCAAGTTGAATATGGATAATATTGAAAGTTGACCAATACCAAATTTCATACATTCTAAGTGATATATTTTGAAGATTAGAATGTGTGTAAATAATCATTGTTAAAAGGTAACACTTGAGAAGTTGTAAAATTTGATTTTTACAACTGAAATCAATAAGCGATGAGTTAAGCCAAACTATCACAACATTAGCTAAAGTGATGTGTAAATGTTAACATTTGAACTGTTCGGTTATTAATTGCTAACTGAATTCATGCTTGTGAGTCGCATGATTGAATTCATTCAGCATTCGAAACACCATCCTATTTAATTAGTTTATAATATTTATGAATTAATTAATATTTAAAAATATTAATTATTGTTGTATTTTATGTTTGGGCTGTATTTAGCAAATGGAGCAGTCTCTAGAAATATTATGGGTGTTAATAGTAATTAATACATATACAAAAGTATATATGTTCATATCAGTATATCATATCGATGTACATTTAATTTGGATTTGAATTGAATTGATTTCAATTGGGTTTTGTAGTTTATTAGTCCATTAACGGACCAATAAAGGGTTGGGCATAAGGGGATAATGAAGAGGTCTTGGGATTTGGGCTTAGCAAAAGAGAATATTGGAAGATATATTCCACTTGCTCCTCTTCATAAGCAACTCAAACCTAAATTGTTTTGGATCCCGCTTTCTCCCATCCTTGGCCTTCATTTACAGCTATCCTCCCTCATCATAATCGATCTCCATTCTGCCCTCCATTCATACTTAACACATCAAACAACTCAACTCAAGTGGTGATACGCCGAAACCAACAACTTTGGGTAAGGATCTAAGAGATACACGAGACTTTAAAAATCGACCGCATCTCAATTAGGTAGATTCTAATTTATATATATATATATATATTATTATTTTATGCTATTTAGAATCATTTTTATATACAGTGATTGACATGCTTTAAGTATAATTCAATATATTAATCTAATAGCAAGTTAAATGCATTTATTCATTTTAATACAATAATATATATGTATGTATGTATGTTTTTGTTATGGCCATATAATTGTTCTAAAGTATGTAAGAAATTTCGAATTTAAAATACATTTTTTACTAATTTTAAATTATTAATTATTAATTAAAATCATTTAAATTATAATATACATTTATATTAAATTCAAATTAAAATAATATATATGACATTTAAAATTAAATTACTTTCTGCAATTAAAAAAGATTAGGCCAAATGGTATTTATATATTTTTTATAATATAATTAAAAGGGTACTTTTAAATGATATGTTAGTGAGTGGGTGTGTGTGTGTATAATTACTTTTGGCGTTTTATAAAAAAAACATTGCCAAAAGTATATATATACACATATACATAATTTTTATAATATTTATTTGTACTCAATTTAAATACTAATTCTTTAAATAAAAAAAATATTTTCAGTCGCATTACATTTAAATCAATATATTTATTTCATAATATTATTATTAGGTCAAATATAAGATATTTTACAACTCTGAATTAATATCTTAGATTTAAATTTGTGTTTACCAAGTCAAAATTAGATATTTTATTTAAAGTTCAAATTTGACAATCAAATTATAATAAAATTATATTTATTATTTTATTAAACAAAAAGGTTATATATATATATATATATCTATGTGTGTGTGTGTTATAAACATTTTTTTATATCAAATAATTTAATCATGGCAATACACACACACACATCATTTTCAATATATATATACACACATACATACACACATGGTAGATATAAATCACATTATCTACACACACACACACTGTGTTTGTGTGTATTGTAACAACCTGCCCCGAAAGCCTAAATCCTAATGTAGAAAAAGTCTATCGAAACTTAGACTCATTCCAAAGCTAGTTGTTGGTTGGTAAAAAGAACAATATAGAGCTATTTATCTACTCGTTCAGAACTCGCGGCGGAAGGACAAAATATAATAGCATAAACAGTTCCCATTTTTATTTAAAATTTCAAATGTCGCAAAACCATAACATAATGTCAAGAACAACTGTTACATAATCATGCTCAAAATATTATCATCTTCAAATGGGTACATCAAAAAATAACATAAATAGATAAATAGACTCCTGCCACAAGATCCTCTCATCGCCATCTCCATCTTGCTCATCGTTTCCTTCCCTAACCTGTGTTGTAATGAGGAGGGAGTCAAAACAACAATGTTTGATGAATAGAAATCTCGAGCCTTTCTATATTAGTACTTGGGTAGTATAATTTAAATAAGGATATGTCTTTAGTATTTAAACTATATTCAGAACCATTAAATACTTCCTACAAGGGAAAGAGGCAGGCCCTCAAACAACCACTTAATACCTCAATTCCTGAAGTAGGTCCTTCGTATTATCCAATACCATAACCCATAACCATCGTATTAATGTCTACTAATGCGAGAGATAATACCCAAGTCACTTAATATCTTTTAATGGAAAATAGGCAGACATTGACCATTTAAGACCTCGATTGAGATAGGCCCTTATCATTTAATACATATTCCCAAGGCCGACTCCTCACAGGTATCTATCTAGCTGACATTGCATGTAAATCTCTTTGTACACTTACTACTTCATTGAAGCGGACCATTATAAGATATCCTCAACCATGGTAGAGTTAGGAGTATGCCCTAGGGGCAATTATATAATTTTTTACATATATCCAGCTTGATAACCAATCTCGTTCAAACTAAAAGGTGTTTTCTTTCTATTATAAACTTGATATAATGTGTTATATTAATTAATTAATTTAATTTAAAGTATATTTAATAGAAAATCCATCAATGGTATGTTTTGTGATAGTAGTTATAAAGTGTTGCAACCGCGAGTAGTTTATCATAATGAAAATAAATATATCATTTTACATATTCGCAATCAAGATGTATCGAGACCGGATATCGATACATCCGTTGAGACTAGAGTATGTAAAGCTCTCCAAATGTTGGGCAGTGTATTACTCATGACTGCTGGGGGGCACCAAGGGGTTGTGTACTGATAGTATTGGATAACTATGTAATGACTCACTCGATAGATTTCTTCGGGTAAGTATAACTAAGGTTAAATAGAGAATATCGATGTGACTAACTTACATAGTTCTTTTGACTTGAGAATACTGTTGATCTTCAATGTGGAAGCTTCACTTTGATTATAGTTAGATCGTGGCATGGCGACCGTCGAATGACTATAGTTGGATCGCGTGAAGCATTGAAAGTCAAACACTATTCAAACGTCTCCTCAGTTATATGAGGTTAGTATCACGGTCAACTGAAGTCAACTCAAAGTCAAAGTCTCTGGCCAAAGCATTTTGGTTAATAATAGCTGTTATTATTGAACCAAGAACTTTGTGTTTGGACTATAAAATTGAATGTGGGGCGATATTGGAATTTTGACCATTACCAAAATCCATAAGTTCTATTATGATATAATTTTAATGAAGGGATTTGGTGTAAATAATTGGCACTACCGGGTATCGCTTATAATAAGTAAAATTGGATTTTACCAAAAGATGCATAAGCGATAAATTCAGCCAAAATGTCACAATACTATCTAAGGTGACATGTGAATGTTAATATTCGAATTGTTCGATGTTAATCTCTGACTGAATTTACACTTCTAAGTCGCATAATCATAATGATGAATTCTTTGAAAAACCACATGATTTAATTAATTTGTAAAATGCTGTGAATTAAATAAATTAATTAATATTTAAGAAATATTAATTATTATTTAATTTATTTGATGTTTGGAAGTTGTTTGTAATTATTTGAATGCATTTGTAAAAGTATATTTTGCGCATTGATATACGATATCGATGTAATTTAAATAAAAACTCACTGCATGAAATGATTTATGGAAAATTTATGTCATTTAATGGTATAATTTATGGAAATTCTATGCCATTTGATGGCATGTAATTTCAGCCATATTATGTGAAAAGAAAGGAGTGGAGAGAGAGACAATCAAGGGAGTTAATTAGGAAAGTTTTAATTAAAGAATAGGAAAAGTTTCATTCTTTCAAATAAAACATATTCTCTGATTCATTATGTACATACAACTCATTCTTTCTCATTCTTTCTCATTCATTCTTTTTCTTTCTCTCCTCCTAACTTTTTATGACAGAAAACAAAAATAAAATTTCCAAAAATCATTCAACTCCATATAGAAACATCAAATAAAACAAAACAAAGGTGGTTCATCCATCTCTTGCAAGGACAGGATGGGGATTTTGAAGATTTGAGGAGATCATCATTTAAAGTATGATTTCTAGGCAACATCCTAAAGTGAATTTATTTTCAAGTTGTGGTTCAAGTCTTTGGAAATAAGGTATGTTTTTCTTTTATAGATAATGACATTTGATGTAATGTTCGATAAAGGATAAATTTGATTATCATAATTTGTATGTACATATCATTGCCTTATTTAATTTGAAAATTGTCTGTGTAGTTTGAATTGTTTGTTGAATGAATTGATTGAAGTTTTAATTTAATAATCAAAACTAAAATTTATATATGTTTAAATATAATGTTTTTAGAACTATGTTCTAAACACTTAGTTTAAAGTCTAATTTTTAGATCTGAAATTTTGTATGTTCAATTTATCAATTGGGTTCTTATTTTGTTAAATTAAAATTAATTTTTTATACGTTTAAATACAATGTTTTATTATAGATCTATATTGTAAACATTCAATTCAAAGTATAATCCATTGGATCTAAAAGTTTGTATGTTCATATTATTTTGATTGGATCTTACTTTAACAAAATAAGCTAAAATTTGTGTATGAATAGCACAATGTTTTATTGAAGATTCATATTTTAAATCATATAAAACAAAGTGTAATTTTAGATTTGAAAGTTTACATGTATGTATTTTGTGTCCATATTGTATTAGAAAATAAAAAAAGGAAGATGTTTTGGCAATAAATCTAAATTTTAATTTGATTACTATAAATCTCTAATTTGTATTAATTAAGAAAGATTTGATTGAATCTTACATACATACAATTAATATTTTGACAATAATTCTATTTTTAAATTGATTGCTATAAATCTCTAATTTTTATTAATTTGAAATACTTAATTTAATCTTATATACACACAATTAATTTTATATGTATGTTTGTATATATACAATTTATTATATGTATTACATATTGTCAAAGTATGAATTAGATTTCTTTCCAAAGAAAAAAACATTTAAAATGAGGCAATTATATACATATAAAGTTATTATTGATTGTTTATTATTCTCTAATATCTATTAATTGTACATGTTGCATCTATCACATGTCTACACCTTGTCATCAATTGATAGTACCTATCATATGTTGCACTTACACAATTTACACTATAATATAATAATATAATATATTTGGTTATACTTACATTTATGTCATGTACATGTTGCTAATTAATGATATTAAAATAATAAATCAATTTAATTAAAGAGAGAGAAATGAAAGTTTTATCTCTCCATATAAATAAAATATCATCTCACTAATAAAATAAGTTAAGAGAAGAAAATGAAAAGTTTCCTTCTCTAAATTACTTAACTTTTGGAGAAAGAAATGAAAGGTTTCTTTCTCTAAATTTACTCTTATGAGTAATTGTTGGGTGTATTAGATATACTTTATATTTAAGTTTAAATTTATTAAAAACTTCTTTGATCAATTTTTAAATAAAATAAGATTTTATTTAAAACCTTTATTAGATTTGATCTAATATACCTTTAGACTTCATAGGCCCAAAAGGTTCAAAATAGTAATTTTTTTGAAATTCACTTATTTCTTCCACTATGGACTGGCTCAGTTCCAACAGTGGTATCATAGCTCAATAGCCTATGTGGTCTAAATTAGTCTTGTTAGGGCTAACTAATTAAGCTTGCCCACTTAGTACGGGGTTTAGAAAGGTAATGTCTAGGATTGGAATTGGGTAATCAAATACCATGTCCTACCTGGTTACCAATCTGGCCTTAAAGGTGAAGTGATCCCAAAGGTTGCCCCTAATAGAAAAGGCCCAATTTGAATTAGACTTTGGGTCAATTTTCAAAATAGTTTTGAAAATTATGACAAGATTTTAAATTTAAAAGTTAAATTTAAAATAAAAACATATTTATCATAAATGGTTGTAACATAACATAAATTTTCAAAATGTTTGAAAAGGTAATGAAAATTTCAAAATATTTGACATAATTTGAATATTAATTTCGAAATTTAAAATTTATTAATATGATTAATAAAATAAATAAATTAAACGAGTTAATTAATTAATAATTATATACATGTATTATATATGTTGATATATGTTATGTTATTTTAATGTGTTTAAGGTAACATAAGTATACATATATGTATATATAAGATAAAACTTGAAATTAATATAATTTAATTAATTTTTTTAAATTAAATTAATTAATTACATAAAAATATGCATTTATAAGATATATGTGTTATACTATAAAGGTTTCACTATACACTATAAAGGTTATAGTGGATATGTCTAATATAAAAGTTGTATTGAAATACTAATATAAAATTAATTAAAGAGTTAATTAATTAAAATTAATTAAAGCATTAACTAATTAAAACCAATTAAAGAGTTAATTGATTAAAATTAATTAAAGAGTTAATTAATTAAATAATATTTAATTAATAAAATATTATACATAAGACTATCATATAAGTAATATAAAATATAAAAGTTATATAATAATAAAACTTATATGATATGAATGTATAAACTAAAGATGGAACATTAAAGAAACCCAAATAGACTTGAGGAATAAATAAAATGTATGTACCATGATTTCTGATATGTCTAGCATTTGAATCACAAGGGTATTTCATGAGAAATACATTATTCCATAAGTCGATATCACTCAATATAGTTTATTGAAAATTATGAATCTTTAATATAATGTTGTCCTCTACTATATATATATGTATGTATGTATGTGTGTGTATATATATATATATTACTTGCATACCCCTTGGTTGTTGAGCAAACTCAAGCTAGGGATGTTATGTGCAGTGTTATTAATATATTGAATAGACGAGGTAAAATGACCATATGTATTTGTTGAACAAAATCATGGTACGTATACTGTACTTAGACCGTCGTGACATGGTAGGTATGAGTGAATAATCTCTTTCGATTTATTGAGCAAACTCAAGGTCAAAATGAGGTTAGATGTAACAACCCGAATTCCAGTGGGTTCGGATTTTTCGCAAAAATGCTAAAACCCAAGCCCACTGAAGTCCGAGTTGGGTATCTGGTATCCTGTAAATAGGAAAAGATAAATATATCATAGCTCAATTAATTATCTCACGGCGGAATTGATTAAAATATAATAGTAAGTAAATACTCGCCCTAATAATAACACTTTCTAAGCAAGTGTCACATAGCTGAGAAGTCTCTGCCATCTACCTAACTTGTAGGATGTTATGAGGAGAGGGTCAGAACAAAAGTTCTAGTGAATGGATAAATTATATACTTCTAGGCTTAATTCTACATATATCATTTTATTTCCATTTACTCTTATATTAGGTTCATCAGGTTAAAATATTCTCACCTCTATTCGTGAATCGTGCCCATCTACTCCATAGTAGATTAAAACCTAATAACTAATATATACACATATGTAGCTATATGCCCAATGACCATATTGGTCCTAGGTACCACCCATGGTACCTTCCGTATCCTCCTCGAAAAGGACTCCATCGTCTTGCTTCGAGAGCGTTCCATACCTTGTAAATCTCTTTCACGTATTCCTTATAACTTGCACAAAACATCTTTATTTGTGTTTTGGTTCCATAGAAAATTATATCATTATTTATTTCATTCCAATAGATTAAAGTATGTTTAATCTATATTCACTTATAATAGACATTTCCTACGAAATTTATTAATTTCCTAATACTTAACTAACGTCCATTTTTTCTTTTCAAAAGAACTCATTTTCAAAACTGTTTTTAATATTTTCCTAACTAGAAAACATTTTCATATACTTATTTAAATAATAAATATACTTACAAACCACTTTATTTCTATACTTAGAAATTATATTCAAAACACATTTTTATTTGGGTCAAAACAGATGTTGCGTAAAACACCGTTACTACAACCCAAAAAATACTAGTATATGGATTCAATTAAATAAATATTAATAAATCCCATATGTTATGTAAAAACATTTTCTTTGGGAGTCACCTACTATAACAATAATGTCATAGTCTATGCGTCCTTTATTTTTCACGAAAACATCTATTACAACAATAAATGTTGTAACCTACGTTCTCGATACTTAACACACTCTAGGTTTTTATATTTAAAATCTTTGTTTACCTACAAAGAAACTAGCGAACTATACATGCTATATGATTTTTCAAAAAGAATCCCACTTTTAACAAAATTTACATCATATAAAAACCAATTCAAATTTCATACCACTTTTTTTTCTTCAAAAACCCAACATTTACTTCCTCAAACATATTAACAATTATATTTTTCTACTCAATTCTAAAAGTTTCATTTTACTGGGCTAGACATAAAGTAGATTTTCTCCTTACCACCCTAGGAATATCATTCCTAAACTTTGGAAATCTCATTTCCTTACTAAAATCTTTCATTCCTTCCAAAATAGATATACTCTCCCTACTATCCCTAGGGAACCTTCCTACTTCTTATAACATATGGATACTAATCTTCTCTCTAAACATAACTTATTGTACACTATACATCGGTAATAACTTAGGGCTCAACACCCTTGGGTTATTCTAAACCCAACTAGCAAACTATGCACAATTGTACTTCTAAAAACTTCCCATATGTTAAAGTCTTTAATTGGGGACTATTTGAATTTTTAGTAAATAATATATTTATATTTTATTCAAAATACAAATACGTTCACTCACTATCTACCTAGGAATCCTAAACCTAGGCCTTGATACCAAATGTAACAACCTGAATTCCAATGGGTCCGGATTTTTTGCAAAAATGCTAAAACCCAAGCCCACTGAAGTCCAAGTTGGGTATCTGGTATCCTGCAAATAGGCAAAGAAAATATATTAGAGCTCAATTAATTATCTCACAGCCGAATTGATTAAAATATAATAGTAGGTAAATACTCACCCAAATAATAACACTTCCTAAGCAAGGGTCACATAGCTGAGAAGTTTCTGCCATCTACCTGACCTATAGGATGTTATGAGGAGGGGGTCAGAACAAAAGTTCTGGTGAATGGATAAATTATATACTTCTAGGCTTAATTCTACATATATCATTTTATTTCTATTTACACTTATATTTGGTTCATTAGGTTACGATATTCTCACCTCTATTCGTGAATCGTGCCCATCTACTCCAAAGTGGATTAAAACCTAATAACTAATATATATACATATATGTAGCTATATGCCCAAAGACCATATTGGTCCTAGGTACCACCTATGGTACCTTCCGTATCCTCCTCGAAAAGGGCTCCATCGTCTTGGTTCGGGGGCGTTCCGTAACTACATCTGTAAAGGACTGCTTTGTAAGGCCTACAATATAGATGCTCCATCGTCTTGCTCCATAGTTATATCTGTAAAGGACTGCTTCATAAGGCTTACAATATAGATACTCCATCGTTTTGCTCCACGAGCGTTTCGTAGCTACATCTGTAAAGGTCTGCTTCGTAAGGCCTACAATACAGATGCTCCACTACTTACTATGAAAACGTAAATCGTGTCCGCACTAGTCTATACCCATGCTCGGACATCCACAATGTACTACCCAGTGCGTACATTTAGGACTATGTAATCGTTCTATCTACTATCTGAATCCCGCCAACAAGGTCTACCTTATACGGAACTCAATTGGGGATTTTCTATATCTGTAAAGACTGCTTCATTAGGCCTACAATACAGATATTCTAGTTGGTCTGTCTCTTTCTCATCGTGGCTATGGCCCCACGCAGCCACCCCTCAACTAATCGAAAGAATTCTAAAGATTTAAGTGGTCGTGCCCTACTGCAAACAATCTAACATCCAATTGGTGGTGCCCCTCATCCAATGTCTCGATAGTGAAAGAATCATTGGCCTGTTGGTTTATCTCTAGTCTTTCCCGAAATCGCTCTTGGTCTTGATGCTGGTCGATATCCGCATGCGACTATCCTTAAACTTGCAGGTACTGGACATACGAATACCCTACTCCGAACACCAAGCCCTTATGACTGCCTACAAAGGTCTGCTTCATTAGGCCTACAATGCAAATGCAGTCAAGACATACTCTCTTGATGGAACACCTACGGACCTGCCTCTGGGAATGCAGCTTCGTTAGGCCTATCCAGAGGGTCATCCTAGAGTATCTTCACGTCCCGTTGAAGTCTCGTACTTCCTTGAAGCCCAAAAATACTATGTTGGACGTGCTTCTCCATTGCTGGAATCTGTGATAAACTGCTTCTTTAGGCGCTTCATCCTTTGGGCTGCTCCAAACGCATTTCAATTCTTCAATTAGACCCTAACACTACAAGAAAATCAGCTTTTTGTTGCAAAAATTGGTGGCGTTTTAATGTAAATGAAACTAATAATATTTCCCCTTATTATATAAATGCAACAAAAAATATTTCACTTCCCGCCTTTATAAAAAAATTCCGCGTTTGCCCAAATAAATGTAACCAAAAGATTACCGCCTTGTTATTCCTATGCTCCTTAGAAAATTTCAATTCTTTCCCCCAAAATAAGCTAACCCTAAATCAAATTCGTTCTCCAATCCAAATTTGTAATGCTCAGCTGTTCTAATCCTTGATAAGTTGCTATCGCGATCTTTATCCGCTTCGATATACAAACTTATTGAAAATCAAATTGATATTCACATACGTACTTTGATACTTACAGATCAATAGAACATACAGATATGGCATTAATGGCGATGCTGGAGTCAGATCTACGAGCCTTATCTTCCGAAGCAAGAAGAAGATATCCATCCGTCAAGGACGCTGCCGAACACGCCATTTTGAAAGTACGTTTTCTATTATTATCAACTCAGATCTATGATTACACATCTTGAATTCGTTTAATCTTCGATTTAGCATGTTTATTAGTTGCTGAAGTTGATATCGAATCAGTTCTCCCCTCTAGTTATTAGGTTATCATTGTTAAATACTAACACCGACTGCTTAGGTCTTCAATCAGAGTTTTGATTAATATACTGCGATTATACTTGAGTTTCTGCATCATTGCAGCTGCGTTCTCTGTCAAGTCCGAATGAAATAGCCCACAATGTGGAAATTGTGCGGATATTTTTAATGGCGTGTGATGTTAAATCAGTAAAACTGAGCGTTATTGGCCTTTCTTGTTTGCAAAAGCTCATATCACATGATGCTGTTGCACAGTCTGCTTTGAAGGAGATACTTTCCACATTGAAAGATGTAAGAATTCAATTTTTTTGTTAGTCTTTAGATGTTCGAATTACAAGTTCCGCGCTCTTATTTTATGACAATGATACAACAGATTAGATGTTGATTTGATTTTTGTATTTCTCCATGATCGTGAGCAAGATCTCCTAATCAGGCTGTCTTTGTTTTGCATCTCAAGTCCATTTGCCGAATGCTAATTATTTTTTTGGTTTACAATCAAAAGTTTATGCTTGGTGTAGCAAGCGCTAAAAGCTTCAATAAACTCTACAATTGTGCTTCATGTTTAATAGTATAGTCAATAAAAAACCTTTCATTACAAAATGCTTAATGGCATTAAATACTTTTTAATGCAAAATAAAGAAGTTAGTTATTGTTAATCAGAAACTAACTTCTTTTTTATGCTTAGTTGTTTGAGATCCCCTAAGGACAATATTTTTCTACTCGAACTGGTCCAAGATAAACCCAATATCTGGTGAAATATTAGGCTCAAAACTAATGCTAAACCACATCATAGATATCTACTATTAAATGATCAAAACTTTTCAGTTTCAGTTGTCACTGAGAGTTTCACAGTGTTCACAATTTCAAAAATATCTTTCACCAGCCGTTATGTATATAACCAAAACAAAGACACGTAACAAGAATGAAATTGGTTAGAAAAAAACAACTGAAAAAAATTATATCACTACCTAGGTCCTTTCTCCCAGCCTTCCTGCAAGTGCTGTCAGTTGGGTTGGTGACGCATGCATATGTAGACATCACAAAATAAGTGGGAGACAATTTATTAACATATGCTAAAGTATCATGCATAGTAGAAATTTTAATAAATAATTTATAGGATTTAAATGCAATGGATGGTAATCATACTCTCAAAAATGCATTGTTTGATGTTAGCTATTTTAAAACATTATAATGGGCATATCTCTAATAAAGTAACCAAACAGTAGAATTTCAACTGCCCATATCTAGAGGCAAGTGGCGTATGATTGAAATCGTGTACAAGTATATTTTGACTTACGACATGCATTTTATGATGGGTAATGAGGTGTGTTGTTGCATATCTAATTTTGTTTCATCTGTAACTTTGGTTTGTATAGATCTTATGTTGTTTTAATTTTTGGACTTTCCAAATGAAATTGTTTTGAGATAAGAAAAACAGGAAAGAAGATTGTCAGGTTCATTTGGTCATATTTCTCATTAATTTTGATTTGGGTATGCTTAGTGAATTGTAGAATATATTACATATTCTCACATAAGAAACAAGGATCCTTTTTCAAAAAAGAAGATATAGCAACCTTAATATTAAAAAATGCTAATAATTTTCCTTAATATGGTGTATAACTAGTTTCCAAATTCTAGACTTTCTACTGGCTAGGAAAAACATAGAAGCAAGAATATTAAGTTTATTTTGGTTTTGTTTAGATAAATAATTATTTGTTCCCTAGTAACCTTAACTGTTTAACATCAGAGATAAACAGATTTTGTTACCATACTGAGTGAGTTACCCATATAAGTACAAATATGAAATTTACTAATCTACTACTGCATTGAGATATTAAAGGATATATTTGTTCCCTTTGGAAACCTGTTGCAACACCACGTTGGAGGGAAATATTTAAGGACTGCACGCTGCACTAATGGTGGATGCTGGATGTGTCTGTGAACACTAATCCTGCTAAAAATTGCACTCGGTATTGCAAAACTGAATTTGCACTTGGCAATTGAGTTCATATTCAGTTTTGCTACTGTGTTCAAACTCAGTTTTGCAACTGAATTCAACTGAATTTGCAAACTCAGTTTGCAAAAGTGAGTTTGTCGACTCGTTTGCAAAACTAAGTGTGTCAGCTCAGTTGTGCAAACTGAGCCTACAAAACCAGTTTTGTAAAACTGACCCTGTCGATTCAGTTTGAAAAATTGAGTGTCCATGCTTAGTGCCTTAGTTTTTGCAAACTGTGTTTGAACAGAGTTCTAGTTTACAACAATGTCTTCTATTGTTCATAAATGTTCCTATTCCTGTCCACAATTTGGAACATGTATGCAACCAAAGTTCAAAAAAATGCATAAGTTATAACCTACGAGTTAGTTAGAGCAAGTGGTCAGGAACAAGCCGATTTAGATAGAATTTGTGAACATAGCATCAGGCCCCTCCTAGAAGTTGATACGCTCATAACAAATAACTTCACGGAACCTTATCAGTCAGCATTTTGATCTTGCCATTTTCTTATGTTTTAAATATGTTTTATGTCCAAACATTGCATTGATCATTCATGCAGCATTTGTGTTCCTGTTTTTGTAGTGTCATTGTAATATTATCTGTTATTTAGGTTTTGATGTCTGCTTGTATATTTGCTTACAGTGAACTCGTTTGATTAAATGTAATTAGTCTATTATCTTGCCTATCCGTATATACACCATATTCTAGTAAAAGTATAGGAGTAAGATCGATGTTAATACAATTTGTATGTATGTATGTTGAGTTACAAGTGTACTTGCTATTTTAATTTTATCTTGCTTATTCGTATATATATTTGTCACTGTGCTTTTGTGTGAGACTGGGTGCTTGATATATATGTGTTAGGTAGTGAAGAGTGTATGTGTTCTCTGGTAGTGGAGCTCCCTGAGCTTGCTTGTCTGATGTAGTGCTGCTTTGTGTTCATCAGTGGGTGATTTTGTATATGAGTGTGTGCTGCCTTGTATGATTTACTGCTGCGTTCTAGGAGGGTGAGTAAGCATGTTTGTGTGGGTATGTGAACATTTTTGTGTGTGCCTACAGGTGTGATATGAGATGGATCTGGTCATACAATGAAGGCATACATGATCTGGATAGGGATGTGCACATGCAAGGCAGTAGTAGCATGTGATGATTTGGATAGGTCTGTTGCTTTGCGATTTTTCATTTGATAATGATCCATAGGTACTTCATTTGGACTATTACTACAATGTTCTATTGGCTTTTCTACTGCTAAGTGATGGCTAGTGAACATAGGCGCTAAAATTTTATGTATATACACAAATATCAAGTTGTAGTTGTAAAATGAGAAGCATAACATGCACCGGTGACTACTTTAGCTCTAAAATGGTTCGTTTGGTATAACATTTTACATTACGTCAATATTTATTATACATGTACACAAATATTCTCAAACTCCAATCATATAATTTGTGCATCTATACATGTATGGCAATTACAATTACCATTCAATATAGTTTAGTTTTTGTGGTTTAATCGGGTACTGTCTGTAGTTTTGTTCTAACTTTATCATTCTATTTAGTGGAAGTTTGTTTAGATTGCTTCAAAGAAACATGACAAAATTGGGCTGGAGAAGCCGTGTATAGATGGCATTAGATATTGTGAGTATTGTTTCTGTTTTGTTATTACGTGCATATGTCTTCATGTGAAACTTCATATAAGATTGAAATTAGTTGTAATTTTATATAAAGTTACACATTTGTGCTGCTTCATATCATATGATTTTTTTTCTTCTTCTTTTTTTCAATTTAAACAATAGAGATGTTGGTTGGTTCCAAAGATCAGGGTGCACAAATTGTAAATTTCGATAAAAACACATCACACCGAAAGAATAATTTAGCAGGTGCAATGAACCAAGGGAGCAGTATTGAGCAGCCTCAAGCATCTCCAACTTAGATACTCCCTTTTTTAACAATTCATTTTACCTTAATATATGTATTTCTTTAGCTTACCTTATTCGTTTTAATAATCAGCTTTTATATTCTCTTCGTTACATAATAACACACATGCGTTTGTTTCCTCCAACATGTTAAATGTCATTGTTTTATACCACATTTTCATGTGGAATTTCAAATCTCATTTATTATATTCAATGCTTCAAATGATGCAATCATTTGCTTTACTTACTAACCACAAATCAGACATCGACCCTTTCTCAGTCGTACGTTAGAGTGGTTCGATGATACATCACACTGTAGCACTAACTCAATACCAATACCGGTGACTTTATTTCATTTTTTTATAACTTTGATAATTTATATGACATCATTTATAGTAGGATATACTTGTATAATGTTGTAGATGTTTGATCTCATATTTGAAGTCCTAGGAGTTAACGTAATTGTTTGACTATCTGTTGTGCTTTCACTTGTGTAGGCATCGGACTTTTGAAGAGAGCGAAGTTGGACTTGATGATGCTAGCTTTCACTTGTGTATGCAACAAAGAATTATGGGTAATCAAACGTTTTGTTAGCACTAGTTAGATATAACATATATTAGTACCCGATGTGTAAATTTGTATACAAATGGTTATTGTATGTGAGTTAGGTCATTTTGTCGAAAAACTATTGTATTGGAATGGTTATGGATATTTTATTTGATTATACGGTTAATGTGTTTTTTAACTTATTTGAATATGATGATTATGTAAGTGATTGTTGATTGATATAATAGAACCAAAATAGACCATTAACAGGAAATAATAACATGAAAAAATGGGGTAAAATAATAAACAACTTTTAGTAGCGTTTCAAAAACGCTACCGAAATATATATAGTGGCGTTGAGTAAATGCAACCGTAAAACAGGGGTAAAATTGGAAATTCTATTAGTAGCGCCAAAAAATCTTTTGGTGACGTTTTTTAAACGCTACAAAAAGATTTATGGTGGCGTTTTAAAAACGCTGCCAAAAATTCATTTATAGTGGCGTTAAAATAAATGCAACAAAAAATCATGGATTTTTAGTAGCATGTTTTCTCGTAACGATTATCAAAACGCCACCAAAAGTTTTTGTAGCGTTTTTTGAGCGCTACAAAAAATAAAATTTCTTGTAGTGTAAATCTAATCTCCTAATTTGCGTTTAGTTTGCTTTCTTATTCTGTTGGCTACTTATTTTAATTTAATTAGCATATTCTTGCACTCGTCTCACTTTTAACTATTGTGAGATAACCATAGGTCTAATAGGAAATGCTGTTAGTATGAGCCACATTCATTATCTTGCTTAATATATAAATCCTTAAGTTCAATAAAAATAAGCCTCTTTTATTATTTCTGTTTTATTTGCTTATCGACTTAATATAAGTTGTTTAAATAAGCTTCTATCATTATTCCCTACTATCATTGCTTACCAATTTATTATAAGTCTCACAATAAGCTTTTCCGTTCTTATTTCATAATTATAACCTATGTTATAATTCTACTTGTAATTGTTACTTTTTCTTCTTTTATAGTCCGTTATATAATTACAAGCTTTCTTGTCTGCTCTAGTCTGCCTTCTTTTATTATGATATAGTATTTTCTTTAATTCTTTAATATTACATAATTCACTTATCATAATAATTGCCTAGTTAAATATAGCCTACGCAGTAAATGCAAACTTAGACTCATTAATTTTTTTATAGCCTCAAATTCTTAAATTAATATTTTTCTTGTTTCAAATCATACTTTACTTTATATTCTACTATTTTAGGAAGTAATCCTATTTTATTTGGTTGGTTCTAAAAACTATATAATCCATTTCCATATCTTAATATTGAATAATACTATAAACAATAATCCGTAACTGCAAGATATCTCTTTTATTATTTTGGAGTAGTGTAAAATACAGTGGTTTCTCTATTTTACACTAATTCCCCCTTTTTATTTCTTTTATTCTGGCAGTTACGTTTATCGTTGTCTTTTAGATATTAAGTTATGGAAATGTATCCTATTTTCTAAACCAACCAATTAATCTAATTATTACTCCCAAATTAACTTTTCCCGTTTTAATGCAATTTATTACAGTAATTCCATTCCTCAACCTTTTATTATTTTACATCTAATTTCCTTCATTTCAGTATTCTTAATTATTTAATCCATATTCGCGTTTAATCTATTCTAATCCTTACGTGAAGAAAAAGGAGAGGATAGAAGAAAACTGACGCTTGCATAAAAATCCAAAACGTAGAAAAGGATGTAAATAAGGCACAGAAACAGTGTATAAATACTAATACTATAAATAAACTGCAAGTTTTCTTATGATTCAGCATAATTTAATTAATATGATTAATTACTGAATAAAATTTTCTAAACGGGAATCTAACGATAATATATCTTAAACTTAAAAGATATATAAATAAATCCACTTACCTGTCTTCCTTAGCTTTGCTTGTGCTCCGCTTAGCTCCACAGTCCTTCTGGATCCCCTTCTTCCAAGGTGTATAATATTTTAATTTAGAAGATCTTCTTCCTAGAAATTATTTTCATTTTTAGGGTTCAGCCTTAGGCCAAGAACCCAAAGAAATATTTTCTATTTAGGGTTCAGCCTTGGGCAATAAACCCATGGGAGAAAATCTAATTGTAAGAAGATAGCTAGGCCTATGGTCCTATTTATATTGGAGCTTGGGGACCTTAGACCGTTGCATTCTTGGATTGAACCTGGAGCCACCACGTCACATGGTCGTTTGGAGCCAAAGGATTGAAGAACGTAAGGCTCAAATTGTGCAAAAACATGAAAAAAACATCACTGCACGTACCTGGATGAAAATTCGTCCAGGTCGTACACGGGTCGACCGGGCGGTCGACCGCCCTTAGCCAACGGTCGACCGTTGTGCCTATTGGGTCGACCTTCTGGTCGGCCCATATTCGTATTATATTTTTTTTCGTTCGGTTACTTGATTCTGTTTCGTTCCTAACTTCTTCATATTGGCTTGGATGTTGACAAGTTATATATGGAAACTGATCAGAAAATCGCCTCGGGCGCAATGGTTCAAGTTCCGAAGCCATATTCCGATAATTCCAAAATATTTATTTTTATTACTTATCGTTAGACTCTAAATTTTAATTATATAAAAATGCGGGGTGTTACATTCTCCCACCCTTAGGAAATTTCATCCCTGAAATTTAACAGGGTAAAAATTATGTAATCTCTCGCATTAATTACAACCATTTTGTGTTTCATCCAATTTTGCAACCATCCGTGCTTTCGTGAAAAAGTGTTTTTCAAGACAAAATATATGCATGTACATAAATTACTAAGCGGTACTCTATATGAATGCTTTTTATTTTAAAATTTACTTTTAAAACATGATGCACACAACCTAAATATACTTGCAATTTCTATATGAATGCAATTTTTCGAAAAATTAATATTTTTCGAAAAATTAAAACATTTTTCACCTAATTTTTCCCACACTCCTATTGAATAAGGGTGTAGTTCAACAATTTTTCATCCAAATCCTAACACACAACTTTTAATATTCGAATTTCAGAAAAATCTAATTTTTTGAATTCGAGTTCTTATGTTAGAAAGAAGATAGAAAACAGAGAAACTTCATATTTCTCCGATTTTCCTTTACGCACATCTTTCCCCATACTTGGACTTTTTGGTTACTATCCTATAAATATCCCTTTTTATTTTCCCAAGAACAGTTTACATAAGAAAACAGCTTTTTAAATCTTTTCAAACTTTTTCCCAAGCTTAATTTATGGGAAAGATGTATTTTTCTTTAGCAATTCTCATTTATCTCTATTGATGTTTCTGTTGCTTTCTTTAGATCTTACTGTTTTTCTTTTAGTTACCTTTTATTTGCTTTTACTCTTCTTTTAATATAGCAACTAAACACAGCTATCATCTAGGGCTAAGATGTCTAGGACCATGTCCACTCAGACATAGAAAGGTCCTACTCTAGGAACCCAAGTAACTCATATGCTCCTCCTGCCATCTATTACTTATTACCAACTTTCGTTGTATTACTCATGACGAATAAGATCTATCCATCTCTTTTATTCTATGCTCAAAAAGGAATAACTAAGTCTCATTAACTGTAATGGATCAGGATTTCAATCTATGTAGTCTCTATCTAAAAAGGCAACTAAGCTTGGGAATTTTTCTCTTTATCTTTACCTTTCATTTTCCCCAACTAAGGTCTATCTATCCCAACCACGTGTGTCTTACTAATATCACTTTAGTATTCTTCTGTAGTCTACACACATGAAGCAACATTCCTAGTATCTAACCAGTGTCCTATACACTTTACGGGAACTTTTACTATTACTACTAAAAGTAATCACTGCTATCTCCTACATAGCCTTACCCTTTTTCCCGTCATGCCTAGGAAATGATTCCTATCTACTCCATATTTAAAAGTTTGGTTTGGTATTTATCATTTCGTTTTAAAAGTTAAAGCTTCTAAATTTTTGAAACATAAAATCCTAAAATTCTTGCCTTTAAAAGTGTTACTTTGAAGTTTCTATTAAATTCAAAGGTACTTGGTTGCTTAACATTTTATCTTTCTAGACTTGCATCTTTACGGCGTTTTGAATTTAAATAATTACCCAAACTTAGAGGAGAAAACTTACAAATTCTAAGTTCAAAACTTATTCCTCCTTTTCTTTTAAAGACCTTTACAGTCCTTAAAAATATTTTGGAATTTTTAAATTTAACTGTTTACTAAGTTTTTCTCTTCCAAAAACTTATTTACTTTTTCACCAAACCATTTTTCTTTAAAACATTGCTTGTTCTTAAAACATTTTTCTTTTCTTGACTTCCAAAAATGTCCTCACATGTTTTCAAAACAACTTCATTTCATAGATTTTCAAATTTATAAAAACTAGAGTAGATAAGAACAATTATTTTATCAAAAATCCCTTAACTTTCCTACTCTTCTAATTACCAAATCTTGGAGGAGTTTCTAACTTACTACAAATGGGGAATTTCTACAAAGGCAAGCAACAAATGCGCACAATCAATGGAAAAATATGAAATTCCCATTGCTTAGCTTTCCTACAAGGCTCTCTATAATATCCCTTCTAACCAACACTGTCTCCAATTATTACACCTAATGGCTTTATACCTTAATGTATTGGAACTACTTTCTCTTATGAGAAACCATTAATGCTAAAACCTTCTATGAATCCTTTAAAAGAGGATTCCATGTTTATGTGAAATTACAAGGAACTTATTTTATATTTTATCGAAATAAGCTATACAAAATATAATGTTTTCCATATCTTGTACCTCTCTTTCACGTATTCCTTATAACTTGCACAAAACATCTTTATTTATGTTTTGGTTCTATAGAAAATTATATCATTATTCATTTCATTCCAATAGATTAAAGTATGTTTAATCTATATTCACTTATAATAGACATTTCTTATGAAATTTATTAATTTCCTAATACTTAACTAACGTCCTTTTTTTTGTTTTTAAAAGAACTCATTTTCAAAACTATTTTTAATATTTTTCTAACTAGAAAACATTTTCATATACTTATTTAAATAATAAGTGTAATTACAAACCACTTTATTTCTATACTTAGAAATTATCTTCAAAACACATTTTTATTTGGGTCAAAACAGATATTGCGTAAAACACCGTTACCACAACCCAAAAAAATACTAGTATATGGATTCAATTAAATAAATATTAATAAATCCCATATGTTATGCAAAAACATTTTCTTTGGGAGTCACCTACTATAACAATAATGTCATATTCTATGTGTCCTTTATTTTTCGAGAAAACATCTATTATAACAATAAATGTTGTAACCTATGTTCTCGATACTTAACACACTCTAGGTTTTTATATTTAAAATCTTTGTTTACCTACAAGGAAACTAGCGAGCTATACATGCTCTATAATTCTTCAAAAAGAATCTCACTTTTAACAAAATTTACATCATATAAAAACCAATTCAAATTTCATACCACTTTTTTTTTCAAAAACCCAACATTTACTTCCTCAAACATATTAACAATTATATTTTTCAACTTTCCAATTCTAAAAGTTTCATTTTATTGGGCTAGACATAAAGTAGATTTTCTTCTTACCACCCTAGGAATATCATTCGTAAACTTTGGAAATCTCATTTCCTTACTAAAATCTCTTAACCTTCCAAATAGAAATACTCTCACTTGGATACCAATCTTCTCTCTAAACATAGCTTATTGTACACAGTATATCGGTAATAACTTAGGGCTCAACACCCTTGGATCATCCTAAACCGAACTAGCAAACTATGCAAAATTGTACTTCTAAAAACTTCCCATATGTTAAAGTCTTTAATTAGGGACTATTTGAATTTTTAGTACATAATATATTTATATTTTATTCAAAATACAAATACATTCACTCACTATCTACCTAGGAATCCTAAACCTAGGCTCTGGTACCAAATGTAACAACCCGAATTCCAGTGGGTTCGGATTTTTCACAAAAATGCTAAAACCCAAGCCCACTGAAGTCCGAGTTGGGTGTCTGGTATCCTGCAAATATGCAAAGATAAATATACCAGAGCTCAATTAATTATCTCACAGCGAAATTGATTAAAATATAATAGTAAGTAAATACTCACCCAAATAATAACACTTCCTAAGCAAGTGTCACATAGCTGAGAAGTCTCTGCCATCTACCTAACCTGTAGGATGTTATGAGGAGAGGGTAAGAACAAAAGTTCTGGTGAATGGATAAATTATATACTTCTAGGCTTAATTCTACATATATCGTTTTATTTCCATTTACTCTTATATTAAGTTCATTAGGTTACAATATTCTTACCTCTATTCATGAATCGTGCCCATCTACACTATAGTAGATTAAAACCTAATAACTAATATATACATATATGTAGCTATATGCCCAATGACCATATTGGTCCTAGGTACCACCTATGTGACGCCCCACCTCTATACCCACGCTAACCAAGAACACTACGGTGTAGTGTTGTCAATTAACACGGAGAATAAGGCTGTTGAGGAGCGACCATCCATGTAACTTCTTTGTGCGAGCACCGATATGTCAGATAGAATAGAATGCATATCTTTTAAGGAGGAAATCCGACATACCGATACAAACACAAAGCTATCGCACGGTGGCTATATATAATCTTCGGAAACAAACATAGAAATAAACGTAACACAAATCAGTCACAGACAATTCATATCACAAAGGCGGAAATAGATATGAATATAACACATGAAAGTGTACATCAGAGTAGTGGTCAAATAAGATCCACAATAACACAAAAGAATAGATACAAGTGCTAACCAAAAGAATATGTATACATCAAGGAGTCTAATCTCAAATGTATACAAACAAAAACTACTAAACTAAAGTAGTTAGCCAAAAGTCAGAAGATGGCTCCAGATAAGAAGTCATGAGGAAGCACCTGTAAATCTCAGTCTGACCCGAGTATTATTTAAGAAGAAAATAATAAACGGATCAGTCTAGCTATAAATATCAGATAAAGTGATATAGAATAAGAGGTATGACAAAAACGTATCATAACCATAATACCATACTGTGATAAGTACGTGATTGAAAATCAACAAGAGATTAATCAATATCACAAGAATCTTCTCAAAGATTAAAAAGAATGTCATATTCTCTATTTAATTCACCAAGCCACAATAAATGACATACATATCAATGCCCATCGTAAATGCTGGTGAAACATAAATTCCAGAAATCAATATCCAGAAATCAAATAATCCGAAGCAACGACGTCGTATAGCGTAACGTCCGATGATCCAGAGACAAAAATAAATAGGAACAACGACGTCGTACAGCGTAACGTACGATGAACCAAAGCACAAATAAAAGGAACAACAATGTCGTACAGCGTAACATCCGGTGAACCAAAGCATAGGAAAATGGAACAACGACGTCGTACAACGTAACGTCCGATGAACCGAAGCAAAATAAAAAAGGAACAACGATGTCGTACAGCGTAACATCCGATGAACCAACACATAGGAAAATGGAACAACGACATCGTACAGCGTAACGTCCGATGAACCAACACGTAGTAAAATGGAACAACGACGTCGTACAGCGTAACGTCCGATGAACCAAATCACGATAAAACGAAACAACGACGTCGTACAGCGTAACGTCCGATGGACCGAATCAAAGAGACATCGCACATTGCTAGTCTAAATCACAAGAATGATCGTCATGATCATAAGGAAGTGTCAATTACACTAAGCTAGTAGTTTCAATATGTGTGAATCGAAATCACACCAATGAGGTATAGACTAACCTTGAAGATAAAGAGATATGTGTGAATCGAAATCACACAAATGGTGTCTAGTCTAACCTCGCAAACAAAGAGACATCACACATTGCTAGTTTAAACCATAAAATGATCATCATCGATCATAAAGAAGTGTCGATTACACTAAGCTAGTAAATATAAGAGTTTAGCTTCATGTCCCATAACCACTTGCTTAACTCAAATATTTACGAACAAACTGTAGATCTCCACTAGAAAATTGTCACAAGAGATTCAATCGAACAAGTCCATAAATTAACCGACGAAGTAAACGCAAGCGTTTCATACCACTTGTTTTGCTAAGCCGTTTAATTATATTTTCTCATACGAATGAGGTAAAGGTTTGTATATACTAGTAGATTGGAAAACAGTTTTATAAACGAGTTTGATATTGAAAATAGAGTTGAAATCGTTTTAATGAAAAGGTTTTGATATTTACTACTAGTATTGAAACCTTTATATTTTTAAAGTGACAAGTCATAGAAGTGATTGTAGAAACAATCAATTATAAAAGTTCACATTCGAAGACGTGAATAAAATCCAAAGAAATCAATTCCCAAAACCATCAAAGTAAGAAATTCTGATGAATGTTTTTCAGATAAGATTTGCCTACGCAGAGTTGTACGGGGTTCGACCTAGTGAAGACAAAATGAGGTCTAACGACCTAAGGGGGATAGGGTCGAGCGACCTAACGAGGTACCATCCCGAAAGAGGAGTCATCAAAGTCTTAAGAAATGATAACAACAAATAGGAGACAACACGAATCGATTAAAGTTAGAAATTCAAACAAAATAGGAAAGATAGGCGAAATTGGCAAATAGGAGCAGGTCGGTCAACCGGACTCCCTGAGTCGGTTGACCGGACCAGAGACAGAAGTGCTCGGGTAGCAGGTCGGTCGACCGGACCCTGAGGTCGGTCGGTCGGTCGAAGCCTGTAACCTGCACTTCCAAACAGAGGCAGGGAGATGCTAGAGTAGTAGGTCGGTCGACCGGACTCTGAGGTCGGTCGACCGGAGCCTGTTTCCAGCACTCCCATGCCAATCAAATGAATAACAATTCCTTCCGAAATGCAATCGGTCGAGCAACGGCACTAAGGGTTTACGCCAATCGACTACCCGGCCATATACGCTCTTCGATTCATCACCAAAAACATGATTAAAACATCAAAGTTAGGATTTTCAAAGAATTGAACTCAAAACACTAAAAATTGGAATATTCACCAAATCAATCCAAACCAAAAGCAATTGCACAAGAATAAGTGTTAGGAATTCATACCTAACAATCGAAGATAAATATAGATTAAGATGTGAGATAAAAATCTCACCTTTGAACCCAAATCAATGAAGAAGAAGCTTGAAAGCAATGGCAATGGCAATCACTCTTCAATTCCAACACAACAAGCTTGAATCAAAGCTTAAAAGAAGAACATTCCCAAAGTTAGGTTTAGGAATAAACTGAAATTGAAGAGGAGAAGAAGAAGGAGATGCTTACCAATGGGTTCTCTTCGAATTTGGAGCAAGGACTTGAGTTTGCAAGAGGAACTAGGGTTTGGAATTTCTAATTTCCCATCTCTCCCACCATTTTTGCTTTAGAACTGAGCAAGAGGAGGAAGTGAGAGTGAATGGGGAGGGATGGTTCAGTTTGGGGTTTAAGTTGGCAAAGGGGCTGAACCCAAAACCAAACCCAAAGTGAAAATGGTCAAATTTTGACTAGCTCCAAACATATCGAAGCTTACACTCAAAAAGATCGCAAACGACATTTTGAACTCAATGGAGGTGGTCTCGAGTCCCAATTCGACTGTTTGCAAAAAGTAGTTTTTCGGACCAAAATCCGACGAACGATGAAATATTTAAATAAAATATCTAAATATAAAATCGATAAATATGCGGGTTGTTACAACCTATGGTACCTTCCGTATCCTTCTTGAAAAGGGCTCCATCGTCTTGCTTCGACGGCGTTCCGTAACTACATCTATAAAGGACTGCTTCGTAAGGCCTACAATACAGATGCTCCATCGTCTTGCTCCATAGTTATATCTGTAAAGGACTGCTTCGTAAGGCCTACAATATAGATACTCCATCATTTTGCTCCACGAGCGTTTCGTAGCTACATTTGTAAAGGACTGCTTCGTAAGGCCTACAATACATATACTCCACTACTTACTATGAAAACGTAAATCGCGTCCGCACTAGTCAATACCAGTGCTCGAAAATCCACAATGTACCACCCAGTGCGTACATTCAGAACTACGTAATCGTTTTGTCTACTACCTGAATCCTATCGGGGATTTTCTATATCTGTAAAGAACTGCTTCGTTAGGCCTACAATACAGATATTCTAGTTGGTCTGTCTCTTTCTCATCGTGGCTATGACCCCACGCAGCCACCCCTCAACTAATCGAAAGACTTCTAAAGAGTTAAGTGGTCGTGCCCTACTGCAATCAATCTAACACACAATTGGCGGTGCCCCCATCCATTGTCTTGATAGTGAAAGAATCGTTGGCTTGTTGGTTTAACTCTAGTCTTTCCCGAAATCGCTCTTGGTCTTGATGTTGGCCGATATCCGCATGCGACTATCCTTAAACTTACTTGCAAGTACTGGACATACGAATACCCTACTCCGAACAACAAGCCCTTCTGACTACCTACAAAGGTGTGCTTCGTTAGGCCTACAGTGCAAATGCAGTCAAGGCATACTCTCTTGATGGAACACCTACGAACCTGCCTTCGAGGATACAACTTCGTTAGGCCTACCCAGAGGGCCATCCTAGAGTATTTTCACGTCCCGTTAAAGTCTCGTACTTCCTTGAAGCCCAAAAATACTAATTTGGACATGCTTCTGCATTGCTGAAATTTGTGATAAACTGCTTCGTTTGGCGCTTCATCCTTTGGGCTGCTCCAAACGCATTTCGATTCTTCTATTAGACCCTAAGTCTAATCTTTTAATTTGCTTTAGTTTGCTTTCTTATTCTGTGGGTTACTTATTTTAATTTAATTAGCATATTCTTGCCCTCGTCTCACTTCTAAATATTGTGAGATAATCATAGGTCTAATAGGGAATGCTGTTAGTATGAGACACATTCATTATCTTGCTTAATATATAAATCCTTAAGTTCAATAAAATAAGCCTCTTTTATTATTTCTATTTTATTTGCTTATCGACTTAAAATAAGTTGTTTAAATAAGCTTCTATCATTATTCTCTACTATCATTGCTTACCAATTTATTATAAGTCTCATGATAAGCTTTTCCGTTCTTATTTGATAATTATATCTATGTTATAATTCTACTTGTAATTGTTACTTTTTCTTCTTTTATAGTCCATTATATAATTACAAGCGTTTCTTGTCTACTCTAGTCTGCCTTCTTTTATTATGATATAGTATTTTCTTTAATTCTTTAATATTACATAATTCACTTATCATAATAATTGCCTAGTTAAATAGCCTACGCAGTAAATGCAAACTTAGACTCATTAATTTTTTTATAGCCTCAAATTCTTAAATTAATATTTTTCTTGTTTCAAATCATACTTTACTTTATATTCTACTATTTTAGGAAGTAATCCTATTTTATTTGGTTGGTTCTAAAAACTATATAATCCATTTCCATATCTTAATATTGAATAATACTATAAACAATAATCCGTAACTGCAAGATATCTCTTTTATTATTTTGGAGCAGTGTAAAATACAGTGGTTTCTCTATTTTACACTAATTCCCCCTTTTTATTTCTTTTATTCTGGCAGTTACGTTTATCGTTGTCTTTTAGATATTAAGTTATGGAAATGTATCCTATTTTCTAAACCAACCAATTAATCTAATTATTACTCCCAAATTAACCTTTCCCGTTTTAATGCAATTTATTACAGTAATTCTATTCCTCAACTTTTTATTATTTTACATCTAATTTCCTTCATTTCGGTATTCTTAATTATTTAATCCATATTCGAGTTTAATCTATTCTATTCCATACGTGAAGAAAAAGAGAGGATAGAAGAAAATTGACGTTTGCATAAAAATCCAAAACATAGAAAAGGATGTAAATAAGGCATAGAAACAGTGTATAAATACTAATACTGTAAATAAACTGCAAGTTTTATTATAATTCATCATAATTTAATTAATACGATTAATTACTGAATAAAATTTTCTAAACGGTAATCTAACGATAGTATTTCCTAAACTTAAAAGATATATAAATAAATCCACTCACCTGTCGTCCTTAGCTTCGCTTGTGCTCTGCTTGGCTCTACAGTCCTTTTGGATCCCCTTCTTCCAAGGTATATAATATTTTAATTTAGAAGATCTTCTCCCAAGAAATTATTTTCTTTTTAGGGTTCAGCCTTATGCCAAGAACCCAAAGAAATATTTTCTATTTAGGGTTTAGCCTTGGGCAATGAACCCATGGGAGAATATCTAACTGTGAGAAGATAGCTAGGCCTAGGGTCCTATTTATATTGGAGCTTGGGAACCTCAGACCATTGGATTCTTGGATTGAACCTAGAGCCACCACGTCACAGGGTCGTTCGGAGCCAAAGGGTTGAAGAACTTAGGGCTCAGATTGCGCAAAAACGTGAAAAAACATCACTGCACGTACTTGCATGAAAATTCGTCCAGGTCGTACGCGGGTCGACCGTGCGGTTGACTGTTGTGCCTATTGGGTCAACCTTCTAGCCGGCCCATATTCGTATTATATTCTTTTTTTCGTTCGGTTACTTGATTCTGTTTCGTTCCTAACTTCTTCATATTGGCTCGGATTTTGACAAGTTATATATGAAAACTGATCAGAAAATCATCTCGGACGCAATGGTACAAGTTCCGAAGCCATATTCCGATAATTCCAATTTTTTTTATTTTTTTATTTATCGTTATACGCTAAACTTTAATTATATAAAAATGCGGGGTGTTACATTAGGACAAGGAACCATGGGTTAGGAGTTGTATGTGATACAACCGTTAAGGAGTTATCCATCATGTGTGGGGCTATGATTTGTTGAGCAAACTCAAGGTCAGAATACCAAGATAGACGAATCCTAACACTCACTAGTGAAGTCGAACGACTTCTAAGTTTCATATTAGGGTTTGGAGAAACATAAAAGACTAATGGAAGCCTTAATAGAAAAAATGAAATGGTAACATTTAACCTTTCTAATATTCTAAGAACATATGCTAAATAATCTTATAATTATCTACAATGATAAATTTGTGCATTTAATATGATTGATAAAATGTTTATCAATTAATATATACAAATGAACTGAATTGAAAATTGATTAATAGAAATATAACATACACTCACCATTAAATGCCTATTGCATGTTAATATTTCTATACCTGTGCATGTGCCTAATTTTACAACTACTTAATACATTCATAATATTGTTTATTTAGTCAAGTCTCTTTATTGCATTCTATGAGGTTCAAACTCTAAAAGTAATACAAGACCTTGGATATATGATCCATATACTATTGCATATAAGTGTTATATGGAGAAAGTCACAGTTCATAATGTACGATACTTCGATGAGATTAGTTCATTCAAAATAAGCCAATAAAAAATAATACGAGATCGAGTATTTCATTGACTGATTACATAAAAGATCATATTGTGTTAAATGTAACATAAGGCCAAAACTACAGTATGAATCTAAGAACTCGATTGTTGAAATGTCAGTTTGGTTTACGTCAAGTGCAATGCATTTGATTTCCTTAAATGTTAAGGATAATTGAATGTGATTTTGTAAAGAGTTCGTTATGATATTGTAGTAAGAGTTTTCTTTTGAATAGTTTGACTATTTAGAAAGAAAAACGAATGTATAAGAGTAAATGTGATTTAAGGTATGGTTGGGATGAAGAGAGTGAATGGTCACTTCTGCTTTGTAAAGAAACATCGGAAACGAAAATTGTAATAACAATGATATGATACTTAACATTAGAATAAGAAGTATGATTTTCTATTCCGAAATGTAATTTTTTATAGAAAATTGTTTTCTATGAGATTTATTTTTATGTGTTCAAGATATTTGATCAAAGAACTCTCCACTGTAAACTTGTTGCAGCATATGAAATAAATAGTCTATATTAAGTGGATGATGATCTCCATATTTGAACGCTATTATGGTAATGGTGGAAACAGTGGGAGCATGCCATATAACACTTATTGATTGCATCAAGTTATGAAAATTATTTTTGTAAAATATAGCGAACATTATTTATGAAATAATGATTATTTTTCGATGTCGACTGAAAAATAAACATAGTTATATCAATGTGAATCTTATGAATATTCATTATTAACTAAAACTATAACGTGGTATTTGTTTTCATTACAAAACGATGCATTAGAAAATAATGATCGAAATTTAGTTATAATTATTTTGGAATTATGGACTAAGCCGTAGTTTTAAGAAATAATTTTTATTATATGATTATAAATCATATGATACTGGCTAATTATATCTTAAACAATTAAGGGATATGCACCCATTTAGTGGGAACATCATAAGAGTTGATGAACTCTTCGGATTGATACATATTGATGTATGCAATCACAAGTCTATTAATATCAAATTGGTTCCACATATTTATTTTCATTGATAATTTATCACCAACTTGGACATGTGTATTTGATACATATGTGGTATGTCTATTATAAGATCATAATATATAAAATGGAAGTAAATAAAATAACATGCAATAAAATAAAATTATTCGATTTGATCAAATATGTATCAATCGCCTTTTCGACCTCCAAATGTCGATACTAATACATCCATGGTATTCACATGCCGAGCATCCAATTGCTGGAAAGATAGAACGTTAGGGTAAAAGAAAAAAAGAAGAAAAGAAAAAGAACAAGAAGAGGAGAACAAAAACATCAGAACCTCACATGTGGAATGATAGTATATAATTTCTTAAAAGGATCTTTACAAAGGATACTGTATGGATATAATAATCCGAGCAAACTAACATATCATCAGCTTGGATAGTTTATAATAGCATGTCCTTACAATTAATTATAAAAATAGGCAAAGCAATGTAGCGATAATAAAAACTATGGTAGGTAATCATCCAGCTCCTCTCTAAAAGCTCTAATAAACATAAATGAAATATGAAAATATACATGAGACTGGTCTGAGCATTATAAGAAAATAACACCTGGATCAGTCTGGTAAACCAGCGTGAGAAACTCAAATAGTTTGAATTATTTAATGTCATAAAACCTTTCAAAATAAAGGTATCTCGTAAAACCATGCGACAAATAAACACGAACAGGTTTTTAACTTACAATAATCAAACCACTTCATAAGAAATTTTAGTGATATTATAATAATGTCTAGAGTTTAAAATAAATATAAAATATAGCCGGAATGGTTACATTGATTACATTCAACAACATATTAGAGTATAATTAAAATTGCTAAGGCACGTTCGTATAAATGGATTTTTCATGGAGACGCCTTCAGCATAAACTAAGCGGATCTCCTATACAAGGATTAGAAGATACTTTCTGTAGCGACCCGTCGTTCCGTACCCTTTGAGTAGTTAATAAACCACACTTGTCCAACCCAAATTGTACAAAAGGCGAATAACTAAGAGAAAGAAGAGGATAAAAGAGTAACAGAAACAACAATACAGAATCTCACAATCGCAGCGGCACAAAATATAATATATAATAACAGATCTTTATACAAAGATAACTGTAACTGTAATATGCAAACAATCATCAGAGTACAACAATCAACAAATCAAACTGGACAATTATAATAACTTGTCCTCACAAGTGCTCAATATACAACATACACACACAGCGGAATATAATCAAATACGTGGAATACGCCTGAGACTCCTCCAACTCGTCTCCTGAGCTCCATAGCATCCTAACCTGAATCTGTAATACTCGGTCTGACCCGAGTATTATAATAAAATAACACCTGAGTCAATCTGGAAAACCGGTGTGAGAAAATACACTCAATTTGAATTATTACTATTAACAAAATCCTTTTGAAAACAAAGGTATCTCGTAAGGCCACGCTACATATAAATACGACGAGTTTTTACCTTATGACAACCAAAACACTTTTATAGAAAATCCAGTGATATTATAATAGTGTCTAAGTACAAATACTTATTAAAATAGCCAAAATTGTTGCATTAATTAAATTCCAGCATACTAGGATGTACAATCAAAACCATAAAGGCTCGTAGTGGATATTGGATTCCATACAACGACTGGCTACTGAGGTACCGTCCACCACAGTACACCTTTAGAAAAATGTGCCGAGATCGTACCTAATGATCCCTGCCAACACAGGACCGGCCTACCCTTGACCTAGATAGTACTGAATATGTTATCACCCCGGGTGTTCCCACCCTATCGAGCGTTCTCTTTTTCATGCACAACCATATCCATAATTTATAATATATCAAAGGGTATCTAGAAAAGTGATAACATACCCTACTTGGGTGCGACCCACTTAGCCCTGCTGCATCTCCCCTGTTTTAGTCATTCCTGGTTGATGAGGCTTGAGGCTACGTTTTACCTTTAGAATAGCATTCATACATGGAATGCTAAAACTTCCTTCCAAACCACGATGCATATGATAGCATTCATCCATACAAGTTGTTCTAGGTCTGAACAAATCAGATCTCCAAAATCACCATCTTCATTAGCTTCACGATATCACAATTCGTAACGCACAAATCAGATCGAAGTGGTTTTCGGATAATTAAATCCGATCTTGGTCTCTTTGAAATGATTAACAAATTTGGCCAAATTTGATAAACGATTATTTAACTATCAAATAACACACATAAGCAGTCACTAGGCCCAAATTATAAATTTTCCAAAATATTTATTTCAAAATATCTTTACAAAGATATATATCCAAATCTCTTTCAATATTTCCATATTCGAAAACAAATTCGAATTTTCAAATGCATAACATGATACTTGAACCATCTCAATACGTAGAAATATTTTCTTCCAATTACATTTATAATTCAACACTTTGAAAATATCTATATAATAATAATCTCGTAGCTAAAATATTTCAGATCCTTCCAGTCCAATACTTTGGAAATATTTATAAGTATATTTTTCCAAAACATTTTATTTCCAATACTTAAAAAATATTCCATTTATTTCCTATTTCTCAAAATCCTTAACTCACTTATAACGAATTCTATAAGTTTCCAAAATCCATTAATTAAGTTCCTTTAAAAATTTCCAAAATCGATTATATTTGTCTATAATTCCAACTACCCATTTCTAACTTCCTTTTACGAATTCTAATTCATCTTCAAAGTTCTCGTATTTCGATATTCCGGAAGTTTACTTAAGTTTCCAGGATTCCATTACAAGATTTCTCTTATAAAAATCATATCCGTTAAATAAACCCCGTTTACAAATCTCGAGAGGATTTATAAATAAATTTCAATCATTCCAAAACTATATATATATATATATTAAGTATTTTTAAATAAGAATTTATTTTTAAAACATGTTTAAGTAATTATTTAAAATATTAAAACACTTTAAATAAACATCGATAATTCATTTCCGATTCATTTTTAAATAAAATCAATTGATTTACAAAGCTTATTACAAAAATTTGAATTCATTTAAAATTAATATTAGATATTCGAAAAATCAACTTACCGAAATATTTCGATACTTACAGCTTTAACTATATAGTTTAATAAATAAAAATCCCATTTTAAAACAATTTTAATTCCTCGACAAAAATCTATTTTTTTAAAGGAATCCAATATTACCAATTTCAATTTATAAATCACTCTCGATTCATATCACATCGACTACATTTTAATTTCATAATCATTCTCACATTCCAAAAATGGATTCCACTATTTCTCCCAAAATCGATCTCCACATCTTGATATAAATTCACATTGTAAATTTATATTTCCAAATTACCAACTGATAATCATTTCCCTTATTTATAAACATTGTTTATAAATTATAAACTCATTTCCAGTTGTTCTCTGTTAATAATAGATTCATATTAAACAAATCTCTTTTATAAATCGATTTCTATTTTAAAACCCATTTAGAAATTTATTTCTAATAAAACCAATTTTATTCCAAATCCATTCAAAAACTCGATTTCAACTTTCATTTAAAATTTTAGAAACATCATTAAATCTATTGTTTCCAAATTCCTTATATAAATTAATTTCAAAATATTTATTTGAAAACACTTTGTAAAATAGTTAAGTGAATTCCAAATCAATTTTTTTATTTAATTCACATTCAATCCTTATCAAATATTCCAAATCAATATAAATAATTTTATTTCCACAAATTCCCTTTTAATCTCTGTTTAAAATTCAAAAAATATTCTTTATGGTATTTAAAATACCAAAATAAGGCCAGTGCTACTATCACATCCAATAAATCAAATCACACAACAATCCAAAACAGATTATTCAATCACATCATATATCGTTATATATGAAAAAAACAATCAATATAGTTGAGGAATCCAGTTGGATCCCTCCAACATGTTTCCCTGCATCCACAGAATGTTATATAACATAAAATACCAATCCCGCTTCATGGTGGGATATCGCGGTAATATAGGGTTATCCGCTATTATGCGGGGCGCATAGTGTCTCATCCGCTCCAAATGTGGGAAATATATCCAACCACTAATATATATTACTATATATATATATATAATAATATTCAACTGATAATAATATATCAATTCAACCAATCATCCAATAATTAATTTAAATTATTATAAATTAACCCAGTCAACCAAACTGAGTGAGATTTTCTCATCTTGATTTTTAATTTGCTAATCGTTCCAATTTAATTCTTTTGCACAGATTCCGCAGCTTCGAACCCCACACGACTGATTCCGTTCGATTTGAACCTTGTATGCAATCGTTGCTAAATTTATAAGTTATTGAGATTTAAATTCGTATTTTAATAAACTAATTAACAAAATTTTTAACTGCATAATAATAAAATCAATTAACTACAGAGATTACCTTCATTAATGTGACGTCCCACCTCTATGCTCATGCTAGCCAAGAACACTACTGGGTAATGCCGTCAACTGGCGCGAAGAATAAGGCTGTTGAGGAGCGACCATCCGTGTAATTGCTTTGTGCGAGTACCGATATGTCAGATAGTATAACATGTAAGAGGAAATCCGACATACCGATTCAAACTCAAAGCTATCACACAATCGCTATGTGGACCTCGGAAACAAGTATAGAAATAAACGTAACACAAATCAGTCACAAACATTCATATCTCAAAGGCGGAAATAGATATGATAATAACACATAAAAGTGTACATCAGAGTAGTGGTCAAAAAGATCCACAATATCACAAAAGAATAGATACAAGTGCTAGACAAAAGAATATGTATACATCATGGAGTCTATATCTCAAATGTATAACAACCAAAAACTACAAATGTAGTGTAGTTAGACAAAAGTCAGAAGATGATCCCGGATAAGGAGTCAAGCAGAAGCACCTATAACATCTCGATCTGACCTGAGTATTATTTAATAAGAAAATAATAAACGGATCAGTCTTGCTATAATTATCATTAAAGAAATGAGGTATAAGCAGAGATATAATAAGGACGTATGATAACAATAATATCATACCAGGATAAATATGATTTAAACAACAACAAAATCATACAATATCTCAAGAATCTCAAAGCACCAATAAGAATATCATATTCTTAATTTTATTCACCAAACTACAAATATTGACAAACATATTAATGCCAATCACAAAAGTTGGTGAAACACAAATTCTAGAAATCATCAATTAGAAATCCAGAAATCACAAAAGGGGGGAGGCCTATCACAAACGGGAGCATGGAAACTCACCAACACGTGTATCACAAACGGAACGCTATTCCATGGTCGCTAACCATAAATTTTGAGCCGAAGCTCAACAAACGGCCCGAAGACCACGGGTCGCTACCCCGCCAAATTGAACCGAAGTTCCACAAACAGGGATTGTAATCCCCAAACAACAAATAGACATTACACATCGCTAGTCTAAATCACAAAATGATCATCATCGATCAATAAAAAATTTGAGGCTGGATCAATCGAGGATACATGACAAAAGGAATTGTTCTATCTCCAAACTTTACCTGTGTCGATTACACTATGCTAGTAAATATATGAGTTTAGCTTCATGTCCCATAACCACTAGCTTAACTTAAATATTTACGAACAAATTGTAAATTCCCACTCGGAATTTGTCACAAGAATTCCAATCGAACAAGTCCAAAAATTAACCGACGAAGTAAACGCAAGCGTTTCATACCACTTGTTTTGCTAAGCCGTTTAATTATATCTTCTCATACGAATGAGGTAAAGGTTTGTATATACTAATAGATTAGAAAACGGTTTTATAAACAAGCTTTATATTTAAAAATAGAGTTGAAATCATCTTTGGAAAAAGAGTTTGAATATTTACTACTAGTATAGAAACCTTTGTATTTAGAAGTGACAAATCACAAAATGATTGTAGAAACAATCAATCACAAAAATCCACATTCGAAGACGTGAATCAAATCCAAAGAAATCGATACCAAATCCATCAAAATGGATATTCTCAAAAATCCCGAAAAAGAAGTCATCAAAGTCAATAATAAATGATAACAATAAATCGGATAGTCACGAATCGATAAAAGTTGGATCCACAAGCTAAATAGGCAAAATAGGCAAAATCAAGCAGGTCAGTCGGTTGGCCTTCTGCAATCAGTCGACTGAACCAGAACCCGAGAGTTTTCAGACCCTGCAGTCAGTCGACTGACTGCTGGGGGGTAGTCGACTGGCTGTAGCTGAAACTGTTTTCCAGCCTATCAAATGGAAGAGCAAACTCTCACCAATTGCAACCGGTCGATCAATGGACTTTAGGGGCTTTTGCCAATTGACAACCCAGCTCTATAGGCTCTCCGATTCACTACCAAAAACATGTTCACAAATCAAAGTTAGGATCTCAAAGTTTTGACTTCAAAACACCAAAAATTGAAATGTTCACCAAATCAATTCAAATCAAAAGCAAATGAATATGCACAAGTGTTAGGAATTCATACCTAACAATAAAGATAGCTATAGACATAGATGTGAGTTAAAGAACTCACCTTTTAAACTCAAAAACAAATGATATGAAGCTCAAACACAAGGAGAAGATCAACCACTCTTCACTTCAACTCTACAAGCTCCAATCTAAGATCAAAACAAGTATTTCCTAAGTTAGGGTTTAGGAATTTTCTGAAATTGGAGAGAGAGATAGATGGAGAAGGAGAAGAGGATGCTTACCTTAGCTTCTCTTTGAATTTGTAGCAAGAATTTAGTTTTGCAAATGAAAACTAGGGCTTGGAGTTTTCTAATTTCTCATTTCTCTCCCCATTTTCAGTTTTGCTTGGGTGTTTAAGAAAATAGAAATGAAGTGAAGAGGAGAGGAGAGGAGTTGGGTTGAAATGTAGGGTTAATGGGGTGAAACCCAAACCCAAGCCCAAAGTGAAAAAGTCATAATTTTTACTCGACTCCAAACATATCGATGTTTATACTCAAAAAAATTGTAAACACCATTTTGGACTCAATGGAGGTGGTCTCGAGTCCCAATTCGACCGTTTACAAAAAGTAACTTTTCAGACTTTAATCCGATTAACGATTCTATATTTAAATAAAACATTTAAATATACAATCATAAAATATGCGGGTTGTTATAGACTCCCCTCCTTAAAGAAATTGCGTCCTCACAATCTTTAAGAAATAAGTAAAGAAGTAACAACCATAAAAGCATATAAACACAAGAAAGGAGAAATTTGAAATAAGAAGTTTACCTTAAGGAGCATGAGAGAGCAAGTCCGGATGTGTTCGCTCGACAAATTCTCTGGATTCCCAAGAGCAATCCTTTGGATTTGAGGACCACTGAACTTTCACAAGAGGAACATCTTTATTTCGAAGGCGTTTAACCTCCGAAGCAATGATACGAATAGGATGTTGCTCATAAGTCAAATTAGGCGAAACTTCAATTTCTTCAATAACATCCGGCTCAAGAATAGAATCAGAATCTCGAAGGCATTTCCGTAGTTGAGAGACGTGGAATACGTCATGAATAGCAGAAAATTGAGTCGGTAACAAAAGGCGATAAGCCACGGAACCAATGCGTTTGGTGATGGGAAATAGGCCAATATATCGAGGTGCTAATTTTCCCGATCGACTGAAACGCACAACACCCTTCATAGGCGAACACGAACAAACACGAAATCTCCCACATAAAATTCTAATTTCCTTCTTCGGTTATCGGCATAGAATTTTTGTCTACTTTGAGCTTCTTTCATTCTATGTCGGATAAGGTCAATCTTTTCTGTGGCATCACAGATAAAATCAGGACCTAAAACCAGCTTCTCACCGGCTTCAAGCCAACACGAAGGAGATTGGCATAGCCTTCCGTATAGTGCCTCGAAAGGTGCCATACCAATACTAGATTGGAAGCTATTATTATAGGAAAATTCAACAAGAGAAATATGATCTTCCCAACTTCCACCAAAATCAAGAACACATACACGAAGAAGATCATCAAGAGTTTGATTCACCCGCTTGGTTTGTCCATCGGACCGTGGATGATAAGCGGTGCTAAAATTAAGCTTCGTTCCCAAAGCTTTTTGAAGACCTTTCCAAAACCCACTTGTAAACAATGGATCACGATCGCTAACAATAGAAGTAGGAACTCCATGCAATTTAACAATTTCCTTGACGGAGAGTTTAGCAAAAATAGGTACGGTCCGATTTGACCGAACAGGAATAAAATGGGCGGATTTTGTAAGTCTATCTACTATCACCCATTGGCTATCATGGCCCGAACGAGAATGGGGAAGATCATCAATAAAGTCCATGGAAATTTGATCCCACTTCCATAATGGAATTTCCAAAGGTTGCAATAACCCACCGGGCCTTTGATGCTCGGCCTTAACAAGTTGGCAAGTCATGCAACGCTTAACAAAGTTAGCAATATCGGATTTCATTCCCTCCCAGTAATAAAGTCGCTTCAAATCCGCGTACATTTTACTACTACCGGGATGGATGATAAATTTTGAACGATGAGAATCTTCTAATATATCCTTACAAAGATCAATAATATTTGGCACAATAAGTCTACCAAATTTTCGAATACCGCCTCGAGCATCAATATCAAATTCTTTCAAACCTTTAATATAAATTTTATCCCTACAACTTTGGCAAAGAAGAACCAATTCGAGATCATGCTTTTGAGCTTCAAGAATGCGGTCTAAAAGAGAAGGATGAGCCTCAAGGCTACACAAAACAAGAGATGAACATAAATCGGATCCACGATCTCGAATATCACAAGTGGATAAAGTAGCGAGATCATTCCATTCGGATATCATCATGGAAACCACCGCTTGTTGCTTACGACTAAGGGCATCAGCAACAAGATTTCCTTTTCCAGATGTATAAAGAAT
Organism: Allium fistulosum; assembly: GCA_030737815.1. Taxonomy (NCBI): domain Eukaryota; kingdom Viridiplantae; phylum Streptophyta; class Magnoliopsida; order Asparagales; family Amaryllidaceae; genus Allium; species Allium fistulosum. Next base: position 1,219,360,232 of record CM060902.1, read on the forward strand.
ATCAAGATCATAAGCTGCAAGGAACTCGAGCCAACGTTGTTGACGCAAATTAAGTTCCTTTTGAGAAAATAAATACTTCAAACATTTGTTATCGGTGTAGAGAACAAACTTCTCTCCCAAAAGAAAATGATGCCAAATTCTAAGAGTGAAAACAATAGCTGCGAGCTCTAAATCATGAGTGGCATATCTAGTCTCGGCAGGCTTTAATTGCCTAGAAGCATAAGCAATAACACATTCCCGCTGCATGAGAATGGCACCCAAACCAATACGACTAGCGTCGGTATAAACAATAAAATCTTGGTTCCCATCGGGAATCACAAGAATAGGAGCATCGGAAAGGAGTTCTTTCAATTTTTGAAATGAAGCTTCACACTTGTCTGACCAAAACAAGAGATGAACATAAATCAGATCCACGATCTCGAATCTCACAAGTGGATAAAGTAGCGAGATCATTCCATTCGGATATCATCATGGAAACCACCGCTTGTTGCTTACGACTAAGGGCATCGGCAACAAGATTTCCTTTTCCGGGTGTATAAAGAATATCAAGATCATAAGCTGCAAGGAACTCGAGCCAACGTTGTTGACGCAAATTAAGTTCCTTTTGAGAAAATAAATACTTCAAAGGTTTGTGATCGGTGTAGAGAACAAACTTCTCTCCCAAAAGAAAATGACGCCAAATTCTAAGAGTGAAAACAATAGCTGCGAGCTCTAAATCATGAGTGGCATATCTAGTCTCGGCAGGCTTTAATTGCCTAGAAGCATAAGCAATAACACGTTCCCGCTGCATGAGAACGGCACCCAAACCAACACGACTAGCGTCGGTATAAACAATAAAATCTTGGTTCCCATCGGGAATCACAAGAATAGGAGCATCGGAAAGGAGTTCTTTCAATATTTGAAATGAAGCTTCACACTTGTCTGAGCAAATGTATTTAACTCCCTTCTTTGTCAAATTAGTAAGAGGTACGGAAATATTAGAAAAGTCTTTTATGAACCGACGGTAATAGCCCGCCAATCCGAGAAAGCTACGAATTTCCGTCACACTCTCCGGTCTCTTCCAATTTTGAATCGCATCAATCTTTGAAGGATCCACGGAAATTCCAGATTCAGAAATAATATGCCCCAAAAATTTCACACGAGATTGCCAAAAGTGGCATTTAGAAAACTTTGCTTTCAACCGGTTGCTCCTAAGGGTTTCCAACACAATCCGAAGATGATTTTCATGCTCCTCCTCGGTTTTAGAATAAATAAGAATATCATCTATAAAGATGAGAACAAATCGATCGAGGAAGTCTTTGAAAACTCGATTCATAAGGTCAACGAAATATGCTTTAGCATTCGTTAAACCAAATGGCATAACAAGCCATTCATAAGATCCATAACGAGTACATAACGATGTCAAGGGAATGCTATCCTCTACAATACGGAGCTGATGAAAACCGGTTGCTAAGTCCAACTATGAAAAGACTTTAGCACCACTAAGCTGATCGAATAAATCATCAATCCACGGTAAGGGATATTTATTCTTAATGGTGAGATCATTAAGTTTGCGATAGTCAACGCAAAGCCTAAGTGTACCATCAGATTTCTTCACAAAAATAGCTGAAGCTCCCCATGGAGAGGAACTAGATTGAATAAATTGCTTTGCTTCCAATTCGGATAATTGTTTACGCATCTCCTCATTTTCCTTATTGGACAAACTATAAGGAAGACGAGTTATAGGTTGAGCTCCAGGGATTAGATTAATTCTGAACTCAATTGCTTGTTTAGGTGGTAATCCTAGAACGGGCTCAAATATATCGGGAAATTCACAAACAATGTAAATGAGAGAAATAACATCTTCCTCATCATCATTATTTTCGTCATGAGGATTTAGTGAATACAAGGATGCTTTTGAATTGGAATCTGAATCTTTCAGAACAAGAGAAATATGCTTAACAGACTGAGGATGCCAAAGATAAATAGTCCGCTCAGGACATAGGATATGGGCTTCATAATGGTTAAGCCAATCCATTCCCAAAATCATTCCGAAACCTAGGTAACGCATGACATGCAAATTGGCACGGAAAGAGTAATCACATAAAATAATTTCGACATCTTTACAAAGTAAACTGAGTGTTGCGGATCCACCAACCGGATTCGCAATTCTCAAAGAAGTCATCAAGCCAATAATATTCAAAGACAAAGCATCTACAAGTTCTTTTGATATAAAAGAGTGAGATGCCCCCGTATCAAAAAGAACTCGAATAGGAAGATCACAAAATATAACGATGCCATCGAGGATAGAATGAGAAATACCTTAACCACAAGAAGAGTTAGCAGGAGCTTGTGCAACATTTAGCTTGCCTTCCTTCTTGCCTTGAAGTTTGGGTCACGAAGATAAAGTATGACCCGAACTCTTACAATAGCGGCAAGAAAGAGACTTCGGGCACTTGTTTGCATAGTGGTCCTTAGAACCACAATTGTAACATTCTGCACGACGAGAGGTAGGAGTATTTGCTACCGGTGTTGCTTGCTTTCCCTTCTTGTTGGGATTAGGCTTGAATTTAAAAGGTCTCTTCTTGTTGATGTTTTATTTGACCTCAGCATCACTATCTTTATCAGCCTCTTCGAGACGAAGAGCAATATCAACAAGCTGATCAAAAGAAACTTCTAATTTCAGAAGTAATGGCTTGTTGAGATTCTTATTAACCCATAAACAAATCTCTAATTTTTCTTCAATGGGGTATTAATGTACTCGACCCCATATTTAGATAGAGATTTGAAAGAAGCGACGTAGTCCGTCATGGAAGATTCACCTTGAACAAGGTCAATGAAGCGTCGAGCTAGAGATACTTTTTCAGCTTCTGGCACAAATTTCAACTCGAACCTTTCTCGGAATTGCTCCTAAGTAAGGTCCGCTTCATTAATTTCGGAGATCAAAAGCTCGTACCAGTCTAATGCTCTTTCTTGGAGCATACTAGAAGCCACTTGGACTCGATGGAGATCAATAAGATTCATGCGAGAAAAGATGCGATCGTATGTTCGAAGCCAAGCCTGGACTTCTATAACGCTCTCGGAACCTTTGAATGGCTTTCCACCTAAGTTGGTGTAATCACTGCACAAGCGTGCAAACCCAGATTTAGGGTGAGTAGGCTCAGGAATAGGTCCGACAGCTTGAGCATTTCTCACAAGATCAAGAAGTTGCTGAGCAGACATAAATACTCCATCCTGGGGAGTAGCACAAGATTGACCGGCGCTGGGACGGCCAGGTCTAACCATTTCTCTTCTTTAAGAAAGAAAGAAAAGAGAAAAAAGGTTAATCTCAGAATGAATATCAAACAAACTTGATTGATAAAACAAGGCATCATAAAAAGAGATAGGATAGAACGGTACGAAGACTCGAATTAAATCCTATGGCACGATTCCTAAGAAAGACTTAGGACAATGATCCTTGCTAGATTATTCTACATTGTTCCGAAGTTTGGCTCTGATACCAAGTTGTGACGCCCCACCTCTATGCTCACGCTAGCCAAGAACACTACTGGGTAATGCCGTCAACAGGCGCGAAGAATAAGGCTGTTGAGGAGCGACCATCCGTGTAATTGCTTTGTGCGAGTACCGATATGTCAGATAGTATAACATGCAAGAGGAAATCCGACATACTGATTCAAACTCAAAGCTATCACACAGTGGCTATGTGGACCTCAGAAACAAGTATAGAAATAAACGTAGCACAAATCAGTCACAGACATTCATATCTCAAAGGCGGAAACAGATATGAATATAACACATAAAAGTGTACATCAGAGTAGTGGTCAAAAAGATCCACAATATCACAAAAGAATAGATACAAGTGCTAGACAAAAGAATATGTATACACCATGGAGTCTATATCTCAAATGTATAACAACCAAAAACTACAAATGTAGTGTAGTTAGACAAAAGTCAAAAGATGATCCCGGATAAGGAGTCAAGCAGAAGCACCTATAACATCTCGGTCTGACCCAAGTATTATTTAATAAGAAAATAATAAACGGATCAGTCTTGCTATAATTATCATTAAAGAAATGAGGTATAAGCAGAGACATAATAAGGACGTATGACAACAATAATATCGTACCAGGATAAATATGATTTAAACAACAACAAAATCATACAATATCTCAAGAATCTCAAAGCACCAATAAGAATATCATATTCTTAATTTTATTCACCAAACTACAAATATTGACAAACATATTAATGCCAATCACAAAAGTTGGTGAAACACAAATTCTAAAAATCATCAATTAGAAATCCAAAAATCACAAAGGGGGGAGGCCTATGACAAACGGGAGCATGAAAACTCACCAACACGTGTATCACAAACGGAACGCTATTCCATGGTCGCTAACCATAAATTTTGAGCTGAAGCTCTACAAACGGCCCGAAGACCACGGGTCGCTACCCCGCCAAATTGAACCAAAGTTCCACAAACGGGGATTGTAATCCCCAAACAACAAATAGACATTGCACATCGCTAGTCTAAATCACAAAATGATCATCATCGATCAATAAAAAGTGTCAATTACACTAAGCTAGTAAATATATGAGTTTAGCTTCATGTCCCATAACCACTAGCTTAACATAAAATATTTACGAACAAATTGTAAATTCCCACTCGGAAATTTTCACAAGAATTTCAATCGAACAAGTCCAAAAATTAACCGACAAAGTAAACGCAAGCGTTTCATACCACTTGTTTTGCTAAGCCGTTTAATTATATCTTCTCATACGAATGAGGTAAAGGTTTGTATATACTAATAGATTAGAAAACGGTTTTATAAACAAGCTTTATATTTAAAAATAGAGTTGAAATCATCTTTGGAAAAAGAGTTTGAATATTTACTACTAGTATAGAAACCTTTGTATTTAGAAGTGACAAATCACAAAATGATTGTAGAAACAATCAATCACAAAAATCCACATTCGAAGACGTGAATCAAATCCAAAGAAATCGATACCAAATCCATCAAAATGGATATTCTCAAAAATCCCGAAAAAGAAGTCATCAAAGTCAATAATAAATGATAACAATAAATCAGATAGTCACGAATCGATAAAAGTTGGATCCTCAAGCTAAATAGGAAAAATAGGCAAAATCAAGCAGGTCAGTTGACTGGCCTTCTACAGTCAGTCGACTGAACCAGAACCCGAGAGTTTTCAGACCCTGCAGTCAGTCGACTGACTGTAGGGGGCCAGTCAACTGGCTGTAGCTGAAACTGTTTTCCAGCCTATCAAATGGAAGAGCAAACTCTCACCATTTGCAACCGGTCCAGCAATGGACTTTAGGGGCTTTTGCTAATTGACAACCCAACCCTATAGGCTCTCCGATTCACTACCAAAAACATGTTCACAAATCAAAGTTAGGATTCTCAAAGTTTTGACTTCAAAACACCAAAAATTGAAATGTTCACCAAATCAATTCAAATCAAAAGCAAATGAATATGCACAAGTGTTAGGAATTCATACCTAACAACAAAGATAGCTATAGACATAGATGTGAGTTAAAGAACTCACCTTTTAAACTCAAAAACAAATGATATGAAGCTCAAACACAAGGAGAAGATCAACCACTCTTCACTTCAACTCTACAAGCTCCAATCTAAGATCAAAACAAGTATTTCCTAAGTTAGGGTTTAGGAATTTTCTGAAATTGGAGAGAGAGATAGATGGAGAAGGAGAAAAGGATGCTTACCTTAGCTTCTCTTTGAATTTGTAGCAAGAATTTAGTTTTGCAAATGAAAACTAGGGCTTGGAGTTTTCTAATTTCTCATTCCTCTCCCCATTTTCAGTTTTGCTTGGGTGTTTAGGAAAATAGAAATGAAGTGAAGAGGAGAGGAGTTGGGTTGAAATGTAGGGTTAATGGGCTGAAACCCAAACCCAAGCCCAAAGTGAAAAAGTCATAATTTTTACTCGACTCCAAACATATCGATGTTTATACTCAAAAAAGTTGTAAACGCCATTTTGGACTCAATGGAGGTGGTCTCGAGTCCCAATTCGAACGTTTACAAAAAGTAGCTTTTCGGACTTTAATCCGATTAACGATTCTATATTTAAATAAAACATTTAAATTTACAATCGTAAAATATGCGGGTTGTTACAATTAAGCTTAAGTACGAAATTTGCCTAGCCAAATCTTTTCCTCAAACGTGACACGCCCAAGCACGAAGTCGTGACTGTGCCCATCCTCTTGCGCAAACCACGTTCTCAGATCGATCCAAGCCCTAGGGCCGCTCTAGCTCTCCATCACCAAAGGCCGCACAACCAGGTCGCGATGCCTACTCATGCAAGCCACATCGACGTCGACATCGTCTTGCCAACATCAACGAATCGCGCCTCCCGAAATCTACCCTCCTTTCCGCCTCGCTCAATCATGATTTTATTACGAGCTTTTCTTCTTTTTTTTATTATTACAAGTTGATTTTCGATTTTGTTCTATTCGAAAAGAAAAAGTCACGGTTATAAACTGAACGATGCGGCTGAAGGGTAGGGTAGGGTGGTGCAGTTCAGAAGTATAGGGTGGCGCAAAGACAGAATATAGGGTGGCTGCGAATAAAAACTTATATTTTTATATTCAAAAATATCTTGTTTACGTACCTTGAAATCCTGAACCCCTATCGAGGCATGCCAGCTGGTGTTGCTAACGTTATACCCCTATTCCGAACGCGAAGGAACCAGTTTCGGAACCTAATTCGATCGTATGAGGAAGATAGCTTTTTGAATCCAATTATTATATTAAATTTTCAAAATATATTTTCAACGCATTTTTATCCCGTACGATCAAACGGTAACTCTAAACACTATGAAATTTGAAATTCGATAATAATACACTATTATGAATTTGGTGTAACTGGTTTCGTCGAATTCCGAGATTGTGTCCTGGATCGCTATTTTAACACATCGATAAAATTGATGATTTCAAAAATTTACAAAATCACTTGAAATTTCACTTTTAAAAACTTATCATCTAATTCTTAATTCAAATAGAACTTATATTCACTTTAAAATTCATTTCGATTTATATTCAGCTTAAATTCCAATTATTTGCACTACTCCTATTATGATAATTGTATATTTGAAATTTAAATCTTATTCCACTTATTCGATCGATAAACTTCATATTAAAAATCCAATTACCTTTCAAATTCAACATTTAAAATAAATTAAATGTTCAAAATCAAACGATTAAAAATCTGGGTCATTACATTCCTCCCTCCTTAAAAGAATTTCGTCCCCGAAATTGCTAAGGTAGGAAAAATGCTCCAAACTCGTTAGCTTATCAATACCCACTTAGTTAAAACTCGATATTTCAGTTTTCTAAATCCTTTAGTTCCATACAAAACATTCAATTTCCATTTCTAAACCAAAATCCCTTATTTCAATTACAATTCGAAATTAAATTTTGGTTAACAAAAATTTTCCGAAAATTTTCAAAATTTTTTTAACACCCTAAATTTTCGAATTTTTTGGTAGAATCTCCCTTGTATGGAGAGCCTTTTGCAATATGACAAATAGGATAAAAAGATATACATCGGCTCTCATGGTCGGAAAACACAATATATATATCAATATTTTTATTGTTTGCGCTAAATTCGTAAGCGTACCTTATTTTAGCGTTATTAAGCAAGCTCGCACAGTTTATATGCAATTTCGCAAACCAAATCTAATCCAATGGTCTTATTGTACCTGTTCTTACTCAATTAAAACCTATAAGTTCCATAAAAATGAAATTTAATTACATCATATCCTCTTAACTCATTAATCACCTAAATTTCATAAACAAAACATGTTATAACATGTATATTTAGGATGCGTAAACAATTACAAGGTTTAAACATTCGATTATCATTTACAATCGATTTATATATCAGTTCATTCAATTTAGAATGATTCACAAGAAAATTTACCCGCGTTCAATTCATATTCACTAGATTCAAATCCATTTTATTAAGCTTCAGAATCATTCCATGTAAATCGATTCTCAAACAATTCAGCTCAGGTTCATGCACTTGCATTCATATTAATTTCACTTCCAACTTATATTACTTCCTTTCCATTCACTTTCATTTAATTCACATGGTGTTATTCACTTCATTTTATAGTGAACAACATTTCATTCCATGCTATTTTTTTAATAAGTCATTTCATAAAATTATTAATAAGGTTTATTATAAACATTCCATACCACTATTTAAGTTCATATTTCATTCTTATCAATCAATATCCCAAACTGAATCCAATTCATTTACACTTAGTTTGAATTCCATTCCAACTCAATTTCAAATTCAATTCATTCAATTTCAATTCACCATCCATTTTATTTCAATCAGCAACATTCAAAACACAATTACTTCGCTTATACTTAAGTTGAATTCCATTTATAACTCAAGTCTCATTCTTACTTAACTTAAGTTTCATTTCTGGAAATCATTTAATTTAACTCTACTTGAGTTCCATTCCATTTTATAATCCCAATTCGGATTTTTCATTTCCTTTAACCAAATATTTAAACACTTTCTTCTGAATTGGGTTTCACCTTCCCATTTGTCCATTTTTATAAGTTATACAACTTATTATTCACAGTTCCATAAATTTTCACTTAATTTTTATTATCATTTCATAATCATAACTTATAGTAATATAACCATTTTACAATTCAAATTCTATTTAACCTCATTTCGAATCCAATTCAATTCGATATTGTTTCAAGTCTAATCCAACTTTATTTAACTTTTCTTAAATTAAATTCAATCCATTTTAACTTACTCAAGTTAAATTTTAATTCCAGGATTAAAATTCTCACTTTCATTTACCATTTGCATCATTCTCAATTTATGAGTTCAAAACTTATTTCATGTTACTTTCATGAAACATTTAGATTGGAATTCCTGAATTCAATCACCCGGTTTTATTTCAAATCATTTTGAAATCATAAATATATATAGCCCATTAGTATATCAAACCATATTTCCAGAACTTCCAAAACAAACTTGGTTTTATTCAAGTCAACTCTTTTTGGGATTTGAACAAAATGAGTTTACCAAACAAGCTTGGAGCAAAACAATCCAATCACTACTGTAGCAATTCATCACTTAAAAACTAGAAAATGAAGACTGATGATGTGGCCGTCATCACTAGAATTATTTTCCAGCTACTGAAGTAAGTTCAGTGCTTTATCACCATTAGAATCCATTTTAAAACCTCCCATTCAGAAATATTCTAAAAATAATATCACCATTGTCCTTTTCAAAACACTTTGAAAAACATTTCCAAAAATCTCCAAGATTTAAAAATTCCTCAAATCTTAGTTCAAATCCATTTAAAACATTTGTCAAAGCTTCCGGGACTTAAATTTCCAAATTCTGGTTTGGATCCATTTTTAATTAGAACTCATATGTATAATCATACTTATACAATTTCTATTTGGTTATATAAACCATTTCAAATTTTATAATCGTGTTTTGATTATAATAATATCAACCAAACACTCCAATATATTATAATAATCTTAGAAAATTATTTCTTTTCTATCAAAATATACCATTGGGTAAAATTATTTCATTTACCCTCTTTTCAAAACAATACTGTGTCAGTTTACCTTGTTTAAGAGTTTAGAAGCCCCTATCGATACAGTTGTACTTTCCGTACCGACCAGAATTCATAAACACTCAACCGATAAATCAACACAATATAAAACATTTTATATTCACTAAAAAATACGCGCTCATATCTATTAATAAACTCAAACTCATTCTAGGGTACTACCGACCCTATCTCTAATTAGTAATCCCCACCCAAGCCAAGGATCTCGCTAAACCTTTAGCTCTGATACCACTGTAACGACCCGGAGGCAACGACTAAAATTCGCCGTGGCATACACTAGTACATCGAATCTGATTTTACGGCCAACCTCTCGACTGTAAGCACCTAGCAAACCAACCACTCAGGGACATGTAGGGGTAAGAGTCCCTTACTCGCCACCAAACACAAAGCGAGAACCCCCTATCATGCGTGAACCTATCACTAATTAGATTCGATCCCGGTCTCTTCGAAAGGATTAACGAATTTTGCCAGATTTGATAGTCGGTTATTTAACTATCAAATAGCACACATAAGCGGTCACTAGGCCCATATTATAAATTTTCCAAAATATCTATTTCAAAATATCTTTACAAAGATATATATCCAAATCTCTTCCAATATTTCCATATTCGAAAACAAATTCAAATGCTTATATCCATAACAGGATATTTCGAACCATCTTGATACTTAGAAATATTTTCTTCCAATTCCATTTATAATTCAACACTTTGAAAATATCTCTATAATAACAATCTCGTAGTTAAAATATTTCAAATCCTTCCAGTCCAATACTTTGGAAATATTTATAAGTATATTTTTCCAAATCATTTTATTTCCAATACTTAGGAAATATTCCATTTATTTCCTATTTCTCAAAATCCTTAACTCACTTATAGCGAATTCTATAAGTTTCCGAAATCCATTAATTAAAATCCTATAAAAATTTCCAAAATCGATTATACTTGTCTATAATTCATCCTACCCATTTCTAACTTCCTTTTACGAATTCTAATTCATCTTCGAAGTTCTCGTATTTCGACATTCTGGAAGTTTACTTAAGTTTCCAGAATTCCATTACAATATTTCTCTTATAAAAATAATATTCGTTAAATAAACCCCGTTTACAAATCTCGAGAGGATTTATAAATAAATTTCAATCATTCCAAAACTATATATATATAATAAGTATTTTTAAATAATAATTTATTTTTTAAACATGTTTAAGTAATTATTTAAATTATTAAAACACAAACATCGATAATTCATTTCCAATTCATTTTTAAATAAAACAAATTGATTTACAAAGCTTATTATAAAAATTTGAATTCATTTAAAGTTAATATTAAATATTCGAAAAATCCACTTCTCGAAATATTTCACTACTAACAGCTTTAACTATATAGTTTAATAAATAAAATCCTATTTTAAAACACTTTTAATTCCTTGACAAAAATCTATTTTTTAAAAATAATCCAATATTACCAATTTCAATTTATAAATCCCTCTCGGTTCATATCACATCGGCTACATTTCAATTTCATAATCATTCTCATATTCCAAAAATAGATTCCAATATTTTTCCCAAAATCGATCTCCATATCTCGATATAAATTAACACTGTAAATTTATATTTCTAATTTACCAACCGATAATCATTTCCCTTATTCATAAACATTGTTTATAAATTTATAAACTCATTTCCGGTTGTTCTCTGTTAATAACAGATTCATATTAAACAAATCTCTTTTATAAACCGATTTCTATTTTGAAACCCATTTAGAAATTTATTTCTAATAAAACCAATTTTATTCCAAATCCATTTAAAAATTCGATTTTAACTTCTATTTAAAATTTTAGAAATATCATTAAATCTATTGTTTCCAAATTCCTTATATAAATTAATTTTAAAATATTTATTTGAAAACACTTTGTAAAATAGTTAAGTGAATTCCAAATCAAATTTTTTTATTTAATTCCCATTCATTCCTTATCAAATATTCCAAATCAATATAAATAATTTTATTTCCACAAAATCCCTTTTAATCTCCTTTTAAAATTCAAAAAATATATTCTTTCGGTATTCAAAATATCAAAATAATGCCAGTGCTACTATAGCATCCAATAAATCAAATCACACAACAATCCAAAACAGATTATTCAATTGCATCATATATCGTTATATATGGAAAAAATCAATCAATATATTTGAGGAATCTAGTTTGATCCCTCCAACCTGTTTCCCAACATCCATAGAATGTTATATAACATAAAATAGCAATCCCGTTTCGAGGTGGGATATCACGGTAATATAGGGTCATTTGCTATTATGCGGGGTGCATAGTGTCTCATTCGCTCCAACGGCGGGAAATATATCCAACTACTAATATATATTACTATATATATAATAATATTCAACCGATAATAATATATCAATTCAACCAATCATCTAATAATTAAGTTGAATTATTATAAATTAACCCAGTCAACCAAATTGAGTGAGATTTACTCATCTTGATTTTTAATTTGCTAATCATTCCAATTTAATTCTTTTGCATAGATTCCACAGCGCCGAACCCTACACGACTGATTCCGTTCGATTTAAACCTCATATGCAATCGTTGTTAAATTTATAAGTTACTGAGATTTACATTTGTATTTTAATAAACTATTTAACAAAATTTTTAACTGCATAATAATAAAATTAATTAACTACAGAGATTACCTTCATTAAGCTTAAGTATGAAATTTGCTGAGCCAAATCTTTTCCTCAAACGCGAACACCCAGGCACGAAGTCATGACTGTGCCCATCCTCTCGCGCGCACTATGTTCTCAGATCGATCCAAGCCCTAGGGTCGCTCCAGCTCTCGATCGCCGCCTGCTGCAACCTCCATCGCGCTTCCACTGCCACGCGACCATCACCTCACGTTCCCCTCTAATCGATTGTCGTGCATGCACCATCAGCCGCACAACCAGGTCGCGATGCCTACTCACGCAAGCCACATTGACATCGACATCGTCTTCCCAACATCAACGAATCGCACCTACCTGAATCCACACTCCTTTCCGCCTCGCACAATCGTGATTTTATCGCGAGCTTTTCTTCTTCTTCTTTTTTATTACGAGTTGATTTTCGATTTTGTTCTGTTCGAAAAGGAAAAGTTGCGGTTATAAACTGAATGATGTAGTTGAAGGGTAGGGTGGCGCGTTTCAGAAGTATAGGGTGGCGCAAAGACATAATATAGGGTGGCTTCGAATAATAATTTATATTTTTATATTCAAAAATATCTTGTTTACGTATCTCAAAATCTTGAACCCCTATTGAGGCGTGCCGCTTGGCGTTCCTAATGTTATACCCCAATTCCAAATGCAAAGGAACAAGTTTTGGGACATAATTCGATCGTATGAGGAAGATTGCTTTTTGAATCCAATTATTATATTAAATTTTCAAAATTTATTTCAACGCGTTTCTATCTCGTACGATCAAACGGTAACTCCAAACGCTACGAAATTTAAAATTCGATAATAATACGCTATTACAGAACTGATGGAACTAGTTTCGTTGAATTCCGAGACAGTTCCCTGGATCCCTATTTTAACGCATCAATAAAATCAACGATTTCAAAAATTTACAAAATCACTTGAAATTTAACTTTTAAAAACTTACCATATAATTCTTAATTCAAATAGAACTTATATTTACTTTAAAATTCATTTCAATTTATATTCAGCTCAAATTCCAATTATTTGCACTACTCGTATTACGATAATCGATATATTTGAAATTTAAATCTTATTCCACTTATTCGACGGATAAACTTCATATTAAAAATCCAATTACCTTTCAAATTAAACATTTAAAATAAATTAAATGTTCAAAATCAAACGATCAAAAATTCGAGTCGTTACATTCCTCCCTCCTTAAAAGAATTTCGTCCCCGAAATTGCTAAGGTAGGAAAAATGCTCCAAACCCATTAACTTATCAAAACCCACTTAGTTAAAACTCGATATTTCACTTTTCTAAATCCTTTAGTTCCATACAAAACATTTAGTTTCCATTTATAAACCAAAATCCCTTATTTCTATTACAATTCGAAATTAAATTTTGGATAACAAAAATTTTCAAAATTTTTCTAACACCCTAAATTTCCAAAAGTCTCCCTTGTACGGAGAGCTTTTTGCAATATGAAAAATATGATAAAAAGATATACATCGGCTCTCATGGCTGGAAAACACAATATATATATATATATATCAATATTTTTATTTTTCGTGCTAAATTTGTAAGCGTACCTTAGTTTAGCGTTATTAAGCAAGCTCGCTCAGTTTATATGCAATTTCGCAACCCAAATCTAGTCCAATGGTCTTCTTGTACATGTGCTTACTCAATTAAAACCCATAAGTTCCATAAAAATGAAATTTAATAACATTATATCCTTTTAACTCATTAATCACCTAAATTTCATAAACAAAACATGTTATAACATGTATATTTAAGATGCGTAAACAATTACAAGGTTCAAACATTCGATTATTCATCTACAGTCGATTTATATATCATTTCATTCAATTTAGAATGATTCACAAGCAAATTTACATGCGTTCAATTCATATTCACATTCACTAGATTCAAATCCATTTTATTAAGCTTTAGAATCATTCCATGTAAATCGATTCTCGAACAATTCAGCTCAGGTTCATGCACTTGCATCCATATTAATTCCTTATATTACTTCCTTTCCATTCACTTTCATTTAATTCACATAGTATTATTCACTTCATTTTATAGTGAACGACATTTCATTCCATGCTAATTTTTTAATAAGCCATTTCATAAAATCATTACTAAGGTTTATTATAAACATTCCGTACCACTATTTAAGTTCATATTTCATTCTTATCAATCAATATCCCAAACTGAATCCAATTCATTTACACTTAGTTTGAATTCCATTCCAACTCAATTTCAAATTCAATTCATTCAATTTCAATTCACCATCCATTTTATTTCAATCAGCAACATTCAAAACACAATTAATTCGCTTATACTTAAGTCGAATTCCATTTATAACTCAAGTCTCATTCTTACTTAACTTAAGTTAAGTTTCATTTCTGGAAATCATTTAATTTAACTCGACTTGAGTTCCATTCCATTTTATAATCCCAATTCGGGTTTTTCATTTCCTTTAACCAAATATTTAAACACTTTCTTCTGAATTGGGTTCCTCCTTCCCATTTGTCCATTTTTATAAGTTATATAACTTATTATTCACAGTTCCATAAATTTTAACTTAAGTTTTATTCTCATTTCATAATCATAACTTATAGTTATATGACCACTTTAAAATTCAAATTCTATTTAACCTCATTTCGAATCCAATTCGATTCGATATTGTTTCAAGCCTAATCCAACTTTATTTAACTTTTCTTAAGTTAAATTCAATCCATTTTAACTTACTCAAGTTAAATTTTAATTCCAGAATTAAAATTCTCACTTTCATTTCCCATTTGCATCATTCTCAATTTATAAGTTCAAAACTTATTTCATGTTACTTTCACGAAACATTTAGATTGGAATTCCAGAATTCAATCACCCGGTTTTATTTCAAATCATTTTGAAATCATAAATATATATAGCCCATTAGTATATCAAACCATATTTTCAGAAATTCCAAAACAAACTTGGTTTTATCCAAGTCAACTCTTTTTGGGATTTGAACAAAATGAGTTTACCAAACAAGCTTCAAGCAAAACAATCCAATCACTACGGTAGCAATTCGTCACTTAGAAACTCGAAAATGAAGACTGATGATGTGGCCGTCATCACCAGAATTATTTTCCAGCGACTTAAGTGAGTTCAGTGCTTTATCACCTTTAGAATCCATTTTAAAACCTCCCATTTAGAAATATTCCAAAAATAATATCACCATTGTCCTTTTCAAAACACTTTGAAAAACATTTCTAGAAATCTCCAAGATTTAAAAATTCCTCAAATCTTAGTTCAAATCCATTTAAAACATTTTTCAAAGCTTCCGGGACTTAAATTTCCAAATTCTGGTTTGGATCAATTTTTAATTACAACTCATATGTATAATCATACTTATATAATTTCTATTTGGTTATATAAACCATTTCAATTTTTATAATCTTGTTTTAATTATAATAATATCAACCAAACACTCCAATATATTATAATAATCTCAGAAAATTATTTCTTTTCTATTAAAATATACGTTTGGGTAAAATTATTTCATTTACCTTCTTTTCAGAACAATGCTATGTTAGTTTACCTTGTTTAAGAGTTTAGAAGCTCCTATCGATACAGTTGTACTTCCTGTACCGACCAAAATTCATAAACACTCAACCGATAAATCAACACAATAAAACATTTGATATTCACTAACAAATACATGCTCATATCTATTAATACACTCAACTCATTCTAGGGTACTACTGACCCTATCTCTAATGAGTAATTCCAACCAAAGCCAAGGTTCTCGCTTAACCTTCAGCTCAGATACCACTGTAGCGACCCGGAGGCAGCAGTCCACCATGACAAACACTGGTACCTCGAATCTGATTTTACGACCAGTCTCTTGACTATAAGCACCTAGCAAACCAACCACTCAGAGACATGTAGGGGTAAGAGTCTCTTGCTCACCACCAAACACAAAGCGAGAACCCCTTATAATGCGTGAACCTATCACTAATCAGATCCGATCCCGGTCTCTTCGAAACGATTAACAAATTTGGCCAGATTTGATAGTCGGTTATTTAACTATCAAATAACACACATAAGCAGTCACTAGGCCCATATTATAAATTTTCCAAAATATTTATTTCAAAATATCTTTACAAGGATATACATCCAAATCTCTTCCAATATTTCCATATTCGAAAACAAATTCAAATGCTTATATACAGAACAGGATGTTTCAAACCATCTCAATACTTAGAAATATTTTCTTCCAATTCCATTTATAATTCAACACTTTGAAAATATCTCTATAATAATAATCTCGTAGTTAAAATATTTCAAATCCTTCCAGTCCAATACTTTGGAAATA
The DNA here is from genome assembly GCA_030737815.1 of Allium fistulosum. Classification (NCBI taxonomy): domain Eukaryota; kingdom Viridiplantae; phylum Streptophyta; class Magnoliopsida; order Asparagales; family Amaryllidaceae; genus Allium; species Allium fistulosum. The sequence continues at coordinate 1,219,376,907 of CM060902.1, forward strand.
TTTATAAGTATATTTTTACAAATCATTTTATTTCCAATACTTAGGAAATATTCCATTTATTTCCTATTTCTCAAAATTCTTAACTCACTTATAACGAATTCTATAAGTTTTCGAAATCCATTAATTAATTTCCTTTAAAAATTTCCAAAATCGATTATACTTGTCTATAATTCCAACTACCCATTTCTAACTTCCTTTTACGAATTCTAATTCATCTTCGAAGTTCTCGAATTTCGACATTCCGGAATTTTACTTATGTTTCCCGAATTCGATTACAAGATCTCTTAAAAAAACATATCCGTTAAATAAACCCCATTTACAAATCTCGAGAGGATTTATAAATAAATTTCAATCATTCCAAAACTATAAATATATATATATATATAATAAGTATTTTTAAATAATAATTTATTTTTAAAACATGTTTAAGTAATTATTTAAAATATTAAAACACTTTAAATGAACATCGATAATTCATTTCCAATTCATTTTAAATAAAACCAATCAATTTACAAATCTTATTATAAAAATCTGAATTCATTTAAAATTAATATTAGACATTCGAAAAATCCACTTCCCGAAATATTTCAATACTAACAGCTTTAACTATATAGTTTAATAAATAAAAATCCCATTTTAAAACAATTTTAATTCCTTGACAAAAATCTATTTTTTTTTAAAAATCCAATATTACCAATTTCAATTTATAAATCCCTCTCGATTCATATCACATCGACTACATTTCAATTTCATAATCATTCTCACATTCCAAAAATAGATTCCACTATTTTTCCCAAAATTGATCTCCATATCTCGATATAAATTCACATTGTAAATTTAGATTTCCAATTTACCAACCGATAATCATTTCCCTTATTTATAAACATTGTTTATAAATTTATAAACTCATTTCCGGTTGTTCTCTATTAATAATAGATTCATATTAAACAAATCTCTTTTATAAATCGATTTCTATTTTAAAACCCATTTAGAAATTTATTTCTAATAAAACCAATTTTATTCCAAATCCATTCAAAAACTCGATTTCAACTTCCATTTAAAATTTTAGAAATATCATTAAATCTATTGTTTCCAAATTCCTTATAAAAATTAATTTCAAAATATTTATTTGAAAACACTTTCTAAAATAGTTAAGTGAATTCCAAATCAAATCTTTTTATTTAATTCCCATTCATTCCATATCAAATATTCCAAATCAATATAAATAATTTTATTTCCATAAATTCCCTTTTAATCTCTTTTTAAAATTCAAAATATATTCTTTATGGTATTTAAAATACCAAAATAAGGCCTGTGCTACTATAACATCCAATAAATCAAATCACACAACAATCCAAAACAGATTATTCAACCACATAATATATCATTATATATTAAAAAAACAATCAATATATTTGAGGAATCCAGTTGGATCCCTCCAACCTGTTTCCCTGCATCCATAGAATGTTATATAACATAAAATACCAATCCCGCTTCGAGGTGTTCGCGATAATATAGGGTCATCCGCTATTATGCGGGTCGCATAGTGTCTCATCCGCTCCAACGGTGGGAAATATATCCAACTACTAATATATATTACTATATATATAATAATATTCAACTGATAATAATATAACAATTCAACCAATCATCCAATAATTAAGTTGAATTATTATAAATTAACCCAGTCAACCAAATTGAGTGAGATTTGCTCACCTTGATTTTTAATTTGCTAATCGTTCCAATTTAACTCTTTCGCATAGATTCTGTAGCTCTGAACCCCACACGACTGATTCCGTTTGATTTAAACCTCGTATGCAATCGTTGTTAAGTTTATAAGTTATTGAGATTTAAATTTGTGTTTTAATAAACTAATTAACAAAAATTTTAACTACATAATAATAAAATTAATCAACTACAGAGATTACCTTCATTAAGCTTAAGTACGAAATTTTCCGAGCCAAATCTTTTCCTCAAACGCGACACGCCCAGGCACGAAGTCGTGACTGTGCCCATCCTCTCGCCCGCACCATGTTCTCAAATCGACCCAAGCCCAAGGGTCGCTCCAGCTCTCGATTGCCACCAGCCGCGGCCTCCATCGCACCTCCACAGCCACACGACCATCACCTCGTGTTCCACTCTAATCGATCACCGTGCGTGCACCATCGGTCGTACAACCAGGTTGCGATGCCTACTCACGCAAGCCACATCGACGTCGACATCGTCTTCCCAACATCAATGAATCGCGCCTCCCTGAATCGACCCTCCTTTCTGCCTCACTCGATCGCGATTTTATCGCGAGCTTTTTATTTATTACGAGTTGATTTTCGATTTTGTTCTATTCGAAAAGGAAAAGTCGCGGTTATAAACTGAACGATGCGGTTGAAGGGTAGGGTAGGGTGGCGTGTTCCATAAGTATGGGGTGGCGCTAAGACAGAATATAGGGTGGTTGCAAATAATAATTTTTATTTTTATATTCAAAAATATCTTGTTTACGTACCTCAAAATCCTAAACCCCTATCGAGGCATGCCGCCTGGCGTTCCTAATGTTATACCTCTATTCTGAATGTAAAGGAACATGTTTTGGGACCTAATTCGATCGTAGGAGGAAGATAGCTTTTTAAATCCAATTATTATATTAAATTTTCAAAATTTATTTCAACGCGTTTCTATCCCGTACGATCAAATGGTAACTCCAAACGCTACGAATTTGAAATCTGATAATAATACACTATTACAGATCGAATGGAACCAGTTTCGTCGAATTCCGAGACTATGCCCCGGATCGCTATTTTAACGCATCGATAAAATCGACAATTTCAGAAATTTACGAAATCACTTGAAATTTCAGTTTTAAAAACTTACCATCTAATTCTTAATTCAAATAGAACTTATATTCACTTTAAAATTTGTTTCGATTTATATTCAGCTCAAATTCCAATTATCTGCACTACTCGTATTACGATAATCGATATATTTGAAATTTAAATCCTATTCCACTTATTCGATCGATAAACTTAATATTAAAAGTCCAATTACCTTTCAAATTCAACATTTAAAATAAATTAAATGTTCAAAATCAAAGGATTACAAATCTGGGTCGTTATACTTTCTAAGCATCGTATACCTCTAGATAAAAGATACCATAAGGAAAACACAACTGGCCGACATCCGAATTTGTAAACATGAACCACGTGGAACGTAAGTATCAACAACTCCTCACGCACAATATCTATAAGCATACTCTAGGTAATGGACTTGATTACCCCTCTAGGTTAGCAAAACCCATGGATTGTGCAGCCTACTCCGTGTTTAGTCATTTTTCCGATGTTGAGGTTATGTTCGACATATTTTAGATGAGTCTTCATCACTCGAACAGATCATGAATCCCCAAATGGATTCCAGCATCTCGAAACCACACTTGGGTTCCAACATCTCGAATAGCTCCACTCCCTAGAGATAGAACACGTATATCAGTATTGAAGTGGTTTTCGACAAGTAGAACACTTATAGATCTCGGTCTCCTCAAGACTGAGTCGAATTTGGTCATATTCAACAATAATGAGGATAATCGTATAAGGGAGCTAAGTCTTGTATACTATCCATAAGCAAGTAAACATACAAGCACTATCAATTCATACAAAGCACGATTAAGTCACCCAAACGACTTTCTAATCCCTCTTTAATTGATTTATCCTTTATTAATTAAAATCTCTTGTATTAGTAAAACTTTTTTTATCTAATAAAACTTCTTTGATTAATCAAAACTTCCTTTATAAATTAATACTCCTTTATTAATTAAAACTCCCTTTATTTACTTGTATATATTTAATTTCTCTTCATAAAAGGTATATACTTTTATCCTATTACTTCACTATTTACTTAAACTCTTTTCAATACTTCAAAAGTATTCATATACTTATCTCAATGGTATAAGTATATTCAAAAATCACTTAATCATTTTCTAACTTTAAAAATATAACCAAAGAGGTTAAAAATGAATGTTACTCAAACATTGTTACTATTAACCTTTCTCTCTTTTATATTTTAAACATTTGCTTTTCTATCTTTATTCCAAAAAGATTCCATACTTGCTATTATCTTTAAAACTCCATTATTAATTTTTAAATATATTCATAATATTTTTCCACTTTAAAATATAACCCAAGGGTTTAAAAGAAAATGTTACTAAAACATTATTTACTACAAACACAAAACACTTCACATTTAATCATTATCTTTAAAACTCTCTTTTAAAAGGTTTACTTACATTTATAAGGGCTTAAGACAAGTGTTATTCAAACATTGTCACAACAATCCAAAACATTCATTTATACTTAACCTTAAAGTTTCATTATTAGATATCTAAGTATATTCCTAAGAATAATTAACAATAAGGGTTAAAAAATGTTACTAAAACATTGTTTACTACAACCCAAAATCATTTCATACTTAACCTTTTTTTAAACTTGATTTGTAAAGATTTAATTATACTTAAGAGTTTATGACAAGTGTTCTTTAAAACTTTGCCATAACAATCCCAAAACCATTTACTTATAGTTATCAACTAAATATTCATTAGTAAATATCTAATTATATTCCTATGTATAATTAATAATAAGGGTTAAAAAAATGTTACTAAAACATTATTTACTACAACCCAAAACTATTTCTATACTTATATCATCTCTAAAAAATTCTTTCTAAAGATCTAAGTTAATAATATTTGGTTAAGTTCGATAGTCGACTAATTGATAATCTAGTTAAAAAAATTGCTTATAGAAATCAATGTTCGTATAGTTAACTCGTTTTCAACTTCTCAACTTAACTATTCCTCATCTAAGAGTGAAGCCAAGTAAGTTAGAGCACTGGTTGCATCAAAACCCTTCCTAGACACTTCATTCTTGAATCTCACAAATAGATAAGTCTACTCATTGACGTTTAGTGTTAAGCCTAGTCAATTACCTTTTTCAAAACTTATATATATAGGAATACCTTTAAAATACTTATGAATATGTTAAGACACTTTTAAACTACTTAAAAATATATTATAATTATTCATATAGAATATTATGTAAAAATAACCAATTTGGAAATAACTGGAAAAACCAAAATAACATGTTTTATTTTAAAAGCCACTTACTTTAAAAGTTTGTAATTAATTGTTAAAAACTTATTTAAACTTCAAAACAATTTTAAAATACTATAATATAAGTTAGAAAACAACCTTAAAAAGATTAGAGAAAAATACATAATTTAGATATCTTTTTACACAATTTATAGTTTAAAATAGCAAAGATAGCATTTCTGCAAATTCTATCAAAACAATTCGCAACAGCTTAGAAGTTTTTTAGAAGCAAAGATAGCATTTCTAAAGTGCTATTTGAAGTCCATGCTGTTATTTTACAGTGAATTCGCTACAACTTTGCGCCTAGTTTTCGACGCATAAATAAACGATTTTTGATATATTATTTTTACGGTAGTTAGTATACTTTGGATACTTGAAAACCATGAAGAAAAATCACAAAGAATATTTTTTCATTATTTTATAGAAATTTCCAAAAACAAGATATTTTCCCGAAGTTTTCGTATAGCGACTTTTTCGCTATAACTTTTGCCACTTCATTCAATTAGCTATCAAATAATTTAAGCTTCAAATTTTTTGCAATAAGAATATAATATATTTTTGTTTTTAAAATAGTAAAGATACTTCTAAGGAAGTTTCTATAAAAATAAACGCTTTTTCCCAAAAACAGGGAATTAAAAATGTCGATATAGTGATTATTTTTACTTCAAACTTTCTTAGCTTTGTTTGATTAATTTCGCTACTTTCCAAACATATTATTTTCTTTCCAAAACACTTATATAACTATAGAAAATAATCAAAATGAGTTATCTCAAGATATGTTCACAAATTACCAAATTACACAAGTTAAAGTTAAGGGATTCAAAGTGCATTTATAGCGACTATCGCTATACAAACAATTCCATATTCAAGATCATTCAATCATATATAAACCAATGCCTGCCAAGGCATAACAACTACATAATTAATATGTTATTCAAAGCATGAAATAAGGGTTTATAACTTTGCTTAGTTAGGGTCTATTATCATAGTTTTTAGCATGCAATTTAACAAGTTTTTCAATATGCAATTATCAAGTTTTCAATTCATCTATGAGGTGAATAACTCATATTTATTCAAACCAAACACTATATCTTCCTACCAACATTCAACACTTGTTTGCACCAAAAATGGTCACAAACCCCAAGTGTAGTGAAAGCACCAGCGTATGAATACGAATCAACAGTATTCACACACAAATCACAGATCTAAACAAGTAACAAATAACAGTCCAGAAATAATGAACAGTGACACACAATTTATAGTGGTTCGGCTATCTCCGGCCTACGTCCACTTCAAGGTTTTTATGATTTTATTGCTCGATGCTTGAAGATTACAATTTCGTATGTTGTATTACAACTGATTTGCTGAACTAAGTCTGAATCTAAGGCAACAATGGTGATCTGGAGTGAATCTGGCAGAATCTGGGCGCTCTTTAGCTCTAAGAATTGTCCGACCCCTTTTCTGAATGACTAGGGGCTCTATTTATAGGTGTAGGAGGCTGATATTTTGCCTAAAATGAGGGGAGACCAGTTCTGGTACGTCAGGGGGCCCACATGGCCGAAATCTGGAGATCCGGGCCCACTTTGGGATCGATTCGACCCTTGGTTCGAATCGATCAAGAAATCGTCCAATCGAGCTGAAATTTGGTGTGAACATTCTTTATCATGTGTTTAAGCTTCTGTGAAAATTTCATGGCATTTGGACTTGTAGAACTCGAGATATGATCGATTCAATGTCGGTGTTTTTCGAACTCTGGAGTCATTCGAATCGATACGCTCGAATCGATTCGTTCGAATCGATCCTTCTGCAAATGAAGATGGTGACGTGGCGCGCCTCCTTCGTATCGATCCGCTTTGCACTACGTATGGACTGGGTCGAATCCATGGTATCTGCCGCTTTGACTGGATGGATTCGTGGTAGCGGATTCGGAGGCATCCCTCTTCGAATCGAATGGGCGAAGGTATGTTCGAATCGATTTAAGCGTGTTAAAGTTGATCGATTCGATGCTAACTCAAACAGTGTGGATTCGAGGGAACTTTCTTTGAGGGAGTCGAAGGCGGAGATTGTTCTGATGGATTCGGAGCCTGAAGCATGTGTGTGTGGATTCGAAGAACTCTCAGTTGAAGGGATTCGAAGATGGTGGAGTCGAGGCAAGGGAAGTTCGATGGATTCGAACTGGTTCCTGGCCTATGGATTCGAGGATGGTTTAGCTGATGGAGTCGAGGCAAGGGGGATGGATCCGACCCTAGTATCGATTCGAGTCAGGACTATCTTTTCCATTTTCCAACGATGATAACTTGAGCATACGAACTCGGGTTGCCTCGAAATTTGGAACGTCGTTTCCTCTGGCCTTGCTTGACATGTCTTATCAATTGCAGCCCGATCCGGACTCGGACAAAATTCATCGATATCCGTGGTGAACCTACGATGCACAATCGATGTTCATGACTAACAATCATTGATTTTTGGTTAATCTTTGGGCATCTCGACTTTGCCAAAAGTTGGGATAACATTTTGCCCCCCAAAACATGCCTTTTTGGTAAAAGGCGTGTTTTGATCAATCTTAAGTCGGATGCAGTGAGTTCATGTTTTACTCGTAGCTTATAGCATTTTCAATCAAGTCCATGGCTGTTCGAAGCCGAATTGTTATCAATTTTTTCCAGTGGAAGTTAAGAATGAAATTCTACGGTCTCTCCGTACTATTGATAGTCACTCCGAACCCTTGTCAAACCCATTCTAGATTTAGCGATTGAATAGAAAGATCCTATTGCACTCCGGCGTTGCTTTCTATCCCTTGCACTCTGGCCCCAGCTAGGGCGTATAGCGATGTCTTGGTCGTTCTCGACCGATTATGGCCTCCCCGGGCTCATGCTGGATCCCATCCTGTCACTCTCCGGTGAAGGGGAAACAACGTTAAGTGAGTCAATCCTGTCGCTCTCCGGCGAAGCGACTCACCTCCTGCACTCCGGTTCAGTATATCTGAACATTAAGCGATATCATGACCTGAATCGTCGGTCGATCACAGCCTCTCCGGGCTCATGATGGATCCCATCCTGTCGCTCGCTGGTGAAGGGGAAACAACGTTAAGTGAGTCAATCCTGTCGCTCTCCGGCGAAGCGACTCACCTCCTGCATTCCGGTTCAGTGTATCTGAACATTAAGCGATGTCATGGCCTAAATCGTGGGCCGATCATAGCCTCTCCGGGCTCTTATCGAATCCTGATCCAATCACTCTCCGGTGAATAGGAAACGATGCTTAAGTGAGTTGATCCTGTCGCTCTCCGGCGAAGCAACTCACTTCTTGCACTCCGGACCCTGCCTCTCCGGGTAGGATCATAAAGCGATCATGTTTATATTGATATTTAATGTTTATCCTTTAACTCTCCGGTCAAAGGTTTATTTTAATAAGTGTTTCTTTATTAAATTCAAATCCTAGATGTTCAATCTCAAACACCAGGAAAAACAAGATAACGCCTCTCCGGGCGGAGCGGTCTATTTCCATCTCAGAGCATGCCTAGGGATCTCTTCGGTTCCCGTACATGAGTAAGTGGGATAGCCGTTTTATTTTGAAAATCAAATATAAGAAAACTAAGTGACCAAAGCTCATATCCTGAACTTGGCCCTTGCCATCGTGATCAATTGATGACGAGTCGTGATCCCGATCCAGGATCAGTCCTGTTAGGTTGAGGCGGTAGTTGCTCGGGCCTGACCGCCGTTGCACGTTCTCTGACATATTGTGGCAATCTACCACTCCTGGCATGTTCTTCCACCTCATCCTTCAGGTGGCGGCATTCATCGGTAGTGTGCCCATCCAGCTCATGGAATAGGCAGTATTTTCCGGTCCTGCGTTCCCGCTCCGTGGGATCTCTCCTAGGTGGTTTTCGATATGGGAGTTGCCCCCGAGTTTCAGTGTAAATTCGTTCCAGTCCTGCCACCAAATCTGTGTATTGCCTGAATCTGGGCTCTCGGGATTTCTTCCGTTTATCAGGACCATCATGTGCGTCATCCTGCTTTCTCTTTCCTTTGTCTGCCCTGGACTGTTCCCTGGCGGCTCCTTCGCCTTGTACAACATTTATTTCCTGCCTCTCGGCTCGTGATTCCTCTAATCGAATGAATTTTTCAGCTTCATGGAAAAACTCTCCAAGATCTTGCGGTGGATCTTTAGTCAAAGAGTCTTTGAATTCGGTGCCTTCTCCAACTCTTGCCATTGCAGCCATCAAAATCATCGATGGGTCCGGGCGATCTACAGAAGTCACCGTCGCATTAAATCGTAACAAAAAATCTTTTATGGACTCTCCGGTCCTTTGTTTTATTGATGCCAAAGTCATCACGCTCTTAGGTCGCGTCACGTGAACCCTAAACTGCTTCATGAAGCAATCCACAAGCTCGCCCCATGTCCTGATTGATCCGGTTTCTAGCTGCCTAAACCAAAGCGCAGCCAAATCTGATAAGAATAAGGGGAAACATCGTGCCATCACTTCCTCGGATGCTCCCAGCACTTCCATGTGTCTGATATATCTGGTGATATGCATGGTCGGGTCTGACTTCCCATCATAAGGATTCAGCGTTGGTAGTTTGAACTTCGGAGGGTTCCTTGCATTCCTGATATTCGGAGCGAACGGACTCCGACTAACTTCTTCCAATCCTCCTCCTGAAAACCCTCCTCTCATGAGTCGTCTCACTAGGCCAATCATTCTTTCATCTCCATCCAGGGGTTGCCCCCTTGTCATGTCTCTGTCTTGCCTTCCGAGTCTTGTAGGGAATTCTGGTACGTACTCTTCGGGCGGCTTGTTAGCATTTGTGTTGGCCCTAGCCGGTTGAGCTCCTTCCAAAGGTACTTCTGCGTTGGATCCTGCGGGCCTGCCCCCAAGCCCTTGTTGATTGCCTTCTGGTTCTGCATTCTGTCCTCCGTTGGGTTCCATAGCCCTAGCTTCTTGTTCCACATTCACAGCCGCTGTAGCTGGTCCAGGGTTCTGCGTCCCTGCAGCTCTCATCTGCTCGAAGAAATTCTGCAGCATCTCTTGTTGGCTTTTCATCATTCTTTTCTGCATTAAGTTATTCATCGCTTCCATCTCATCTCTAGTAATGTAGATCGAAGCTTGTCCTTCCCCAGCGCCAGAGGATGCCTCTTGACTTCCTGCCTGTTGGCTCCTCTCAGTTCTTTGTCTAGTTTGTCGAGTCATTGTAGAGTCAGATCTGAATCCTTAAAATTCCAAATCTAAATTCTGAATTTGGTGTAGCGGGTGCTAGTTCTTCTCAGTGAAAGCACCAAAGTGTTTGCACCAAAAATGGTCACAAACCCTAAGTGTAGTGAAAGCACCAGCGTATGAATACGAATCAACAGTATTCACACACAAATCACAGATCTAAGCAAGTAACAAATAACAGTCCAGAAATAATGAACAGTGACACACAATTTATAGTGGTTCGGCTATCTCCGGCCTACGTCCACTTCAAGGTTTTTATGATTTTATTGCTCGATGCTTGAAGATTACAATTTCGTATGTTGTATTACAACTGATTTGCTGAACTAAGTCTGAATCTAAGGCAGCAATGGTGATCTGGAGTGAATCTGGCAGAATCTGGGCGCTCTTTAGCTCTAAGAATTGTCCGACCCCTTTTCTGAATGACTAGGGGCTCTATTTATAGGTGTAGGAGGCTGATATTTTGCCTAAAATGAGGGGAGACCAGTTCTGGTACGTCAGGGGGCCCACATGGCCGAAATCTGGAGATCCGGGCCCACTTTGGGATCGATTCGACCCTTGGTTCGAATCGATCAAGAAATCGTCCAATCGAGCTGAAATTTGGTGTGAACATTCTTCATCATGTGTTTAAGCTTCTGTGAAAATTTCATGGCATTTGGACTTGTAGAACTCGAGATATGATCGATTCAATGTCGGTGTTTTTCGAACTCTGGAGTCATTCGAATCGATACGCTCGAATCGATTCGTTCGAATCGATCCTTCTGCAAATGAAGATGGTGACGTGGCGCGCCTCCTTCGTATCGATCCGCTTTGCACTACGTATGGACTGGGTCGAATCCATGGTATCTGCCGCTTTGACTGGATGGATTCGTGGTAGCGGATTCGGAGGCATCCCTCTTCGAATCGAATGGGCGAAGGTATGTTCGAATCGATTTAAGCGTGTTAAAGTTGATCGATTCGATGCTAACTCAAACAGTGTGGATTCGAGGGAACTTTCTTTGAGGGAGTCGAAGGCGGAGATTGTTCTGATGGATTCGGAGCCTGAAGCATGTGTGTGTGGATTCGAAGAACTCTCAGTTGAAGGGATTCGAAGATGGTGGAGTCGAGGCAAGGGAAGTTCGATGGATTCGAACTGGTTCCTGGCCTATGGATTCGAGGATGGTTTAGCTGATGGAGTCGAGGCAAGGGGGATGGATCCGACCCTAGTATCGATTCGAGTCAGGACTATCATTTCCATTTTCCAACGATGATAACTTGAGCATACGAACTCGGGTTGCCTCGAAATTTGGAACGTCGTTTCCTCTGGCCTTGCTTGACATGTCTTATCAATTGCAGCCCTATCCGGACTCGGACAAAATTCATCGATATCCGTGGTGAACCTGCGATGCACAATCGATGTTCATGAGTAACAATCATTGATTTTCGGTTAATCTTTGGGCATCTCGACTTTGCCAAAAGTTGGGATAACAACACTCATACAAACCTCCTTCCATCATCACCATTTTCTCCTTATTCACGGCCAAGATGTCGTGCTCCCTTCCTTTGCACACGTCCAAGACCACTACCACCCTCTTTGCTCATGGCTCAAGCCATCCTCCCCACCATAGCTCATGGCCATAGCCTCCCTCCACTCACCATAGCTCACAGCCTAAGGCCTTAACTCCCCCACATGCTCACGACCCAAGGGGAAAAGAGGGAAATAAGACATTGAGAAGAGGAAGAAGTGAAGCATTGATTTCTTATGTTGTGAATTAGTGAGAATGAAGAGGACCTTGCATGCTTATTTATAAGCTTAGGAATTAATGACAAAAGACCACCAATACCCTCCTAGGTCAACCATGGAGTTACATCCTTCCATGCCTCTTACACATCATACCTCCTTAAATCACTCCAGAATCATTCTGTAATAGTCCGCTTTTCCGTACCCCTTGAATAGGCACTAATCTCCATCGATTTACTCAAGGTGAACGGAAAACCGAACCATTAGGGTTTAAAAAGAAGAGGTAGAAGAAAAGATAGAAGAAAAAGAAAGAAGAACAACAGAACAACATCAGAAACATAAATAATATCTGAATCTCACATATCGCAGCGGAACAATATATAATAGATAATCACTAGTCTTTTAAAACAAAGAACTATATCAGTTTATACATACATCAATCAGAGTCAATATACAACTCAATACAACAATGGACAGTTATATAAACTTGTCCTCATACAGAATACACAGTGGAATAAATAATATCAGATACAAATACTACGTCTCGTCATCCAGCTTATCTCCAAAGCTCCAGAATATCCAGAATATCCTGATAACCTAACTCTAGTCTGCCCGTGTGGAAATTGGTGGGCACCCAGAGTTTAGAAGGGAACAATAAACTCCAGGTCAGTCATGGTGACTGGTGTGAGATCGTAAAACAGTTATTTTTCACAAAGAAAATAAATCAGATTCGCAATGCTTTTGGAAAATGAAACTACCATAAGACCTCCCGCCACACACACAATGCAAACGCAGAATTGGAGGAGATTTCTTCTTATGATAGTCAAATATGCTTACTACGCAAAAATCATTGGATTATTATTATTAGTGCATAGTGGAAAACATTTTGAAAGTACAATATTAATCTTAGCCAGCATAGGTACCATTATACTATGCCTACTATAGCTGCTATGTTAAATAGCAGGTTCTACAACTAATACCGTACAAGGTTCGTATTGGAAAATGGATTTGCCAACAAATGGTCAGGCTAAGGAACTTCCTTTCCTACTGCCGAATGGGATCGCCTCTGGCTGGACGTCCCGAGAGACAAACTGCTCTCTGCCAATGTAACGACCCGTAAATTTCAACTGTTTAAATAACGTAATTAGTTGAAATTTTGTGAAATTTTAAACGATAAAATTTTGAAATATAAATTTGATATTTGGAATACGTCTAATTAAACATAGCAACTGGTAAATTTTCGTCCGAAAATATGAAAGTTTATTTCGCGCGTAAATTCACTTCAATTTAATCAGTTAAAAAGCGATGAAAATAAAATGTTTTCGGAACCTAAATATTTTTACATAGAAAAATTCTAAACCATCTTCTGAGCAAGATGTCAGTTTGTCGTTTTTCCAAATTCGGACTTCTTTGGCTCCGTCGATCTTATTTTTCTACGTTTTTCTTGCATTTTCCGCCAGTAGAAAATTTCGAATTTTTAAAATTCGATCGTACCACTGACATCTATATACCGTTTTGATCGTATCGTCGTGTTGATCTCTACGGTATATTCGATTTTCAAATTCGGAGTCTGGTGTACGTTGCACTTTACAAGACACTTTCTGTATCAGTACCGGTACCATGGCTTTTGGTTTGTCTGACTTTTGCTTTCCATTGATTGCTAACGTATCGGTACTCACTCCGGTCTGTTCGATTTCCACGCACACTTGCTTTGAAGGAAACAAATTTCTATAACTTTTATTTTGACAGCTCATATTCCATCAAATAAAAATGTTTCACCTGCTCATAAAACTTTACATCCATTCGTTTTCAACTAGCAACCTGCTCCTTTCCCTTCATGTCTACGAACACCTCTTCACTAAGCACGGGTCGCCCACCATTCTCCTCCTCCCATCGCCAACTGCCCTGACCACAGCCTTGCCTACTTCGGCGACCCAGATTCACCTTCTCTCCCCTGCAACAAGAGACCATCCCAAACCCCAAGCCAACGCCACATCTCAGCCACCCGAGTCCACCCACCAGACCTCCTAACCTGCCTCCCCTCTCCCCTCCATCACCTTTTCAACCGTGCTCCTCCCTCCGCCCAGGCAGCTCACGCCGTACACCGCCCACCTTCCCATGGCCTCGACGACCAATACGCATCCCCATCCTACAAGTAGCCACCACGCAAGCGACGGCCACCTCTTCCCGACCGACCTCAACACAGCCTCACGGCCCTTCCCCATCGATCTCGCCTCACACAAGCTGCTGCCGACCACCGTCCATACCTCCTTCCTAAGTGCGTGCGGCCCCTCTTGAATTTCGAGGTAAACATATATATATTTGTGTCATAAATTTGTTCTAAATATTTTACAGTGATGATGAGTTATATATACCTATTTAACTATTGTATAATAAAGTATGTTACAGTCTATAACCTGTTAGTGTATTATGATATTGGTTGTAGTAAAGGACAAGTTGAATAGTGACTCTATATATTAAGGTATATATTAGTTTGTGAGTATGTTTATAACTGTACCTATTTTTATACTATATTTTTGTGTTTCAATTGTTTATATTATATGTTCGTTTGTACTTAGCTGATTTTTGTGGTAATAATATATGTGGTTTTATGAGTTTGGTATAAACTGTTTGGGTATTGTATTGGTACATATATTATTACATATCGGTCTGCCTGCTCTTTAGTTTACCATTTTATTTTACTTTATATGGATCCGTAAATATGTGAAAGTATATATACATTAGATCTAAGTGTTTTATATTATATATATATAAGGATATAGAACCAGTTTTATTTTAAATGGATATATATTATATAATATTTTGGTATACATATATTTGTTCACGTGAGCTATATGGGTTCGCATATTTAATGAGGAAAAATGTAAAGTATATGATGTTAGTTATATATGTTAGATATTAACATGTTGCTGTCACTTTTGAATTTATGAAACGTGTACTTTATGCATGTCATATTTCTCAATTTATCACCAAGGGTATATATTATATGTTATATGTTATTGTTCGTATATAAATGCATATATTATGTAAATTTTATATAAAGATTATACATTCTGTTTATATTATTCCTGTTGCGTGCTTTATTTGAACGACAACATTTTTTTATATTGCGACTTTGAAATTTACGTATATAAGTTTATTTACGTATTGAATATTGATTTCGAAATTTTGTAGCATTTTAGTAAAATTGTATTAAATATATAATATAATGATAATATACCTGTAGCCTTACTGTTCTATCGAATTGGTTTTGATTTGTTCTCTTCGACTTCTGTTATCAGCTTTGACCTTGAATTCGTGCCAATCTTGTGTTGATTTGGAAATTCGTGCTTGGATTTGTTACTCAATCCACTGTGTATCCTCTCTAGCCTCGGAAGGTGAGCACTCACTCACGATTAACGTTCTTTTATTTATTAAATTTGATTTCAATTGAAACGATAATTGAAATATGCTGCTGTTAGTTAATTTCACTGTTATATATGTTATTACCTGTATCAGTTCACCTGTGACATCTAACACCATCATCTGTTAATTATTTATGCGATGATAATACAGTTTGGCTGATAATTGATTGATTGTTGATGTTTATATTGGACGTTAAATTGTTAGTGTTAAACGATAAATAGTATGCAATTGAACTTGATATAGGATAGTTAAATGTTAAATTTGATTTAATGACATTGTATAATATGACCCCTTTAACTGTTGAATTTGTTGACACGTAGGATTTGTTAATTACACCTTGAACCACTGAATGTATGTTGTTAAATTGATGATGTATAAAAATTGAAATTGAATGACAAGTGAAAACCGTAATGTAATAATCTTAAATCTACATGAAATGATAGTGTAGATTCTAGAAATAATTATATTAATTCGCACAAATAACAATGTGAATTAATACGATTATTTCAGGATTATTTGAATTGATTATTGGATTGTTATTGTTTGTTGTTATTGCTTGTTTATTTACTTTGACACCATCCCAGTTATCACACTGCAAGTTCCCTTTGTTATGTTTTGATTTTGAATTGAATTGGAATCGGGTTGAAATGATAAATACCCAAATTGAACTTTGATCTAGGATAGGAAATTTAATAAAACCCGATTGGTCAATAATTTGATTTAAAAATAAAATGAAGATTTTATTTGAATAAATAATATGGTTTTGAAATGAAGTTGAAATTTGAATTTTAATGAAAGGAAAATGTTAATATTTAATAATCTGAAACAAAATATTAACAATGTAATTGTTGAAAGAATGTTGTTTAATTTGAGAAACGATTGAATTAAGTTTGAAATGATTTAATAATTAAGCTTGAAATTATAATTAAGTTTGAAGTTATTAAACTTTGAAATGATTTAATAATTAAGTTTGAAATTATAATTAAGTTTGAAATTATTAAACTTTGAAATTATTTAATAATTAAGTTTTGAACTATTTAATAATTAAATAAGATTGAATTATTCAATAATTAAATAAATTGAATTCTTTAAATAAGAAAATTGAACTTTTGAATAAGTGAATTTTTACTTCGTAAATAATTGAAATCGAGTTTTCTTTATTAATTAAGTTTTGGAAAATTATTTAAGGAAGTAATTAAGTGAAATGGAATTTCTTTAACAAGAAATGAGGATGTGATATTTTGGAATTAATGTAAGACGTGTAATTGGAAGAATTGATTTGACGAATTTAATTTAATTCAAAATTGTAAGTTTTGATTTAATGAAGTTGAACTTAAGAAATTGATTTAATGATTTGGAAATTTAATAGAAATTATTTTGAATGGCAAATTTACTTAATGAATATTGAATGAAATCGATAAATGAATTTAAATTGATTTAATGTTAAATCAAATTAATTTAAATGATTTCGGAATGAAACTTATATACGAACTTGAATCAATATTTGAATGGTTTTAAATAAAGATTGGAATTGAATTATAAGATTTTGAAATGATAATTTGGAAGTTTTGAAACGTAAATTATTGGAAATTGGTTTAGAAAGACAAATGAAATGTTGATTTACGAATTCTATTTGAAATTGAAATTGATTTGGTTTTGAAATAAACAAACGACCAATCGATGAAATAATTACGGAAGTTATTAAAGAGACCGGAATTCGGTTATGGATATACTCTCTATCTAAACCGAAAACCACTTTAATAACTATACGCGGAGTGATGATCCAGAATGAAGTGGTTGGAATGGTGTACGTGATGGTTGAAGAAAGAGAACGATGATGGATAGCCTTGACACTTGTGTCAAATTGGAAATGACTAAAACAGGAGCTGTGCCGGGCCAATGGAGGATTAGCTACCTCAAGTGGACACACTTCTTCGAACTACTTATTACTTGTTGTCGATTGGTGCACCCTTGATTTTGGGAGTGTTGTTTCACGGTGTTGCGGGCGCTGCGGCGTTGCGTTCTCACCAGTCCGGATCAGGCGAACGGTAGTATCACTACCTTGGGTATTGCCTCATGTGCCTTGTCATACTTGTATTCCATTTATACGCGACCACTACGATTTTGATTTGTACCTTTAGTATATGGATTGCCCTCTGGTGACTTCCGGTTTTGGGGAAACTACAGTCTTGTATATGCTTTTGGGAATAAAAATGTGTTAAGGGTGGAATGGGCCATGACTTAACGCTATTTTGATATCTTTACATATTACTGATAGACATTATCTACTTAGCGTACATTACTACCTAGTAGATAGTTTAACGGATCCTTAAAGGATGGTTATTCCAAACATCCTTTGAGTTACTTGTATTTCAATTGCTATTTCACTTGAGTTGGATTTATTAATATAAGAATGTTAATCCTGACTCGAGTGTCTTGTGTTTTGCTTTACGCTCGGGTCAGACTGAGTGATCCAGTATTCGAGACTCACCTTTGGAGTTGGAGCTTTGCTTGAAGATCCAGCCATCTATTCTGCTTCAGTATTCGATGATTCCAGTGATGTATTCTGATTTGTATCTGATGTATCATATTACTCTTCCGTTGTATCTGGTTTAACTCTGATGTAACCCATATATTTATATAGTAGCTTCATGAACTACTATCTCTTTTATTTCCGCTGCACTTATTACTCTGTGTCTATGATCTGTCATTATTTATTTACTGTATATGTTCAGTTTTGCCAAATTTAAATTAACAACGCGGTATTTTGAGCAATTCAATTCCGGCATGAGTGTCTACCTATACACTTATAATGGATGCGAATGGTCCAAAATGGCGGGTCGTTACAGTTGGTATCAGAGCTTTGGTAGCTCTAGGCAAAACTTAACATATAGGGTAAATGTATTTACAGAATCACTCTCATTCGAGTTTCAATCTCTTCCTTTTGACTCAATTCCTTTGAATTTTTGGAACGTTCCCCTCGGTTCCGAAATTCATTCGTGTCCCTCACTATTCGTCTCCTTCCAAATTCTAGAGCATCATATAACTCCACCTTGAATGATCTTTATAATGAATCGGCGGTCTCGCCAAACTTCGAATGATGTGTAAAGGGGTGAAACTCCTTTACAATAGGCATTGACTTACCGGAGATTTCTGTATCCTCGGTTTACGATGCTATCTATCTCCTGCTATACCTGAATTTTATTTTTGAGATCGAATGTCGATTTACCTCGAAATTCCACATCGATCTTACTCTTGAAGTTACGGACGACCCGGTTAAGGTTGCCCGTGAATTTAATAAGCTTATCCATCTTCTGATTCTGATAATTGAATTATCTTATCTTCTGTTTCAAACTTATTTTCGAATCAAAATTCTCTTTGATTTGATTTCCATCAAATTTGAATCTCTATACATGTTTTGAAATCTATTCTTATATAGTCGAGTGAGGAAGTGTATTGAAAATTTATTTTAAAATATCGTTTTCAAATTTGATAAATAAAATAAAAGTTTGTATGATTATATTATATATAAATATAAGTTTTCTGAAATTAAATTGTTAATAAATTTGTTGTCTGAAAATAATAATATTTGATTTTCATTTATTGTTTTGTAAACCATTGACTATTGCATAATATAAATAAATGAATTTATAAACTTGGTTATAAATTTATTGGAATTTGAAATGAATCTAATTCAGAAATTTGAGAATTTATTAGTTTCCGGTGATTTCGAACTTTGGTTTTTAAAACTTTAAAGTATATAGTATTGAAAGTATTTTCGAATAGAAACCGTTTTCAAAGAATTTTAAAATGTTGAAATCAGTGCTCTTCTCTTTGTCGCTGGAAAATAATTTCAGTGATGGCGGCCGCATCATCGACGTTCATTTTCGAGTTTCGAAGTGGAGATACTATTCTGTAGCTTTGCTACGGTTTTGTTTTGAAAAAATATTTTGTTTTGAATTTCTTCAGTATATTTTGATTTACATATATATATATATAGGTATGTTATTTTAAAATTTAATTTGATTTGATATAAATATATTATATATAACTCTAAATTGTTTAAAGTTAATCGGAAATCTAATTCTTAAATTTTGTAAAAGATGATTTTAATTATAAATAAAACCAAAATTTGGAATAAATATTTAAACTTGAATAATTGAATTTGGAAAATTTTATTTGTATATTGTTCAACTACATTCTAATACAACTTACCTAAATCATTCAGAAGTTGAATATGTAATTGGATAATATATAAGATAAATTGAATTTATAAATAAAATGTGACTGTTTATAATAAATGTTATACACTAAATTTTGATTATAAAGATGTTAATAGAGTTAAATAGAATAATAAGATAATTGAAAAATAAATTTTGTTTTGAAGGTTAATTAATAAATTGAAATTAGATCAACTTATGAAAATACCTTGAATTTAAAAGCAGTTAGTGAATATGAATTTATTTAAATCGGAACTTTTATAGTTTAAATTAATTTATAATGGGTTAAATATATGTGAGTAGATATATTAAGTAGAATAAATTTAACAATAATTTGGAATAAAGAAGAATTTAAATTGTTGAAGAAAATATGATTAAAATAAAAGGCCATTCAAATTGATGGTTTTAGAAATTGTAAATTGAGAATAATTGGATAGTAAGATAATGAATTTAGAAATAGTGAGATTGATTTTAGTAAAAATCAAATGGATTAAATCAATTATTGAATATAAATTAATTTAAATTTGAATTTATAGGGTTTAAATTAATTGTTATTTTGTATTTCAAATCTGTTTCCTTTCTGGTTGTTTCTATTCTCCTACCTCGTTCCTTTTCGGGGACGAAAAGTTTTGAGTGGGGGAGAGTGTAACGACCCGTAAATTTCAACTGTTTAAATAACGTAATTAGTTGAAATTTTGTGAAATTTTAAACGATAAAATTTTGAAATATAAATTTGATATTTGGAATACGTCTAATTAAACATAGCAACTGGTAAATTTTCGTCCGAAAATATGAAAGTTTATTTCGCGCGTAAATTCACTTCAATTTAATCAGTTAAAAAGCGATGAAAATAAAATGTTTTCGGAACCTAAATATTTTTACATAGAAAAATTCTAAACCATCTTCTGAGCAAGATGTCAGTTTGTCGTTTTTCCAAATTCGGACTTCTTTGGCTCCGTCGATCTTATTTTTCTACGTTTTTCTTGCATTTTCCGCCAGTAGAAAATTTCGAATTTTTAAAATTCGATCGTACCACTGACATCTATATACCGTTTTGATCGTATCGTCGTGCTGATCTCTACGGTATATTCGATTTTCAAATTCGGAGTCCGGTGTACGTTGCACTTTACAAGACACTTTCTGTATCAGTACCGGTACCATGGCTTTTGGTTCGTCTGACTTTTGCTTTCCATTGATTGCTAACGTATCGGTACTCACTCCGGTCTGTTCGATTTCCACGCACACTTGCTTTGAAGGAAACAAATTTCTATAACTTTTATTTTGACAGCTCATATTCCATCAAATAAAAATGTTTCACCTGCTCATAAAACTTTACATCCATTCGTTTTCAACTAGCAACCTGCTCCTTTCCCTTCATGTCTACGGACACCTCTTCACTAAGCACGGGTCGCCCACCATTCTCCTCCTCCCATCGCCAACTGCCCTGACCACAGCCTTGCCTACTTCGACGACCCAGATTCACCTTCTCTCCCCTGCAACAAGAGACCATCCCAAACCCCAAGCCAACGCCACATCTCAGCCACCCGAGTCCACCCACCAGACCCCCTAACCTGCCTCCCCTCTCCCCTCCATCACCTTTTCAACCGTGCTCCTCCCTCCGCCCAGGCAGCTCACGCCATACACCGCCCACCTTCCCATGGCCTCGACAACCAATACGCATACCCATCCAACAAGTAGCCACCACGCAAGCGACGACCACCTCTTCCCGACCGACCTCAACACAGCCTCACGGCCCTTCCCCATCGATCTCGCCTCACACAAGCTGCTGCCGACCACCGTCCATACCTCCTTCCTAAGTGCGTGCGGCCCCTCTTGAATTTCGAGGTATACATATATATATTTGTGTCATAAATTTGTTCTAAATATTTTACAGTGATGATGAGTTATATATACCTATTTAACTATTGTATAATAAAGTATGTTACAGTCTATAACCTGTTAGTGTATTATGATATTGGTTGTAGTAAAGGACAAGTTGAATAGTGACTCTATATATTAAGGTATATATTAGTTTGTGAGTATGTTTATAACCGTACCTATTTTTATACTATATTTTTGTGTTTCAATTGTTTATATTATATGTTCGTTTGTACTTAGCTGATTTTTGTGGTAATAATATATGTGGTTTTATGAGTTTGGTATAAACTGTTTGGGTATTGTATTGGTACATATATTATTACATATCGGTCTGCCTGCTCTTTAGTTTACCATTTTATTTTACTTTATATGGATCCGTATGTATATGAAAGTATACATACATTAGATCTAAGTGTTTTATATTATATATATATAAGGATATAGAACCAGTTTTATTTTAAATGGATATATATTATATAATATTTTGGTATACATATATTTGTTCACGTGAGCTATATGGGTTCGCAAATTTAATGAGGAAAAATGTAAAGTATATGATGTTAGTTATATATGTTAGATATTAACATGTTGCTGTCACTTTTGAATTTATGAAACATGTACTTTATGCATGTCATATTTCTCAATTTATCACCAAGGGTATATGTTATATGTTATTGTTCGTATATAAATGCATATATTATGTAAATTTTATATAAAGATTATACATTCTGTTTATATTATTCCTGTTGCGTGCTTTATTTGAACGACAACATTTTTTTATATTGCGACTTTGAAATTTACGTATATAAGTTTATTTACGTATTGAATATTGATTTCGAAATTTTGTAGCATTTTAGTAAAATTGTATTAAATATATAATATAATGATAATATACCTGTAGCCTTACTGTTCTATCGAATTGGTTTTGATTTGTTCTCTTCGACTTCTGTTATCAGCTTTGACCTTGAATTCGTGCCAATCTTGTGTTGATTTGGAAATTCGTGCTTGGATTTGTTACTCAATCCACTGTGTATCCTCTCTAGCCTCGGAAGGTGAGCACTCAATCACGATTAACGTTCTTTTATTTATTAAATTTGATTTCAATTGAAACGACAATTGAAATATGCTGCTGTTAGTTAATTTCACTGTTATATATGTTATTACCTGTATCAGTTCACCTGTGACATCTAACACCATCATCTGTTAATTATTTATGCGATGATAATACAGTTTGGCTGATAATTGATTGATTGTTGATGTTTATATTGGACGTTAAATTGTTAGTGTTAAACGTTAAATAGTATGCAATTGAACTTGAAATAGGATAGTTAAATGTTAAATTTGATTTAATGACATTGTATAATATGACCCCTTTAACTGTTGAATTTGTTGACACGTAGGATTTGTTAATTACACCTTGAACCACTGAATGTATGTTGTTAAATTGATGATGTATAAAAATTGAAATTGAATGACAAGTGAAAACCGTAATGTAATAATCTTAAATCTACATGAAATGATAGTGTAGATTCTAGAAATAATTATATTAATTCGCACAAATAACAATGTGAATTAATACGATTATTTCGGGATTATTTGAATTGATTATTGGATTGTTATTGTTTGTTGTTATTGCTTGTTTATTTACTTTGACACCATCCCAGTTATCACACTGCAAGTTCCCTTTGTTATGTTTTGATTTTGAATTGAATTGGAATCGGGTTGAAATGATAAATACCCAAATTGAACTTTGATCTTGGATAGGAAATTTAATAAAACCCGATTGGTCAATAATTTGATTTAAAAATAAAATGAAGATTTTATTTGAATAAATAATATGGTTTTGAAATGAAGTTGAAATTTGAATTTTAATGAAAGGAAAATGTTAATATTTAATAATCTGAAACAAAATATTAACAATGTAATTGTTGAAAGAATGTTGTTTAATTTGAGAAACGATTGAATTAAGTTTGAAATGATTTAATAATTAAGCTTGAAATTATAATTAAGTTTGAAGTTATTAAACTTTGAAATGATTTAATAATTAAGTTTGAAATTATAATTAAGTTTGAAATTATTAAACTTTGAAATTATTTAATAATTAAGTTTTGAACTATTTAATAATTAAATAAGATTGAATTATTCAATAATTAAATAAATTGAATTCTTTAAATAAGAAAATTGAACTTTTGAATAAGTGAATTTTTACTTCGTAAATAATTGAAATCGAGTTTTCTTTATTAATTAAGTTTTGGAAAATTATTTAAGGAAGTAAATAAGTGAAATGGAATTTCTTTAACAAGAAATGAGGATGTGATATTTTGGAATTAATGTAAGACGTGTAATTGGAAGAATTGATTTGACGAATTTAATTTAATTCAAAATTGTAAGTTTTGATTTAATGAAGTTGAACTTAAGAAATTGATTTAATGATTTGGAAATTTAATAGAAATTATTTTGAATGGCAAATTTACTTAATGAATATTGAATGAAATCAATAAATGAATTTAAATTGATTTAATGTTAAATCAAATTAATTTAAATGATTTCGGAATGAAACTTATATACGAACTTGAATCAATATTTGAATGGTTTTAAATAAAGATTGGAATTGAATTATAAGATTTTGAAATGATAATTTGGAAGTTTTGAAACGTAAATTATTGGAAATTGGTTTAGAAAGACAAATGAAATGTTGATTTACAAATTCTATTTGAAATTGAAATTGATTTGGTTTTGAAATAAACAAACGACCAATCGATGAAATAATTACGGAAGTTATTAAAGAGACCGGAATTCGGTTATGGATATACTCTCTATCTAAACCGAAAACCACTTTAATAACTATACGCGGAGTGATGATCCAGAATGAAGTGGTTGGAATGGTGTACGTGATGATTGAAGAAAGAGAACGATGATGGATAGCCTTGACACTTGTGTCAAATTGGAAATGACTAAAACAGGAGCTGTGCCGGGCCAATGGAGGATTAGCTACCTCAAGTGGACACACTTCTTCGAACTACTTATTACTTGTTGTCGATTGGTGCACCCTTGATTTTGGGAGTGTTGTTTCACGGTGTTGCGGGCACTGCGGCGTTGCGTTCTCACCAGTCCGGATCAGGCGAACGGTAGTATCACTACCTTGGGTATTGCCTCATGTGCCTTGTCATACTTGTATTCCATTTATACGCGACCACTACGATTTTGATTTGTACCTTTAGTATATGGATTGCCCTCTGGTGACTTCCGGTTTTGGGGAAACTACGGTCTTGTATATGCTTTTGGGAATAAAAATGTGTTAAGGGTGGAATGGGCCATGACTTAACGCTATTTTGATATCTTTACATATTACTGATAGACATTATCTACTTAGCGTACATTACTACCTAGTAGATAGTTTAACGGATCCTTAAAGGATGGTTATTCCAAACATCCTTTGAGTTACTTGTATTTCAATTGCTATTTCACTTGAGTTGGATTTATTAATATAAGAATGTTAATCCTGACTCGAGTGTCTTGTGTTTTGCTTTACGCTCGGGTCAGACTGAGTGATCCAGTATTCGAGACTCACCTTTGGAGTTGGAGCTTTGCTTGAAGATCCAGCCATCTATTCTGCTTCAGTATTCGATGATTCCAGTGATGTATTCTGATTTGTATCTGATGTATCATATTACTCTTCCGTTGTATCTGGTTTAACTCTGATGTAACCCATATATTTATATAGTAGCTTCATGAACTACTATCTCTTTTATTTCCACTGCACTTATAAATCTGTGTCTATGATCTGTGATTATTTATTTACTGTATATGTTCAGTTTTGCCAAATTTAAATTAACAACGCGGTATTTTGAGCAAATCAATTCCGGCATGAGTGTCTACCTATACACTTATAATGGATGCGAATGGTCCAAAATGGCGGGTCGTTACAGCCAAACAAGGCCGGGTTACCCCTGTAACAGGTAACTCACGAATATGTCATCACCCGGTCCTTTGGGACCTTTATCCGAGCGCTCGGTAACCAACATCACACATCATAAAGAAAGTGTATCCACATGAGTAAGTATCTGGGCTCCATACCTTGATACCACCCCTTTCCAGAAGGAAATGACATACCCTAAAGGGCGCGACCCTCATAACCTTGCCGCAACATTCCTGTTTCGACCATTTCTGGGTTATTGAGGCCCTGACGAAGTCTCGTCCACAAAGCTACGCTTTGTCACAAAGCCATGCTTTGGGCCAACAGATGATCAACCTATGATCACAAAGATAAATGATCAAACAAATGATCATATCACAAATGATCAAACACTGATCATCACACAGCAACACTCAGCATGCCACGTTACCAAATTGGGAGTATATCGCTGATAACTTCAACTACATAACCTCTGAGCTCGTACGTCTCAAAGAAGGGTGTTAAGCTAAGAGAATAAATTCTCCGCCACCAACAGATATGTATTTGAAAGAAATCAGCTTTATATCTCAATTTGTAACGTCAGACATACAATCCATACAAGTCTGTTCCGGGATCGAACAGAACCGAAGTCACTTCTCACAAAGCCCTTGCAAATCCGGATAATTTCCAATCACGTCCGGACTTCCCGTCACTAAGGGTGGTAAAACCTCTAAATCGGAGATCAAACGATGTAGAGTAACTCGACGGTAATCCTTCCATTTTCAAAAATATCCGGTCTTCAACACCGGTCATCAAATGCAATTCATAACGACGTATCACATATTCGGAAATGGGTTATACGACCCCATGGTCCTTTCCCGGCTAACCCGAATAGTGAGTGCTTATTCAAAAATAAGTGTGGCATTCAAATTCATCCAATTCACAACAAATACCCATTCAAGGTGATTATTGATAGTCGGTTATTTAACTATCAATAAAGATGCGCAACATCATCAGATCCCAAATAATTTTCCCAATTATTTATTTTCCAAAATATCTTTACTAGATATAAAATTTCCACACTTCAAAAATAAATCAATATTTATTTTTCTAAATAGTTTCCATTTCCTTTATAAATTCCATAGTGAGTTTATATTTTCAAAATATCTACTGATATACGATTTTCAATCGTTTTCAATATTCACTTTCGATTTATCTTTAAGAAGATAAATTCTTAACAAAAGTTTCATTTCATTTTGGGAAAACATTTCCATACTTATTTAATAATAAGTAATTCACAAATCTATTTATTTTCAACACTTGGAAAATATTCGATATACTTAAAGCAAAATTAAGTATATATTTCATTCTTTAAGGAAATCATTCTCTTAAGCACATTTATTTGAGTCAAAACGAATGTTACGTAAAACGTCGTTACGACGACTCAAAATCACTAGTATAGGGATTTGGAATTAAGATAGATGTATAAATCCCAATACTATATAAAACATTTCCTTTCGGAAATCATTTACTATAACAACAGTGTTATAGTCCACCATTTCCTTCTTTCTCGAAAACGTCTATTTCAACAATGAATGTTGAAATCTATGGTTTCGATATTTAACACATTTTAAAACATCGTTAAAACAATTAACTTCATCTTCAATGTCACTTTCCCAAAACAGTATCCATTTTACTTAACAATATATTCACTGTCCAAAATCGTGAATATACTTCACTAACCAAATCTCAATCTTTTCTACACATTTATTTCAACAATAATTCGCTATCCAAAATCGCGAATATATTCCCTTTAATAACCTTCTACATTTAATTTATCAAATTTAATTGATTTCGAATTTATAAACAACGTTTATAAATTCTATTTCTCTTTTATAACAACTTTGATTTATAAATCTTCTTTTATTATCTTCTATAATTTACTTATCAAAATAAGTGATTTCGGATTCATAAAACAATGTTTATAAATCACATTTATACTTTATAACAATTTCAACTCATAAAACCATTTTATTAGCAAATTCTATTCATATCCCATCTAAGTTCAAACAATCAAATTTATAAGTAAATTACTTATAAATCTTTTATTTCACAACATCTATTCATTTTATACTTCACAATTTATAAATCCATAAATCTCGTTCACTTATGAAATCCATTGATATTTCATTTTTAACACTTATAAAAACTCGTTTAAAAATTCCAATGTTTTCAATTTATAAATGTCAACTTTTTAAATCCTTTAAGTAAACCGTTTACAATACTTTAAAATCTCAATTTAAACCATTTTATAAATAAATCAACTTTTATTTCAAAAATATCACTTTGGTTATATTTCACAAAAATCATAATTTCTATAACTTTAAAAGTTGAACGTTTATAAATCAATTCAAAATTTTAATAAACGTATACTTTCAAAAATCACCTTAAAAATCTCTTTAAAAATCAACGTCGTCATTTTTTAAATTTCAAAAGTGAATCCGATGATGCAACGCATCAACTGGTCAATCACAACATTCAATATCATATATCAATATGATAATCAACAAAAGAATCACAATATCTGCAAATAAATAAATACTGGTGAGGAATCCAGTTGGATCCCTCCAACCTGTTTCCCTGCATCCACAGACGTTAGCACAATACCAATTCCACTTCGAGGTGGAATATCGCGGTATATGGGTTTTATAAATATATCATCCGCTTACTAACGGCGCAATAGGGTCTCATCCGCTATACGATGCGGGAAATCAATCAATCCAATATATACATATGCCAATATGTATATATTGCTATATATATATAGATATATCCTACTATATCTAATATCAAATCCAAATAGCAATCAATCAGTCAATAACTGTAAAATCCAAATTTTCCTTTGAGTGAGAAAATCTCACCTTTGCTTTTAATTTTGCAATCCATTTCCATTTTGACCATTTCTCCGTTTTTAACCTTGTATAAATATTGTAAAATTTATTAATATTCAATATAAATCGAATAATCAACTTTTCGTTTTGATAATTTTAATTAACCAATTTCTCCTCTTATAATTTTATTTAACTACAATTTAAATTTTAAAACTAAATTTTCTTTAAAAAAATAAATTTTATTGAAACTACATATACATATACTTAAAAATAAATTATGGATTTCAAAATTTTAATTTTACATAAACTTTACCAATTTATATTATATTTTTGTTCATGTATATGTAAATTAAAAATCTGCATATGTATACATTTTTAACCATTACCTATAGTTGTATAACCTGACTTTACTGTAAAAATTATTACAATATATTTTTCTCTTTTTTTCTTTTCAATCTATATAAATTTTAATTAAAAGCAAATTATCTTACCTTACTGCTCTAGATCGAACTCACACCCACGGCCTTGATTCGCGACCCCACTGTCGCGCCACCGTGATCGCGATGCTCCCCCAGCCCCTTCAATCGATCGCCGTCCTACGCTGCTCCACAAATTGCGACGTCGCTCGCCAAAAACTCTGACCTCGAGCTTTGCCCAACCATCGCGAGATCGCCTCGCCTTTGACTGCCGCGAGCGACTTCTCGCGCCATTGATCCTCTCGACTTTTCCCAGATCCATCGGCAACCAAGTCGCCGGTCACCACTTCGTCCAGATGAATCGCCTCGTCTCCTTCCTTCGATCGAGACTAAATCTCGAGCTCGCCAATCTTCCTGCCCACGTGACTTCGATTGATGAACGAACGAACTGAGTTGCGAATGACATTCATACTTTCCCTCGCGAGTGATACGAACGAAAACAGATTTTTCTTTTTAATGAAGGGGACTCGCGATTTTTTTTATTAACTGTCGTTCATTTTGAATTTGAGTGGGGCTTCGGCCATTAATGATTTTGCCGAACGAAGATTTCGTTTTGAATCTGAGGAGGGGAGAAGAAAATTTTAAAACTGAACGAGTATGGGTTGCACGATTTTTTTTATCGTGATTCTCGGCGTGTTTAAAGGAACGAAAAAAACAACTGATGTGACAAAATTCAAATTTAAAATTTCAATCGAATTCGATTTAAATTTTGACGCGTTTATACGTCGTACGCTCGCATAACAACTCCGATAAATACGAAATTTGAAATCCGGTAATAACAAACTATTATGGACCCAATGGAACTGGTTTCGTCGAATTCCGAGACTGCGCCTCGGACGGCTATTTTTTAAATTCAATTTAAACGATTAAATTTCAAAACTGAACAAACCATTTTCAAATTCGATTCTGAAGCTTCTATTATCTTCAGTAATATCAATACGAATATTAAAAGCTTTTGAAATATTTTTCTTCAACTTTAAATTGAAGATTTAAATTTTTATTCAACATTCAACAGATTAAATTTTAAAGTTTAATCGCAAATTTCAAAGTTATATCGGGGATTCAAATTAAATTATCGTTCAAATATTTAAAATTAATTAAATATTTTCAATTTAATTTGTTCAAAATTCTGGGTCGTTACAGACTTCCCTCCTTAAAAGAATTTCGTCCCGAAATTACAAGTTAGGAAAAAAGTCCTTAACT
The DNA here is from genome assembly GCA_030737815.1 of Allium fistulosum. NCBI lineage: Eukaryota > Viridiplantae > Streptophyta > Magnoliopsida > Asparagales > Amaryllidaceae > Allium > Allium fistulosum. The sequence continues at coordinate 1,219,406,947 of CM060902.1, forward strand.
CGTCTACTATTTTTTTTTCACAATCCAGTAGTTTTATCAAAACAAATCTTTCTACTAGAGATTCGTTATTAATTCAACTAACTTTCCAACTTTAATTATAAGTTCCAAACAGCATTGGTTACTTCAAAATTCAAATTTAATTTTAAATTCAAATTTTAACTTTCAAATTTCTCATAATTTTCCTACACTCGAAATTTTCAAAAAATTTCGCCAGCGTCTCCTTTGCGCGGCTAATACGGCACGACTACAAAACGTCCCTACGGACTCTCAGATTTCAAAAAGAAAAGAAAAGGCCAAGCGGCTAGACAAGAAATCAGCAAATCTCATATTGAAATTCAAATACTTACCTTTTGTCGAGCAATTCAAATTTATCTTCGAAATCAAAATCCCAATTCCTTTATAACACCTGTATATCCTACTAGCCATAATATCTAGTTACAATATTCAAACTATTTTGCAAATTCTATTACAAAATTTTCAATATATGCTTCTATATCATCTTTAGTTCGCTATTTATTTATATATTCTTTTCATTCAATTTTACATTTCAAATTCCATTTGAATTCAATTCACAATCCCAATCTAATTTGGATTCAGTTTAGCTTCTGAATATTGAATTTATCAATTATCTTTCATTCATAACTGCACTATTTTAAATTAGTTCCAATTACTAATTCATTACAAATTCTAATTCACTTTATTCAAATTTATTTTCAACATTCAGTTTCAATTCCAGTTTTATTCTTTTGTTCATTCCCAAAATTTATTTTCAATTTACTATTTTGGTTTATAACCACTTATATTAAACTGGATTTCAAATTCCCTATGAATTTTAATTTCTCTTTCAATTCACATTTATAGTTATTCAATTCAATTCTACTGCTTACAACTTCAAAATGAATCTCAACTTTAAATTTCACTTTCATTTATTCAAATTTATTCACTTATACTTACTTTAATTTAACTCCATTCTTTAAGTTAAATTTATTCTATCAAAATTCAAATTGTATAAGTTATCAACTCATTTCTTATTTCATAAATATTTTAAATAGGATTCCAGAGTCATACCAACCTTCAAAATCATTTTGAAAACAATTTAAATTATCCTTTGAATTTTCTAAAACAAAACCCAAATTTTCCAAACAACTTCCATTTAAAATAATTTGGCAGCAATTCCTCTTTTGGAAACCCGAAAATGAACACCGATAGTGTCGCGATCACCAATCAGAATTATTTTCCAGCGACCGAAAAGAGTTTAGAGCTTTCATCTCTCCAAAATACTTTTCAAAACACTTTGAAATTTATTTTCAAATCAAAAAGGATTTAAACTTTCCAATCTCCAAAATTTTCAAATTCTTTTCAAAACATTTCCAAATACTTCTCTGGAATTCCATTTCAAATTACAAATCACATTTACAATTTACATTCTTAAATTTCATTTGTATGTGAATTCATTTCTTAACTTTGGAGTTACGATTTCAATTTCTTATAATAATGATAACATTTCAATATTATCACTTTCCTAACAAACATGCAACCATATACTATGATAATTCATAGAAAATTATTTCTTTTGTATACAAAAATAGTTTTGGGTAAAATTATTTCATTTACCCTATTCAAAACAATACTGTGTCGGTTTATCTTGTTTAGAGTTTAGAAACTCCTATCAACACAGTTAGCTAGACTGCACCGACCAGAATCTATAAACAATCAACCGATAAGTCAACACAATACAAAACAATTTTATATTCACTAACAAATACGCGCTCGTATCTATTATTACACTCACTCATTCTAGAGTACTACTGACTCTATCTCTAATGAGTAACACCCAACAGAGTAGGGTTGTCGCTTAACCATATGCTCTGATACCAAATGTAATAGTCCGCTTTTCCGTACCCCTTGAATAGGCACTAATCTCCATCGATTTACTCAAGGTGAACGGAAAACCAAACCATTAGGGTTTAAAAAGAAGAGGTAGAAGAAAAGATAGAAGAAAAAGAAAGAAGAACAACAGAACAACATCAGAAATAGAAACAATATCCGAATCTCACATATCGCAGCGGAACAATATATAATAGATAATCACTAGTCTTTTAAAACAAAGAACTATATCAGTTTATACATACATCAATCAGAGTCAATATACAACTCAATATAACAATGGACAGTTATATAAACTTGTCCTCATACAGAATACACAGCGGAATAAATAATATCAGATACAAATACTACGTCTCGTCATCCAGCTTATCTCCAAAGCTCCAGAATATCCAAAATATCCTGATAACCTAACTCTAGTCTGCCCGTGTGGAAATTGGTGGGCACCCAGAGTTTAGAAGGGAACAATAAACTCCAGGTCAGTCATGGTGACTGGTGTGAGATCGTAAAACAGTTATTTTTCACAAAGAAAATAAATCAGATTCGCAATGCTTTTGGAAAATCAAACTACCATAAGACCTCCCGCCACACACACAATGCAAACGCAGAATTGGAGGAGATTTCTTCTTATGATAGTCAAAGATGCTTACTACGCAAAAATCATTGGATTATTATTATTAGTGCATAGTGGAAAACATTTTGAAAGTACAATATTAATCTTAGCCAGCATAGGTACCATTATACTATGCCTACTATAGCTGCTATGTTAAATAGCAGGTTCTACAACTAATACCGTACAAGGTTCGAATTGGAAAATGGATTTGCCAACAAATGGTCAGGCTAAGGAACTTCCTTTCCTACTACCGAATGGGATCGCCTCTGGCTGGACGTCCCGAGAGACAAACTGCTCTCTGCCAAACAAGGCCGGGTTACCCCTGTAATAGGTAACTCATGAATATGTCATCACCCGGTCCTTTGGGACCTTTATCCGAGCGCTCGGTAACTAACATCACACATCATAAAGAAAGTGTATCCACATGAGTAAGTATCTGGGCTCCATACCATGATACCACCCCTTTCCAGAAGGAAATGACATACCCTAAAGGGCGCGACCCTCATAACCTTGCCACAACATTCCTGTTTCGGCCATTTCCGGGTTGTTGAGGCCCTGACGAAGTCTCGTCCACAAAGCTACGCTTTGTCACAAAGCCATGCTTTGGGTCAACAGATGATCAACCTATGATCACAAAGATAAATGATCAAACAAATGATCATATCACAAATGATCAAACACTGATCATCACACAGCAACACTCAGCATGCCACGTTACCAAATTGGGAGTATATCGCTGATAACTTCAACTACATAACCTCTGAGCTCGTACGTCTCAGAGAAGGGTGTTAAGCTAAGAGAATAAATTCTCCGCCACCAACAGATATGTATTTGAAAGAAATCAGCTTTATATCTCAATTTGTAACGTCATACATACAATCCATACAAGTCTGTTCCGGGATCGAACAGAACCGAAGGCACTTCTCACGAAGCCCTTGCAAATCCGGATAATTTCCAATCACGTCCGGACTTCCCGTCACTAAGGGTGATAAAACCTCTAAATCGGAGATCAACCGATGTAGAGTAACTCGCCGGTAATCCTTCCGTTTTAAAAAATATCCGGTCTTCAACACCGGTCATCAAATGTAATTCATAACGACGTATCACATATTCGGAATGGGTTATACGACCCCATGGTCCTTTCCCGGCTAACCCGAATAGTGAGCGCTTATTCAAAAATAAGTGTGGCATTCAAATTCATCCAATTCACAACAAATACCCATTCAAGGTAATTATTAATAGTCGGTTATTTAACTATCAATAAAGATGCGCAACATCATCAGATTCCAAATAATTTTCCCAATTATTTATTTTCCAAAATATCTTTACTAGATATAAAATTTCCACACTTCAAAAATAAATCAATATTTATTTTTCTAAACAGTTTCCATTTCCTTTATAAATTCCATAGTGAGTTTATATTTTCAAAATATCTACTGATATACGATTTTCAATCGATTTCAATATTCACTTTCGATTTATCTTGAAGAAGATAAATTCTTAACAAACGTTTCATTTCATTTTGGGAAAACATTTCCATACTTATTTAATAATAAGTAATTCACAAATCTATTTATTTTCAACACTTGGAAAATATTCGATATACTTAAAGCAAAATTAAGTATATATTTCATTCTTTAAGGAAATCATTCTCTTAAGCACATTTATTTGAGTCAAAACGAATGTTACGTAAAACATCGTTACGACGATTCAAAATCACTAGTATAGGGATTTGGAATTAAGATAGATGTATAAATCCTAATACTATATAAAACATTTCCTTTCGGAAATCATTTACTATAACAACAGTGTTATAGTCCACCATTATCTTCTTTCTCGAAAATGTCTATTTCAACAATGAATGTTGAAATCTATGGTTTCAATATTTAACACATTTTAAAAACATCGTTAAAACAATTAACTTCATCTTCAATGTCACTTTCCCAAAACAGTATCCATTTTACTTAACAATATATTCACTGTCCAAAATCGTGAATATACTTCACTAACCAAATCTCAATCTTTTCTACACATTTATTTCAACAATAATTCGCTATCCAAAATCGCGAATATATTCCCTTTAATAACCTTCTACATTTAATTTATCAAATTCAATTGATTTCGAATTTATAAACAACGTTTATAAATTCTATTTCTCTTTTATAACAACTTTGATTTATAAATCTTCTTTTATTATCTTCTATAATTTACTTATCAAAATAAGTGATTTCGGATTCATAAAACAATGTTTATAAATCACATTTATACTTTATAACCATTTCAACTCATTAAACCATTTTATTAGCAAATTCTATTCATATCCCATCTAAGTTCAAACAATCAAATTTATAAGTAAATTACTTATAAATCTTTTATTTCACAACATCTATTCATTTTATACTTCACAATTTATAAATCCATAAATCTCGTTCACTTATGAAATCCATTGATATTTCATTTTTAACACTTATAAAAACTCGTTTAAAAATTCCAATGTTTTCAATTTATAAATGTCAACTTTTTAAATCCTTTAAGTAAACCGTTTACAATACTTTAAAATCTCAATTTAAACCATTTTATAAATAAATCAACTTTTATTTCAAAAATATCACTTTGGTTATATTTCACAAAAATCATAATTTCTATAACTTTAAAAGTTGAACGTTTATAAATCAATTCAAAAATTTAATAAACATATACTTTCAAAAGTCACCTTAAAAATCTCTTTAAAAATCAACGTCGTCATTTTTTAAATTTCAAAAGTGAATCCGATGATGCAACGCATCAACTGGTCAATCACAACATTCAATATCATATATCAATATGATAATCAACAAAAGAATCACAATATCTGCAAATAAATAAATACTGGTGAGGAATCCAATTGGATCCCTCCAACCTGTTTCCCTGCATCCACAGACGTTAGCACAATACCAATTCCACTTCGAGGTGGAATATCGCGGTATATGGGTTTTATAAATATATCATCCGCTTACTAACGGCGCAATAGGGTCTCATCCGCTATACGATGTGGGAAATCAATCAATCCAATATATACATATGCCAATATGTATATATTGCTATATATATATATATAGATATATCCTACTATATCTAATATCACATCCAAATAGCAATCAATCAGTCAATAACTGTAAAAACCAAATTTTCCTTCGAGTGAGAAAATCTCACCTTTGCTTTTAATTTTGCAATCCATTTCCATTTTGACCATTTCTCCGTTTTTAACCTTGTATAAATATTGTAAAATTTATTAATATTCAATATAAATCGAATAATCAACTTTTCGTTTTGATAATTTTAATTAACCAATTTCTCCTCTTATAATTTTATTTAACTACAATTTAAATTTTAAAACTAAATTTTCTTTAAAAAAATAAATTTTATTGAAACTACATATACATATACTTAAAAATAAATTATGGATTTCAAAATTTTAATTTTACATAAACTTTACCAATTTATATTATATTTTTGTTCATGTATATGTAAATTAAAAATCCGCATATGTATACATTTTTAACCATCACCTATAGTTGTATAACCTGACTTTACTGTAAAAATTATTACAATATATTTTTCTCTTTTTTTCTTTTCAATCTATATAAATTTTAATTAAAAGCAAATTATCTTACCTTACTGCTCTAGATCGAACTCACACCCACGGCCTTGATTCGCGACCCCACTGTCGCGCCACCGTGCTCGCGATGCTCCCCCAGCCCCTTCAATCGATCGCCGTCCTACGTTGCTCCACAAATTGCGACGTCGCTCGCCAAATACTCTGACCTCGAGCTTTGCCCAACCATCGCGAGATCGCCTCGCCTTTGACTGTCGCGAGCGACTTCTCGCGCCATTGATCCTCTCGACTTTTCCCAGATCCATCGGCAACCAAGTCGCCGGTCACCACTTCGCCCAGATGAATCGCCTCGTCTCCTTCCTTCGATCGAGACTAAATCTCGAGCTCGCCAATCTTCCTGCCCACGTGACTTCGATTGATGAACGAACGAACTGAGTTGCGAATGACATTCATACTTTCCCTCGCGAGTGATACGAACGAAAACAGATTTTTCTTTTTAATGAAGGGGACTCGCGATTTTTTTTTATTAACTGTCGTTCGTTTTGAATTTGAGAGGGGCTTCGGCCATTAATGATTTTGCTGAACGAAGATTTCATTTTGAATCTGAGGAGGGGAGAGGAACATTTTAAAACTGAACGAGTATGGGTTGCACGATTTTTTTTATCGTGATTCTCGGCGTGTTTAAAGGAACGAAAAAAACAACTGATGTGACAAAATTCAAATTTAAAATTTCAATCGAATTCGATTTAAATTTTGACGCGTTTATACGTCGTACGCTCGCATAACAACTTCGATAAATACGAAATTTGAAATCCGGTAATAACAAACTATTACGGACCCAATGGAACTGGTTTCGTCGAATTCCGAGACTGCGCCACGGACGGCTATTTTTTAAATTCAATTTAAACGATTAAATTTCAAAACTGAACAAACCATTTTCAAATTCGATTCTGAAGCTTCAATTATCTTCAGTAATATCAATACGAATTTTAAAAGCTTTCGAAATATTTTTCTTCAACTTTAAATTGAAGATTTAAATTTTTATTCAACATTCAACAGATTAAATTTTAAAGTTTAATCGCAAATTTCAAAGTTATATCGGGGATTCAAATTAAATTATCGTTCAAATATTTAAAATTAATTAAATATTTTCAATTTAATTTGTTCAAAATTCTAGGTCGTTACACACTCCTTAAGTCAAGTGTCAATGTCTCCTTTATGAAGCACTTAGGTTTTAATTAAGTATGGTTATGAAGTGATATCTGTTATTACTTGTTGATATGTTCATATGTTATCATACAAGTATATAAATATTCATACAACTTGTATTAAACAAAAAGTTGATTTAAAAAAAATGTTTTCCGGTCACATTTTTAGTATTTCTTCAAAGTATATATTTTTGTAAGCACATTTCAAAAACAAGTTTTCTAACGTTAGTTATTAATTAAAAAAATGTTTAACAAGGCTATAAAATCATATTTAATCACATTAAAACCTAGATGCAAATATTTTAATATTTCAGATATTTAAATATGAAGTGTTCGAAATTTCAAGTTGTTACAAAATAGGTGAGTATATTGGAAAGAGTTCCGAATGTACCTAAAAATGAACAAAGATTCAATCTCAAAAGTCACTCCTCCATGTGACACATAATGATGTATCGATAAGGAGTAATCGAACTTTGTTGGACAAAGCACGATTAATGACGAGTGAAGTTGAGTTAATTTCTTTCTATAAAGTCATATACTTTAGAGTAGTACACAATGTTAATAGTATTTCATTTGAATAATAGTTTACAAATTCATACAGAATAAGGGTTTATAAGAAACTCAATCATATCCTAGGTCAAGGATTTGGCAGGTTGTGCAAATCGAAAGTCTGCACATAGTAATTGTTTGTGAGGGATCTTGTATGAATCCCCCTAGAAGGATTTTGGAAAAAACTATCGTTAAATGTCATATTTATGTTTTGAACGTAAGTTTTGTAAAGTAGAAACAAATCAGTTTTATAAATAAGGAAATTCATAAGAGTTTATGAATATCTATTCCATTGCACTAAGGAATAATTTTTGTTTTAAGAAATACCAACTTCATAGTGTAGGAATTTCTTTGATAAATTCTTGATAGTAAAAAGAAATTGGATATGATCCAAAGATAAACTGATTACATGAGATGAAATGAAATTAACTAACCCAAATGAACACATCGCATTAGAGTTTCTTATCAACGTTGAAAATATATAATCCTCGGTTGTTTAATTAAACGATCAAGAGTATTGACTCTATGATATGGTATGATGCGCAAATCCAAAAGATTCCAAGTACATTATTAAAATACGATTTTGGTAGACATATCCGAAGGATATGATCTATCGACCACGATTGTTTCTTTAAGAGACTAATGCAGTTGGAATTTAATGAGCAATGTTGATAAGAATAAACTCACAAATTTCGATTGTTGAAATTAGCGTAATAGATTCGTTATTCAACATACTCAAGTTAATTCAGATTTACTCACAAAATTATTGCCTAGTATGACTTTGGATTTTAATATATATGTGTTGAAACAAAAAATTCTAAATATAGATTTAGACTAGACTGTTTGCACATAAACAACCAAAGTGTCTCAAAGTCAGTGAGAGCGATATTGAGTTTGTGGATTTTTAGAAATGATCCAAGAAATGATAGAAAGTATCATTTTATAAGCATCAAAATTGAACAACTTTTGGTAGAAATATCAAATAGTTTGATTGTCAAACAAAGTGCAGAGGAAGCATGTGTTCATAAGAAAGAAAGTTAAAAGTACATAGATATTTCTAAATCATAAGTAAACAACGCACTACTGATTGCTAACGGTGTACTTGCATTTAAAACGGTTTTAGTTGTTTTATTACTCAACATTGGATTTGTAAATGATGTCTTTTATGGAAAGTATAAAAGATATTGGGAATGTCCCAAATGATATGCGAGGACACCTTATTAAAATGTTTAATAAGGAACATGTAAGAAGGATTCCTTATGTATTGGCAATAGGAAATATCATACATGTTATGTTACCTATGATATCGTGATTTATTTATGTATTTGATACATGAAGCAAATATCAAATCCAAATTGATATCACTAAATGGTTGCCTGAGGTTTTCTCGTGTATTTATGAAATGCTAGGGAATTATTTACAGAAACAACAAACGCCTTATGAAGGAGTGTTCAGACTTAAACTTTATAAGTAACGATCCAGATTTTTCGAACGTTTTATAATTAAATATCAGAATTATTCAAATATGCATTTAATGTGAATAAAAATGATTTCGAAAGCTTATTTAAATTATTTTTAAATAATAATAATTATAGTAAATGTTAATTTATAATCAAGTGATTAAATTTGTTTTAATAATAAATCTTTTTAATTAACATGTGAAATTATCATTCGAGGGCAATGTCTTGGATTTTGACGAAACTAGTGCTATTGGATCCGGAATAATGAATTATTTTATGCCGATAAGTTTCGTGGCGATTGGGTGTCTTGTGTGGTCGTATGAGCTCGGAACGCAGGACCATAAAATCAAGAGAATAATTTTTTTATAAATTAACCTGAACTCAAACCTAAAATTTCCACTTTTCCTCTTTCCATTCATTTTAAACTCTTGCCTGCCGGCACCATTTTATTCTCTTCATTCAATTAAATCAAGTGAAATAGTTAACAGAATCAGGTATCGTTGGATCCTTGGCTTCGGGTGAGAGTGGGCTACGATTCCATGTGCTTAGTTTTGAGTGTGATGACTGTAGGCAGTGTTCGACTTGTCTATGGCTGTGCTAGGGCTGAAGCTAATCAGAGCTAGGTGTAGAAATTGGGCAAGGCGAGGATGGCATTAAGGTTGTTGTTAGAAGGCGAACTTGTGGAAGCAAATGGGAGAGGTGCATCATTAAGTAGCAAAAAGCGACATCGGCTTTGTCGTACTTGGGTGAACTATCGCGAATGGCAGGGGGAGTTCGGAGGGGAAACTGATGGTGCCGTGGTGTACGGGGTGCGAAGAGAAGTCATTTGTTGGTCGTGGGAAAGTGATCGAGGTGGAATGCGATGCTTGGACGTGATGGATTAGTGCTACATGCGAATTTTGTTAGGGAGCTGCGGATATGCCATGGAGGGGGTCGACGCGTCAAGCACGCATAGAGGAAGTTAACAAAATCGATGGTTTTAGATTTAATCAAGTGGAGCTCTGTATCATTGGGATTGTGCACAACCTATTTGGTTCATGTGTTTTACTGTGCACGGGGAAGAAAGGGGTGAGGGGTAAATTAATGTAATTAAGTGATAATGATTTATAATTAGTTAAGTAATTATCCTATCTAATCCAAATTTTTATACAAATCTATAACTTTTACGTACGAGGTCCAATCGAGGCGCCACTTTGGCCGTGGTGCTCATATAGGGATTATTTACGTCTAGGATTGATTTGGGCTTAGGTGAGTTTAATCACCAGCTATGTGTATATTTTTGTGTATATAATTGTTGTTGTATGAAAATATAAATTGTACAACGAACAATGCAAGTTATTACTTTTGAACCCCGCCTTGTTTTGTAAAACAAGTGATAATATTATTATGGAGTATAATCTCTCTTTTGATCATCTACAACTTGTATCAAGGCCTAGACTACTTGTTTACATGTTTGATAGTGCATTGTAAATGTTAAATGTTTGAAGCGATATAGTCGTTATAAACGTGCTTGTAAATCCCTGATATTTAAAATATGTTAAATTGGATAAATTGCGATATATTATGGAAATATATATGTATATATATATTTTCCTACACACGTTTTGGTGTGTTTGACATAGAGTAATTGGTTTGGACATTTGTGGAAATTGGAATTGGAAGTTGTAAATGTTAGAAGCAAAAGAGGTGCTAAGGTGCACTTTGAAATCACTATGATCAGCGAATTTAAAGTTAACTTTGGAAGGCATCCTAGGGCTTCTTCATATTTTAATAAGTACTTTGAGCGTACTTATTATCGGGAAAATATCAAGTTTTAAATATATTACTGGTAATCATTTATGAATTTTTAAAGTAATGGTTTTAAATTATAAAACAGTTTTTATGGTTTTTAAGTAAATGATTTAATATATAGTATAAGTATTTTAAAAGTATATTTTAGTATATATAGTATTAGAAAATTTCTTAAGAATTTTATTTAAGAAATAAAAAGATTTTATATTAGAATATCTTTCAAATTGTTTATAGTATTTTATTAAATATCTTAGTTTTATAAATAAATTAGTATATTTGTACACATATATATATATATATATGTGTGTGTGTGTATATCTTTTTAAAGGTATTTTAGTATATTTAGAAGTTTTATGAAGGTAGTTTTGTATTTGTAAAAGAATATAAGGGAGTTTCTAGATTATAACACTTATGTTATAATGGATGATTTTGTAAAATTGATTAAAATGGTATATTACATTGTTTAATAAGTGAAGATGTACTTAGAGCTTTAAATGAATGTTTCAAAGTTAATGACAAGTATAAAAGTGATTTTGGGTTTACAGTAACGATTTTTTTGGCAACATTTGTTTTAAACCAACTAACTATACTTTTGAAAAGTGATTAGATCTTTAAAATGGAGTTTTAAAGATAATGAAATAGTGAAATGGTTTTGGGTTTGTTGTAGACATTGCTTTAGTAACACTTATTTTTAAACCCTTGAATAATATTTTAAGTGGTAAAATATTGTTAAATGAGTTTGGAAAATACTTAGATCTTTAATACTGAAATTTTAAAAAGAATAAGAAGTATGAATTGGTTTTGGGCTTGTTATGACAATGTGTTGATAACATTAGTCTTTAACCCATTTTAATAATACTTATGAACTTAAATAGATCTTTGAAAAGAATGTTTTAAAGATAATCATAAGTGACATGGTTTTGGGTTTGTAGTGAAAGTGTTTGAGTAACATTTGTCTTAAGCCCATTGAAATTGATTTGTGATTGTAATTATACGGTTGAGATAAGTATATGAATACTTTTGAGAAGTATTGAAACGTGTAGAAATGAATATGGACTTTTTAATTAAATAGTGAAGTTTCATTTATAAAGAGTTATTGAGTAAAAGATTAGTTTTACTAATAAAACAGGTTTTTAATTAATAAAGGAAGATTAATTAAAAAGAGGGTTAGAAGTCATTTATATGACTTGATCATGCTTGTGTATTTCGATCGTGTTTTGTGTGTTACTTGCTTATGGACAGTATTCGGAATATAGTTTCCCATATGCGATTATTCTCATTGTTATTGGATTTGACCAAAATATGACTCTGGAAATATCTAGGAGAAACACAAAAATTATATGGTACAGTTATCTTCGGTGATGCTATACTGTATGTATAAACTCGTTTTGCTTTTCTAGGAAAAATTATAAGGAAATCCGTCCGATTAAAAGATTAGGAGGTGATCTCTGATCTTATGTATTGTCTGTTTATTTCCCACAGAACTGGAGTTGGGTTTACTAAAATTCATCGATTGGTTTTGGAGGCTCAGTAAGTGGGGGAGTGTACTTATATGAGATGACTTGAAACCGTAACCAGTCCAAAACCATATACGTGTTCTATGCTTTGGATGCGGTTCATGATTATTTCAAGATGCTGGAATCTATGTGAAGATTCGAGATCTGTTTAAGATGCTTGAACACATGAAGTTGTTCGTGATCTATTCAGGATGAGAGAATCCATGTGTGATTCTAAGATCTGTTGAAATGTGAGAATCCATGTGCAGTTCTGAGATCTGTTGAGATATGGGAACCCATGTGTGATTTCGAGATCTGTTGAGGAATCCATGTGTGATTCCAACATCTTTTGAGATATGGGAATCCATGTATGGTTCCGAGATCCATTCGAGTTGGAGCTCGTGTGGAAGATCTATTCGAGCTGCGACTCATGTGCTGGGATGCTGAACGTGACTTCACCGTCAGTAATGATGGAAACCAGAGATAAGGGACATTTCCTACGGGGTTTAGCTAACTCAAAGGGTGCAGGCACTCCATTCTAGTGATACTTACGGATATGCATGCAGAAGTGATGTGTCCCGGTGCCACATGTTCGGGCATGGGCCATCTATGTTTTCCTATAGTATATTTTATCAGAGATATATGATGCTCGAAAGGATATCTCTGATCCTTGTACAGGAGGACCATTCTCGAAATACCAAGGGCACCTCTATGGAATCCTACACAATTAGCGAACGCGCCTTAGTGGTTGTGATTGTATACCTATTATTGTTGTGATGTACACTCACATGCATTATAGTTATATGATTATTTATATTTCACACCATAGACATTATTGTATTATCACTGGATTTTATAACAGAAATGGTTTGGCTATCTTAAGGTAAAACCCCGTCTGTGTTTAACTGCGGCGTGGTCTTACGAGATACCTTTACGTTTGAAGGGTTTTATAAATATAGCAATCCATATGATTTGAGTTTCTCACACTGGTTTACCAGACTGATCCGGATGTTATTTTCTTATAATGCTCGGGTCACCTTGTGTATGTTTTCAGATTTAGCTGTGGTTCATTAAAGCTCTTGAAGAGGAGCTAGATGATTTCCTATCATACTTATTTTCCACTTCATTACTTGTTTTGTATTTATCAGCATTTGTGAGGACATGCTGTTATAACTGCCCAGGTTGATAATTGGTTAGTTTCCTCCGATGGTTCTATATATATCAAAGTTTTCTTTTTTGTAAAAACCTTTTGAGATATTATATGTTATCATTCTACATGTGAGATTCTGATATTGTGTTCTTCTTTCTTGCTCTATTTTGTTTTCCTTTTATTTTACCCTAACTTTCTGTCTTTTCGATACTTGGGTGCTTGTCATATGAATACCGTGGGAGTATTAGTGTCAACATAAGAGGTCGAAAAGGCATATCGTTACTAATAATGAGTATAATATGTCAATAATAAATTCAAGCTATGAATCTTTAAGTTGAAAATGTTTCAACATGAAAGACTATGGCTGATTGAATGAAAAAGGCTAAGTACATCACCTTGAACAGCGCTGCAATAAAATATATATATATATATATATGCATAGATTTATAACTTAGTCGAGGGTGATTCCAAACCTGTAACAACCCTAGTTTTGGAGATTACATGTTAATATTAAATTATAACGGTAGTTATAATTTAATATTGTAAATTAAAATAAAATTGGAAATTTTAATTGTTTATTTGGAATAAACAATGAATTTTGAAAATAAAATGAGAAAAATAAAGTTTGGAACTTTATTTTATTTATTTGGGTTAATAATGATTGGAAAATGGGTTTTATTTGGAGGAAATGCAATAATTGTATTAATTATTGCCAATTACTTCTTTTAATAATTTTTAAAAGAAGTATAAGATTTTTAAAGGTTGTATATTTAAATAAAAAGATGGAAATTGGTTTAAAAATGAGCTTAATTATAAATTTTAGTTTCAAATAGTTTAAAATATTTTTCTAAGTGAGAAAAGTATTTTTTGTGGAATTTTAGAAGTTAAAAATAGAGTTTTATTCATTTATTTGAGTAAATAGTGTATTTTTGAAAAATAAGGATTTTAATAATAATAATGTTTTAAAAATAAAAATTAATCTTTTCATATAGTGTAAAATATTTTATTTCATATGTATATAAGTTTTCATTAGTTGTCGTATGAAAACTTGAAAGGAAAATGCAAATTGTTTTGTAAAATAGAATTAATATGTGCATATTTGTCTTAGTGTTGACTTAGAATTAACATAGCTTAATTATTTCTTTCTATTTGGGTCAAGGCCCATTATTTTGTACAAACATGTAGAAGAGAAAAGAAGCTTCTCTTCTCTTGTACGTACAATTTTCACTCCCTGTACCAGAAAATGAGAAATCAAAGAAAGAAAGAAAAAAATGGATTCCCTCTCTTATTGATAAATAAAAATTACTTCAAATTGCTGAAAATTAAAGAGAAATCAAGAGAATAAATTTCAAATAGAATCAAATACACGTGATCTAATCCAAATCCATGAATCTATATTCTGTTTATTTTGTTGGAGAAGAAATTTTATCTGTAGCTCTTATTTCTTGTTTTACATGTCCACTATTTTCAAGTTTCAAGCTCTTACAATCAAATTCAAGGCTAAAGGTTGTATCTTGCAGCTCTAAATCGTGTAATAAGGTGCTAAGGTGAGTTACATCTCACATTTCTAGCCTAAAACCATATTTGCAAATGAGAATCTGGGCAAAATCGTTTACTGTAACACTTTATCTTCTTTCTTATGGTTTCTGTATAAAATCCACTTTTGGTTGACTCTTTGTGAATGAATAACTTCTTGATCTTTTGATGAATTGTTGCCAAATATTTTCTATATCATAGTTTAGATGCTGTATTACACGCATGCCAAATTTCATAGCATTTCATCTTCATTTTCTATGTTAAATGTTCACCTGAAAATCAGTTCGTCGAATGAAATCGTCTGGAAGAAAAATTCACGTGAGAAGGCCGCATAGGTCGACCATGCTTACCCTTAGGTCGACCATATGGTTGACCTAGGGACAAGAGGGGTCGACCTGGCGGTCGATCTAAGGAGCCTTGACTCCTTGTGTCTTTTGTGTTGCTCCCTTTTGTTTCCGGTTTCGTTTCCTACTTGTTTTCTTGACTTCTGCTTCTCGTTTTTGAGATATATTTGTGCTGATTTGAGGCCATGATGTCTATCCATTGACTAGCCAAATTTTTGAGATTTTGAAATTCAAATTTTGAATTGTTTTGAATTTAATGTGAATTTAATTCGAATATTGGTTTGAGTGATTTTCCTTGTTTTTATTCGTTTTCGAGTACGGTATTCTCCGAATTTTTTGAAATGATTTTTAAAATTAATGGGCATTTCAAAATAATTATTATATATTATTTTAAAGTATTTTCAAGTGTAAAATATATCTATTCTCTATAATAAGGGAAATTTTCAAATAGAGTTTTCAAATTGATTTCGAAAATTGGTTTTCAAAGCTTGTTTTCTCAAGTAAATTATTATATATAATACACGTTTTTGCACCATTCGAGCGAATGAGAATTAAATGGTTTGGTAAAACATGTGGTATGGGACACATGTGTTTATCTTATCGGTTAATTCTCAACTTGTCTGTTTGATCCTTTTGACATTTGGGTCGAGTTTACCGATGAGATGAGGTAAACTTTTTACTGCTTTGAGTAAGAAATTTACTAGCGGTTAGTAAACCATTTAGTGTGAACGTGTGGTATAGGACACACGTTAACACTGTTCGTGTTCCTATCCGAGAGCTTGTGACACATTTGCCATTGCGGCGTGCAAGTACTGGACTTTCGGGTCATTGCCATTGCCATTGCAGCGTATCTGTCTTCGAGATGTTTGCCATTGCGGCGTTTGCCATTGCGGCGTGTTTTCCATTACGGTATATTTTTCATTGTAACATTTTGCCTTCGGGCGAGATACCTATTTGAGATAACAGTACTTGGCAAGGCTTCAACCACATGCGTGTGCAAACGCTTTTGAGATGATTTCTTTGACTATTTTCCCTTGCGTATCGCCTCTTTCCGGAATTGGGCCTTTGAACCATTCGATATATAAATGTGGCGATTACCTTTTGGGAATTTGAACTCTTGGGAGTTCTATTTTTGAGATTTGAGTTGCCTACACTGGCGTTATTTGAGATTTTCCTTTTGGCGTTATTATTGAGATTTGCCTATTGGCGTTATTACATGAGATTTGCCTTTTGGCGTTTATTTGGGATTATATTCTCCTATGTTGGAGAGTTATATCTGATTGCCCTATGGCGTATTTTTTAGATGGTGATTTCTTTGAGTTTGCCGATATGGCGGGTTTGGGATTTCTCCTTTTTTGGAGTTATATTTTCCCTAAACCACTATTGATGATTTGTGATATGCCGATGATATGAGGATTGCTATATTTAGCATTTTATGGATTGTCTTATCTCTTTTGAGATTATAGGTTTGTGTAAGTGATATCATCTCATCACTTAAAGTAACCATACCATACTTATGCTCATGCTCATGCTTATACTTATTATTGTTTCTTCTTGTTTAATAAGAACATCACCTTTATCCTATGCTTATGTTATCGTATATTTCGTTTAATTGATTTGTTTAGCTAGACTGACCCGTGTATTTTATACTCGGGTCAGACCGAGGTGTTTCAGGTTAGGTACCCTTATGGACTTAGCCTATTCTGCTTCCGCATGGACTTATCTGCTAGCCCTTTTTGTTGTAGTCTTTTTGTCGCTACTCTGATATGTATATTGTTTTGACTCATGTGTATATTATGGTCGTCATACCACTTATGATTAATTATTTGTATTGTCTTGGGATGTATCAGTATATATGTATATATATCTGTTTGCTGTTCTGTGATGTGTTATGCATTTGAGTTGTTGTATTTTGTTCTGATAGATCTTATAGCCACCTATGGCTTTATATTAAGTATTTATTGGATATGTTGATCCACTTGAATTAGAAAAAAAATATAGAGCATTTATCAACATATTCAATAAAAATTTAAGACAAGGCTAGATGGTCGCTCCTAACCAGCCCTATTCTCCGCATTAGCAGACGGTATTACCCAGTAATACTTTCTATTAATGTAGATCTCGGGGTAGGGCGTCACAACTTGGTATCAGAATGAGTTCAGAACAAAATAGGATAAACACAGAATAGAAGCATATATTACGATATATCCAAGTATAGTACAAGTGTTACAAATCCCTTAATCATCGTGTCCCTTATCTTATCGTATCCTTTGAGATTGAAGTTTGGGATATGTCTAGGAATATTTTTATTCCGTAGTATTCCAAAAATAGAATTGATGACATCTTATCCTAGGAGTAATCCTAATCGCGATTGTTTTATTCGAGTCCTCTTCAATACGGGTGCTTGACACCCATCCGTATAGGAGGAGATTGTTGATGTTTTTGGATGTTCTTGTCTTGTTCTTTTGTGAAGATTGCGAATCCTATTGAGTGGATCTGCAATATTTGACATGATGTATGAGGATTTGGGATTTTTGCTTATAGCTTATCTTTTCGTTCGAATTAGCACAAAATTTTCTATTTAGAGTTTGGAATGTTTGAGATGAAGTGGCTTGCCAATTATCAAGCCACATTCTATGATTCGAAGAATCCTATATTAGGTATCCTTATTCGGCTGATTTGTTGCTTCTTGTCCTTCAGAATGTTAACGATGATTCTAAAGTCTCTGTATTCACTCTTGGGTTTCGAGATGTTGATGGTATATCTTGAATTCCATTCATTGTGACTCTGTTGATTTTTGTGAGTCCGTTCGGGTATGACACCCAGTCGAGCAATCAAGTTTTGTATTGACCTCTTTTCCTATTCTTAGCCTTTAGGTCATCCTTCCGCGAGGGTGTCTAATAAGGGAATGAGGCGATTCATTGAATTTATTTGATATTTCCATTCTTACCCCTTTTGAGATATCCTCTTTGGATACTCAATTATGGATATACTTTGTGGTATTACTTCACTCGAAGTAATGATTTGTTGTTAATGTTATCTCTCCTCAATTGAGAAGATATTTACCCTTGCTTTTATATCTCATTTCTCTCTTTTTATTCTATTATGTGGTGCTAGGGTCATTCTTCAGCTTGACCCTACACCAATTTTTCATAAGCTACGAGTCGCGGAGGATAGCGTTACTCTTACTGCATTCCGCACTCGTTATGAGTCTTGTAAGTGGTTCAGTATATCGTCCGAAATAACGAACACTCCAGACAATCCTTCAGTCTTGTGAATTGAGTATTCTAGGAATATCTCGATGAGTTCTTCTTATGTCTTTGATTTTGAGAATAAGTTATAATTGAATTTTCAAATCTTTCAAATTGAAAATAAGTTTTTAAGAGAAATTAGATTTTTTTTTGGGAAAAACAAAGAACATTTTGAGTATTATATATATGAGGTATTTATTTTTAAAGAAAATGAATTTTTGTGTTGGATTGTCCGTCCAATGCTTTAAGAATTCTGGTCGATGCGTTTGGCCAACGTTATCGATAGGAATTTCCTAAACGTTGTGATGAGACAGTCAGACACGGTAAATTGAGTTTTAATAAGTAAAGTTTAAAAATAATTAATATGGTAGAGTATTAATTTTATTTTAAATGTCTAATGAAGCCATTGAACCATAGTGAGTGTTGGAGGAGTAGCGAGGTAGTTTTGATCATTTAATCAACTCTGCAGCCAATCGATGGGGTCGTTCACTATAAATCAATGGCAAGGCAATACCCTTATATTATTTGAAATTTGAGAAATTGAATATGGTAATTTGGGTAAGTAAAGTGAATAATTCTAATTAAGGGGACGTCTTAATTAGAAGAAAATACCATTTGATGCTTTGATTAATAAAATGATGTATTTAAGGTAAAAGAATACTTGGTTTGAAAAATTAAAATATTAATTGAATGTTTTAGTACAAGTTATCAATGATGAATATAAAATTTGTTTTGACACTTAGTTATTTGAGTAATAGTAGAGGATAGATATAAAACTCTATCTTAAGAGAAAATAAAGAAGTGTTAGTTTAGAACATTTAGCATAAATTTGTGAGTCAGTTTTTGTTTTAAACTTAATTGGTATTAAAACTTGTGGGTTTGAAATTGCAAAATTCTTTTGAAAACAATTTTGAATTAATTATCAACTTTAATTAGTTTTATGTTGATAATTAGATGGAAATTTAATTTTTGTGGCAAGTGGAAATGTAAATTTGAATTGTTTTGATAAATTAACAATTCATGTAGTATAATCATTTTAAATTGTGAGAATAATTTTAAACTTTATATATGTCCCAAAAATTTATTTTGGTGGATAATCAATAATCATCTCTTGATAATGAAAGAGATTAGTTATCTCTTCCAAAATGAGTTTTCAAGTTAATTGTTTTAAAGTAGATTTTGGAAAGTAATGAAAATATTTCCACTTAATAAAATGTTTTATGATGATTACATAAGTTGATCATAATTTTGTACGTCTTAGCTTTCCCGGGAAAAATAAAATCATTTAATAAATAATTTAGCAAAAAGCTTGTTGAAATTGTAGTTTGAAATTAAAATGGTTTGGTAGAATTTCAAATTTTAAATTGCTTTAAAAGCTGAAATTTTGTTTGGAAAAGTGCTGTACTAAAACAGCGATAAGTTGAGATTTATAACTCCAAATGAGTTCAATTTTTTTGAAAATTAAAGAGCTTTCAGTAAGCGATAAGTTTTATTTTACCACTTTAAAAGATTTTGCTTTTTACCGAGTCTAAAATAGGTTTGAAAGTGGATAGGCAGTTCTGCCCTATTACAAAATTCCCTAAGATTTAAGCTGAAAGTAAATTTAACATAACTTTCAAACCGTAAATTTGATTTTGATGACCTCTATATTGCTGGAAAGCTTAGACTTAGTAGAAAAACTTATATTTTTTTTTCTTCAGATTTGGTGGTTTGCTGGGTCAAATCATGTCTTCTTTACACCAGATCTGAAATGAAATTGATCTATTTCCCCTTAATAATTAAATGTAGCACTTCTTATTTATAAACATGAACTAATATCATCTATTTAAGTTAAGTTCAGGTGAAAAGAGGATAGTTGGAATATATTTTGGGCAAAAAGATTATATATAAGATTGTGCAAACTCGCTTTAAAATGATAAAAAGGAAGGTATGTTTTTGGATTAATTTTAAAGTGTTAAATGATGTTATATATTGTGTTTCTGACCTAATGGTTGATGTATATTATACAAATCATTTTTATAATATTGTATACGACCCTCCGTACAAAGGAGACTCCGCCGATTTTTTCGGAAATTTCTAACACATAGAAAATTTGAGAAACAAATTGAAAAAAAATAATATATGTTGCAAACTAGAGAATACCTATGGAAGAATTAGAAAATAAACAATTTAAACTTTATTTACTCTAAAGAGTAATGAATTTAAATTTAAAAATCTAAGTAAGAAGCTTTAGAAATTTTCAAGTGTTAAAAATTGAGAATTTTAAATCTTGAAGATAATGGGTTGGGAAACTTTAAGAATATTTTCTTAGTAAGAGAGAGTTTAAAAATCTATTCCTTGAGTCTTAACTTGCCTTTGTGCAATTATTTTACAACTTGCATTTATGCAGTCGTATTAGTTTGGTGGTATTGGGGGAAAACCGCCTACGTCTTATTGGGTTTTCTTTCCGTAATAATTGTCAATCTAATATCGGTATGACTCCCTTCGTAGTGTTATACGGAAAGTCATATCGATTATCATCTTGTGGATTGGAGTTCGAGATAAAGTTGTGACTAAATCCCGACTCTGTTCATACAGCTTCTTAGGAATCGAACTCACCCGATTTATCTATTGCATAACATCCTATCCGTGTTTTGCTTCAAAGGTGAAACGCCTTTGAAATAGGGACGTATTGCTCGTAGAAATTCAATGGTCTGCAAATCCCAGTAATACCACTTGGGAAACCATATAATTAATCGAGCAATCTTATCTTTGTTTTCTATCATCTTGTGTTGAGGGTGGGAAATTTTAAACTCAAGCGTATCTATCTTCCTTTGATTGATGAAATAATTATGTTGAATACAAACACTTCTCTATAAATTGCGAGGAAGCAATTTTGTTAAGGGGAGGAGTCTGTAACAACTCTGGTTTTGGAGATTACCTGTTAATATTAAATTATAACGGTAGTTATAATTTAATATTGTAAATTAAAATAAAATTGGAAATTTTAATTATTTATTTGGAATAAACAAAGAATTTTGAAAATAAAATGAGAAAAACAAAGTTTGGAACTTTATTTTGTTTATTTGGGTTAATAATGATTGGAAAATGGGTTTTATTTGGAGGAAATGCGATAATTGTATTAATTATTGCCAATTACTTCTTTTAATAATTTTTAAAAGAAGTATGAGATTTTTATAGGTTGTTTACTTAAATAAAAAAATGGAAATAGATTTAAAAATGAGTTTAATTATAAATTTGAGTTTAAAATGGTTTAAAATATTTTTCTAAGTGAGAAAAGTATTTTTGTCGAATTTTAGAAAATAGAGTTTTATTCATTTATTTGAGTAAATAGTGTATTTTTGAAAAATAAAGGATTTTAATTATAATAATGTTTTAAAAATAAAAATTAATCTTTTCATATAGTGTAAAATATTTTATTTCATATGTATATAGGTTTGCATTAGTTGTTGTATGAAAACTTGGAAGGAAAATGCAAATTGTTTCGGAAAATAGAATTAATATGTGCATATTTGTCTTAGTGTTGAATTAGAATTAACATAGCTTAATTATTTCTTTCTTTTTGGGTCAAGGCCCATTAGTTTGTACAAACCTGTAGAAGAGAAAAGAAGCTTCTCTTCTCTTGTACGTACAATTTTACTCCCTGTACCAGAAAATGAGAAATCAAAGAAAGAAAGAAAAAAAATGGCCCTCTTTTATTGATAAATAAAAATTACTTCAAATTGCTGAAAATTAAAGAGAAATCAAGAGAGTATATTGCAAATAGAATCAAATACAGGTAATCTAATCCAAATCCCTGAATCTATATTCTTTTTATTTTGTTGGAGAAGAAATTTTTTCTGTAGCTCTTATTTCTTGTTCTACATGTCCACTGTTCTCAAGTTTCAAGCT
This sequence comes from Allium fistulosum, assembly GCA_030737815.1. Lineage (NCBI taxonomy): Eukaryota > Viridiplantae > Streptophyta > Magnoliopsida > Asparagales > Amaryllidaceae > Allium > Allium fistulosum. Next base: position 1,219,429,715 of record CM060902.1, read on the forward strand.
CCTACAATCAAATTCAAGACTAAAGGTTGTATCTTGCAGCTCTAAATCGTGTAATAAGGTGCTAAGGTGAGTTACATCTCACATTTCTAGCCTAAAACCATATTTGAAAACGAGAATCTGGGCAAAATCGTTTACTGTAACACTTTATCTTCTTTCTTATGGTTTCTGTATAAATTCTACTTCTGGTTGCCTCTTTGTGAATGAATAACTTCTTGATCTTTTGATGAATTGTTGCCAAATCTTTTCTAGATCATAGTTTAGATGTTGTATTACATGCATGCCAAATTTCATAGCATTTCACCTTCATTTGCTATGTTAAATGTTCACCTGAAAATCAGTTCGTCGCATGAAATCGTCTGGAAGAAAAATTCGCATGAGAAGGCTGCATAGGTCAACCGCTAGGTCGACCGTACGGTCGACCTAGGGACAAGAGAGGTCTTCCTAAGGAGCCTTGTCTCCTTGTGTCTTTTGCGTTGCTCCCTTTTGTTTCCGGTTTCGTTTTCTACTTGTTTTCTTGACTTCTGCTTCTCATTTTCGAGATATATTTGTGTTGTTTTGAGGCCATGATGTCTATCCATAGACTAGCCAAATTTTGGAGATTTTGAAATTCAAATTTTGAATTTAATTTGAATTTAAATTCGAATATTGGTTTGAGCGATTTTCCTTGTTTTTATTCGTTTTCGAGCACGGTTTTCTCCAAATCTTTTTGAAATGATTTTTAAAATTAATGGGCATTTCAAAATAATTATTATATAATATTTTAAATTATTTTCAAGTGTAAAATCTATTTATTCTCTATAATAAGGGAAATGTTCAAATAGGGTTTTCAAATTGATTTCGAAAATTGGTTTTCAAAGCTTGTTTTCTCAAGTAAATTATTTTATATATATAATACATGTTTTTGCACCATTCGAGCGAATGGGAAGGAGAATTAAACGGTTTGGTAAAACACGTTGTATGGGACATGTGCGTTTATCTTATCGGTTAATTCTCAACTTGTCCGTTTGATCCTTTTGACCTTTGGGTCGAGTTTACCGATGAGATGAGATAAACTTTTTACTGCTTTGAGTGTGAATTTTACTAGCGGTTAGTAAATCATTTAGTGCGAACGTGTGGTATGGGACACACGTTAACACAGTTCGGGTTCCTATCCAAGAGTTTGTGACACATTTGCCATTGCGGCGTGCCAGTACTGGACCTTCGGATCATTGCCATTGCGGCGTTTTCCATTGCGGCGTATTTGCCATTGCGGCGTATTTTCCATTGCGGCGTATTTGTCATTGTGACGTATTGCCTTCGGGCGAGGTACCTATTTGAGATAACAGTACTTGGCAAGGCTTTGGCCACATGCACGTGCAAACACTTTTGAGATGATTTCTTTGACTATTTTCCCTAGCATATCGCCCCTTTCCGGAATTGGTCCTTTGAACCATTCGATATATAATTGTGGCGATTACCTTTCGGGAATTTGAACTCTTGGGAGTTCTATTTTTGAGATTTGAGTTGCCTACACTGGCGTTATTTGAGATTTTCCTTTTGGCGTTATTATTGAGATTTGCCTATTGGCGTTATTACATGAGATTTGCCTTTTGGCGTTTATTTGGGATTATATTCTCCTATGTTGGAGAGTTATATCTGATTGCCCTATGGCGTATTTTTTAGATGGTGATTTCTTTGAGTTTGCCGATATGGCGGGTTTGGGATTTCTCCTTTTTTGGAGTTATATTTTCCCTAAACCACTATTGATGATTTGTGATATGCCGATGATATGAGGATTGCTATATTTAGCATTTTATGGATTGTCTTATCTCTTTTGAGATTATAGGTTTGTGTAAGTGATATCATCTCATCACTTAAAGTAACCGTACCATACTTATGCTCATGCTTATACTTATTATTGTTTCTTCTTGTTTAAGAAGAACATCACCTTTATCATATGCTTATGTTATCGTATATTCCCTTTAACTGATTTGTTTAGCTAGACTGACCCGTGTATTTTATACTTGGGTTAGACCGAGGTATTTCAGGTTAGGTACCCTTATGGACTTAGCCTATTCTACTTCCGCATGGACTTATCTGCTATCCCTTTTTGTTGTAGTCTTTTTGTCGCTACTCTGATATGTATATTGTTTTGACTCGTGTGTATACTATTGTTGTCATACCACTTATGATGTATTATATGTATTGTATTGGGATGTATCAGTATATACATATATATATATTTGTTTGCTGTTCTGTGATGTGTTATGCATTTGAGTTGTATTTTGTTCTGATAGATCCTATAGCTACATATGGCTTTGTATTAACACTATACATCAGCTCGTATGATGTACATAGATCATTCTTATGCAAAATATGATTCGATCTCAACTCGAATACATATCTTTCCTTCCGAACTAGTATCGCTCACTCGATTCTCTAGTGCTGACTCCGATCAGGCTCCTTGATTTGGAACCTATGTTTTTCTTACATAGTTGTAACTATGATAGAAAACTTTGGTCCCACACCAAGAACCCTCATCAAGTGCTTGCCATCAAAAGTCGAGTAATAGATCCTTATTCGGAATGATGCAACACCCTAAAGCCATGTACTCAAATCTTGGATCACTCCATATGGAAAGAGAAATGATCTACGTCCAACTTACGAACTTACTATTTAGTTCTCCCTAATACCAATTCAATTTTCATTAAACTATTTATGAAAACATTCATAAATTACACTTGTTCAACTTGGACGCTACTCCACTACATCCTAAGATCATATATCCCTATCTGATTCCATTATTCCATTTCGAATTTATCTCTCAAAGAAAACTCAAGATCCAAATACTCGGCTTTTATTCAAAACCTTTTCAAATAAAACTATATATTTCAATCATAGAAATATATATCTATAGCTCGAGTAACTCCAAAATGATACTAAGGAACTGGGTACTACCAAAGAGGTTCCTACATTCCCTTACCAAGAAAGGTAATACTCAAGAGAAGTGTTTACTATCTAAACACATTCCTTTCCCAATTTTAAATTATTTTCGAGCCACTCGAACTAGTTAACTTAAAAATATTCCTTTTATTTAAAAATCTCATTTTTGGAACAATACTTTACATTTTCCAATAAAACATCTATTTCCCACTTACTTTGGGTTCATTCGGGTTGAGCTTGTTTCGACTGTACAATGATGAAGAGAACAATTTACTAAGTGCACTACAATGTTCGCCTAGGAAAACATTTGATCGTTACTTAGAAGATTATTCCGATCATCACAAAACAATCAAGACTCATTTCCCCTAACCAATCCAAAGAAAACACTCCTTAACATTTTCATTCCAAAATTTCATACTTGAACCAAAATTATTTTCAAATACTATTATTATTTCTCAAAATCTTGAAATCATTTTTCAAAGCACCGAGATTTAGGTTCTCAAGTTTTGAACCTAAATTCTTCCAACTTAAATGGTACATTCTTATACACTCATTTTATAAATCATTTCTATTAAACCATTTTTAATTATTTGTCTCAAAATATTGTAACTATTAAATCAAATTCTACCTCAACTTTAACATCGAACGCCTTATAGTCAAACTGTGAAACTTAATTCATAAGGTGTTCATTGCCATAATTTTTCCCCAATCCTTATCTACCCAACCCATATCTTAAAAAGGGAATATACTAACAATAGTCAATGCTCAGCTAAACAAGCATGACTAAACAAACCCTAAATGATAACAACAACAACATATTATTATCTCCTAACACCCCAACCAACTATACTACACTATTTGTGAAAATCATTTTTTTGTATATAAAATACATTCTACGTAAATTTATTTCATTTACCCAATTTCAAAACAATACTACATCAATTGAACTTGTTCCGGTGTTTAAGAAATCCCTATCGATAATGTTGGTTAGACGCATCGACCAGAATTCTTAAGCCACTCAACAGCTCAAACAACACAATATAAAACCTTTTATATCACTAACAAATACACACTCTCATACACACACACATACTCAAACTCATCCAAGGGTCTCACTTACCCTATCTTTGATGAGTCAAACCCCACCAAGCCAAGGTTCTCGCTTAACCTTCAGCTCTAATACCAAATGTAATGAACAGAATTTTCAACCCTCGAAAATCGATACTAATACGTCCATTGTATCACATGCTGAACATTTAAGTACCGGAAGTATCGATTTGTTAGAGTGAAAGAAGAAGGTAGAAGATAGAAGAAAACTAAACAACATAGAATCACACAACACAACGAATAATAAATAATACAACAATGATCTTTACAAAAAGGAAACATCTTTATTCATATATACAACATCAGAGTACACTAGACTTATCCTAAATTTGGACAGTTATAAAAACCTGTCCTTATATTGACAAACATACAGACTCTATAATACAGCGAAAGAAAAATATACATGAATACATCTTGACCATCCAGCTCCTCTCCAACTCCAAAGTATCCAGCTAAACCTGGGAAAACATGCTCGGTCTGACCCGAGCATTACGTGGAATAACGCCCGGGTCAGTATGGTAAACCAGCGTGAGTAAAAATCGATAACAAGCAACAACTAAACTGATTTCTACATTTGAAAACTTTTCAAACAAAGGGTATCTCGTAAGACCACATCGCACATAAAAACGGATGGGTTTTTACCTTACGATAACCAAAACATTCTATATCAAAATCCAGTGATATTATCATAGCGTCTAGGTTTAAAGTAAAAAGATAATATAGCTGAAATGCTTGCATCTCACAATCCAACATACTAGGTTCTATAATCGAAAACGTAAGGCACGTATTGGAGATTGGATCCAAACAGTGGTAAGGTATGGGACTACCTTCCGATGATACACCTCTAGAAAATGAATCAATGCTAACACAGAGCCGGTTGCCCCTTTAACATGGCAAACCAGATTACCTCACCCCTTGACACCGAGGCCTTATACTACTACCGTGTTTGCGCGCAAACCAACTCTGAAAGGGACATCTAGAATGGTGTGACCGCTCCTAATGGTAGCTAATCACATAGCTCTGCTACATGCCTTATTTTTTCCATTCCTCCCATTTGTGAGGCTTGAGGCTATGCTTTACCTGTCTAAATAGCAATCCATCTTGGAATGCTAACACTGCCCTCCAAGCATCAATGCAATGCCAACATTCATCCATACAAGTTCATTCTGGGTCTGAACGAAACCGAAGACACTACTTCTATTACATCCATTACGGGGAATCCCTCCCATGGAAAATAGCCCTTGCACTTTAAAACTCCATCTTCGATTCCATGCTCTTCAAGGTGTCTTCAATACGAAACGTTGAGTTGGATCGAAGTGGTTTTCAGATAACATATCCGATCCTGGTCTCTTCGAAACAACTTTCGACGGTCCCGGTAAACTCAACCTCGGTTCTTTAGGAAATAAACAGACAAATGACATGAGCGGAGTTCACCTCCTAACTGTTTGTTGATGGATTTCCTTATCATTCGTCATAGAAGAATGAAACGAGTTTATACGTATAGTATAGCACCTTCGACGGTAACTGTACCATATAATTCTCGTGTCTCTCCTAGATATTTCCAAAGTTACGTTTTAGATCCAGCTTTGATAGTCGGTTATTTAACTATCAAATAAACAAAAATCCAATCATGGTTTAATTTCCATATGGGATCCACTAAGCCTTTATTAATTCTCTTTAGTTAATAAAACCACTCTATAAAATTTGATCAAAAGATCTTTTCAAAACACTATTTCCAAACCCCTTACATTTCCTTTATATTTGGAAACATTTATATACTTATCTCAACGGTATAAGTATATTACCAAAACATTTTACTTTTCATGCCTTGAAACAAAATCATATACTTATCTTATCAGTATAAGTATATTTACAAACTTTTCAATGTTTTGTTCTTTCCAAATCCCATGTTAAATAACCAACATTTTTTCCAAATAAAACATTCCGCTTATCCTTTATCAAAAATTCCCTTTTTAAAAGCTCATCTCATATTTCAATTAACTTATAACTTTCAAAATAAAGTTATAACCCACTTTTATAAACCCTTAAGTTAATTTATAAACCTCTTTCCAAATCTATGAAATGGTTTATAAACCTTTTTATTATTTTTAAAACTCTTTATATAAACCTTTCTATACTCCTTTATCATTTACAACACATCATTTGTAAAACATTTAAAGTAACCCTTCAGTAAAAACCCCTTTTATAAACAAGTTATTACTTATAAATAACTTTACAACATAATAGCATAACTTGGAAATCATTTATAAACTTTAAACTCTAAATTGATTAATGAATTTAAGTTAATTCAAAACACACTTAACAAATTCAAAAAGAGGCTTGGCAATCCTAATGGTACTAGTTTAAGTTATCATTCAATTTCAAATCGATTCCCAAGTCACTTAACAATTATTTACATAAGCTGCCATAAATGTAAATGCAGTTCATATCCAATTAGGGAATAACACCTGAATATAACCAGTTGGCATATACAAGTCTAAATAACATAACTACAGGATGGTGATTTATCCTGCTAAATAGATGTCCAAACAATTCAATCAATTTATAGTAGAATGGGAATTTATTCTGTATAACACATGCCCACACAATCAAATCACTTACACTATAGGAGAATGGTGTTTTGTTCTGCCAACGGATGTTATTTAATTCTCCTAACCATACGGGTTACTTAAGGGTCTGGTCCAGAGATCATTTGATATGGGATCGACTTACTTTGAAAAAGAAAATTAATTAAAACACATTCTGTTTAGTTTAAATTCACTTTTGAAAAGTTAAAAGTATATTTAATTAGCTTAAACCCTAACTAAATCTTAATTAATCCAATTTAAATCAAGATTAAATCATAATTAAACACTAATTAGGCTTAATGAACTTAATTAAGTACTAATTAACTTCCTAATGCAACTTGGTTAAGGTTAAACCAAATTGTTTAAAAGTTAAACCCTAATTAATTAAATATTAATTAAATAACCCATTAATTAAATAAATAATTAATTAACCATTAATCTTAATTAAATAATTATTAATCACTTAATTACATCTTAACCCCATTAATCACTAATTAAAACTTTATAAATCAATTAATAGTCATTAACTGAACTTAAGTGATGATTAACCTCTAATCACCTTCTTAATTACCAATTAGGTGCTAATTACCTTATAATTAATTAATTAATTATATTACAACTTAATTACTTTTTAACATTACTAATTAAGTTTAAAAAACTTTGTAAACTAATTTCAAAATAAAACAAATTTGAAATAGAAATTCAAACCTTTGCCGAACTGCATCCATAGCGACTATCGCTATGGACGCAGTTCACTCCAACATATTATTAGCGAACCACTTCACAAACCCTTACTTTTTCAAAAAAACTTAAAAACTAAAGTTACAAACTTGAATCCATTTCAAAACTTTAAACTTTGAAAACGAACTTCGGTTCCAACCAAATCTCATAACCATCGCAATTACACAAAGTAGTTAACTTTGTTTACCAACCTCATGCCATAGCACATGTTTTACAATCAATATATTACTAACACCAACCATCTTCATCATAGATTGCAAGTATACATCCATATATACATGCTTACTAACTTTATAATACAACATCGATTTCCATAAGCAAATCAAACTAAAATCATCAATCCAAATCGTAATTAAACCACATGATTATCATTAAACTTCTACACTATATAATCACCATATATAGTGACATAAATAAAGTTACAATTTTCATTAAAAAATGTCGAGTAGTTTACTCACCAAACTTCCGCAAAATCTAGCCGAGTGTGGGGTTTTGTTCCTCAAAAGGCCTTGACATTGTTATGAGGTGAAGGCTTTGGTATATAAGCACCCACTTCATAGTGTTTTTCCACGATGTGGGACTATTATTCCCATTTTGAAGGGGTGTTACAATCTCCCCCCTTTAGAGCCCAACGTCCTCGTTGGTTCATGAACACAGCACCACCCAAGCGTCGTGGCTGTAACACGTACAGACCACAATTCCGGCTGGGTATGGCTCTAATACCAATGTAACCGCTCGCACCTCACTTAATGCAGATATTGTCCCCAACTTAGTCACCTCCGCCTCATGAGCTAAGCCAACTTAAGCTAAACTTGCCAACGACTCCCTAGCTTTGAAGGATGAAGGCTTTAGGTGCTAGAAACCCTCAAAATGGGCTTAGCCCAGTTGTATGTAGGCTCGGCCAGAGGTGTGGGGGTGGATGTTGGGTAGTAGCTTGAAGGTAGATGAGCTTCGGGTTATCATCGATTTGTCGAAAATGAATCCAAAATTAGGTCATTTTCCCACTGGTTTTTGGGCCTCCAACTCTTGGAACTTGGAAAAGTAGTCAAAAGGAAAGTTGTTGGAATTTCTTTCCTTTATCATTTCAAAAAATAGATCTCTCACTTTCAATTCGGTTTGAAGATGTTATGGTTAAAAGAAGAAGGGTAATTTTCGGACTTGAAATTCAGGATGAAAAATTGCTTTGCAAAGATTGGGTATTTTTACATAGCTATGATATAAATATGAAAATGTGGTTAACTAGAATGTTGTAGCCATTAAATTTTCACATGGTTTCAAAAAAAGAAAAAATCTATTTGAGTAGGTAATGAGGAAGAAAAGGATGGTGTAAAGAGGAGGAAATATGGAGAAACATATGGCCTATTTATAGGCAAGATTTTACACCTAATCACTTTGTCAAGTCACATCACAAATCTTTTATAATATACATATACTTATGTTTAATCACATCACTCTTATATATATATTATTATGTTTAGTCGCATCACTTTCTTTTATATATATATAATTATTATGTTTAGTCACATCACTTTATTATATATATATATAATAATTATGTTTAGTCGCATCACTTTCTTTTATATATATATAAGTTTAATTATTAATCAACTAAGATGTGACAATGAATAATTATGGTTATTGATTACAAATGTAAGATGTCACAAGAGAGGAATATATATATAAGATTATTATTTTTAAAACTATGTCTTGTCACATCACTTACTAATCCAAATTAACATAAGATAATTTATTTCTAAGCATATTATTATCTAGTTAATAAACTCTTATATATATGTACATATAGTGCACAAAGACGAACAACTTTCCCGACAACTTTCCGGTGTCGAAAGGTCGAAATTTCGGAAAACGTTCTTCGATCACATTTTCTGTTTTTCTACGAACTATTTAATTTGGTAAACAAATTTTGAAAATGATTTTATCATCATTGTTAATTAATTAAAATGAGTTTATTTTCATTATAAACCCTATATATTGAATATTTAAAATTAATTAAATATTCACTAATCAAAGCTGTAATAACCCAAATTCCAATCGTCCGGATTTTTCGCAAAAATGCTAAAAACAAAGCCCACTGAAGCCCGAGTTGGGTATCCGGTATACTGCAAATAGGCAAAGACAAATATATTAGACCTTAATAATTTATCTCACAATGGGATTGACTAAAATATAATAGTAAGTAAATACTCATCCAAATGATAACACTTTCTAAGCAAGTGTCATAAAGCTGAGAAGTCTCTGCCATCTACCTAACCAGTAAGATGTTGTAAGGAGGGGGTCAGAACAAAAGTTCTGGTGAATTAGTAAATTATATACTTCTAGGCTTAATTTTACATATATCGTTTTATTTCCATTTACTCTTATATTAGGCTCTTTAGGTTACAATACTCTGTTCGTGAACCGTGCCCATCCACTCCATAGTAGATTAAAACCTAATAACTAATATATACATATATGTAGTTATATGCCCAATGACCATATTGGTCCTAGGTACCACCCATGGTACCTTACGTATCCTCCTTGAAAGGGCTCCATCGTCTTGCTTCGAGAGCGTTCCGTAACTACATCTGTAAATGACTGCTTCGTAAGGCCTACAATACAGATGCACCATCGTCTTGCTTCGTAGCTATATCTGTAAAGGATTGCTTCATAAGGCCTACAATACACATACTCCATCGTCTTGCTCTGCGAGAGTTCCATAGCTACATCTGTAAAGGACTGCTTCGTAAGGCCTACAATACATATGCTCCACTACTTACTATGAAAACGTAAATCGCGTCCGCACTAGTCTATGCCAATGCTCGGACATCCACAATGTGCAGCCCAGTGCGTACATTGAGGACTACGTAATCATTCTGTCTACTATCTGAATCCCGCCAACAAGGTCTACCTTGTATGGAATTCAGTCGAGGATTTTCTATATCTGTGAAGGACTGCTTCGTTAGGCCTAAAATACAGATATTCTAGTTGATTTGTCTCTTTTTCATTGTGGCTATGGTCCCACGCAGCCACCCCTCAACTAACCAAAAGACTTCTAAAGAATTAAGTGGCCGTGCTCTACTGCAAACAATCTAACATCCAAATGGCGGTGCCCCTCATCCAATGTCTCGATAGTGAAAGAATCATTGGCCTGTTGGTTTAACTCTAGTCATTCCCGAAATCGCTCTTGGTCTTGATGATGGCCGATATTCGCATGTGACTATCCTTAAACTTACTTGCAAGTATTGGACATAAGAATACCCTACTCCGAACACCAAGCCCTTCTGACAGCGTACAAAGGTCTGCTCCGTTAGGCCTACAATGCAAATGCAGTCAAGGCATCCTCTCTTGATGGAACACCTACAGACGTGCCGCCGGGGGTGCAGCTTCGTTAGGCCTACCTAAAGGGCCATCCTAGAGTATCCTCATCTCCTGTTGAATTCTCGTACTTCCTTGAAGCCCAAAAATACTAAGTTGGACGTGCTTTTCCATTTCTGAAATCCGTGATGAACTGCTTCGTTAGACGCTTCATCCTTTGGGCTGCTCCAAACGCATCTCAATTCTTTTATTAGGCCCTAAGTCTAATCTTTTAATTTGGGTTTAGTTTACTTTCTTATTCTGTTGGCTACTTATTTACCCTAATTAGCATATTCTTGCCCTCGTCTCACCTCTATCTATTGTGAGATTTCCATTTATTTAATAGGGAATTCTGTTGGTATGAGCCACATTCATTATCTTGCTTATTTAACTTAATATAAATCTTAAGTTCATTAAAATAAGCCTCTTTTATCATTCTGGCTTTATTTGCTTATTGAATTAATATAAATTATTTAAATAAGCTTCTACCATTATTATTGCTCATTAATTTATTCAAAGTCTCAAAATAAGCTTTTCCGTTCTTATTACTTAATTATAACCTATGTTATAATTCTACCTGTAATTGTCATTTTCTCTTCTTTTATAGTCCGTACATAATTCCAACATTTCTTTCCTGTTCTAATCTGCCTTCTTTTATTATGATATAGAATATTCTTTTATTCTCTTATATTATATAATTCACTTATCATAATAACTATCTTCTTCAATAGTCTGCGCAGTGAATGCAGATCTAGGTTCATTATCGTTTACAACTTCAAGTTCTTATCTAATAATTTACTTGATTCATGTCATACTTTGCTTTATTATATTCTATTCTAGGAAGTAATTCTATTTTATTTGGTTGGTTATGAAAACTATATTTAAAAATCCATTTCCATATCTTAATATTAAATAATACTATAAACAATAATCCGTAACTGCTAGATATTTCTTTTACTATTTTGGAATAGTGTAAAATACAGTGGTTTCTCTATTTTACACTGATTCTCTTCTTCTTTATTTTATTCTAGCAATTACGTTCATTGTTGAATTTTAAATATTAAATTATAGAAATGTATCCTATTTTTTAAACCAACCAATTAACCTTTTAGTTACTCCCAAATCCAGTTATTAGCTTAATTAACTTTTCTCATTTTAACGTAATTTATTACAGTAATTCCATTCCTCAAACTTTTTTTACTTTACATCTTATTTCCTTCATTTTAGTATTCTTAATTATTTAATCCATATTCACGTTTAATCTACTCTAATCCATACACGAAGAAAGAGGAGAAAATAGAAGAAGAATGACGCTTGCATAGAAATCCAAAACTTAGAAACAGATGTAAATAAATACTAATACTGTAAATAAACTGTAAATTTCTTATAGTTCAGCGTAACTTAATTAATAGGATCAATTATTGAATAAAATTATCTAAACGGGAATTTAACGATAATATATCTTAAACTTAAAAGATATATAAATAAATCCACTCACATTGCCAGCTTTCCAAATCTCCCTGTTTTTATTTCAAATTGATTCTCCAACAATCTTTTCATTAATCACTTTCCCTTCTCTCTCGCAATCTACGGAAACATATATTTTTAATTGTGACGTTTCTTTTAAATAAGATTCCCCTATTAATCACCCAATTAATAGATTTCATATATACCTAGAATTAATTTACTATCCAATTAATCCCTGCCTGCATTGTGATTTCTTACCAAATTAATATGCCAATCAACACCATATTAATTAGTCACATATATGCATATTATGTTATTTTATTCCCATAATTATTGCATGCATATATTCTACAATTGAATTTTGAATCACAATCTTAATTATATATGCTACCATAAGTCTCCATGTTTATTAATTGACAACTGATTACTTGCATAAATTAATCTTCTTTCAGTTTATTCTCTTGCACTAACATATATGTTTCTAATTATATCAATTAGTTGCTATAATATATGTTACCTTTCTTGTCAGTTCCTGTCAATTAATCACCTCTACTAATTAATTGAATATTAATTTCCCTTTTAAACAAACACTGTTAATTAATCTTCCCTATTAATTGATTTTATATAATTTCTCTCTCTAATTTATTTGTTACACAAATATATATGTATTCCAAATAATATTAATTAGTTGCCTCATTTACAAACATTTCTTTGTTTTAAAATTTCAAAGTATATAACTTAATTAAATTATTTGCATATATAATTATAATTTAACGCGGGGTGTTACATTCTTTCCCCTTAGGAAATTTCTCCTCGAAATTTGATGAGGGTCCAATTATGTAATTTCTCGTATTAATCACATCCATTTTGTGCACATTCAATTTTGCAACAATCCGTGCTGTAATAACCAGAAATTTAACCCATAATAATTAATTCGTTAATTAACTAAATGATAAATAGCTTTGTGAAATTATCAGAATTGACCCATGGGAGTTGCACCATTGTGTCCGTGGTAATTTTCTGGTCAATTTCCTTATATAAAACGTTAGAAACCGAGCTAATATGAACAAGTTACAAGATAAAAAAAAAATTGGCTAGGTCGACCTGGCGATCGACCCGCCTTAGAAATTGGACAGAGGAAAATTTCTTCATCCAATAATGTTAGTTAGCCTATTTTCTACGTGTTTTGCATTCTTTAACTCAATTTGGTCCTTCCATTCTTGCATCCGATGGCTCCTGTTCAGCCTATGGCATGGCTGCATCCTATTCAATCCCCAAACCTAACGGTCTGAGATTCACTTCTACCCCTATAAGTAGAACCTAGGCCAAACACTTTTTCTCATTCTAAGATTTTCTCCAATTAGGTTGACCTATTCAGGAAGGACCCTAAGCGAAATAATTTTCCAGGAGGAAATTGTTTTAAATAAAAATATTTAACAACCCCAAGTGGATCCGTGAAGGCCCAAAGGAAAGACCTAAGGACCAGAGGTGAGTGATTGTAATTATTTTAAATTTCTTTAAGTAATTTAAAATAATAGGGTTTCCAATAGTTGTAGTTTTACTACGATTTTTGGAGTAACCTTTTTAGTAATTAATTTATAGTTTATTTGTAGTATTTTAATTTATTTACTGTTATTTATGTGTTATTTATGCGTTATTTACATCTTCTTCCTACGCCTTGGATTTTCTTCTATTTTCAGTTTTCTTTTATTTCTCCTCCTTCTTTGCGTATGGATTAGAATAGAATTAACGTGAAATTGGATTAAATTATAAGAATTCTGAAATAACGAAAGATAAGATGTAAATTATAAATACTATAATAAAATGGAATAAAGACTGAAATTATGCCTAATTATGATATTAATTAGACTGAATTAAAGAGATTGGCCTATTTATAATTATAAGGTGTAAATTGTAAGGACTGTAATAAAAATGGAATTAGGACTGAAATTATGCCTAATTATGATATTAATTGGACTGAATTAAGAAGATTGGCCTAGTTATAACTTAGAATTATAACTAAAAAGAATAAAAGAAGAAAGAAGCTTATTTTCACACTTAGACCTTGGGTTAAGTAATAAGCATAATTATAACGTAAGTTATAAATTGATAAACTATGGAAACTATAGTGAACTATGGAAACTATGGCGCTTATTTTAAGACTTAGGATAAATTAACAAGCAATAATAGTAATTGATAAAAATAAAGGCTTATTTAAATAATTTATCTAAGTTAATAAGCAAAGATAAGAGTAGGACCTGTACCAAATAGCATTCCCCTATTATTTTCAATGGGTACGGTGTTTCACATAAACCTGAAGTGAGACGAGGGGCACGCTTATGCTAGTAGTGGTAGTAATTGGTCAATATAGAGATGTTCAAATCATGGGAATTTGGACAAGGGCGCTATTAGATATTGTTTGGATGACAGGCCAGTACCGACAGCATTCCCCTATATTTTCTATGGACACGGTGTTTCACATAATCCCGAAGTGAGACGAGGGGCATGTTTATGCTGAGTCGAGGTAATAATACGGCCCAATAGGTGGAGCAACAGGTAGCATGGGCATGGTGACAGTTAACGTGCGAATTCCATTTCGGTGCTTAGTAATCGCTATGAGTTCCAAGCACTTAGTATGTGTGTCTTTCGTAGACACCATTGCCTTCTGTATAGGGAGCTATGTATTGTCTAGTCCACAGTGGGTGCTTTGTGTATCTTTCGTAGTTACCATTGGCTGCTGTGTAGAGAGTTATATAGCGTCTAGTCCGCAGTAAGGTCTGTGGAGTAGCAGGCCGATCAAAGGGTAGAATTAGGATTTCAGCCTAATTACAGAATTAGGAATTCAGCCTAATCAAGCAGCTATCAAAGATTAGTGCAAACAATCAAAGTTGACCCATCTTATCAATTGTAATAGTTTAATCATATTTTCCAGTTTATCTCTTTCCTATTTCCTTTGTTTCCTTTTATATACTAGAATTGTTGTAAAGTTTATTACTTTTACTTTTCTTAAAGATTATAGTAGTTACTATCATTCACCAGACTTTTAGTTTGACCCACTCCTCTATTTTCCCTTTCCCCTCCATAGGCAATCAAGGGAGAGGGCGGTAAGTCGCAGTTGCTCAGAGGCTTCTTGGAGAAGATTTATACCATGTATTTCTTTTATTCTAGCTTTAGCTTTTTCTGTGTACTGGCTTATTATGAGGGATATTATGTACTCTGATTTTTGAGACTATGAGTTTTTATGAGACATCTTGGGTTTTGAGACATATATGTGTATCTGGTATTTTACTTATTTGATTTATGAAACAATTATGAAGTCATGTTTTAAATTAACTTATTATATTAGTTTCCGCTGTTTTTACTTATTTTTTTCTTGTGAATCTTAGTCTCTGTTAGTTTCAGTTATACCTACAACGCACCACGCCTTTTAATGTGTCCTTTTAGGTATATTAAGGGATGTGGGGGTGTTTCACGTGCATAGTGCAAAGTGAAATACAACATAAAATATATGCATGTATAAGAATTTCTATGCGGTACCTCCTATATGAATGCTTTTTCTTTTAGAAATTCCATTTAAAACATGATGCGCACATCCTAAATATACTTGCAATTTCTATATGAATACAATCTTTTGAAAACTCAAAACATTTTTTATTCAATTTTTTCCACACTCCTACTGAATAGGAGCATAGTTCAACAAATTTTTATGTCCAAACCTACCACACAACTTTTGATTTTCGAATTTTAGAAAATTGTAATTTTCCAAATTCGATTTCTTATGTTATAAAGAAGGTGGAAAATGGAAAAACTTCATATTTCTCCGGTTTTCTTTTGCACACATCTTCCTCCATACTTGGGATTTAGGCTACTATTCTAAAAAAAAATTATTTACTTCCCCAAGCACAGTTTACATAAGAAAATATCTCTTTTTAAAATTTTCTATTGACGTTTCTGTCGCTTTCTTTAAATTTGTTATTTCCTTTTAGTTATCTTATTCTGCTTTTACTCTTTTTTTTATACAGCAACCAAACACATCTATCATCTAGGGCAAGGAGGTCTAGGACCATGTCCACTTTGACACAGAAAGGTCCTACTCTAGGAATCCAAGTAACTCATATGCTCTTCCTGCCACCTATTACTTGTTACCAACTTACGCTATATTACTTATGGCGAATAAGATCTATTCATCTCTTTTATTCCATGCTCAAAAAGGAATAACTAAGTCTCATAAACTGCAATGGGTAAGGGTTTCAATCTATGCAGTCTCTATCTAAAAAGACAACTAAGCTTGAGGAAATTTTCTCTTTACCTTTCATTTTTCCCCAACTAAGGTCTACCTATCCCAACAATGTGTGTCTTATCATCTTACTAATATCTTTTCACTATTCTTCTATAGCCTGCACAAATGAAGCAACATTTTTAGGTTTTCACTAGTGTCCAATACACCTTACGGGAACTTTTATTATTATTAAGAGTAATTACTGCTATAACCTTATACTTTTTCCGTTACACCTAGGAAATGATTCCTATCTACTTCATATTTAAAAGTCTGATTTGGTTTGGTATTTATCAAATTTTCTTCAAAAATTAAAACTTCTAAATTTTATCTTTTCAAAAACTTATTTATTTTTCCACCAAACCATCTTTTTTTTAAACATGTCTTGCTTGTTCTTAAAACATTTTTCTTTTTTCTTGACTTTAAAAAAATGTCCTCACATGTTTTCAAAATATCCTTCTTTTTTTTATAGATTTTCAAATTTACTAAACCTGGGGTAAATAAGAACAATTATTTTATCAAAAATCTCTTAACCTTCATACTTTTCCAATTACTTAACCTTGAAGGAGTTACTAACTTACTACACTTAATGGTTTTATACCTTAATGTATTGGATTTACTTTCTCTTATGAGAAACCATTAACGCTAAAACTTTCTATGAATTCATTAAAGGAGGATTTCATGTTTATGTGAAGTTATAAGGAATTTATTTTATATTTTATCGAAATAAGATATACAAAATATGGTGCTTGCACAAAACATCTTTATTTGTGATTCATAGAAAATTATATCATTATTCATTTCATTCCAATAGATTAAGGTATGTTTACTATATATTTACTTAAATAAGATATTTCCTACTAAATTCATTAGTTTATTGTACATTATTTTTCAAAAGAACTCATTTTTAAAACTTCTTTATAACTAGAAAATATTTTCATGTGCTTATTTAAATAATAAGTGTACATACAAACCACTTTAGAAATTATCTCGAAAACTCATTTGGGTCAAAACAGATGTTGCGTAAAACATCGTAACTACAACCCAAAAATACTAATATATGGATTCAATTAAATTAAATATTAATAAATCCCGTACGCTATGTAAAAACATTTACTTTGGGAGTCACATACTATAACAATAGTGTCATAGTCTATGCTTCCTTTATTTTTACTGAAAAGATTTATTACAACAATAAATGTTGTAACCTTCGTTTTCGATACTTAACACACTCTAGGTTTTTATATTTAAAATCATTGTTTACCTACAAAGAAACTAGCGAGCTATACATGCTATATAATTCTTCAAAAAGAATTTCACTTTTAACAAAATTTACATCATATAAAAACCAATTTAAATTTCATACCACTTATTTTTTCACAAAACCCAATATTTACTTCCTCAGATATATTAACAATTATATTTTTCAACTTTTTTAATTCAAAAGTTTCATTTTTATTGGGTTAGACATAAAGTGGATTTTCTTCATACTAAAACCTCTTATTCTTACCGAAATAAAAACACTCTCCCTACTATCCCTAAGGAACTTCCCTACTTCCTAAAACATATGGATACAAATTTTCTCTCAAAACATGGCTTATTTGAATGCTATAAATCGGTAATAACATAGGGCTCTACATACTTGGGTCATCCCAAACCCAACTAGCAAACTATGCACAAATATACTTCTAAAAACTTTCCATATGTTAAAATCTATGGTTGGGGACTATTTGGATTTTAGTACATAATATATTTATATTTTATTCAAAAATACTAATACGTTCATGCACTATCTACCTAGGAATCCTAAACCTAGGCTCTGATACCAAATGTAACAACTCGAATTCCAGTGGTTTGGATTTTTTGCAAAAATGCTAAAAACCAAGCCCACTTAAGCCCGAGTTGGGTATCTGGTATCCTGAAAATAGGAAAAGAAAAATATATCAGAGCTCAATAATTTATCTCATAGCGGGATTGACTGAAATATAATAGTAAGTAAATACTCACCCAAATGATAACACTTTCTAAGCATGTGTCATAAAAATGAGAAGTCTCTGCCATCTACCAAACCTGTAGGATGTTATGAGGAGGGGGTCAGAGAAAAAGTTCTGGTGAATGAATAAATTATATACTTCTAGGCTTAATTCTACATATATCGTTTCATTTCCATTTACTCTTATATTAGGTTCATTATGTTACAATACTCTCGCCTATGTTCGTGAACCATGCCCATCTACTCCATAGTAGATTAAAACCTAATAACTAATATATACATATATGTAGCTATATGCCCAATGACCATATTAGTCCTAGGTACCACCCATGGTACCTTCCGCATCCTCCTCAAAAGTTCTCCATCGTCTTTCTTCGAGAGCGTTCCGTAACTACATTTGTAAAGAACTGCTTCGTAAGGCCTACAATACAGATGCTCCATCATCTTGCCCCGTAGCTATATCTGTAAAGGACTGCTTCGTAAGGCCTACAATATAGATACTCCATCGTCTTGCTCCGCGAGCATTCCGTAGCTACATGTGTAAAGGACTGCTTCATAAGTCCTACAATACGGATGCTCCACTACTTACTATGAAAACGTAAATCGCGTCCACACTAGTCTATGCCAGTGCTCGAACATCCATAATGTACCACCGAGTGCGTACATTGAGGACTACGTAATCGTTCTATCTACTGTCTGAATCCCGCCAACAAGGTCTACCTTGTATGGAATTCAGTCAGGGATTTTCTATATCTATAAAGGACTGCTTCGTTAGGCCTACAATATAGATATTCTAGTTGGTCTGTCTTTTTTTCGTCGTGGCTATAGCCCCACGCAGCCACCCCTCAACTAACCGAAAAACTTCTAAAGAGTTAAGTGGTCGTGCCCTACTGCAAACAATTTAACATCCAAATGGCAGTTCCCCTTATCCAATGTCTCGATAGTGAATGAATCATTGGCCTGTTGGTTTGACTCTAGTCTTTCCCAAAATCGATCTAGGTCTTGATGCTGGCCGATATCTGCATGTGACTATCCTTAAACTTACTTGCAAGTACTGGACATATGAATACCTTACTCCGAACACCAACCCATTCCGACTGCCTACAAAGGTGTGCTTCGTTAGGCCTACAATGAAAATGCAGTCAAGGTATACTCTCTTGATGGAACACCTATAGACCTGCCTCCGAGGGTGCAGCTTCTTTAGGCCTACCCAAAGGGCCACCCTAGAGTATCCTTACATCCCGTTGAAGTCTCGTACTTCCTTGAAGCCCAAAAATACTAAGTTGGACGTGCTTCTCCATTTCTGAAATCCGTGATGAACTGCTTTGTTAGACGCTTTATCCTTTGGGCTGGTCCAAATGCATCTCAATTCTTTTATTAGACCCTAAGTCTAATCTTTTAATTTGCGTTTAATTTACTTTCTTATTCTGTTGGCTACTTATTTACCCTAATTAGCATATTCTTGCCCTCGTCTCACCTCTATCTTTGTGAGATTTTCATTTATTTTATAGGGAAAGCTGTTGGTATGAGCCACATTCATTATCTTGCTTATTTAACTTAATATAAATCTTAAGTTCATTAAAATAAGCCTCTTTTATCATCCCAGCTTTATTTGCTTATTGACTTAATATAAATTATTTAAATAAGCTTCTACCATTATTAGTGCTCATTAATTTATTCAAAGTCTCAAAATAAGCTTTTCCGTTCTTATTACTTAATTATAACCTATGTTATAATTCTACTTGTAATTGTCATTTTCTCTTCTTTTATAGTCCGTATATAATTCCAGCATTTCTTTCCTATTCTAATCTACCTTCTTTTATTATGATATAGAATATTCTTTTATTCTCTTATATTATATAATTCACTTATCATAATAACTATCTTCTTAAATAGTCTATGCAGTGAATGCAAACCTAGGTTCGTTATCGTTTACTGCTTCAAGTTCTTATCTAATAATTTACTTAATTCATGTCATACTTTGCTTTATTATCTTCTATTCTAGGAAGTAATTCTATTTTATTTGGTTGGTTATGAAAACTATATTTAAAAATCCATTTCCATATTTTAATATTAAATAATACTATAAACAATAATCCGTAACTTCTAGTATTTCTTTTACTATTTTGAATAGTGTAAAATACAGTGGTTTCTCTATTTTAAACTAATTCTCCTTTTCTTTCTTTTATTCTAGCAATTACATTCATTGTTGTCTTTTATATATTAAATTATAGAAATGTATCCGTAAAAACCATGTATTTTTCAAATATTTTTTAAATTGATTTTTTTTAGATTCAAAAGATTTATTTATAAAAAAGAATAAATTTTGTTATTTTAAGTATAAACTTTGATTTTGATGTGGATTAGAATTCCAAATATGACTAAATTTAATATTTCCAGAAAATGTGAATTTTGGTCAAATAGTCAAACTTTGACTTTTAAATTTAAATTTAAAATATTTGAAATTATAAATTTTATCTTTTATTATGACAATATAGTTAATAACTTGAATACTGCTTTTCGTTTCGTTGGAAACGGAGTTAAAATATAAAAGTTATGTATATTTCAATTTTTAGTATAATTTGTTTTATTGTGCAATTTTGCCTATTTTAAATTTTATAAATCATATTTTCTTTCTTATATTTTATTTAATATGTGTCAATATGTTAATTTATGTATATTTTCATCTCTAAATATTTCAAAAATAATAATAGAATTTTTCCAAAATTTACTATGATGATTTCCTATTTTTAAAGGCTGTTTTCCTATTTTCTACTATTTTCTTCATTAAAAATTATATGTAAATTTAATTTTAAATATTTATTTTTTGAATATATTTTTATTTTATGTTATTATTTATGTTTAAAAATATATTACAAGCTCATATGAATTTTTCTAAAATTTATTCTATTCAATTTCAAATTTCTAGACTAGTTTACTATTTTAGCTATTTTCTTAATTTAACTTTATATTATTGATAATTATTTATATAAATTATTATATTTGTTCAAATTTCGCAATTTTACCTGGGATTATTATCTTTTTCCAGAAATATAAAGTTATAAAAAAATAAAATAAAGAATTTTGAAAGGCCTTAAACTTTATATCTTCCTATGGGCTTTTATCTTCCACCGTTTCTTTTCCAATCAATACATCTTTTATATTTTTGCCGTTCTATCCCTCATATTTTTCACCAGCCGACTTCCTCTTATTTTCACGAGTTTCAAAGCTTCTCAAACCCTAAAAAAAATCATGGCCTCCATCTTGCAAAAAAATTAGGTAAATTTCTCTTTTCTTCCTACTTTTTCTCCTATTTTCTATGCAAATTTGCTTTGCTTTCTCCCCTGATTGGAGCGGCTTTCCCCCTTGCTCCATGGCCACCACCTCCTTCCATCTCTCCCCGACCATCACCACTATCTACCCCACCAGCCATGACCAAGGCCGAACCCCCTAGATGGCCAAACTCTTCCAAATACAACCTAGATGCCTAGATCCATGCTTTGTTGACCACTTTTTGCTCATCCACTTCAACCACCACCCAAACCACCACCATAGCCGCCACCACTCCTCTGACCTGACCACGACACACCCTCTCCCACCTCTGTCCAGTCATGGTGCACCACAGGCCGAGCCCACTCCCCAAGGCCGAGCCTTGTTTTGACATAAAAACCCACCTAGTTGCCTTCAAAACCACTTCACCTCCTCATGTACAAACTCCACCTTGTCATGCCTTGGACCCGAGCTATGTTAGCCCAGGCCTGACCCAAAACTTGACCATATTTGAACCAAATGAAACCCTAAGCCATACCAAATAGTAGAGAAGGCAAAGCAAAAGACTGCGTAGTCGTATCTCCTTTTATTTCAATGTTATTGCATTTTAAAGTCGTATTGAAGTTTGTTGTTTTGATTGTTTGTTTTGGGTTGTACACAAGAGTTGTAGATTGGATTCGATCTCCACTCAAGTCCGTAGTCTTGTCATCGTGCTTTTGTTTCCATGGTGTCATTGGTTTTGATATCTCCAGCACAAAGAGGTGAGTTATTCTCACTAGACAATATGTACCTATATAACTAGTAAATTGACACCCTGTGAATCTGTAGAATATATTATCATGTTATACTTGACTATGTTATGATCATATGATGTTTATACACCTGTTATATCATTCGTTACTGTTATATAATGTATTCTGTTCATTTATATCTGTTTATCACACTGCAAGTTCCCTGTAGACTAGAATCACTATGGGTTGAAATGATACATACCCGAACGGACTTTAGAATAGGGAAAAATCATTATGGGCTGAAATGATAGGCCTGAACGGTTTTTATTTAACTTATTTTAACTCGGGATTGCGGGTTTGAAATGATAGAACCCGGTTTTTCTTTGTAAATTGCAGATTGAAATGATATATATCTGTATCACTTGACCTAGGTTAGAAAACTATATACAGGCCCGTGGTTATTTTATAAAGTTTTTTGTGGATATTTTTAAGTATTTTAAAAATATAAATTTATGAAATTTGATTTAAATATATTTTGAAATGTTTTAAAATAAAGAAATTATGATTTTTCTATGAGTTAAAAATGTAATTAATGAATGGTTAAATTGGATTATTGAAATATAACTTAAGTTTGGAATTTGGAATTTTGGTTAAAAATGATATTTAAGTTATATGAATAAAAATGAAAATTTAATTATATTTGGAAAATGGTAAATATGATAATTTGATTAAATTTGAATTTAAGCGATTTATTGAAGTATTATTGATTTTTCTATGAGTTTAGGTGGTTAAATAAATGAATGTATAAAAGTGATCTTTTAAAATATAACTTGACTTGGAAATGTGAAATTTGGTTTTAATTAAAGGTTTAAGTTAATTAAATAAAATTGGAAATTTAGTTAAATTTGTGAAATGGTAATTTAAATTTGAAGTGTTAAGTTATTTGTTGAAATGTGAAGAATTGGAAACTTCTACACTTAAATTTATTAAGTAAATTGTTGAAAATTGGATTTAATTATAAGAAATTTATTGTGAAAAAGATATATGTTAAATGATATGTAAATAAACATTTTAAATGTTAAAATATGATTTTTAAAATGTTTATGTGTTTAAATTGAAGTTATTTAGTTGCTGGAAATACACTAAAATCTGGAATTAACTTTTAATAGCATTCATAAATGCTATAGTTTCTGAATTGAACTAAAATTGTGTAAAAAGAGCTATTACAGCATTTCTGAAATGCTGTAGTTGCTGTAATTGAACTTATAGGCTAATATTGAACTCAGGTCTATTATATCATTCTCTGGAAATGCTATAGTGGTCTGGCGTCTTTGCTGAAATCAAATAAAACCTTTGTTTTGAAATCTGAGTTACCGCAGCACTTCTGAAATGCTGTCTTTTCTGTTTTGAACTATAATTTAACTAAAAACTGAGTTTTAACAGCAGTTTTAAATGCTGTCTTTGCTGAATAAAAATGTTTTCAAGTATAACTTATAACAGCTTTTTCTAAATGCTGCGAAAGGCTGAATATTTAATAATTATGGTTTTTGACTTAGTAAACGAACTCATAATGGTTTGAAACTTTGGAAATTGAATACTTGATTTGAAAATATAATAATTACACTTTTAAAAGGTTTAAATGAATTATTTTAATTGGAATATAAACTATTTAAAGGTGATTTGAAATAATAGTAAATGAACGATATCTTTGAATTTAAAAGGTATTTAAAGTTGAATATTTGGATTTGAACTCATATGATATTTTATTATATTAAAATGATTTGAAATGAAGTATTGTAAGGATATGATATTTTATTATATTAAAATGATTTGAAATGAAGTTTTGTAAGGATATGATATTTTATTATATTAAAATGATTTGAAATGAAGATTTGGAAAGATTGATATTTGATATATTAAAATGATTTGAAATGAAGTTTTGGAAAGATATGATATTTTGATATATTGAAATGATTTGAAATGAAGTTTTGAAGTGATATGATATTTTAAATATATGGAAATGGTTTGGAATTGATTTAATCTTTATTTTGATAAATATATGGTTTTGAAATGATATTTTATTTTGAAGTAAAGTATTGTTTTAAAAGTTATAACCACGGGTTATAATAACGATTGGTTGTTAAAGAGACCGGGATCGGATATGGACATACTCTCTGTCGATACCGAAAACCACTTTGACAACTGTGTACGCGGTGGAGTTTCCAGAATGAAGTAGGATGGTGGCGACGATCCTAAGGTATATACGTGGACCCAATTCCCGTGAGTTGGCATAAGGTGGCTAAAATAGGAGCGATCTCGGGCCAATGAGG
This sequence comes from Allium fistulosum, assembly GCA_030737815.1. Taxonomy (NCBI): domain Eukaryota; kingdom Viridiplantae; phylum Streptophyta; class Magnoliopsida; order Asparagales; family Amaryllidaceae; genus Allium; species Allium fistulosum. The sequence continues at coordinate 1,219,454,494 of CM060902.1, forward strand.
TAGCACCTCTTATCGGACGCACTTCTTCGATACCATTCTATTACTTTTGATTGTTTGGGTGCACCCCTCGATTTGGGAGTGTTGTTCGAGGTGGAGCGGTAGTGGCTGCTATGCGTTTCCATCAGTCCGTGTGCGTAATTGGTATATCTACCCTGGCATTGCCTTGTGTGCCGTGTCACCTACCATATCGAGCCCACTACGATTTTGGTTTAAAGATCTGACTGCGTTAAGGTTCACCATCCCCTTAACGCTATTTTCTATATGATTATACTTTACTAATTAGACACTACTGTATATAGCGTATATTACTACATAGTAAATAGTTTAACGGATCCTTAAAGAATGGGCGACCCCAAGCATTCTGTAAGTTACTTGTACCTTTATTACAGTTCACTTGAGTTGGTTTACATTATATAAGTATATATTGTCCTGACTCGAGTGTTTTGTGTTTTGCTTTACGCTCGGGTCAGCCTGAGTTATTCACAGATTTGAATTTCCACTCTCTCGGAGATTTGAATCGCTGGAGATTGTCTGCTTGTCTGGTCCTATCTATTTCTGTTCCGTTGTTCTACTCAAGCTTGTACTTGGTTATTGTATTGAGACTTCTATGTACTTTATTTCTTCTATTGTATCTTATTTAACTCTGATATATTTACATAGTAGCTTCATGAACTACTATTTCTTTTACTTCCGCTGCATTATTTTACTCTGTGTCTGTGATCTGTGATTATATTTATTTACTGTATATTCTAAGATTTGCCAAATTTTATATACAACGCGGTATTTTGAGCAATTCAATTCCGGCATGAGTGTCTACATATACACTTATAATGGATGCGAATGGTTGAAAATATCGGGTCGTTACAATTCTAGTATTTCTTTTACTATTTTGGAATAGTGTAAAATACAGTGGTTTCTCTATTTTAAACTAATTCTCCTTTTCTTTCTTTTATTCTAGCAATTACATTCATTGTTGTCTTTTATATATTAAATTATAGAAATGTATCCTATTTTCGAAACCAACCAATTAACCTTTTAGTAACTCTCAAATCCAGTTATTAGATTAATTAACTTTTCTCATTTTAACGTAATTTATTACAGTAATTCCATTCCTCAAACTTTTATTACTTTACATCTTATTTCCTTCATTTCAGCATTCTTAATTATTTAATCCATATTCACGTTTAATCTACTCTAATCCATACGCGAAGAAAGAGGATAAAATAGAAGAAGAATGACGCTTGCATAGAAATCCAAAACGTAGAAACAGATGTAAATAAATACTAATACTGTAAATAAACTGTAAATTCCTTATATTTCAGCATAACTTAATTAATTGGGTTAATTATTGAATAAAATTATCTAAACGGGAATTTAACAATAATATATCTTAAACTTAAAAGATATATAAATAAATCCACTCACATTGCTAGCTTTCCAAATCTCCCTGTTTTTATTTCAAATTGATTCTCTAACAATCTTTTCATTAATCACTTTTCCCTTCTCTCTCGAAATCTATGGAAATATATATTTTTAAATGTGATGTTTCTTTTAAATAAGATTCCCTTATTAATCACCCAATTAATAGATTTCATATATACCTAGAATTAATTTACTATCCAATTAATCCCTGCCTGCACTGTGATTTCTTACCAAATTAATATGCCATCAACACCATATTAATTCGTCACATATATGCATATTAATTTATTTTATTCCCATAATTATTGCATACATATATTCTACAATTGAATTTTGAATCACAATCTTAATTATATATGTTACCATAAGTCTCTATGTTTATTAATTGACAATTGATTACTTGCATAAATTTCTCTTCCTTCATTTTATTCTCTTACACTAACATATATGTTTCTAATCATATCAATTCGTTTCTACAATATATGTTCCCTTTCTTGTCAGTTTCTATCAATTAATCACCTCTACTAATTAATTGAATATTAACTTCCCTTTTAAACAAACACCGTCAATTAATCTCCCCTATTAATTGATTTTATATAATTTCTCTCTCTAATTTATTTGTTACACTAATATATATGTATTCCAAATAATATTAATTAGTTGCCCCATTTACAAACATTTCTTTTTTTTTAAATTTCAAACATATATAACTTAATTGAATTATTTGCATATATAATTGTAATTTAACTCGGGGTGTTACAAAAGCAGTGAAATCTCGGGTCGTTACAAGAACTTAAAGCTCACTTAAGGTCGAGAGACATACTCTGAATTCTTCCACATGATAAAACAGTTTATTACCGTCGAAGAGAGTTAATTGACGGAATAGATAATTGAACCATAATAGCATACCCATTCACTAAGGGATTGATCCAATTAGTTTTGAGGAATTGATTGGAGAAGTTGGAATGAGATTCCATAATTGACTTCAAGTGCAAGCGGGAGATTAATAGAGTTAGGGTATGCCCTAAGGGCAATTATGTAATTTGTTACATAAATCTAACTTGACAACCAATCTTGTTCAAACTAAAAGGCGTTCTCTTTTTATTATATACTTGATAAAATGTGTTATATAAATTGATTAATTCAATTAAAAGTATATTTAATAGAAAATCCATAAACAATATGTTTTGTGATAGTATTTGCTAAGTGTTGTAACCGTGAGTAATTAATTCAAATGAAAATAAATATACCATTTAAATATTCCTAGTCATGATGTATCGAGATTGGATATCGGTACATCCATTAAGACTAGAGTACGGGAAGCTCTCCAAATATTGGGCAGTATATTATTATGACTATTGGGGGCACATGGGGTTATGTACTGATAGTCATTGGATAACTATGGAATGACTCACTCGATTGTTTTCTGTTGATTAATATAACTAAGATCAAGCAGAGAATATTGATGTGACTAATTTACACAGTTCTCTCGACTTGAGAATACTGTTGATCTTCAATGTGGAAGCTCCATTTTGATTATAGTTAAATCAAGGCTCAACTTCCGTCAAACGACTATAGTTAGGTCAAGTTTGGAAGAGAAACACTATTTAAGAGAGGATTCGCCTCCTCGGTTAAATGAGGTTAGTATCACGGTCAACTGAAGTCAACTCAAAATCAAAGTTTCTGGCTAGAGCATTTCGGTTAATAATAATTGTTATTATTGAACCAAGGACTTTGTGTTTGGATTATAAAGTTGAATGTGGACGATATTGAAATTTTGACCATTACCAAATTCCATAAGTCCGAATGTGATATAGTTTTGATGAAGAGAATTGGTGTAAATAATTGTCACTACCAGGTACCGCTTATAATAAGTAAAATGGGATTTTACCAAAAGATGTGTAAGCAATAAATTCAGCCAAAACGTCACACCACTAGCTAAAGTAACGTGTGTACGTTAATATTCGAATTGTTCAATGTTAATTTCTAACTGAGTTTTCACCTTTGAGTCGCACAACCATAACGAGGAATTCTTTGAAAAAGCACATGATTTAATTAATTTATAAAATGTTGTACATTGATTAAATTATTATTATTTAATTTATTTGATGTTTGGAAGTTGTTTGTAATTATTTGAATGCATTTATAAAATTTATATTTGAACGTATTGATATATATATATATATGATATCGATGTAATTTAAATAAAAGATAATTGCATGAAATGATTTATGAAAATTGTATGTCATTTGATAGCATGATTTGTGGAAATTTTATGTCATTTGATGGCATGTAATTTCAGCCATATCGTGTGAAAAGAAAGGAGTGGAGAGAGAGAGACAATCAAGGGAATTAATTAGGGAAGTTTTAATTAAAAATGGGGAAAAGTTTCCTTCTTTCAAAAAAAACATATTCTCTAATTCATTCCGTATGTACTACTCATTCTTTCTCATTTATTCTTTTTCTTTCTATCCTCCTAACTTTTCATGGCAGAAAACAAAAATAAAATTTCCAAAAATCTTTCAACTTCATATAAAAATATCAAATAAAATAAAACAAAGGTGGTTCATCCATCTCTTGCAAGAATAGGATGTGGATGTTGAAGATCTGAGGAGATATCATCATTCAAGGTGTGATTTCTAGGCAACATCCTAAAGTGAATTTATTTTTCAAGTTGTGCTTCAAGGCTTTGGTAATAAGGTATGTTTTTCTTTTATAGATAATGACATTTGATGTAATGTTTGATGAAAGATAATTTTGATTATCTTAATTTGTATGTATATATCATTGCCTCATTTAATTTGGAAATTGTTTGTGTAGTTTGAATTGTTTGTTAAATGAATTGGTTAGGGCCTTAATCTAATAAACCAAAACTAAAATTTGTATATGTTTAAATACAATGTTTTTAGAACTACATTTTAAACACTCAATTTAAAATCTAATTTTTAGATCTTAAATTTTGAATGTTTAATTTATCAATTAGGTTTTTATTTTGTTAAATTAAAATTAAAATTTGTATATGTTTAAATACAATGTTTTATTATTGATCTATATTGTAAACATTCAATTCTAAGTATAATCCATTAGATCTAAAAATTTGTATGTTCATATTTTTTGATTGGGTTTTACTTTAACAAATTAAGCTAAAATTTGTGCATGAATAGTATAATGTTTCATTGAAGATACATGTTTTAAATCATATAAAATAAAGTATAATTTTAAATTTGAATGTATGTATTTTGTGTTTGTATTGTATTAGAAATTAAAAAAAAATGGAAGATGTTTTGGCAATAAATCTAAATTTTAATTTGATCATTATAAATTTCTAATTTGTATTAGTTAGAGAGATTTGATTGAATCTTACATACACACAATTAATATTTTAACAATAAATCTATTTTTAAATTTCTTACTGTAAATATCTAATTTGTATTAATTAAAAAGACTTGATTTATTCTTATATACACAATTAATTTTATATGTATTTTTGTATATATAAAATTCATTAAACGTATTACATATTGTCAAATTGTGACTTTGATTTCTTTCCAAAGAAATAAAACAATTTAAAATGAGATACTTATATATGTATATATAAATTATTGTTAATTGTTAATATTCTTTGACACCTATTAATTGTCATTTATATGCTGCATTAACTGAGTTTACCAAATGAGAAGTTGAATCATTCATCCTTTGTAACGACCCCGAATTTTAATCTATTTTAAATCGATAATTAAATTTATTTTTGAATAAAAATTTGTGAAATAGATGGTTAAAGAGATGCGAGTGTCCCCAATATCCAAGTATATCTGAATAAATCGTTTAAAAATTTAAATTATTGTATATATGAGAATATATATCTGGATTTGAACATATTTGACTAAATTGTTTAATTAATTAGTAATTAATATTGATTTAGTTAAGTTATGGATTAAGTGTGAATTATTGGAAATAATGTATTCGAATTAAAAATTGAATTGGAGTTTATAAATAACATAAAGGTTTTGAATTCAATCTTAATCTATGGATTTCAGAAGTTGTGTAAATATAACAAAATTCTATTAATAAGTATTTAAGTTAAAAATTGAAATAGAAATATATACATATAAATATAAGATAAACTATATAAAATATAAAGTAAACAAATTTGTAAAATTATAACAAACAAAATAAAATATGAACAAATAAAAGGCAAGTGTAGACTTGAAAAACAAATAAACAAACAAAGGAAATAAGTATACAAAGAAATAAATAGATAAGTATATAGGCTGCAAAAGATATAGTCAAGTTGAACAAATGCAAACATAAATATCTATGAAGGCTTATCAAACAAGCTAAGTTAATTAATGCAAGCACACAAAAGCAAGTGTACCAGCCTGCATAAGTTGTAAGCAAATAAAAAGGAAGAAACAAAAGTACTTACCAATATCTTCTCAGCCGAAATAAAAATCTGATCAAGTAATAAAAGAGAGAAGTGGTACAAACAAATAAATGCAGCACGAATTGGTTCATATCAGCCTCCAACCAAAGTAAATATCCTTGTCCTGCTTTGTACAAAATAGATTTTATCACCAGTACAAAACTATTCCCTATAAGCTTTCTTTTATATCAGCCTTCTCCCCCTCATTTTAGTTCGAGCACCATCATGATTAAAAGAAAAAAAATGAAAGAAGTAATATCATCTCAACCTTAAACAACAACAACTTAAATAAATTCAACAAGAGAAGTGAAGGCAGGAAGAAGACTTCAAGCCTGTTTCATCAAAAAGAGTTCTGTTCTTCTTCTCTGTTTCAATCTCTGGTGAGCAAACACCCATAAATTTTGCCCCATGTTCTGATTTGTGATGATATTGATGTGTGATGGAAAGAAAATTTCTTGAATTGTTGATGAATATCCCTGCATGCCAGTAATTAGATGTAGATATAGGAATGTATGCCTGTATACATACCCCAAAGAGAGTAGAACCCTGTTTCCTCTAAATCATTTGTTGCTGCATAAATGCTTGAATGATTAGGAAAGTTTAAACTTAGTTTGCATGCAAGAATCTTGAGTATATGAATGAATCTTTGGCTTGTGCGTGTTGATTCTACAAAATGCTAATCACTGTTTAGCTTCAGGAAAACAAAACCTGTCAAACCCCTTCTTTCCCTCTGTTTCTATTTTCTGTTGAAAATAAATAAATGAATAAACAAGATGGAATTTGTGTTTAAATTTGCACCAGGTTTCAGTAATTAAATCAGAGCAAAGTTTTGAATCTGTATTTTACTTCAGTAATGAGTTAAAACAAGTATACATAGTTCTTTCTTCCTGTAAAACAATGAAACACAGCCACGATTTAAACTTTCAAGAAATTCGAACTTCATAAACTTTAACTTCAATAATACCATGTGAATCCACTCTAAAAATGATAGTTTTTGAAACTAAAATCAAAAATTTTCATTGAATTTTCACTGAGGATTTGGGGTTGATCAGGAAAATGCCATTTCGTCAATTTCTGGTGATCTATGAAATTATAGGTCTCGAGTTCGTTGTGGTAGCAAGATTGGAGGTACGGGATCATTAGAAAAATGCAAGTATAAATTCTAAATTCGTAAATTTGTGATTTGAGATCAAAGTAGGGTTTAAGAACCCATGTTCGTTCATGGGAAAAAATAGGTCGCTGATGATTCTCGGGTGCTTCGTGGATGATCGGAGGTGATGAGGTCGTGGTGGTGCGAGGCCAGGTGGTCGGCGTCGCATGGTCGAGGTGGTTTTAGTCGAGCAGTTGGTTTCCAGTTCGAGGCGGGTAGCTCGATTTTGATTCGAGTCATTTTAAGATGATTGGATGGCTGGGGATGGTTGCTGGGTTGGTGGTTGACGTGCGGGGATGTTCGCCAGTGGTCGGAGTCGCCTCCGGTGCCGTGCACGTGCACGTGCACGTGGAGGAGTGGGGTGTCAGTTGCAATATTTTGGGAAAGGAGGCAGTGCGACTCGAAGTCTCACTCGGGGGATCGGAGAGAAAAACGCGAAGGCGAGCTCGAGTTGTTTTAACTTTGAATCGGGTCAGCTTTAGAGACTTAAACAAAATTTGTAAAAAAATGTGCCACGGGTAGATTTTGGCTAGGTCTCGAAGCAAGGGGGTGTTTTTCTCGGGTGTGACTCGAAGCGGGTCTCGGGTCTGTTGTATAAACAGTTTTTACTTTAAATAAAATTCAAACTTTTAAACATTTTAAATTCATGTTTTAAATTGATGACTTTGATTAAAGTTTGGATTTTTTAAGGACTTAGTAAGACATTTTTTTAGCAATTAATAAAAATAGAAAGATATAGTCTTTTAATCTATTAAGTAATTAATGATTTGTTTAATTAAAGAATAATTACCTAATTAATTACTTAAAATTAAAGGTTAATTTAACAAATAAATTAAGGTAAATTAATTTGTTATTGATTATTTAACAATTGAGGAGTAATTAATAAAAGTAATTGAGAGTCAATTAATTAACAATTAAGGGTTAATTAATTAAGATAATAAATTATGGAATAATTAATTTATGAAGTGATTGAGATTTAATTAAAAATAATTACTTAGTAAAAGTAACTAGGAATGGGAAATTAATGATCAAAGATGGATTAACCATGTAATTAAGGGTAATCACTTTAAAGAATCATTAATAAGGTGATTAATTGATTAAGGTAATTAATTTGAGAATTATAATTAAAGGTTAATTAATTTATAATTAATGGTTAATTAATAATGATTAAAGAATAATTAATCAAAATGATTTGTAATATAAATTAACCCGGATTAGAAATTCATAAGAAATTAATCTGATTTGAATTAATCAGACAATTAACTGACCTTACTTATGAATGTTTGGATTCTGCTGAATGACTTGATTGTTTGAAATCCCTGATATATGATGCTTTGTGATACATCCTGATTTATGTTGTGATCTGTAGTTTACTTATCTGTGACCTTTATATATCTATGATCTGTGAATGAACGATAAGCGTTGTTCTTATACCGCTTATCAAATTATATTTCTGTATTCTGATATGTGATGATTCATCGTGTTGCACTATTGTGTTAAACCCCTGGACCACACTTTTACACACACAAATATGGATTTCACGTGGAAATCGGTTAAGTCACAGATAATTTAAATTTGATGTTTTTAAAATTGAAATTTTAATTTCAATTGATTTTGAAATTGGAAATTTGGGTTTAAAGTGAAAAGCTTTTGAAATGGAATTTCAAAGATAAAAGTTATTTTGAATAACTTAATCGAGTTTTGAAAATTTAAATAATTTGATTTAAATTTGAATTCAAGTTTGGAATTGAATCCTATGATTTAAAACTAGGGATTAAAGATGATATAAATGTGTTTATATAAAGTTAAACCATTTAAAAGTATAATTTTGAGAATTTGGATTTAACCCAAGGATTTCCACTCGTATGAATGAATCAGATTTTCCGAAATGAAAACTGTTTGTTTTCAAATGATCAAAGCTTTCACATATATAAGAAATGAAATTCCAGTTTAATTAAAGGAATTTCAAGTACGAATTGAAAAATGTTTTTCCAAGTTATGAATGAATTCTTTTTGAAAGCTATGAATTGAATCTGTTTATTTTTAACAGATTTAAAAATGATGTTTGTTTAAACCATTTGAAATGGAATTGTTTTGAAAGCTATTAGTTAAATCTTTGATTTAAAGATTTAACGAATTAATTAAACTGAAATGGAAATCGATTTGGAAAATCTGTGAATGAATCTTTGTGAAATTAAGTGAACTTTGTGAATTTAATCTTTTTGTTTAAAAAGATTAAAATGGTAACTTGTTTAAACCATTTGAAGAAAGATTTTTGGGTAATAAGTTGTGACTTAATTGAAATCCCAATATCCATATGTTTTGAATATTGCGCTCACTATTCGGGTTAGCCGGGAAAGGACCTTTGGGTCGTATAACCCATTCCGAATAGTGATACGTCGTATATGGATGGCATTTGAAGACCGGTGATGAAGACCGGATATTTTCGAAAATGAAAGGACAACCTGTCGAATGTCTCTGCACTGAGTTGCTCTGGTATAGAGATTTATATCACTCTTTTTGTGACGGGAAGTCCGGACGTGATTGGAAATTACCCGAAATTGCAAGGGCTTCATAAGAAGTGCCTTCGGTTCTGTTCGAACCCGGAACAGACTTATATGGATACATGTCTGACATTACACTTTGAGATATAAAGCCGATTTCTTTCAAATACATTTCTGTTTGGTGGCGGAGAATTTATTCTCTTAGCTTAACACCCTTCTCTGAGACGTACGAGCTCAGAGGTTATGTAGTTGAAGTTATCAGCGATATATCCCAATTTGGTAATGTGGCATGCTGAGTGTTGCTGTGTGATGATCAATGTTTGATCATTTGTGATATGATCTTTTGTTTGATCATTTATCTTTGTGATCATAGGTTGATCATCTGTTGACCCAAAGAGTGGCTTTTTTTGAAAAAGCGTAGCTTTGTGGACGAGACTTCGTCGAGCCTCACAACCCGGTAATGGTCAAAACAGGAATCGTGCGGCAAGGTTTTCAGGGGTAGCTCCCCTAGGGTATGACCATTCCTTCTGGAAAAGGGTAGTATCATGGTATGGAGCCCAGATACTTACTCATGTGGATACACTTTCTTTATGATGTGTGATGTTGGTTATCGAGCGCTCGGATAAAGGTCCCAAAGGACTGGGGGTGGCATATCTGAGGTTTCTTTTATCCCTTGGGAAAAGGGGTTGCCGACCTTGTTTGGCAGAGAACAGTTGGTTCTCGGAACGTCCCGCCAGAGGCGTTTCTTTCGTGGAATAGGAAGTTCCTTAGCCTGACCATTTGTTGGAAATCCAAACAAAACAATACGATCCCTGTACGGTTTTAGTTGTATTACCTGCCATGGAATGTGGTGGTAACCTGCTATTGAATATGGTAGCTATAGTAGGCATAAGTGCGAAATGTCTATGCTGGCTAAGATTTATATACTGCTTTCGAAATTGTTTTCTGCACTATGCACTAGTAATAATATCAAATGATTTGATTTTTGCGTAGTAAGCATCTTTGACTATCATAAGAAATCTCCTCCAATTCTGCGTTTGCATTGTGTGTGTGGTGGGAGGTCTTATGGTAGTTTCATTTTCCAAAAGCATTGCGAATTGACTTTAAAATTCTTTTGTGTTCGTTTTTAAAGATAAACTGTTTTTGTTGCTCACACCAGTCCCATGACTGATCCGGAGTTTATTGTTTCTTTCCTAAACTCTGGGTGCTCATAATTTCCCACACGAGCAGTCTAGAGTTGGGGTTTTCAGATATTCAGGTTTAGTAGATTATCTGGAGCCAGTTCAGTCTTTGGATCGGACTGCACTTGCTTACCTTTGTGCCTCGTTATTGGGAGTTCGAGCTATTTCTGGATTTGTCTTTGAAGATGAAGATTATCCGCTGCTGATGTTATCTATCATTTTCTTTTCCGCTGCTATTTGTTGTATCATATCTCTGATGTATATTGATATTCTTTGTATCACTCTGTTGTATCAGATATTGTATATCAATGTATTATTCATTTATTTCGCTGTGTTATTTACTTAATGTTATAAGCTCCGGCGACTCGGATTTGAACGCTCGAATCTACGACATTCGAGTACGATGTAAAGTATGGATGTCGATTTTCGAGCGCGAAAATCTGGGACGTTACATCCTTGTTATCTTTAAATTATTTCCCTTTTTCTTATGTGATTAGCCATCCGTTTATTTCTATTAATATGTCTACACCTTGTCATCAATTGATAGCACCTATCATATATTACACTTACACAATTTACACTAAACCGTATATATATATTTGATTATACTTACATTATGCCATGTACATGTTGATAATTAATAACATTCAAATAATCAATCAATTTAATTAAAGAGAGAGAGAGAAATGAATGTTTTCTCTTTCCATATAAATAAAGTATCCTCTCATTAATTAAATAAGTTAAGAGAACGAAATGAAAAGTTTCCTTCTCTAAATTACATAAATTTTGGAGAAAGAGACGAAAGGTTTCTTTGTCTAAATTTATTCTTATGAGTAATTGTTGGGTATATTTGATACACTATATATATTTAAGTTTAAATTAGTTATAAACTTCTTTTGATCAAGGTTTAAATAAACTAAGATTTTATTTAAAAACTTTATTAGATTTGATCTAACATACCTTTAGACTTCATAGGCCCAAAAGATTCAAAATGGTAAAAATTTTGAAATTCACCCATTTCTTCCACTACGGGCTGACCCAGTTCCAATGAACCGTGCCTAAAACCCAACCTCGACCATTTAATACTTCATATAAGTAAAAGAGGTAGGTCATTAAATAACCACTTAATACCTTCAGTCCCTTAAGCATGTCCTTTGTATTATGACCCGTACCCTACGGAGACGTCTTACATTAGTCCGACTATTCGTAAGAACTAATAGTCAGATTAGCTGCGAAGATTTACCCTACAAAATTAGGGCTAACCTCACGTTATCTGCAGTTACTTATTATAGGTGATGTCTCACATCAGCCCCAAAGTCACACTATTTGTAGCTAGATTGGCTAGACAGACTTCTGTCTGCTTTTGACTGACCTCGCATTCCTATAATTTAGTCATATTTCATAACACTCTCTAACTATATTATCATGCATCTTACCATATCAATTATTTAGTCCTTATAAGAAATTCTTCTTATTTCACTTCTATAACTAATTACTTTCCTCAGGGGGATTTAAATGATAATTATTAACTTAATCTACTATGCAATTAATACGTTATAATTGTATGTTATTTACGCTAGTTTATACATATAAGTACGCATTTATTAATTTCTATGTGTGTGGAGATTAAGCCCTAAACTAGAGTTTTAAATGTAAAATCTTCTAAAATTATACAAGTATTATTTCCATAATAACATATATACCATAAATCTAATATTCCAAAAACTTACAATTTAATTAATTTTATGCTCTATTCAACTTCTTTTACATGAAATTAGACAAGAGAATTTCCATTCAATTTGTAGAAATAGGCAGTGCAAACTACGAATAAGAATTTGTACCTTACACACCATTTCTTAATCAAATCCTTTAATCAGATCTAAAGAAAAATAATAAGAAGAGGAACAAAAGATAAAACACTTAAATTGCAAAATCCATACAAACTCCATTATTTTAATACAAAACAATTAAGATTCCAACCTAAGAATTGACATTTCACTTTGGGGAATTTTGGGGATTTTCAATATGATGTTTTTGTAATCCAAAACTTTCCAAGGTATATATCAAATCCAAATTACAGTATTCAATTACTAAAATAGAAAAACTAAGATTTCCACTCACATCAGTTCCTTAGCTTCACTCCTCTTTGGAATTGACAGGTCTGCAACGAATTCTTTCAGATATCTTTCCCTTGATATATACAGCATGGGATTTGTATATATGTTAGATTCGGAAAATTAGATGTTTGGAGAAGAGTAGGTTAAGAAAGTAAAAACATAGATATACATGATTTCTTACGTGAAACGATAATGGATTTTTCTGAATCTACGAAGAGACGAATTGACAGAGCTTTACTAGTGTTCTCAAAATATTTTGTGAATAAAAGTGAAGGGCCAGGCTCCTATTTATAGTAATTAGCATGCACATGACCGTCGAATTTAAGTTGGTTTAAAATTATAAAATCTGGAATGTTCATTGCTGCAAAACCCTAGCTGCCACCCTGTGTTCACCGGTCGACCGCCTCCTACCACCGGTGACCGCTGGTGGTCGACCGATCAAGGGTTAGAGTCGACTGGTTCCATTTTGGAAACATTGATTTTCTTTTACCGTTGTCTAATTTATTTTCTTCCTTAATTGGAATTTAACGTTAATGTTAATTTTAACGTTTACTTAACTTCCAAGTATAATTACTGTTAACTTTTGTATTTCAAATTTAGATATTTATTTGAATTTTAATTCTATTTAAATTAATTTTAATCCGAAACTTCAAACATCCATAACTTCCTCGTCTGAGCTCCGTTTTTAACATATTATATATGGAAATTGATCAGAAAATCACCATGAATGCAACCACATAACCTTGGGGTCAAATTCTGACTTTTACAAAATTTCAATTTTTACCCCTATCTTAACTAATTTATCAAATTTATGTATTTATAGTTGATTTTACATGGTGTTAAATACACACACACACACATTCGTAGTTATACACATATTATATTTAATTGTTACATATTAATTAATAAATTGAAATAATAAATAAATTTTGATTTTATTAGAAACAACCAAATTAGATCTATGTTAAATATTAGATTTCGTATGGCTATTAATATCCAATTAGGTGATTTTTTGAAATTTACCCATTTTAATGGTTTCCAAATGGGCCAGATCCATCACTTTTCATGTTTTCGATAACTAATAAAGTCATACTTCTAATAGCTTTGCCTTCATACGATTGATAGTCGCTATCTATCCTTTTGACCAGGCAATATTCGAATGGATTAGACGAATCGAACTTGGGAACTATCAAGGCAAGAAGGCCGGATAGATGGTCCAAGAGTCCAAAAATAAGTACAAATAGAACCGTTGGACGAAGGCCAACCTAACACAAGGATTTTAGGGGCCAAATCCAACATGTGTTGGATCGGTACCGATCCAACCTCCTGGATCAGTACCGATCCACATTTCTTCACCTAAACTTGCACCAGCTCCTCCTATTCACTCTGCTTGATGTTAGATGCTTACTTCAAGTCCTATTTCGTCGTTCTCATGCAATTTTTTGTCAATTTCCATGAGCAGTTGAATCAGCAACTCTACTTATCCATCGATCTATCATTTAGACTCAGAAACAAGAATGGTGCAAACAAGTATTTAATCACAAAGCTGACCACCAATTGAGCCAAGACAAGAAGATCAAAACTGTCTAAATGAAGAATTTATGGATTGGTACCGATCCAAGCCCATGGATTGGTACCGATCCATGATTATTGTTGAGATTTCCACCTATTTTCTAGGAAAAGTGGTCCATTACATAGAAAATGAGGTGGGGATCATAAGGGCGAGATTTTAGGCGTTCTATCTCCATAAATAGGAGGGCGGGGCTCATTTTTAAGAATCTTTTGGATCTTTCTTTCTCTTACTCTAATTTCTTGTAATCACCCATAGATTTATACCGATCCGTAAGAACAACTACTTGTCATCCAGTGATATAGTCAATAAAATCACTAAGTAGACATAGGCCAAGATTAGCCGAACCACTATAAATATTGTGTATTCTTTTCTTGCTCATTTTTATTTACTACCCTTTTTATTTTCTACACAATATTTTGAGTGTTTGTGTCATTTTTAGTTCAAATAATAGCTACTCCCTTCATGTTTAGTGATTAATAACTATAAATTTTGATGTAACATCGGCCCTTTTGAAGTATTTTTTATATTTAGTGCACATATTAGTGTAACGTACTTAATTATAGATATATAACATCACATAAAATGTTTTAATTAATTTTTCTATGGCCAAATGATTTGATGTTGTATTTATTTAGCTATGGACCCTATTGTTAATTCCATGGATATTGATTTTGATGATAACAACCATATAAACATAGTTACTAATGTTTTCCCAAGTTGTATAGAGCATTTTATAGAATATTATATAGGTATATACAAGAATAGGATAATAAAGTTTGACGATTGATCAGTAAATAGAATAGAGATCAAGATTCAGATCAGTAAATGGGTATCGTCTTTCGTTAAGTTGTTTCGAAAATTTATGGAGCAATTCCATTTACATACTTTACGTTCGAAAGATGTGATGTCGTTATCAAACCTCTTCCAGGACGTGGGAAAGTCATTAAAGGATTTCCTGAATCGGTTCCACATAGCTACGACAGAAGTAATAAATTCCAATGATGATATTGTATTTATGGCATTGATTAGGGGGATTCATCTCGAGACTGATTTCAGAAGATGGTTGGAAATGAAGCCCCCGCCGACGAAGGATATTTTCTATAGGAAGGCTAATCAATACCTGCATTTGGAGGAGGCACGAAATCATCCCAGAAGAGGGAGTTCAGCTGAAGTAATACAAAGAAATGACATTATAAAGCAATCCGGAAGGAGTTCTAGAAATGCAGATGTGAATGTTGGCAACAAGAATGATAGTCAGAAACGAAGTGACAATGAGGTCGAGAATCAAAGTCTGATAATAGGAATCATCCCAGGATTCCTAAGTATGATAATTATACCGAGTTGAATAACTCAATCGAGAATATTTATCTGGCAACTTAAGGTACTGAGAAGTACTGAATGTCGGCTCCGAGGGAGTCGACTGAGATGGAGAAGAGATCTGGTACGTTCTATAGGTTTCATGAGATGCATGATCATAACACCAACAAGTGAAGACACTTGCATGATATGATCGAAGATTTGATTTGAAAAAAGAAGTTGCAATAGTTTGTGAAAGCTTTGTAGGATGGCGAGCAAGGAAATTCCAATCCCTTTGGGACGACATACCAAAGGGGCAAGCCGGGCCTAGTGATGAGGAGCCTAGGCGGCTTGGAAAACGTTTAGTGATTAATACAATCATCAGAGGACCACATCCAACAGACAGGAGTTTGAATGAGATGGATATGTATGTTGGTGCACTGAAGCATACTGAGAACGAGAACTGTTTGGTAGTAGAGGGTTGAGCTCTGACAAAATTATTCAGGTTCATGACAGATGACACTATTTTTCAAAACAGAGTCGCTAATGGGGTAAAATCCCTCATAATTGACCCATTGGTTATAATGGCCACCATTGAACCTACTATTGTACGAAA
Source organism: Allium fistulosum (assembly GCA_030737815.1). Classification (NCBI taxonomy): domain Eukaryota; kingdom Viridiplantae; phylum Streptophyta; class Magnoliopsida; order Asparagales; family Amaryllidaceae; genus Allium; species Allium fistulosum. The sequence continues at coordinate 1,219,470,776 of CM060902.1, forward strand.
AGGGTCGATTGACTACGGGAGTTTGGTCAACATTCTATTTAAAAAAGCTTATGACCAAATGCTTTTGGAAGGGAAGGACTTGAAACCGTGTAAATCTTGGATATAGGGATTTAACGGGATGGCTACTAAGCCAGTTGGATATGTGGAACTACCGATGGTGCTTGGTGAGGGCGACCGCAAGGAGTGCGGGTCGTGCCTTTCATGGTGTTGGATATTTACGCTACTTATAATGCATTTTTAGGCCAACCGACGCTGGCTAAATTCAGAGCAGCTATAGAACCTTGGCATTTGACGCTTAAATTTCCTTCGTAGAATAGTATGGGAGCAGTGCACGGATATTAAGGGCTTAGCCATGAGTGTTATGTCATTGAGCTAAAGAAGGTGAGGCGAAAAGAAAAAGGAAATGGTATGGATGGCACTCTCTACATCAAGGCTTCAGACGCATAGCAACCAATGCCTGAGGCATGGCTGGGGCAGCATAGTTGGTTCCATAAGGATATGGATCCACGAAAAGAGCCATTGGATGGAAGGGCAGCTCCTACCGAGTCAACAATGTTAGTTAGGATGACCCGACATGGGTCTCGAAAGTCAGATCATAGCTCGATGTGAGAATGATGAAGGAGTTGGTGGGTTTTCTCCGAACGAAACTGGATGTGTTCGTCTGGATGCACACTGAAATTTGTGGGATCTTGTAACGATCCACTTTTCTAAAACAGTTTAAGCGGACAATTAAACACACATGATCCACTCAAATTGAACGGGAAGGCGGATAGTTAAGGGAAAGAAAGAAGAAAGAAAAGAGAAAGAAAACAAACAACACAAAATCTTATAGCGGAACGAATAATCCATAGTATACATCAAATCTTTACACAAAACAAACTGTAATATATGTATATACAGACATCAATAAAAATATACTAACCTATTTTAGCCCAGACAGTTATAACAATCTGTCTTCACAATTGCTGGTAAATACAATAATGAATGTAGTGGAAAAATAACAATATGCGTGAATACATCTCTAGGCTCCAACTTGTCTCCTGAAGCTCCGAAGCATCCAAACTAAATCTGTAAAAATGCTCGGTCTGACCCGAGCATTATAGTAAAATAACACCCAAGTCAGTCTGGAAAACTAGCATGAGAAAACACACCCAACTAGATTTTAAAGTTATAAAAACCTTTAAAATCAAAAGTATCTCGTAAGACTATGCCGCACATAAACAGAGATTGGTTTTTACCTTACGATAACCAAAACCTTTTCTATAGAAAATCCATTGATATTATAATAATGTCTAAAGGTGAAAATGATAATAATCAAGTAGCTGTGATGCTTGTGAGTGTACATCACAACAATATTAGGTATAAAATCAAAATCGATAAGGCACGTTCGCTAATTGTGTATGATTCTATGGAGGTGCCTTAAGTAATTCGAGAAACGGTCCTCCTGCACAAGGATAAGAGATATCCTTCCAAAGCAACATACATCCCTAGTGATGTACCATAGGAAAAACATAGCTGGTTTCGCTAAGACCGAGTGCATTGCCCCATGCATGCATAACAACTCTAAGTAACGTCTAGGTGGAGCCGACTACAGCCTATGGGTTTGCCAACCCTACTCACCATACCTCTGTCTCTGGTTTTAGTCATTATCGCTAATGAGGCTACGTCTGACATTCTGGCTCACATGTCACCACCAAAATAGATCATGGAATCCCACATGGATTCTCATACCCCAACAGGTCTCGGAACTACACATGAATTCCAACATCTCAATATATCACAAAACTCCTCTATAGAACCGTATATGGTTTCAGAGTGGTTATGGTTTTCGAGTCATCTCTTACGAGTACACTCTTCCGCTTCCTTGGTGTTCCAAAATCCAATCATCGATTTTCCGGAATGCTCAATACCGGTTCTTTAGGAAATAATCAGACAATACACAAGAGCGGGGATAACCCCCTAACCATTTAAGTGGACGGATCTCCTCATTATTTGTCCTAGAAGAACAAAACGAGTTTATATGTACAACATATCACCACAAATGGTAAGTGTACCATATAATTCCCATGTTTCTCATAGATATTTCCCGAGTTAAAATCCTTCGGTGTTAAGTAGGGAATATTTCTGTACCCCCAAAATTAAGAAGGGTTATTTAGGCCAAGATTTAATAGTTGGTTATTTAACTATCAACAAACACACATCCAAATAAGGGATTTATTCGATAGGGAAAAACCAACATTAGTTAAGCACATAAGCAACCACTAGCCTCCTTTAATAAATCTTTCATTCATTTAAAATCACTTCTTAAATTACTTGTACAAAAATACTTTTACAAAGGTATATCCACAAATCCCTATATTTCCAATACTTAGGAAATATTCATATACTTATCTCAACGGTACAAGTATATTCACACACATCACACCTTGTAACTTAGAAAATGCCCCATATACTTATCTCAATGGTATATGTATATTTACAAGATTGAGAAAGATTTCCTTTTTTTATTTGGTTCTAAAAATCATTTATAAACTCCTGGTTATTCTCCAAAACAATTTATAAACCATTTTATAATCTCTAAAAATCATTTATAATCATGTTATAAATTTTCAATCACAGAAAAAATTCTCTTCATACATTTCTAAAATCATTTATATATCCTTTATAAATCCATAAAACCATTTATAAATCTCCTTTAATAAATCTATAAACCCATTTCTAAACTCGTTTATAAATATCTAACTATTTGTAAGACTTTTTCACCTTGTAAATGACATTCCTTTAGGTCTCAAACCATTTTATAAACTACTCTCATAAAATCCAAATAAAACTCTATTTTTGAGTGTCAAACACATTTGCACATTTATAAACAAATAAAGATCATTTACTTCTAAACACTGTTATACAAAAATAATTATTAATCTTAAAACATCAAAAAAATAAAAATAAATCATTTAAAAAATAATAATAATTAATCTTTACCCTTTATTACAAATAATATTAATTTATTTTTAAAACCTTATTAATAAATCCTTATTATTAATTTCAAACCATAACTATTCCTAAAATAATTAACCTTTTAAAATATTAACATTTCGATAAATACTTTAAAGCAGTATTAATTATAAGCAAATAACTTTAAAAAATATTAATATAATTAAATAACTTTAAAATAATATTTATATAACTAAATAACTTTAAATAATATTTTTTCAAAACCCAATTTTGGATTTAAAATCATTTCCTATCTCAAAATCCAATTCCAACTCAATGATAATTTATAGTATTCTTAAAGTACAAATTTGATGCCAATAGTCAGCAAATGCTCAACCAATATCGATATTGATTTCCTATTACTACTGGGTTTCAGTTTTTAACATATAACGATGTCATAACCAATATTTCCAAAAATCAGGTTTATTATCCAATAATTCATGAAACTAGAATATTTGCGAAATTAATTTAACAATAGTGAGGAATCTCGTTGGATCCGTCCAACCTGTCCCCCTCCATCACATACAGTATATAATCATAAAAGTATAAATCAACCGCTTTGAGGCGGGCTGCGTATACAAAGGGTCATCCACTCCTACACGGGAATGTAATAGGATCCCATCCACTCCAGGGGTTGGAATATATCCAAACTAACTAATAAATATAGTAAATCATCCAAACAATCATTCAACAATTTTGTCAACTATATATCATACTAGTTAACTAAAAAGGTGAGTTTAACTCACCGAGATTTCTATTGTCGCAGAGGCATTCCAGTTTGGAACTAAAATCGAATGACGTCCAATTTTAGCCCAAATTTCAACTGTCTCCAAATTTATCGAAACCAGTTCCATTGCCAAGCTTTCTTTATTATGAATGCAACGCAAAAATCCGCATCTCGATTGGACCTCATATGTTAAAGTTATTAAATATATAAGTTTTCAATTTTAAAATAAAACTTTAATTCACTAATTATTTTTTTATTTAAACTAGTTACCCCTAAGCCTTAAACTCCTTCTTCCCAAAATTCTTACTGCCCATTTCCAGTATTCGCTCCATACCATGGCCGACCTTTCAAACCGTCGTTTCTCCCTAATTCATCCATGCCGTTCCCCGAGACCAGCACCATTCTCTCTCTTTCCGAGCCCGACCTTTCCATCACCATCACAACCCGCTCGCACCTCTACCTTTGATTGCAACTTCGTCCTTCTTCCACGGTTGTACAGGCGTCGGCCTTCCTCCCAATGAACCACGACCGCCCAAAACATGGCCGCATGTGCCGCTCAACCTCCTCTGTCCAAATCCGAACTCCATTTCCAGAATCAAAACCAATACACTCCTCAATCACTAACCCTAGTTTGTAACGTACCCAAAAACTTCACTGGAACATTGTCGCACCTCCAAACTTGCCGCTGAGTCTACTAAACTATGACCGATCGAAGATATATTCAATTGCAACTTAACGATATGAACTTTATATTCTTATGAATTTGTTTGAATTTTTTTTTCAAAAACTTAGTTTTTTTTTTTTTGGAGCCTACCGAAAAATAAAAAGGACAATATATTTTAAATATGGAGGTATGGGGTATGACCTGAACGTGGGGTGGTATGGGTAGGGTATGGTAAGTGTATATATATATGTGTGTGTGTATATATATATTATATTTTAATCAAAAATATCAAGTTATTAAATGTATGAAAATCTCGAACTCCTATCAAGACGTGCGGCCTGACGTCCTATACGTAACATCTCTATTCCGAGCACAATGGAACTAGTCTCGAGGCCTAATTCGATCATATACAGAAGATAGCTTTTTAAACCCAGTTATTTAGATAAATTTCTAAAATTAATTTCCACGCATTTCGATCCTGCACAACCAAACGATACGTTCGATCACCATGAAACTTGTTATCATACAATAAATCACTATTACGGATCCAATGAAACTAGTTTCGTTGAAATCCGAGACAGTGTTCCAAAAGGATATATTTATATGTTAATTAAAATGAATTATTGTAAAAACTAGTGTATTCACTTTTAATTCAAATTTAAAAGTTTATTATCTTTATCCCTATCAAAATGGAATTTAAATCAACTTTCAAAATCATTTCCATTCATTTCAAATTCAAGATTCAATTATTTCAATATTCCCAAATATTAAATTCAACACTTTAATTACCCAATAAATCGCTTTATTTGAAATTCAAGATATTTAACTTATAAATTACTTTCCAATATTTAAAATCAATTAAATATTCCAAATTGAAATGACCAAAATTCTGGGTCGTTACATTCTCCCCCCTTAAAAGAATTTCGTCCCCAAAACTACCAAGTAAGAAAAATGCCCAAACCCATTAACTTTTCAAACCAATTAGTTGAAATATATTATAAAATCTCTAAGTCTTTAAATTCATTCATAGTTACTAACTAATACCGTTCCACTCAATCATTTCAGGTTATAACTCAAAATCAATTTTTTAGTTATTAAAAACTTCTTCAAAATTTCTCAAATTTTCTTTAAACGCCTTAAAATTTTGAATTTTTTTGCCAGCGTCTCCTTTGCGCGGAACTATCACTACGGGCCCAATTCAACAAAAGAAAACAAAATCCAAGTGGCTCAATCATAAAACCATCAAACCAAACAACAATATAAAGATGTACCTTTTTGTCGGGCAACCAAATTTTACTTATGAAACCAAAGACATCAACTAGCTCTTGCTTTTATATACCTGCATCTTATTTACCAATGACATCCAATCATATAATTCATAATCATATTACTTTGCATTTTCAATTTTCAACATTTAACTTACTAAAGCCCGTACGATGTACATATATCATTCGTACGTAATATCAAATCTGATCGCTCGCTCGATCACACAATTTCACTTCCGAACTATTATCGTTCAAACGACTACTCTAGTGCGGACTCATATTCGGTTCCTTGATTAGAAACCACATTATTCTTGGACAGCCATATACTATGATAGAGAATTCTAGAATCCATCAAAAATCCATATCCAGTGTTCCCCGTCGCGAATCGAGTGAAAAATTCTAACTTGGACCAATGTAAACCATCTCGAAATCATGTACTCTAATCTGGATCAAACAATTATGCGAATAAATTAATATACGTATGACTTACGTATTTATTTCAATCGGGTTCTTATTATCCAAATTTATATTCATTATTCACCTAGCCTTATTCACATTCATTTATTGCTTAGTATATACCTCCAATACTAATATCACTTAAGAACTATTCCATCTACCTTTACTTAAGTTTATAAACATTTCATACAACACTTCTCATGTTTATGATCACTTCACAACTTAAGTACATATCCATTTCAAATCAAATTCAATTTCATTTAACGCAATTCATTTTTCAATTTCAATATTCAATTCTATCAAACAACATTCTAAACCATATTCAATTCAATAATTTATTTAATTAGTTCATGTTATTAATTCATTTCAAATCACAACTAGTTCCATTTAAAAAATCATTTCCTTTAACTTAACTTAAGTTAAATTTCATTTCAAGGTTCAATACCAAATTTTCTTTTCTTAACATTTATATGCAATAATTTAAATTTTTTTTTAACTTGCTAATTCTCAAAATTTATAAGTTATAAAACTCTTTTTCTCGTATTTCCATAAGACACTTAAATGAAAATTTCCAAAGTCTTAAACACCCTGTTCTTATTTCAAATTATTTTGAAACAATACTATTAGTAATTTCTTTATATTCCAAACCACACTTTTGAATTCTAAAATCAAACTAGTTTTACCAGAACAAAACTCCAACGGTAGCAATTCCTCTCTTGAAAACCCGAAAATGAACGTCGAAGATGATATAGTCATCACCGAAATTATTTTCCAACGACCGAAGTGAGTACAGTGCTTTCTATTTTTTTCTAAATCCCATTTTAAAATATTTCCATTCAAATTTTTTTCCCAAATAATACTATATTATTCTTCCAAAGCCTTTGAAAAACAATTTTCAAAATCAATGGGACTTAAATCCTCACCTTTTTATTGACAAATCATATTTATACATTTCCCTAATATATAGTTTCAGTCTAGTTATATAAAACCGTTCCTTAATTGTTTATCTTTGTTTACATTATAACATTAACAACTTCTATCAAAACAAAAACAACAAACAACAAATGATAATAATCAAATATTATCATTCACTAACACCTAAACACACCACATATGACTATAATAATATATGAAAAATTATTTCTTTATATATATAAAATATAATCTAGGTAAAATTATTTCATTTACCCAATTTTAAAACAATACTATGTCCAATTGCTCTATTCAAGTGTTTAGAGATCCCTATCAATAACGTTAATAACTCATATTGACCAGAATCCATAAGCCACTCAACAGATCAATCAACGCAATATAAAACATTTTTATATCACTAAAAATACGCACTCACACACACACATAGATACACACACACATATACGTATACGTATACACACACTCAAACTCATTCTAGGGTACTACTGATCCTATCTTTAATGAGTAATCCCCACAAAAGCCAATGTTCTCGCTTAAACTTCAGCTCTGATACCACAATGTAACGACCCACTTTTTCAAAATAGTTTAAGTGGATAATTAAACACACATGATCCACCCAAATTGAAGGAGAATGCGGATTGTTAAGGGAAAGAAAAAGAAAGAAGAGAGAAAGAAAACAAACAACACAGAATCTCACAACGAAACGAATAATCTATATTATACATCAAATCATTACACAAAATAAACTGTAATATATGTATATATAGACATTAATTAGAGTATACTAACCTATTCCAGCCTGGACAATTATAACAATCTATCATCACAATTGTCGGTAAATACAAGCATGAATGTAGTAGAAAAATTACCATATACGTGAATACGTCTATGGGCCTCCAACTTGTCTCCTGAAGCTCTAAAGTATCCAAACTAAATCTATAAATATGCTTGGTATGACCTGAGTATTATAATAAAATAACACCTGAGTCAATCTGAAAAACCAGCATGAGAAAACACACCCAACTGGATTTTAAAGTTATAAAAAACCTTTGAAATAAAAAGTATCTCGTAAGACCATGCCGCACATAAACACGGATGGTTTTTTACCTTACGATAACCAAAACCTTTTCTATAGAAAATCCACCGATATTATAATAATGTCTAAGGGTGAATATAACAATAATCAAGTAGTTGTAATGCTTGTGATGTACATCACAATAATATTAGGTATAAAATCAAAACCGATAAGGCACATTCACTAATTGTGTAGGATTCCATGGAGGTGCCCTCAGTACTTCGAGAAACGGTCCTTCTACACAAGGATCAGAGACATCATTCTGAAGCAGCATACATTCCTAGTGATGTACCATAGGAAAAACATAGCTGGTCTCACTAAGACCGAGTGCATCGCCCCAAGCATGCATAACAACTATAAGAAACGTTTAGGTGGATCCAACTGCACCCTATAGGTTTGCCAACTCTACTGGCCATGCCTCCTATCTTTGGTTTTAGTTATTACCACTAATAAGGTTACGTCCTGCATTCTAGCTTATGCGTCGCCACCAAAATAGATCACGGAATCCCACATGGATTCCCATACCCCAACGGGTCTCGAAACCACACATGAATTCCAACATCTCAATATATCACGAAACTTCTCCATAGAACCGTGCATGGTTTTGGAGTGGTTCTGATCGAGTCATCTCTTATGAGTACACTCTTCCGCTTCGTGGTGCTCAAAAATTCAATTGTCAATTTTTAGGAATGCTCAATACCGGTTCTTTAAGGAAATAATCAGATAATACAAAAGAGCGAGGATCATACCCTAACTGTTTATGTGGACGGATCAGAAAGTTAAGGGATGGGATGAAGAGCGATGACTTAAAAGATTTCAGTCTTGATCAGAATGGGTGGTAAAGAAAGAAAGGAAGATTGTGTGTTCCGAATGTAGGAGACATTAGGAAGGAAGTTTTGGAAGAATGCCATCGTTCGAAGTTCATCATTCATTTGGAAGGAACTAAGATGTATCAGGAAATGAAGAGGAGTTTTTTCTGGGAGGGTATAAAGAGGGATGTAGGCTTATGGGTGAAGCAGTGTCTGAACTGCCAACAGGTAAAGGCCGAACATCAGAAGCTAAGTGGGTTACTTCATCCATTAGATATTCCAGTATGGAAGTGGGATTCCATATCTATGGATTTTATAGACGAGTTTCCAAGATCTAATAGAGGAAATGAAAGTATATGGGTCTTAGTGGACATGTTAACCAAGAGTTCCAATTTAATTCCAGTTAAGTCAACTAAGACGGCACCTGTTTTGGCTAAGTTATATATGAAGAATGTAGTTAGACTGCATGGGATTCCTAGTAGTATAGTAAGTGATAGAGATTCCTTATTCACTAGTGAGTTTTGGAAGAGTCTATTGGATATTTTAGGAACCAAGCTCAAGATGAGTACTGCTTACCATCCACAGACCGATGGGCAAACGGAAAGAGTTAACAAAGTCTTGGAAGATTTGTTAAGAGCTTATGTGCTAGATTTTGGGGGATCATGGGAAGACCATCTACACTTAGTCGAATTTTCGTATAACAATTTTTCGTCGATGGAAATTCTATCGGTTTAGAAAACCGTCGAACGAATTTAGATTAAAATTTACTGCAAGCGCACGGCGTACACTTTGTAGTACGTGGCGAATACGGGTCGATTCGCAGGGAATTGATGAGATTTTAAAATTTCCTATTCAATCAAATTAGACCAAAGTGAAATGAAGTTGTTAACTACTAAAGCTAGAATTAAAACGTTATTTAAAAACTATTAAACTAGAGAACAATTTAGAGGCAAATCCACTCTAATATTTTTGTAAATCAACAAACATAGAATTTATGATCTCTAACTTTGATATTAAGTGAAATAAATGTTGCATTTATCATAAGTATGGTTTGTTTATGTTATTAATTAACATAACTCAAACCATCAAACTATAATACAACAATTATACCACTTATAATTCTCATGAAAATGAAGCCAAAGCAAAAGTTATTTTAAGTATGATCTATTTACTATTGTAACTAGTAATATAGATCATCAAATTTCATTTTTACTTTCATTTCAAAATCAAAAATGGATTAGCAAATAATGATGCAACTTGTGTTTATGTTGAATAAGAATAGCTCATTTGCATAAGCAATATAAGCTATCAAACCCACTTGTATAAACTTGCATCAAAACTCACTTCATGAAGCATAAACGAAATGAGATCATAAATCATAAAATATTGAAATTACATAATATTTGAGAGCTTCATTACCCCTAAATTGAAGGGTTTAGCTACTCATTTGTGGCATTGAAGCAACACTTGTAAATTTCAACATGAAAGAGCAAAGAAATGAAAACTAAGCAAAGGAAGAAAGAGAGATTAACTACTAACTAATTGCATAAAAATTAAAGCTACACTACTTGCATAAATGTAAATCTAAGCTATGAACATTAAAGGAAAGAGACCATAGAAATAAACATTTACAATAAACCAAAGAAAAGCATGTAGAAAAGAGAGAAGAAAGAGGCTTGGAAGCCATTTTTATTTCATATAACATTTAGCTTACAATTTGATCTCTTAATTTCCTAAGTAAAATGAAAGAGTAGATGATGTTTTCATGTACACAAGTGGGCTATTTAAACATGCATAAAACCATAATTCCATTTTTAAGGTGCTTCCGAAAATGCCCTTTAGGAAGTGTGGCCACCAAGTAACCATTAGCCACTAATTAATCCCTCATTAAAAGTGCATGAAGCTTTAACCTCCACTTAGTTGTCCATTAGCTCATAATTGTACATTTAGGTAAGTGGGTGGGGTCCTCCATGATCTTGAACTTTAATTATTTCCTCTTCATTCCTTTGTATTTCCTTGTGCATGCATATATCATCATGAATCCCACTTCCATAAGCACCAAAATATCCTATAAAAATCATAAAAATTGTCCAAGTAAAAATTCTTAAACTAACACATGCACACAAATGACCATTTTGCCCCTGAATGAAGATGAAAATATGATGGTTTGAAAATAATCGAATTTTGGTTTTAACATGTAAAAATGCCCAAATGTGATGTTTATTTAAATAAAAAGAGATAAAATATGGATGTAAATATATGCACATTTACGTGCACATCAAATACCCCCACACTTATCTTTTTATTCATCCTCGAATAAAGGAAAACTAAGATAAATCCATTTTCATAGGGAGCACGATTGCATTGAGCATATGCAACATGAAGTGACCCACTTCTTCCTATTCTAATTTATGTGATTTTTTTTGTGAGGTTTTTTTTACAAGTGATCACTTCTTTAATTCATTTCCCCCAAGATCCTAAATCTTACCAATATAAAAATATTAGTACATGAATCAAAACATGTCATTTATATATGTGAAGATATATAAATGTTTCTTTGCCCATCAGAGTAATTAAAATTGCAAAGAAAAATCAATCACATAATATTCTCATATCTGAGAGATATTATGTCACATAGCTTCTTTCTGGTTTTAATCCTTTTTATTTTTTTTCTTCTTCTTTAACAAGCTAAATTCTTTCTTAATTTGAATAATATTCTTTTAATATTTTCTTATTTTATTTTCCAGCTTGTTTCTTAATCCAATTGATCAATTTCCAGATTTTCAATCAATACTTTCCTTTCATTTGTGAAATCAGGAGTTTAACACTTATAGTTTTTCTTCTGAATTTTCCATACTAAGTGTTAAAACAACTCAAGCTTGTGAGTCTAGCCCGGGGTACTCATTCCTTTCACTAATGATATTTTTATGTCATGTACAAGTACTTATATTTGGATTTATGATGTATGTAACAGTCCTATGATTATTATGGTAGTAGTGTGAATTAAAGCCCAGTCAGTGGGAAAACAATACAAGTAAACAAATGCTAACTTAATCTAGCATACCAAGTAAAATTTTGCACATATATGTAAACATCATGTTCCAGACAATTTATTTAAAGAATCAAACCCAAAATGAGACTGTGGTGCAGACCTCTAATGGGTATTGAATGATGGCTATTGACATAATCCAGGTTGCAGTGAGGTAATGGTCATGCTTAACCTTCAACCAAATTCTTTGATATTGTAGACTCTTAAAGTTTAAACAAGACCAAATGCAAACAGACTTTAGACAGTATTTGATACAACTGAATATTGTCTAATATGGTTATAGTGAAGGCTACTAGTACTACACATACATCATTCTATAACACATTGGATTACTGGAAATCAGACATGTAAGAAAGATTTGTGGACTAAAACTTTCAAGCTTCTCATGGTCTTATATCAATTTATAAGTCATGATCAAGCCTTACTGACTAAACCAGAACAGGTTCAACCATCACTTAGCAGTTCTACTACATGCATGATCAAAAGATAACCACTGCAGTTTCACTATTTAAAATTTATCAGATATGTTAAAGAAAGTATGTCCATATATCAAATTACATGGCATAACTTCCTTCATCACAGTCTACCAGAAAACATCATGATCAGTTACTTAGATCTGTAGCTCAAGACACATATAATACTTAAGTTTTACAAATTCTTTTCAAATAAACCAAGCCATTACAATACTGAAAGGTTTGCATAGACTTAAGAAAGTCTGCCTAGCTATCTTTATTACAATGAACTACTGCATTTTCAGAAACTCAAGTAGGTCTTCTAAATTTCCAAGCAAGCAAGTTATTCATACATCTCTTCCTGCAGCAATATTTTGAGCTGCCTTAATAAAATGAGACACCCCAAATATTGCAAGGGCAATAAATAGGGTCAAAATAAAATTCTGGTATGAGTGAAATCAATATTAAAAATAACTTGTATAATTCTTTTAAGACTGTGCAGAGATCATATAGGGTTTGATGCTTTCCAGTTCCATAATAAGCTTTAGCGTTTATATAATTAAACCTATACATCAAGCATACATTCAAGCAGTCATCCATCCAATTTGTTCAATTGTACATGTACAAAACTCCTATGGATTTAAACTCTTAAATTCCACAGTCTTCATTTCCAGTTCCATTTTACATTTTTATATGGTCTAAACTCTTGCCTTTGAACACGAGGTGTGCATTGCAAAGGACTCAAAACTGTTAACCTTTGCTCAGAGGACTTCAGGACTTGAACAAGTCATGCACATACCCATCATCCACCTGATGATGAGTAGATCAAGACACCTCTTCTAAATTACTTTGTAATTTAGAGACCATGCATATTTATTCATTTAAGGAATTTTCCTTTTTAACTCTAGAAATACTCTTGTAATCCTTTCTTCATTTCATAAGTAAGGAATTTAATTTCCTTAAAAATCATATCTAAACATACCAAACATTCATACCAAATTTCACAACCCATTTCAAAGTCATTTCTGCTTGATCACATTTTTCTAATAACCTGCTAGTACAATAGTTTCTAGAAATTTTCCTCTGCTTAAATAAATCTACTAAAATCATAATAAATACCATATTTGTTTTTAATGTGAACATAGGATGTGGTTTTTGAGAAAAACCCAAAAACATATTGGATTTTGATCTGAACAAATCAGCACATTTTTACAATATTGCTTTGTTCATATCAATTTTTAAATGGACTAGACATGAGCATAAACCTCTTTGTTCATACTGCCTAATCCATTTTTTTAATACCCTATTTCTCAGTAAATTAATCAAATTATTATCTTATAAAAACTGAGTCATAAACTCATTTTTGTAATTAGGTTATATGATTTATTAAACAAATTTTCAAAACAGAAATAGTCAATACCAAAAAAAAATCAAAACAGCAACCAACAATTCAACTAAATACCATTCATGATCATCAAATATTTATTCAGAGAAACAAAGATTAACAGAAATCATAATATGATTTTCATATATAAAATAATTGGCTGCCCTTACTTGGGTCTTAATGCCATACATCTCATAAGTGATTATCACTCACCTTTCTCTTCTTTTCCCCGAGAATGCCTAAGCTTGCAAACAGTGTGAGCTCTTCTCCTTTCTATTTTTTTTGAATTAAACTTCTGTTTTTCCTCCCTAGAGAAAACCTCTGCCTTACCCTTTGATTTAAATCATTTAACTAGGGTTTTAGTAAAGGAAACACCCATTTTATCCTCACAACAATAAAAGAAGCCTGTATGCATGTTTATGGCTAATTTGGCCATTTTCTTTTTATTTCCATTTCAGGTGAAAACAGTTGTTTTCCTCTTTTCTGAATGCATGCTATTTGCATGATTCTTACCTGCACATTGTTTTCCTATGACTCAACTTGACAATGTATTTTTATTATACCCGAGTTATTTTCCATGTTTCTTTTTATAAGTTTTGTTTTTAACTAACATAATTTACCATTTGCTTCTTTCTTGATTTATTCCAAAAATGCATCCATACTCATAAATATTGTTTGACTGATTTCTATGCATTTTTAATTATCAAGGGGATTTTTATTTTATAATCCCATACTTCTCTAATCATATGTATATATATTTTCTATACAATATTCACATATATACAAGTCATGTGAACTTTAGAATTCATTTTACACTTAATAATTTTCCTCTCATCACTGTATAAAAATAATTATTCCTTGCATAATTACCTCACTCACTTCTGATATTCATTTTCAAACTATTTTTATTCTTTGGTTATTTATATAATACATATGTATATATATATATTTACACATAAAATATGTGAATATAATGCTCCTCTTTACTCAGCTATTTTTCTCCCCATTTATTCACTCTTGGTATTTATTTTCCCTTTAAATTAATTTTTATTCCCAAAAATTTTGGGTCTTCACACAACAAGCCGTTAAACCTCTGGGTGTCCCTAGTAGGACGAGTGTTGTCTCGTGAGGGTTTTCAACGGATACTACCCACAAAATCCAAACGCAAAGTGAAAATATTTACAAAATGCAAGATTTATTTACAATGGGATGAATGCAAGTTTTTGAAATATTTACAAATGAAGGATTCACTTTCAATTCGACACTCATAAGTTAAATCTAGGTTTTGGTCATTATTTTGAAAAATTTAAGTCGTTTACTTGTCAAAATTTCCAACAAAAATCAAGTTATCATAGCAAATAGACAATAGTTTAACTCGTTGTTTCGGTTGATAACACAATGTAATTATGAAATGGATCCTTAGTTGATTATCAAAGTTTATTAAAGTGGTATTTTCATTTCTTTTCAATAACAAATCAAATCAAATAAGTAAAAATAGTGCTAGGATTTCAATTGCTTGCTCTCTCATTATTTGTAAAAAAAATTACATACCTAGCTCAGGTAAACTGAGGCCAGATATACCACCGATGCACTGCCTTTCGGGCTTATGTGAGGGGAGTACAGAGCATGGCGAGTGCACATACTTTCATGCATACACCTATCGACCGTAGGTTGTTTTTATTAAGTCTGTTCTATTTTTTCTTTTTTTACATGTGTTCCATACATGCATAACCATGAGGACTTTTAAATGAGTATGAAAGCACATAATCAAAGATTCCAAGTAATTCACCCATGCATAACCATGAGGACTTTTAAATGAGAGTGAATACTTTGGATGTTATTATTGTTATTATATATATATATTTAAGAGAGAGAGAGAGTTTTGCAAGATCATCTTAGCACCATTTAACTTAGAAGACAAAAATGTTATATCCTTTACTTTAAATTTACCACTTTTTAAACAAAGATTTTAATTAGAACATACTTCATAATTAACATAGATGAACCTTCCTATATACTAGTTGACCGTTGTTATTTGTAATCAAACTTCATTTTTATTTTTGTTAAGACAAACAAATTTTCAAAAATTTCAATATAGTAACCAAAACCTATACCTATCCCCTAGTGTTTCTTAAAAAATAAATCAAAATGGTAAAAAGAAAATGTTTTTGAGATATAGGAGTTTTGAGATTTTTTTTTAAAGTAAGAAAATGAAAATTCAAAAATGCCATGAAAAACTAAAAAATAAAATTGAAAATGAGAACCCCCCCCACACTTAATTTTGACTGTGTCCCCATAGTCAATGCATGATATAATGAGTGTAACGGGAAAAATATGTACATATTTACAAAAAGAGGGATAACAATCTTACTAGATGTAGCTTGGCTCATGAAGGATCATGAGCTCCTCCTCTTGGTTATTTGGCAATTCCAAGAAAGGTTTCAAACGATGACCGTTGACTTTGAAAATTGATCCATCCCTGGGGTTTTCTATTTCTATGGCACCATGTGGAAAAACAGTTCGTACCACAAATGGTCCGGTCCATCTTGATTTAAGTTTCCCCGGAAATAAATGAAGTCTCGAGTCATATAAAAGAACTTTCTGGTTAGGCGAAAAAAATTTTCTTAGGATTGACTTGTCATGAAAAACTTTTGTTCTTTCTTTGTAAATTTTCTCGTTTTCATACGCGTCATTTCTAAGTTCTTCTAGTTCGTTGAGTTGCAATTTTCGGTTTTCGCCAGCTTTTTCAAGGTCAAAGTTTAAGTTTTTTATTGCCCACAACGCTTTGTGTTAGATTTCAACGGGTAAATGGAAAGCTTTACCGTAAACTAAACGAAATGGGGACATCCCAAGGTTAGTTTTAAAAGCAGTACGGTAAGCCCAAAGCGCGTTGGTCAATTTCTAAGACCAATCTTTTCGATTTTTGTTGACAGTTTTCTCCAAGATTTGTTTTATTTGACGATACGGAACTTCAACTTGCCCATAAGTCTGAGGATGATACGGAGTGGATAACTTGTGGGTTATCGAGTATTTCTACATTAATGTTTCAAAAGAACGGTTACAAAAATGGGTTCCATTATCACTGAATATTGTGTGAGGTGTGCCGAACCTTGAAAAAATGTTTTCTTTGAGAAATTTCACAACAATTCTATGGTCATTGGTCTTGCATGGAACGGCTTCGACCCATTTTGAGACGTAATCAACAGCGAGAAGGATATACAAGTTTCCAAAAGAATTGGGAAAAAGTCCCATAAAGTCGATACCCCAAACATCAAAGATTTCGATGGTAAGAATGGGGTTTAGAGGCATCATATCTCGTCGAGAAATTCTTTCAAGCATTTGACATCGATCACAAGTTTTACAAAATTCGAGTGAGTCTTTGAAGAGAGAAGGCCAATAGAAACAACACTGAAGCACCTTTTCCGCAGTTTTTCGAGGACCAAAATGTCCACCGCACGCTTGATCGTGGAAAAACGAAAGAACACTCCTTATCTCATTATCCGGAATGCAACGTCGGATGATTTGGTTGGGACAATATTTGAACAAGTATGGATCGTCCCAATAGAAATATTTCACTTGGGACATGAATTTGTATTTGTCATGTTTGGACCACGATGAGGGAGTTTCTTTAGTGACTAAGTAGTTCACTATATCAGCGTATCATGGGTCGATAGAAATTGAAAGAAGTTGTTCATCGAGGAAGTTTTCATTGATCGGCAAAGAAGATGGTGCGTTCGGAAGACGAGACAAGTGATCGGCTATGACATTATCGGATCCTTTTTTGTCTTTGATTGTAAGGTAAAATTCTTGAAGTAAAAGGATCCAATGAATCAAGCGGGATTTGGCATCCTTTTTAGAGAAGAGATATCGAAGTGCGGAGTGGTCCGTGTACACAGTAATGTGTGACCCTATCAAGTATTGTCAGAATTTTTTGAGAGCAAAAACGACAGCTAGAAGCTCTTTTTCTGTTGTTGTGTAGTTGAGTTGAGCGTCGTTCAAAGTCATACTCGCGTAGTAAATCACGTGAAGGATCTTGTTGATGCGCTGTCCTAAGACAGCACCAACGGTAAAGTTTGAAGCATCACACATTATTTCGAAAGGAAGATCCCAATTGGGCGCACAAATGATTGGAGCAGAAATGAGTTCGTTCTTAAGACGTTCAAAAGAAGAGATACAATCAGAGTTAAAATCGAAAGGAACGTCTTTTCCAAGAAGAGTATTTAAAGGACGAGCGATTTTACTAAAGTCTTTCACAAAGCGTCGGTAAAAGCCAGCGTGTCCTAGAAATGATCGAATGTCCTTAACAGTTTTGGGAATGGGTAGGTTTGCAATTACGTCGATTTTCGCTTTATCTACCTCAATGCCTTTATTTGAGATGATATGTCCAAGGACTATGCCTTGTTTGACCATAAAGTGGCATTTTTCCCAATTCAAAGTCAAATGTTTTTCTTTACATCGATTTAGAACCAACTTGAGATGATGCAAACATTGGGAAAAAGAATCGCCAAAGATTGAGAAATCATCCATAAAAACTTCTAGAAAGCGTTCAATCATGTCGAAAAAGATTCCAACCATGCATCGTTGGAAAGTCGCAGGGGCGTTACAAAGTCCAAATGGCATACGTCGATAAGCGAAGGTACCGAATGAACACGTGAAAGTCATTTTCTCTTGATCTTCGGGGCGATGGGAATTTAGTTATAGCCGGAATAACCATCAAGGAATCAGTAAAATTCGTGGCCGGCTAAACATTCGAGCATTTGGTCAATAAAGGGAAGAGGGAAGTGATCTTTTCGTGTTGCGACATTTAATTTTCGATAGTCAATGCAAACACGCCATCCCGTTTGAGTACGAGTTGGAATAAGTTCATTTGAATCGTTCTTGACAACGGTTAGCCCAGACTTTTTTGGTACAACGTGAATTGGGCTAACCCATGAACTATCAGAGATTGGGTAAATGATTCCGTTGTCGAGGAGTTTAAGAATTTAATCACGCACCGCATCTTTCATTTTTGGATTAAGCCTTCGTTGTGCGTCACGAACAGGCTTGGCATCGTCGATTAAATGGATGCGATGTTGAACAATAGCAGGGCTAATCCCCTTTATATCGGAGATCGACCATCCAATCACTTCCTTGTTTTTCGAAAGAATAGAAAGTAAGGAGGTTTCTTGGTCAAGAGAGAGAGTTGTAGAAATTATGACGGGTAACGTTTCGTTATCACCTAAGTATGCGTACTTAAGGTGATCGGGAAGTGGTTTGAGGTCCAACTTCGGGAGTTTTTCGATCAAAGAATTGGGTTGAGATTCAGACTCTACTGGAAGCGATTCAAAGGGATGAGTGTATTCAATTTCGCTGGGAATTTCGTGAAACAATTTTTCATATTCAGCTTCGCGTTCTTCGCTAAGGTCAATTGTCTCGTTTTCGAGGTTTTCGTGAATGGCACTAACTTCCAACGTTTGGTCATGAGGTTCGTTTGATTGGCTTTCAAGATTGAAAATGTTGAGATCCAAAGTCTTGTTTCCAAAAGAAATTTTCATCGAACCGTTACGATAATTGATTAAGGAATTTGAGGTGGCTAAGAATGGTCGGCCTAAAATCAATAGAATTTGACTCGAGGGATTCGTCACGGGTTGTGTTTCGAGAACGATAAAATCAACGGGGAATATGAATTGCCCTATTCGAATGAGCACGTCCTCGATTTCTCCCACGGGCTTCTTAATCGAGCGATCGGCAAATTGAAGCGTGACTATTGTGGGTTTGAGCTCACCTAAGCCTAATTGTTCGTACACAGAGTATGGAATCAAATTGACACTCGTGCCTAATTCTATCAGACATTTGTTAATCGTCTTGTCTCCAGTTGTACATGAAATCGTACGGCAGCTAGGATCTTTGTAATTTACAGGCATGGATTGGGACAAGACTTCACTCAAACTGGCGGCTAAGAAGACTTTTTTGGGCACTTGAGTGTGTCGCTTTTGGGTACAGAAGTCCTTAAGGAATTTCGCGTATGTTGGGACTTGCTGAACGATGTTAAGGAGCGGAATGTTAACTTTGACTTGTTTAAAAATTTCCAACATCTTTTCCATTTGGTCCGAGTGTTTCTTAGGTCGAAGACGATGTGGAAATGGGACACGATACTCGGTAGGTAGGTCTACTCGAGTAGAAGAAGAAGAGTTTTGACTGGCATTCGATTCAACGTTTGGCTCCACGTTCTGTTCAGATTCATTTGTTGTTTTAGAAGTATCGAGAGAAGTTTCCGGTAAATCGTTTGGATTAACGACTTGATTATCGATTTGTTTCCCGGAATGCAGAGTTGTGATAGCATTCAATTGGGTGACGTTGCTATCTTGAACAACATGGGCTTGATTTGAATTTGCGTTTTGATTTCTGGGATTTGAAATGGGTTGGCTTGGGAATGTTCCTCGTTCACGTTCGCTCACAGACGTGGCTAATTGACTCATTTGCATTTCGAGTTTTGCAATTGATTGGTTCGTGTTTTGCATATATGAAGTCAATAAATTTTGCAAATTGCTATTTGATTGAAGGCTTTGAGCGGTTGCTTTAGCCAACGTTTCAAGAGTTTTCTCAAGTGAAGTTAAACGTTTATCATCTTGGGGAGGATAAGCAGCATTTTGTTGCGGTTGATTATGCGACGGACCCGCAAGGTTTGGTTGAAAATTGTTGGGCTGAAAGGGAGGATTCGAAGCATTATTCGGAAATGCTGGCAAATTGGGACGAATCGTATTTGTGTTGGGATTGTTTTGGTTCCACGCAAAATTCAGATGATTTCTCCAACCAGGGTTGTACGTTGGAGAAAACGGGTCATTTTTGGCTTTAGTGAAAGCATTGATTTGTTCGACATAATTGGGACACTGATCGGCTATATGATTAGGATCGTTGCATTTATACCACATCGGTTGGGAAGTTTGGTTCATTTGATTCGATGAGAAAACGTTATCGAATTTTTTAATCATTGCGTCGATCTTAGCTTCCAAAGCAACAGAGGATCCTATCGAGTGTGCACTCGATCGTGAGTAAACTGATTTTTCGTTCGATCGTTCCCATTGGGATGATTTTTTGGCGAGGTTTTCAAGAAATTGCCAAGCATCGTCGTGATGTTGGGAAAGAAAGTTGCCTTGGCACATTGATTCGAGCATGGTACGTGAGCTATTTTCGAGTCCATCGTATAAAATTTGGCAAATCGTCCATTTTTCGAAATTATGGTGTGGACATTTTATCAAAAGCTCTTTGAATCTTTAAAAATATTTTCCGAATGGTTCCCCCTTCTATTGATGAAAGTTTACAATTTCGTTTCGGATTCTACTCGTTTTTTCCAAAGGGTAGAACTTTTTTAAGAAAGCTTTTACGAATTCTTACCACGTTTTAATCGAGTTCGATGGTAAGCTGTACAACCATTTTTCAGCGTAATCCGTAAGAGCGAATGGGATTAATCGAAGTTTGATTCCGTCATCAGAAAGTTGTTGGAGTTTAATGGTTGCACAAACTTGTTCGAATTTAGTCAAGAAGATGTATGGATAATCGTGTTCGAAATTGCCAAATTTTGGAAGAGTGGCAATATGGTTTAAGTGAATTTCGAAATGGTTACCCGTAGGGGCGGGTAACGTGATGCAAGATGGAATTGAAACTCCATCGGGAAAGATTCTATCCATAAGAGTTCGAGGCGCGTTTTCGTTTTCCATTTCGGGAGGATCATCTATTCGAGTTAAACGGTTTGTAGAAGGGTTGCGAGTCCAACAATTTGTTGTTGTGTCACGAGTCCAAGTACTCATGCACAAGTGAAAGTCGAGAAGAGAAAGAAGTTAGAATCGAGTTTTGTGAATGAAAGAAGATTTGAAAATCGAAGTGAAATTTTTTTAGAGGAAGAAAAATAGTTACCAAGTGAAATTTATTTTCGAAAGAGAAGTTTGATTTTTGTTTTTCAAATTTTTATAATTTTTTTGTTTTTGTAAAATTTTTTTTTGTTTTTTTTTTGAATTTTTAAATTTTTGTTTTTTTTGTGGAATTAAAAACTAAGTTAAGAAAAATTTACAATTTTTTTTTGGATTTTGGATTTTGGATTTTTTTTATATATGCATGAACTAATGCAACTAAATGAATGCAAAGGACTTAATTATAGTTTTTTTTGTCCTTAGTAGTTCCTAACCCAAAATTGTATAATCACACTTTGTCTTAAATCAACAAAAATATTTCTCAGCCAGGTAACGGGCAGTGGTTATCGGTGCACCACGAATCACCGTAGCAATGCAGCCGAAGGTTTAAGTACCTTCAGAGGAACAACCAGTATAATATTTACGTATCACCGTAATTTTTATAACTGGTTATTACTCTGCCGTAGCCTAGACACCAAGAAATAAAATTGTTCAAAGAAAACAACTGTGAAGATACAATTAAGCCCTAAATGAGCTTGCGACACCCTTAAGTCGAATGTCTAACCTTTATTATTAGTCAAATTCTACGATGAAATGCGTTTGTGGGCTAAGGAAAGGGTGATGAAATCCCTCACCTTATGTGAATTGGGGTATTGCCCTTAGAAAAGAAAATAAGATGAGATGGATGTAAAACAAAAATTAAACGTAAATTTACAATGCAACTAAAATGAAGTTTGTTTTTGTTTTCGGATTTTGTAGATTTTTTTTGTATATATAAATGCAAGCAACCAACAATGCACTAGAGATGAAAGCACAATACCAGAGTGTGCAGATTATTAGCAAATTTTTTTTAAGCGGCAATTTTTTTAGCAAGGCAAAGCAGTTTATTTGGGCAAGCACTTCTTCCTTTTGAATTTCTGCTTTGGCAACCAGAGATGAACACAAGATACATTCAACAATTTTTTTTAATTATTTAGTATGTTTATCAGAGATGAAAAACAAAATAAGCGAAAAACAAAACAATTGAAAATAAAATAAATGAAAACTAAAACAAGTGAAAACAAATGAAAATTAAACAAAGTTGATTTTTTTCGGATTTTTTTTTCTTTTTAGAGAGGAAACGTAAAAGTAGAGTTTTACTTAAAAAAAAAAAATTTAGTTGAAGAAAGAGAACAAAGTAAACTAAACAAAATAAAACAAATGAAAACACCAGAAAACAATTTGAAATTTGTTATTTTTTTTAAATTTATGTTGGAACTAAAACAAAAAAAAACAAAAGGAATAAAAGAAAATAAAAAAAATCAGGCCCACACCCACAAATGTTGTAACCCGGCCCAATATGCTAAACAATTCAAACACCCCCAAATCAGTTTATCCCCATATTCACCTCGATGTTCTCTCTTAAAAAAATATATCGAAATCGAACAAAAAATAAAAAAACAGAAGAAAGAAAAAAAAAGTGTGAAATCGCGAAGTCTAAGACGAAGAAAAGGAGCAAGGCAACCTCGCGACCGTCTTCGAACTGCGATGGGGTTGGGTTTGCGTTTGTTGGCAAATTGTTGTTGGCAGCGAGGAGATGTCGATTTGAGGTAGGGGTAAGTTGGAAGTCGCGAGCAATGTCTGGTTGTAGGCAAAAATTGGACTTGTAAGTTAGTGAAGGACACTGTAGAAGGAAGTTTACGCAGAGATGTCAGGCGATGGCAGTGGTTAGGCGATGGCAGTGAAGAGTTTCTGGGTTGAAGAAGTTGGAAGTTGTAAGGTAAAGAAGGGGAATGCAGCAGTTTGTAGGAGGAAGAACGGTGGTTGATGGAGGAGAGAGGTTGTCAGTGTTGGAAGTGGTATTCATGCACAGTAATAATGCTGGGTAGAGGGATGTTCGCTGGTGGTAGCTTGGTGACAGGGGAGGTGATGTATCGGGTATGTTTTGTCAGCAACTGTATGGTGTTGTTTTTTGTTGAAATGGCAGTTGATTGCACTGATATGGCAGTGGAGTGGTTGGCAGTAGGATGGAAGTTGAATGGTGATCAGGGAGGTTGGTTTGTTGTCAGCGGAGGATCTTGCTTGCTGTTGGTTGTATTTGTTGTGAGATGTATGGGGTAGCTGGTCAGGTTATGATGATGGTATTGGTTGTTCGATGAATGGATGGTGAAGTGTGTGGTAGATTTGCATGGTTGTAGGTGAATGTTGGTGGTTGATGGGCGATGAAGCAGGCTTGGTGGCTGAATCAGAGTGTTTACAGTAGTATCTGGTGGTGACAAAGCAGTAGATAAGTTGAGGCAATGCAGCAAGAAGTGGGGTAGGGGGTTTAGGGGTGTGGTTGTACTTTGGGTCAGAGAAGGCAACAGTTACAATGGTTGAATGGGATGTTTTGACACTGGCAGGAGTGGCTGCATGTATGTGCGAGACACTGTGGTGAAGTGTTTAACAGAAATGTAAGTGGTTATATGGTTTGTGAAGGGGACAGTTTAGGATTGAAGTGAATGAAGTGGTTTGAAGGCAGTATGTATGGCAGAGATGATGTGTATTGTAGTGGTCGTTTAGAAGTTGTTGTGGTACCTGATGGAAGAAGCTGAAGTATGTTGCAAACAGTAGGATATATGTATGGGTTGACAGAAGTGTTTGTGGAATGGTTAAAGTTAGTTGAATGCAGTGATGTTTTTTTTGTTGAAGTAGAAATGAGAGGATGTAGAAGATGTTTGAGGCAGAGATGAAACTATTTTAAATTAATGGTGAGGTGGACTGTGTTTAAGCAGTGGTATGGTGATGTGGTTGGAGATGAATGTTGTTGTAGGAGAGGTTTGTATTGCAGGTGTGGTCGACATGTCATGTTTAGTGGTTGTGAAAGAGAGGTGAGTCGGTTGATGGTGCTGTTGTTTGTGAGAGGAGATGGCTGGTATGGAAGGGGTTTTGATGGGTTGTTGTACTGGTATGGTAGAAGGGTCTGTGGTGAATGATGTATGGGTAAGTTGATGGTTGAAAAGGGAATGTGGCTGATGCAAGAATGTAACAAAATGCAGAATAAAGATGCAGGATGTAACAAAAGACTTGATGAAGGATGTAACAAGAAGATATGCAGAGGCAGTGGAGAAATGCAGAATGAAGATGCACAGAGAAGAGCAAATAAAGGCAATGCAATTTTTTTCTTTTTGTTTATGTAAATTGTGAAATGAAATGCAAAGAGTAAAATGAAATGCAAATTGTAAATGAAATAGAAATAAAATATTTTTGTTTTTTTTGAAATTGTGAATGTTGTTTTTTTATATGAAAATGCAAGCAAAAATCAAACAAAAAACAATTTTTTTTAATGCGAACAAAAAAAAAATAAACACACAAAACAAAACAAAACTAATCCGAAGAATAGAAAATTAAAATCAAAACAATTCCCCAGCAACGGCGCCAAAAACTTGTTCGTCGACGGAAATTCTATCGGTTTAGAAAACCGTCGAACGAATTTAGATTATAATTTACCGCAAGCGCACATCATACACTTTGTAGTACGTGGCGAATACGGGTCGATCCGCTGGGAATTGATGAGATTTTAAAATTTCCTATCTAATCAAATTAGACCAAAGTGAAATGAAGTTGTTAACTACTAAAGCTAGAATTAAAACGTGATTTAAAAACTATTAAACTAGAGAACGATTTAGAGGAAAATCCACTCTAATATTTTTGTAAATCAACAAACATAGAATATATGATCTCTAACTTTGATATTAAGTGAAATAAGTGTTGCATTTATCATAAGTATGGTTTGTTTATGTTATTAATTAACATAACTCAAACCATCAAACTATAATACAACAATTATACCACTTATAATTCTCATGAAAATGAAGCCAAAGCAAAAGTTATTTTAAGTATGATCTATTTACTATTGTAACTAGTAATATAGATCATCAAATTTCATTTTTACTTTCATTTCAAAATCAAAAATGGATTAGCAAATAATGATGCAACTTGTGTTTATGTTGAATAAGAATAGCTCATTTGCATAAGCAATATAAGCTATCAAACCCACTTGTATAAACTTGCATCAAAACTCACTTCTTGAAGCATAAACCAAATGAGATCATAAATCATAAAATGTTGAAATTACATAATATTTGAGAGCTTCATTACCCCTAAATTGAAGGGTTTAGCTACTCATTTGTGGCATTGAAGCAACACTTGTAAATTTCAACGTGAAAGAGCAAAGAAATGAAAACTAAGCAAAGGAAGAAAGAGAGATTAACTACTAACTAATTGCATAAAAATTAAAGCTACACTACTTGCATAAATGTAAATCTAAGCTATGAACATTAAAGGAAAGAGACCATAGAAATAAACATTAACAATAAAACAAAGAAAAGCATGTAGAAAAGAGAGAAGAAAGAGGCTTGGAAGCCATTTTTATTTCATATAACATTTAGCTTACAATTTGATCTCTTAATTTCCTAAGTAAAATGAAAGAGTAGATGATGTTTTCATGTACACAAGTGGGCTATTTAAACATGCATAAAACCCTAATTCCATTTTTAGGGTGCTTCCCAAAATGCCCTTTAGGAAGTGTGGCCACCAAGTAACCACTAGCCACTAATTAATCCCTCATTAAAAGTGCATGAAGCTTTAACCTCCACTTAGTTGT
The DNA here is from genome assembly GCA_030737815.1 of Allium fistulosum. NCBI lineage: Eukaryota > Viridiplantae > Streptophyta > Magnoliopsida > Asparagales > Amaryllidaceae > Allium > Allium fistulosum. The sequence continues at coordinate 1,219,497,094 of CM060902.1, forward strand.
CCATTAGCTCATAATTGTACATTTAGGTAAGTGGGTGGGGTCCTCCATGATCTTGAACTTGAATTATTTCCTTTTCATTCCTTTGTATTTCTTTGTGTGTGCATATATCAACATGAATCCCACTTCCATAAGCACCAAAATATCCTATAAAAATCATAAAAATTGTCCAAGTAAAAATTCTTAAACTAACACAAGCACACAAATGACCATTTTGCCCCTGAATGAAGATGAAAATATGATGGTTTGAAAATAATCGAATTTTGGTTTTAACATGTGAAAATGCCAAATATCATGTTTATTTAAATAAAAAGAGATAAAATATGGATGTACATATATGCACATTTACGTGCACATCAAATACCCCCACACTTATCTTTTTATTCGTCCTCGAATAAAGGGAAACTAAGATAAATCCGTTTTCGTAGGGAGCTAGATTGCATTGAGCGTATGCAACAAGCCGTTAAACCTCTGGGTGTCCCCAATAGGACGAGTGTTGTCTCATGAGGATTTTCAACGGATACTACCCACAAAATCCAAACGCAAAGTGAAAATATTTACAAAATGCAAGATTTATTTACAATGGGATGAATGCAAAATTTTGAAATATTTACAAATGAAGGATTCACTTTCAATTCCACACTCATAAGTTAAATATAGGTTTTGGTCATTGTTTTGAAAAATTTAAGTCGTTTACTTGTCAAAATTTCCAACAAAAATCAAGTTATCATAGCAAATAGACAATAGTTTAACTCGTTGTTTCGGTTGATAACACAATATAATTATGAAATGGATCCTTAGTTGATTATCAAAGTTTATTAAAGTGGTATTTTCATTTCTTTTCAATAACAAATCAAATCAAATAAGTAAAAATAGTGCTAGGATTTCAATTGCTTGCTCTCTCATTATTTGTAAAAAAAAATTAAACACCTAGCTCAGGTAAACTAAGGCCAGATATACCACCCATGCACTGCCTTTCGGGCTTATGTGAAGGGAGTACAGAGCATGGCGAGTGCACACACTTTCATGCATACACCTATCAACCGTAGGTGGTTATTATTAAGTCTGTTCTTTTTTTTCTTTTTTTTACATGTGTTCCATACATGCATAACCGTGAGGACTTTTAAATGAGTATGAAAGCACATAATTAAAGATTCCAAGTAATCCACCCATGCATAACCGTGAGGACTTTTAAATGAGAGTGAATACTTTGGATGTTATTATTGTTATTATATATATATATATATATATATATATATATATATTTAAGAGAGAGAGAGTTTTGCAAAATCATCTTAGCACCATTTAACTTAGAAGACAAAAATGTTATATCCTTTACTTTAAATTTACCACTTTTTAAACAAAGATTTTCAATTAGAACATACTTCATAATTAACATAGATGAACCTTCCAATATACTAGTTAAACCATTGTTATTTGTAATCAAACTTCATTTTTATTTTTGTTAAGACAAACAAATTTACAAAAATTTCAATATAGTAACCAAAACTTATACATATCCCCTTGTGTTTCTTCAAAAATAAATCAAAATGGTAAAAAGAAAATGTTTTTGAGATATAGGAGTTTTGAGATTTTTTTTAAAGTAAGAAAATGAAAATTCAAAAATGCCATGAAAAACTAAAAAAAAAATTGAAAATGAGACTCCTGCCCCCACACTTAATTTTGACTGTGTCCCCATAGTTAATGCATGATATAATGAGTGTAACGGGAAAAATATGTACATATTTACAAAAAGAGGGTTAACAATCTTACTAGACGTAGCTTGGCTCATGAAGGATCATGAGCTCCTCCTCTTGGTTATTTGGAAATTCCAAGAAAGGTTTCAAACGATGACCGTTGACGTTGAAAATTGATCCATCCCTGGAGTTTTCTATTTCTATGGCACCATGTGGAAAAACAGTTCGTACCATAAATGGTCCGATCCATCTTGATTTATGTTTCCCCGGAAATAAATGAAGTCTCGAGTCATATAAAAGAACTTTCTGGTTAGGCGAAAACATTTTTCTTAGGATTGACTTGTCATGAAAAACTTTTGTTCTTTCTTTGTAAATTTTCTCGTTTCATACGCGTCATTCCTAAGTTCTTCTAGTTCATTGAGTTGCAATTTTCGGTTTTCTCCAGCTTTTTCAAGGTCAAAGTTTAAGTTTTTTATCGCCCACAACGCTTTGTGTTCGATTTCAACGTGTAAATGGCAAGCTTTACCGTAAACTAAACGAAACGGGGACATCCCAAGGTTAGTTTTAAAAGCAGTACGGTAAGCCCAAAGCGTGTCGGTCAATTTCTAAGACCAATCTTTTCGATTTTTGTTGACAGTTTTCTCCAAGATTTGTTTTATTTGACGATTCGAAACTTCAACTTGCCCACAAGTCTGAGGATGATACGGAGTGGATAACTTGTGGGTTATCGAGTATTTCTTCATTAAAGTTTCAAAAGAACGGTTACAAAAATGGGTTCCATTATCACTGATTATTGTGCGAGGTGTGCAGAACCTTGAAAAGATGTTTTCTTTGAGAAATTTCACAACAATTCTATGGTCATTGGTCTTGCACGGAACGGTTTCGACCCATTTTGAGATGTAATCAACAGCGAGAAGGATATACAAGTTTCCAAAAGAATTGGGAAAAGGTCCAATAAAGTCGATACCCCAAACATCAAAGATTTCGATGGTAAGAATGGGGTTTATGGGCATTATATCTCATCGAGAAATTCGTCCAGGCATTTGACATCGATCGCAAGTTTTACAAAATTCGAATGAGTCTTTGAAGAGAGAAGGCCAATAGAAACCACACTGAAGCACCTTTTAGGCAGTTTTTCGAGGACCGAAATGTCCACCGCACGCTTGATCGTGGCAAAACGAAAGAACACTCCTTATCTCATTATCCGGAATGCAACGTCGGATGATTTGGTCGGGACAATATTTGAACAAGTATGGATCGTCCCAATAGAAATATTTCACTTGGGACATGAATTTGTATTTGTCCTGTTTGGACCACGATGAGGGAGTTTCTTTAGTGACTAAGTAGTTCATGATATCAGCGTACCATGGGTCGATAGAAATTGAAAGAAGTTGTTCATCGGGGAAGTTTTCATTTGGGACATGAATTTGTATTTGAACAAGTATGGATCGTCCCAATAGAAATATTTCACTTGGGACATGAATTTGTATTTGTCCTGTTTGGACCACGATGAGGGAGTTTCTTTAGTGACTAAGTAGTTCATGATATCAGCGTACCATGGGTCGATAGAAATTGAAAGAAGTTGTTCATCGGGGCAGTTTTTCGAGGACCGAAATGTCCACCGCACGCTTGATCGTGGCAAAACGAAAGAACACTCCTTATCTCATTATCCGGAATGCAACGTCGGATGATTTGGTCGGGACAATATTTGAACAAGTATGGATCGTCCCAATAGAAATATTTCACTTGGGACATGAATTTGTATTTGTCCTGTTTGGACCACGATGAGGGAGTTTCTTTAGTGACTAAGTAGTTCATGATATCAGCGTACCATGGGTCGATAGAAATTGAAAGAAGTTGTTCATCGGGGCAGTTTTTCGAGGACCGAAATGTCCACCGCACGCTTGATCGTGGCAAAATGAAAGAACACTCCTTATCTCATTATCCGGAATGCAACGTCGGATGATTTGGTCGGGACAATATTTGAACAAGTATGGATCGTCCCAATAGAAATATTTCACTTGGGACATGAATTTGTATTTGTCCTGTTTGGACCACGATGAGGGAGTTTCTTTAGTGACTAAGTAGTTCATGATATCAGCGTACCATGGGTCGATAGTAAATCACGTGAAGGATCTTGTTGATGCGTTGTCCTAAGACAGCACCAACGGCAAAGTTTGAAGCATCACACATTATTTCGAAAGGAAGATCCCAATTGGGCGATCAAATGATTGGAGCAGAAATGAGTTCGTTCTTTAGACGTTCAAAAGAAGAGATACAATCAGAGTTAAAATCGAAAGGAACGTCTTTTCCAAGAAGAGTAGTCAAAGGACGAGCGATTTTACTAAAGTCTTTCACAAAGCGTCGGTAAAAGCCAGTGTGTCCTAGAAATGATCGAATGTCCTTAACAGTTTTGGGAATGGGTAGGTTTGCAATTACGTCGATTTTCGCTTTATCTACCTCAATGCCTTTATTTGAGATGATATGTCCAAGGACTATGCCTTGTTTGACCATAAAGTGGCATTTTCCCAATTCAAAGTCAAATGTTTTTCTTTACATCGATTTAGAACCAACTCGAGATGATGCAAACATTGGGAAAAAGAATCGCCAAAGATTGAGAAATCATCCATAAAAACTTCTAGAAAGCGTTCTATCATGTCGGAAAAGATTCCAACCATGCATCGTTGAAAAGTCGTAGGGGCGTTACTAAGTCCGAATGGCATACCTCGATAAGCAAAGGTACCGAATGGACACGTGAAAGTCGTTTTCTCTTGATCTTCGGGAGCGATGGGAATTTGGTTATAGCCGGAATAACCATCAAGGAAGCAGTAAAATTCGTGGCCGGCTAAACGTTCGAGCATTTGGTCAATGAAGGGAAGAGGGAAGTGATCTTTTCGTGTTGCGGCATTTAGTTTTCGATAGTCAATCCAAACACGCCAACCCGTTTGAGTACGAGTTGGAATAAGTTCATTTGAATCGTTCTTGACAACGGTTAGCCCAGACTTTTTTCGTACAACGTGAATTGGGCTAACCCATGAACTATCAGAGATTGGGTAAATGATTCCGTTGTCGAGAAGTTTAAGAATTTCATCACGCACCGCATCTTTCATTTTTGGATTAAGCCTTCGTTGCGCGTCAAGAGAGATCGACCATCCAATCGCTTACTTGTTTTTCGAAAGAATAGAAAGTAAGGAGGTTTCTTGGTCAAGAGAGAGTCATAGAAATTATGACGGGTAACGTTTCGTTATCACCTAAGTATGCGTACTTAAGGTGATCGGGTAGTGGTTTGAGGTCCAACTTCGGGAGTTTTTTGATCAAAGAATTGGGTTGAGATTCGGACTCTACTGGAAGCGATTCAAATGGAAGAGTGTATTCAATTTCGCTGGGAATTTCGTGAAACAATTTTTCATATTCAGCTTCGCGTTCGTCGCTAAGGTCAATTGTCTCGTTTTCGAGGTTTTCATGAATGGCACTAACTTCCAACGTTTGGTCATGAGGTTCGTTCGATTGGCTTTCAAGATTGAAAATGTTGAGATCCAAAGTCATGTTTCCAAAAGAAATTTTCATCGAACCGTTACAACAATTGATTAAGGCATTTGAGGTTGCTAAGAATGGTCGGCCTAAAATCAATGGAATTTGACTCGAGGGATTCGTCACGGGTTGTGTTTCGAGAATGATAAAATCAACGGGGAATATGAATTGCCCTATTCGAATGAGCACGTCCTCGATTTCTCCCACGGGCTTCTTAATCGAGCGATCGGCAAAATTGAAGCGTGACTTTTGTGGGTTTGAGCTCACCTAAGCCTAATTGTTCGTACACAGAGTATGGAATCAAATTGACACTCGCGCCTAAGTCTATCAGACATTTGTTAATCGTCTTGTCTCTAATTATACATGAAATCGTAGGGCAGCTAGGATCTTTGTATTTTACGGGCATGGATTGGGACAAGACTTCACCCAAACTGGCGGCTAAGAAGACTTTTTTGGGCACTTGAGTGTGTCGCTTTTGGGTACACAAGTCCTTAAGGAATTTCGCGTATGTTGGGACTTGCTGAACGATGTCAAGGAGCGGAATGTTAACTTTGACTTGTTTAAAAATTTCCAACATCTTTTCCATTTGGTCCGAGTGTTTCTTAGGTCAAAGATGATGTGGAAATGGGACACGATACTCAGTAGGCAGGCCTACTCGAGTAGAAGAAGAAGCGTTTTGACTGGCATTCGATTCAACGTTTGGCTCCACGTTCTGTTCAGATTCATTTGTTGTTTTAGAAGTATCGAGAGAAGTTTCCGGTAAATCGTTTGGATTAACGACTTGATTATCGATTTGTTTCCCGGAACGCAGAGTTGTGATAGCATTCAATTGGCGTTGCTATCTTGAACAACATGGGCTTGATTTGAGTTTAGAGGGTAGCCGTGCCCATTAAACAAATAAACTTAGGGAATTAAAATGAATTAAGTTAGGGTAAGTAGACAAGGGAAATATAGGAATAAGCATATTCTTATACGCTAAACCCTTAAACCACATTCATTTTACACGTTCAAACAAATACTAAATAGAAGAGGGGCTGGCAACCATTAAGGAAAATCAAGTAGAAGATAAAGCAAGAATCAAGAGGAAGCATAATCAACTTAATACAATATCAAATCTCAACTCCTTAATCATAAAGCAAAGATGATTAATAACTACATCTCATGTTTTTAATTGATTTCAGTTTTAGGTTAAATCCGAGCTAATTTGCAAATGTTATGCCATGTTTTGATTGTTAAATTGGATATATATGTTTGTTGATGATTTATGCTAATTCATATAGATTTTATGATATGTTTTAATATGAAAACCCTATTAAATAACATCCAAATGCCTTGCGATTTAGTATATGATTAGAAATTATATTTTGGAGACGGGTTTCAATTTCATAATTTTCTGAGTTTACGTGGATTTAATATTAATTTTCTAATAAAGAAAATGGTTGTTTGGGTTTAAAATTAATTACGGGTAATATATGTATGTTTTAGGTCTAACATTAATGTACGTTAGAAAACATATTAAAAATGATTTATGAGAATTTTTATAGATTTTTCCTAGGTGTTTTAATAGATATATAAAATTATTTAAGGTGCGGGACTTAAATGTTTTATATATTTATAAAAAGAGAAGGGGTATTTTGTAAATAATTTAATTTGTTTATCTCTGAAATTTCGGCAGTACTTTTAGAAAAGAAATTAGCAACCAATCATGTTTTGACAAACAAGGCAGGTTAGTTGAAAAGAATTGCTTTAAAAGGTTAAAAATCAATTTAAACATGCTTTCTACATGTTTTTCCACTTTCGGCACCTGGCTTTCGACCAAGTACTTCCGCCTCCATCACCATCGAAACCAATGCGCATGGTATCAAAGACTTGGTACGCGACAAGTTGGACATAGGCCTAAGGTATATAGCGGAAACATGGGGTTCCGAAGGGGACGAAGCTTTACTTTGTTTTTAAATGAAAATGTGCTTGCTTTGTTTTTGCTTTCGACTTGGTTAGCTTCCCATTGGGTCAAATTGTTTTAAAGGAATGGTTTCGAAAGAGGTTGTGTCTTTTGTTTTAAGTAAATGCTTTCGAAGGGGCCGAAACCCCTTGCTGTAGCATCTTACCTTTCGAAGCAATGCATTCGAAAGGGTTTCTTTGTTTTAAAACCCAAGCCGCATATCCAATGCTTTCGAAGGGTTGGTTTCGACACCATCACTTCTTTGCTTAGGAAATAGCTTTTGGAAGAGTGCTTTCGACTTAGTTGTTTTACGACCCTTTGTTCTGTTGAAGGTAAAACCCAAAGGTTTCGAAAGGAAAGGTTTTAACTAGTTTCAAAACGTCGTTCCACATGTTTTACTTGAACCCAATGCTTTCGAAAGAACTGTTTATAGAAAAGAATTTGAATGCTTTCGAAAGGTTTTAAATGACGGTTTCAAAGGGGTGGGTCCCCAATGTTTTCGAAAGGTTTTAAGTGGAAGGTTTCCAAAGGTTTCGAAAGCTATGTTTATAATGTTTTGATAAGAGGATGTCAAAGGTTTTAAAGCTTTCAAAGGAAAGGTTTTTCAAGGTTTTAGAAAGGTTTATTAAGAATGGTTTCGAAAGGTATGTTTTGGCCTTTCGGCCTAAGGTTTTACTTGTATCGAAAGGGGTACTTTCAATGGATTTGAAAGGGGTAATTTCAAAGGTTTAAATGTTTTCATCAACAAAGTTTTGTGTAAAGTATATATAACATGGCAAGGTGATTTGAGTAAAGCATGGAGTATATTTTCCTTGTTTAAAGAATGATTTAAAGGTTTAAATATATTTGAAAGAAAAGATTTTCAAGGAAAATTTATGGGTAGTTGACCCTAAGTAAAACAATTCAGATATTAGAATACCAGATGAGACTGGTATAATGTAGCGCCCTATATGTTAGCTATTATCCCCTAGCTAATTTAGTCCAAAATTCCAGTGTGTAGGGCTTTGCACATGTAAGAAAAATGATGTTACACACAAAAAGGAATATACAGAGTAAAGATAGGTAATTGGTGAGCCGCAAAACCATTAGAATCAGTTGACCCTGGGAGGATTAAGTTTGGGATAGACCGTCCAGAAGAGAAATATCTAACAGAAGTTAGATTATTTGTTTATTTTTTCTGGTCGGCTCGAGTCAGCCAAAGGTTAGTAGTTAGCCAAACAAAACTATAGTGCACGGATAGATAGTCCATTTGTTACCTGATTTATATGCTCACATGATATTGCTTTATTGTTTTAACCAGTTTTGGTTGTAGGATTAAGATTTGCAAAAGATATGTTTAAAAAGGATATTAGTGAGGGGAAACCCATTCCGCTAAGCGGCGTGGTCTCACTTAATATCAAATAACCGAGATGTATAGTAATATTCACACCATGTTTTATGTCTGACTCGAATTTTATGTTTTTCCCCTTAAACTCTCCGGAGCTCAAAATTAATTTGAGTAGGCTGAGGGTTGAGGATTTTCAAGTTTTAGTAGGTGGACGAATAAAGCTTCCGGAGACGAGTAGGAGGCTGGTGCTAGCTATATTTAGGAGTTGTTTTGTTTGTTTTATTCCGCCGTGTTGTATTAAGTCTGTCATGACTATTTAGTACTCTGGTCATCCAAGGGGGCATCTTCATATGTTGCTCTTGGCGTACTTTGTAATAATTATATTTGATCTGAACTTGGGAAATGTTTGGGATATTATAACTTGGATATGAAATGTTGTTTTGAAATGTGATCAGAAAAGTGTTTTAATCTGTGATGTTTTTACTTCATATTCAAGTGCTTTTGGTATTATAGATACCATTAACATTACCGTATTTGGTCACCGGAAGTTAATACTATGGATGACTGCAGCATCTATAGCGCTTAGCTTCGGGCCTCCAGATAGGGGATGTTACACAACAGCTTTAAGGCAGGATTCATATACATAGGATCATTCGCTATTACACGGGAATGTAATAGGGTCTCATCCGCTCCAAGGGCGGGAATATATCCAAACCAACTACTAAATATAGTAAATCATCCAAACAATCATTCAATAATTTTTATCAACTATATATCATACTAGTTAACCAAAAAGATGAGTTTAAATCACCAAGATTTCTGTTGTCGTCGAGGCGTTCCGGTTTAGAACTAAAATCAAACAACGTCCGATTTCAACCCAAATTTCAACTATCACCAAGTTAATCCAAACCAATTCCATCGCGAAGCTTTCCTCATTACAACGCAATGCAAAAATCCACGTCTCAATTGGACCTCATATGTAAAAGTTATTAAACATATAAGTTTTCAATTTTAAAATAAAATTTTAATTCACTAATTATTTTATTATTCAAACTTATTACCCCTAAGCCTTAAACTCCTTCTTCCCAAAACTCTTGCCGCCCACTTCTAGTATTCACTCCACACCATGGCCAACCTTTCAAACAACCATTTCTCCCCAAATCCATCCATGACGTGCCCTGAGACCACCACCATTCTGTTTCTCTTCCCGAGCCTGGCCTTTCCATCACCATTACAACCTGCTCACACCTCCACCTTTGATCGTGACTTTGTCCATCTTCCACGGCCGTACATGCATCGACCTTCCTCCCAATGAACCGCGACCCCCTAAAACATGGCCACAGGTGCCTTTTAATCCCCTCCATCCAAACCTGAACTCCATTTCCAAAATCAAAGCCTATACATTCCACAATCAGTAACTCCAGTTTGTAATGTACCTAAAAGCTTCACTGGAACATTGTTGCACCTCCAAACTTGCTACATAGTCCACCAAACTACGACCAATCGAAGATCTATTCAATTGCAACTTAAAGATATGAACTTTATATTTTTATGAATTTGTTTGGATTTGTTTTTTTTTTAATTTTTCAAAAATTTAGTTTTTTATGAAGCTTGGTGAAGAATAAAGAGGACAGTATGTTTTAAATATGGAGGTATGAGGTATGGCCTAAATGTGGGGTGGTACGGGTAGGGTATGGTAAGCATATATATATATATATTATATTTTAATAAAAAAATCAAGTAATTAAACGTTCGAAAATATCGAACTCCTATCGAGATATGCTGCCTGGCGTCCATATGTAATTTCTCTATTCCGAGCACAATGGAACTAACCTCGAGGCCTAATTCGATAATATATAGAAGATAGCTTTTCAAACCTAGTTATTTATATAAATTTCCGAAATTAATTTCTACGCTTTCGATCCCGCACGACCAAACAATACGTCCGATCACCATGAAACTCGTTATCATACAATAACTCACTATTACGGATCCAATGAAACTAGTTTCATCAAAATCCGAGATAGTGTCCCGGAAGGCTATTTTTATATGTTAATTAAAATGAATTATTATAAAAACTAGTTTATTCACTTTTAATTCAAATTTAAAAGTTTACTATCTTTAATCAACTTTCAAAATCATTTCCATTCATTTCAAATTTAAGATCCAATTATTTCAAATATTCTCAAATATTAAATTCAACAATTTAATTACCCAATAAGTCACCATATTTGAAATTCAAGCTATTTAACTTATAAAATTACTTTCCAGTACTTAAAATAAATTAAATATTCCCAATTCAAATGACCAAAATTATGGGTCGTTACAGATCTCGTCGGAGATAACGAACCATGCATTGAACATGAATCCCAAATGCATTCCTGTGAAATAGAAGCACCGCGGCTTAGGTCCGGAGAGATCCACTGCACTTAAAGAAGGGGTGGATAAGTTGATGGACAATGGCTTCATCCGCGATGCCTTATACCCAGAATGGGTACAAAATCCATTCCTAGTGAAGAGGTCAAATAGGAAGTGGTGGACATGCGTTGACTATTCGGATTTGAATAAAGTGTGTCCAAAGGACAACTTCCCACTCCCTCGAACAGATCAACTGGTGGATTCGATTGTTGGACACAAATTGTTATCTTTCATGGAAGCGTATTCTAGATACATTCAGATTCCAATGTACGTCCTGGACCAAGAACACATCAGTTTTATTATCGATCTGGGACTGTATTGCTATCTAGTCATGCCTTTTGGACTAAAGAATACTGAAGTGACTTATCAGAGGCTGGTCAACAGAATGTTCAAAGATCATATTGGGCATTCGATAAAAGTCTGTTTAGATGACATGCTCATGTCATGGCGATTGGAAAACCACGTTGACGATTCGGCTGAGATGTTCAGTGTTCTTCGGAAATACGGGATGAAGCTAAACCATTTGAAGTGCTCTTCGGCGTCGCGTCAAGGAAATTCTTGGACTTCATCGTGAACTCCTATGGGATTGAAACTAATTTGGAAAATATCTAGGCATTGAGAAATATTGAGGCCCCTAAGACGATCGAGGAGGTCTAAAGCTTGAATGGGAAGGTCGCCACCCTAAGTCGATTCATGTCCAAAGCCAACAACAAATGCATTCCTTTATTTGACTGGATTAAGGATGGAAAAAGGAACTTCGATTAGGCACGGGAGTGTAAAGACGCATTCCAAGCTCTGATGGATCACTTGGAGAGACCTCTCATTCTCTCGAAGCTAGTGGATGATGAGGAGTTGTACATATATCTGGCAGTGTCGGTGCATGCTCTGAGCGCCGCACTCATACGTGAGAAATATCGCATCGCCCGACCGGTCTATTACATCAGTAAGTGATTGACAAGAGCAAAAAGAAATTACCCAAAGCTGGAAAAGCTTGCACACTTCATGTTGATCACTTCAAGGAAGCTCTGCGCCTACTTTCAGGCTCATTCGATCAAAGTTCTTATCGACTAGCCTTTGCATTAAGTCTTACAGTGACTTGAGACTTCTAGAAGTTTGTTGAAAGGGAACATTGAATTAAGCCAATATGATTTAACCTTTCACCCTCAGAGAGCTATCTAAGGTCAAGCTTTGGCGGATTTCATAGTTGAATACACTACGCGAGATGATACTCTAGAGAGCAGTGGTGAGCAGAATGCTAGGTGAAAGATGTACATGGATGGTGCATCAAACAAACGTTGTTCCGATGCTGGAGTTGTACTTGTCACTCTTGAGGGAAGTTCGATTCATTACGCCTTAAGACTCAATTTTCCTACAACAAACAACGAAGCAGAGTACGAAACACTGATTGTAGGACTCAGAATCGCCAAGGAACTAGGAGTTAAAACTTTACACATCTTTTGTGATTCCCAGTTAGTGGTGTATCAAGTCAGAAAAGAGTTTCAGGCAAAAGGAGCGAGACTAGCTCCTTATCTAAATCGAACCTTTGAGCTACTCAATGACATTGAATATTACATAATAACGCATATTCCTAGAGAGTAAAATGCGAAGGCTGACTCACTGGCCAAGTTGGCTAGCCCTTGAGATGCACAACTCATGGGCCTGGTTTCGGTTAAGGTATTGTCGACTTCGAGCATCGACCATATGGATGTTGATTGATCTTGGAAGTTGAGCATGAGAAGGAGTCATGGATGACTCCTATAAATAATTATTTGCAGAGGGGAATCCTTTTGGACAGGAAGAGCGAATGATGGAAGCTCCTTCGCCGAGCTTCAAGATACATCTTTCAGCAAGGAGCACTTTACTGGAAAGGATTCTCAGTCCCACTGCTATAATGTGCGCCAACGACGAGGCTAAAAAAATCCCGAGAGAAGTGCATGAAGGGGCCTGTAGCGATCATACTGAGGGCAAAACCCAACGAAGAAGATTCTCCGCAATGGGTACTTTTGGCCAACTGTCAACCGAGACATAGCCGATTACACTAAAAGGTGTGACAAATGCCAAAGGTTTGCTAAGATTTCTAGACCCGCTGATGGAAATTACTCAAATGGTTAGTCCCTGACCATTTGCAATTTGGGGAATCGATATTATCGGTGGTTGCTGATATCTAAAGGTGGTGCGAAGTACGCCATCATCATAGTTGATTACTTCACCAAATGGGCTGAGGCGGAGCCATTAAAAACAATCACTACAAGGAAAGTAATCAAATTCATGGTTCAAAATATCATATGTCATTTTAGAGTTCCACGAGCAATCATTACCGATAACGGAACCCAATTCGACAGCACCGAGTTTAAGGATTTCTACCACTGAAATCACATAGAGAAGAGATTTGCTGCGGTGGCACACCCTTAGGGAAATGGACAGGTTGAAGCTATAAACAAGATTATTAAGTCCATTCTCAATGAGCGATTGGAAAAGGCTAAGTATAAGTGGGTTGATGATCTTCCATTAATACTTTGGGCTTATCTGACGACCCATAAGTCAGCGAATAACCATTCTCCATTCGCTTTAGCCTACGAATCAGAGGCTATGATTCCTGTTGAACTTGAAGTACCTTCTCATTGAGTAACTCACTACAATCCACAAACGAATGTGCAACTCCTGCTGGAGTCTCTTGACATGATCGATGAGAAGCGAGACGAACCTCACTTGAGAGCAGTTGCACACTAAAACTTAGTCGCTCGATATTACAATGCCAAGGTCAGAAATTAGACCTTTGAAATTGGTGACCTGGTTCTTAAACGAATCTTCCTAGGCCTGGAAACTTGGGCCGGACATGAGAAGGTCCATACACAATAGAGCAAAAGCTTAGAGATGGAACTTTCAGTCTAGCAACAGTGGATGGGATCTCCTTCTCGAGGGCGTGGAATAGCAAGCACTTACGATGCTATTTCACATAGAAATAAATTTGTATACAATGGAATAAAGCCATGTAATAAGACAGAACCTGTCATTTCCCGTCTTCAATAAATGAAATGGCTTTCTGAATTTGTGTCTTTGTCTTTTCATATCTTAAGAGTTGTGAAATATGACCGACTTGAATGAATATGCATGTGCATAATGCAGGTATGCAGATACCTAGAGTTAGGTGACAACCAAACTTCTATGGTCTACGATCGGACCCTTGAAGTTTAACCATTCCTAGCGCCCGAAGATGGATGCCAGTTAACTCTTGTCCTTGATGTGGGGGCGAGACCTAAAAGGACGTGATTTGACTATCTGCCAACTAACTCTTATCCTTGATGTGTGGGAGAAGGAATATAAATTAAATAGGATGTAATTCGATCGTCTATCAACTAAATCTTACCCTTGATGTGAGGGCAGGAGTATAATTCAAAATAGATGTAACATGACCATCCAATTGCTAATACCTTGCCCGAAGTAGGTAAGACAGAAGATCCATGCCCGGTGTAAGGTAAGATCTTACCAATAACTTTGACCGATGCAAAGAGTTAGGCATGGTTGAAGGTAAACATCCTAGAGGAGGATGTGCAGACTACGATCTTAAGTAATTGGCTCAAACCAGTGCCTAGAGCTTGGCATGATCGAATGCCACTATCCTGAAAAGGACACCCGAACCGTTATTTTAAGTGGCTTACCCCAACCGATGCCCTGAGTTTGGCACTTCAATGATTATTGTACATTCACTAGAATGACAAAATGCCGAAGGGTCATGAAATGGGCTAATAACTTAGTCCAACTATAATCAAGTAAAGGAATGGATCATAAGTACATTGAATGAAAAGCGCATTTCTTTAAGAGTTAAACAAATTCAAACAAAGATTGAACAAAATCAAAGCCTTAATTATTAACATTCAAAATAAGACTTGGAAGAAAAAAGTACAAGTGTTATTGACACGGAAAATGAAAAGAAAAAGCAGAAAGCTAAAATAGGCTAAGTACCTCTATACAACTAAAAAATCGCAAAAAAATGGATGATCACTTCTTCATCCTCTTCTTTCTCGCTTTCCTCTCCTTCTTCTATGCATAAGATGGTGCACTGGATCCTTCTGGTTGCTTCCTTATCCTTTCCCCACTTCCTTTACCTTTGGATAGAGTGCTCCGCGATGATCTAGTAGGCACACTTTAGGTGCTCCCGGGCGAGGAAAGAGTGATGGGAACAAAGATAGTTTGACCAGGTAGAGATATGGACAGAGGAGGAGGAAAGGTCTACATTTTCTCTAGCTTGAACTTTTTGGCTAGGACAAGTTCCTGCTTAAGCGTACTCATGGTAGGACCTGGCAGGGGCTCGAAGAACCCAATGATAACAACATCGTCGTCAGTTTGAGCTCCTTGAAGCTCACCAGCCCCTTCATCATGTAGAGCATCTACCGTTCGCTCGTAAGGTCTAGGAGTCTTACTAATCGGAATACTCGGTACCATCACTGAAGTAGTCATGGTCACCGATTCTTTTGTAGATGTTTGTTATCTCGACTGGAGACCATTGTCGGGAAGCGGTATGAACCGGGCTGACCTGAAACTTGAGATATATAAAAAGAGAGATTAGTGATGTCAATCGGTGACATATGGACTCTCTGAAATATAGGTGAGGTCAACGAGATATCTCCTTCAGTTTAGTGTTCCATAGAGGCCAGAGTGCCAGTGGAATTCCCTTCCAAGATGGGAGAAAGGAAGGTTGAATTTTTGCTTTTGTGGTAGGTCTGGATTATATCCCGGGACCGAAGATAAATCATGAGTATTTTTGGGTTCGGATGTGTCCCCAATGGTAGCATCTTAAGGCAACGATCCAGAGCCTTCGCCTGTGACTTTTTGCATAGTGGCAGCTAACTCTGGATAAAGGATAAGCTCGACCTCTCTTAGCACCTTGGGCTCATCTCCTATTAAAATCTCCTTTTCAAGCTGTACTAGATCCACCTCACTACCTTTCAGGAATTCCCTTTCTGCCTTGAAAACTCATTCCCAAGAAAGGGCAAGAACTCTGGGGTATTCATGGTCGAACCACTCTATGTTATGAAACTTGACTACATTGGCATTTCACTTGATGAGCATTGGTTTGAACGTCTCCATCATTCACTTCTCAGAGGCTTCAACGTCCATGTCTTGAGCACGTGCATCCGCTTTGTTCCTTTCATTGTGGGTAGTAAACAGCTCCTCACAATACCCTTAAGCTTCTTAAAGATCATCATTCTTTTCCTTTGTCTCGCTCTTGAGTATGGTTGATATCTCATTCACCTTCTTGTTCAAGGCATCTCTTTCCGATACTAAATCATGGTTTCGATAATGCACGGTTTCCATCTCATCACGATGCTTGGTTCTCTTACTTTTGAGTGCCTTGATAGCATCCTCGGTCTTTTTCTCAGCTTCGGTTTATGATTTCCTCAAGCTTTCAACCTCGGCATCTAGATAAGCAATGATTCTTTTATCCTGCGTCTTCATTAGTTTCAGATTTTTGATCTCGAGTTTTCTTCCCCTTGAAATTTTAGAGACTTTCTCAACTACCCACACCCATTCGTTATATTGATTGTAAGCGTCGATACATAAGCAACTATCATATCTCTAACCTTAAGCGGAATTTTCTTCAGATTGGGCACAAACATGAGGCCATCAAAGCATATTTCTAGAAACTGTTCCCTTAGTTCAACTATTTGAGCATCGACGACAAGTTGTTGCTCCACCATGATGAGCAGAGTTTCAATCAGCTTCTTGCCAACCTTATAATGAGAAGTCTCAGAATCGCTCTTATGGTGCCTGTAGTCAGAAGATCGACTAGAATGGGATGGTGCCTAATGTTCCACAAGAATAGAAGTTGGAGGGGGTGTATGAGAAGCGTCGCCTGGTGGCAAGTCATCGCAATGATCAAAGTGCCTATCCGAGCCTCTGGGCGGAGGTGATCTATACCTAAAACTATGTTTGGAAGCAGAGTCACGCGACAGATAATCTCTGTCATAAATGCCTCTTTCCCGACAACCGCTACCGTGGCTAGACTAGTGGCTCGATTCAGAATCTTGACCACTACCTTGATGGTACGTGCTTGGACGATGCCTATGTGGTCAGGATACATTTTCCTCCAAGGACTGAAATATATACTTCTTCCTCTCCATGGAAACAAGAATGAATTAGTTTTGACTAAAGAGTATGTGAGTCAAGTGCAATGCGATGCAGTGCATTTGTGTGCTAGTGTCCTAATATCCCTCTAACGGATCGTGTTCTGGACCTTTGCTCATGGGAGTGATCTCTCATGCACTAGTAGGAATGATGTCATTATCAAAGCGAAGGGGAGAGTCAAGGCCCTCTAGGCTCATGTTCCCAATACTGAAGGAGACAAACTTGGTAGGAATTGGCCTTAAGCTAGCAAATATATTTGTCGAGAGAAGAGAAGGAGTCTTCTCCGCAGTTGTGACTGGTGGAGGCTGTGTAGAAATCTGTGCTTTGGAGATCTTCATGACTAGCTTTTTCTTCGGTACTAGCTGCTGGTCATCTCTAGATTCTTCAATTAAAGGCTCGTCGCCTATATTAACATCTTCATAGCCAGCCTCACTACTTTCACCCATGGTTTCGCCTTCTTTGGCATGCTCTTGTTCTGTTCCAGTTTCAACCCTTGGACATGGAACAGGGAGCATGTAAGGATTTAAGTTGCCGCCTCCAAGCGAGTGATTTCCATCATCATTATCATCGTCGCCATCGTCCACGACCACTTGAACTTGACCAATGCTACGTCCCGCTTCTAGCAAGTTATGGGCTAAGAGATTCTCGTCGGAAAGAATAACTCCAATATCTCTATCCTCTTTCGGAAGTGCCATAACTCCAATATATATGCATTTGAAAGAAAAGAATATTTGATAAAAAATTTCAAAGAATTTTTGAAATAAATAAACATTGTACAAAGAATTTTAAAAAGACTATCTTTAGAAATAAATTCCGAAACACTTTTTGACTATTGACCAAACCTCTCTACCTAAGAATACGCTAGCAATTACCTACTACTTATGCCTAAAAAATAATTGTTTGCCTTGTAGAAACCATATGGGGTATTCAATCAAAAATAAATGTTTATTAAAGGAATTTATTTAAATCTTATAAATATGTTTTATATAAGTGATTTTGTGAACTGGATTATAAAACGTGCTTTATAAAGGAATTTTTTAGAATTTAAATTTCTGTATTTTTTTAAAGGAATTTCAAATGATTTTTGGAAAATGAATAATAATAGTATTATTTATTAAAAGGGATTTTGAAAATGAAAAACAATCTCATGGTTAATTGATCCGAGTGGCTCGAAAGTAACTAAAAATGGGCAGGAGTTGTGTTCGGATGGTAAACACTTCTCTTAATTAAGTATTCCCCTTCTTGTTAAAGAAATATGCGATACTATTGGTAGTACCTAGTTCCTTGGTATCATTTTTGAGTTACTCGATCTACATAGTTTTCAAAAGTTAAAAAAAGGATAACGTGAATCACTTATTTGACAAATTAATGATTGTCAATTTTTATCAAAGTGTATTATCTTAATTGATAAGCATGGGTATGCTTTGATGTTTAAAATAAATATTTAAAGTTAATAATGAATGGTTTTGGGTTTGTAGTAAATGATGTTTTAGCAACATTTGTTTTTAAACCCTTGAATGACACTTGGAAGAAATCTTATGAGTATATTTAAATCTTTAATAATGGGATTTTAAAAGATAATAACAAATATTGGAATCTTTTATATAAAGATAGAAACATTACGAGTTCAAGTTATAAAAGAAAAGATCATTATAACGATATTTTGATAGTACTTGTTTTAGCCTCTTCAATTACATTTAAAGTAAGTAAAACTTGTTAAGTAAATTATGAATATACTTAAAGCAACCGAATAAGTATATAAATACTTTTATATATTGAAACTGTAATGGTAAAGAGAATATATCTATATATATAAATAAGTATATAAAGGAATTTTTAATTAACAAAGGAGTGTTAATTGATAAAGAAAGTTTTAACTAAATAAAGAACGTTCTCACATTTGATATTAGTTAAAGGAAGTTTATGGTGATTTATAAATTTAATGAGTTCTTTTGAAAATGAGTTTTCCAAAAACCGGTAAGATATGTTTAGAAATGTATCTTTTGAAAAGAAACGTATTTTAAATAAGACTTGGAAATAAAAATGTAAAATGGTTATGTATAAAGAAGTATCTTTATAAAAGTTGAATAAAAGATGAAATTTTTATGAAATATTTTCATAAGTATTTTGGGAAGGTTAATAAAAACATATGAGTATGTGGATTGTTTCGTTGCACGATTTAATCTAAGATTCGAGTATAGAACTTTGACGTGTTTGATACTTATCCGAAAAAGGATTTGTTACTCGATTCTTTACGACGAGCATTGATGAGGGTTTATGGTTAGATGTTTGAGTTTTCTATCATAGTTGAGAGCTATGCAAGGAGAACTAAAGTTCTGATCAGAAAGCCTGGTCAGAGTTCGCACTAGAGGATTGGGGGATCAATACTAGTTCGGAAGTAAAGTTGTGGATTCGAATAGAAGATCGAATCAGATATTATGTACGGATGATCTATATACATCGTATATAAGTGAGTTAAAAATAAATATTTTTAGGGCAAACCTTTGAGTTTTGTTTAGATGATTTCGGGGACGAAATTCTTTTAAGGGGGGAAGTCTATAACGACCCGCTAGTTTATCACTTTGATAAATTATATTTATTTTTAAAATTTTGCAAATAAAAGGTTGATAATACAAATAATATTGTTTTAAGTGATAATAAGTAATAATAAACTTATTTTGAATAAATATTTAGAAGAATATTTTCCTCGGGATTTATAATATTTTCCTCGGGATTTATATCGATAAGTGGCATCATATTTAAATATAGATTTATTTAAATTAAATCAAGTTTTAATGATTTAATATTTATTATAAATTACCCAAATAATTATTTTAAATAAATGATAATTCATTTTGAATAACTATAAAGTGATAATAAAACAACTATAATAGTTTTATAAAGAGATATAATTGATTTGAAAAAATAAGGGAAAATCGATATCACTTTATCGGTATAATAGCAATTTTTGTAACAAATTTTTAATATGAATTTATATGGTTTTATTATTCAAATATGATCATTTTAATTACTTTAAAATGATAAGAAAGTGTTTTTCAAATTAGGTTTACAAATATAGGTACGTTAGAGCATAAGTGAAAATATAACCGATAATCGGTTCTCCGGATTTCAACGATTTAATAAACAAAAGTTGTTCGAAGATGTTCAGAGTGTTATACACCTACATATACATACATATATATGTTACATACACATGATAACATGCACATAAACATACATATATGAATATAATAAAGTATAAGAAATATAATATAAAATATAAAATATAAAATATATTTTAAAGATTTCTTACTCCTTAAGCTTAAATAAGTCAACATATGTATACATGAGATGATGGAAGTGATGTGCACATAGGGGGGGGGGAGTTTGGCCGTGCATTGTGAAGAGGGGAAGTGTGTTGGAGAAGCCTTGAAATAGTGATAAAAGTGATGTGTACATGTCTTCTTTTATACTCTTCCTTTTTCCTATAAACACCCTACCATCTTCTCTTCATTTTCATTCATCTTCTTCTTCTTCATATTTTCAAGCTTTTGCTTCCACTTTAATGGCTTTCATCCTAAGAGAAATAATGTCCAAATTGATTTCAAAAATAAATTAAATTATAATATATAGTTATATATAATCAAACACCTTAAAACAAGCTCAAATCTCCATCTCTCCACCTCCCAAACCCAAAGCACCACCATCCACCACCCTTGGCCGTGAGCTCCACCGCCTACAAACCTAGGCCATGAGCACCAAGGCTAGGCCAAGCCTTTTGAAGATCCAAAGCTTGATTTCATGGATTTTAATTTCAAGATAGCGGCTAGTTCGAGTGAAAATGAAGGTGAGAACTCCTAACTACTATATTAAATTTTGGATGATGATATGATGTTGCAAATTAATGTTTAATATGATTTGATCATCAACTTTGGTTGTTTTCATATGAATGTTGAAATTATATGCAAGTCACGAATGTACACATCGATAAGCACAAAGGGAATCGCTTTCCTTGAATTAATGAAATGGTGTATATGGAATTGTTAAACCTCTTAAGAATGGTTTAAATTGTATTTGAAATGTTCTGTAAACATTTAAAAGTGTTTTGGTGAAGTTTGAAAAGAAATGGAAAATTTCGTTAAAATTAAGCGCGTCACGTAACGGTAGTTCGCGATTTCGCGCTATAAAAGTCAAACAAGTGTAAAAGATGGAATATAGCTCGGAATTCTTCAAGATAAGAATTTTCCAAACTATTATATTGATAGTTTTCCAACAAAGAAAGAAAATCGAGATTCTGATAAGTAAATTTTGAAATATGAGTAAAACAAGTTTTGGAAAAAATATTGAATTTGCAGTTCGGAATCCAAAACTGGATTTCTTTAAAAATAATGTTTTAAATTGTTTAAAAATATGGAATAAATCTTATAAATCTTTTAAAATGCTTTAAAAGTGAACTGAGTAATAAAAATGAATTTTCAAATAATAAAAGTCGTTTTGATCAATATATCTTAAAAAGCACTTTCCGCGGCACTTTTCCGGAGCACTTTTCTATAACTTTTGAAATATAGTTTTAAACGCAACCGTTCTTTCCCAAATCTTTTGTAAATGATTTTAAATGATTAATAAAGTGTTTTAAGGTAATTTTAAGGATTTATGAAATGATTAATTTTTTTTAAAATTTAGAGTCGATCAAATAACTTGACCGCCTTATGGGTGTCGAAGAGATAGTGTTTAGGCTTGGGTTTGGAAAACTAGTTTCTTGCTCTTCCTGGCTATTCGGATTGGCCCGACGGAGGGGATAGTAAATTTTATTTACTCGGATCAAAATTTTCCAAAGGATAAAGAAAGATATTTTCCAGGATTTAAACAATTTGGATTTATAGAGATGATATTCTTGTACTCGGTGTTAAATCCTGAAAGGGAACTCGTACTATACGTGGAATTCAATAGGTAATTTCACCGTTATTCTACCCATAGCATTTGTTGAATACAGGGATTAATATTGAGTAGAATTAGAAGATTTCTATAGATTCCGCTCGCTTAATATATACTGGTTTTGAATTAACATCCTAGATAACATGGTTTCAACTAAATCAAAATATGAGTTTTGAATTAAGAAACCTTTGTTAAGATTTAAATTAAATGATTTAAAATATTTTCCTAAGAAAAGATGAAATGATTTGGATTTTAAAAAGGGATTCAAGTAATCAAAGGTTTCGATAAGAGAGGTTTAATATTTCCGTATATACCGGAAAGAAGTGTTTCAAAAAGTTGTATATCTCCAAAAGAGATATTTTGATACAAAGAACTTAATCAATTAAAGAATGATTCCCTATTCACAAAACCTCTTTTTATTGATGATTGGATCGAAGGAACCGGGGTTGGATCTGGGGTAATTCCTATCCGAAAACCACTTCGAATCAATGTATGCATTCGAAAAATGAAGACATGATAAAGAAAATGAAGGATGAAGACTAAGGATTTTTGGGGTGGAAGGACTGCTGTTGATAATTCTGGTTAGCTCCCAAATACTAAAGTAGCAGTGGTCCCTTCATTTCTGAAACTCTTTGGGTTACAAGGACTGCTCGCTACTAATCCTAGGGATAATTCTCGACAGGATGTGGTAGGAGGGTGCCTTTGGTTTCGTTCTGTCTCAGAATGAACTTGTATGGACGGATGTCTGACATTGCATTCTTGAGATTTCATCGTTGACTTTTATAAATATACATCTGTTTGGTGGCGGAGAAGGCAACTTCTCTTAGCTTTACATCCTTTTCTAAGACGTACGAGCTTGGAGGTTGTATGATTGTGGAAGTCAATAGTGATCAATCACCTCAAGCCTCACACCTGCAAATGGCCGAAACAGGGTAGATGCATCAAGGATATGTGGTTCGCAACCATTAGGGTATGATCATCCCTTTCTAGATATATTTCTACCTGCTATGACGTTCGAGCTTAAATTATTGTGGATGTATGCTACGAGAATCCTCGGATTGGTCTATGACGACCACGGTGATGACATATTCGGTACTATCTAAGGAAAGGTAGGCCGGTCTTGTGTTGGTAGAGGTGCAGATGTTCTGTTGACCTCGATACATTCCTCTAGAGTTGAACTACCGGAAGGTAGTCCCTTCACCTGGTCATTTGTATGGAATCCATTCTGTAATAAGTGCCTGCCAGTTTGTTTCTAAAACCCGCATTTGTGGCTTGTATTGCTGGAATTTAATCAATATAACAATTTCAGCTAAGATTAATAAGTTTACTTGCAAATGTTTTCAAAGATATGTCACTAAAAATAATACCCATTATTTTTACATAAAGATGCTTTGGTTTTCATAAGGTAAAAACTCACTCCATGTTTATGTGCAACGTGGTCTTATGAGATACCTCATTTTGTTTTCAAAACACGTATTTTGAGTTCTCACACCAGTCCCATTACTAACCCGGAGTTTATTTTCCCTTTTCTTTAAACTCTGGTTGCCCTAATTTTTCCCGGGTAACCTAGTAGTTAGGTTTAGTTTAGAAGAAAGCTGGATGGAGCTCAAAGCGTGGAGTTAGAAGATTTTTCTGAAGATTGTTTCCACCACACTTGTATAGTATTATATTCCGCATTTGTAAGGATAGGAATTTATAAATGTCCATGTTTAACTCTGATAAATGTATTTTAATTTCTGCTATAAAGATTATGTTGAAATAACATATGTGAGATTCTATTCTATCTTATTTTTCTTTCTTACCCTTGAGAATCTGCTTCTCCGGCACTTGGATTTACGGCACGTGAATACCGAGGATGTATTAGTATCGATTTTTAGGAGTCGAAGAAACGGACCCTCACATCTGAAAATGAAGATGGTTGGTTATGGACTATTGTGTACGGTAGTGTTTTGAAAATTAGTGTAAATAAAATTGGTTGTTGCCTCGATTGTTCCTATACTGGACTTGATTTAGAGGAAATTCCCCACCATAGAAATCTGCCACGTGACGAAGTTATACACCAAATTTGGGAAGATAAAATGTCGTAATGGAAATCCATTTATCTACGACCAAAAGCTTGGTTATTGAATCGTATGATAATTTATACGATAATTCCCAATTAGGAAGTCATGAGCAAAAATATGAAAATGACCACAAAGCCCTATATGCTATATTTAGTGGAATTCAAGTAAATTAGGCTAAATTTATTCATGATGAAATTAAAAGTTTCACCATCGGCGCACAATTATATATGCTCCATAGATCATGCGTCTTTTACAAAGTCTTAGAGTACCTTCTTATATTTCTCATTTGAGAGAAATTCCCGTAAAAGAAAGTGGTATAAGGTTTCTATCCTTAATGCATCTTCCCAAATGACCACCTCCAATCATGTCTCTTGCACAAAACTAATCATTAACAACAACAAATGCATCTGGTCCCTCCACAACAGGCTCAAGCACCTCCTCCTCCATTATAGGCTCGGTCACCTCGTCCTCCACAACAATCTGGTTCTTCTCACCGTACTACTGAATATCATTCTGATTCAGAGATTTACGAAGCTCGCATTGAACCGACTCAAAATGAATCCATTTGAGATTTAACGCTTCGAAATCAAATTTTGATCACGGTCAATCAGAAAGTTTTGGAGAAAAATAAAAAATCTTTGCACAATAAAATGGACGGCTTGGAACAATCTTGGAACAATCTTTATCTACACAAATGACTAAAATGGAGAAAACTTTGGAAAAGGTTGTTTCCACTTTGGGCAAAGTTATGAGAAAAGTTCATGGTAGATCATCTTCTAGATCATCCTCATCTCCTTCTACAACACCACCTCCTTCAGTACAGACTCCTTTTTACCGCCCTTGTATATCATCTTCTTATGGAGGAAGTTCCCAACAAGATCGAGGAAAGAATATTATGCAGAAAGAACCAGAAAAAGAACAAGAAGATAGTGATGATATGTCTTGGCCCAATCCTTCAACGCCACAACAAATGAATCTTTCGACATTTCAAGGATTGTCTATTCATGAAAATGAAGAATATACGCAATGGCTGAAAAATTATCATTCTACTTCGTCTGCCTACCATGACTATTTTTATAATTTTGGCGATTTCTTTAATTACAATCACTACGACTATCAATGACTATTCCATGCACTTTTAGGATTGTTTATTTTCTGTTCTTTGTTGCACATTCGTATTAGTACTAATGTCTTTATTTCCCTAACTATTTCATCATTTTTATGGTTTTGTTGTTAGTTCATTTCTGCTATTATTATTTTTTGATAATGCCAAAAGGGAAGATAAATATGCATATACATAGGGGATAACATTTAGGAGGAGTTATCTTTTCATTACTTATTACTAACTATTGTATAGTTGTCATCATCAAAAAAGGGGAAAATGTTAGAACCTCTATTCTGCGATTTCGATGACAACAACTATACAATCACATATACATGATATATGTTATCATATTATAGGTGTATATATATATATATATTAGAAGAAGATCATGGTGCACAACAACATCATGGATCACAGACAATTGAAGAAAGATAGATCATGCTATTTAAAAGTAAGGTCATTTATTGTATTATA
The DNA here is from genome assembly GCA_030737815.1 of Allium fistulosum. Lineage (NCBI taxonomy): Eukaryota > Viridiplantae > Streptophyta > Magnoliopsida > Asparagales > Amaryllidaceae > Allium > Allium fistulosum. The sequence goes on from CM060902.1 coordinate 1,219,522,709, forward strand.
GTCATAGATATATGTTGTACAATCTCCTTGAGTGATCATAACACACAAAATTTCATATCGACAAATCTTAAACAACAAACTACCTAGTTTTATACTTCATAAAGTGACAGACGTTTGTCCCTCTATCACCGACGTCTGTAACATATCTCTGTTTGTTATTTTCAAACATCCACAGACGTCTATGACATAAGGACAGAAGTCTGTGAAATGTCTCAGCCTGTAAATAGAAAACTGCAACTATCATTTTTTAACAGGTGCTTCTCCCTACTTTAAACAAATCTCTTCCTCCTTCAATAGTTGCAATCATTAATCAAAGAGAAATCTTTCAAGAAGTCATAACTTTTCAAATACAACTCTTTGATTCTATAGATACTTCAATCGATTGAGATTTTAGTTTAACTTAATGTACTATTCTCTAACTTCTATATTCATACTCTCTTATGCTATCATTGACTTAATATTCTCAATAACTTTCAACCAAAATTTATATATTTTGGTTAAATTATTTCCTACAAGTCCAAGCAACTCACACTCATTATCATTCAAAGGAGATTATAGGAAGAATTGTACTAGCAGTCAGTATCCATGCTATATTGAACATAAGATTATCAAAGGAATACTTTCATATTAGCCTATTCCTCCGGACAAAGCAAGGATTATTGATTAATGAAATATCGAAGGGTAGTTTTGGGAGTAGACGTAGGAAGGGAGGTCTGAACCGGTATAAAAACTTGGCTGTGCTTGTTTTTATAATTTGTTATATTGCTATATTTAGCTCATATATTGGTATACACTCACATACTAATACACAAGTCATATTAGATACGATCCACTAGACTTTCAGGGTTACTAACAAATCATCAGCCTAGACAGTTATAACAACCTGTCCTCACAAATGCTGATAAATATAGACAAACAATGCAGCGGAAAATAACATATACATGAATACGCCTTGGGGCCTCCAACTCATCTCGTGAAGCTCCAAAGCATCCAGACTAGATCTATAAATATGCTCGGTCTCACCCGAGTATTATAAGAAAACTAATGTCCGGATCAGTCTAGTAAACCAGCATGAGAAACACACCTCAATTGGATTTTAATATTATAAAAAAATAAAGGTATCTCATAAGACCACGCCGCACATAAACACAGATGGGTTGTTACCTTATGATAACAAAACATTTAATATGAAATCTTCTGTTATTATAATAGTGTATAGGGTTTGAAAGAAATATTGATTATAACCGAAATTTTTTCATTAATTGAATTCAAGCATAATAGGTGCACAATCAAGTCCGAAGGCTCGTAGTGGAAAATGGATTTCAACTATGAAAAGGTAAGGGTCTATCCACCGAATCAGTACACCTCTAGATAAAATGTGTGGAGGCTACAACATGTTGCACCATAGCTACTCAGTACCGGCCCAACTCCTTACTTGATAGCGCTGAATATGACCACCCCTTGATTGTGACCAAACAACCATAGCGGTAACAAAGCATATATAAAATCATAGATATCGCTCTAGATTAGGCGATGATCATACCCTAATTGGAGCGACCTAGCTAGCCATACTGCATGTCCCTGCTTTAGTCATTTACCGAGTGTGAGGCTAGTGAGTTAACGATTACCTTATCCCTCCTAGCAATTCCCACTTGGAATGCTAACACTGCCCTCTATGTAGCAATGCAATGCCAACATTCATCCATAATAGTCCATTCTGGGTCTGAACGAAACCGAAGGCACTACTTCTGCTACATCATTTTGGAATAACTCTCAGGATTAGTAGCAAGTAGCCCTTGCACTTCAAAGAACTCCATCTTCGAAAACATCATCTTCAAGATGTCATTCATTCGAATGCTCATGCCGGTTTGAAGTGGTTTTCACATAACATATCTGATCTCGGTCTCCCCAAACCAACAACGATAGTTTAAAACTAGCCAAGTTTGATAGTAGGTTATTTAACTATCAAATTAAAACAACAATCGAATTAGGGATTAATCTCCATAGGGAAACCAACATTGGTTAAGCACATAAGCAACTGCTAACCTCTTTAATTAATCCTTTCATTAATTAAAATTACTTTGTAAATACTTGTATCAAAATACTTTTACAAAGATATATTTACAAACCCTTTATACTCCTTTCAATACTTGGAAAAATATCCATATACTTATCTCAACGGTATATGTATATCCACAAAAACACTACACTTTCCCTACTTAGAAATGTATTCATATACTTATCTCAACTGTATAAGTATACCTACAAAAACACTACACTTTCCCTACTTAAAAAATGTATTCATATACTTAACTCAACAATATATGTTTGTCCGCAAAAAAACTAAACTTTCCCTACTTAGAAAATATATTCATATACTTATCTCAATGGTATATATTGGTGAAGATGAAAGGGAGGAAGGAAAAGAAAGGGGATTCATGTGAAGATGAAGTGATGTTGGACTGTATATGTTGGTGAAATGAAGGGAATTTTATGGTGAAGTGACATGGTGCAATAACTAACACAACCTAAAGCTTCTAAGATAAGCAACCGTTAAACAGGGCACCTCGATACACAATATTCAGTTCACATACGAACCTTGTACAATATAAATAAAAATACGATCGCGCACAACAATGTGACCCGATCACAAAATAACAATAAAATACACTGATTAACTTATTTTATGAAATTTCAAAGATACCAATGCTTGCCATAAAATACGTCAAACGATAAATTTAAGTATTTTCCAAATTAAAAATTATGAAAAATCTTATAAATCCATTTAAAAATATTAAATTAAAAATCAAGTCGTTTTATAAAATTTGATTTTCTTATTATCTATTAATTTTGAGGGCTCCCACATGTTTGCTTTGTTGTGAGGAGAGAAGTCATGCAACACAAATCCAAGTCTTTTCATTGCAACAGCAAGGTGAGTTACAAAACTCACAAAAACTAGCTGAGCCAAGCTCAAAATTGCCAAAATTGCTTTGTAATTGGTTTTTACTTTCAATTTTGTTTCTGTGTCAAAACCTTCTCTGGTTGCTACTTTGAATGCTTGTAACTTTTGATTTCGGCAACGAAATGCTGCCGGATTTATTACATTTTATAGCTTGCATGTTGAACTTCATTTATGCAAATTTTGGTTGAATAATATGGTCATTTGAGTGTTCAAATCGTCGCTGCAAAATCAGTGCACAGCCTGGAAATATCCTGTACACATTTTTGTTTTCTGAGATGTTGCAAACATGGCCTGAGTCCATGTTTGAGACATCATATCTCTTTCATTTCTTCATCAAATTTCATAATTCTTTTTTGGTTTGAAAGATAAAGTTCTCTACTTTAGGCATACCAAATTTAGGTCATTTTGACATAATTAGCTTATATAAATCTGCTGTCAAACATTGACCTGAACCATGTTTTTGCCCAGAGTTCAACAATGAAAACACTCTCTGGGTTCAACTTTGAGACATCATAGCTTTCTCATATTTTATCAAAATTATATCATTCTTTTTTTAGTTGAAAGATGAAGTTTTCTACAGCATTCTTACCAATTTTGAGCTCAATACAATTCTATTTGATTCCCTGTTTCATGCCTGGAAGTTGAGTCCATGAGGGTTTTAGGCCTGCACATTTTTGTGTTTTTGAACTGTTGTAAACATGGCCTGAGTCCATGTTTGTGACAGCATAACTCATTCGTTTTAAATTGGATCTGAGTGATTCTTTTTGCAGATTGAAGTAGGAGTATTGATTTATAATTCTGAAAATTTTCATAACAATCTAGGTTGGTTTTCTATTTCAAAACGGCTGTCGAACTAGAACCCACAGTGTTTTCACTGTTGAACTCGGGGCAAAAACATGGTTCAGGTCAATGTTTGACAGCAGATTTATATAAGCTAATTATGTCAAAATGACCTGAAATTTGGTATGCCTAAAGTAGAGAACTTCATCTTTCAAACCAAAAAAGAATCATGAAATTTGATTAAGAAATGAAAGAGATATGATGTTGCAAACATGGCCTGAGTCCATGTTTGAGACATCATATCTCTTTCATTTCTTAATCAAATTTCATGGTTCTTTTTTGGTTTGAAAGATGAAGTTCTCTACTTTAGGCATACCAAATTTAAGGTCATTTTGACATAATTAGCTTATATAAATCTGCTGTCAAACATTGACCTGAACCATGTTTTTGCCCAGAGTTCAACAGTGAAAACACTGAATATTTAAATAAATGAAATATTTTCATCTGAATCGTTAAAAATTTCAGGTAATCATAGGTCAATCAAGAAAGAATCCAACAATGTAATCATGCTGGACTTCCTTGCCAACAGTTATGACATCAGGAGGACGTAACAGGGCTCCATCATAGTAAGAGAGGGCCTCATCAATCAGAATGTACTTCCTAGCGTTCTTGGACTTACACTTTAATAGAGAAGTCCATGCTAGTTGATGAGGAGCAAAGACAAGGTTAATAAGAGGGTGGAACAGGAAGAAGAATGAGGAGGGGGAGGGGGAGGAGAGGGGCAATGGACAAGAACATGGATGGAATTGGGAGGCATCAAGAGGACTGGACTGAAGACCGGGGGAGGAATAGGATGGTAGCGGCATTAGAGGCGAGGCAAAAAGGTTCAAAAATTAGGGCAGGAGGGGAAAGACAGGAAAGCTAGAGAGGACACCATGAAAGAGAAGGGGTTTTGATGATTTAAAAAGATCAATTAAATGTTAATTAAATGAAAATATATATTAATATATACATATAATAAAAATTATGAAGATTATAGTTAAATATTATTCTCAAATAGTTTACGATGAATAAATTAAAATTTGTTAAATTTTAAAATAAAACTTAATTAAATTAGTTAATTAAAATAGGAATTAAAATTAATTAAATATTATTTAATTAATAAGATACATAAAAATAGTATCTAATTTAATTTAATTATAATAGTTATTGATAAACTAAACTTAGGCAATTATATAAATAAATTAAATTTAAGCGGAACTGAAATAAACTTTAGCGATCCGTAATTTTGACGAAAATTAATTTAAAAAGAAACTAAATAATAAATAATACCATTGAAAAATAGGATTTTTAAAAATATAAAAATTTGGCTTTGAAACTTGCACCATTGGGTTCATAGCAATTTTCTGATCAATTTTCATATAATTTTTTTTCGATTGGAGTTCAAAAGGAAAAGTTATCAACACTTGAAGTTTCCGTGGCGGAAATAATTATATACGTAACTAAGGTAATAAAATTAATTAACTAACGTTAATTACTATGAGTTAAAGTTAAGTATAATTATGTTGCTTAAATGTTAAGAAAAATGATAACAGGAACATATTATATCGGATTGGTTAATAAGAAATTAAACGATCAAATAAACAAATAACACGAACATGCATATTCATTTAACAAAGGCCAATCAGTCGACTTTGATTGCTTGCTGGTCGACTGGTAGCAGTTGACCGTAGGATGATGGCGATCGATCGGTGCTATAACGACCCGTAAATTTTAACTGTTTTAAATATGTAATTAATTGAATTTTTGTGAGATTTTTAAACAATAAAATTTTGAAATAAAAATTTGATATTTGAAATACGTCTATTTTAACATAGTAGCTGATAAATTTCCATCTGATAATATGGAAATATTTTCTCGTGTAATTTTATTTCAATTCAAATCAGTTAAATTTGATGATAATAAAATGTTTTCCAAACCTGAATATTTTTCTATAGAAAATTTGTAAATCATCTTCTGAGTGAGACGTCATATTTTGTTTCATCAAATTTGGATTTCTTTTACTCCGTTTACTTTATTTCTAACATTTTAGCAGCATTTTCGGTACCGATTATCGACTTTTAATCGGATAATCGTACCACTGATATCAGTATACCGTTTTGATCATCACGACGTACTGATCCCTGTGGTATATTCAATTCTGTGTTTTGGAACCCGGTTCGCTGCAGGATCGATGAACAATTGACAGTTTCGATACAATTTTGAACCTTTCAGATTCCTTGTGTCCATTTTTTTTCAGATGGCTAAAATAAATGACCGCTTGTCATTATTATTCCAAGCTGTTCCAACTTGAGACTTTTTAATTTTCCAATGTCCATAAATCCTGGTTCTTGACTTTAATTCTTCCAGTAGTCTTTCACCATTCTACCATCTTCTCAAAAATTTTGTCTTGCCTGCCCATTCCTTTGAAGCCGAAAAAAAAAGAAAAAAATGGATGTTCTTTATCTTGCTTTCTCCTTTAATGGCCAAACGCACGCAACTCGTCCCCTTCATTTTTCCGTGCCTTCCTCTCACCTCCGCCCGTGCGCCCAAAGCCTCGCCGCCTTCTCCACTCAAATGCACGCGGCCAACGCCAAGCTTTCAGCCGCCAAACCTCGTATAGCCTCCACCCGTCCTTGCCGTGAGCAAAGCACCACCTTCACCGATCTCCAACTTCCCCTCCTCCAACCTGCCCGTCTTTGACCCCTGGCCTCTCTTTTTATGTACAGGTGCATATATTGATTTTTCTTATACTTTTAGATGAGCTATTTTATATATTTTCTTCCACTATTCGAATGAGTGATGTGGATGTAAGCTTATATTATATTACCTGTTCTATTATAAAAGAAGCTATGTTTGGTACTGTTTTTATATATATTGCTAGCTAAAATCTTTATCAAATCAGACTGTTGCTTTAAAGCCTGAAATTCTCTTTCCTATGTGCGTAGGTTATTTTATATATATATTACATATAAGTACCACATATTTGATACTGTATATTGGTTTGAAAGATATTTATGTGTACTTATGTTTTATATTAATGTATAAATAGCTAAACGGTATACAGAATATTTTGGGTTATTAGTTGAGCAAGATTTTGTTTGTTTTGTTTGTATAAATTTTATTTTGTATGACAGCTTACGTGTGTCGGTATTTGTTGTTTATGAAAGTTATATAATAGCTGTATATATATTACTTATGATCTGTTACATATTAGCTGATATGTTTAAATGAGTTAGGTTTATATAAAATATATTATGTTTTGTCTTGATCTGGGAAGTTAAAAGGAATATGAGGCATAAAGTATATATAAGTTGTCGTATATATATATATATAGCTTATAAGATTTATGTGAGATGTTGTTTATACATAAGTTTTTTTTCGGTCAGTTCATATATATGTACATTTTTTCAGCCGTGCTATTATATATACAAGTTGATGTGTATATTTGTTTTATATTATCTGTTGATTTATGTATGTAGTATATATATAGTTATAACATAGCAGTTTTTGTATTTATATAATATATATATATATATTTGTTATATATTAGTTTACAAATTTGTGTATATGTGAGTTCATACTGATGTTTGCAGTTTATAATTTTGTTATACATTAGTTTACAGAATTTTGATTAATCAGATATATATATAAATTTTGTTATATTAATATATGAAAGGTGTTTACATATTTTATTCAAAGAATTTCATATATTACTGTATATATGGTTACAGTTGCAGTAAGGTGTATATATTATATATATATTAGACTATATAAAAAGGATATTTTTTAGAGATAGGTCGGCATGCCTATTCAAGTTGCAATTTCCTCTTTTGACTTTATATGTTGTTACTTGTACTTGATATGTGTGTACAAACCATACTAGTATTGTATATTATTTGTTGTATAAAATTTTAGTATTATATATATGTCTACGCATATGTACACTTGAGTTGATTTTTAAATATACTATATACGTGTTTAATTTAAAACAATGGGTTTAAAATGCATATATATATATATATAATTTAAAATGTGTTTAAAATGTATGGATTTGAAATTTTATATTTTTATATTTGTTTTATTAATAGTGTTTTAAATTAAGTATTGTTTTAATAATAATAAAATATATATATTATGTGATATCAAGTTGAGTTGATTTGTTCTCATCGATTTCTATCTATCAGCTTCACCTGGTGAATCTCTGACAGCTTAATTCGTTTGAGATTCATTGTTTGGATCGATCGATTGTCGAATTTGTGATTTATCCCGTGTGTTGTCCTGTCTTCTTTAGCCTCGAAAGGTGAGCAATCACTCACGATTAACGTTCTTATATTTATTAAATTTGATTTCAATTGAAACGACAATTGAAATATGCTACTGTTAGATATTTACATTGCTATATTTATGCCATTATCTGTATCTGTTCACCTATGACATCTGACACCATTATCTGTTATTTATATTGATGATATATGCCTGTTACTGATTGTTATATTATTATCATTACTGTTATCACTCTGCAAGTTCCCTGTTAGTATAGAATTCACTATGGGTTGAAATGATACATACCCGAACGATCTGTAGAATAGGAGAAAATCGTTATGGGTTGAAATGATAAACCCAAGCAATTTTCATTGAATTGAATTGGGATTGTGGGTTGAAATGATATATACCCGTATATATTTAAATTGCGGATTGAAATGATAAATATCCGTATCACTTGACCATAGGATAGAAAATTATATACAGACACTGTTGGTCTATATATAAATATTTTGAAATGATTTCCATGGTTTTGGAAAGAAGTATATGATTTATTTAATATTGATTTTTAAAGATTTATTAAAGTTGATTTAGTAAAGTTGATATATAATATGTTTAAGTATTTATTTACTATCTATATTTTCAAATATAGAGTTTAAAATGATTTGAAATTGATTTGAAATTATATTTATTTAAAAAATTTACTTAAATAATTTTGATTTGAAATTTAGTAAATTTGAAATTTAGTAAATTTGAAATTTTAAAGCTATGATTTTATAACTTGAATTTGATTAAAAGTGGCTTAAATGAATATTTCAAATTTATATAAATTTAAATGGGATATTTTGTTTATTTAAATTTGTAAATTAAAGCTGTATTTAGATATTATTGAAATGATTAAGTAAATATTTCAAAACTAACAATAGTAAAGTGAATTTGATATATATAAAATTATCGAATTTAGTTTTGAAATGTTGAAATATTGACTTTGATATATATCGGAATTTGAATGGTTTATTTTGAGGTTCAAATCTGTATTTGAAATCGATATAATGTGAAATAATTTATTTAGAAATGAATTGAATGGAAATTGATGAATTGAGATTGAATTAAATGTGAATTTTGGAATTCGAGTTGATTTGAATTGATTTATGAAATTCGTGGAAACTATCTTATTATATAAAGTATTTAAATTATATTTAAAACTATTTTTATATTATTTTATAAACTATTTTAATATAACTATTTTATTATAAACTATTTTAAATATACTAATTATTTTAATATAATTTTTTTTAACTTATAACTATTTTATATAAATTATTTTATTTTATAAAATATTTTATTTTATAAACTATTATTAATATCTAAACTGTTTGAAGGAAAGTGTTATGTTTTCAAAGTGTTATGATTTCCAAAGTTATGATTTTCAAAGTATGATGATTTCCAATGTATTATTATTTCAAATTGTTTGGTTTCGAAAGTATTACAACTTTGAAAGTACTATGATTTTGGAATTGAATATTTTTGAAATGGAAATGATATCGTATTGATAGGGATTTTGAAATAGAAATGATATTTAGGGTTTGAAGTATAGACTATTTTGAAATGACCGCGGTGTTATAATAACGATTGGTTGTTAAGGAGACCGGGATCGGATATGGGCATACTCTTTGTCGATACCGAAAATCACTTTAACAACCGTGTAAGCGGTGGAGATTCCAGAATGAAGTAGGATGGTGGCGACGATCCTATTAAGGTATGAACGTGGACCCGACTCTCGTGAGTTGGCATAAGGTGGTTAAAACAGGAGCGATTCTCGGGCCAATGAGGTAGCACCTCTGATCGGACACATTTATTCGATACTATTCCATTACTTTGTGATTTGATTTGGTGGCCACCCTTCGATTTTTGCTTTGGGAGTGTGTTCCGAGGTAGGCATTAATGGATGTTATGCGTTTCCACCAGCCCGGATGCGTAATTGGTATATCTATCCTGGCATTGCCTTGTTGTGCCGTGTCACCTACCATAGCGAGCTTTACTACGAGTTTGGATTTGTGTCGTAGCCTGTGGAGTATTGAGGGTAGCTTCCGATCTAGGGGTATGCTAATACTGGATTGACTACTGGGACTATTATGTGTTAAGGTGGAAAATGTAAAGCCTTAACGCTATTTAAAAGTATGTTTATTTTATTATTAGACATTATTATAATAGCGAATATTACTACATAGTAAATAGTTTAACGGATCCTTAAAGGATGGTTATCCCAAACATCCTTTAAGTTACTTGTATTTCAGTTGATATTTCACTTGAGTTGGATTTATTGATATAAGAATGTTAATCCTGACTCGAGTGTTTTGTGTTTTGCTTTACGCTCGGGTCAGACTGAGTGATACAATATTCTAGACTCACCTTTGGAGTTGGAGCTTCTCTTAGAGATCCAGCTATCTGTCCTGCTTTCAGTTGTTCAGTCGATTCCATTGATGCATTCAGATCTTGTATTTGATTATTGTATTGAGACATCTATGTACTCGTGACTTCTGTTGTATCTTGTTTAACTCTGTTGTATATATATAGTAGCTTCATGAACTACTATTCTTTTGTTTCCGCTGCATTATTGTTATATTACTCTGTGTTTGTGATCTGTGATTATTTTATTTACTGTATATGCTGAGTTTTGCCAAATTTAAATTAACAGTCTGATATTTTGAGCAATTCAAAATCTGACATGTATGGATGCAAATGGTTGAAAATTTCATGCTGTTACATGTGGTATCAGAGCTCTAGTTTTAGGCAAAACTCAGCATATAGAGTAAAATTCAATTACAGAATCACTTTCGTTCGAGCTTGAATTTCTTCTTCTTTGACTCGGTTTTCTTTGAATTTTGGAACGTTCCCTTCGGTTCCAAAGTCCATTCGTGTCTCCCATATTCGTGTCTTTTGATTCTGGAGTATCCCATAACTCCACTTCGAATGATCTCTATAATAAATCGGCGATCTTGCCAATCTCTGAATGATTTGTAAAGGGGTGAAACTCCTTTACAATAAGCATTGATTCACTGG